>OY856410.1:953351834-954639334 GCA_963693085.1 Alisma plantago-aquatica | reverse complement strand
GAATGAGCAACCTGACTCTCTTGTCAGAGAAACAACCAAACGTGAAGAGGGTGAGTTTGTGTCAAGGTCACGAAGGAAAGGGGTAAAGAATCCAAGTATTCCTAGAAACCAAGGTGTGGGTGCTATTCTAGATACAACAAATAGTTTTGAGGCGTTATCCGAATCAGATGTTGAGGAGGAACACACAACCAAACAACAAGAATAGTATGGGAAAGGCAAGAATGCCAAAAAGGAGCCTGCTAGGTGTGACACCTCATCACGCTAAACCAGATTACTCAAAACACAAAATATGATCAACTACTAATTAATCATATAGTCAAAAATGCAGGATAATTAAAACCATTTCAAACAATGTAAACAAACTTTAGAACATTTATAAAAGGTCCATCATTCCATTCTCATATACTATAATAAGTATTTACATATGGGTCCAAAGACCTCAGTCACATCCTGCATATAAAAGATATTTCACATGTACATGCTATATATTTACAAACATTGGCACACTACCAAAATTTCGTGTCGATATGAGTATATCATCTAGAAAACACATCCCATACCAGGACCTGAGAGTACACGAACGATACTAGGACTCTACTACTAACATCTACAACTAACCAACCTTTTGAATCTATTGATCACCATGTTGGTTTTCTTCCACATCACGACCTCGACCTCGTTTCCCGCGACCACCTAAAAAAATATGGTGACCCATGGGTGAGACCCAGTCCCAGCGATAGATATAACTCTCTCCAACATATATTGATAATAAAATATTAATTAACAGTAAATACATTGAGAAATTAGGATATTGATTAAGCAATATGAACAGATTGAACAATTTAAGCATACTAAATAGTTAAGAAAATAAGTTGTACCATCAAGTAGAAGTACCTAATTTTCATAAGTCTGCATCATGTAAGAACTATGTAATATAAAGACAAAACAAGGGTTAATCAACCAATGTGATACATATTAAACCCTAGCAATTATACTTCACGACTGGTATTATATGTTTTATTATTATGCCCTGGGGTGTTTGAGTCGTACCACTCAAAATCCAACTGACCACTGCGACATGCTATTCAGTTATGTATAATATCTAGGAGTGTCGGTATCCTAAGATCTCTTCCCCTCGGTCAGTACGAGTAAACTGCAGTGACATACCAGTCAAACTGCCAATAGTGACATATAGTCAACTGATAACAACTAGTCTGTACTTGGTACAAGTTACGACACTAGAAAATAGGGTATACAAAACCCTCTAATCTGAGGTACAACCGCAGCTGTCATCAATCACATCAAATATCTAAGGCATGACCATAGCCATCCTCCATAACCTGCAATTGTGGATTACAAGGATATATCCTCAACTTGCCACCCCCACATACTCAACAGTATGTGCTCTGAGTTTCCCTTAGGAATACTCATTTCACCATCCAGTAAATTTTGACACTGAAGATGGCTCTACGACACAGTGCTCTACATGATTAAGGTTACACTTGATTAATTACTTCCAATTGAATGCATTAAGGATTTATCATACAAGTGGACATTCAAACCCTAATTATTTTCTAACAAGAGTATATGTATAACAACTTCAAAAGATATAAAATATTTGAGATATAAATCTTAATCACATTACCACATGCTATCATTCATTACAAATTAATGTACCACACTTATCATCATACTATTGTAAGATATCAATATCTTATCACAAGTTCCAGAGTTTTAACCCTTATTGGAACATGAAGAGGATTTCACCTCAATCATGGCTTCAAACATTCCCAAAGGTCTTTAAGACCATTACATTATTCATAGTAAGGTTATCGTCATCATTCCATGCCTTAAACAAGACTCAAAAGATCATTAGCACATGTATGTCCATAGATTTTAACATGGCAAGGCACTATGATATTCAATTAATACTACATTGTGGTTTCAACACAAGAATAGTGTAATTCATTATCACATTAATCATTCAAGAGGTCTGATTATAACCAATCAATATCATATAATTACATTAAGGTTAGGTATAACAAGCTAGATCACATTGGAGTTACACATCCACTTATTATAGTGATTTATCAAATATAACTATATAATGGCAAAGGTAAGACTACTAATTAATGGTATTGAACCATAGAAATATTATCACTAGGACCCACAAATAATACCATATGATTTATTCTAATCCATTGGATGTTAAAGCATCTAATATTATTCATTGGATCAGGTTCATTGTTCAAGGTTATCAATTGAAGTATAGGTCTAACCATTAGATCAATTGAACCAAGGAACCATTGGTTCAAGGTTTAGTCAAATATAAAATTATATTCCTAATTAATCATATATGGTGATGACCTGATACACCATTACAAGTGATCATTAGGTCACCATTGGTTTCTAGATCAGTAATACATTCAGTTAACACCATCAAATATTAAGTCAATATCATGACCGATTGATAACATCATTAGAATACTTAGTGGATGATAATTAAATGTCTAATTGAGACAAAACCTGACCTAAGGGGTGACCATAGGTTGTCACCATATATTTAACACCCTTGATCATGAACATCAATTTCCAAGATAGAAACACCATTGGTTGTTGAATGGTATGTCCATAGAATATGTGATAGAGAAGAAAATAGATTGAAAACCCTAATTTGAACCATCAATTGTTTTATACATAGCACCATAGGTTGTTGCCATCAACCTGTCACAGATTAGGTTACACCTTATAAAGGTTGTACACATGTTTACAGGTTCATATAGAACTGGAAAAAAAGAGGAAACATCACAAAAATTTGTAATTCTAAACAAGCATGGTTTCTCTATGCTTAGATCATCACATTCAAGCATAAACAAGAACTAACAAGCTTCTAATAAGCAATATAAGTGAATAATGTTATATAGCTCGCCTCTATAGAGTAGGTTATATATCAAACAGTAATAATATCGAGAAAATAAGGCAAAGAATCTCTAGATTCAGATCTGAACTTGGCCAAATAGGCACTTCTCTCCACAAAGAAGCAACACCCTAGAAAAAGAAACAAGAAGGAAGGGTTTTTGAGTTCTAGAGTCATTTTCACCATAGAACAACAGATTTCCAACCTGGAGAGATGTAGGAGGAAGAAGAGAATAGAATTAAATGAAGGAAATAAGAAAAAACTTACACTTTTAGGTCAATATCACTACGAAGAAGCTTTATAGACCCAAAAAGGGAATCAATTGCAATCCTAGAATATTTTCCAAGAAGATCCCCACTTTCTTCTTCCTTGGGTAGAAAAATTTGCAGATGAATAGAGGAAGAACGAAGATGGGAGAAGGAGAGAGGTGGTGTAGAGAAAGTTGCTCATTTTGGTGCTTGGGGATAAGTATATGCCACTTTAATATTAAGAAAAAGAAAAGGTTGAAATTCTAGTATATATCCAAGTGTCCATGGCTTTAAATTATTAAGAATACATAAGCAGACACACAAGAAACTTTCCCACCATCACACTAGACCTGCTTAGCTTTTCTCTGTCAAAATTCCCAGTCAATCACATAATTCCTTAGTTGATAGCTACTAAAGGTAGCTCATCCATGAATGGGTAAATCCTAAAATACCCTTGATGAAAATACCTTCAAACCATGGCTCAACTAGGAGCCCCATGGCTCAAAAATCTCAAGAATGATAATATAACATCTAAGGAACATAACGTATGTGATAAAGTACAAAGAAAACCCCTCAATTGGGTAAATTGTAGAAAAGTCTAAAATGTACAGAAAATTGCATAACTTGCTCGAACAATGTCCAAATTGGACCAAATTTGAAACGTAAGCTTGTCTTATGATTCCAAAGAATATAAAAAGGTTATATTAGGGCTATAAGTATTCAATTATGATAATTAAGCTCATTCCACTCATTAAGCAAGTTTAGGGGCCTTACAACTATAAACCCCTAATAAGGATTTCACCCCAAAATCCTATGCAAAAAGAGATGGGTATTTTCTAAGCATCTCTTTATCTAGTTCCCATATGGCTTCCTATATGCCACGATGATTCCACAAAAATTTCACTAGTATTATATCTTTTCTCTTCAGCTTTTTCACCCTTCTATCCAGGATCAACACATGACCCTCAACATAAGAGATATCCTCATCTAACTCACCCGCTACTGGTTGGATTGTCTGGTCAGTATCTGGATGGCATTTCCTCAACATAGAGATGTGAAAGACATTATGCAATATGTGTAGCTCTAGTGGTAGTTCCAACTTATATGCTACCTTTCCAACACGAGCTAGGATAGGGTATGGTCCCATAAATCTAGGAGCCAACTTACCCTTCTTTCCAAACCTCAACACACCTTTCCAAGGAGAAACCTTAAGATATACTCTATCTCCCAATTGGAACTCAAGTGGTCTACGTCGGTTGTCTGCATAAGATTTCTTCCTGTCCTGGGCTGCTTTCAACTGTTGTTGTATTACTTTAATCTTTTCTGTAATTTGTTGTACTAGCTCAAGACCCAAAAGTTGATATTCACCTATCTCATACCAGCAAAGATGAGACCGACATCGTCTACCATATAGAGCCTCATAAAGGGCCATATCTATGCTTCTTTGATAGCTATTGTTGTATGAAAACTCTATCAGAGTTAGATGTACATCCCAACTACCAAGAAATTGCAACACGCATGCCCTCAAGAGATCCTCTAAAGTTTGAATAGTCCTTTCAGACTGGCCATCAATCTGTGGATGAAAAGTTGTGCTGAATCTCAGCTGTGTTCCCATTGCTGAATGCAGATGCTCCCAAAAATGACTTGTAAACTATGGACCTCTGTCAGAAAATATAGTCATTGGAATGCCATGCAGACAGACTATCTCATCAACATATATTTGTGCCAATTTATCTACTGTAAATGTCATCTTAACTGGAAGAAAATGAGCTGACTTAGTCAATCTGTCTACTATCACCCATATGGAATCATGACCCTTGACTGTCCTAGGAAGACCAAGCACAAAGTCCATAGTAATATGATTCCATTTCCATTGTGGTATTGTCAAGGGTTGTAATTTCCCTGCAGGGTTCTGGTGCTCAGCCTTCACCTGTTGACAAACTGGACATTTGGCAATGAACTTTGCCACATCACGCTTTAGACCTGGACACCAATACATGTCTTTCAAATTTTAGTACATCTTGGTACTTCCAGATTGCATTGCATACATGGAGGAGTGATCCTCCTCAAGTACCATCTTCCTCAACCCATCAACATCAGGAAGTATTGTCCTATTATGGTAACAAACTGTACCATCATCTGCCTCGTGAAAGCCATCATACTTTTCACTTCCAATCCTTGATTGGATATTCTATATCATAGTATCATTTTGTTGTGCATCATGAATCTTCTGTCTCAAGGTAGGTTTGACATGTAACTGTGCCAACAATCCTTCCAGCAAAGAAACTTCTAGTTGTACATTCATATGGTGAAGAGACACTAGCATATCTCTCTTATGGCACATTAAGGAATTTAATTGTGCATTATCTACCGTTGATGATGAAAATGAATTTTTACTCAATGCATCAGCTACCACGTTAGCTTTCCCTGGATGGTAGTCTATTGTGCAATCATAATCCTTAATCAACTCCATCCATCTCCTCTGCCTCGTATTCAACTCTTGTTTTGAAAAAATATACTATAGATTCTTGTGGTCAATGAAGATCTGACACTTTTCTCCATAAAGATAGTGTCTCCAGATCTTTAAGGCATGGACCACCACTGCAAGCTCCAAATCATGTGTTGGATAATTCTCCTCATGTTTCTTAAGATGTCAAGAAGCAAAAGAAATTACATTTTTATCCTGCATCAACACGCATCCCAACCCATTTTTTGAAGCATCACAAAAGACAATATAGCATTTTCCTTGCTCTGGAAGTACTAACACATGTGCACTAGTCAACTTTTCTTTCAAAAGTTGGATAGAACATTGACTCTTGTCATTACAAGCAAAAGGAACATCCTTCCTGGTTAACCTAGTTAGGGGTAACGCTATAAAAATGAAGTCTTTGATGAACCTCCTGTAGTAACCTGCCATACCTAGAAAACTACAAATCTCTATCGGTGTCTTTGGTTGTTCCCATTATAGTACATATTCCACTTTCTTGGGATCAACACAAATGCCTCTTGTAGATATACCATGGCCCAGAAAAGACACTTCAGATAACCAGAATTCACACTTGCTAAACATAGCATATTGTTCATGCTGCCTCAACAATGTCAATGCATGGTGAAGGTGTTGATCATGTTGTTGACTATCCTTGGAGTATATTAGGATATCATCTATGAACACAACCACACACTGATCAAGATAAGGTCTAAACACCCTATTCATTAGATCCATAAAAGCTGCATGTGCATTGGTTAGCCCAAATGACATAACCACAAACTCATAATGACCATACCTAGTCCTAAAAGCTGACTTGGGTATGTCATCAGCCTTAATTCTCAATTGATGGTAACCTGACCTCAGGTCTATCTTTGAAAACATAGTGGCACCTCTCAACTGATCAAAAATATCATCAATCCTCGGCAAAGGATACTTATTCTTTATTGCCACCTTGTTCAAATGTTTGTAGTCTATACATAACCTCATTGAACCATTCTTCTTTTTAACAAACAACACGGGAGCACCCCAAGGGGAAGTGCTCGGCCTGATAAAACCCTTCTCTAACAATTCTTGTAACTATTTCTTTAACTCATGAATCTCTACTGGTGCCATTGTATATGCTGACTGTGCTATGGGTTGTGTTCCAGGAACAAGATTGATCTCAAACTCAATCTCTCTTGGAGGGGAATTCTAGGAAATTCCTTACGAAAGACATCCTCAAATTATCGCACCACTGGTACCTCCTAGATACTAGGACCTACTGCCTTGGTATCCACAACATGAGCTAAGAAAGCCTCACATACTTGTCTCATCAATCACTCAGCTATCATAGCTGACATCAAACATATAGGAAGAATCTTTCTATCACCCTGAAAAATCCACTGTACATCTCCATCATGGAATGTCGCCACCTTAGTACTATAGTCCAAGACTACCTTGTATTTTTCCAAGGTATCCATTCCAAGGATTACATCAAAACCATGCATGTCAAGTGGAAGAAGATTCACTTGGATGTTGTGTCCAGAAAAAGAAAGAACACAAGAAGGGAACACTTCCCGCAACTTAGCGGAATCAACCAAAGGAGTCTCCAGTCACATGCTATCAGATTTAAGACTAATAGGTAGATAACAACTATCTATCACCTCTTTGGTGATAAAAGAGTGTGTCACACCTGGGTCTACTAACACAGATACAAAACAAGAAGTAGACATATCAAAATGAAATAACTCCATCAGACCTGTCATGACTCGAGGATTGACCACTACTTCTGCTGGGTCATGGCATAGAACCTTGTTGTCGCCTGTTGTCGTCCATGTCCTCTGCTTGCTTATCCAGAGGATCCTGCCTGGGATGCCTGACCACGTCCTCTTCCACTACCACTACTAAACTGTCATTGTTGTGGACCTTGTTGACTTTGCCTTGGCTGCTGAGTCACCTCCTCATCTTTCATAGGGCAATAAGGTCTTGTATGCCCCACATTCCCACAATTGTAACATGTTTTGGTGTCCTGATATGGCCTAAATGACCCTATCACTAAAACCGATGAGGTACTGTAGGGTCATGTTGGCAGAAAACAGTGACCTCTACCCTAACTCGGGGTCCACTGTGATGGTGCATGTGATCTTGGTTCAGTGAAGGTTGACCTTAGTTGTGATGGCGGTGGGAAAAACCTTGGCTTCTTAAAGCCCCCAGATGATTTCCCTAAAAACTACATAGGTCGCTTCTTAGCATTAGCTTCACGCTTCTCTATGGCAGACCTCTCAATCCTCCTAACAAATTCTGCAAAGGTGGAAAACCTTTCCCTGTTCTCCAAGGCTGATGTTGTAGTAGTCAACTCTGTACTCAGACCCTTCTCAAATCTTTGGATCCTTTCCTTGTCTGTTGCTTCCATGCGTGGGCAGAACCTCAAAAGTTCCATAAAATTTGATTCATACTCATTGATTGTCATAGCTCCCTGGTGAATCTTCTCGAACTGAGAGATTTTCTCATCTAGGTAGGTCTCTGGAAAATATCGACTAACAAATTCCCTCCAAAAGTCCTCCCATCCTATCA
Source organism: Alisma plantago-aquatica (assembly GCA_963693085.1). NCBI lineage: Eukaryota > Viridiplantae > Streptophyta > Magnoliopsida > Alismatales > Alismataceae > Alisma > Alisma plantago-aquatica. The sequence goes on along the minus strand of OY856410.1, from coordinate 954,631,128 downwards.
CAACTCCTGGCCTTTTCTCCTCTTCTATGGCCCACCAGTGGCCAGCACTACCCTTCAACAAGTATACTGCATGCTTAACTTTGTCTTCTTCAGCGATGTTTAGGTTTTTGAATGCCTTTTCCAACTCAGTCAACCACATGTCAACGTATGCTGGATCAGAAGTACCTACATATTCAATTGCCCCAACACGTCTAAGATGTTCAAATATCTTCCAGACACCTTGGGACTCCACATTGGAGGCAGCTGCCCTAGCTTGAGGTGTTGGCGCTCTGTTAGCGATATGTGTAATTGTGGCCATCATCTGTCTAAACATAGACTGAAACTCAGGATTGGCCATCATTGTCTGGTCTAGATGAGGCATTGTGGGCTGCTCTGGCCCTACTTTTGGCACTCTCTCATCACGTTCCTGCCTCCCTGCACCTCCTCCTGGTGCAACATAGCTACTCTCAATGTGTTCTTCATATCCTCCAGACATATCTGCATAAGCATAAACTATGATCAGATATGTTGGATACGTAAGAACATACTCAAATTTAAGTCCTATGTCCCTGTAGACTCAGTAAACCTAGAGCTCTGATACCAACTTAACATGTGACACCTCGTCACACTAAATGAGATTACTCAAAACACAAAATTCGATCAACTACTAATTAATCACATAGTTGAAAATGCAGGATAATTAAAACCATTTCCAACAATGTAAACAAACTTTAGAACATTTACAAAAGGTCCATCATTGCATTCTCATATATTGTAACAAGTATTTACATATGGGTCTAAAGACCTCAGTCACATCCTGCATACAAAAGATATTTCACATGTACATGGCATATATTTACAAACATTGGCACACTACCAAAATCTCGTGTCGATATGAGTATATCATCTAGAAAACACATCCCATACAAGGACCTGAGAGTACAGGGACGATAATAGGACTCTACTACTAACTTCTACAACTAACCTACCTTCTGAATCTATTGATCACTAGGTTGATTTTCTTCCACAGCATGACCTCGACCTCGTTGCCCGTGACCACCTAAAAAAATATGGTGACCCACGGGTGAGACCCATCCCCAGCAAAAGATATAACTCTCTCCAACATATATTGATTATAACATATTAATTAACAGTAAATACATTGAGCAGTTAGGATATTGATTAAGAAATATGAATAGATTGAACAGTTTAAGCATACTAAACAGTTAAGCAAATAAGTTGTAACATCAAGTAGAAGTACCAAATTTTCATAAGTCTGCATCATGTAAGAACTATGTAATGTAAAGACAAAATAAGGGTTAATCAACCAATGTGATACGTATTAAACCCTAGCAACTATACTACACGGCTGGTATTATATCTTTTATTATTATGCCCTAGGGAGTTTGAGTCATACCACTCAAAATCCAACTGACCACTGTGAAGTGCTATTCAGTTCCGTATAAGATCTAGGAGTGCCGGTATCCTAAGATCTCTTCCCCTCGGTCAGTATGAGTAAACTGCAGTGACATATAGTCAAACTACCAACAGTGACATATAGTCAACTGATAACAACTAGTCCGTACTTGGTACAAGTTACGACACTAGAAAATAGGGTATACAAAACCCTCTAATCCAAGGTATAACCACAACTGTCCTCAATCACATCAAATGTCTGAGGCATGACCATATCCATCCTCCATAACCTGCAATTGTGGATGACAAGGATATATCCTCAACTTGCCACCCCCACATAATAGTATGTGCTCTGAGTTTTCCTTGGGAATACTCGTTTCACCATCTAGTAAGTTCTGACACTAAAGATGGCTCTACGACACATGGCTCTACATGATTAAGGTTACACTTGATTAATTACTGCCAATTGAATGCATTAAGGCTTTATCATACAAGTGGACATTCAAACCCTAATTATTTTCTAACAAGAGTATATGTATAACAACTTCAAAAGATATAAAACATTTGAGATATAAATCTTAATCACATTACCACATGATATCATTCATTGCAAATTAATGGACCACACTTATCATCATACTATTGCAAGATACCAATATTTTATCACAATTTATAGGGTTTTAACTCTTATTGGAACATGAAGAGGATTTCACCTCCATCATGGCTTCAAACATGCATAAAGGTCTTTAAGACCATCACATTATTCATAGTAAGGTTATCATCATCATTCCATGCCTTAAACAAGGCTCAAAAGATCATTAGCACATGTATGCCCATAGATTTTAACATGGCAAGACACTATGATATTCAAATAATACTACATTATGGTTTCAACACAAGAAGAGTGTAATTCATTATCACATTAGTCATTCAAGAGGTCTGATTATAACCAATCAACATAATATAATTACATTAAGGTTAGTATAACAAGCTAGATCAAATTGGAGTTACGCATCCATTTATTATAGTGATTTATCAAATATAACTATATAATGGCAAAGGTAAGACTACCCATTAATGGTATTGAACCATAGAAATATCTTCACTAGGACCCAAAAACAATACCATATGATTTATTCTAATCCATTGGATGTTAAAGCATCCAATATTATTCATTGGATCAGGTTCATTGTTCAAGGTTATCAATTGAAGTATATGTCTAACCATTAGATCAATTGAACCAAGGAACCATTGGTTCAAGGTTTAGTCAAATATACAATTACATTCCTAATTTATCATATATGGTGATGACCTGATACACCATTAATTGTGATCATTAGGTCACCATTGGTTGCTAGATCAGTAATACATTCAGTTAACACCATCAAATATTAAGTCAATATCATGATCGATTGATAACATCATTAGAATACTTAGTGAATGATAATTAAATGTCTAATTGAGCCAAAACCTGACCTAAGGGGTGACCATAGGTTGTCACCATACATTTAACACCCTTGATTACGAACATCACTTGCCAATATAGAAACACCGTTGGTTGTTGAATGATATGTCTATAGGTTTTGTGATAGAGAAGGAAATAGCTTGAAAACCCTAATTTGAACCATCAATTGTTTTGTACATAGCACCATAGGTTGTTGCCATCAACCTGTCCCAGATTAGGTTACACCTTATAAAGGTTGTACACATGTTTACAGGTACATATAGAACTGGAACAAAATAGGGAACACCACAAAAATTCGTAATTCTAAACAAGCATGGTTTCTCTATGCTTAGATCATCACATTCAAGCATAAACATGAACTAACAAGCTTATAATAAGCAATATAAGTGAATAATGTTATATAACTTGCCTCTATAGAGTAGCTCAGATATCAAACAGAAAAAATCTCGAGCAAATAAGGCAAGGAATCCCTAGATTCAGATCTGAACTTGGCCAAATAGGCACTTCTCTCCACAAAGAAGCAAAACCCTAGGAAAAAAATAAGAAGGAAGGGTTTTTGAGTTCTAGAATCATTTTCACCATAGAAAAGTAGGGTTTCGACCTGGAGAGATGTAGGAGGAATAAGAGAACATAATGAAATGGAGGAAATAAGAAAAAACTTAACTTTTAGGTCAGTATCACTAGGAAGAAGCTTTATAGACCCAAAAAGGGAATCAATTGCAACCCTAGAATTTTTCCAACAAGATCCCCACTTTCTTCTTCCTTGGGCAGAAAAATTCATAGATGAACAAGGGAGAATGAAGCTAGAAAAAGGAGAGAGGCGGTGGAGAGAAAGTGGCTTGTTTTGGTGCTTGGGGATAAGTATATGACACTATAATATTAAGAAAAAGAAAAGTTGAAATTCTAGTATATATCCAAGTGTCCATGGCTTTAAATTATTAAGAATACATAAGCACACACACAAGAAGCTCTCACACCGTCCCTCTAGACCTGCTTAGATTTCCTTTTTCGAAATTTCTAGCCAATCACATAATTCCTTAGTTGATAGCTACTAAAGGTAGCTCATCCATGAAGGGGTAAACCCTAAAATACTCTTGATGAAAATACTTTCAAACCATGGCTCAAAAATCCCAAGAATGATAATATAACATCTAAGGAACATAATGTATGTGATAAATTGAAAAAAAAACCTCAATTGGGTAAATTGCAGAAAAGTCCAAAATGTACAGAAAATTGCATAACTTGCGCAAATAGTTTCCAAATTGGACCAAATTTGAAACTTAAGCTTGTCTTATATTTTCAAAATATATAAAAAGGTTATATTAGGGTTATAAATTTTCAATTATGGTAATTAAGCTCATTAAACTCGTTAAGCAAGTTCAGGGGCCTTACACTAGGCGTACTAGGTCAAACAAAAATCTTTGATATGTCCATGTTCTTATGGAATATCAAGGGAGGGTGTGATAGGAGCAAGAATAATGAAATTAGAGAATGGAATGATGCTAGTGGTCATTCACTGGTTTCTTTGTTGGAAATGAAGATTAAGGTACATAATAAAAATAGTATCAAATACTTATTTCCGCAAGGTTGGGAGCATGTATCCAACATAGATTGTGTTGATGTTGCTAGGGTATGTGTGGCATGGAAACCAAGTGCATGGTAGCTTTTTGTGATACAAATGTCTGATCAACATGTTACCGTGGACTGTGTTAATAATGGAGGCTTGCATATGTGGTTGAAAGCTGTCTATGGTCATAATGATGGCAAGGCGAGAATGGATCTATGGGACAATATGATTTTTATTCCACAATAGGTTCAGCTTCCCTAGATGGTAAATGGTGATTTTAATATAGTACGTCTACAGGCTGAGAAAAGAGGTAGAAGATTAGATATTAATGCAGAAGTGGATGCTTTCAATTGGGCTATTGATAAAGCTTGTCTATTTGAATTACCAATGGTGGGGTGATATCTTCACATGGAATAATGAAAGGGGACCTGATGATAGGATAGAAAGAAATTTAGATAGAGCTCTGGTGAATGATGAATGGCTGAATTTTTTTCCAAATGTACAGGTAAAGGCTAAAGGTTCTGACATTAGTGACCATGCTCCAATCTCAGTTCAGATCATAGAGAAAAAACAGAAGAGGAGAACTTTCATATTTCTAAATTACTGGGTAGAATGGAAAGGGTTTCAGGAATTCATTAAGCAAAGTTGGAATATTCAGGTTACTAGCAACCCCATGTATGTGTTTTCTATGAAGATGAAGAACACCAAGATGGCTCTAAAAAAGTGGGCAAAAGAAGAGGTGAACGTCCCAAAGTTGCTTAAGGATACAAAAAGGGAGTGTAAGGACATCAGAGGAAGATTGCTGGCTGATCCATTAAATCCAAATCTGATTGAGAAAGACAGGGAACTAAAAATGATGCTTGAGAATCTAAAGAAAGAAGAGGAAAAATTCTACTGGCAAAGAAGTAAGGAAAAATGGATGGAAAATGGAGACCGGAACACAAAGCTCTATCACACGACAGTTAGAAGAAGAGAGGTAGGTACTATTATTTCTAAACTCAATAATGCCAAAGTAATGGTGGTCAACAAGCAGGAGGATCTGGAAGAACAAGCCATAAATTTCTATACGTCCCTGTACAATAATTTTTTTTTCTAATGACATTGATGAAGAGGAGGAAGTTGAATGGGAATTCAAACTCACAAGCACACAGAAACATTCTCACAAGAAGAACTAATGAACAGGAGGTCAAGGAAGCTGTGTGGAGTATAGGCAACAATAAGTCACCTGGGTCGAATGGTTTCAATACTTTCTTTTATAAGAAGACTTGGGATATTATTAAAGATGATTTGTTAGCTTATGTGGACTAGTTTCTGGATGGCGGGAACATGGTGAGACAGGTCAATCACTCTTTTCTTGTTCTTATTCTGAAGAAGAAAGTCACCTCATCTCTTACTGATTTCTGACCTATTGCTTACTGTTCGGTACAATATAAAATTATTGCAAAAATTCTGGCTTCCCGATTAAAGATGGTCCTTCCCTATTTGATTTCTACAAATCAAGGAGCCTTTATAACAGGTAGAAGCATCAGTGATTGCGCCCTTCTGGCTGGAGAATTTCTATTATACTACAACATCATGTGAGGAAGTAGGAAGGCTTGCCTAAAACTAGATGTTTCCAAAGCCTATGACGGTGTAAGGTGGGAAAAATTATGGTGGATCATGCAACAGATGGGATTCAATGAACAATGGATTGCCTGGATGCAACAATGTGTGGGGACTACAAGCTATTCCATCCTGGTTAATGGTACTTCTGTAGGTCTCTTTAGAGGGAAGAATGGGCTGTGCCAAGGGGACCCCTTATCTCCTCTCCTGTTTGTGATTGTCATGGAGCATTTCTCAAGGAAGATGCAACAAGCATAGGAACGGAAGGAAATAAAGCATTATACAGTCTATGTTACTAAGGTAATGACACATTTGATTTTTGCAGATGATGTGCTGGTTTTTGTAGAAGCCAAACAACAATATCTGGAAAATCTTAAAAATCTTCAGGGAAAGTTCGGAAAGAAAATGGGGCTGTGTGTTAATTCAAATAAAACACATATCTTCTTATCTAAGAACTATTATCATATGGATAAAAGACTTATTCAGGCCATGGGGGTGGAGCGGGGTATATTCCCAAAAAAATATTTGGGTTTCCCCCTCACTGGTAGTAACCTGCATGTTAAAGACTTTACAAAATACATTGATAGGGTGGAGGAAATGATTAACATATGGTCTACACAAAAGACATCAATGGTGGGACGTAAGACCTTAATTAAAGCTGCTATAGAGGGTCTCCTCATTTTCTGGGTTCAACAAGGTGAAATTTTGTGGGGCACTGAGCATCATCCTATGAAGTATTTCAGATTGGCTTTTCCTACTAATGAAGGCGGGCTGAATTTGAAGACACCCACAAACATTGCTAGATGGGGTTCCATGAGAAGGCTTGTTGCTTTTCAAGAAGGCACCTCTACGTGGGGAAAATGGATGAGAGACAGATATCCAAGAGGGCTGGATTTTATACCAAAGACAAGGGAAGGATACTCTAGGAAAATCAATGTGATGAGGGAAACTTGACCACAAATCAAGCACGTATTTGTCGTTAATAATTCTGGAGGATGGCAGATTAAAGATAAGAAAATATGCATATGAGAAATAACTCAGAAAAGAGCCGCAAAGGACCTATTGGGTGACCAGATTTGGACTGGTAGGTATGTGTCGAAATGGAGTATATGCATTTATAAATTTCTACATAATATCCTTGCTACTCTAGATAGAATAAAGAGCTGGAATTATGATATCCCCACTGTATGCTTGCTCTGTGGAGAAATGGATGAAACCCACAACCACCTTGTGGGTGAATGCAATTTCACAAAGGATATTTGGGAGCATTTGTGCAGAGATTTCAGCTTGCAAGTTCAACTCCTAACGGACCCGAGAAGAATGCTTTCTAGATACGACAATAATGAAAATAAAATCCTCCTATTTTCTGGTCTATGCTACCATATATGGGAAGAGAGGAATGCTAGAAGACACCAAGGAAAGTCCACGAAGGCAACAAGCATAGCTGTAAAAATTTGTAAATGCGTTAGACGTAGACTACACATTAGATAGATGAGTGAGTTGTAGCTTTTCTTTGGGTGTATGGCGTTGGACCTACATGTACACTTGACCCCATATATTTTTAGGGGATATTTCGGAATATACTTACCTGACTCCAATACATACATACATACATACATACATACATACATATATATATATATATATAATATTTTATGCATGACATGCATTATGGTATCACTTTCATTATTCAACATTCATGTAGGAAATGGTAATGTGTGGTAGATATTACATCAAGTTGGTGAGATGCAAACTACTTCAACTATATATAATGATTTTATGTCCTAAGTTAATACGAAACTTGTGAATTAAATAAACATAAAGTAGCATTGCAATAGTTAAGTTGTACATTATTACATGTACATATAACTAATGTAATAATGAAGTTGTACAATATCAAATGAAAATATTAACATACCAATAAATATATATGTATGTCAAGTGACAATAACTCTCATAAACTAATATGCCTATCAATGCCTTGGTTAGCTTGGGATGTACCCACCAATTTAAAACTAAATGAATGAACATTAATAACTCACTATAAAGTTTTAGGATATTTAACATGCTAAGACCGTGTAAAAAGATCACAATTTGTATTACGATACAAAGTATGACACATAGGGTCATAACAACCTATGACCTAAAAAATTATCTTGGCTCCTTGACTTGGGTACTTGGAAGGGGCCCACCTAAGTGACAAGAATGGGTGAGTAATTAACTCCATTCTCCAATAGTCATAATAAGCACTACAGTTGCACAACTATAGAGGAGACACATGTATCCCCTTCACTATGTGAGTTCCCACACTCAAAAGCCTCTCAACAAATTGTGATCCCCCCAAGCGAGGTCTCATTACTCCCAAGCACATCCTCCTACATGATTATTAAACTCAAATTTGTGATTTTAAGGACCTTATCATGAACAAAAGGCCATTGCAAGAGAACCCACTTCTATAAAACATGACAAGATAAAAAAATCTAAACATCTTAGGGATATAGCTATATGATGAATTAGAGTTTCAATTTATTATTTATACATATTACTCATATTAACGAATTTGATGCAATAAGACATTTCCTTACATGTTTTTCAACTGGTAAACATCTAATTTGATATATAAATGCAAACATACCTCCTCAAAAAGATTACAAAAGAAATTTCATTTCAATATTACTTGTAAAGAAAGGTCTAGTTAATGGTATTTCTAACCTTTCTAAGGTGTACTGGGGTTTTTTGTAACTAACCTGGGTATACCTTGTATTGAGATGGGTTTTTGTATATCCCTTTTCTCTCTGATGTAGGCCTCATGGCATGTTGAGAGGGGTTTTTGTATATCCCTTTCTCACTGATGTATGCCGCTTGGCTTGTTTCTGGTAGCTTTGCTACATCTCTTTGGAATATATTTACCTTTTCAAAAAAAAAGATAAACAACGTGAATTACTTACTAATAAACCATTCAACACATTTGCAATCAAAATTAGTAACTTATGGACTTCATCTCATTTTACATGGCATGTTATATGAATAACAAATAATGGGCTAAGTGTCTTAAGCAACTTCTCATTCCCAAGGATTTCCCCAAGACAAGGTCACTTGAGTATAAAGAAGATTTAGTGTATTATTACATTCACATTTCATTCATAATTTTTATTGTGCCCTTGAACAAGGGTACTACATTGGAAGTTTGCTCATATTCGGGTTAATATTTCAAAGTTTGGGACAATTTACATCTCAAATCACATTTTTATAGTTGAGACTCAATATCATATTTAAACAGGATTATTTTAATAAAATATCCAAAAAACTATTGTTATTGACATACTTCTAATAGCACTACAAACATGCAACCTATCCAAAACCTTACTTTTCTATTGTATTAGCGATAGACTTATAGAACTTATCATCATCATCGTCGTCGTCGTCATCATCATCGTCATCGTCATTGTCATCGTCATCATCATCATCATCGTCATCATCATCGTCATCGTCATCGTCATCGTCATCGTCATCGTCATCGTCATCGTCATCGTCATCGTCATCGTCATCGTCATCGTCATCGTCATCGTCATCGTCATCGTCATCGTCATCGTCATCGTCATCGTCATCGTCATCGTCATCGTCATCGTCATCGTCATCGTCATCGTCATCGTCATCGTCATCATCATCGTCATCGTCATCGTCATCGTCATCGTCATCGTCATCGTCATTGTCATCGTCATCGTCATCGTCATCATTTAAGCCTCAGTCTCAACTATGTTTGGGTTGGCTACACATATCCTTCATTTCCATTTAGCTCTATCATGGGCCATATTCTGGTTGAGAATAGAGATTCGAAATCTCTCTTTATAAGCTCATCCCATGTTAATTTAGGCCTTCTTTGTCTTCTATTTATTGTGCCTAACTCAATAGTATTGCTTTGTATAGGCGCATTAGTCGGTCTGCATTGCACATGTCCGTACCATCTGAGTCAACCCTAGTGCATCTTGTCCTCAATGCTCGCCACCCCACTTTATTCATGATATAGTCATTTCTCAAGTGATCTTTGCTTGTCTCCCCAAACATCCATCTCAGCATATGCAATTCAACCACGTTCATCTTGTTGAGACTTTATTTCTTCACCACCCAATATTCACTCCCATAGAGCATGGACAGTTGTATATCTGTTCTATAAGACTTACTTTTTAACCTGAGAGGGATATTTTGATCACATAATACTCCAGTTACACTCCTCCATTTCAACCATCTTGCAGTAATCTTGTGACATGTGTAATTTTGGACATCCCCTTCTATTTGAATAATAGAACCCAAGTAACAAAATTTATCACATTTTAGTATATCTACTCCCTCCAACTTGGCTCCATCATCAACACTACGAGATTGGCTGAAATTACAATGCATATTCTCAATTTTCTTTTGCTAATCATCAATCTAGTTTGTTCCAATGCCTTTCTCCAACTATCAACTTTATCATTCAATCTATCTTTAGTTTTGTCAATCAAAATAATATCATCAAATAACACACCCAAGGAATATCATCCTGAACATTCTTTGTCAACTCATCCATAACAAGAACAAACAAATATGGGATGAGTGTGGATCCTTGGTCTACCCCAAGTGTGACATGAAAAGTTGGTGTATCTCCTTTAGGAGTCTTCACACTTGTAGTAGGCTTATGATTGAGTACTCAGAGAAGTGTTGTGGATGATTTTGAAGAAAAAGGGTGTGCCATTTCCATGTAAAAGAAAGAGTGACAAAGTTTTTATGGCTGACTGTCAACCTACCACCAACCCTCCTCCTTTACCCAGGCTTGGGACTGACTACATTTGCACAAAATATATGAAAACATTGGCAGAGTTACTTATATAACTCATTGTAAATGGGCTGTTTTGGTTCAATTTAGATTAACATGTATTTTTATTTAATTTAGCTAAATTTCAAATAAAATAGGACTATTATATTCACTCTTTAAAATTTAACAAACAACCAAATTTCTCTCTCTACTTCATTATGTTATGCTTCATTTGAGGCATATAAGATGACAAAGTCTACATCATAAAGAAACTCCCTTAAACTTGACATTCCACTTAAACTTCTTAAGCTATAGACTTAACCTTCTTAAACTATAGTTTTTTAGTATGTTATGACACATTTTACCAACAATGTTTACTTTATTAACACAAAAGATATACTATACATTTACAATACAAAGGTATGCATATTAGGGTTAAGGTTAGGGTTAGGTATACAGTTTCCTCTACTTCACTTTTATAATCATTTTTATAATATTTAACTAATTACTTATTTGTTCATATCACTTCATTTTATTTAATTTCACTTGGTTTACCAATTCACTTCCAATTAGGCTATCTTAACATCTTAGTTTAGTTGCCTTTCCTTCATATTAGATTAATTCTAATTAATTTAGGTAAAATTTGTCAAATAGTGAACCATACTTAATTAATTAACTCTTAATCTTTTTATCTTTTGCCAACTCAATACACATATCCATCCCCTTCTTTGACCCCAAACCCTCTTACCCTAAAGTTCTTCACATTCTATAAAATTTTGGTAATTACGTGTATTATTGACCATTGTCAGTATAAACCTTGTAATTCATAAGAAAGAGGAGTCTGGGGTTTCTTCTTGACACATTACACTACTTATTATTCCTTATATAATTTTAGCATGATTCATGGCTATAATAATTTAATTGTACCATTTTATTCATAGTAGCTAGATTGGGGAACAAAGGGGGACATCAAGGTTATAACTCCTTAAAATGATTTTCTTGTTCTCAAGAGTAGTTATACACCAATTGGATATGTTGAATGATTTATGCTTCATTTCTCATTCTACCCTAAAAGGGGTACTAGGGTTTTATTTATGAAATGGGAATCATTCATGATAACACGAGACTCAAGATTGAGTAGCATGCATTTGATTTATTCATTGTAAGTAAATATCATTTGATTGAATCAGTTGAGCCTCTCTAATATTAAACCTAAAGTGGGTAGTTGTAGTTAATCAACTCTAATGTAATACTATAAAAACATACTTAGGATAAAAAAAGGAATAATAAGGATTGAAACAACCTAATTTGTTAACTAAAACATGCATTCATTTAAAGTATTCTATCCCAAGTTTATCACTATATGCATATAACTTGGTAAATTAGTATAAATTTCTCCAATAAATTCTATTTTGCAAATAATGTGTAAACACGACTTCCACATTTTCTCAAAAATAGCCCAAAAACTAGAATTTGTATAATTCAATAAAACTAACACCAGTTGATCTTTGAAGTTTTGAACATGTTTAAATATCAAAAATAGGAATAAACCACTCAATAATGATACACAACTAGGTGATTTTGGTATCACTTTTCCTCCATTTCCAAACTCCACTAAATCTGAAAATCATCATCAACTTCACCTCAATGGACCCATTCTCGACTTAACATGGAAGAAAAATTAAAAATTGGGATGGAATTAGGGTTAGGAAATTTGTGTAGGTAGAATATATCCAAGTTGGCATAGCATATCGAAATCAAGGATGGATAGAAATCGATCTTACATTGGATGAACCCTAATTCTTAGACAAACCATATGTTCAATTAAATAAAAGGAAAACTATATTAAATAAACCTTAATTCTCCTCTTATCCATTAGAAATGTATTATGCATGTTATGAAGGTATTTTTGAGTTATATGATTAAAGGTTATCAATGTAAGTCATTAGAGGTTCTTGAATATTTGCATTTGACATATACATTATTTTCTATCTTAAGAATTCAACCGACCTTCTAAATGTTGGACAACCTTTAACTAGAGTGTGCATATTTTATTTTTAACTAGAGATCATGTTATTATCACACAATGAGTGATTTAGAACTATTCAATATCTTGTGTGATGAAATTCCTACATGCAACCATTAAATATAAACTAATCACATATAAAACATTTTAAAGATAGAATGTTATAGGGATTTTGGCTATACATTGGGGAACATGGGAATTTTCACTCAATTTTTTTATGTCGTGATGGTATAAACATAAACATGATGACTTCCATATTGTTAAAATTTTGATTTACATGTATCTTGTCTTAAAATCGGCTACATAGACATTTATCATGTCTCTTACCATATTTACCAAACATAATGAAAATTTTGGATGGAATTTTACATGGTGATTACTTAATACAATATAAAGAAGTTTAAAATATTTAATATGCATTTAAATACATTATGATGATATGGAATTTGTATAGAACAAATGGTGAATATTGTCTGTATATGTGCATACTGAGTTTGAATTCAACTTTTATTGATTTGAATGATTTACTTTTACATACTCTAGTTACATATTATGAGTTCTATCTTCTTTCCTATTAACGATGATAATTTGGTTTAATTAATCAAGTGCAACCCTAATTCATGTAGTTCTATATGATGGTATAATCATCCTAGTGTTTGGAAACTGGGTTCACAAAATCAACACCCTTATAAAAAGGTTATCAAACTCATATATTATTGAAAATACATGGAAGACCAAGAGTCTATATGAGGCATGGTTCACTAATTGCCCAAAAATCACCCTTTTATATGACTGTCGTCGAGGCCATATCTCTTGTTGTGAGTGGCAATTATTACCAATGTGATTGAGATATGTGAGGTATTATGATATAAAAGCTAGTACTGCTTATGTCATATCATGGGTATTGTGAGCTAAGTACCTAGGACAAGCCTAGTTTTTATATGTAGGTTTCATACCAGTGAGCCCTATTTGTTAAAATCACACTTACTGAGACATGGAAGGATCTTTTAGATATAGTATAACTCTAAGATCCTATGCATTGGGTGAAGGGACTTCATAGTCACTATCTAGTAGTTTTTTTGGTACATCACAACTACCAAGTGATTTATAATATGTGTAACCAAGCCATATAAATTTACTTGTGTGTTGTCATATTGTTTTTGTGCCCTATTGTTGTGTTTTCTATAATTTGCCAAATAGATGCTACATGCATACACTTTATTTCACACTACTGCATTGAGATGTTTAGTATAAGTTGATTCTTAATTCATAACTTCTTAGTTAAAGACATATGGTAGAACTTGCACTCTTAGAATGGTAGAAAAGTGTTTTATCTCTTATTGATAATTTTTTCTCACCCTCATGCTTCTCCACCTTTTCTAGTTTTCATCCCCTACACCAGGGTTTAGTAATGAGGAGCCACCTTCTCTAGTGCTGAAGTGAGAGTAAGGTGGCATTCTAACCTTTTGGTTGTGCATGGAGTTGAACATGTATATAGGGTTCGAGTAGGGTTCTATACAGTGATGCACATACATGTCTAATTTTGTGGTTGTGCTCTATACACAATGTTAATGATGTATGCATGAACAAAATGATATTTTGTATAAAGATCTGGTGACTTTGGTCACTTAGGGTGAGCTATAGATAGTTACATGTTGCAATATGGATAGCACCTTTTTTATGTCAAAATTGAAGGTTGATGTAAATTTTAGTCAATTTTTTTTCCTTTTTTCCTCTGTTGATGTTGATTATTTAGAATCAAATTCATATTTTTATTTTGACATTTTCTCACTTGACTTGTCAGACCTTAAGGCATGCTTTTGCATTGATCCACTAGTTGGGTTGTCACATTTGGTGGTGTCAGAGCCTGTGTTTCCTGGAGTTACATGGACAGGATGTCCTGTTGTTCTTATATGTGTCTGCATATCAAATCATTGTTTATGGGTATGCAAATATGATTGAACGATGAAAAGAGCATGTTGATAGTATCTTTATGCCACTTATGGATAAGGAATGATAGAGGGAATCAAAACAAAGAGTGCTTGAGGTGTAGCCCTCAGAACCTCTACTACCTCCCCTAAACCCTACAACATCAATTGACTTGACTATTCAAGCTATGTTTAGGAAGTTGATGTCCACCTTCATCCACATGATGAATAGGATGCCAATTCCTTCACCCCTAAAACCTCCACCATATGACTGATAGAGATGGTGAAGGATTTTTGGTTATTAGATGTATCGAAAGAGAAAAAGATCAAGTATATGATCTATCTCCTAAGGGGTAGTATTAGCCATTGGTTGACCATGGAGGAGGGGAAGATTCTAAGAGAAGTGATCACTTGGGTGGACTTTATGAATGAGTTTGAGGGCACATTCGTTTCCTAATAATAAACTGCAAGAGAACAAGAGTTAGTTTGAGAACCTAATTGTGACACACCGTTCGAATAAAACATTATTAACTAAGCAAAAGCGATCATTAATAGCAGATTACTAAAAATCACTAAAAATGAAAACCATTTACAAAAAGATCCATTCTCAGGAAATCTCTTTAAACAAGAACCATAGTATTATATTTACATACTGGTTCACATTGTACATTCTATGTACCATCTCTTCTCGAGGAATATATATACATCATTGCTTTGCTAAAAAGCACAAGTAACAAAATCCTCGAGGTATTCAAACCAAAATCTCAGGCCGACTATGAAAACACTATCTACTAACTCCTAGGACCTAAGAGTACAGAGACGACACATAAGACTTTATATACAAAGCTTGATAGCCAATATTTCCACCTGAGGGATTACTATTGTCCCTGTTGTTGTTGCTGCTGCTCTTCCTCGGCTGTAGGGTTCCTACCTCTTTGTCAGCATCTATCTAAAAAGTTGGATCCCACGGGGGTGAGACAATTTGTAAATTGCCCCAGCGAGAGATATAACTCTCCACCGAAAACATTATTATTGCTGTTTAATAGAAATAAGCTGAACAGTGGAATCATATATTTCAATAGCAAATAAATCAATATCTATGCAGATTAGAGCAACATTCATATTCAAGTATTTCATCTATAACTTGGTAAGGCAGCATGTCTCTTATTCAATACAGAATTAAAGAACATAAATAACATTTATGTATCAAGGACATGCTAAGCAAGATAACATCAACCAGTGGTTCTCGTATTTCAATCTTATGAAAATACGTTACACGACTGATTACATTTTACAAACATACTTAAGCTCTGAGGAGATGAGGTATACCGCTCATACTCCAACCGACCATTGCAAAGTCAAAATCGATACCATACAAAGTCAATGGAAGAGTCGGCTTCCATGACCTCCCACATCTCGGTCAGTGCGAGATCACATATAGGACATCTTGTGCCTCTGCTACATAGCTTGCCAGGGTATAGTGGCATCTTCGCTATAGAGCTACAGTGGCGGCTACACTCTCTTCGCAATTGAGAGATTTCATGTTTACCTCCATCGATCTGACATTAACATCATCGGGAGATTTGTGATACATCCATCCCGACACATATAATGAAGGATTGAGAAGTTTAATATTTACCTTCCATCAATTTCCCCCATTAGGACGTATGGATATTTTCGCCCATCGACCCCCACATATTAAAAAATATGCAAAATCCAGGAGATCCCATAGGAAAACTTGTTTCACCCATCACCATCTACTAACGATGATAGATCTATGGTCAGAGCACTACATGGAAAAATTTCACTTGAATAATTAAGTACATTATCATATATTTTAGCATCAGCCAAGTTTTCAAACATAACTTATTAGGACAAATGCTGCAAAGAGACATATACTATTTTCATCAGTTACTTATCAATCTTTATAAGACATTGGGATCTCAGTCCCTCATTTCAATACTAGGAACACTCATCCCTTCACAAACTCCATGCCATAATCATATGGTTCTGGGTATTCAAACCCTTAACTCATCACTGAGCATTTTTACCACTTTTTCAGGTAACTATCACCTTCAGGTCATCTGACCAAGATAAACATGATACTTGTTACACAAGCATCTCTCATGGCACTTAAGGCCCATTAATTCTCTTATTACCTCTTTCTAGGCAACAAGGCATATTATGGCACATAAGGCCCAACAAAAATTTTAATAAATAAAACATCATAGCTCATACCTGGCTATGTTCATCATCTCATGATACCTGCATGGTTAGTACAGATGATAATAGCTATATCAATTTCATATCAACACCATGAAAACAAATATAGCATCACTATTCAAGGGTAAAACTACTATTCCCTCACTAGGGTTAGGGTTTTCCATTTCAGGTCAATTGGGGATACTGATGCGATGATTTTGAGTCGCATTTATAGACCTGTTTTATATGTGTTTTATGCTTTAATTAGTAATTTTTATGGTTAATATTGCATAATTCATCCATTTTGGTCTTTGCCACTATTTTATGTCAAATTCCATTTATTTCATCATTTTGAGCATTAATTGTCAAATTATTATTATTTGTGTGAATTGATGTGATCTTGTTTTTTAATTTCAGGACAAACGAGTATTTGCTTCTGTCGATACCATCGACGGAAGTCGATACCATCGACATGGTCACAGGTTGCCAGCCGAAAGAAGCAGGAAAAAGTCGATACTATAGACTTTGGTGTCGATGGTATCGAGTCACATTCAGGTTGTTGGCGAAGAAGCAGTCGATAGTATCGACACCAAGTCGATACCATCGACGCACGGAGGCTACAACGTCGCAAAACGACAAAACCGACGCCGAAAGGAAGTCGATACCATCGACTCGAGTCGATGGTATCGAGTTGATGTCAGGCGCGACAAAGGAAGGGTTCGCTACTGCAGCGGGTCGATACCATCGACTCACGTCGATGGTATCGACGCCGTCAGATATGCGTTGGATTCAGATTGATCTCAATCGGACAGCTGGAGTTAATTAACGACCTAATTAGGGACTTATACCTAATGACGGACGCCCACATTTGACCCTATCTCATTTGCCATTGCACAAGTGCCGAGGAGGAGGAGAAAAGAGAACGGAGGCCAGAAGTTCATACCTGTCGATCCGGACGCTGCCGAAGATGGATTTCACCACCGAAAGGCGGGAGAGCACGTGTTCCACGCAAAGGATCAATCTGTTCTTCTCCGTTAAGGGGGTTTTCTCTTTCATTTCACGTTTTTCACATGATTTCCCCTATCTCTACCTTGTACTTGTTTGATATGAACATGCGGGGCTAATCCCCTCCATCTTTAGGACCGGGAGTAGCCCGGGAATTCATTGTATGACAGTTTTATAATAGTAATTCATATTTTCTCTCTTAAATCTGTGGTATAGTTTCGTTTTCTCCATATATTGTTATGCTTGATCACCATAATAATTACCTAATGCCCTTAATCACTTTGAAAGAAGGATTAACGGTTGAAAAGAGACGAAATCTACATTAATCGACAAATCCCTTAACCAAGGTGGTGTAAAATTAATGGTGGATACTGAGAGATCGTTCATAATGCATCTAGTTTAGGGTATAGGTTACTACGACAGTGGAACCGACCTAAACCTAGATAGTGAATTGTACCACGACAGTGGGCAATTATGTTTTCAGGCCATTATCCGGATAGAGAGAGAAGATTGAGGCATTATAATGAAAACCCGCGGTGAAACCGCAATCCTAAAGTTACCTTTTTGAATTGATTAAATTAACCTTTAATCGATTGTTTCTTTGTTTTATTTTTAGTTTCTTTTAGTTTTGACAACAAACTCCAATTTGTTATTCGGCTAAGATGATCGCAAATAGTTAGTAGGAGTCTCCAACATTTCCGAGTATCCCTGTATTCGACTCGGGCCTCACAAGGCCTGTACTACTCGACGCGTACACTTGCATTTTTAGCGCGTAGTAAAATACACGTCAAGTTTTTGGCGCCGTTTCCGGGGATACGGCGAATTGTTGGCACTTTGAGTGCTACGAGCGGCCACTCTAGGCCATATTTTTTTTCATTTTTTGAGACAACTTCAAATATTTTTAAATTGATCTATAAATTTTTAATAATTGTTTAAGCACTGTACTAAATTTGATTTTTCTATTTTCAGGTACTGTGCATGGTGCAGACGCGTACCACTGATTACGCGCAGCACGCACCAAAGGTTCCACTGGCGGGCTCGGAAGACGAAGGTGAACATAATCAAGATCATCAAGAGGAACTGTTATCTGAATCCGAACACGAAGAGATGGCCGACGAACCAACGATTTGGGCGAAGATCAAAGCTTCTTCCGCATCTGCTTCTAAAGGGCCGATAAAGAAGCAAGCAATCAATATACCGACGTATAAGATTGATCCGGCTCTAATCAATTTGGTGAAGTATAACACTTTCCATGGTTTAAAGAATGAGGATCCTGTCGCGCACCTGAGTCAATTTGTTGAAAACTGTGACATGGTAAAAATCGATCGGTTTCCACAAGATGCATTGTATCTCAAGCTTTTCCCAAGTTCATTGGCGGGAGCAGCATGAGAGTGGTTACATAATCTAGACGATGAGTTCGTGGAGTCCTGGGATCATTTGGTGGAGGTCTTCTTTGAGAGGTTCTTCCCTCCTGAATAGACTAACAACATGATTCGGAAGATTCATAATTTCACCCAACAGGCCGGTGAGACATATTCAGAGACCTGGGAGAGATTTCACGTTATTATGAGGAGGTGCCCGCATCATGGGTTGGACAAAGAGACGCAGGTGAAGATCTTCTATTTTGCTCTCTCCGAGCACGATAGGAGTAATTTGGATTTTGCTGGGTCAGGTTTCTTTCTGAACAATACAGACACCAGATGCTGGGAGATACTCAAGAACATGGCTAGGAAACAGTCATGGGGTGACAGAGGTGCTGTGGAGCAAGTCAAAGCTATTGGCGAATCCAGAGTAGTTAAGGAGCTGAAAGATAAGTTAGATCTTCTAGCCCAGAAGCTTCTATCTAAGGAAGATGCATCTGAGGATGAGGAAGCCCAAGTGAAATTCATGCAACAATAGGGCTATAGAAACAATGATTATGCATGGAGGAAGGATAAAAAGTTTTCATAGAAGGATCCGAATAATTTTCTGCAGGATCAGGATGCCAAGCCACAGCCTAGAGCAGAGGATAAGAACACTAAACTACTGAGTCAAATGGTACAACAGAACCAGGAGATGATGGACATGTTTGGTAAGCAATTGCAAGCTCAAGGTGATATTCTAACCAAGTTTGGACAGACGCTGCAAAGCCATGGAGCACAAATGTGGGCATTAGAAACCACCGTGGCACAGATTTCTAGTGAACTGGCGGCCATCAAACACGCCAATCAACAGAAACCGGCTGAGAATGCAAACGTGGCCCAAGCACACCATCAAGTCTAGTATATGTATGTGGTAAGCAATGAGGAGGAATCTCAGGTGCAAGAAGCTAAAGAAGAAAAAAAATGACTTTTAATACGCATGCATCACTGGCGATACCGTATCCATGCACTTACTATGGACTGCCGGGTGGAAACCCTTTCTTCAGAAAACCACAGCGAGTTATAAATATTGCATCTCCATCTAGGCAAGAAGAACAATTGAAGGTTGTTTGTGCACGTGTGGAAACATCTAATGCGAGAGAGGAACCACAACAAGCTATTGCTGTTGATGATGTCTTGCCAAAGCCCACGTCAGAGGGAGTGATTGAAGTAAGCTTAGGGGAGTTGGCCCCGAAAAGCTCATATGTGCCACCTCACAGGCGTGTGAGTGCAGCAGTTGTGTCAAGTCCAGGAAATCCAGGGCCAAAGAAAGAGCATCGTCATTTTAGGAAATTCTTGGAAATATTCCGAAAACTCCACATCAATATTCCATTAGTGGAGATGATCGAGAAGGTTCCCGCCTATGGGAGGTTCATCAATAAGAAGAGGCGGATAAAAGACGATGATATTTGTCGGATGAATGAGACGGTGAGTTCTATGATTCACGGGAGTTCGCCAAAGAAGAGAAAAGACCCAGGAGGTTTCTACATTCCATGCTCGATAGGTGATCAACATTTTCCTAAAGCGCAATGTGATTCAGGTGCCAGCATAAATCTCATGCCTCTGGCGACATTTCAGAAACTTGGGTTAAAAGAAATCAAGAAGTCGGCCGCGACAATTGAATTGGTGGATGGGTCTTTAGTGAGACCATATGGAGTATGTGAAGATGTTCTCGTCAAAGTGGATCAATTTATATTCCCGGTGGATTTTGTTGTCATGGATATGCCACCGCTCCAAAGCTGTGAAATTCTTCTAGGAAGACATTTTCAAGCAACGGCGGATGTCGTGACTGCCTTAGGGAGAGGTACATTGTCCTTGGGAATTGGAGGAGATCGAGTTGAATTCAAATTACCGCACGATCCTCTAAGCACATGCCCCAAAGTGCCAATATGATGAGCTTCAAGTCGTCTAGCCTAAGACGTTAAATAAGGGTGCTTGTTGGGAGGCAACCCAACCATCAGTACACTAGGATAGTTTATTAACAAACATAGGTTGCTTTATTTTCATTAAATTTTTAGTGCAAAGAAGATACCTTGATCCGTTTGTTCATTGTGCAGGCTGAGGCCGAGTCGATACCATCGACACACAAGTCGATGGTATCGACAAGGGTACAGGTTGACGACTACAGATTTCATTCTGAGTCGATACCATCGACGGCCTTGTCGATGGTATCGACAAACCTACAGGCAGGTCGCCAAGCAACAGTCGATAGTATCGACAAGGGTGTCGATACCATCGAGATCTCTGGAGAAGTTCAGACCGATTTGTCTCAGTCAACTCGATACCATCGACGGCCTTGTCGATGGTATCGACATGGTTACAGGTTGAAATGCAAAGTGGCGGTGTCACAATGAAACTAAGTCGATACTATCGACAACTGTCGATGGTATCAACCATCCATGTCACCGATCCACGCAAACGAATCAACGGCGATCGCGGCTTCCACGTCATCGATCCGGGTGCAGCGTCGAAACCATCGACCCATGTCGATGGTATCGACATGTCAGCGATCCAGGTTTCAAGATCCAGCCATCGACGACCGTCGATACTCGTGAGGGAGGCGGATAGCATCGACAGGTGTCGATACCATCGACTCGCGTCGATGGTATCGACGGACCAACAGTGGCGCCGACCAAGTCTATATAAGGAGATTCATGACGTCATTTAACATCACACCTTCAGAGCTCTCTTCCTCCTTTGTGCCGAGCACTCCCCCGAGCCATCAAAGAGCGAAGAGCAGCATCACTGAGCGACGATCTTCACCGAGCGGAGATTCATATCTCCATTCTTCACCGAGCTCTGCTTCTAATCCCTTTCTCTTCGCCATCATGGTGCGTACCGTTGGAGCTTCTTCCTCGCGTGCTCGCCAGGACAATATTCCTGAGTTCGTGCCACCACCGCCATCATCGGTGGCACGTCCTCGACTCGTCCACCCTTCTGCGGAGGTGAAGAAGATCTTCGACGAAATCATGAAGCGCAAGATCGAGCCAACCCGGTACGTGGATCCGGAGATGCTCTGTGATCTTGGCTTCAAGGAAAATCTGGACTGCGTGTTGAAAGGACAAGCCCACCAAACGGGCCGTGGCCACGACGAGCTTGAATGTCACGAAGACGGTCAGCCTTTCTTCGGCGAGTGGCCGACGTACAAGGAACTGGTGGTAGAATTCATGGCATCCCTTGAAGTCAATGTCGTGCCCAATGAGATATCCGCAAGCGACCACGAGTGGGAGAAGGGTCGGGTGTCTTTCCGGCTCTTAACAACGATTACACCATCACCCTCGAGTAGTTTAACAACATCTTCAACTGGAACCACTCGCGGTACGACTACCGGCGGCCGGACAATCGCACCGACTACGCCGCCATCTTCTCCGAGTTGGTGACGGTTCTGTATGGACGGTCGGTGAGCTACCACAATGCCGCGGTAGCCGACTTTGAGCACCCGTTTGTTTGGGTATTGCATCGGATGTTGAGTTCAACCATCTTTGCTCGAAGTGATCTTGCTCTAAGCAAGTTCCAGGAGTCTGATCTTTTCTTTCTCTACAAGCTCCTGAAGAGACAAGAGTGCAACTGGGGTGCATTCTTTCTACACCGAGTGTTGGCGGTGAAGAGGAGCACGGGGAGAGACCCGATTCATTTTGGCGGGCTTGTCACCAGGATAGCCCTCTACCTGGGCTTGAATCTTGCTCAGCTGACTCCTCTTTCTATGAGAAGCAAGGTCAACTTGCAGCATCTACACCAAGCCAATCTCATTCTTCTACGGGATGGCGTGGCGTTCGCACACTGCCACGTAAATCAAGCATATCAGGAGTGTTCTCTACCCAACCCTGTCTTCAACATCGACGGCGCGCAGCATTTCCGGTGGCCAATCATAGCCATCGATTCCGATGAAGAAGACGGCGGCAACAATGGTGGCGACGACGACGAGGCGGCAGAAGAGGAGGAAGAGGCGTTCACACCTCTTCGATCACGAGTGGCACCCCGGAAGTGCCCTAGGATGCATACGGGTGCATCTTCATCTTCTCCGCATCGGCCTCCACCACCACAGCCCTCGCAACCGAGCGAGGATGTCTATTCTATGCAAGGGATGTACACAATGCTTCAAGACATCCAGCAGACGCAGCATAGCCACACAGCTGCCTATGCTGGTATTCAAGACACCACCAACCGGCTCTATGTCAACCAGTAGGCGATCTTCGAGAATGAGAGCCTTCTTTTCGCCAATCAAGAGAACATCCACGATCGGTTGCACAGGATGGAGCAGTAACAACATCCATTTTATGATCATTACTGAAGCCAGAATTACTTTGGGGGGTACCCACAACCTCCTCCACTGCCCCAGTATGATCCGACCTTTCAGGGGCAATACCCATCTTGGGACCCCACGGCGCCGCAATACCCGCCTCCACCACCACAAGGATGATCCGGTATCACTGTTCCAATCTTTAAGTTTGTTTTTGACTATGAGGCCATAGTCGAATTCAAGCTTAGGGGGGTAGTTGGAACAACTTTATCTTTTATTGTTTTTTTTGTTTTAGCATTATTGCTTTTGTTTTTGTTATTTGTTTCTTGCAATTTTAGTTTTTGTAGGATCCACATGCTATCTAGTGTAATCATGGATGTCATAAAGTTGTGTCATCTCTTTAGTAGTGCAAGGGAAAATCAAGGGAAATTTGAATTTTTTTGTGTGTGTTTGAAAAGCTTGTTTTGTTTAATCTTGGGCACACATCCTATGAAAATGATTGGTTCTGTCAACTCTAAAACAACAACTCACACGTGTACCCCTAATGATTCATGAAAGTGGATGAAAATGGTTGTTTGAGCCTAAACTGACCAAATGGTAATGCGACTTTAATTGGATGTAAGAGAGAGAACCCTCTAAACTACTACACAAGTCAGTAAGGAGGGACACATAATATCTTTCTAAGGTTCAGTCATCTAGTATTGTGATCGTTCCACTTCATTGTTTCCATAATCCACCCAAGAATTGGAAGTAGAGTACAGTTTTAACTCTTTTTGATTGCATAGCATCTAGATAGGACTTGCATTGCAATTGTCTATATGATTCTGCATAAAAAAAAATGAAGTATAGTGATACATGCACATTACCCTTAGGTGCATGCCATGTAGTTGCATTCATAATTTTCATGCATAAAGTATATCATGTACCTCAATTTTTCTCCAATGGTGAATTAAATTGTTCCATACCTTCTAATTAGTGCAAATTTCTGAGTATGAAGAAAAATTAGCCCAATGTAATTATCTTTAAGCAATTATGGATATAAGGGCTGGAAAAGAAGAAAGAAAAAGAAAACAAAATCTGAAAAATCTGCACAATGAAAAAAAAGAGTTATTTAGAAGAAAGTAGAATAAGAAGGAGAAAGGAACGTAATATCACCTGCATTTCAGGATAATTGAGTACATGATGTAACTTAACTCGATATCCATCTCATTTTGAGGCGGATGGTTAGTGCATGCATCATTCCACCTAATCTTAGACACTAGGGCATTTCTCATGTGCATTTGCATCATTTAGGGCATTTTTTTATGCATGTTGAAACAGTACAATACTTCCACTTTCTTCCATGAACCACCCATTTCATCCACCCGTTGCTCGGATTGGTAGGCCACCGTGAATTTCTCCTCATTAATGTATATCAGGAGAACTGCTTCCATGTAGATGGTAGTTAGGGCGAGCAACATAGTTTAGGAGATCACAAGATGCACCAAGTCTGAACCGGCGATTTTTATGATGTTAATTGCCTTATGTGATAGTGTTCATCAGTTTTGAGGTCAATTTCTCTTATGGATGATTATTGTCGTCTGCATGGTAATTACCATTCTGTGGTTAGAGAGGGTCGGTATGTGAATGTCCGGTGGGAGTCATATGGGATGTTGATTGTGATGTGTTGTTTTTCAGTTGACATTAGCAATTCTATTCTAAGGATTAGTTGCTCGAGGGCGAGTAACGTTCAAGCTTAGGGGAGTTTGATGCGATGATTTTGAGTCGCATTTATAGACCTGTTTTATATGTGTTTTATGCTTTAATTAGTCATTTTTATGGTTAATATTGCATAATTCATCCATTTTGGACTTTGCCACTATTTTATGTCAAATTCCCTTTATTTCATCATTTTGAGCATTAATTGTCAAATTATTATTATTTGTGTGAATTGATGTGATCTTGTTTTTGAATTTCAGGACAAACGAGTATTTGCTTCCGTCGATACCATCGACGGAAGTCGATAGCATCGACATGGTCACAGGTTGCCAGCCGAAAGAAGCAGGAAAAAGTCGATACTATCGACATTGGTGTCGATGGTATCGAGTCACATTCAGGTTGTTGGCGAAGAAGCAGTCGATAGTATCGACACCAAGTCGATACCATCGACGCACGGAGGCTACAGCGTCGCAAAATGACAAAACCGACGCCTAAAGGAAGTCGATACCATCGAATCGAGTCGATGGTATCGAGATGATGTCGGGCGCGACAAAGGAAGGGTTCGCTACTGCAGCGGGTCGATACCATCGACTCGCGTCGATGGTATCGATGTCGTCAGATATGCGTTGGATTCAGATTGATCTCAATCGGACGGCTGGAGTTAATTAACGACCTAATTAGGGACTTATACCTAATGACGGCCGCCCACATTTGACCCTATCTCATTTTCCATTGCACAAGTGCCGAGGAGGAGGAGAAAGGAGAATAGAGGCCAGAAGTTCATACCTATCGATCCGGACGCTGCCGAAGACGGATTTCACCACCGAAAGGCGGGAGAGCACGTGTTCCACGCAAAGGATCAATCGGTTCTTCTCCGTTCAGGGGTTTTCTCTTTCATTTCACATTTTTCACATGATTTCCCCTATCTCTACCTTGTACTTGTTTGAGATGAACATGCGGGGCTAATCCCCTCCATCTTTAGGACCGGGAGTAGCCCGGGAATTCATTGTATGACAGTTTTATAATAGTAATTCATATTTTCTCTCTTAAATCCGTGGTATAGTTTCGTTTTCTCCATATATTGTTATGCTTGATCACCATAATAATTACCTAATGCCCTTAATCACTTTGAAAGAAGGATTAACGGTTGAAAAGAGACAAAATCTACATTAATCGACAAATCCCTTGACCAAGGTGGTGTAAAATTAATGGTGGATACTGAGAGATCATTCATAATGCATCTAGTCTAGGGTATAGGTTACTACGACAGTGGAACCGACCTAAACCTAGATAGTGAATTGTACCACGACAGTGGGCAATTCTATTTTCAGGCCATTACCCGGATAGAGAGAGAAGATTGAGGCATTATATAAAACCTAATACAATGAAAACCCGCGGTGAAACCGCAATCCTAAAGATACCTTTTTGAATTGATTAAAATAACCTTTAATCGATTGTTTGCTTTGTTTTATTTTTAGTTTCTTTTAATTTTGACAACAAACTCCAATTTGTTATTCTGCTTAGCTGATCGCAAAAAGTTAGTAGGAGTCTCCAACATTTCCGAGTATCCCTGTGTTCGACTCGGGCCTCACAAGGCATGTACTACTCGACGCGTACACTTGCATTTTTAGCGCGTAGTAAAATACACGTCAGATACTCATCCCATTACCTAGATCATGTTTATGGTTCATCACCATATTGCCCAATATTAGGGTTTCATATAGAATTACATAGCATCACCCTGGATTTGAGTTCCACATCACATTAATATACTAGGGTTTTACATAACATTACCCTAAATTAGGATTCCACATAATATCACCCTAGATTAGGGTTTACATTCAATATCCCACAATTAGGTTTTACTATTCATCCCAATTAGGGTTTCATATTCAATTACCCATAATTAGAATTTACTATTCATCTAAATTAGGGTTTTACATTTCATAACCCTAACTTAGGATTACTCATGTCATCACCCTCAATTAGGGTTTCACTATTACCCTGAATTAGGGTTAGGGTTCATTAACCTTCTCGATTAGGGTTTTCATGATCTCTTCACTAAGGATCATACCCTAATCACCACATGATTAATACTCATGTATGAACTGTTATTTCTCATTCTCTCAACTTGATTAGGTTACATCAACCTTTCCATCAAGTACAAAGAACTATGGTTAACATAGTAAATGATTGCTTTCATAAACTTTTAGGATTAATCATTATAAAGGTACTGATCATCTAGGTACTTTATGGTTTCAACCTTTGTTCCTATCATTGATAATCATCATGATCAACCATTGGATCAATGGATTAACCATCACTTTAAGTTTCCAATCAATTTGATCACCTTGTATTATCCAGTGGGTTTTTACCTTTTTCACTCCAAATGATTTGAAACCGTTTGGATTCCAAATGGTCCTAAGACTGTTTGACCCCAAACAGTTTCAAGACCGTTTGGGCCAAACCAGCCTCAAAAACCGAATGGGTCACTTAGGACATTCATCAATCAAATTGAATATGATTTGCACCATTGAATTGGCCATCAATTAGGCTATTGAAGGATTCATCAATTAACACCATTAGATCTCTATCCATCAATCAAAGTTAAACCATTAATCCTACAAATAGTCCTAAGACCATTTGATCCCAAATGGTTTCAAGACCGTTTGGACTCAAATGGTCTCAAGACCGTTTGGTCCAATTAGTCTTGAAATCGAATGGATCAATTGAGTTTTCTTTCAACAAGTCAATTAGGGTTTCTAATTGGAGGATTGTCCATATATTGAATCAATCAATTGGATCCATTGGATCATCATTCAACAAGTACTAGGGTCCTGACCTCAAATGGTCAACCCATCCAAATAGTCAACCCTTCCAAATGGTTTGGGATCCAAACCTCCAAACGGTTTGGTGAAACCGTTTGCACCAAGGTCTTAAAACCGTTTGCAATAGAAACTTGTTGGAATGCGTGCCTAAGATGATGTCATCATCATCAAGCCTTAGTCCATCGAAAACTACTGCCATTAACATGGTATTTGCATCAACTAATCAAAGTAATTGCAAGAAGAGCAATTGAACATAATTGATTGAGAAATTGAATTCAATAACAATGAATAAGGGTTCAAGTTATATAACCCACCTTCAAATGAGCTTCAAAGCTTGGATCTTCACGTAAAAAATGGTGGGAGAATCTTTCTCAAACCACAAGGTTCGTTCCTCAAGCTTTGGAGTGAAAAGGATTGGCTAGAGTTGAAGATTGAGTGAAGAAAAGAAGAAATCAAGCATTGATTTGTGATTTCCACCATGAAACAAGGTGAAAGGAGGTCAAGAAGCTTACCAACAGGTTGGGGGTCGTCCTCCTATTTCTCATAATATCCCTTGGACGTTTTTCAAGAAAGAAGTGAAAGTGGATTCGAAATTACCCTTTCAACTCATGGATAAAGGAGCATATATATGAATTTTATTGAAAATTCATTTAAGAGAGAGAAAGTAGGGATTATCTCCTCCATTTCCTTGCCACTTGCCCCTTTCCCTTCCTTGGCTATGAGGATATCTCCTTTTCCTCTTATTCCTCTCAATTATCCATGATTTAAAGAAAAGAAAATTAAGCACCTTAACCCTTATAATAATAATATCCATAAGTTAGTGGATATTTCTTTTTATTTTCTTAATGTGAGTGGGTTCTCCACTCACTTAGATATTTCCATTGCATTTGCAAGGCACTAGCACGTACATATATGTGGATTTCAACCTCTACAATTTTGGTTGAAGGGCAATCCAATTAATATAATTATTTTTGCATTATATTGAATTATAATTTCAATCATGCTTAAATCTAGATTATTTTCATATCAAGATTCTCTCTCCTTCAAAGAGGTACAAATGAGATGTCCCTCTCATTTTATTTGCTCTACATGATTCCAAGAAACATTAGGGACTATTTTGAAGTGGTAATTTTCATATTGAACCCTGGGATTTGGGTAAATTGCACATTACACCAAAACTAGGTTTTAATGCACAAACATTGCTTTATCATCTCTTTCTTGGTACTCAGGCTTGTGGTAACCATATCTCTTCATCATTTTCATTCTCATGATGCTTCAACACATGAGGAACATCTTATCATGTAACATTTGCAATTTAACCCCTCAACTTGGGTAATTTGTACTTTAGTCCACCACAAGCAAAACATCATTTTCAATGTCATTCAAAAAGGACTAAAATTGAAATATAAGTTACTCTTGAGCCTTAATTACTTTTCAAAAGATAATATTAAGCATATAATTATCTTTCTTAAACAAAACACCTAAGGTTAAAGCATAACCCATGTCAGGGATGTTACAATTCACCCAAAGAAAAACCAAACTAAAATTCAAGAGAATATCACTAGTACAGAAATGGCTAATAACGTCACATTTACAGGTGTCAGTTGTATCCAAGAAACGGATGCCTAAACCCTAAAATGTCAGTTAACTACACAAACCTACATCTATATGTAAAGAACGGCCAGCCACGGGTATCACTTTTTATTTAGCGTCAGTTCCTCGATAAGCAACCGTGCCTAAGATCCACCGCCAAATCCGAATTTTCCAGTGAAAAAAAAATTACCTCCAAAATTTAACATACAGTGTCGGTTGTTAACAAATCAACCGATGACTAAAGGTTTTTCACGTGACAAGAAATTGGGCATATTTTTATTGTTAGATTTCTTGTACTAATCGACGCTAATGTATTTCCGCACGCTTCCCCTGTGAAAATTTTCACCCCCCCTTTGGCGTCGGTTGTCTACGCCAACCGATGACTATGGTCATAATATGAGAACATTTTGTTTTTGTCGGCATATGTAGATAGACGTCAGTTTTTCTATTTGAAACTGACGACTATAATTGAGAATAGGTGTCAGTGTGTTTGAGTTAACCGACACCTATTGTTATAAGCTTTGGTGGATTTTAATAACCGACGCTGATTGGTTACTTAACCACGTGAAGCAGATAGATTCTTCTTCCCCTTTATTCTCTCTCTCTGTTTCATTGCGCCCCACTTAGGTCTCTAGCGATTTATGCGATTCTTCCGCCGCTCCGTCGTCGCTGCTGTTGTGATCGCTTCCGGTGCCGCTGTGATCGCTACCACCGCCGCCACTGCTGCCACTATGATTGCTACCAGCGCTGTCGTTGCTGCTCTGCTCGCCTGCTCCGGTGCTGCTGCTGCCACCGCCGGCCCTACTGCTCGCCTTCGGCGCCCTTCTACTGCTCTCCTAGGCCCTTCTCCCTACTCTCCAGGTTGCTGCTCCGACCACAGCTCTTGTGCTGCTCTACTCCCTGCTCTCCAGGCCAGCCACGACTCTCTTAGGCCTTCTTCCTCCTCTCTTCCTCTGCCCTCAAGGTATTGCTCCTGCTGATCGACCACCATTGGCTGGTCATATTCACATTAATATTGCCAATAATGTAGGAAATGAATGCTAGCTCCAATTATAGACATATTGTATATGGTTTTGATAAGAAAAATGTGTAGATTGTGAATAAAATATACTTAAAGCTATATTATTCTTCTTGTTACAAAGGTATAGTTAGTACATGAATATTAGATGATTATTCAAGAGTTAGTACATGAATAAAATATACTTAAAGATCTTATACATCACTATATTTAAGGTTAGTCTGTCTAATAGAGTGTGGGGATTAACCATGTTTCCTGTAGTTTATAACATTGTATTGTGAATTATTGCATGTTTGAAACTATTGATTTCTTGATTTATTTTTTAATAATTCTCTATAGATTAGGATTAACCATGTTGCATGTAGTTCATACACATTTATTATATATAAGAATGACAACACATGTATTTGTTAGCCTAGAAACCCATCCAAGATTTACTCATTAGGAGTAAATCTTGGATAGTCCCCGGTTTGGGACTGTTCTGGAACACCTAATCTCACTTAGGATGTAAGTGTATAATGTGTATTGGGTTTTCAAGAAAATTTCAGTAGCATTTCCCCGTTTGTTCTCTAAGTACATATGTACTTGGAGAACAGTAGGGAAATGGTGCCAAAATTTTCTTGAAAACCCAATACACATTATATACTTACTAGTGAGATTAGGTGTTCAAGAATGGGATAGGTGGTACACATTTATTATATATAAGAATGACAACACATGTATTTGTTGGCCTAGAAACTCGTCTAAGATTTACTCATTAGGAGTAAATCTTGGATAGTCCCCAGTTTGGGACTATTTTTGAACACCTAATATCACTTGGGATGTTTTAACCATTAATTATATATAAGACCTTAAACCCTAAAGTTTTAACCATAAACCATAATCTTTTAACCCTATACCCTAATCTTATTCTAATATATACTTGTTTTCTCTTTGATCATAGAATGGATAGATCATGGATGTCCATTCCAAATCGCTGCACCCTTGAGTTTATTTTTGGTCTTGACCAGTTTATTAGATTTGCTGAGGAACATAGGAAACAACCTGGAGATAGGTTCTACTGTCCATCTAGGCATTGTAGTAACAACTTGAAAGTCAGCACTGGTGATGAAATCAAAAGTCATGTCATGTGTAACGGGATTGTACAAGGCTATATAGAATGGCACTGGCATGGAGAGATTTCAAACCTGAAATCAATGGATGTCGATTGTAGTGCTTGTGTGGAAGAAGAAATTGCCTTCAACGAAATAGATGTGAACGAACCAATTCCAGTAGACATTGTTGATGTGATGCTGGATTAGTTGTGGGGTAGAGCACACTGATCCACCTCCCATGTTTAGAAACATTGTGCATGATGTTGAGATACCATTATACACAGGTTGTAAGTTTACGAAGCTTAGCGTTGTGTTGAGATTGTATAAATTGAAATCTAACAATAGATGGAGCGACAAAAGCTTCACGTCATTGTTGTCTTTGTTGAGAGAAATTCTTCCTGAAGGAAACGAGCTGCCAATCTCAACATACTGGTTAAAGAAATTGTTGTACCCAATGGGAATGGAGGCCAAGAAGATCCATGCATGCCCGAATGATTGTGTATTATTTCAAAAGGACTATGTGGATTTGAAATATTGTTCGAAATGTGGTGCATCAAGGTATAAATTGACGACTTCGGGGGAGTCCAAAATTGGTTCTCCTGCCAAGATGATGTGGTATCTACCTATAATACCACGGTTTCAACGCTTGTTTGCCAATCCTATAGATGTGAAGAATTTGAGGTGGCATGCAGATGTTAAGAAAAATAATGATGGGATCCTACGACATGTGTCTGAGTGCTAATGATGCTCCTGTGAATGACAAGAATATTGAGGAGCATTTTGGCAAAGGAATTTTGGTATCACGGGTGAAAGTAATCAGTCGTGATCAGTTGGAGTAAGGTCACTTGTATATTTTACACAACATCGACGAAGTGAGTGTTTATATCGAGGAACATACCAATTTCATCAAGAGACAATATCCTCGATCCAATTCAATGTGGCTTGCTAGAGAGCATAACAAGACATTTATTAAGTGGTTTGAAGATAAAATCTTACATCAACTATCTCAAACACCAGATAATCTTACTGAAACCATCAAATGCCTCGCCTTTAAACCAAAATTGAATGTTATGTCTTATGAAGGGTTTGACATAAATGGATTCTCGTATTACACAAAGCGTCAAGATGATAAGAGTGTCATCCGAAATAGTGGGGTCACCCTTCAAGCGTCTTCATTGTTTTTTGCAAGTGCAAAGGATAAGAGTCCACGTGAAGTTAAAATGTCATATTACGATGTCATTGAAGACATATGGGAGTTTGACTATGTAGATTTCAAAATTCTACTATTTAAATGTAATTGGTTTGACAACAACAAAGAAGTTATAGTGGATGAATTGGGTTTCATGTTAGTGAACTTTGAAAAGATTGGCGAGAAGGGTGAACCATTTATATTGGCATCATAGGAGAAACAAGTATTTTATATTGATGATCCTGCAAATGATAAATGGTCAGTTGTTCTTCATGGTAAAAGATAGTTCATTGAAGATCCTATAGATGAAGAAGAGTACTATGATAAGTATGATGACTCCAGTCCATTCTCAGTTGGGTTGCCAACACCACCAAACATTGAAGTTGGGGATCAAAATGACTTGTATGTTCGCGGGGATCACAATGAAGGATTGTTAATTGATAAAAGATCACAATATTAGAGGCATGAATGTTTATATTTTTTATATGTTTTATTTTTCTAAATGTGAACTTTACAATGTGAACTTTACAATGCGAATTACTTTACAATGTGAATGTGAACTTTACAGTGTGAATGTGAACTTTACAATGTAACTTTACAATTAGTGTTACTTTACAATGTGAAATTTATAATTTGAATGTGAACTTTCAGATGGATGAGCATTCCCATGATGACCGTGCTGATGATCACCGTGAGGGTGAGGACATGCTTGCGCCGTCTGACAATGTAAGTTTTAAGAATATATCCCTGAGGTTTCTATCTATATGTTCATTTATAATTATATTATGTAGTGTGTTTTTTTATCAAATTTTAGGTTGGTGATTTACCCCCTGAAGAAATTCCAGCACTTGATGAGCAGCAAAAGAAAACTGAGAAAGTGAGGGGCATCACAATGATGAACAAGTTAATACAGCAAAGGGGCAATTGACCCAAATTGGCTGTGGATTTCGATCATGCAGGAAATCCATATGGAGTGAAGCACAACTCATTTGTTTCATATCTTGGGGTTCTTACTCGCAGCCATTGCAGTCCTATCCTAGAATCATGGCATAAAGTTCCTAAGGGGAATAAAGACCACATATGGAAGGAACTATGTGTGAGTTATTATTATTTGTAATTCTATTTGTGTAGATTACTAATTTGCAATTCTATTTAGGATACTAGTTAATAGCAATTCTATTTAATTTGCAGAGCATATTTGATCTGGATGAAAAGTTGCATTGTAAATGTGTGATGCAATGTTGTGGGAGGGTCCTAAGGAACTATAGGACCAATCTCACATGAGATTAGATACACGATGTTGATAAGAGGTTCTTGATTGATTTCCAATTCTAGACATTGATCACTATTTCACTAACTCTACACTAATAAATTTTTTTTGTATTCTCTTTAAAAAATAAATTTAGGCAGAAGGAAGCCATAAAGAAATGGAACTACCTGGACCCCAAATACTGCGAGGCGTTTGTTACCTAAAGAAAAATAGATGAATTCAAGGTATTAAGCGCCACTCCCAATTTATGTATTCACCTATTCAAGATTAACCTTTAGTATTACTAACCAAATCAATATGCTAACTAACTAGTCCCTCAGTGAGGCGCAAAGAGCAAGGTGTGCACTGAATGTGCACGACCACACAATGGGTCCAAGAGGATATGCAGGTGTTCGCCAAAGACTACAAGCTGAGTCTACTCAGCCTACTGCTACTCAGGAGACTGTAGAGTCCTCTACTACTGCTCCTGCACCTCTGCCTCGCCATGCTATGTGGATAGCTAGGAGGTAAAAAAGAAGGGAGGCATACTGAAGCCCGCAACTGCTGAGGCGGCTGCAAAAATGGAAAAAATCAACTCTTAGAGCAATCGATCGATATTGATTATTGTTATGTTTAATTACTTACTAATTTTTATTGATGGTGATTAGCGGGAGCAGCACGAGCAGAGGGAGGAAGGCAAGTTCATCCCTCAGGGCATAAGGGATGAGTTGACAGTTGCTCTGGGTAACCCAGAGCATCCTGGACGTGTTAGGGGTGCAGGCACTGGTGTGGGCATCAAAGCATTCTTTGGTCCATCCCAGCACAAACCTATCCCAAAAGCGGGACTTTCATAAGTTGAGGCAACCTATTCTCTTATTTTAGAATGTTATTGCGAAAGGGAATTCAATAATCAAAAGCTAGTGTTTCTTTTATCCATGTATAGGTAGATTCGTTAATTAATAGGAAAGTCAAGGAAGTACTTGATCAGAGACTCCATGAAGCAATTAGCAAGTGGTAGGCATCTCAGACTGCCACTCAGACAGTACCTGTGGCAGGCCACTCTTCTCCTACTACTCGTACTACATAGGTTGGGAGTAATCCTATAGACCCACCACCTAGCACATCCTCTGTAAGTATTTTTATGACATAATAGCTAGTATGTTCAAGATGATATGTTTGTGTATATATGCATATAACATTCTTTACGTAAATTTGTAGGGGTTGAAGCCATGCTGACTAAAAAGTCAAGAATATATCCTTACAGAGGTGGCGGCTTACCCACCCCTTAAAGGGTGCATGTTTCATGGGTATCCAGTACCAGATGGTGTAGTATGTGTGATCCTGATACATGTACTCCCTGGCTGGACAGATCTTCCACTGCCTCATGCACACCCAGATACTGAAACACTTGGTGAGGTAGTAGGCGGAGTGATACTGTGGCCTAAAACGGTTGTCCTATATACTGATATTGTTTGATAAATTTCCATTACTTTAGTGTGTATATATGAGTCAACTGATCTGAAATTATATATATAGGTCAAAAAGATGAGACCCGCTACATCTCGACCTCCACCTCCTCGACTACCAAGTTGGCTTCCAAGGGACCTACATGCCTCAATAGGTCCTAATTGTAGGGGTGTGGCAGTATGGATCGGCGAATGTGATACAAATTGCCCTATAATTGTTACTATTCCGGAGGATGCTGCAGGTAAATCATACGATAACAATCTATTTATACACGTTTAGCATACATATTAATGCATACGTAATACAAGTTCTGCATACGTACATATTAATGCATAGGTATTAATGTAGGTCAATCATACAAAAATAAGATATTTTGGAGTTGTTTAGTTATGAATGGCTGAACACATCTATGATAGAGCTGTGGATATAGTGAGATCTTGTTTATACATCCATATACCTTGTTTTATATATGGTGATCTAGTTTCTTATATATTAACGCATATATAATATATGTTTTGCAGCCACTTACACAAGATATGTACAGATTTTGGATTTTCCCATGTGGGATTTTTGGTTCCATCTTTGATTAGTCTTGTAGATACAAACCCTTCTTCAGTTACTTCATACTGCTGTGATGCTTTTGAATATTTTGGTAAAAATAAGAAGACGGTGATAATAGCTCCATTCAATGTCGAGTAAGTTTACTTTGCTTATAATTTGGACTTAAGACAATTATATTTTTATTGTGGATTTTGAGTTATTAATTTTTAACTTTCTTACCTGTAGTGGTAGGCATTGTGAGTTACTAGTTATTGTGCCCAAGACGTTCACTGTCTATTATCTAGATCCTATGGGGAATGAGTTGGATACATTATATGGACATGCAATCAAAAGGGCATTATTCTCATGAGAAATATTTCATGTTTTTATATCTGTTAACATCTGTTACTACATTACTATTTAATTATGCAATTTAATGGGTTACATTAACATATGTAGGGCTTTACAAGAGTACAAAAAAGCTAGAGGAAAGGTCCCTAGGAAAAAGGATCTGTCACTAATTTGGGAGAATGTGAAAGTAATTTCCTAACTCCAATGTATATATTATTTATGTGCACTGTGCTTATTTGTATTTTTAAATATTCTGTATGTTTCAATTTATAGTGTGCTACACAAGACAACAGTTGGGCATGTGCCTACTATGTGATGCTATTTATGGACCTAATCATCAAACATGCCATAATGGAAATCGATAAGATACATCAGGTATTATACCTAGTCTCATTAGATAATATGAAATATATCAATCTTATTATATATTATTAATTATATATATACATTATTCTCTTTGCAGGTCTTTAAAACTGCTGACTTCAGCACAGGTGGAAAGCATTTCGATGTACATGCTCCCTATACGAGAGATGAATTAGATGTTGTAAGAGAAGAATGGGCAAAAGCCCTACAATGAGTGGGAATTTTTAGATATAATTTTATTGACAATGATGAATAAAGAATAACTTTGTTCTCATACTTATTTTTGTTTGAATGTGAATGAATTTTTATGAATTGTCATATGTGTGTGAAGATGATCAATACATAAATATTTCTACATGTGTCTAAATGTGAAAAGAGATGAAATGAATGGAACTGCAGATTGCTATTGGTTTCTACATGTGTGTGATGAAAAAATAATATGAATTAAATTTGCTTATACATGTGTGTGAATCACATATATATAATATTGTCCATCTTGTTAATTTTGTAGGTTTGTGGCCTGTTGTTGGCTGATATCAATGGATGTCGTAAACATGTAGTTCAGAGCTGAACTACAGGTTCTCATCCTACTAACCAGCCATACAGCAGGCCTGCAAACTGATAAGAAAAAAAATCAAAACATAGGCATCAGTTATTTGAACAAAGCTGACACCTAAGACATACGACGGCGGTTTTTGACCTAAAACCGACATCTATGTGACTAGGTAACATGACCGTGCTGGGAAGCACGACCATGGTGGTAGGCAGGGGATATGGCGTCGGTTATTAGCACAAAACCAACGTCAGTTCAGATGATATGGCGTCAGTTATATATAAAAATTGACGCCCATAGGCCTTTTCTAGCGCGTTATTTTGGTGGCGGGAAGCATTTTGACGTCAGTTCTTTTAATAACTGACATCTATAAAAATTCTATAGTGTCGATTTTATTAAACAACTAACGCCTATAGTCCTTCTGCTGGCGCGTTTTTAGTAGCGGGAAGCGTTTTGGCGTCGGTTGGGAACCGACGCCGAAGGGATCCACCTTTAGCGGCGCCCACCTAGGTGTCGCTTGGAAACCGACACTAAAAGCCCTTAATTAACTGATGCTAAAGGCCTATTCTGTAGTAGTGAATATTGCGATGATTATGTTATGTATCTTGAAGAACATCAGAGTCAAGTGGGCCAGATATGTTCTC
This sequence comes from Alisma plantago-aquatica, assembly GCA_963693085.1. NCBI lineage: Eukaryota > Viridiplantae > Streptophyta > Magnoliopsida > Alismatales > Alismataceae > Alisma > Alisma plantago-aquatica. The sequence goes on along the minus strand of OY856410.1, from coordinate 954,592,919 downwards.
CATCACATGACCTTCTTTGACTCTGGTAAGAACACTTAAGGAACCCACCCACCCTACCCAGCCCTGATTTGTGGTCTTTTTCAGACTGTCACTGACAAATCTCTTTTCCATGACCTTTATTACAAACCTGCCCAAAAAGTAGTTTGCATCAGTGAGACTACAATGCAGAAGAGTGTCCCTATCCCTTCCTCTACCGCACCTGGAGCCTCGACCTCCACCCTGGCACTTCCATCACCTTAGCGATCTCGTCTTGCCCGAGCCTCTTTCAAAGTATAAAATGAAACCCTCATGGGCTACATCATGCATAAAAAGGTGTATAACCTTCGGGTTTAGGAGCATATGCATCATGATCTTTGTGCCATCATGTCTACCGTGAACCTCTCATGTGCACATCCTAATCTTACCTACCAACCCTACCCAGGAGGTGATTATGTATCATATGCATGTGATCACTTTTACCCTACCCATTCACCTGCTACTATTGCTACACTCTCTGATGTTTGTGGATCTACCCCTGCTGATCTACCTCTATGTAACATACTGAATCTCAGGTTTATTTGAAATTTAACCCATTTTCAAGATTTCCATTTCCTTCATATCCTTTTTGGCCTTTTCCCTATATTTTCCTATCTTTTCTATCCTCTTTGTCCTCAATGTTGAAGTTGAGCAATATTTAATGATGTGAACTATATATAACCCACGTTCATTACAATGAATGTAGTTTTGCATAGATATCTCAACTAGTGTGTTAATTAGATTTGCAAGTTTGTCTTGAGAGCGTCAAATGCAAAGGACCTGATGATGAACCAGAGAAACCAAACCCCACAGAGGATGAGGCAGGCATTCAGTGGATGGAGGAAGATGAGAAGTGGGAAGTCGACTATGGAAAGAATGTTAAAGTCCGAAGACCACAACGTAGCAAAGACAACCCTAAAAAGAACCTGAACAAAGATAAGGCACAACATAACAAGTATCAACCACTGGAAGAGGATGAAGATGGACACTTTGTAGTTACTGAAGATAATATGGAAGAACAATCAAAACAACAAAACCAAGATGATGACCGTGGGCCCAAAATATGGAGGAAAAAGCAAAGACACAATAAGGATGTTGATGTATCAACTGAGAACAACTCTCAATCCAAACTTGCAACTGAAGCTATTGCCCAAGGACCGGAGGTCAACACTCAAGGAATCTCAAGCTCATCGCATGCGACAATGAAACCTGTAGGAGATGAAGTCATTATGGTAAGGCAAGATGATAATGATCAAGTGATGGTTGGGAAATCGGCTCCTACATCCCCAAAACAACTACTGATGTCAATGACAACAACGAGGAGTTGAGCAAGAAGACATTGCATGCGGGCAGGAAAGCCAAAGAAAAGAAAGCCCAGACGGGTAATAACATCCCATAAAAGAACCCTTAAGTTACTCAAAGTGGTTCAAGAAGAAGTCATGATGCAAATGAAGGGAACGTGGTAATTCCTAATTGAACCACCCCTTTTTTATTTACTCCTTTTTAATGATTAATACACTTGCATGGAACATTAGAGGTGCCAGCAAAAAGAAAGCTAGGCACTTCCTCAAATAGCTCGTTGTCAAGCATAACATCAAAGTTGTCTCTATCTTAGAACCTCATATCTCTAGGTCAGAAGCTCAAAAGGTCATTAATGAATTAGGTTTCTCTAGCTCCCATAGAGTAGAAGTGAATGGCTTCTCGGGAGGCATCTGGGTTCTCTGGAATGAAGAAGATTGCCACATTCAGATTCTGCAAAGTCATAAGCAGTTTATACACTATTGCGTTGACAACAAGACAATGTGTACCTTCATCTATGCCTCGCCCAACCCAGGAGACAAACCTGTATTTTGGGAACACCTCAAAAGAGTGGAACAACAAATCTCTGGTCCTTGGATTGTCCTAGGGGATTTCAATTGCATGCTTAATCCAGACAAAAAGATTGGCAGTGACAGGTTCAACCTCAATGAAGCTAACCGATTTACCACTTCCATTATGCAAGTGGGCCTCTCTAATATCGGCAGCACAGGGTATGCTTTCACCTACAAAAAGGGTCTTCTTCATGTGCGCATCGACAAATCCTTGGCCAACATAGTGTGGATCCAAGACTACCCCACCTTTATATGCATGAATCTACCACGTATAGGATCGGACCACAATCCTATCGACATTCTCATACCATTAAACTGAACTGTGTCAGAAGATTCAAAACCTTAGCCTCTTGGCAACAACAAGACTTGTTTGGGAGTCTTCTACAAAAAAATTGGAATACTTCATTGCCTTTTGAAAGCACCCTCGACTCTATCCGTGAATTGATCTTGGATTGGGATGCCAGCTTCCGTTGCAGCAAGGGGAAAATAAAGCAGAAACTAATCTCATCTATCTCTCAACTACAAAAACAGTTAGAAAAAAGGTACAATTCTGAAAAGGATCAGAAATGCCAAGCTCTTGAAAATGGTCTAGAGGATATCTACTTGAAAGAGGAAGAGGACTGGAAACAAAAAATTCATATCGATTGGCTTGTAGATGGTGACAATAACATTGGCTTCTATCATGCTTATGTCAACACATGGTGCAGAATCAATAGCATTGGCAGCCTCCAAAATGAACATGGAAATTGGATGACAGATCCCACAAGCCTCAATGATCTGGTAGCCAGCCATTTCTGTAATCTACTCACAGAAACGAGCAGCCCGTCTATTCAATCTATGGACAAAATTCCTAGAGATTTTAAAAAACTATCGAGCATGCACCAAAGGTAGCTTGGAGCTTCAGTGACTGAATACAAATTATGGCAGATAGTCAAAAAGACAAATCCTTTCAAAGTGGCAGGACCTGATGGTAGGGATATCCATTTCATCAAAGAAAACTGGAAGATAGTCAAAAACTCAATCCTCATCACAATTAGAAGCATGCTCAATGGTAATGACATCCCCAACACTTTAGGTAATGCAAGCATCATTTTAATTCCCCAAGAAAAACACCCTATCAACTGCAATCAACTAAGGTCGATCACTCTCAACAATGCATGCTTGAAACTAGCATCCAAAGTGGTAGTTGGCAGAGTACATATTTTATCTCAAAATGGAATTCTCAGGAACAATCCAGCTTCATACTTGGTCGAAGTATATCTGATAACATCGTAGTGGCACAAGAGATCATTCATAATCTGAGAAGTAAGCAAAGCACCTAATACATGGCCATTAAGGTCAACCTCTCTAAAGCTTATGATCATATGTCTTGGAAGTTTATCGAGCATACATTGAACAAAATGTCCTGGCCACCGAACATCAAATCTTATATTTTAAATTCATTGTGTGCAGGAGAGACGAGTGTTATTCTGAATGGAAATCCACTATCAACTTTCAAAACTTCTAGGGGTCTCAGACAAGGTGACCCACTATCCCCATATCTATTTGTGTTGTGCATGGAAAGGCTCACACAACTCATCCAGTAGTATGTCAAAGATAATAAGTGGAAGTCGATCAAACTTTCACAGCATGGACCATATGTGTCTCACATCATGTTTGCAGATGACATCATTGTCTTCACCAAAACTTCTATGGAACAAATCAACGTTATTAATAACTACTTGTGTCTCTTTGAGGAAGCCTCAGGTCAACAAATTTCTATTGATAAGTCTAAAATCTACTTCTCCTCGATTGTCAAAAGAGCCGCATGATCTGCTATCAGCAAAGTCAGTAGAATTATGGAAACAAATGACCTTGGAAAATACTTAGGGATCCCACTTCTACACAAGAAGGTCAACAAGCAAACTTACTCCTTTGTGGTGAACAACATGGAGAGCAGAATTAATGGCTGGGTAGCCAAAACTTTATCTTTAGGAGGATGCATATGTATGGCGAAGGTAGTTCTCAGTACTTTACCCACCTACATTATGCAAATAGGGAGAATCCCTATCTCTGTATGTTCTTTATTAGATAGAACCACCCACAAGTTCATCTGGGGTGGCTGTCACAAAACTCATCCTATGTCTCTCGTTGCATGGCAAAAGGTTGGCACCAGTATGGAGAATGGTGGACTGGGAATCAAATCAATGTCAGACTGGAATCACGCTCTTCTTTGGAAAAACTCCTGGAAATATATGACTAACAAGAATACTATCTAGACAAGGGGCCTCAGCCATAAGTATAGAAACTTCACGATCAACAATAAAGGACGATCCACACCTATCTAGAAAAGCATGCCCCAAGGGATGCAGTTTATCAAGGAAAACTGTATGAAGGTAATCAATGACAGCCACAATACTATGGTCTCGACGAATCATTGAGTACCAGGCATCAAAGAACTCTCGACCATTGTCACAGAGTCTAATAATGCAATATAACCATTAATGAGAGATAATCGATATATTATATTAATTTAGAGTTTTTATGGCTTTTTCGAATAAGAAATGAGTAATAATATGGTATTGAGTTCGTTAATGAGAGAATAAGCCTCTTTTATTTTATCTCTCCTCATATGTGGCAACAAACATTAAAAGAGAATATTGTGGTGAGATATGGATCTTGAAAGTAGTATATGTTACATATCTTGAATATTCACCCAATGATTTAATTAGAAAGTTTTTTCATATTCATTCACCATCTTTAATACATTAATTTATATATATTAATTGCCAATTAGTGGTTATGGGTAAAATATTGGGCAAAAAGAAAAAACTTAATTTCATAGAACTAATCTAGGCATTAATATTAGCATATTGTCCAAATTTGAGGTCGATTGACCCATTTTTGACACTCCAAATCGATTTTATAAGAATTGATTATAGTGTGACTAAGATTTGCAATTGATTTCATTAATGTGATGTGTGATTATAAAGTTCCATTTATTTTGCATAGTCACACAACTTACCCCTCACATACATGATCCGACAACTGAGGTTTAATTGGCTGACCTAAAATCTCATCCAATGGCCTGGACCTTATCCCCAACCTCATGACAAAAGGCGTTTCATGACCATTTTAGGACTGATTCCTTCGGTGAGACCTATCTCCCTCATTACTCCACCTCATCTTGAGATTTATTTGGCTCTAGATACACCTTTCCTTATCATTTCTTTTAACCTATAACTCATGCACTGAAACACATTGAGTGTAAAACTTCCAATCTAGGTCTGGTTGGTCTCGCAACCCCCGAGTTGCAAATGGAGGACCGAGCTACATTGCACCTATAAAATGGATCTATGATGACCCTCAGTCACCGTACAATTCTCCTCCACAACTAATTTTCCCTCAACTGAATTGAAGGTCCCTAACCTACTCACCTTACATCTCTGTGACTGGTCTCACCCCAATGTTCCTCACCACGTCCAGCCAAATTGGCAGCCAAGTAAGCTTCCTTGACCTCTGTTCTTCAGTTTCCTTTCATCTTGTTGGCTCGAAATGCCCTCAAACATTGTATCCTATATTTTCTAACCTTCATCGGCGCTCACCGTCATGCCTACTCTGTGCTCCTCCATCGTGCCAACACTTTCCTTGACCTCACCTCGACTCCACAAATTTGTCGAGACCTTAGTTCATGTTACCATTGTGTTTTTGTGGTAGTTTTTCCCAAAATTGACGTCCCCTGTTTCCACCCATATTTGTGGGACTTCTCGAGCTCTAGGGCACTGGAGGGCCTTTCTTATGGCTCATTGGCCTCGACTTGGCTCGGCGAAGACATTGGGGACCTTAGTAGCTTGGGACAGGTGCTCTGGTTTTGGTTGGAATCGAAGGTTTCCCCTCAGGGTTGTTGATTACGCCATTTTCATGGCTAGAACAAACTAGGTTTTATAATGATCATGGTGTCCCTACGCAATTAATCAAATGATTAATATTACATGGGAAATTTAGGATTTTCACTCACGTCTTGATACATCAACCGCGAGATTCTTTTCATAGTTATATGACTGAATTTCCCTCATATACTTGATTAATCGTAATGCACGCCTAAGATTGTTTTGTCATTTCATAAGTTATTTACATCAATTTATATTCTGATTTAAATGACTATCACGCTATAGTTTCTTATTTTCTGATTGTCTAGTTTTATAAAATTTATAATAAATCAAAGGTTTATCAGAAAAATACAAATAAATCGTCATTGGAAATGATTTTTCACAAGGAATCCAAATTTAAGGGTTTAAGTAAATATTTGAATCCCTATTTCAACATAAACACCATTTTAATTATATAAAAAGCCTTAAAATTGATAAGTAATTCATTTTAACTCAAAATTTATAAAATAAATATGTTTTCTTAATAAGGAGAATCCAAGTAATTGTTTGGTCCAAGTTTTGAGTCCTAAATCGATGGTTTTCATAGAAGGCCCAAATATTCAGGTTTCCTACAACTTATGCTTTACAAAACCCCAATACATATGGTGAAATTGGTTAATATGTTAAAAGTGGCTTTGGATACAACTTAATAGGTGAAAAGTCTTCTCTAGGACTCTCAAGTGAGGTATGTGCAACCCTATTTGTGTGTGTGCATTCTAAACCATAAGTTGGGAATATTTATCCAAACCTAATTTCCCAATAAGGCATGAGCCTATACACTAGTTTCACCATTTCTTGCTTAGTATGCTTACTTCAATAATTCTAGGGTCTTGGACCCCACTTGCAAAGTTTTCAATTTCTTAAATATGCCATTAAATTATTCTAGCATGATGATGTAAATGACTAATTAACTAATGCAGTGTACATGACTACAACCACCCATAGTGGGCATGTGCTATTTTTCCCAGGGGAATGTGATAATTCTCCCGACTTTATATATATTTGGGTGCTTGGGAATGTGTTCATTCTCCCTCACCTGGAGGTTGAGGTCAAGTAGGTTCCTCAACCCTATATTAGTTTAATATAGTCATATTAAATCATGCATGCAACTTTATTACTATTTGACTTGGAAGAATTTTTATTTATTTACTTGCCTCATACTTTTGACCCTCTTAGCATAGTGAATCTTTATCATGCAATATTTTGGTTTATAATTGTTCTTATTACTTTAATTGACACATAATTTTATCTCCTCTTGTTGGCTGATCCCAACCACCCTGGTTAGAATCAAAGTGTGCAACAGGAGCATGGCAAACAAGCCTAAGACTAGGAAAAGGAGCTCATCCTTCCCTCATGGACTTATTTGATAAGTTATTTTTTGGAGACATATTGATGTAGTTTAGTTATTCTCTACCTTAGATCCTTTATTTGTATAGAGTATGTACACCCTTATTGGGAAAAAATTTATGTAATATTTATGAAATTGAATATAGTCAAAATTTTAAATTCCATTGCCATTCATTGGTCTTTTGTTTACCATATTTAGTAGAGAGGTGATTTCACTTATTTACACCCTCCTTGCTGGTCCTATAGATACCTTTCTTGTAGGATTTGGCACTTCTATTCCTTCTTATCCTCAAGCCCAGGAGTTACATGACCTTGGTATGTCTTGGGCTGAGAAGAATGACAAATGGCCCAATCGTGGCTTTGGTTCCTCTGTGGATGAGGAGATGCCAGATCAAGAAGATGAGGAAGTTGCTTCTATTGATGAGGAGGCATCTGAGGATTATGGCGATGATGGTTATGGTGGCTCTGCTGGTGGTTCTCGTGATGTTGTTATCTCTACTATACCTTCAGACAAAGATGATGACTATGAGCTAGAAGCCTCTACTCATGATGTTGATGAAGACAGTGAAGTGGACATAGATGACATAGATGTTTTAGCTTTTAGTCTATATATGTTGATCATATATATCTTTCTATACTATTTTGTACTAAAAACATATGGGCACATTATCTGAGTTGTACTATTTATCATCATGTTAGTTTCATAGTTTTGGTTTGTAGTTGCTTTTGAGGACATCCTCTTTGTGTTGTAATCTTAATCATATGTACACGCTCTTTGATTTACTATATCTCATGAGTTGGTGCCATGTTTACCATATTTTGATTGTGACTTAGATTGGTTGTTTCTCTCTTGTCTCTATTTGGTGTATGCTTTGAGATTGCATGTTTTATGTTGTGGATGTATGTTTGGTTGTGCTTGGAGAAGACCTTGTTTTGTGCTCTTATACCCCCTTCCTTTTTTATTATGTCAAAAAGGTGAGAGAAGTTCAATGTTTTGAAGCTCAACCATATGGCTTTTATTGTCTATGTGATCATTTTTCTTGTTCATTATTTGCTCTATCATGTAACTTGGTAAAGGACCATATAGTATATATGTTATATTGCTTTGTGTAGAAAGACTAACTATGCATGTTACAGTAAGCATAGATTGAGGGGGAGCAATTCACATTGTTCAAATCATGAATCCCCCTACAATTCACAAGGCAAATGTATAACTTTACATATCCTTTTAAATATGATCCATGAATGGTTTGTCATTGTCAAAAATGGGGAGAATGTTTAATTGAAGGTTATACATTGCTAATATTTTTTATAAAGAATTAACCATTCCATTCCTATGTATATAATATGCTTGTTCAAGATTGATTTCAAGATTTAGGTACATGAAAAGGATCAAATTACAAAATCCCTAGCTTGTCCAAGTTCAAGTCAAAAGCAATGCATGTGTGCATATTTGGAAATCACTCCAAATGACCTTAGATTAATTTTGTAATCACTTGTATTGATTATATGACTTGTAACTAAATGGGAAAAAATTAGGGACACTTAAGTCCAACGTTTGGTCACTCTAAAGTCAAATTGGAAAAAATTTCACAGGCTGTTTATCGATCGAGTTGGAAACTCAACCGATCTAATGATGGATTTTCTGAAATGACCAATCGGTCGAGTTGCACACTCATAAAATTGACCGATCGATCATCTACAAAACTAATTTTGACTCATCGGTCGAGTTTCCTAGAACAAACTTGACTGATAGTTTGAAATTTTGCTTTGTCATTTAGTGGATCGGTCGAGTTACCTTTATTGAAACTTGACCGAATATACTGTACAAAAAACACAAAAAAAGTGATTATAACTGTTGGAGAGTTGTTGTGTGTGAAAATAGATCCATTGCAAGTTGCAAAATAGCTAGTTTTCATTCTAAAGTGATTCCACACTCAAAGGAACACCCCCATCTAGAAATAGGACCCCTTGGAGTTCATTCCAAGTTTGCTCATTCGTGCTATTCAAAGTACTTTCTATAGTTGAGTGTGCTGCAACCATTTGATCCCCTTTCTCTCTCTCATTTACAAAGCATTTTGTGATTATGAGTTAGTTAGGCATGTTCTAAGAGAGCTACCTCCATGTTCTTGTAAATCTCTCATTCCTTCCATATTCCCAACCCCCTTTCTCAAAGAGCAAATGTTGAACCAAGCTACACAAAGTGAAGGTGAAGCATTGCTGGCCTTCTTCATGGTTGAAGAAGAGGTGAAGATATTCTATAGGTGAAAGAGAAGGGCAAGGCCAAGATTCAAGAAGAGTGGGTAAATATTTCAAGGACAAAGACTTGATACAAGTGTGGGTAAGTCCTTGTTGAAGGTTGAAGACATCTTGATCAAGTGGTAAGTCCTTGTGTAGGTGGAAGACTCTTATCTTGAGTAGGTAAATACTTGGATGTTTGGTGGTCTCCTTGTATCTATGATGAATGAATATAAGTATGCATGGATTACAAAGTCCTAGAGGTTGACCTCTCTAAGTAATGCATTGACTATCTCCTAATTTGGAGATTGGAACCACTCTAAACCACCTTTTCCAAGTGCATGTTTCAATTTCTCTCATCCTTGCTATAATACCCTCCCTAAGCACACACATGCACATAGAGGAAGTAACATAGAGTTATCCATAACTCGTGCACTCAAGGGGGTATTACATAAAACTGGTATTCATAACAACAATATAATCAATCACATAAATTGAAAATAAGAAACATTCTCATAATTTTCCTTACAAAAGGATCATAATGGATATCACATAGAAAACTAACTCAACATCTTGAGACATAGTCTAAACTCTAAAGTTCTAAACATTAAAACATGTAGCTGAGTATATAAACCTAAGGATCATTTTATAGTTAGCACCCCACCAGATCGAGTCATGTCTCTATCCTTGTACTTGATTCTCTGGAATCTACTTCGCTCCTGCTTCTCACCTGTGGATATCTCATCCCCAGCCATGCATTGAAAAAAATAGTTGTTAGCGTAAGTGGCATGAGCATTCTAACATATGCATTACTTGATGAAATAAGATACTGGAAAATATTCTTAAACATTGTATATTGAGAACTAACATTAAAAACATTACAAAATCTAAAACATAAATATCTCTTCTTGCTTTAACTTAGTTCTTATCTTTTTACTTTATCTTATCTTTCTCTGGAGACATGTACTCTGGTACATGGGTCTCATTACCTACACTAAGGTGCCTGGGTCACATAACCTGCACTCTGGGCCTGGGTTATGTCTCTGAATTGGCCTGCACTCTGGTGCCTGGGCCACATGATTTGTACAAAGGGCATGAGTCATGTTTCTCTTATCTTAATCTCTTTTACAAAATTATAGATGAGATTATGTACATTCTCTTAACTAAGACATCTTTTATTTATGACTTTTATCTGACTGTGGCCACCATTATATAATAAGTCCTCCTCTTTTGACATCGAAGTGTCCTCTATGGTGCAACACACCCTCTATTGGCACAACGTGCCCTCTGAAATGGAGTAAACACTCCTATGAATTGGCAACAGATGCCTCTGAATCGTCTCGGGACTCACTGAATGAGAACTTATCATATAATGTATTATGTGAAGGTTCTCAATTAATTATCTTAAGGCTAAGCTTACTAAATTCTGAATCTAAACTTCTCTGAAACTAAGTACTAAACATATACTAAATTCTGAATCTGAATCTTTTCTCTTAAATTATGAACTAAATCTTTTACTAAATGTGAATATGGACCTCAATTACTTCATAATTGAGATTGGGTCTAAAACCCTTATCATGTATCTTTATCAAATATATGGCTACCCACATGTTGAGTAGTCTAAATCTAAATTGAAATCTAAATGTTATCCTAAAATCTAAAGCATATATATTAATGCACTTACATCATAAATCTTAAAGAATTATGTTCTCGTATCCATATCATGACTCAAATCATGAATCTTAATAAAATATAATCTTAGAACTTTATCATGACATAGTACATCATAATCGTATAATATTAACATGAAATGAATTCTCAATACATCCTGGTCTTAATAGAGTGTTTATCTTGAAAACTTGATCATGTCTTAATATGTTCAAAAAACTTATATTCTTCTATCGTTCCTAACTCTAAACTCTGAATCGTTCTAAGAAATCTAAATAACTTCTTAGTTATCATATCTCTATCTATATAAGAAATCTTAATAGAATATTTTAACTTGAAAACTTACTTACATGGCTATATCACATAACCATGAAAGTATGACAATCTTAGTTGCATATGTTATCTTGTAGTCTTATTCATCAATGTGATTCTTTACTAAGAAATCTTATTGGAATATGATACTTTAATTTCCTCATGAACCTAGTTCATGAATCTCAATCATTCTAAGAAATCTGGATAACATATCTCTACTTGATATATTGGGTATATGAGAGAACGTCATCATGGAGGTGTGAAAACGTTGATTTCACTTCTTACTCAAAATCTTGGAATAGTAGAACACATAAATCACAATGTCTTATCTAAGAAACATGTAAATATTTTGAGCTTAATAAATATGAATACTCATGGGCATGAACCACTTACCTTTGTTGTAGAAACCTATGTTAGTCCTTGAACCTTTAAATCAAGATCCTATTTCCTGAAAATATCATGAAAAATTCATGAATAGCCATTAAACCCAAACCCATTATTATTAGGTCTAATTAGGGTTCCCATACCATCTTAGATGTGTAGGAGAATTTACCAAAAGTTGCTTCACTTATACATAGTTACTGATCTAATAGATTATACACATGTCTCATATGTTCAACTAATTTCATGGTGATATTTGGGACATTTGCAAATCATCATGTCATTTTATTGAACTAGATTGGGGTTACCACTCCTAATCGAGCCTTCAAGCACAACAATATGAAGTCTTGCATCATTCATTATGATAAGATGTATTATATCTTCTCCAGACATCATTAGCAATCTAAATTATTTTTCTAAGATTTAATGACCCATTACAACTATTTATTACTAACAATCCATGATTATATGAATGCAACACTTCTATAAAATCCATGACTATATCATTAATCACCCTATAAATCTAACATTTTTATAAAATTTTAGACCTTGAGGGCTTTCATTCGGTAGCTTATACAAACAAAACAAACTCAGTGATCACAATATATGATTTAAACAAACTTTTACCTTATTGGGGTGATCATGGACGCCCATACATAATCAAATGGTCAAGCAAGACATTGGGCCTTGATAGAAGGAGCCGCATAGCTAATTGGATCCAGTGCGGGATCCACGGAGGGTCTGGCCCGACGAAACTCGAGTCGGGATGTTTGTCATCCTCCTCGCGCAACCCCTATTTACTCTGTAAAATAGAGTATTACCTCACAGGGATCGAGAAACTAGCGATGGCCTTGGCTTGGTATCTGGTGCTAGGATCGGGCCGTAGAAACGTGTGCCTTTCTAGGGCACCGACACTCCTGTCCATCTATACTTTCTCATCGTTGTCAGGGGCTTCCTTCTCCTCTGCGACTCTTGTATACCGTGCAGACCTGCTGGCACAGGAACATGTCTTCACCGCTCAAGAAGGAGGGAAGAGATCGAGGAAGCCTGTACTAGAATTGTCGATGCATGCTAGGAAAAGACATTAGCCCTTGCCTTGACCCTCTTTAAAAATCGCCTCTCCAGTTCAATGACCCCAAACACCATTGCGGCTAAAGGTCTCCTACTTTTCTCTAGCGGGCGGCAGTCTCCAGACGATATCTTTATTCTCATTTCTACTTTAATCCCGCCGTTGTGCAAGACTACAAGTGGAAAACCCTCCCCAAAGCCTCACACAGTGTTGGTCTTATATAATAATAGCCTTAAGACCCCCACCAACCAAACCTATTCGGACTTGTTTGCCAATTAGTACTAGAATAGTTCCGAGAAGTACAGTTATGATTACAAACCTAATAAAATACTACCGTCTCCTTCATTGTCAACCAACTATTGACAATTTTCCATTCACAGTTAAGCTCCAACTCACATCCTATGAATACTTGAATTAGATAGTCTAAATAACCACTTGTCACTTGGCTCGGGATCTAAGTATACTCGTGAATTTACTATTTGGAATTGTAATATATTCGTACAAAGCTCTCATCGTGGTTTTGATTATGATTATGTCATTGCATGCCAATATTGTATAAAATACACTTACAATCACAAATGTTTATGAAGGAGGATATTTGAACCAAGTTTGTATAGAAGCTCATTCTCATTATGTAGTATTTCTAGGAAAATATATATAATTTATTTTAAATGTTCATTATGGTTTGATTTTATTTTATTTTTAATGCACATGGATCACTTAAATGGGAAGCTAGACCCACTACTTAACGTCTTATACCAGATAAGTTCATAAGATAATTATTATATTTCTAATTAAAATGAAACATCTTGATATACCTTGGGTAGAATTTTGGGTTGTTACAATTCTAGCCACTTTATGAAAATTTTGTCATCAAAATTTGACTGAGTAGATCAATAGATTCCTTATTTGGATGCTAGAAATGCTTATACTAATTACTAACTCTAAGATTCTATAGTTCCTAATAATTTACAAGATAATCAATTATTTGCAAAAAAATAGTAATAATAACTTTTCATTATACGTAAACTTTCTGAGTTTGAGATCAATCATGCTTCTATATTTTGAAATATCATCAAAAAAATATATTAACAAATTATGCTCAATATTCAAATTATCTCTAATCATGTTTAATAAAATTTAAATCTTTGGAAAATTGAGGCTCCACCTCATCATATCATAAGAAGTCAAAAACGTCTCTTGAATTCATGCTTTAGGGAAATGAATCATATATTTCGAAATTTTTCACATAATAGACCCTTAATTAACTTATACTTATAGAAATTCACATTGAAGGTTAAACTAGATATCGAAATTTGGGATGTTACAATTCTACCCACCTTAAATATAATTTCATCCTCGAAATTTTTATATACTACCCACCTTTAGTTTCACATATTCTATGTATGTGAACTCTCTAGTATTATCTTAAAGGATCATTAACACACTCAATGTATTTCAAGGCTAAACATCTAAATTGACTATCACGTGGATACTACTACTGAAGCTTGAGATCTACCTCATATCATCATTTTCTAACATATCAAGGAACCTAATTTGTTTCTTTTCAGAGAGGGTTTTGAACAGGTCTTGATGTCACTTAAAATCTAATCCACTTATCTATTTGGAAATATCTTCCATTTGTATGAATTTTTCCTCTTATTATGCAACTAATTAGGTTTAGGTGCCTATATGTCTTAAACTTTTAATGACAATGCTTGTTTTGTTTGTCACCTTTGGATACATTTCGGTTGGTCATATGTTCTGAGATAACAAGTCATATCACACTTATCTTGGCACTTCCTCATGCACATGTCCCATACCACATGCACTTGAAAGGACAAGACAAGCATGATTATGCACATAATATTCTCTCTACAAAACCCCATAAGCATGCACTACTACAGAAACAACGTTCAACCTCTCTTTTAGAGGCGTCCGTTTTTTAGTAAAACCGACATTGTTAACATTAAATGTCGGTTAATAAGGACATCCGACATCTATATTTGAAGACCACCCAGACACAAGTATTGATTTTCATTCAGTGTCGGATGAAGAAACAAAACCGACGCCTATAGTAGCCCGCGAACTCCAATTTTTTCGAGCAAAAAAAATTGTGCAAAAGTATCAGATACAACGTCGGTGTTTTACCTAATAACCAACACTGAATGAAGATAAAATTTGAGCCAAAAGTTCCAATATGGGCGTCGGTTTTCTTAGAATAACTGACGTGATAAGGGTGCGGGCGCCATCCCCGCCAAAAAAATTAGGGTAAAGGAATGTCCAATTGACGTCGGTTGTCTTTGGATAACCGATGCTTAATAATAAAGGTGTTGGTTGTTATGGATAACCGACACCTTTTAGTAACTTAATAGCCCCCACGCATAGTGGACACTTCCCCTTTTTTATGTTTCATCGATCGATTTGCTCCAGTTCCCGACCCCTGCTGCGTCGTCGCTGCCTGCTGCTGCTGTTGCTGCTACGTCACCTACCGCCTGCCTCCGTGCTGCCGCCTACTACTGCTGCAGCTGCTCGCCACCGCCGCCGCCTGCTGCTCCTTCTCTGCTCGCCACTGGTGCCTCTTCTACTGCTTCTCTCCTCACTGACGCCACTGCTACTACTGCTCTCCTCGTCGGTGGTCTCATGCTCCTCCTGGTCCTACCGTCGGTTGCCCTGCTCTCCTCGCCAGTTGCCCGAAGGTACCTGCTCCCGCTCTTCTTCCTCCGACCTCAAGCAGGTACCCTGCTCCGCGTGGGATTTCACCTCTTCTTCTTCCTCCTGCTCCCTCTCAGATGGCTGTTGGATTAAAGCAATGCCATGACCGTGTGGGCTGGCCATGGTCGTGGCTGTGTTGGCCTACCGCGGTTGTACTGGCCATCACAACCATTCTGCCCCTAGGCAACATGGCCGTACTGGCCAGCACGGCCGTGGTAGGCCAACACAGCCACGACCTTGGCCAGCCCACATGGTCATGGCCTTGCTTTAATCCAACAACCATCTGAGAGGGAGCAGGAGGAAGAAGAAGATACATTTGCAATTGAATACTAATGCTTGACCTAATTCTGTAAATTTTGATGCATGTTGAATTAAGATATTAAAACCCTAATACACATTTCACCATAATCTTGAATTAACTATATTTCTAAAATCTTGTGATCAATCTATGTAAGATATTAAAACCCTAATGTTAAATCTCTGATTTTGTAGTGATGTGTCACCCTAACATCTACATGAATCCCTATTGTATGATGTAGATTGATGATAATGCATGAGCTAGTTTGAAATTTTGAAATCAATTATGAATCTCTCCATCCCTAGGTCATACTAATTTATGTATAATATTTATCTTGATGATGAACATGCATGGACACTCGAAATGTTGAAATCAATGTTATAGAATGACAACACATGTATTTTTGGCCTAGAAACCCGTCCAAGATTTACTCATTAGGAGTAAATATTGGATAGTCCCCGGTTTGGGACTGTTCTTGAACACATAATCTCACTTAGGATGTAAGTGTATAATGTGTATTGGGTTTTCAAGAAAATTTCGGCAAAATTTCCCTGTTTGTTCTCTAAGTACATATGTACTTGGAGAACAACGGGGAAATGCTTCCGAAATTTTCTTGAAAACCCAATACACATTATACACTTACATCCTAAGTGAGATTATGTGTTCAAGAATGGGATAGGTGGTACACATTTATTATATATAAGAATGATAGCACATGTATTTTTTGGCCTAGAAACCCATCCAAGATTTACTCATTAGGAGTAAATCTTGGGTAGTCCCCGGTTTGGGACTGTTCTTGAACACCTAATCTCACTTAAGATGTAAGTGTATAATGTGTATTGGGTTTTCAAGAAAATTTCAGCAGCATTTCCCTGTTTGTTCTCTAAGTACATATGTACTTGGAGAACAGCGGGGAAATGCTGCCGAAATTTTCTTGAAAACCCAATACACATTATACACTTACTAGTGAGATTAGGTGTTTAAGAATGGGATAGGTGGTACACATTTATTATATATAAGAATGACAGCACATGTATTTGTTGGCCTAAAGTTTTAACCATGAAAAAACTCTAATCTGTTAACCCTAGACCCTAATCTTATTGTAATATATACTTGTTTTCTCTTTGATCATAGAATGGATAGATCATGGATGTCCATTCGCAATCGCTACACCCCAGAGTTTATATCTGGTCTTGACCAGTTTATTAGATTTGTCGAGGAACATAGGAAACAACCTGGAGATAGGTTATGTTGTCCATGTAGGCATTGCGGTAACAACTTCTGGTGATGAAATCAAAAGTCATGTCATGTGCAATAGGATTATACAAGGCTATACAGAATGGCACTGGCATGGACAAATTTCAAACCCAAAACCAGTGGATGTCGATAGCAGTGCTTGTGTGGAAGAAAAAATTGCCTCCGATGATGTAAATGTGAATGAACCAGTTCCAGTAGACATCGTTGATGCGATGCTGGATAGTTGTGGGGTAGAGCACACTGATCCACCTCCCATTTTTAGAAACATTGTGCATGATTTTGAGATATCATTATACACAGGTTGTACTAAGTTTACGAAGCTTAGCGCTGTGTTGAGATTGTATAAGCTGAAAGCTAACAATAGATGGAGCGACAAAAGCTTCACGTCATCACTGTCTTTGTTGAAAGAAATGCTTCCTGAAGGAAACGAGCTCCCAATCTCAACATACCAGGCAAAGAAATTGTTGTGCCCAATGGGAATGGATGCCAAGAAGATACACGCATGCTCAAATGATTGTGTATTGTTTCAAAAGGACTATGTGGATTTGAAACATTGTCCAAAATGTGGTCTGTCACGGTATAAATTGTCGACTTCGGGGGAGTCTAAAATTGGTTCTCCTGTCAAGGTGATGTGGTATCTACCTATAATATCACGGTTTCAACGCTTGTTTGCCAATCTGATAGATGCGAAGAATTTGAGGTGGCATGCAAATGTTAAGAAAAATAATGATGGGATCCTACGACATGCGTCTAATTCCCCATAGTGGAAGAAGATTGATCTATTGTACCCTGAATTTGGTGAAGAAGTCAGGAATCTAAGACTTGGGCTTTGTACAGATTTGATGAATCTATACGGGATATTGAGCAGCCAACATAGTACCTGGCCAGTCATGCTTGTTATATACAATCTTCCTCTCTGGCTGTGTATGAAAAATAAGTACGTAATGCTGTCATTGTTGATGTCATGCACGTTGAGAAAAATGTATGTGATAGTGTCATTGGAACTTTGTTGAATATACCAGGTAAGACTAAAGATGGGATAAAATCCAGACTGGACCTACGTGAAATGGGAATAAGGTTAGAATTAATAGAATTACATGAAATGGGAAATCAGAGAACATACTTACCTCCCACTTGTTACACATTCTCTACAAAGGAGAAGAAAGCTTTTTGTGAATGTTTGGTAAATGTTAAGGTGCCACAGGGTTACTCATCCAACATCCGTAGATTAGTATCAATGAAAGATCTGAAGTTGATAGGTCTTAAATCTCATGATTGTCACACTCTAATGCAACAAATATTACCTGTGGCAATTCGATCTATATTTTCGAAGCATGTAAGGTTTGCAATCACCAAACTTTGTTTCTTTTTCAACAGTCTGTGCAGCAAAGTTATTGACCCTGATCCTCTCAATAATTTGCAAAGAGAAGTGGTTGTTACCCTATTTCATCTTGAGATGTATTTTCCTCCTTCATTCTTTGATATCATGGTACATCTTGTTGTCCACTTGACTAGGGAAGTGAAAATGTTGGGACCAATTTTCTTGCATTGGACGTATCCCTTTGAAAAATACATGAGCATTTTTAAAAGTGATGTTCGAAACCGTTATCGGCCTGAAGGGAGTATTGTTGAGGGTTATGTGGTGAGAGAGGTTACGGATTTTTGCAATGACTTTCTCAGTGGTAATGACACTCCTGGTAATGACAAGAATATTGAGGAGCAATTTGGCAAAGGAATTTTTGGATCACGGGTGAAAGTAATCATCCGTGAGCAGTTGGAACAAGGTCACTTGTATATTTTACACAACATGGACGAAGTGAGTGTTTATATCGAGGAACATACCAATTTCATCAAGAGACAATATCCTCGAGCCAATACAATGTGGCTTGCTAGAGAGCATAACAAGACATTTATTAAGTGGTTTGAAGATAAAGTCTTACATCAACTATCTCAAACACCAAATGATATTACTGAAACTATAAAATGCCTCGCCTTTAAACCAAAATTGAATGTTATGTCTTATGAAGGGTATGACATTAATGGATTCACATATTACACAAAGTGCCAAGATGATAAGAGTGTCATCCAAAATAGTGGGGTCACCCTTCAAGCGTCGACTATGTTTTTTGTAAGTGCAAAGGATAAGAGTCCACGTGAAGCTAAAATGTCATATTACGGTGTCATTGAAGACATATGGGAGTTTGACTACATAGATTTCAGAATTCCACTCTTCAAATGTAATTGGGTTGATAACACCAAAGGAGTTATAGTGGATGAATTGGGTTTCACTTTAGTGAACTTTGAAAAGATTGGAGAGAAGGGTGAACCATTCATATTGGCATCACAGGTGAAACAAGTATTTTATATCGATGATCCTGCAAATGAATAATGGTCGGTTGTTCTTCATGGTAAAAGATAGTTCATTGAAGATCCTATAGATGAAGAGGAGTACTATGATAAGTATGATGACTCCAGTCCATTCTCAGTTGGGTTGCCAACACCAGCAAATATTGAAGTTAATGATGACTTGTATGTGCGCGGAGATCACAATGAAGGATTGTTAATTGATAAAAATCACAATATTAGAGGCATGTTTATATTTTTTTATATGTTTTATTTTTCTGACTGTGAACTTTACAATGTGAATTACTTTACAATGTGAATTACTTTACAATGTGAACTTTACAATGTGAATTACTTTACAATGTGAATGTGAACTTTACAATGTGAGCTTTACAATGTGAATTACTTTACAATGTGAACTTTATAATGTGAATGTGAACTTTCAGATGGTTGAGCATTCTCCTGATGACCGTGCTGATGATTACCATGAGGGTGAGGACATCAATGCGTTGCCTCACAATGTAAGTTTTAAAAATATATCATATGTTTATATCTATATGTCCATTTATAGTTATATCTTGTAAGTGTGTTTATTTTGTCAAATTTTAGGTTGATGATGCACATGTACCCTCTGAAGCACTTGAGTCACTTGATGAGCAGCACCAAAAAGTTGACAAGAGAAGGGGCATCACTATGATAAAGAAGTTAATAGCACAAAGGGGCAATGGACCCAAACTTGCTATGGATTTTGATAATGCAGGAAATGCAATTGGAGTGAATCGCAATTCGTTTGTTTCATATCTTGGGTATGTTACTCATAGCCATTGCAGTTGTAAGATAGATTCTTGGCATAAAGTTCCTAAGGGGAAGAAAGATGTAATATGGAAGGAGTTATGTGTGAGTTATTATTAATTTGCAATTCTATTTTTTAGATTACTAATTTTTTGGATACTAGTTAATAGCAATTCTATTTTGCAGAGTATATTTGAATTGGACGTAAGGATGCATTGTAAATGCATGATGCAATGCTGTGGGAGAGTCCTAAGGAACTATAGGATAAATCTCACCTGAGAATACATAAAAGAAGGTGACAAGAGGAAGAAGACAACCACTGAACAGTGGAACTTCCTGGACCAAGAAGAATGGGGCGTGTTTGTTGCTTCAAGACAAACTGATGAATTCAAGGTATTAGGCGTCACTCCCAATTTAATTAATATATGTTGTATTCACCTATTCAAGATTAAAATTTAGTGTTACTAACAAAATCATTAATGTGCATACTAACTCGGCCCTCAGTGAGGCGCAAAAAGCAAAGCGTGCACTGAATGTGCATGACCACATAATGGGTCCAAAGGGGTATGCAGGCATTCACCAAAGATGATAGGCTGAGTCTACTGCTCAGTCTGCTTCTACTCAGGAGTCCTCTACTATAGGTAGCACACCTCTGCCTCCCCATGATGTCTGGATAGCTGGGAGGCTAAATAAGAAGGGAGAAATAAGGAAGCCCGCAACTGCTGAGGCGGCTGCAAAAATGGTAAAATACAACTCTTAGAGCAATCGTTCGAATATTGATTATTTGGGGTGTTTACTTAATTAAAAAAATCTGTTTTGGCGATTAGTGGGAGCTGCACGAGCTGAGGAAACAAGGCAAGTTCATCCCTGAGGGCACAAGGGATGAATTGACAGTTGCTCTGGGTAACCCAGAGCATCTTGGACGTGTTAGGGCTGCAGGCGCTGGTGTGGGCATCAAACATGTCCCAAAAGTGGGACTTTCACAAGAAGAGGTAACATATTCTTTCTTTATAATGTTACTATAAAAGAGAATTCAATAATCAGAAGCTAACATTTCTTTTATCCATGTATAGGTAGATAAGATAGTTGATAGGAAACTCGAAGAAGTAATGAGCAAGTGGCAGGCATCTCTGACTGCCACTCAGCAGACAATACCTATGGCATCCCGCTCTACTCCTACTGTAGAGGTTGGGAGTAATCTTGTAGACCCACCACCTAGCACATCCTCTATAAGTATTTTTATGACATAGTAACTAGTCTTTTCAAGATGATATGTTTTCAAGATGATATGTATATATGTATATAACATTCTTCACACAAAAATTTGTAGGGGTTGAAGCCACACCGTCTAAAAAGTAAAGAATTTGTTTTTGTAGAGGCATCGGCTTACCCATCCCTACCAGGGGAAATGTTTCATGGGTCTCCATTACCAACTGGTTGGGTTCATGTGAGCTCGGTACATATATTCCCCAATTGGATGGATCTTCCATTGCCATATGCCCACCCAGATTGTGAAACGCTTGGTGAGGCAGAAGGCAGAGTGATATTGTGGCCAAAAGAGGGTGTCCTCTATACTAAAACTGTATGGTAAATTTACATTACGTTAAATTGTTAGTGTGTGTATATGATGTCAATTGATCTGAAATTATATATAAACTGGTTAAAAAGAAGACACCCAGAGCATCTAGGCCTCCACCTCCACGTCCTACATTACCAAGTTGGGTTCCACAGGACCTACCTATCCCGTTAGGTCCTAATTGTAGGGTTATGGAAATATGGTTAGGTGAACATGATATAAATTGCCCTATAACTATTTCTATAGATGCGGATGCTGCAAGTCAATCATACGAAAGCAAACTATTTATATAAGATATTTTCGAGTTGTTTCGATATGATTGGTTGAATACATCTGTGATAGATCTATGGATAAGGTGAGATCTTCTTTATACATCCATATACCTTGTGTAGGATCTAGTGATCTGGTTTCTTATATATTAATGCATACGTAATACATGTTTTGCAGCTACTTAGACAAGATATGTGCAGATTTTTCATTCGAACATGTAGGATTTCTGATTCCATCTTTTATTATTCTAGTAGATAAAGACCCTCTGTCAGTTCAACAATACTGTTGTGATGCTTTTGCAAATTTTGCTCAAAATAAGAAGATGTTGATAATAGCTCCATTCAATGTGGAGTAAGTTTACTTTGCTTATAATTTGGACTTAAGAAAATTACATTTTTATTGTGATTTTGAGTTATAAATTTTGAACTTTTTTACCTCTAGTGGTATGCATTGGGAGTTACTATTTATTGTCCCCGAGACATTCATTGTCTATTATCTGATTCCTAAGGGGAGTAAATTGAATTCAAAATATGGACACAAAATGAAAATGGCATTATTCCAGTGAGAAATATTTCATTTTCATATCTATTAACATATGTTATTACATTACTATTTAATTATGCAATGTACTGTGTTACATTAACATGTAGGGGTTTAGATGAGTTCAAAAAGGTTGGAGGAAAGGTCCCCAGGAAAAAGAACCAACCAATAATTTGGAAGAATGTGGAAGTAAGTTCTCGACTGCAATGTATATATTATTTATGTGAACAGTGTTTAATTAGTTGTATTTTTTAATATTTTGTATGTTTCAATTTATAGTGTGCTACACAAGACAACGGATGGGCATGTGCATACTATGTGATGCGATTTATGCACATGATTATCAAATATGCCGCAGTGGACATCGATGTCATTCCTAAGGTATTGTATATAGTCTCATTAGATAATATGAAATATATCAATCTTATTTATATATTATTAATTATATATATACATCATTCTCTTTGCAGGTGTTTAAAACTAACCACACTATAGGAAAGGCCTTACCAGATGTACATATTCCCTATACGACGGAAGAATTAAATGATGTAAGAGAAGAATGGGCAACAACCATACAAGTAGTGGGGGTTTTAACATATAATTGGGATGTTGATAGCGAATAATGACAAAAGAATGATATTTTTTAAATGAATTTCTAAATTATAATATGTGTGAATGTTTCTACATGTCTGAATGTTTCTACATGTGTCTGAATGTTTATACATGTGTGAATGTGAAAATGAATGAAACTGTTGGCTACTATATGAATGTTTCTACATGTGTGAATGTGAAAATGAATGGAAATGCAAATTGCTACATGAATGTTTCTACGTGTGAAAATCGAATGGAACTACAGGTTGTTAAATGTGTGAAAATTAATGTTGTTAATTATGCAGGTTTGTGGCCTGTTGTTGGTTGATATCAATGGATGTCGTAAAACCTACAGTTCATAACTGAACTACATGTTTCTCATCATGCGACCAGCCACAGCAGGCCTACAAACTGATAAGAAAAAAAACATGAAATAGGCATCGGTTATTTGTTTTAAACCGAAGAAAAATGATTACAACGTCGGATAAATAATTATAACCGACGCCTAATGCTTGTGATGTGTCATCGGTTATCAATAATAAAGCAACGCTGATGGTTCTAGCATCAGTTTCCCTACTAGTAACCGACGTCGATTTCCCTAATGAGGCTAGACACCACGGTCGTGCTGGCCAGCACGGTCGTGGCAGCGGGCCAGACACCACGGCCGTGCTGGCCACCTCGATTGTGGTAGCAGACCAGACAACACGGCCGTGCTGGCCAGCACGGCCATGGCAGCTGGTGAAATGGTGTCGATTATCACTAATAAACCGACGCTGATAGTGCCCCAGATGGCGCTCTTTCTGTGGCGCAAAGGTTTATGGCGTTGGTTTCAAAGCTAATAATCGATGCCTATACCCCCTACTGGCGCGTTTTCGGTGGCGCACGAAAGGTTGTGGCATCGGTTTGAGAACCGACACGTAACAGTTGGCCTTTTAGCGGCGCCCACATAGGTGTCACATTAAAACCGACACTAAAGGCCTTAAATAACCGACACTAAAGGTCGGTTATGTACTAGCGATGTGTCCCATACCACAAATATGCGGGAAAAAGAGAGAGAATGTTATATACAACTATAGTGTTAACATAAAAAGTATAAAACATCAAGGCACATAACCCTAATCCTTATCTAAACTTTTGTCTCCTATTCAAAGCTCTACTTAGATTTCTAATGTCTTTCACTTACCTCTTCTATATGTAGGGCTACTAATTATCTTTCTAAATTGGTACTCTACTCTAACTTAAGTTCTTATAGGGTGATGTTAAGTAAGAACATGAGAACTCATCTAGTGGCCAACTATAGTGTTGTTCTGATACCATATTGTAACACCCTCCCAAAGCACACACATACACGTAGTGGAAGTAACATAGAGTTATCCATAACGCGTGCACTCAAGGGGGTATTACATAAAATTGGCATTCATAACAACAATATAATCAATCACATAAATTGAAAATAAGAAACATTTTCATAATTGTCCTTAAAAAAGGAACATAATGGATATCACATGGAAAACTAACTCAACATCTCGAGACATAGTCTAAACCCTAAAGTTCTAAACATTAAAACATGTAGATGAGTATATAAACATGAGGATCATTTTATAGTTAGCACCCCACCAGATCGAGTCATGTCTCGATCATTGTACTTGATTCTCTGGAATCTACTTCGCTCTTGCTTCTCACCTGTGGACATCTCGTCCCCAGCCATACATTGAAAAAAATAGTTGTTAGCGTAAGTGGCATGAGCATTCTAACATATGCATTACTTGATGAAATAAGATACTGAAAAATATTCTTAAACAATGTATACTGAGAACTAACATTAAAAACATTACAAAATCTGAAACATAAATATCTCTTCTTGCTTTAACTTACTTCTTATTTTTTTACTTTATCTTATCTTTCTCTGGAGACATGTACTCTGGTACATGGGTCTCATGATTTGCACTAAGGTGCCTGGGTCACATAACCTGCACTCTGGGCCTGGGTTATGTCTCTGAATTGGCCTGCACTCTGGTGCCTGGGCCACATGACTTGTACAAAGGGCATGAGTCATGTTTCTCTTATATTAATCTCTTTTACAAAACTATAGATGAGATTATGTACATTATCTTAACTAAGACATCTTTTTTACAACTTTTATCTTACTGTGGCGACCATTATATAATAAGTCCTCCTCTGTTGACATCGAAGTGTCTTCTATGGTGCAACACACCCTCTATTGGCACAACGTGCCCTCTATTGACACCGAAGTGTCCTCTATGGTGCAACACACCCTCTATTGGCACAACGTGCCCTCTGTTGACACCGAAGTGTCCTCTATGGTGCAAAGAACCCTCTGTTGGCACAATGTGCCCTCTGAAATGGAGTAAACACTCCTCGGAATTTGCAACAGATGCCTCTGAATCATCCCAGGACTCTCTGAATGAGGACTTATCATATAGTGTATTATGTGAAGGTTCTCAATTAATTATCTTAAGTCTAAGCTTACTAAATTTTGAATCTGAACTTCTCTGAAACTAAGTACTAAAAATATACTGAATTCTGAATCTGAATCTTTGCTCTTAAATTATGAACTAAACCTTTTACTAAATGTGAATATGGACCTCAATTACTTCATAATTGATATTGGTTCTAAAACCCTTATCATGTATATTTATCAAATATATGGCTACCCACATGTTGAGTAGTCTAAATCTAAATTGAAATCTGAATGTTATCCTGAAATCTAAAGCATATATATTAATGCACTTGCATCATAAATCTCAAAGAATTATGTTCTTGTATCCTTATCATGACTCAAATCATGAATCTTAATGAAATCTAATCTTAGAACTTTATCATGACATAGTACATCATAATTTTATAACATTAACATGAAATGAATTCTCAATACATCCTGATCTTAATAGAGTGTTTATCTTGAAAACTTGATCATGTCTTAATATGTTCAAAAAAACTTATATTCTTATATCATTCTTAACTCTAAAATTTGAATCGTTCTAAGAAATCTAAATAACTTCTTAGTTATCATATCTCTATCTATATAAGAAATCTTAATAGAATATTTTAACTTGAAAACTTACTTACATGTCTATATCACATAACCATGAAAGTATGACAATCTTAATTGCATATGTTATCTTGTAGTCTTATTCATCAATGTGATTCTTTACTAAGAAATCTTATTGGAATATGATACTTTAATTTCCTCATGAACCTAGTTCATGAATCTCAATCATTCTAAGAAATTTGGATAACATATCTCTACTTGAGATATTGGGTATATGAGAGAACATCATCATGGAGGCGTGAAAACTTTGATTTCACTTCTTACTCAAAATCTTGGAATAGTAGAACACATAAATCACAATGTCTTATCTAAGAAACATGTAAATATTTTGAGCTTAATAAATATGAATACTCATGGGCATGAACCACTTACCTATTTTGTAGAAACCTATGTTTAGTCCTTGAACCTTTAAATTAAGATCCTATTTCCTAATAATATCATGAACAATTCATGAATAGATATTAAACCCAAACCCATTATTCTTAGGTCTAATTAGGGTTCCCATACCATCTTAGATGTGTAGGAGAATTTACCAAAAGTCGCCTCACTTATACATAGTTACTGATCTAATAGATTATACACATGTCTCATATGTTCAACTAATTTCATGGTGATATTTGGGACATTTACAAATCATCATGTCATTTTCTTGAACTAGATTAGGGTTACCACTCCTAATCGAGCCTTCAAGCACAACAATATGAAGTCTTGCATCATTCATTATGATCAGATGTATTATATCTTCTCTAGACATCATTAGCAATCTAAAATATTTTTCTCATATTTAATGACCCATTACAACTATTTATTACTAACAATCCATGATTATATGAATGTAACACTTCTATAAAATCCATGACTATATCATTAATCAACCTATAAATCTAACATTTTTATAAAATTGTAGACCTTGAGGGCTTTCATTTGATAGCTTATACAAACAAAACAGACTCAGTGATCACAATATATGATTTAAACAAACTTTTACCTTATTGAGGTGATCACGGACGCCCATACATAATCAAATGGTTGAGCAGGACATTGGCCCTTGATAGAAGGAGCCACATAGCTAATTGGATCCAGTGCGGGATCCACGGAGGGTCTGGCCCGACCAAACTCAAGTCGGGATGTTTGTCATCCTCCTCGCACAACCCATGTTTACTCTGTAAAATAGAGTACTACCTCACAAGGATCGGGAAACTAGTGATGGCCTTGGCTTGGTATCTGGCGCTAGGATCAGGCAGCAAAAATGTGTGCCTTTCTAGGGCACCGACACTCCCATCCATCTATACTTTCTCATCCTTGTCGGGGGCTTCCTTCTCCTCTGTGACTCTTGTGTACCGCACAGACCTGTTGGCACAGGAACATGTCTTCACCGCTCAAGAAGGAGGGAAGAGATCGAGGAAGCATGTACTAGAATTGTTGATGCATGCTAGGAAAAGACCTTACCCCTTGCCTTGACCCTCTTTAAAAATCGCCTCTCCAATTCAATGACCCCAAACACCATTGCGGCTGAAGGTCTCCTACTTTGCTCCAGTGAGCGGCAGTCTATAGACAATATATTTATTCTCATTTCTACTTTAATCCCGCCGTCATGCAAGACTGCAAGTGGAAAACCCTCCCCAAAGCCTCACACATTGTTGGTCTTATATAATAATAGCCTTAAGACCCCCACCAACCAACCCTATTCGGACTTGTTTGCCAATTAGTACTGGAATAGTTCCGAGAAGTATGGTTCTGATTACAAATCTAATAAAATACTACCATCTCTTTCATTGTCAACCAACTATTGACAATTTTCCATTCACGGTTAAGCTCCAACTCACATCCTAAGAATACTTGAATTAGATAGTTTAAATAACCACTTGTCACTTGGCTTGGGATCTAAGTATACCCATGAATTTACTATTTAGAGTTGTAATATATTCGTACAAATCTCTCATCATGGTTTTGATTATGATTATGTCATTGCATGCCAATATTGTATAAAAGACACTTACAATCACAAATGTTTATGAAGGAGGATATTTGAACCAATTTTGGATAGAATCTCATTCTCATTATGTAGTATTTCTAGGAAAATATATATAATTTATTTTAAATGTTCATGATGGTTTGATTTTATTTTATTTTTAATGCACATGGATCACTTAAATGGGCAGCTGGACCCACTACTTAACGTCTTATACCAGATAAGTTCATAAGATAATTAATATATTTCTAATTAAAATGAAACATCTTGATATACCTTGGGTAGAATTTTGGGTTGTTACAATTCTAGACACTTTATGAAAATTTTGTCATCAAAATTTGACTGAGTAGATTAATAGATTCCTTATTTGGATGCTAGAAATTCTTATACTAATTACTTAGTCTAAGCTTCTATAGTTCCTAATAATTCACAAGATAATCAATTATTTGCAAAACAATAGTAATAATAACTTTTCATTATACGTAAACTTTCTGAGTTTGAGATCAATCATTCTTCTATATTTTGAAATATCATCCAAAAAAATATATTAACAAATTATGCTTAATATTCAAAATTATCTCTAATCATGTTTAATAAAATTTTAAATCTTTGAAAAATTGAGGCTTTGCCTCATCATATCATAAGAAGTCAAAAATGTCTCTTGAATTCATGTTTTAGGGAAATAAATCATATATTTTGAATTTTTTCACATAATAGACCCTTAATTAACTTATACTTAGAGAAATTCACATTGAAGGTTAAACTAGATATCGAAATTTGGGATGTTACACTTGCTTAGATAGGACTTCAAATTGATCTTAAGCACTTGGTTTAAATTGATATAATTTGAAGGTTTAACTTTTCTTGTGAGAATTTTGAAGCTCTATTCACCACTCCTCTAGAGCCTTATATCCAATAGATAACACCTCACACTAGACATTTAGGCTTTGCCATGTCATACGACCCATCACACAATTCTTGTATCACATCATTATATCTCATCATGCCTCACAAGGGATCACAATCACAACCTTGTATCACATAAGCATCACCATAGCAAGCACTAGCTATGATATTCATTCACATGCATGGTTAGGATCATACAAGTAGAAGAGACAAAAGATGCATCATCACTACATTCCATCACATTGCGCAGGGTAAACTACTATTTTAAAGTTCCACATTAGGGTTAGGGTTTCAACAACACATACCCTTAGGGCTTTATATCACAACACTATCAACAACCCTAGGTATCACACCTTCCCACATTCTTGGAATATGTGGGTCAACCATTACCATCACTCTTTCATGACAACAAGGATCAACATGCCCAAGCCAAACCATAAACATAATGTGGTAAAAGATGAAGTGGTTAGGTGTTTTAAGAACACATATCATGTGGTCAAAGGTCATGGCCAAGACCAATGACTCACCATCACTGCATCACACTAGCAGTCGAAGAGGACTTCACCATGGTCGAAGGCACATCAATGACCAAGACACTATCAAGGTCAGCGACCAAAACTAGTGACCAAAGAACAAGCTATGGTCAGTGACCAAAGCACAAACCAAAACCAAACGGTTAAAGAGATACTTACATCAACGACCAAGGCACCACCATATGTCAAACAATCAAAGGAAATTACACCTTCAGTAACCAAAGGTATAGTCAATGCCAAATGGTCAAAGGGGGATCAACATCCAAATAGTCTAAGGGTTCCATAATCTTATGTGATCGAAAAAGGCAAGGTTGATCAAGTGAGAAAAACCACAGTGACCAACCAAATGATCAAACATCACTTCTAACTCTTCAACAACTTGGAAGACAGCGTGAAGATCATCTTAGATAGGAAAACTACTCTCAAGATAGAAAGAAAATAGGTGATTATCAACTTGAAACCAAAATCTCAAAGGAGGAAAATGTAAGAGAATAAACATGTTCAAATCCCTAGAATCATGCACCACTCATGATCACATGAAAACCATGAGTTGATGGATGAAAACCCAAGATCAAGCACATGAATACTGAACCATCCTTCACCTCAAGAAAGGCAACTGAACCATGTACTAAGATAACAAAACTAAGGTTGAGTTGCATGCAAAACCATCATCATCTCCATCACAAAGTTCGACCACATGAATTAGGGTTTAGATGAAGAAGCAGCTACATGCAAGATCATCAAAGCAAAATTTCCTTAATCAAAATATCAATATCAAGAACAAGTAATCACGTTTTAGGAAGAGTTTCATGTAGGATTTAAAGTGCAATAATAGAAGGGAGAGAGTTATATAACCCGCCATAGATGATGGTTGCACCACTTCCTAGAAAGAAGCTTCAAAGACAAGAGAAAACCCTATCTTTTTTTCTCCTCCACGATGAAGCTAGTCACCACCTCAAAAGAAAAGACAAAACCCTAAATTAAAGGGCAAGAAAGAAAACTCAAAACCTCAAGGCCGAAAAGAATAAGAAGGGAGAAGAGTTTCTTCACCTAACTTCATTACTACCTTGGAGAACTAATAATTTGACCCAAGAATAAGGAGTACCTCCATCCCACACAAGAACCACCATAGAAGCTCCATGGGTTTAGCGAAGAGATGAAGAAAGAGGTAGGGTTTTGCAAGAAAACATAAACAATAGGTGGATCACTTACCAAGGATCAAGGAACCACTAAAGATCACCAAAGAAGAGTAGCTCCAAGCTCAGATCACCAGATGCAAGGGATCTCACCTACCAAGCACCAAGGATGAGATCCTTCACATCACCAAGCACACAAGTATGAACTCAAGGTAGAAGGGATAAGAAGGAAGGCTAAAAGGGATACTTACATGTGTACAAGAGAGGTTATATACGTAAGAGAAGGGGTTAGGTGTCAAGGTATTAGTGTTCCTTATGACACTTATCCACTAAAGAACAAACATGCATCCACTTAAACCATGCAAACCATTAAGGTCATGAAAAATAAGAAAATCAAGAAACCCACGTGGTCATGGATGATCATCGATCAAAGGAAACTCATGGCCACAAGGGCACATGGTCACATAAAACGAAGTGACCCAGGGCATCCAAAACCCTATGCCAAGCGACCCAATCTCCAAACTAAACAACCAAAGGGATCTCAAAGCACCATCAAAACCTCATTCAACAATAGAGAAAACACCTTGGATAAACAAGTATGGTCACTAAACGACCCAAAACTCAAGCGATCAACATATGGTTAACATTAACATAGGGCATCAAGGCAAACCCTAGAAACCACACTCAATGTGTCACCACTTCTCTCCTCATCACTAAGGAACAACATGGTGCCCCAAAGCACCATCATCTCTCTCACGATAACAAGGTATCAAAGGTGCACCCTAGGTGTGATAAATTTCAAGATAACCCTTCAAAATGGGTAAATTGCAAGTTAGTTCACAACAAGCACATATATAGCAAAGATAGCTTGTACATCAATCAAATTGGACCAAACTAAAAATATAAGCATGTTACATGGTATTAAGGCATCTCAAGGGGTTAGATTATAGTTTAAGCATCTTATTAAGCAAAGAGAGCACATCAAGCACTAAGCTAAGTCAGGGTTCTTACAACCGTAAACCCCTAACAAGGATTTCACCCTCAAAATCCTATGTGAAAAGAGATGGGTATTTCCTACGCATCTCTTCCTCAAGATCCCACATAGCTTCCTCTACACCACGATGATGCCATAAAATCTTAACTGAAATGATATCCTTCTTCTTCAACTTCTTGATACTCCTACCTAGGATCTACACATGACCCTCCACATAAGATATGTCCTCATACAACTCTACCTCCACTGGTTGCAAAACCAACTGCATGTGAGGGTGACACTTCCTCAACCTATATATGTGAAACAATGGATGCAACCTGTGCAACTCATGTGGCCACTCCAACTTATAAGCCATCTTTCCAACATGTGCCACCACTGGGTAAGGTCCCATATATATAGGATCCAACTTACCCTTCTTTTCAAACCTCAAAACACCTTTCCAAGGAGAAACCTTGAGATTCACTTTGTCTCCCACCTGGAATTCCAACGACATATACCGATTATCAACATACAACTTATGCCTATCCTAGGCTTTCAACTGTTGTTGAATCACCTTTATCTTCTTTGTGGTCTACTGCACAAGATTAGGGCCCAAAAGTTGATACTCAATGTGGGACACGTTTCAGATAAAACCTTATGAACGATGCGGAAGCAATTAATTAGTAGCGAAATTACTGAAAATCACTAAAAATTAAAACTTTTTACATAAAGGTCCACAAACTGTAGGACTTTTTCATAAAAGAACAAGATAAGTTATTTACAAGTTGATACATTAGCACATCTCTGCATCACCACATCTCAAGAGTCATAATACAGACTGCCCGGTTAAATTGTACATGAGCAGTATACAACAATCTCGAGGCTTTTACGCCAAAAATCTCAGATCTATATAAAACTATCTACTGACTCCTAGGACCTGAGAGTACAGAGATGACACATAGGAATTTCTATACACAAGACTTGACAGACAGTGTCTCCACCTAAGGATCACTGTTGTCCCTGATGTTGCTGCTGCTGCTATTGTTGCTGCTGCTGTTGCTGCTCACCCATTGAAGGGTTCCTTCGTCCTCAGCGTCTACCTAAAAAGTTGAATCCCAAGAGGGTGAGACAATTGAAGAATTGTCCCATCAAGAGTTATAACTCTTCACCAGAAGTATTGTTATTGCAAATAATGGAATAACATTGAGCAGTAGAACTATAAATATTCAACAGCAAGTAAAACATTGAATAAGCTAAGTAGAGTAGCATTCTTTAAGCAATCATTTCAATTATAACTTGACTGAATGACAAGACATATATCAATAAGGAAATATGAAGAACATGTCTACTAGTTATTCAACTAGAGCACTATAAACAATGTATCATCAACCATTGTTTCTCATAGTTCAACCTAAGCAATTATGTTATACGACTGATTACATTTTTCAAACATATTTATGCCCTGAGGAGATGAGGTATACCGCTCATACTCCAACCGACCATTACTAAATCACAATCGGTACCATACATAGGTCATCAAAAGAGCCGGATTTCTATGACCTCATCTTCCTTAGTCAGTGTGAGGAACAACATGCAGGACATCTTGTGTCTCTGCCATAATAGCTATCCAGGGTGTTCTGGCACTTCGCTATTAGAGTTACAGTGGCATGTTGTACTCTTTTCGCAATCGAGGGATTTCTTGTTTATCTCACATCGATTCGGAATTAACAACATCATCGGTAGATTAGTGATATATCATCCCGGCATATACATATAAAGAAGGATTGAGAGATTTGATGTTTATCTCACATCAATTCCTCCATTAGGATGTAAGGATATTCGCGTCCATAACCCCCTCATACTCAAAAGTATGCTCTCTAGGAGTTCCCTTAGGAAAACCTATTTCACCATCATTTAACTTCTGACAATGATGGGTCTATGGTCAGGGCTCTACATGATATCATTATACTTGATTATTCAAGTACATTATGGCATTATTTTAGCATCAGGCATGTTTTCAAACATAAACCAATAAGACAATTGCTATAAAGAAAGAGTACTAATTGTATCAAGTTCATATCACATATTGTTAACATTGGGATATCAATCCCTAACCATCTCATCATTATGATTCAGGAATATGGGTGTTCAAACCCTTAGATCATCAAAACACTTGTTACCAAGTATCATACTTCCATCATGTCATTTGACAGTATAAACAAGATAATAACAATGCTGATATTTCATATGGCTCATATAGCCTATCAATCTCTTATGTTACCTCTTCACTAGGCAACATAACATATCATTGCTTACAAAATTATTAAGTACTTTTGATAAGCAAAGCTTCATAGCTCATACCTGGCTATGTTCAATATTCCATAAAACCTGCATGATTAGTACAGATGAATGCAAACACATCTATTTTAGATCAGCATAATGCAAAACATTAATAACATCGCTATTTAAGGGTTGCACCACTATGCCCTTGCCAGGGTTAGGGTTTTGATTTTTAATTCAATTAAGGTTAATGACTTATCATTGCATTACCCAGCCATAGAGCTTCATGTTATACAGCATAACCCAAAATTAGGGTTTACTATTCACAATACATCACATTACCCTAGATTAGGGTTTACTAATCACATTGCATCACATTACCCTAGATTAGGGTTTACTATTCACATTATGAATTATGATCATACCTTCATCATATATTAGGGATATTTCCATTACTATCCTCAAATTAGGGTTATAATTCATTAACCATCATAATTAGGGTTTCATGATCTCACTAACATGGATCTTACCCTAAATAGGCATTCCTTCATATTGAGAGTCCATTACTTGATTACATAAGAAATATTTTCTCTCTCATCCCTTATATGAGTTTATGCTTTCATCACCCTTGATTGGGATAAGTCAACTTAACATTGAGATCATTAAAGCTCACTTATTCAAAGAGTACTAATCACTCTATCCCATCAAGGATACCTTTATTATAATCACCATTGATTATAACATGCACTAATCAACTAATCACTTGGTCCTTTAATCACTTTAAGTATCCATGAGGTTTAGGTTAATCAACCACCAAACCATCTTAACCACTAAGGCATCAAACGATCTTGACCTTTTTAAGCCTCAAACGGACTTGGGCTCTAAACATCCAAATGGTCTTGGACTGCCCTTGAAACCGTTTGGTGATGAAGACCGTTTGGTCTTATTAACTTTGAAACCGCATGGACATAACCGACCTTGAAACCGAATGAGACTAAACGGTTTGGGATCATTTGGTCCCAAATGGTCTTGAGACTGTTTGGTCCAAACCACCTCAAAACCGCAAGGACCAAAAAGTGCCTCAACCACTTCAATTGAATTAGGGTTTCCAATGTTGAACCCCTCAATCGATCATGCACATGTTAGCCAATTGTCAATTGAGTTAATTGGGTCAACCCTCAACTTATTTGACACTCAATTGACCCTCTATTGATCATCAATTAGGGCTTGGATCAATTGGATTAGGGTTTGAAATCAATGACCCTTCAACTTACTTCAATATGAGTCTAATTGATTTGAAATCATTGAACCATCATTCATTTTGGTCATGACCTGACCCCAAATGGTCTTGGGATCATTTGGATGACCTCCAAACGGTCTTGAGACCATTTTCCCAAGTCAACACCAAAAACTAACTCAACCAATTAAGGTTTGGCTCATTGGATTGATCACTAGGTCAACAATTAATTGCATTTCAACTTAGAACCTTTAGATCTTCAACCACTTAACCATAGTCAACCCTAGACCTCCAAACGGTCTTGGGTGACCCCCAAACAGTATTGGGATCGGTTGTATATCCCCCAAATGGTCTTGAGACCGTTTTCCCATTATTTTATCAAAAACCAGGTCATTCAATTAAGGTTTGAACCCTAGGTTTAGTCACCAAATCAGCAATCGATTATTCATCAACTTGATATCATTGGATCCTCAATTGGTCAACCCTACTTAACCCTAGACCTCCAAACGGTCTTGGGTGATCATCAAACGGTCTTGAGACCATTTGGGTGATCCCCAAACCGTTTTGAAACCATTTGGGCCACTCAACCCAAACTTCAACATAATGTTATTATTGAAATCAGTAATTGACCCAATTAGGGTTCATATGGTTGATGGGCCTTCAATTGGTGATTCACTTGGAATTAATTGATGATTTTTGGTAGGTGATTAGTCTACATTATTCTAAACAGTCCTCCAAATGGTCAATGCTTGGTCAGTGCCTCCAAATGGTCTTGGACTGTTTGCTTCCATGCGTTCTTGTGAAATCGTTTGCATTCAAACGGTTTGAAACCGTTTGCTCCAAACGTTTTGGTAAACCGTTTGCTAAAGGTTGGGAGACTGTTTGTTAAAGTAAAATCTTGGATAAACATAGGAATTAACGTCATCTTCTTCTACCTCCATTCAACCAAGAATAGGGGTTGTTCTTCACGGAAATGATAGCAAGAACACACAAAGGTGTCTAAAGAAGAAGTATACGCAACGATTTTAGGAAAGAAGGTTGCATTAACAAAACTTAAGGGTTAGAGTTATAAAACCCACCTCTAGGACTGATCCAGAGCTCCAATCTTCGTAGCTTTAATGGTGGATGAAGATCCAAGTGTTGTCCAAGCTTCGTTCTTCAAGTTTTGGATGGAGAAGATGGCTAGAAAGAAGAATCGTGTGAAGAAAACCAATAAACCAACCTTGTTTTTATGGTTTCCACCATGAATTCGAGTTAGATGGTGATCAACACTTACCAAGTCAGCTTGGTATTCCTTCCTATGCTCCAGAGCTCCTTCTTGGTTGGTATAAGAAAGAAGATAAGGCAAAGAACTAAGGGAAACGATCCCTTGCTTTGTTGAAAAGGATTCCTTTATATATTTTTGGATATTTTCAAGGAAAGTGAAAAGAAGAGGATTATCTCCTTTTATTTCCCAAATAAAACCACCAAAGCTTCCTCCATCCTTTGGCCACGTTTCCACCTTCTATCCTCATGAAAAACTCCTCCATTATCCAAGGTTAAATAGAAAAGAACTAACACCTTAAAGAGAGATATAATAATATCCACCTTTATTGGATATTGCTTAATATATTATTATTTGTGAGTAATTTCCACTCCTACCATGATCATTCAAATGAGGCACCCCTCTCATTTTCTTTGCTCTTCTTGATGCCAAGAAGCATAAGAGATCCTCTAGAGGTGATACTTTACATGTTGGACCCTAGGTTTTTGGTAAATTGCACTTTATACCAAAACTAGGTTTTAAAGCATAAGGATTGCTCTACAAGCTATAACTTGGTGCCCAAGCTTGTGAAAACTGTACCACTTCATCATATTCATTATTAGGATACCTCAATCATCAGAGGAACATCTTAACATGTGCAATTTGCAAGTTAACCCCTCTACTTGGGTAATTTGCACTTTAGTCCAAAATTAACAAAACAATGTTGCAACATTATTCAAAAAGGACTGAAATAGAAATATAAGATCCTCAAAAGCCTTAATTAAATTTCAAAGGATAAACACAAGCATCTAATCACTTAATTAAGCAAAACACCTAGGGTTAGTACATAACCCAGGTCAGGGATGTTACACTCACTGATCTCCTACCAACACAATGGAGATCTACAATGTCTCCCATACAACGCCTCACAAGGTGCCATATCAATGCTACTCTAATAAGTGTTATTATAAGAAAACGCTATCAAACTGAGGTGAACATCCCAACTACCCAAAAACTGCAAAACACGGGCTCTTAATAGATCTTCCATGATCTGGATTGTCCTCTCTGATTGTACATCCGTCTGTGGGTGAAATGCCCTACTGAACTTTAACTACATCCCCATTTTTGTGTGCAGACGTTCTCAAAAATGACTGGTGAACAAAGGACCTCTATCATACATGATACTAACTGGGTTACCATGCAAATGAATGATCTCATCAATATATATTTGTGCAAGCTTCTCCATTGTGTACATTGTCTTCATGAGAAAAAGGTACGATGTCTTTGTCAACCTATTGACAATCACCCATATGGAGTCATGACCTTTAGTTGTCCTAGGCAAACCAACCATAATGTCCATCATGACATGATACCACTTCCACTATGGTATAGGCAATGACTGCAACCTACAGACACACTACACACTTGTCCACAAACTCAGCTACGTCACACTTCTAACCAATCCACCAATACGGATCTTTTAGATTGTAGTACATCTTGGTCCTAAATGGATGCATAGGGTACATTGAGGAGTGAGCCTCCTCCAAGACCATCTTCCTTAGATCAGCCACATCAGGAATCGCTACTCTGCCATGGTAACACACTGTCCCATCATCTAACTTGTGGAAGCCATCATGCTTCTCACTACCAAAATATAATCAAAACTATTATATCACAGTATCATCACGCTACATATCTCTAATCTCCCACATAAATGTAGGTTTCACTTGTAATTGTGCTAACAATCCTACTAACAAGGACACCTCCAAATTCATATTCATTTGACGCAAGGATACCAACATGTCTATCTTATGGCACACCAAAGAGCATAAATGTGCCTTATCCACTGATGATGATGAAGAATACTTCCTTCTCAAAGAATCTACCACCATGTTTGCCTTCCCTAGATGGTAGTCTATGGTCCAATCACAGTCTTTAATCAGCTCCATCCAGTGTCTCTACCACATGTTCAACTCTTGTTGTGAAAAGGTATTTTGAAGTTCATGTGGTTGGAGAAGATCTAACACTTCTCACCATAAAGGTAGTGTCTCTGTATCTTCAAGGCATGAACCACTATTGGAATCTCCATATCATGTGTAGGATATCTCTCATCGTGTTTCTTAAGCTATCATGAAGCAAAAGAAACCACATTCTTATCTTGCATCAACATGAAACCCAACCCATTCTTCAACGCATCACAAAAAACTATGTATCCTTTCCCTTGCTTTGGAAATACTAGCATTGGTGCACTAGTCAGCTTCTCCTTTAACAACTGGAATACATGTTCACACTTATCATCCCAGACAAAAGGCACATCTTTCCTCATCAGCTTTCTTAGGGGAAACGCCATTGCCCTGAAGTTTTTAATGAATCTCATGTAGTATCCTTCCAAACCCAGAATATTATCGACTTCTATCCGCATTTTTTGTTGCTCCTGCTCTATCACAGACTCAACCTTCTTGGGATCCACACACACACCTTCAACATATATCACATGTCCAAGGAAAGACACTTCCTTTAGCTAAAACTCACATTTTCTAAACTTAGCATACAACTTGTGTTGTTTCAACAAGGTTAACACTTGTTGCAGATGTTGCACATGCTGCTGGATGTCACGAGAGTAGATCAGGATGTCGTCGATGAACACTACTATGAAATGATCAAGATAAGGTTTGAAGTCTGAACACCGTATTCATTAGATCCATGAACACTATTGGTGCATTGGTTATCCCAAACAACACAACCACAAACTCGTAGTGACCATACCTCATCCTAAAAGTTTACTTGGGTATGTCATCTTCCTTGATCTGCAACTGGTGATGTCCTGACCTCAGATCTATCTTACAAGAGATTGTAGCTACCCTCAGTTGATCAAATAGATCATTTATCTATGACAAAGGATACATATTATTGATCGTCACCTTGTTCAACTGTCTGTAATCAATGCACAACCGCATGAACCCATCCTTCTTCTTTACAAAAAAATGGGAGCACCCCAAGGTGAAGTACTCAGTTTGATAAAGCCTTTTGTAAGCAACTCTTGCAACTATTTCTTTAACTCTGACATCTCAGATGGTGCCATTCTGTACAATGTATGAGCTATTGGCTGTGTACCAGAAACTAGATTGATCTCAAAGTCAATCTCCATGGGATGGGGAACTCCTGGGAACTCATCAGGAAACACTTCTTCAAACTCATAGAAAATTGGCACTTCTTGGATACTCAGTCTCCTTACCTTGGTATCCACCACATGTGCCAAGAACGCATCATAGCCCTGCCTCGTCAACTTCTCTACCACCATCACCAACACCAAACAGGTAGGTAGAATCATCCTATCACCTTGGAAGATTCATAAAACATCACCATTGATGAATGTCACCACTTTGGAACTACAATCTAAGACCACATGATACTTCTCCAAAGTATCCATTCCAAGGGTCACATCGAATCCATGCATGTCAGGTGGTATGAAATCCACTTAAATGCTATGTCATGAAAAAGAAAGGACACAAGAAGGAAACACCTCCTGCAACTCAGTGGATCCAAACAAAGTGGTTTCTAAGAAAAGACTATTAGGTCTACGACTAACAGGCAAAGTACAAAAAAGTCACTTCTCGAGTGATAAAAGAGTGTGTCACACCCGGGTCAACCAAAATAGATATATAGAAAGAAGAATATATATCATAATAAAATAACTCCATATGACATGTCACAACTCGTGGGTTGACCACTCCTTCCTGGTGACTCGTCACATAGAATTGAGCAGTTTCATGTTGTTATCCTCTTCCTCTGCTGGCTTGCCCAAAAGAATCAACATGTGATGCCTATCCATGTCCTTTGCCACTGCCACTATTGAACTGCTATCACTGATGCGACCCTTGTTAACTCTATCTCAATTTTCGGGTAACCTATTCATCCTTCAGTGGGTAAAACCACTTTGTATGTCTAACATATCCACATTTGTAGCAAGTTTTTCCCTCATACCATGGCAGGGATGACTCTATCACTGACACTGATGCAACATGATGGACTCCTATTGAAGGAAAGCTATAACCTTTGCCTCTGCTCAGTGACCACTCTAACTAATTCATTGATCTCTACTGTCCAAGTGATGTTGAAAACCTAGCCTTCTTAAAGCCTCCAAATGACTATCCTTGATATTGTACATGTCTCTTTTTGGCCTTTGTCTCACATTTTTCCACCACTAACATTTCCACTCTCCTAACTAACTCCACAAAAATGAAAAACTTCTCTCTGTTCTCCAAATATGACACCGACTTTGTCAACTCCATGCTCAAACCCTTCTCAAATCATCTGATCCTCTCCTTGTCTGTAGATGCCATATGTAGACAAAACCTTAGAAGCTCCATGAACATAGCTTTGTACTCATTGATAGTCATAGATCCCTGATGGATCTTCTCAAACTGTGTGATATTCTCATCCAAGTAGGTCTCTCAAAAGTACTGACTCATGAACTCTTGTTGGAACTCTTTCCAACTGATCACAACTCTTGGTCTTTTCTCTTCTTCTATGACCCACTAGTGGCCAGCACTCCCCTTCAATAGGTACACACCATGTTTTACCTTATCCCATTCGGGGATGTTAAGGATCTTGAAGGCCTTCTCCAGCTCTGTCAACTATAGATTGGCATCCACCGAGTCTGTCATACCTGAATACTCAACCACCCCTAAACACTTCAACCTTTCAAAGGTCTTCCCAGAACCCAAAGATTCTACATTTGGGATTGTTTCTTTCACTTGGGGTGGAGGCATTATGTCGACCATATGCATCATCATGTCCATGAACTGTCCAAACATATATTCAAAAGTGGGATTGGCCACCACAACTAGGTCAAACTAGGGCATCTCAGGCACAACATCCGCCCTCTCCTACCTCCTAGCACCACCACCTGATGCAGCAATACTACTCTCGGCATCATGTTCATCATTTTCTCCAACCATCTTCTCTTCTCTTCTTCTTCTTTTGCATAAGTAGAAGTCACCATAAGACTGACTAGAGGACACTAGAACAAACACAAACCCTAGTCCTATGTCCCCATAGACTCAGTGAACCTAAATCTCAAATCCCAACCAAATTGTGGTGCCCTAAAGTGCCACAAATTGAGATTACTCAAAACAAAATGTGGAACTAATACAAATCAACCAGGTTACCATAAAACTCAAGAAATTAAAATCAATTTCTCATATGCACAAAAGCTAGAATTCATTACATAAAATTCCACATGAAGCCACATGTATTACATAACATGCCATAAAGATGTACACATCATTTTTCTGTGGCTATCATGCCACAAGCCTGTCACATATGATAACCTGTTCACATACATACATGCCATATCTGTACAACAAGAACATATCACCAAAACATCATCTTGATATACAACATCTAAAAAACCTCCCCAAGGACTTGAGTGTACAGGAACGACACGTAGGACTCTACAACAAAACACTAGCAGCATATCCAACCTTTCAATAGCTACTTCTCCTCTTACTGCTCAGCCTCAACCACACAATCTCTACCTCATCGCGCACGACCACCTAAAAGATGTGGAAAACCATAGGGTGATACCAAATGTCCCATCGAGAGATATAACTCTCTGTCGTAACTATTATAAGCAC
This sequence comes from Alisma plantago-aquatica, assembly GCA_963693085.1. NCBI lineage: Eukaryota > Viridiplantae > Streptophyta > Magnoliopsida > Alismatales > Alismataceae > Alisma > Alisma plantago-aquatica. The sequence continues at coordinate 954,550,736 of OY856410.1, read as the reverse complement.
ATATAACTTAAAGCAACAAGATAAAATATTTATTAGGTTGAGAAGATTCATCTAAATGATATACATTAAATTGATAATATAGATTAAGCAATTTATATGTCTTCAACTGAGCAGTAGAACATCTTATTACTTTAGATGGAATATGAAGAACATGTATAACAGTTGATTTCTCTTACTACATTATAATTCAAGAAATCAGTACAAAGATAAGGCAAAGGGGGTCATCCAATGTGAAGTGTATTTGACCCTAAGAAAAATATACTACATGGTTGTATTACATCTTTTATTTTCCCTTAGGATTTGAGGCATACCAATCAAATCCAAATGACCACTTTGAAGTCAAAATTAGTGCCATAAAAGATCAATGGAAGAGACAAAATCCATGATCTTCTCCTGCACTACTTGGTTAGTTCGAGTCTGCAATGCAATGACATATAGTCAAACTACAAAAAAGATAACAACATATAGTCAAATCTATAGTCCTATAAAGACAAAAACTCATAGTCAAGACTATGGTCCTGTAAACACTTATCCCACCTTGGTGCAGGCATGATGCTAGAAACCAGGGTATAAAACCCAATCACTGAGGTACAACCGCAATTGTCCGCTATCACATCATATCACATGCTCATCACCGAGACTCGACCGCAGTCGTTCTCAAAACACTTGGAATCAAGATGTCAAAAACACATAGTCACTTACACATCACATACTCAATAGTTTGAGCTCCAAGTTTCCTTTGTGAATACCTATTTCACCATCCGGCATAGTACTAATGTTGAAGATGGATCCGTGGCATAGGGCTCCTACATGATTAGGGTTTCACTTTATAAGCTAAAGTCAATCGGGTAACTTTTAGCATCAATCAAGTTACAATGTATGAACCCTAAATAGATCCTACAAAGATAGGGGTATATTACAACTCCAAAAGATATAAAACGAATAAGGTAAGAACTTGTCACATCATCACATGATACCACTACCTTACAAGGCCATCAACATCATCTCATCACTAGGGGATATCAACCCCTCATCACATTATTGGAGGATAACACCTCACACTAGGCATTTAGCCTCTTCCGGGTCATAAGACCCATCAAACAATTCCTATATCACATCATTATATCTCATAATGCATCATAAGGGCTCACAATCATAACCTTATATTGCATAAGCATCACCATAGCAATCACTAGCTATGACATTAATTCACATGCATGGTTAGGATCATACAAGTAGAAGAGAGGAATGATGCATCATCACTACATACCATCACATTACATAGGGTAAACTACTATTTTAAGGTTCCACATTAGGGTTAGGGTTTCAACAACACATCTGTTAGGGTTTAATATCACAACACTATCAACAACCCTAGGTATCTCACCTTCCCACATTCTTGGATATGTGGGTCAACCATTATCATCACTCTTTCACAACAACAAGGGTCAACATATCCAAGCCAAACCATCAACACAAGGAGGTAAAAGGTGAAGTGGTTAGGAGTTTAAAGAATGCACATCATGATGGTCAAAGTTCATGGCCAAGACCAGCTACCCACCATCACTATATCACACTAACAGTCAAAGAAGAGTTCACCATGGTCGAAGGCACATGAGAGACAAAGACACCGTCAAGGTTAGTGACCAAAACCAGGGACCAAACCACAAGCTAGGGTCAGCAACAAAACCACAAACCAAAACCAAACGGTCGAAGAGAAACTTTCATCAGTGACCCAGACACCACGATATGTAAAATGATCAAAGGAAATTACACCTTCAGTGACCAAAGGTATCGTCAAGGCCAAAGAGTCAAAGGGGACCCAACATCCAAATAGTCAAAGGGTTCCATAATCTTATGCGATCAAAGAAGGTAAGGTTGACCAAGTGACCAAAACCAAGGTGACCAACCAAATGATCAAACATCACCTCTAAGTCTTCAACAACTTGGCACACATCATGAAGTTCATCTTATAGAGGAAAACTATTGTTAAGATAGAAACAAAATAGGTGATTATCAATTCGAAACTGAAATCTCAAATGAGGAAAACATAAAAGAATAAAGGTGTTCAAAACCCTAGAATCATGCACTACTCATGATCACATGAAAACCATGAGTTGAGGGATGAAAACCCAAGATCAAGAACATGAAAATTGAACCATACTTCGCCTCAAGAAAGTTAACTGAACCATGAACTAAGATAACAAAGACAAGGTTGAGTTGCATGCAAAATCATCATCATCTCCATCCCTAAAATTCAGCCACATGAATTAGGGTTTATATGAAGAAGCATCTACATGAAAGATAATAAAAGGAACATTGACTTAATCAAAATATTAATACCAAGATCAAGTAATAACGTTTTAGGAAGAGTATCATATAAGATTTAAAGTGCAATAATAGAAGGGAGAGAGTTATATAACCCACCTTAGATGATGGTTGCACAACTTCTAAGCAAGAAGCTCCAAAGATAAGAGAAAACCCTATCTTTGATATCCTCCACGATCAAGCTAGTCACCAGCTCAAAAGATAAGAGAAAACCCTAGGTTAAAGGGTAAGAAAGAGAACTCAAAACCTCAAGGCCAGAAAGAACAAGAAGGGAGACAAGGGAGAAGAGTTCCTCCACCTAACTTGAGTATTACCTTGGAGAACCAAGAATACGACACAAGAAAGAGGAGTACCTCCATCCCACATAAGAATCACCATGGAAGCTCCAGGGATTCAGCCAAGAGACGAACAAAGAGGTAGGCTTTTGAAAGAAAAAAATCAAGAGGTGGATCACTTACCTAGGATCAAGGAACCACCAAAGATCACCAAAGAAGAGTAGATCCAAGCTTTGATCACCACATGCAAACTATCTCGATCACCAAGAACAAAGGATGAGCCCCTTCACACCACCATGCACATAACACCTAACTCAAGGTGGAATGGAGCACGAAGGAAGGTTAAAAGGGATACTTGCATGTGTAGGAGAGAGGTTATATACTAAAGAGAATGAGGGAGATGAAAGGGGGTTAGGTGTCAAGGTATTAGGGTTCTTCACAAAAGCTTTCCACCAAAGAACAAGCATGCATCCACTAAAACCATGAAAACCACTAAGATTATGAAAAACAAGAAAATCAAGCAACCTCACTTGGTCATGGATGACCATTGGTCAAAGGAAACATGTGGACACAAGGGCACATGGTCGCATAAAACCATATGAACCAAAGCATCCAAAACCCTAGGTCAAGTGACCCAAGAGAAATCTCCAACCTATATGACCGAAGGGATATCAAAGCACCATCAAACCCCATTTGACCGTAGAGAAAACACCTAGGATCAACAAGGATGGTCTTTGAAAGACACAAAACTCAAACGGTCAACATATGGTCAACATCAACATAGGGCATCAAGGCAAATCCTTGAAATCGCACTCAACATGTCACCACTTCTCTCCTCATCAAACCAAGGAACAAAATGGCACCCCAAAGTACCATCCTCTCTCTCATGATATCAAGTTATCAAAGGTACACCCTAGATGTGATAAATTTCAAGATAACCCTTCAACATGGGTAAATAGCAAGTTGCACAACAAGCACATATATAGCAAAGATTGCCCAAACATCAATCAAATTGGACCAAATTGAAAAGATAAGCATGTCACATGGTATTAAGGCATCCCAAGGGATTATATTAAGGTTTAAGCATCTGATTAAGCAAAGCAAGCACATCAAGCACTAATCTAGGTCAGGGGTCTTACATCCAATGTGTCCTCTTTTTGAAGTTAGAGGAAGTGATAGGAGGTGGTTGTACTGGGTGTTGAATATTGATAGTTTTACATACTCATAACTCCCTAAGAACCTTTTGTTTCTCGATCCCTTGCATAACATCTTGGGTTGTAAGAAATTCTCTCTTCGACAGAAGCCTAGGCCCCTTTATGACTCTATATATGTGCTGTAGTGGCGAAGTGCACCCCTGCCATGATCTCTTCCTCATCCATTCTGGTTCTATTTTCTTGTTTTTAACAGTGAAAAGTTTGGTCTATCGTATGATCAAAGTCTGATTCAAGGAGAATGTTAGTGGAGAGTCCCATGCACTAGTTTATGGCATATAAGATGGAAAGATCTTCTAAAAGTTAGATGGACATAGAAATATTAGGTTCAAGTGAATATGCAATAGTGTCAACGGTAAGAGTAAAACCCTAAATTATCCTAATAGAACTGGATTAAAGTAGATGATTTAGTTGTCCTCAGAAATGATGCCATAATTTGATGTGGTCATTATCACACTCTCAGTTCCTACCAAAATAGCATGCAATGATACCAATCGTAATTGGACATATCTTATCATATTATTATTGAGGATTTCATTACAAGGTACAAAATTTTTAAGAACCTTGCTAATTGTATCTAGTTGACTAAGACTAATACATAAAACCAAGAGTTCATTAGAATGAGTTATGCTATCTACAAAGGGAAGTAAAAGTGTGGGAATAGAATTGGGTCTAGATTAATGATGTAAAATAATTGGGAGGGATCATGTTTCATCATTTTTACTTGAGTCTACACATTCATCCATAACCAAGCTTTTATGAAGTAATTAATGATATGTGAGTTTCCCCTTTTGATGTTAGTAACTTGCATGAACATATATCACTATAACCTTGATGTCTTAATACTTACAGATCATATATCTACTACTCTGAAGACTTTCCATCTGAAGTTCTCATTAGGACATCAACCAAAACCAATCGATATGTAAATCTTAAATTTTGAGGATCTCACGGCCTATGATTATAATAAAAATTTCATAGAGATAGTGATCAATCCAAAGAACATGCATTAAATGGTTAACCATGAAATAAATGAGTACATACAAGACTTGGAATAAGAATGAAATTGTAAGAGGTGTGTAGTGAGGCTAGTTCCCACACCCTAGAAAAAAGGACTACATGCACTTTATGGTGAGATCAAAGTAAGAAAGAGAGAAGGATTAATCATCCATCATCTTCATTAGAAAGGGATATGTGGATTTATGTTAGCAAAAACAACCTTTAATCTTAATGAAATGGCTATTTCCAACCAGAGGGTAAGAAAATTGATGACATGTGTTTAACATCATCCTTCTCCTTTGATCCTTCTCTCCTTCGGCTTACCATTGGGGAAGAGGAAAGATATGGACATATCACATAAACATCTTCATCCAACCACTTTTTTGGATAAGAGATGAGACTTGGTGAAGGGGAGGTGGAATGGATGCACCATCAAGGCAACCAATGGAGGAGAGTCGATGGTAATTGTCATCTTAGGTTGGTTGGAGCATGACAGCCTTGTGTTTTGCAGACAAGAAGAGATCCTCTCTCTTGAAGGTGGGTCATCTATTTATAGGTTGGGGTTGGGTGTAGCATAGAGAACATATCAACCATTGGGAAACAATTTCCATCAACCCTTGGATACCATTGGGACTAGAAATTTCATTGAGAAATGGTACACATGGTGGTTGTTAGGGCTTGAATTTTCTCACTCGTCAGGGTCTATAAGAGTCATGAATTGATAGGTCTATTTGACCATCAAAGGATTGCCCATCGAGGCTCATACATTGAGGGGAAACTAGGGTCCCCGTCTGGGGTCAAGCATAGGGAGGCCATTGGTCATCTGGCTACTGGTCAACGGTGGTCTTTTTCATCCATGGGTCAATGATGTTGTTGAATTTCTGTTGAAGGAACAACCATTGGGGACTTGTAACATCCGTTGGTGGCAATTCTACTTTGGAGTGAACCCACTGGGGCTATTAATGTGCCATCAAAGGTCAACACCGATGAAGGTTTGGACTAATGAGAATCTAGACTGATGGAGTTACTAATTATTAAAAATCAAATCCAAATTATCAAAGTTTCTTGGGCCACTAGTCGGTTATAGGGACCACCATCTCCTTCCTTGATGCACATGATGTGGAGCTTAATCATGCCATGGAAACCAATATATTTGATAAAAATCCTACGTTTTACATAAAACTATGTAAAACTAAATAGAGACAAAATCAAAGGTTAATAGTGAAGTCTAAGTGCAAAATGAACTTAAAATTCTTTTAAAACTAATATGGATATGCATTCATAGGTGGCCACTTAAATTGCATGTTGGAGATTGTTTTTACTTAAAGGTTTTGCCTTAGAAGGGGTTTTGAGATTAAGGAAAGCTTGTTAAACATTACATGGAACCTTATCCTATTATAAATCTTATTGGAATACATGACTATAAGTTGGAATTGCTTCTTGAGTTGAATTAATTGCATGATGTTCTTTATGTTTCCTTACTGAGGAAGTGACATATAGGTGTATAGAAGACAATATAACCATTATAAGTCCATATGGTAGAGGATGTTTCGTAGGAAGATGGGTAGGTTGAGATCCTAGATAGGTGTATCAAATCTTTATGAGAAGTAAATACATTTATTGAAGGTTTTATGGCATCACCATAGTGTCAAGTATCTGGTCTAGGAGTTAGAAGAGGAAAATGGACAAATGGATAAGGTATTGTTTTTGGATTTTGGATGGAAAATCCTATTAGGGAGTAGAGTTGTAAGACCCCAACATTGCTATCTTTTAATCGAGATGTGTTTGATTTTAATTTATCGATGCATCTAAACTTGTATAGATTTATTTGAAATGTATTTAAATAAAAAATCATATTATGTGATAATGAACACATACATATTAAATTATCAAAACATGATTTGCTTAAAATTTGGTGAAGTAAAATTCCAAAAGTTGTGGGCTGAAAAAAATTGTTTTTCTCGTGTGTTTGCTTTAGTTGTTGGATCAAACAATGCAAGTAGATTTCTTGTGAGGCCAGGAGCGATCCTTGGGCATGCATCTTCATGCTGCATCATACCTAGAGGACAAATGATGAGTGTCAAAACCCAACTAGTGTGGTTGCGTCGACCTAGGAGCATGGATGATATTAAGGCATTGAGCTAATTATATGTCAAAGTGTGTTGAGGATGGGTCGTTGCAACAACTTCGGGTAGGTGGCCATCCAATGTGTTTCACAAGGAAATTGATGTGTTCTTTGGGGGGCAAAGAGGGTTCTTTAAACCATGTCTTGGTATGCTTCAGTCATCAAGGGAGCCTAAAGTGTGCTTTGTTCTGGGATAAAGTGCAATTTTCTTCAAACTAAGACTATAAATATGAGATACCTTTGATCCTAAGGCTCATTTACTTGTTTTGGAGATGTAGAATGTTTTTGGAGCTAGAGGAGTTCTTCAAGGTGTATGCTGATGCATTTTGGTTATTTTTAGAGGATCAAATCCTATCATCGTTATCTTAAATTTTATTTAGAACAAATCCATATAAGTTCTTCCATCTCTTCTCATCTTTTCTGCTACTTTGTCTCCTCTTTGTCCTACTTAGCTGAGGTCATTGTCCATATTTGGTAAAGTTGGGTTCTTTTCTCCTAAAACCTTTTTTTTCACCTTCATTCTCCTAGTTGGAGCTACAATAGACATTTTGGGGCTTGAAGATTGATCTTTGTGTTTGTTTTTCATGTTTTCTTGCTAGAGATGCACACAATGCAAGTGATCTAGCCCTGGTAGTATTCTATGTGATGCAATTCTTACATGTAACCACTAAATCTTACAAGCTATATTTTAAATGTCATAAATATGGCATTATCATGGGATTTTGGATATAACTTGTTTTAATTCTAGCACTTTGCTTTCTTTACTATTATTAATTACTTGAAAGTGAAAATTGGTGAACCTTTTACGACCAAGTTATTGAACATTTTGAGCATTACATGTATCTTGCCCTAAAATGACTTATGTTGGAATTCTCACTACTTTGTCCATATTAAAAACACGCAATTGAATTTTGGAAAACTTTGCATGGAAATTGTTTACTGTTAAAAGAATAGGAGAGTACAATATAATTTGGCATTTGAGCACTCATGATGATATGGCCTTTGCATAGTCAAAATGGTGTATATTATGGATGTATAAATGCATGCTAAGTTTGAATTCAGGTTTTACTGCTTTTAATTATTCACTAGTGCATACCATATACCACATTATGGTTTATACCTTCTTTTTTATGAAAGATGGGTAATTACCTTAATTAATAAAGTAAAACCCTAATTCATGTAGTATCATGTGATCATATAAACATACTAGTGTTTCTAAGCTAAAAGAACATATATCCTTATAGTAATCTTGATATTTCCACATGACTACCAACCTCATTAAATGCTACTACTATTGGTGAGCAACTACATTGACATCGAGCCACCACTGATGAGCATTGATTGGAAGAAAACCCATATTTTAAATAGTAATACATATAATTTACTTAATAACCCCATTATGTCTCCCTAGTATGACACTAGAATTAATGGGCATATAACAAAAGGAGCACAACCATTGTCTTGTTTCCCAAATAGTTTTCCAACATAAATTCATCTGTAAAACATACACACTTTAACTAAAAACAAAATTCTCATTTGTGGATTAAGTAAATAAAACCCATGATGCAATAATGACTCCTCCAAATATAGGAGAATGATTAGAACACCTACTATGGTCATAATATGTTGCATGAGAAAATACGTTTCGTAGCTATAAGTCAAGAGATTAGTGATACTGATTTAAAAAATCAAGACATAAAGACACACTTTTTACGTATGAAACACCCATATTTTTCATGTTGCAAAAATGACACCTGCCTAGGTCATAGGATACATGAATGTTTAGTAGACTAGAGTAGAGGTCAATAAACCTTGTGGTTTACATGCCACATCCTTCAAAGAAAATGGAACCAAAGTTATCATGTATCAACCTAGGATCCACAAATCTTAAAACCCTTTACTAGGAAACCATATTAAGTTTACCACCATAGAAGTCAAAATCCATAAAAAGGTTTTGGTCATCAATGTACATCAAATTCTCAAAATCAAAATTCCCAACATTTAAAGCCCTCTCTTAGTAGGATTGTTACATATTAAAAGCCCAAAAATGTCACTCCAAAAATCAAATACACGCTTGTAGTAAATTACTATCCACATGTTAGAAATAAATCCCAGATGGGACTCTCTATAAAATGGGACCTTAACCCAACTGGGTAGGGAATGCTACTTTCACACCTTCTACATGCCATAGACTATTTTTCTAGTGGGATATATAGGGTCATTAGAACCCCCAATTCATCTTCTCTTGTAGATGAGTGATCCTCTTATATATGGTCAGTAAAATCAGATGGAGGAACTGACCTATGCCGAGTAGGGTGAAACATAAGATAAGATTAAATTTTCTTGGTATCCTAACTCTATTCACTAATAAATTGAGATGGAATTTGGATGACCCAGACATATGTCATTCTCTATCCATCTGCTAAATAAAATACTCAATCAACACTCACACCTCAAGTGTATAATTTTGGAAACCATGACCAACCAAGGTCACTCAACTCCTAAAAGAGACTTTAGTAGCAAAGACCTTAATATAAAATGGTTTGTGGATACTAACCTAATGGACACACCATGATGAACGTTGAGGATGGAGTACCCAATAATGGTGCCATAGAGCATAAAAAAACTTCTTAAAAGATGCCTTTATTAATTCAAAATGAACGAATGTTTACAAAGTATAGAAATCGCCTCCATTGTGATAACATAAAAACTTTAACGAATATAAAAAAGAACTCCTAAAAACATGGAACTAACCCATGTCACCTAGGGTTGTTCAACTCCTATCAGAATTGTAGGTCACCACTACTGAAGGAGACTAAGTTATCTTGTAAGATCCTTAAATTGCAAATTTAAATTCAAAGCAATATATGATGTGTGAATGAAAGTTGAGTTATACATGAAATAGTATGACCTTGGTTTTTAATATGAACCATGTACTTATATTAGTTTTCTATTTAAGTGAATAAAGTAATTGTCGAATGTATATATTAATAGAGGCTTTAATTGAGATGTTATGATAAACAAAGCTCAAATATCATAATTAAAACATAAGTCATGTGGACCCTTTGGAAGGCCAAGGTATGATCTGTGGGACTTAAGATCCTTATCCCAATTGGGCTATTAGAGTGACAAATAGGTCTTGGGATCTATGATACAAATTGGAATTTGGTGTATAATTAGTATGCTAATAATATTGTAAAATGATTGATAAATGCATTAGGATATAATTAGTGAAGTAATAGACTATTCTAGAGTAATAAGTGACCTAGGTAATTAAATGAGTAATTATCTAGTTTTTACTTGGATTCCAAGTATTCAGGTATTAAATAAACCCAATATGACCTAATACTTGGTGCAATAGGAGATAATGGATCTAGGTGACTAAATCAAGTAAATACTTGGCATGCAAGAAATAGATTTTTATCTTTCTCTTTTTGATCCCAAACTTGGTAAAATATGAGATAAGATAATCTGAAGGTTATGCTAAAATGTGGGGTTAACTGGATAATCCTAGTGACCTATAAATTTTTGAGAAGTTTTCTGGTAATTAATCATACAATGTTTGGAGATTATTCTGGTCATTTGATTTACTTATCACTGTCACACTAAGTTCCAAATAATCCAAGACCAAAGGTGGTGTAACATGGGATCTATTCATGCATGTTAGCCACTATTTAGGATCGAATGATGCAAGCATCATCATCAACCTCACAACAAGAGTCCTGTAGAGGCTGGTCACCTCCTCTTACCCTTCTCCATCTCTACAAAACCAAAATCCATGAGAAAAGTTCCAGTAGCATTGGGGGATAGAGAGAAACTTGATGACCCATATTATCTTGTTACAACGGTAAAATGCGGTAACACCCAAAATCCCAAGAGAAATAGGGATCTTTGACCGATTGTTATCGCTTCTAGTCTAAACTCCTTGCATATATAAAGGCTTGGGAACATCCCTCGGGACCTCATAAGGCCTCCCCCACCCTTATTTCACTGATCCAAATCTAAAACCCTCCACAAGACATCACCTTATACCTAGCACTATAAGTTGGATGCATCTCCGGCCAATTAATTGTCCTTGCATCATTATGAGGCATGCTTAAGGTGACTCCACTCCTCATAGTGGCTTGCGTAAGATCAAGAGGAGGCACTCACAAGTTAGATTCACCTTCCTAGAGTAGCTCATCTGAGTACATGCATCGGGAAACTCCACACCCCAAAAGGATGCAAGAAGGCTTCTAAGGTACCTTATGGGAACCAATAACACGTCTAGACTACCTGGTATGTCCAGATCTACACCTCTAGACTACTTTGTCTGGATCTTCCCCTAGTTACTCTTTTGCAAGCCTATGATAGAGTTAGGTCATGATGATGTTGGTCTTGGAGGTCTAGGCTACCGTACTCCTTGCAAAATGGCTTGGCAGATTATTTAGAGACTTTCACAGCTAGTAAGACCTTCTGTTGAGGCTCGAGGCTTACAAAGACAAAAGTCAACCTCTTTATTGACTCACGCTACTCGTGTCGGCCATGGAACAAAGGGGAAGAGTGGCGACAATCCATGTAGCCAAATGACCTTCATGCTCTAGTATGCATGATAGTGTCATTCATTATACATGGTTGAGAAGGTCATTTAGCCCCTTTCCCAAGCACCCAACCCGTGTGGATAGGTCACTGATGAGGTGCAAGCCCATTGGCCAAACTTGAGCCCGTGGCTAGAGTGGATAATCTGCTGATAGTTGATGTGTTAATTCCCATTGGTCTACTTATATTAATTTTGCATTAATTGTGGAATATATACATGGTAACTTGTATGATAGTAAAATCATATATCATTTTTATCAAAAAATTTGAAGAATCTAAATAAAATGGTTTCATGGCCCAAACATTATCTTATCTTCAAAAGCATAGTAAAAGTATGAATACGAGCTAAATAATGCATATAAACCCTAGATTTGATAAAATACATTTACTTGGTGATAATACATGATATGATAATCCAAAGATAGTGATGATGATGATGTATAATTAGGATTCTAGTGTTAATAGTCATATATTTGTGGAATTAGAGTTTTTTAAACCAATAATTATAGGTTCATAATATCATGATACTCTCAATCTAAGTGTTAAGAATACAACAAGTGGTTACTTAGGATTTCTAACATGTAGAAATTATTATATGATGGAATTTGAGTCGGATATGATTATTCATAGTCCAAGATCAGGATGACCCTACACCCTAGTTTAGGACCTAAGTTAGGCCTAAGTAGTATCACATGTAGTATATGGTGACACCCTACTATTCTACATACATACATGCAGATTGAATGATTCCTTAGAGCTATGCTTAATTGATTGGATTACATATGATTGAAGTACTTGAAATATGACTGGATGTGATATACATGAAGAAGGTACATGATTTATCTATTAATTATCACATATATTGACTTTTGAAGTTTGTCAAGGATTTATTGATGATTGATGTTGTAAATACTGCTTGGATATTTATTTAATATCATTTCAATTATAATGCCAATGTATGTATCATATAAAAAAACTATGATATTTTGAGCCCATGGTTTGACCTACTAAGGGGCAGTTCACCGAAGTCCAATAATGGATAGAGAAATATGATTACACCCAAGGTGGTGTGAAAAACATGGGTTTGTTGAACAATATATGTTGTTATTATATATGCACACTTTTGTATGTGCCCACATGCACATTATAGCAATATATTGATCCTGCTTTTCTTTGTCATAGTTCTAGGTAGAAGATTTAATTAAAGATTTTAAGACATGGAGGTTCAACAAATATTGAAAATTATAAATATAATATCACAATGAGGATTAGTTAGATATGTTGGTACTTCCTATCATGTGTTTGTTAGTTTCCTATGAAAATTCATGTCATTCCTTAAAGGGTTTTTTTTTTAAATAGGTAAATATATTGCCAAAGGAACCTATAGAAAAGGACCGAACTACAAAAACATATATAGAGGGTTGTTATCTACAAAAATCCCAGTATCTATTGGCTTGCTCATACAAACCTGAAGCAAGGCCCTTTCTACATTTGAGGGATCTTGAAAGTGTGCATGCCACCTTCTCCACAATCTCTTCTTCTCTACAAAAATTCCTACTATGAGTTCTGTTGTTCCTCTCCTCCCACACATTATAGCAAACACCTGTCAGGCATAAACCACCTATAGCCCACTCATGTTTACCAGTGAGCATACCCATCAGCTTGGATATCAACCCAATGATGTTATCATCAAAAACTTGTCCCCACCCGCATCTGAGTGTGACAATCACCCAAATTCTTCTGAAGAAATTACATGTCCCAAACATATGGCTATGGCTTTCATCCTCCCTCTTATAAAGTACGCATTTCTTCTCTACCTGTATACCCCATCCAGCGAGCCTATCAGTAGTAGGTAACCTACATAGGAGAGCCTTATAGGTTGTTGTGCTCTACTTAGGAATGTGGCATTTGTTCCATAGGAGCTTGGCCCATAACACGTCTGCACCATCATCTCTGTTGATCCATGGTGTCGTCCTCGGTATGACCAGAGAAGCAATACCATTGTCATCAACACAGTAGTCGTTTTGTATGTTCTCCCATCTCCTGCACATATTCCTCCATACCCTTGATGATTTGCCGTCGAAACCACGATTCAGATCACCATACCTTCTTATCATCCACTGAGTGCATATATTATCACCACCTCTTAGGAATCTGTCGGCCCTTCTCCCATAGCTCTCTATGACCATGGTCAAGGGGTTGATCAGATTGAGGCCGCCTTTGCAGTAAGGCTTAGCAATGGTGTCCCAGGACACGGCATGGTTACTTCCGCCCCAAACAAAACTAGCCAAGAGCTTCCTCATGTTCTCAACAGTAGGATGTGCGATGTCACACACCTCGTACCAGTATCTGATCATAGCATGAAGCACCGACCTAGTGAGAAGGATCCACCCTACCATAGACAACCTAAGAGCAGACCAACCATCAATTTTACTCCTCAACATGTCCATGCATTGCACAAAGTCCACCGAAAAGCCTTTACCCCCAGCAACAGGAGCGCCCAGGTACTTGGAAGGTAACCGGCCGATTTTTAGACCCACAGCATCCCTGAGCCTTCATCTCCTAGTATCGCAAGAATTGGACAAATAGATTCTTGATTTGATGGTGCTAATGTAGAGTCTGGTAAGGTACCCAAACCTGTTCAGAATCCTTTTCACCTCTTTCAGACTGTTGGCATGCCCGGAGGTAAAAAGCATGATGTCGTCGGTGAAGATTAGGTGGGAAATAACTTTGGTATTCTGAACTTTGAACGGCTTCACCTTCCTACTATCTTCAGCTTCATTCATCATGACAGTGAGGCCCTCCATCACAATAGTGAATAATAGGGGAGATAGGGGGTCCCCCTGCCTTATTCCATTTGTCGTAGTAAACAACCCCATCGGCCCTCTATTAATAAGGACGGAGAAGGAAATGGAAGTTACACACTATTTTACCACCTTGATCCATCCATTGCTGAATCCTAGTGCTTTCATCATGGCTCAGTGTGCATCCCATCTGACATAGTCATACGCCTTTGTCAAGTCAACTTTGAGGCAAGCTTTGGCATTGTTGTTGGTGATTTTGAAGCCTGTGAGGAACTCCGCGGCAAGAAGGGTGCTGTCAGAAATCTTCCTGCCTTGAATAAATGTGCATTGTTCCTTAGAGATGATATGAGGCAATACGTTCTTCAACCGCCCTGCAAGTAACTTAGATAGGATTTTATATAAAACATTACAGCACGCAATAGGTATGTAGTCAGCAATGCTTTCAAGCACACTTCTTTTAGGAATAAGTTTGATAAAGGAATGATTCACAGCATGAACCATGATGTGACCATTTAGGACCCATCTGATAGCTTTGTTAATGTCATCTTTAATCAGATACCACATCACCTAAAAAAACCTTCCATTCATCCCATCGGGTCCAGGGGCCTTGCAAGCCCCTATAGAGAACGCTGCGTGTTTGATATCATCATCATCAACATAGGCTCCAAGCATAGCATTCATATGGTCATCAACTCTTTTGTTCGACAAGATGTCAGAGAAGGAAGCGTAGCATTCCTTAAAGGATTATTGTTTAAACATTTATATTACTTTAAGTTTGAAGAAGTGGAAATTATTGATTATGATTTGTTATTTGTTAAATCTAAATCCTAAAAAATTAGGTATCAACTCTTGACTGTACAGTCCACCTTACATGGGGATACTCAAGAGTGCAATGCTTGCTGATTAGAAGCACACAATCATATTCCAATGATCAAGAACATTCTCAATACCATCTCCTAGACCTATATAGAACTATCATGAAGCCATTGATACAAGTTAGAATTATCGTCCACATCATATATGCATTTTCAGTTGTCAAAATACCTAAATAAAAATGTAGGGAATTAAGTAATGTACTGCTTAAGCCCGGAAGAATGACCAGTCACTAAAATCTAGGCATATTATACCTCAAGAAAAAGGGTCAAGATGGAACCTCATCTACTCCTACCTCACATTATCATGTGTCAAACAAGAAGGCCATCTGTCCAACTCACCACAATGCTAGAAAGATCCATATATGTTTAAAAAATACTCTTGTGCAAGTTTATGATATAGATTCATTGTTTTTAGAACTCAAGAGGTTCGATACACATCCCTAGATAAATCTACAAGACCTTGAAAGGTCCTACAATACTTCCTATTAGCTTGTAATCATACATGCACTGATACAACTCTCTCAAGATTAGGGATACAATGGTCTCACCATAGAATGTCACTCGATCAACCATCTCTATAAGGGACAACTATGCAAGAAGGGACAAGGTATATGTTCATAGATGTGGCATAATCAGATATTGTGTACTGGTATGTACCTCAATCTTAAATGACTCCTATAGTAGATCCAACTTGATGAAGTGTCCATCAGTAGTCAACCACTGAGAAATGCTAGGATTCTTGAAGCCAAATTGATCAAAAAGATCAACAAACTAACTCTAGTTCTTTGATACAATCATCCAAATATCTTGATGATACATCAAATATATATTATCCACATACTCTAAAGTGGTAGATGACACCACATCCTCAAATAAGAATGCATGAATGAGAGGATCGTAGAACCAAGAAACAATTAACATCAACTCAATAGAAATAGGGACCTACACAAGCTGGGTAAGGTGTCGAGTCATGCCAAAGCTGGCCAGATCCACCTTATCTGTCCTTGACATACGTATGACCAAAGCCACACTATGGTAAATTCATTAGACGAGAAGAGGAATTTGACTAACCACAAAAGGAACCATGGTTTGAAAAGATTGAAACTTCCAAATAGAAAGTATATAGAACAAATGAGGCAATTTATAAACATCTAGGTTCAATAAAGCAAAGTCACACTTGACTCTCAAGGGAACTTAGATACATAAGCTGAGCATGCCACATTTTTCCATCAAATAGGTAGTGCAAAATCATTTGTTCTCGAGCCTTGGTGTGGGGCCTTGAGACCAAATTTTGGATGGATCAATAAAGTTTTCTAACACATTAATCTAAAACAAAAATGAGGATTAGCAATTACTCAAAACATGATTTTATCAAAATCAAAAGTCGACATTCTTAAAAAAAGATTTATTTATTGCCAAACCTAGTTAAAAACTACACTAATACATTATTTTCTTGTAGGAAAATATATAACATAACATGCTAAAAATAAAATTATAATGCGTAGAAGATGACACATATACTTATCTAATTTCTTCATATTCAAACTATTCAAACATCTATCCAGACGTTTTTTTGCATAAAAATTAAAAAAAAATGCTTGTCACTTACATCTTGACACACTACATTGGTAGACCAACATTGACTGGAAGAAGGTCCATCGGTTTACTCTTTAATGCCCAAAGAAGTGTCCTTGTGATGGGATGGTTTTGCATCAGCAATCACAGAAGATGACTTCATGGTGACCACACAAACTTGTGGGGCAACCAAAAAGATGAGGTCCTACACTGACAACTGGGAGCACTAACCCCATTTTTAGGCACTTCAATTGAATTTTGGGCGCACTGGTTGATAAATTAGGCACATAATAGTAAATTAGGCTCAAATTTCCACTACACTGACAAATAGGCACATAAACCCCATTTTTAGGTGTTATAACCCACTTTTAGGCGCTTTAACCCCATTTTGGGGTGCATTGGCCTATAAATTAGGCACTACACTGACAAGTTGGCAAATTAACCCCATTCTTAGGTGCTTTAACCCACTTCCAAGCCCTCCAAACCATTTTTGGGTGCATATCCTATTTATTAAGCACATAATAGTAAATTAGACTAAAAGAGGCACTACACTAACAACTTAATGCATTAACCCCATTTTAGGCACTATAACAACATTTTTGGGAACATTGGCCTATAAATTAGGTGCATAATAGAAATTAGGCTCAAATTGCCACTACACTTACAAATAGGTGGATAAACCCCATTTTTAGGTGTTTACACCCACTTTTAGACTCTTTAACCCCATTTTCGTGCACATTGGCCTATAAATTAGGAACTACACTAACAAGTAGGCAAATGCATCCCATTATTTGGTGCTTTAACTTACTTTTAGGCACTTCAACCATTTTTTGGTGCATTTCCTATTTATTAGGTGCATAATAGTAAATTAGGCTAAAAAGGCACTACATTGACAATTGGGCACATTAACCCCATTTTTAGGCACTTTAACTGGATTTTTGGGCGCATTGGCCGATAAATTAGGCACATAATAGTAAATTAGGCTCAAATTGCCACTACACTAACAAATAGACACATAAATCCCGTTTTTAGGTGTTTTAACCCACTTTTAGGCGCTTTAACCCAATTTTGGGGTGCATTGGCCTATAAATTAGGCACTACACTGACAAGTTGGCGGCTTAACCCCATTCTTAGGTGCTTTAACCCACTTTTAGGCCCTCCAAACCATTTTTGGGTGCATATCCTGCTTATGAAGCACATAATAGTAAATTAGGCTAAAGGAGGCACTACACTGACAACTCAATGCTTTAACCCCATTTTAGGCGCTTTAACAACATTTTGGGCACATTGGCTATAAATTAGGTGCATAATAGAAATTAGGCTCAAATTTTCACTACACTAACAAATAGGTGGATAAACCCCATATTTAGGTGTTTAGACCCACTTTTAGACGCTTTAACCCCATTTTGGGGCACATTCGCCTATAAATTAGGCACTACACTAATAAGTAGGCAAAATAATCCCATTCTTTGGCTCTTTAACTTACTTTTAGGCACTTCAACCCATTTTTTTGTGCATTTCCTATTTATTAGGTGTGTAATAGTGAATTCGGCTAAAAAGGCACTACACTGACAAGTGGGCACGTTAACCCCATTATGGGGCGCATTGGCCTAAAAATTAGACACTACACTGACAAGTGGGCAGATTAATTCCATTTTAGGCACTTTAACCCACTTTTAGGCACTTCAACCCATTTTGGGCACATTTTCTATTTATTAGCCACAAAATAGTGAAATAGGCTAATACTACACTAACAAGTGGGTGCATTAACCCCATTTTTAGGCAATTTAACCGCATTTTTTAGCGCATTGGCATATTAATTGGGTGTATAACAGTAAATTAGACTAAAAAGGCACTACACCAACAAAAGGCACATAAACCTCATTTTTACATGTTTAACCCTCTTATAGGCACTTTAACCCCATTTTTAGGTGCATTTGCATATAAATTAGGCACTACACTAACAAGTCGGTGGATTAACCCCATTCTTAGATGCTTTAACTTACTTTTAGGCACTTCAAACCATTTTTGGGTGCATTTCCTATTTATTAGGTGCATATTAGTAAATTCGACTAAAAAAGGCACTACACTGACAAGAGGGTGCATTAACCCCATTTTTAGGCTTTTCAACTACATTTTTCTATGCATTGGTCTACACATTAGGCGCATAATAGTAAATTAGGCTCAAATTGCCACTACACTACAAATGGCCGCATATACCCCATTTTTAGGCATTTTAAACAACTTTTAGGCACTTTAACCCCATTTTGGGATGCATTGACCATAAATTAGGCACTACACTGACAAGTAGGTAGATTAACCCCATTCTTAGGAGATTTAACCCACTTTTAGGCACTTCAACCCATTTTTGGTTACATTTCATGTTTATTAGGCGCATAATAGTAAATTAGGCTAAAAAGGCACTATGGTGACAAGTGGGTGCAATACCCCCATTTTAAGGTGCTTTAACAGAATTTTTGGGCGCATTGGCCTATAAATTAGGTGCATAACAGTAAATTAGGCTCAAATTGCCACTACACTGACAAATAGGTGCATAAACCCCATTGTTAGGCATTTTAACCCACTTCTAGACACTTTAACCCCAATATGGGGTGCATTGGCCTATAAATTAGGCACTGCACTAACAATTAGGCAGATTAACCCCTTTCCTAGGTGCTTTAACCCAGTTTTAGGCACTTCAACCCATTTTTTGGTGCATTGTTGATTTATTAGGCGCATAATAGTAAATTAGGTTAAAAAAGGCACTACAGTGACAAATGGTCACATTAACCACATTTTAACCCACCTTTAGGTGTTTTGACCCACTTTTAAGTGTTTTAACCCCATTTTAGGGGGCATTGCCATATAAATCAGGCACTATAATGACAAGTAGGAGGATTAACCCCACTATTAGGTGCTTTATCCCACGTTTAGGCACTTCAACCCATTTTGGGTGCATTTCCTATTTATAAGGAGCATAATTGTAAATTAGGCTAAAAAAGGCACTGCAATGACAAGTTGGTGCATTAACCACATTTTTAGGCACTTAATCGCATTTTGGGCACATTAGCCCATATATTAGGGGCATAAGGGTAAATTAGGCTAAATTTTCCACTACATTGACAGATATCTGCATAAACCCATTTTAGGCATTTTAATCTACTTTTAGATGCTTTAACCCCATTTTGGGGTGCACTGGCCCAGAAATTAAGCACTGACAAGTCGGCAGATTTACCCCATTATTAGGCTCCTTAACCCACTTTTAGGCACTTCAAACCATTTTGGGTGCATTTTTTATTTATTTGGCAAATAATAGTAAACTAGGCTTAAAAAGGCACTACACCGACAAGTGGGTGCATTAACCCCATTTACATGCGCTTTAACTGCATTCTTGGTCGCATTGGCCTATAAATTAGGTGCATAACAGTAAATTAGGCTCAACTTGCCACTACTCCGATAAATAGGTGCACACACCCCATTTTTATGTGTCTTAACCCACTTTTAGGCACTTTAACCCCATTTTTGCACCCATTGGCTTATAAATTAGGCACTACACTAACAAGTAGGCGGCATAACCCTATTTTTAGAGGC
Source organism: Alisma plantago-aquatica (assembly GCA_963693085.1). Lineage (NCBI taxonomy): Eukaryota > Viridiplantae > Streptophyta > Magnoliopsida > Alismatales > Alismataceae > Alisma > Alisma plantago-aquatica. Next base: position 954,530,375 of record OY856410.1, on the reverse strand, counting down.
TTTAACCCCATTTTGGGGTGCATTGGTCTATAAATGAGACACAACATAGACAAGTAGGCAAAGTAACCCCATTCTTAAGCGTTTTAACCCACTTTTAGGTACTTGAACCCATTTTTGGGAACATTTTATATTTATCAGGTTCATAATAGTAAATTAGGTTAAAAGGGGCACTACACTGACAAAAAGGCACATAAACCCCATTTTTAGGCGTTTAGACCCACTTTTAGACGCATTAACCCCATTTTGGGGCACATTGGCCTATGAATTAGGCACTAGACAAATAAGTAGGCGAATTAACCCCATTCTTTGTCTCTTTAACTTACTTTTAGGCACTTCAACCTATTTTGGGTGCATTTCCTAGTCATTAGGCTCATAATAGTAAATTCATCTCAAAAAGGTAGTACAGTAATAAGTGGGAACATTAACCCAATTTTGGGGTGCATTGGCCTATAGATTAAGTCGTACACTGACAAGTAGGAAAATAAATTCCATTTTTAGGCACTTTAACCCACTTTTAGGCACTTCAACCCATTTTTGGGCACATACCATGTTTATTAGGTGCATAATAATGAAATAGGCTAAAAAGGCCACTACACTGACAAGTGGGCACATTAACCCCATTTTAGGCACTTTAACCACATTTTTGGGTGCATTGGCCTATAAATTATGTGCAAAATAGTAAATTTGGCTCAAATTTCCACTACAATGAGAATAGGCACATAAAACCCATTTTTAGGCATTTTAACCCACTTTCAGTTACTTTAACCCCATTTTGGGCCTCAATGGCCTATAAATTAGGGACTTCACTGACAAGTAGGTGTATTAACTCCCTTCTTAGGTGCTTAAACCCACTTTTAGGCACTTCAACCCATTTTTGGGTGCTTTTCCTATTTATTAGGCACATAATAGTATATTAGACTAAAAAAACACTACATTAACAAGTGGGAGCATTCACTCCATTTTTATGCACTTTAACTGCACATTTGGGCATGTTGGCCTATAAATAAGGAGCGTAATAATAAAATTAGGTGCATAATAATAAATTTTGAGCATAGTAATAAATTAGGCTCAATTTGCCACTACACTGACAAATAGGCGCATAAACCCCGTTTTAGGTGTTTTAACCCACTTTTAGGCGCTTAACCCCATTTTGGAACTCATTGTCCCATAACTTAGGCACCACAATGACAAGTAGGATGATTGACCCCATTCTTAGGAGATTTAACCCACTTTTAGGCACTTCAACCAATTTTTGGGCGCATTTCTTATTTATTAGGCGCATAATAGTAAAATAGGCTAAAAAAGACACTACATTGACAAATGGGCGTGTTAACCTCATTTATAGGCTCTTTAACCACATTTTGGGTGAATGCGTCTATAAATTAGATGCATAATAGTAAATTAGGCTAAATTTGCCACTACACTGACAAATAGGCGCATTAACCCCATTTTTTGGCATTTAAACCCACTTTTAGGCGCTTAAACCCCAATTTGGGGCGCATTGGCCTATAAATTGGGCACTACACTAACAAGTATGCAGGTTATCCCCATTCTTAGGCACTTTAACCCAATTTCAATCCGTTCAGCCCAATTTTCCAATATTCTTATAAAGTAGGCCAATAATAGTAAATTAAGCTAAAAAAGGAACTACAATGACAACTGGGTGCCTAACCATATTTGTAGGTGCTTTAACCGCAATTTGGGCACATTAACCTATCAATATGGAGCACAACAGTAAATTAGGCTCAAATTGCCACTACATTGACAAATAGGCACATACACACCCTTTCTAGGCACTTTAACCACAATGTGGCGCTCATTGCCCTATAAATTAGGTACTACACTAACAAGTAGGTGGATTAACCCTATTCTTAGGTGCTTTAAACCACTTTGAGGCACTTCAATCCATATTTCCTATGTTTTCTATTTATTAGGTGCTTAATAGTAAATTAGGCTAAAAAAGGGACTACACTGATAATTGGGTGCATTAACCCCATTTTTAGGCACTTTAATCGAATTTTTGGGTGCATTGGTCGATAAATTAGGAGCCTAACCATAAATTAGTCTCACATTCCCACTATACTGACAAATAGGTTCACAAACCCCATATTTAGGCATTTAAACCTACTTTAAGGTGGTTTAACCCCATTTTGGGGTGTAGGGGCCTATAAATTAGGCACTACACTTACAAGTTGGAGGATTAACCCCATTCTTAGGTTCTTTAACCCACTTTTAGGCCCTTCAACCCATTTTTGGGTGCATATCCTTTTTATTAGGTGCATGATAGTAAATTAGGCTAAAAAGGCACTACAAGGACAACTCATTGCATTAACCTCATGTTAGGCGCTTTAACAACATTTTTGGGCACATTGGCCTATAAATTAGGTGCATAACAGAAATTAGGATAAAATTTCCACTACACTATCAAATAGGAGGATAAACCCCAATTATGGGCATTTAGACCCACTTATAGATGCTTTAACCCCATTTTGGGGCACATTGGCCTATAAATTAGGCACTTTACTAACAAGTAAGCAAAGTAACCCCATTATTTGGCACTTTAAGTTACTTTTAGGTACTTCAACCCATTTTTTGGTGCATTTCTTATTTATTAGGTGTATAATAGTAAATTCGGCTAAAAAGGCACTACACTAACAAATGGGCACATTAACCCCATTTTGTGGCACATTGGCCTATAAATTAGGCACTACACTGACAAGTAGGCAGATTAATTCAATTCTTAGGCACTTTAACCCACTTTTATGCACTTCAACAAATTTTTAGGCACATATCCTATTTATTAGCCGCATAATAGTGAAATAGGCTAAAAAATACACTACAATGACAAGTGGGTGCATGAACTCCTTTTTTAGGCACTTTAACTGCATTTTTGGACGCATAGGCATATAAATTAGGTGCTTAATAGTAAATTAGGCTAAAAAAGGCACAACACCAACAAAAAGGCACACAAACCCCATTTTTAGGCATTTAACCCACTTGTAGGTGCTTTAACCCCATTTTTGGGGTGCATTGGTGACCGGCCTAAATCACGCGTCCCAAAAGGAGCGGATTTGAAGTAGTCGGACTTTTCAATTACCCGACTCTTAGGCCCCCGCAATGATGACGGGGTCCGAAGTAGCGATCGGGGTCGAACCACAGGGACAAGGGGGTAGTGTCAAGAACACGGAATCAACACATTACACTCCGACAAGGGTAAGATGGGGATAAAGTTCTCAGAGGGAACAACAGGCTAAGATTGATAAAATAAAAGAAAACTATCTCCAACTAGAGTTACTAGGTAAATTAAGGTTTTAAGCATTTATCAGTTTTTAGGGGTTTTTGCGCAACAGAACCAAAGGAGATAAAACTATTGCTTCAATAAGGAACGAAGGAGGAAACTTTGGAAACAAGCGACAGCAGGAACATCCAGTACTCCTTCTCTCAAAGAGGGTACCTCTAACTAAGCACCAACACCTCTCTCGAGGTTGCTGGACCTTGGGTTAGAGTGGAAAGAAAACTGAAGCAACTCTGATCCTGGGGACTCTCGTACTCCCTGATCGGACCAAACACTAGAGCTACAACACCTCTCTTGAGGCTGCTGCAGCGGGAAACACGATTCGATAGCTAGTCAAAACATGATCCAAGCATGCAAGCTAGAGTTTGGATGCTAAACAAAGTAACCATCCAACAAAAGGAACCAAACATAAAGCAAAAGATATTTAAAACTTCTCTAATTCCATTAGCATAGTCATTATATAAAAGAGGTTTGGTTGCATTGCGTAAGTAAAGAAAGTAAATGACTGAAAAGAAAGATAAGTATCGCCTCCTTGATGTAGAAGAGCAATATGCAGTAGCAGATCCCTAAGATCTCTCTAGCCCAATACTGGTTGGGGCTATGCCCGATACGCGCGTGTCGGGCGGCACTCCCTGTCGGGCGATAGGCCATGACGGGAAAACATACCGACCAAAGATCCCTTGCCTGATACGGTCATGTCGGGATGCCACCCTCTCGGGCGACACACCGTGACGGGTGATTCGTATCGGGCTCGGTATCATGTCAGGCTAGAGACCGCTTAGGGTGTCGGGTTACTCATATCGGGTGTCCTTGTTGGTTGATATCGGGCTGCTGTGGTGACCGGGACGGATTCTAAGTGAACCATTCCCACCCTCTCGGGTCAGGGAAGTGCTCACCTAGTATCTCCCGATACACCTATGGGACGCGACACGCTAGCTCCAGGTTCTTTCCCAAGTTAGCTTTCGTGAGATTCCGACCCGTCCCATCGGAGTCATGTAGCTGCTATTTATAGGCAGCGGTTGTGGGAAGTTTTGGTTCTCCGGGCGCCATGTGTCCTCCATCAGCTCTATCATCACAAATGCAGGGATGCCTGATATGCGTGTCACCCGGCACAAGGATGTCGGGTTGTAAGCATGTCGGTCATTATGACGAGTGGCGTCTGCCGGTGGGTGGCTTGTATCGCGCGACATGCTTCAGTTGTCATGGCGAGTACAGCTCCCTGTCGGGTAAGTGGCGTATTGCCCATCAGATCCTCCTTGCGCGGCACCCTTGTGTCGCTCGGTAGGCGTGTCATGCTGCCATATGTCGGGCATTGAGTGTGTCGGCCGACTGGTAGGAAGGCCGATGCAGGTAGAACACGTTCATGGGCTGGGACGGACCTTTTTGTTGATAAAAGAGTGGAAAAATGAGGGAAACCCCTACAAAAGATGATAAAAACGGGATAAGAGCATAGCGTGGCCTGTTTATTCAAAAACATGATAAAAAGGAGAGGAAAACAATTTAAAAGGGCAAACTTGACAATGAAATAATGGTCAAAAACATCACAAAATTTGGTGTTATCAACTCCCCCAAACTTAGCATTTTGATTGTCCTCAATCAATCTTTTAAAACTTTATTTTGTGATTCTTCTTCTTGACCAGTATGGTTTTTAGACCATGAGTTTGAGCAGGTATTTGAGATGTCTTAAAGAGAACACTGCCCAACCACAAACAACCGACTTTACTTCTCCTGCCTTATTTAAGCAAAATTTTCTCCACAACTTTGGCGAGACTTGGGTGCATGATTTTGAAGTTAGCTTTCGCACCAAACAGCTTTTGGGGACAGAAAGTTGTGTGTTTGGGTAGGTTTAAGGCTTTTTGGGTTTTTCTTGTTTCCCATCAGTCCATCTAGGTATGGGTCCATTAGTGGGTGAGTGGTCCCTGTAGTCCAAGCCAGTTGGCTTTAGAGCAGTGATTTCACATCCTACGTACCACTGCCCCGGATCTACCATGCCTAAAGATGGGTACTTTTGGAGAACAAGTGTGTATTGTTTTTCGTGGCACAAATCTCATGCTTTTATTCACTCTCATAAGGCTATTCTCTCTTTTTGGGATTTTTGTTGGGTAAGGGAAAACAGGAGAAATTTTTGTTGTTTGGGAAACTTTTTCCTTCTGCATACACGTCTCTTAGCTGTCGCGAGATTATTTTTCGAAATTTTTGGCGTGGAAAGTCATAGTCTTTTTTTGTTTGAGAGTGCATTTTCAAAAAGACATAGCAAAACCTGTACCTCTTTGGACACATTGAAAACAAATTGGCAAGAAGGCGTATCATGTTTTTACTATACAATGTCTTTGTACATATGTATGGAGACAAATAAGCAAATTTTTTGCAAAATATTTGTATGAGCATGTATAAGTATATGTACACATGTTATATAGAAAAAGAGAAGAAAGAACAAAAGGGGTGAAGTTTGAAGTGCTTTTAGTACCTCCCTCACTGGTACATAGTATCCCCCCCCAAACTTACTCCACACTTTGTCCCAGAGTTGTGAAGTAGATAAGGTAGGGTAATGTTAACCCAGTGAGGGTTAGCTGGTGAGTGCGCCTGTGCCAGATAGAAGATCCCACACATATTCTCCTCATTTGCTGTGGTAGTCGATGTGGTGGAGTTGGTCAGGCGTCGCTTCATTTGATATCCATTCTAGCACGAAGATGTCGCAGTCATTGGATAAGGGAATTTGTTGTGGACTGCGGTGGCAGAACTGAAGCTCGTGCCATTTTCTAGATGATGTGTCTAGGAATGGTTGTATCAGTGTCGCCACGTCCTCGTAGTATTTTTGTACTAAGCGCTCGAGGGATGTCAATGATGTCGATGTACACTGCACCAGATGATCTTTGTTGCTGTCTGAGCTGTTGTAGAAGATTCCTGCTCGTTGGTGCATGTACATCGTCAGGAGCGTCCAGTGGTTGTAATTCAGGATGGGAAGGAAGATGGTGTGCGGAACTCTGCACTACAACTCTGCCAGAAAAGATTGCTTCACTCATGATTCATTATCAAGGCATATGTCGTTGAACAGCATTGGATGAGCTATGTATGTGTGTTCAAACTTCTTTTGTAGAGTCTAGATGTAGGCGGCCGCCACAGATATCGCCAAACATCATCCTTCTTTTACCATGTCCCTCAAGTCGTCAACTAGGACTATGACATTGCCTGCCTCGTAGATTACATTTGTCAGGGTAGAGTCTTCTAACTTCAGAAGAACTTCATTGACCTGCTCCTGCGTGAGTGTAGAGCACGAGAAGCGGTCGAAGTTGTTGATCATTTCTTTTGATGTTTCAGGCGAAGCAGGGTCTTCGATTCTGTGTATTTCCCGTAGGATTTCCAACCGTTTGCCTACCCCGTAGACTTCTGCTTCTGTCTCATCTTCTTTCTCTGGAGTGTTGCTGGGCTGTGAGGATTCGTCTGCTTGATCACTGTCCAGCAGCCTTCCTGGTACCCCTACGTCTTGGAAGTAGTGCCTGTCTTTGATCAGCAGCAGTGCATATGTGCTTCTGAGCTGGTAGAAATTTTGGCCCTGGAGATGCCTTATGTATCCGAATATGTTGAACAACTCCATGGCGCGCAAGACGATAAAGGCATTGTTCCCACTCCTCTCTTCTGCTTGGACGGGGAAGTCTCCGATAGTGAAGAAGTTCCAAATGTCGTTGTGACGTTGGACTCCTTGCTTGATTGCTCAGAGAAGACGCAGCAGTAGGAGCCTGAGATGTTTATCCTCTGGGCGACTGAAAATGAGTCCTAAGTGTGGCACCTCCTTGTTGCAGTAGCTGAGGAGTTGGATGTCATGGTTCCAGAGGTCTGCCACACATAGGAACAACATATTGTGGTGCTTGTACGGGGCCAACACGATGTTTGTGTTGTGCTCTTTGATGTGTCACAGTATGTTGGCCACCGCGATGGAGTCTGGCACTCCCATCATCAATCTTCTTGCCAAGGTCGGGGTGGCGTTGTATATTGTTTGCCGACCTGTCCGGGTGCTGATATTTTCTATTATTGCACCCTCTAGAACCCTGAACAACTTCTTTCCGATGATGGCAGGTGAGCGGAAAATGCTTCTGAGTGCTCCTCGTCATATGGAGAAGTAGCCGTCGCTCCAGACGACATCTTCTTCATCTGCCTGCGACCTTAGGACCTTGTTCAACAATTTCTGGTCTCTGATCATCAGGTAGCCGATGACCCTTCTGTTGAAGTCGGCCATCTTGAAGGAAGGTATCTCTGACGGCGTAGAGAATTCATCTTCCGTCGAGCTTCTTCCTCTGGGGGGTGTCTTTTATTGGCGGCGCAGATGTCCCCCCCCTCTCCCTCAGATTCGTCAAAAGAGTCCTCCCCGACGTTGAATGCTTCGTTGTCATCCTCAGCTTCGTCTAGGGGGACTGAGAGAGCTGCTTCTTCCAGACCGCGAGAGCTCGCCTGTCCTACTGGAGCTCCATTGGCTGATCTTTGTGGTGTCCCTTCCTCGGGCATTGGAGATGGCCCGCTGGAGGAGGAAGTGGATGACGATCTTGATGAAGATGATGACGAGGAGGGTTGAGAGCCTGAGCCAGGAGGTGACGGAGATCTCCTCAGCTGCCTTTGGCGCGGGTGATCATCCCTCCTGTCCATCCTCTCCTCGATCACGTTGAGGCGCTGGAGGGCCTGATGTAGCGTGGCGTTGAGTGCCTCTAGTTGGACAGCAAGGCCAACGAGAGTCAACAGTTCCCGTTCCTGGCTATTCAGCCTCTACTAGAAAAATGAAAACTTGCGGGTTAGAGAAGTAAATGTAGTCGAGTGGCTTTCTGTTACCTCCCGCAAGTGATCGAGTTCGTGCCCCAGCATTTTCCCGAGAGACGGAGGGGCTCCTATAGATCTCCCTCTCATCCTCACGATACTCCTCTCGCACGAGGGTCTACTCGACGAGGTAGAACCTATCTCGATCGTCTACAAGGTGGATGCTACTGGGCGAGGCGTCAGCGCTTTTACGGCTGTCTCTGCCTCGCCTTCTTGTGGTGGTGGAGAAGGACGTGATGTGGGTGGGCACTGCTCCACCTCTCTTCTTTCGGCGACCTCCTCTACAGCTATCACAGGAGACATCGGCGGCGGCGTTGGCGTAAGATGTGCATCTCTGAGCTCCATCTCTAGGATGTCGGTGAACATCCTGTTACTGGCATCCGGCTGCACTTCTTCTTCTGCCACCACGGGCACCACAGAAGTTTCAGGGGCTACGGTTGTCTCTTCCGCGGCAGCTCTTGTCAGGGATGGCGTTGTTGTCTTTCCCCCGGTTGTCTCGGAGACCTCAATGATCGCTGGTACTTCTTCCGCCACGGCAGGTGTTGTCATGATTGTGGATGGTATAGTAGGAACGATGACAGCTCTATCAACTACTGTCATCGGTGGCTCTGGAGTAGCGGCTGGCTCGGCAGGGGTCGTTGAAGTTTTGTCATTCCTCGGGTCGAGAGGAATTGATTCTCCTATCGTAGCCGCCCTCTCTTGAATACTGGTGGTGGCAGCGTAAGCTACTTCTACTGCCACAGCTTTGATTTCTGTTGTGGTGAAGACCAGCTTTTCTGCAGTGAGGGAGTGGAAGGAGGGTGTTTGTCCTTGCGAACTTGTAGAAGCAGCTTTGTCCCTCCTTCTTTATGATGTTGGCCCTCATGAGGAACTCGAGGTCGATCAACTTGTCACCCCTTGTCCTCGAAAGACTACATGGTTCCTTTGGGTACCCTAACCCAACTGCGATCAGATTGATGATGCCACCCATGCAGTATTCCTTGGTGGCATCCTTTATTGGGTGCAGCCTATTCAGCAGGAAGCGCCCCAGACTAATCACCTTGCCCTCCATCATGTGCCACATGAGATGGAGTTCTTCGGTGTAGATGTTTCTTGATTCATTCTTGCTGAAGAGCAGGCACACCACCAGCTTGTGCACTATTCTCCAGAAGCAGGAGTGCACCACTGCCACCTTACTTCCCGACTTGAATGATGACTCGCCGGTCAGCCTCCTCCAGAGCTCCACGGGGTTGAACCCGTCTCCTTCGATGATCCTTGCACCATTATTCTGCAGTTTCTTCTCCTCCTCGCTGGAAGAGAAGATCTCGTTGAGCAGCTTCTCGAAGATGACGTGCTCAGAGTTGTATAGCCACCCTTGCAATCTGTCTGCTCCACCATATTCTTCAACGTCCTCAGGTGTATTCTTCACCCGGCGGAGAGATGAAATGAACTCCCTAGTGAGTTTGGTGTAGGAGGCAGAACGGCTGAGGCAGATCTTCCTCAGTCCTACTGCAACTAGGACATTCTCCAGTCTTTCGAAGATACCTAGTTGAAGGAAGGACGACTGGTGGCAGAATATGCTCAGCCTGTAGATTTTTGTTTCCAGTTCTGAGTACCAGAGCCCGTGCTCATTATCTCTTGGCACGAACCTTCCTGGTGTGTGATCTAGGGGTTTTGCCGATGCGGTTGAAGCTGTTGTTGGAGCTGTTACTTCTTTCGTCCTTGCTCTCTTCTCAGCAGTTGATGGCCCAGCTGCCTCAGGATTCGGGCATTTCTACCTGATTGTTGTTGCTTTAGCTGTGACCTCAGTGTCGATCATCCGACCGTGTTCGTCAACTCGAACCACAGTTTGCTTGGTGCGGGCCATTTCTATTATCATCAGATAAGTTTATTAAGTATCTAAATATTTTAAAGTTGATATCGGTGTCTAATAAGAAAAGTTTGGCTCGATACAAAAGCTACCCGACACCATCGTATCGGGCCTCAAAACTGGGTGATATGATGCTTTCCCGATACGCTTATGTCGGGTGATATGGAGTTCATCTAAAAATCACATAAGTTCATCATGAGATACCGAGCGTCATCAAACGGATCTCATGCCCGATACGATCGCCCTTAAGAAAGGTGTCGCCCGTCGGGAAGAACATGCTAGGCGATAAAAAATTGGGTGACACGGGAGGAAACCGAACGATATAGCCATTTCCCGATACGATGCAAATTCAAAGAGTGTCAGGCGACACATCCACGTGATGTGGATCGCCCGATAGGGTCGTCTCGACAGAAAATGTGTCGCCCGACATCAGAAACAAACGAAGTGATGCGAGGTTGGGCAACACGGGCATCGCCCGATATAGGGTATCGGGAAAGCGTGCATTAAAGATGTGTCACGTGACATGGGCAAAAGTCACGCAGCCGATGCAAAGGTGTGTCGGGCGATACAAACTAAAGTTGTGAGTCCGATACAAAAGTGCGTGATATGAAGTTCGTGTCGGGCAAGCAAGATGACACAGCTGTCGGGCTATACCTTTGCTATCTGAAGCTATCTTGCGTGACACGAGAGCAAAAGTTAGTTGGACGACACACGAGCAAAAGGGAGAAACTACTGCACGATACGGGTAGTTGGAAGAGTAAAAGTAGTAGCCCAACACGGTAAAACCTTTGTCCTATATATAACAATTCAGATCGGGGGCAAATCGCGTAAAATAGGGGTACGTGTCGGGCGAGCAGACAAATCATTCCCGAGACTAGCAGTCCCATCTGTCAAATCAAGGGTTATTACTCATGCCGCCCGACACAGGTGCTCGCTGCTCGGGCGTATCGTCTGACACGGTTCATTGCTAAAGCGTGTCACCTGATACACCAGGTCGATAAGGGCGTATTTGCATGCCGCTCGAGTCTTTGCCCGATATGGTCCACTGGAGGAGGTATCCTTACCCGATACAAGGATTTAGAATAGGATATTTGATGAAAAACCAAAATCAAAGCGAAGGAAAAAGAGATTGATGGGTAAAACATCATTGGCCTAAGGTGAAGCTCCCAGCCTCAGATAGTATTACTCATCAATGCTCATAAAACAGAGTGGTGGCCCATAAAATAGAAGAGTCAGAGCATGTGATGCATGCACTGACTCGGGCCTTATTACAATAGTAATGTTCATAATGTTTTTCATGATGGAAAGTAAATAGCATCCTATTCTAAGAAAAGTAAAGCTCGGGCTGCCTCCCGAGGAGCATTGTAGTTAACGTCGTCAGCTCGACATCTTCATATCCTTTACTTTGCGCCTTCAGCTGTTTCCATATCTTGCAGACTGATCTCTGTTCTTCTTACGAATGTTGCATCTTCGTAGTATCTCTTTACTCTATGCCCATTCACTTGGAAAACTTTGGATGGATCGTCTTTATCATGCAACTCCATCATGCCTGATGGGTATATCTTTGCTACTATGAAGTGCCCAGACCACCTTGTCTGTAGTTTCCCTGGAAAAAGATGAATAGATGATTTAAATAATAAAACTTTGTCACCTTCATTTACATCTTTCTTCCTCAGGTGGGCATCATGCCACACCTTGGTTCTTTGCTTATAGATCCTTGCATTCTCAAAGTCATGTAGTCTCAACTCTTCTAGTTCATGTAACTGGAGATATCTTTTCTCTCCTACCTTCTCTAGATCCATATTCGGGAATTTAATCACCCAAAGAGCCTTGTGTTCCAGCTCTAAGGGTAGATGATAGGATTTCCCATAGATTAATCTGTAAGGAGTAGTTCCAAGGGGTGCTTTATATGTTTTCCTGTAGGCCCAAATGGCGTCATCAAGTTTCATGGACCAGTCTTTTCGTGTGCGACTGACAATTTTCTCCAAAATCTGCTTAATCTGTCTATTCAAGACCTCTACTTGTCCCGAAGTTTGAGGATGATATGGCGTAGCAACCTTGTGCCTGACTCCATACTTTCGCAGGAGCGCTTCAAACTGCTTTTCCCCAAAATGTGATCCGCCGTCGCTTATCACAGTACGAGGTACTCCGAAGCGAGGGAAAATAGTCTTTTCAAACAACTTGATCCCAGATTTTGAGTCGCACGTCAGGGTTGCAACCGCTTCTACCCACTTAGACACATAGTCTACCGCAACTAGAATATATTGGTATCCCCTTGATGGGGGAAAAGGACCCATGTAATCAATTCCCCAGACATCAAAAATCTCGACCTCCACCCAATTGGCCATTGGCATCTCATTTCTTCTTCCAATGTTTCCCGTCGATTGGCATTCCTTACAAACCTTAACATAGTTTGCAGCATCTTTGAATAAAGAGGGCCAGTAAAATCCCGATTGTAGCACCTTGGCGGAGGACCTTTCGCTCCCCAGGTGTCCTCCATATGGAGAGGCATGACATTCTTTCAGGATGTTTGGGACCTCTTCTTCGGGGATACATCTTCAGTACAGGCTAATAGTGCATCTTCTGAAGAGGAGAGGATCATCCCAGTAACAGTTCTTTACGTTCGAAAAGAGCTTCTTCTTTTGATTATAGGTTATATCAGGAGGCAACTCTCTGCAGGCGAGATAATTACAAATATCTACGAACCAAGTTAAATTCTCATCTTTGGTTTCAACCATCAGCAAGGCTTCGTCAGCATAGTCATCATTAATAGGTGGTTCATTCTGTCTTTCCACCATGATCCTTGATAACTGGTCGGTGACCACATTCTCCGCACCCTTCTTATCAATGATTTCGTGGTCAAACTCTTGTAGTAACAAAGCCCACCTTAACAGCCTTGGCTTGGTATCCTTCTTTTGCATGAGATATCTTATTGCTCCATGGTCTGTGTAGACCTTCACCTTCGCACCGATAAGATAGGATCTAAACTTGTCAAAAGCGTAGACTATCATGAGCATTTCCTTTTCTGTAGTTGTATAATTCACCTAAGCTTCATATAGAGTACGAGTGGCGTAGCAAATGATGTGGTGCTTTTTGTCCTTTTTCTGACCCAGTACTGCTCCTACAGCATAGTCACTGGCGTCACACATAAGCTCAAAAGGTAGCTCCCAATCTGGAGCTTGAAGGATAGGCGGTGAGATAAGGGCATCCTTTAAGGCCTGAAAAGCAATTATACAATCGTCAGAGAAATTGAATTCAACATCTTTTACCAGAAGGTTGGACAACGGTTTTGAGATCTTTGAGAAGTCTTTTATAAATCTTCGGTAGTACCCGGCGTGCCCGAGGAAACTCCTCACTCCCATTATAGACTTCGGTGGAGGAAGCTTAGATATGGCTTCAACTTTGCTAACGTCTACCTCGATTCCACGCCTCAAAACTTTATGCCCTAGCACGATGCCTTCTCGTACCATAAAGTGGCACTTCTCCCAGTTCAAAACCAAAATCTTTTCCTCGCAGTGTTGTAAGACCATAGATAGGTTCTTCAGGCAGGCATCGAAGTCTTTTCCATAGAGAGAAAAGTCGTCCATGAAAACTTCCACGATGTCTTCCAGAAAATCCAAAAACATCGATATCATGCAACGCTGAAACGTTGTGGGAGCATTGCACAGGCTGAAAGGCATCCTCTTGAAGGCGTAGGTGACATAGAGATAGGTAAAAGTAGTTTTCTCTTGGTCATCTGGTAAGATGGGAACTTGATAAAACCCTAAAAAACCACCCAAGAAACAGAAATAGTCATGATGTGCTAATCTTTCAAGAACTTGATCAATGAAAGGAAGCGGATAATGATCTTTTTAGTGGCTTGGTTCAGTTTTCGGTAGTCAATACACATTCTCCATCCTGTGACGGTCTGAACTGCCACTTCATCGCCTTTATCTCCTTTAACTATTGTAATACCTCCTTTCTTCGGTACTACGTGGATCGGGCTCACCCAGTTACTGTCACTGATTGGGTAAATGATCCTAGCATCTCTTAGTTTGATTACTTCTTTCAGCATATGGTTCAATTTTCTCTAGGGTTGAGCCAGAGGTTTAGCAGATTCCTCCAAATTGATGCAATGCATACATAACATAGGGCTAAGGCCTTTGATATCCTCTACCGAGTATCCTATAGCCTGCCTGTGGAGTCTCAACTCCCCAAGAAGTTTGTCCAATTGATCCTTCGTAAGATAAGCATTAACGATGATAGGATTTCTCTCCTCCTGATCTAAAAAATCATACTTTAACCCTTCAGGTAGCTGCTTCAACTCAAGCTTAGCCTTGGGTGCCTTTTCTTCTGGTGCCTCCTCTAGAGAGGCAAACTTAACTGTTTCTATTACCTCTTCCTCGTCACTCAGATCTTCATCAGACTGATTAAGATAATTGAGAAACTCGACAACTTTTGGATTTTCAGAATCTTCAGCGTCAGAATCTTGATTGCTTAATGCTTTCACAAGCGGGTCTACCATTACGGTATCCTCTTCCATCTCTTCATAAAGCTGGTTTTATCTTTCAACAAAGTAAGCGGATTCTAGAAGGGAAGGTCCCTTCATAGCATCCTTTACTTTGAAATCTAAGTGTTCGTTTCCGACCCTTAGAGTAATGATCCCCTCGACAACATCAATCAATGCCCTTCTTGTAGCCAAGAAGGGGCGTCCAAAGATGATAGGATAGCCAGGGTCCTCCACCGTGTCAATGATCACGATATCACAGGGAATGAAGAAACTTCCAACACGGATCGGTACATCCTCAACAACACCAACGGGCCTCTTGAACGTATGGTCCGCCAATTCAATCCTCATGTTGGTCTTAACCATATCAGTCAGAACCAAACGTTTCATGAGGCTTAGGGGCATAAGGCTGATGCTAGCCCCTAAATTGGCAAGACCTTTTCGCTCGATATTGTCTCCAATAGCAAAGGGAATGGTGAAAGACCCAGGATCCTTCTTCTTAGCTGGTAAATCTACTTTGACAAAAGCAGAAGACATGCTAGCTAGGTGCATTGTCTCGATTCTTCCTCCTCTTTTCTTCTTCGTGATCAAGTCTTTGAAAAACTTTGCATATGTCGGCATCTCCTCCAAAGCATCCAAGAAGGGTACTTCGAGGTGAAGTTTCTTTACTGACTCCATAAACTTCTCATAATGCCTTTTAAGATTTGCCTTTATTAATCGGTAAGGGAAAGGCAACTTGGGAGAGTAAGGATTCCTTTTACCAAATAGTTCCTCAACAGATCTTGTTTCGGGCTCCCTATCATGAGCTTGTTGATTCTCTTCCTCTACTGGAATCTCTGTCAAAATCTTTGGTTCAGGTTCTACGGGATTGGCTGCTTCAGGACTTTTTACTGCCTTCCCTGATCTCAGCACCGCCATTTTAGTAGATTCAATGTTGGAGGGTATCTTACCCGAGGGGTTCTTTATCAACTCGGCCATCTGGGCCAACTGCTGATCGATTTGGCATTAGTGAGTCTGCATGTCCACCATCTGAACTTGCATCGTGTTCAGAACTCCTGAATTTGACAGCGCGCTTTGCGCCAGCTGGTTATTGATAGTATCTTGTCTTTTTACAAAATCGAACAATTGCCCCACCAAATCTGGTTGGTTCTGGCTCTTGTCCTGACTTTGCTCTTTGGCTTGACCTAGGATGTGACTAGGGTTAGCTACTTGCCGACTTTGGTACTTTCCCTGTCCTTGGAAATTTTCCTTGTTCGATTGGAAAGTGGTAGTTCTGGTGAACTGACCTTGTCCCCCTCTTTTCTCAAAACCTTGGGGTTGCTTGGTGGGCTTATTTAGCTGATGTGAATTTTCGGCCGCATCCTTATCGCCATAATTAAAACCAGGATGATTCGGCCTCTTGAAGTTCACAAAAGAGACATTCTCAACATCCTCTGTCTCAAATTCACTATTGCTTGACCCTTCATGTCGGGTGTAAACATAGTTATCAACCCTGTGTCCACCCTCTCCGCAGGTGACACATTTCATAACTTTCTCAACTTGTTTCTTTCCCTTTCCACCTGATTCTTTCAATTGTCTGATGTTGGTGGATATCTTCTGGATCTGAGAAGTGATAGCTTCGAGAGCTTTGGATTCGATGGAGGGCCCTTCGCTAGCGGCCTTCTTAGCATGTCCTCTATCAGATCTGTCATAGTCAGTGCCAGCTTGTAATTTGGTCATGTTCTCGATGATCTTTTTGGATCTGCTTGGCTTCTTCCCCAGAAAGTCGTTGCCTACAGCTGCATTAAGTGAAACCCTTTCCTCATGGTTCAGACAGTTGTAGAAGGTGGTTATCAGAAATCCCTTCGTGTAGTTGTGATGGGGGCAATCCCTCTGATATTCTTAATACCATTCCCATGCTTCATGTAGATTCTCATTCGGCTTCTGTATGAATGACGTTATCCTTTACCTATTCCTGACAGTTTTTTCCGTAGGGTAAAACTTATTCACAAAAGCATCTGCAAGTGCACTCCATCCATTCATAGCTTGATGTGGCAGCCCGAGGTACCAAGATAGAGCCTTGTCCTCTAAGGATAAGATGAATCCCTTGCAGTAAATGACCTCCTGTGGGACTCCCCGCATCTTAATCGTATCACAGATGTTCTTGAAGGCATCTAGATGATGGTAAGGATGTTGGGTTATAAGGGGAGGCAGAGAAGGCGGCGAAAACAACAAAATTTCTCCTCCCCAAACCCAGAACAAGAAAACGCGTCAACGTCTATACAATAGGAAAGGATGGTCTGTGGAATCATACCTTGTCTCGAGGCTTGCTCGGAGACAATACCTCACGGCTTGCACGGTCTTCACCTCTGGTCCTGGATGGTGTCTGTGCAGCTCCTGGTCGCATCGGGACTGACGACTCCTAGTCTCATCGGGACTGTCGGGATTGACAGTTGTCCTACGAGTGGCAG
Source organism: Alisma plantago-aquatica (assembly GCA_963693085.1). Taxonomy (NCBI): domain Eukaryota; kingdom Viridiplantae; phylum Streptophyta; class Magnoliopsida; order Alismatales; family Alismataceae; genus Alisma; species Alisma plantago-aquatica. The sequence continues at coordinate 954,513,492 of OY856410.1, read as the reverse complement.
AAATCTCCCGCCTCTGAAGTAGTCCACACGGACCACCTGGAACTCCAATCTCCTTGTCCCACAAGGAATTAGAAGGAGTCACACCCTCCTATTAGCATACTAGTCACTGACACACTCTCCTGCCACTAGTCACTTTCTACAGTTGTCTTTCCCTTGTTGTGCCTCCCTTATTGGGTATCACTTGCTCGGGCTCTCTCGGTTACCAAAACCAGAGAGAACGACAACTTCACAGAGCAACTGGTTGCACTGAGTTATTCTTTGAGAAGCCCCAATACCCCTATATATATAGGAGGGTCATGGGACAGGGTTCTCCATCCCGGGCAATGTGGGACTAAAGCAGGAGTAGAAGGGTTCGAGATTTTCCACAAAAACAACCAACTCACAACCTGAACCGATCGTTTCATTTCTGAAACGGTCGGTTGGGGACCTGAGTCGGTCGGTTGACACCTCAACCGATTGGTTGGGACCCATGAAATGGTCGGTTCATTTCTGAACCGGTCGGTTCGTGATCCTGATCAGTTCCCAGTTGACTTTCCTTCTTTTATTTCTAATTGGTATCAAATACCAATCCTTGTTCCAATCAAATTGGGCAAGTGAAACGAAAGGAAATTTCTCACCAATCCTACTTTCCCAACTTGCTCGGTTGAACCAGTTGAATCGATCGTTTCAACACTTGAAGCAATCATTTCACCCTGACCATGAGTCGATCGACTCACCACTTGAGCCGATCAGTTCACCAAGCTCAGCCAATCAGTTCATCACATGAGCCGATCGGTTGGGAGTGCAGATTGTGCAGAATCAGTCAATTGCAGTTTCAATCAATTCGATACTCCAATCAATGTGTCCAACACCTTGAACATTATGACATTGAGCTATCAATTAATTGAGTGTTTAATTGAACTACTAAACTCCTTTAGTAATCAATCTAAACCTTATTTGTGGACAAAACTCCTCTTCCAGGTTAAATCCTATGTGTGTGACCCTACATGTCCATTTTCACGTAGGCAGTGAAAGTCCATAACACTTATGACTTCACAAGCAAAGAGTGGTTCCTAGTCACACATCAGTTCTACCCAAGTGAAATAGAAAGTTGGAGAACAACTTTCAATCCTACAATTCGTGAATGGTGTTACAGTGAATGTATAATTCCTTTATCACTGATATCCTGAATGAACTCGAGGCATGGAACAGTCATCCTGTCAACGTTCATTCACTTTCTTGATCTCAGAGTAGATTGGATGAGATATGTATGACATCAATATCACATACTGATTCACACATGCGTGCACGCCTTTCTCAATCCTACTCATCAAGTGGCCATGGATATCAAACTCCCTCAGGAGGGACAAATCCCATATCTATCACTCACCCCTCAAAAGCCCCATGTGTCAAAGACACCCAATCATCACCTTTATAATAACCCATGTTTTAGGACTGCGTTTGATGATGTCAAAGTGTGCCCAATGACATGTGTTGAGTGTAGTGATTTCAGGTCAAAGAATCACACTCACCACCATCACTGTGAGTACTGACTGTGACTACCATGTCATGGTTCCATGTGTCAAACTCACGGTAGGTATGTCCGGTACACTTGTTCTCTAACAAGTACCTATGTGTTTGGTTTGATATCTCTATATCATGACTAATTATATTATGTCATCAACCAAAACCACAATCTAGTCTTGTGTGTCATTGTTGTCTATCTACCTTCCACAATGACATCCGACTAGGGACATAATGAGAATGTACAAACTCTTAGCATTTGTATGATCTCATTATTCAGGTCCTGAACCTGAAGGCATACGTTATTGAGTACTGTCATTCTCTAGACATTCAATTTGTTCTATCACTATCTCATATGACTGAACCAGAAAGAATTGGAAGCTTGCCTTTGATGTTTATCAAATCAATCTTAATGTATCCCACCAATCATCCCATGATTGGCTCTCAGGGCATACATACCAACAGACTCCCACTTGCACTGTGAGCCAATCACCATTGAATCATATTCATAGTGATCTTCAAACATGTCCCACATGTTACTGTGATCTAGTGCGAACATAGTGAGTAATGGCAACACCTTGCCAAAGTTAGTATAAATTGCATGTCTCACATCTCTTTGTTGTACGTCACACGTATGAGATGGAGTTTTCGTAATATGTGATCTAGTATTCTTTTGCTAACCTTTAGCCACATTGCATGATCAAGGATTCCATACTTGTCATCAATGAGTGGAATATCTATAAGTTCATCTCATGAACTTCCAGATCCATATAGTATCCACTACTGTTCTCTAACACATAGATACTCGGCATTTCCTTTTAAATGGTTTTATTGGAACACTTCCAATTATCAACAAACTTTCACTTTTATATATCTTATATATTTTTTGTGATTAATTTTCTATCCTTTCGGAAGTTCGCATCAATGTAACTCTTTACATTGAACTCTTCCTTATCTCCATAGAACTAGTACTTCTCAAGTACTTATCAAGTTCTCATGGTATTCCAGTAACCCTTACTGGAAGTAGACAGACATCCACTCGTCATGTCCCACATACGAGTTATCAGGATGAGCACATCATATTGCCATGTCCTACATACAAGATGATGAATGCATTTTGTTCTTGCCATGTCGATACATGAAAGATAATGGGATGATTACATACATGATAGATCCATATCTATTCTTAGTGTTCCCCATTATTCATAAGAATTGGACACTTGGCTTTGGGATACTAACTCCATGTAACATGGACAAGTTTTCTCCCACTGAATCTGTGCATACTGAACCCTTCAGTACATATTTCCAATGTATGCTTTCTGTTTTAAAGTCAAGAGGTTTTCGAGAACTATCTCTATAGATCTCTATTCCTATCACATAGGAAATATCTCTATCTTCCTTAAAGATAATTTCCACTTTTGGATTTCCATTCTAGAACATTTCCATCAACATGTGGAATGTGAATACGCTCCCACTAAATCACAGATCCTTCTTTATCTTTGACATATCATCAAGGTAAAGATCCAATTTTGAGTTTCTTATGCTCAATCAATCACATTGATTAGTCCATTGTAACTTATAGACTTCATTTGCATTAGTGGATTCATAAACCTTATAGGTTGTGTCACGTACACATCCTTGTTTTATTCCTCATAGGAATGCAGTTTTAGTATCCATATGCTAAATGTCTTAGTCATTAAGTTGCAATCAACAAGCATCATCCTTCTCAAAATGTTATCCATGTGTCTTAACACTTAAGATTCATTTGCACTTATGGATTTCATCCAATGGGTGCTACCATCAAGGTCATACCTTATGGTTCACATGGATGTCATTTAGGATGTAATGGTCATAAACCATAACTCAAAATTTGGTTCCTCATATTCATCTACATAGTTGACTCATCACATGAACAACTCATCACATAGATAATTGAGGTGTAAGGATATAAGAATTCAAAACCCTTGTGATTCTTAATTTCTTTTATTAGTGTGGGGTATTCATTTATTTAAGAAGAATTCAGTTATTTGATAATCATTCTCTAATCCCTTAGATTATGATTCCTTCTTGATTTAGACATCACCATGCCTTAATCATGAGTTCGCTATGATACACTATCATAATCACTCATAAGGATCTCAAACATTTGGTCCAAGTATTTCATTCATTGATCTCATCAAGAATTAACACTTTACCAAATTTGCACTTCATCTATGATAATTTTGAACACTTCAAGATATTCATATTGGTATTTCTCTAAACACCATTTGAAGTATTAGCATTTGTTCCAATAGGTATGTAAATACATCACATGTATTATACCTAATAGGATAATCATTCTCCCACTACCTTTAGTGAAGATTGATTAATCATGTCCAAGATATTTCATGTCTCTTATTGGTTCTCTAACCAAAAGAGTCTAGATTTATCCATCACATGGAAACTAGAAATGAATTTCTCATGATTGATGCTAATTAGATTGTTTGAGTTATCTATAACTTTTAGGTATCATTTTATATTATGCATATCAAATACCACAAGATAAACAAGGCATTGCCACATAGATCATATCTTTAGAAATTGAAACATCTCTTTATTGATTGCCATCATTGTCATACAATATGCAAAAATAAAGTGTTTCTATCTATTGGAAAATATGAAATAGCAGTTCACAACTATATTACATGCCTTTTAGGCTGAAAATAAACTAAAGTACTCCTATCTATGGTGGCAACACTTGCCCCATTTATTGAGTGCTTTACACTTTACATATTGGTATCATATACCTCAAAAGTGTTACAAGTTTACTTTCATGACACCTTTAAGTAGAGACGTTGGTCGCCTCCTTCTTCTTTTGTTCTTCCAGATAGAGAGGACAATTCCTTTTCCAATGTCCTGGCTTTTGACAATGGTGGCAATTGCCTTTCTTGGTCATGCCCACTGTTTAGAAAATCGGCCGAATAATCGGCTGAATATTCCTTTTTGGGGGTCTACCGCTCCGATTATGAATAATCGGCCTATAATCGGTCCAGGACCGATTAATCAGCCGATCGGGGGAATAATCGGCCGATTAATCAGCGATTTTCAAAATCAAATGCTAGTAATAATTTTTTTTACATTAATTTTTTCTAATACTACTATTGGTCATTACAATTACATTCTCTTCTTCCAATTTACATATTTGGTCTTCTCCTCATGTTTTCTCTATAAGTTTATAGTTAGTGTTTATTGAACTGATCCTTACTGTTGATGTTTTCTTCTTTAATTTCATCAATGTTTCTAATTACTTCTTAATGCAATATTTGTCTATGACTTATCAATGTTTCTAATTACTTATCAATGTTTTTTCCCTAATTTCATCAATGTTTCAAGTTACTTATTAATGCAATATTAGTCTTATCACTTATTCATGTTTCTAATTACTTATTAATGCAATATTAGTCTATGACTTATCAATGTTTCTAATTACTTATTAATGCAATATTAGTCTATTACTTATCAACGTTTCTAATTACTTATTAATGTGATATTAGTCTATGACTTATCAATGTTTGTAATTACTTATCAAAGTTTTCTTCTCTAATTTCATCAATGTTTCTAACTACTTATGAATGCAATATTAGTCTATTACTTATAAATGTTTCTAATTACTTAGCATTGTCATTATTATATGGTCAATATATAATTTACATATCTTTATGGTTAATATTAAAAAAAATCAAAATCGATTAAAACTGAATATTCTCCCGCTTATACTCCCGCATACCGTATATACTCTATTCGGTACCCTCTCCGCCCGTACACCGATTACTGCTTTTTAGAACAATGGTCATGCCTCCCTTGGCCTTGAGAGCTGAATACGACTTGGGCTCCTGGCTAGCATCAAAACCTTTCTTAGCTTTGCCCTTGCCCTTGCGCTTGGACTTGCCTTTCTTGATCATGATCACCATCACATACTTAGGCTTGTCTTTCTTCATCTGTGTCTCGGTTGTCCTCAACATGCCCAACAACTCTGACAGTGGCCTATCAAAGTTGTTCATGTTGTAGTTCGTCACAAACTGACTGTAGGATTCTAGCAACGATTGCAGTATCACGTCAGTAGCCAACTCTTGGCTCAGTGGAAATCCCAGTCTTTGCAAGTTCTCCACATACCCAATCATCTTGAGTGTGTGAGGACCAACTGGATCTCCTTCTGTCATGACACACTTGAACAATGCCCTTGAGACATCATATCTCTCTTGTCGTGCTTGATCTTCATATATGTTCCTGAGATGTTGAATCATCTCATTGACACCCATGTTCTCATGTTGTCTCTGCAACTCGTGGTTCATAGAGCACAACATCAAGCACTTTGCATCAATGGCATCATCAGAATGCTTCTTGTAAGTGTCCCTTTCTGCCTTTGGTGCATTAGGAGCAGGTTCCTCTGGAGTTGGAGTATCCAGGACATAGAGCTTTCTCTCTTGAGTGAGAACAATTCTCAATGTCCTATACCATTCATGGAAGTTTGTCCCATTTAGCTTGTCCTTTTCAAGGACCGATCGCAAAGAAAAGTGATTGTTGTTTGTTGTCATTTGTACTACAAAAGGAAAAATGCAATTTTAGTCCAAAAACTCATTTTTGACTTATTTGATTGATTTGAAAAGTTGACGATATAATTAGGCCTTTAATTAATTATCGCTCCCACTATTTTAGTTCAAATTGATAGCCCTCACCATCAATTCAAAAGATTGCAGCGTACAACCTTCTAGTGGGCACGATCCTAAAATCCTCTAAGTCATGCACCAACTAGGGCTGTCACCCACAACTTAGATCTCTCAGGTAGGCAACTCTTGCCAATTGCATCATATGCAACTCTTGATGAATGAACATGCGCAACACCTTGTCATGAACATTCCTTGCCTCTGGGCTTAGACGCTCTAAGAATCACCAGCTAAGTCTAACCCAAAAGTCGACACGGTAAACATGCACCCTGCTTTGGCAGAACCTACATGTATACCCTTCACACTTCCACAAGATAGACGGCGCACCACGCTTTGGCGTAACCTACGCTTGGTCGATCGAGTTTTTCATGTGTGTCACTAATGGAAGGCATATAAGACTTAATATTTTAATGAGGGATTTGGTTTTATATACATATACATATCCAATCACCACAATACATAGTATGTATCATATACATGCTATATCCCACAGAAAACATGCAAAACGATAAAAGTGATGATTATGGCCATCCTAATGTGATTACTCGAGCCAAGAGGAATCACGGTCATATAGGTCTACATCACATGCAACATGTACAAGATGAACTATGTGCTTTTCCTTTCTGGGTTTGATCAACTCATCACATGACTGATCGGCTCGCCATCAGGGCGGTCGGTTGGGTGCCACCAGCCGATCGGTTGGCTCCTCCAACCGATCGGTTCGCCTGGTCGTCGTGCATCTCTTCATGGCCGCCACCCGCTCGTCTCGCTCCTCGAACTGGTCATCAATTGATCGGCTCACTCCTTGAACCGATCGTCTGGAACGTCAACCAATCAGTTCACTCCTTGAACCGATCTTCTCATCTGTCGTCAGGATGTCCTCCGTTCTTCGACATAATAGGAAATAAAATCTATCCTATTTTACATTCTAAAAAGAGAAACCTCGACTTACATTCAAGGGGGGCAAAGGTAGGAAAGAAATCTCGAATTATTTCGAGTTACATCAGGAATAGGAGAAGGAAGATCAGTGCGCAGACCGAGATGCAAGCAACCACATACAACCATACACAGATAGGGTTTATTGGCCATAACCACGCTATACATCCACCACAAAACTCATTTAAGGGTGACGCGTATCGAGTGCATTAATAATACATATCATATATGTAAATTGGGATTTGTGGATTTAGGATTGGACATGCATAAAGCCAATTTTATTCGCATCGTATGCAATAAATAAAGGCGACAAACCAAAATCGATCATATCGATAATCCTAAAGTATAGATCAGTTGACGTGGCTCTAATGCCATTGTTGGGTTATAAGGGGAGGCAGAGAAGGAAGCGGAAACAAAAAAATTTCTCCTCCCCAGACCCAGAACAAGGAAACGCATCAACATCTATACAATAGGAAAGGATGGTTTGTGGAATTATACCTTGTCCCCAGGCTTTCTTGGATACAATACCTTGCGGCTTGCGCGGTCTTCACCTCTGATCTTGGACAGTGTCTGTGCAGCTCCTGGTTGCAGTGGGACTGATGACTCCTGGTCTCACCGGGACTGTCAGGATTGACAGTTGTCCTCCGAGCGGCAAAAATCTCCTGCCTCTGAAGTAGTCTACACGGACCACCTGGAACTCCAATCTCCTTGTCCCACAAGGAATTGGAAGGAGTCGCACCCTCCTGTCAGCGTACTAGTCACTGACACACTCTCCTTCCACCAGTCGCTTTCTACAGTTGTCTTTCCCTTATTGTGCCTCCCTTATCGGGTAGCACTTGCTCGGGCTCTCTCGGTTACCAAAACCTGAGCGAACGACAACTTCACAGAGCAACTGGTTGCACTGAGTTATTCTTTGAGAAGCCCCAATACCCCTATATATAGGAGGGTCATGGGACAGGGTTCTCCATCCCAGGCAATGCGAGACTAAAGTAGGAGTAGAAGGGTTCGAGATTTTCCACAAAAACAACCAACTCGCAGCCTGAACCGATCGTTTCATTTTTGAAACAGTCGATTGGGAACCTGAGTCGGTCAGTTGACACCTCAACCGATCAGTTGGGACCCATGAAACGGTCGGTTCATTTCTGAACTGGTCGGTTCGTGGTCCTGATCAGTTCCCGATTGACTTTCCTTCTTTTATTTCTAATTGGTATCAAATATCAATCCTTGTTCCAATCAAATTGGGCAAGTGCAATGAAAGGAAATTTCACACCAATCCTACTTTCCCAACTTGCTCGGTAGCACCAGTTGAATCGATCGTTTCAACACTTGAAGCAATCATTTCACCCTAACCATGAGCCGATCGACTCACCACTTGAGCTGATCACTTCACCAAGCTCAGCCGATCAGTTCATCACATGAGCCGATCGGTTGGGAGTGCAGATTGTGCAGAATCAGTCAATTGCAGTTTCAATCAATTCGATACTCCAATCAATGTGTACAACACCTTGAACATTATGACATTGAGCTATCAATTAATTGAGTGTTTAATTGAACTACTAAACTACTTTAGTAATCAATCTAAACCTTGTTTGTGGACAAAACTCCTCTTCCAGGTTAAATCCTATGTGTGTGATCCTGCAGGTCCATTTTCATGTTGGCAGTGAAAGTCCGTAACACTTATGACTTCACAAGCAAAGAGTGGTGCCTAGTCACACATCATTGCTACCCAAGTGAAATAGAAAGTTGGAGAACAACTTTCAATCCTAAAATCTGTGAATGGTGTTATAGTGAATGTATAATTCCTTTGTCACTGATATCTCGAATGAACTCGAGGCATGGAATAGTCATCCTGCCAACGTTCATTCACTTTCTTGATCTCAGAGTAGATTGGATGAGATATGTATGACATCAATATCACATACTGATTCACACATGCGTGCACGCCTTTCTCAATCCTACTCATCAAGTGGCCATGGATATCATACTCCCTCATGAGGGACAAATCCCATATCTATCACTCACCCCTCAAAAGCCCCATGTCTCAAAGCCACCCAATCATCACCTTTATAACAACCCATGTTTCAGGACTGCATTTTATGATGTCAAAGTGTGCCCAACGACATGTGTTGAGTGTAGTGATTTTAGGTCAAAGAATCACAGTCACCACCATCACTGTGAGTACTTACTGTGACTACCATGTCATGGTTCCATGTGTCAAACTCACGATGGGTCTGTTCGGTACACTTGTTCTCTAACAAGTACCTATGTGTTTGGTTTGATATCTCTATATCATGACTAATGAGATTCTATCATCAACCAACACCACAATCTAGTCATGTGTGTCATTGTTGTCTATCTACCTTCCACAATGACATCCGACTAGGGACATAATGAGAATGTAAAAACTCTTAGCATTCGTATGATCTCATCGTTCAGGTCCTAAACCTGAAGGCATACGTCATTGAGTACTTTCATTCTCTAGACATTCAATCTGTTCTATCACTATCTCATATGACTGAACCAGAAAGAATTGGAAGCTTTCCTTTGATGTTTATCAAATCAATCTTAATGTATCCCTCCAATCATCCCATGATTGGCTCTCAGGGCATACATACCAACAAAGGATTATCATTCTTTGAACTTCCTCGGAAACTCTTGTTCTGGATCATGGATATGACGAAAGGTTTCAACTCAAAGTTTACGGCATTGAACCTTGGGATGACAACAGGACACCTTGAGTTGTTGGCCTTCATAGCAGCCAACTCTCTGAGCGTCTTTTCTTCTTCGCTAGAGTCTTCACTGTCACTGTCTTACTGGTTTTGTTCCTGGTCATGTTGATTTCTTCTGCATCTTCGGTGATGACGATGTCTCTCATGGCGATGGTCATCCTCGAATTGTTATGTTCCAGGATCTTCACGTTGATGGTTACCGTCATAACAGTCATTATCTTCAGGCGGAGGCGAGTGAGGTCTAACTCTCATGTGTTGCTCACCCTCTGAAAGAGGTGGTTCGACGCGAGGTGGCATGTCTAGTGATGTTGGTGCTCAGATGAGCAAAAAACTTCTTTCCTGAGTACCTGAATAGAACGTATAATCAAGTTAGAAAACTTGTATTAATAAGATGAACTACTCTATACTCATTTCAGGTTAGAAGATCAAAAAGGAAAAAGAAAGTGTTGTCAAGCTCATTTCTAGGCTTGAGGCTCGAGAGTGTAGTTAATGGATTCGGGTTCGTCAATAGTACCATTTTTCCTTGTCCCCAGTAGCGGCGCCAAAAAGTTGACCGGCCTAAATCGTGCGTCCCAAAAGGAGCGGATTTGAAGTAGTCAGACTTTTAAATTACCCGACTCTTAGGCCCCCGCAACGATGACGGGGTCTGAAGTAGCGATCGGGGTCGAACCACAGGGACAAGGGGGTAGTGTCAAGAACACAGAATCAACACATTACACTCCGACAAGGGTAAGATGAGGGTAAAGTTCCCAGAGGGAACAACAGGATATGATCGATAAAATAAAAGAAAACTATCTCCAACTGGAGTTACTAGGTAAATTAAGGTTTTAAGCACTTATCGGTTTTTAGGGGTTTTTGCGCAACAGAACCAAAGGAGATAAAACTATTGCTTCGGTAAGGAATGAAGGAGGAAACTTTGGTAAAACAAGTGGCAGCAGGAACATCCAGTACCCCTTCTCTCAAAGAGGGTACGTATAACTAAGCACCAACACCTCTCTCGAGGTTGCTAGACCTTGGGTTAGAGTGGAAAGAAAACTAAAGCAACTCCGATCCTGGGTACTCTCGTACTCCCTGATCGGACCAAACACTAGAGCTACAACACCTCTCTCGAGGCTGATGCAGCGAGAAACACGATTTGATAGCTAGTAAAAACATGATCCAAGCATGCAAGCTAGAGTTCGGATGCTAAACAAAGTAAACATCCAACAAAAGGAACCAAACATAAAGCAACAGATATTTAAAACTTCTCTAATTTCATTAGCATAGTCATTATATAAAAGAGGTTTGGTTACATTGCGTAAGTAAAGAAAGTAAATGACTGAAAAAGAAAGATAAGTATCGCCTCCTTGATGTAGAAGTGCGACATGCAGCAGCAGATCCCTAAGAGCTCTCTAGCCTGATATTGGTTGGGGCTCTTCCTGATACGCTCGTGTCGGGCGGCACTCCCTGTCGGGCGATAGGCCATGACGGGCAGACGTACCAACCAAAGCTCCTTTGCCCGATATGGTCGTGTTGGGATGCCACCCTCTTAGGCGACACACCGTGACGGGTGATTCGTATCGGGCTCGGTATCGTGTCGGGCTAGAGACCGCTTAGGGTGTCGGGTTACTCATATCGGGTGTCCTTGTTGGTTGATATTGGGTTGTTGTGGTGATCGGGACGGATTCTAAGTGAACCATTCCCGCCCTCTCGGGTCGAGGAAGTGCTCACCTAGTATCGCCCGGTACACCTCCGGGACGTGACACGCTAGCTCCAGGTTCTTTCCCAAGTTAGCTTTCATGAGATTCTGACCCGTCCCATCAGAGTCCTATAGATGCTATTTATAGGCAGTGGTTGGAGGAAGTTGTGGTTCTTCGGGCCCCACGTGTCCTCCATCAGCTCTATCATCGCGGATTCAGGGATGTCCGATATGTGTGTCGCTTGGCACAAGGATTTCGGGCTATAAGCGTGTCGGTCATCGTGACGAGTGGCGCCTTCCGGTGGGTGGCTTGTATCACGCGACACGCTTCAGTTGTCGTGGCGAGTACAGCTCCCTATCGGGTAAGTGGCGTATCACCCATCAGATCCTCCTTGCATGGCACCCCTGTGTCGCTTGGTAGGCGTGTCGTGCTGCCATATGTCAGGCAGTGAGTGTGTCGGCCGACTGGTAGGAAGGATGATGCAGGTAGAACACGTTCATGGGCCGGGATGGGCCTTTTTGCTGATAAAAGAGTGGAAAAACGAGGAAAAACCCTGCAAAAGATGATAAAAATAGTATAAGAGCATAGTGTGGCCTGTTTATTCAAAAACATGATAAAAAGGAGAGGAAAACAATTTAAAACGCAGACTTGAAAACGAAATAATGGTCAAAAACATCACAAAATTTGGTGTTATCAATTGGTCTATACATTTGGACTACACTGAAAAGTAAGCGAATTAACCCCATTCTTAGACGTTTTTACTTACTTTTAGGCACATCAATCCATTTTTAGGTGAATTTCCTATTTATTAGTCGCATATTAGTAAATTCGGTTAAAAAAAGACACTATACTAACAAGAGGGTGCATTAACCCCATTTTAGACTCATTAACCAAATGTTTCTATGCATTGGCCTATAAATGAGGCGCACAATAGTAAATTAGACTCAAATTGCCACTACACTATAAATCGGTGCATATATCACATTTTTTGACGTTTTAACCAACTTGTAGGCACTTTAACCCCATTTTGGGGCGCATTGACAATAAATGAGGCACTACACTAACAAATAGGCAGATTAACCACATTATTAGGCGCTTTAACCCACTTTTAGACACTTCAACCCATTTTTGGTTACATTTCCTATTTATTAGGTGCATAATAGTAAATTATGCTAAAAAGGCACTACATTGACAAGTGGGTGCATTACCCCCAATTTTTAGGTGCTTTAACTGAATTTTTGGGCACATTGGCCTATAAATTAGGCGAATAACAAGAAATTAGGCTCAGATTGCCACTACACAGACAAATAGGTGCATAAACCCCATTTTTAGGAGTTCTAACCCACTTTTCGACACTTTAACCCCAATTTGGGGTGCATTGGCCTATTAATTAGGCACTACACTAGCAAGTAGGTAGATTAACTCCATTCTTAGGTGTTTTAACCAACTTTTAGGCACTTCAACCCATTTTTGGGTGCATTTTGAATTTATTGGGTGCGTAATGGTAAATTAGGCTAAAAAGTCACTACGCTGACAAATGGGCACATTAACCACATTTTTGACCCACCTTAGGTGTTTTGACCCACCTTAGGTGTTTTAACCCACTTTTAAGTGTTTAACCCCATTTTGGGGTGCATTGGCATATAAATCAGGCACTACAGTGACAAATAGGCGAATTAACACCATTATTAGGTGCTTTAACTCACTTTTAGGCATTTCAACCCATTTTTGGGTGCATTTCCTATTTATTAGGTGCATAATAGTTAATTAGGCTAAAAGAGGCACTACAATGACTAATCAGTGTATTAAACCCATTTTTGGCCGCTTTAACCGCATATTTGGGGTGCATTAGCCTATAAATTAGGCGTATAATGGCAAATTCCACTAAATTTTCCACGACATTGATAGATATTTGCATAAACCCATTTTAGGTGTTTTAATCTACTTTTAGATGCTTTAACCCCACTTTGGGTCCATTGGCCTAGAAATTAGGCACTATAGTGACAAGTAGGAACTTTAACCCCATTTTGGGGTGCATTGGCCTATAAATTATGAAGTACACTTGCAAGTAGGCATATTAACCCCATTCTTAGGTTCTTTAACCCATTTTTAGGAACTTCAACCCATTTTTGGGTGCATTTCCTTTTTATTAGGCACATAATAGTAAATTAGGCTAAAAAAGGAACTACATTGACAAATGGGCGCATTGGCCCCATTTTTATGTGCTTTTGTCGAAGTTTTGGATGCAATTGGCCTAAAAATTAGGCACATATAAAAAATTAGGCTCAAATTGCCACTACACTGAAAAATAGGTGCATAAACCCCATTTTAGGCGTTCTAACACACTTTAGGCACTTTAACCCCAATTTGGCATGCATTGGCCCATAAATTAGGCACTGCACTAACAAGTAGGCAGATTAACCCCATTGTTAGAAGCTTTAACCCACTTTTAGGCACTTCAACCCATTTTTTTGGTGCATTTCCAATTTATTAGGCGCAACAAGTAAATTAGGCTAAAAAATGCACTACACTGAAAGTGAGCACATAAACCCCATTTTTAGGCATATTAACCACATTTTTACCCACCTTCAAGCGTTTTAACCCACTTTTAAGCGTCTTAGCCCCATTTTGGGGCGTTTTAACCCATGTTTATGCGTTTTAACCCCATTCTGGGGTGCATTGACCTATAAATTAGGCACTACACTGAAAATTAGGAAGATTAACCCCATTCTCACTTTAACCCACTTTTAGGCACTTCAACCCATTTTTGGGTGCATTTCCTATTTATTAGGTGCATAATAGTAAATTCAGCTAAAAAATGTACTACTTGACAAATGGGTGTGGTAACCCCATTTTTAAGCACATTAACTCCATATTTGGGTTCATTAGCCAAGGTGCATAATAGAAAATTAGGATCATCTGACAAATCGGTGCATAAACCCCAATTGTAGGCAGTTTAACCCACATTAGGTGCTATAACCCCATTTTGGGGTGCACTGGCCTATAAATTGGGCACTGAACTAACAAGTAGGCAGATTAATCCCATTCTTAGGCACTTTAACCCACTTTTAGGCACTTCGACCCATCTTTGGGCACGTCTTCTATTTATTAGGTGCATAATAGTAAATTAGTCTAAAAAGGGCACTACACTGACAAGTGGGTGCATTATTCCCATTTTTAGGCACTTTAACTACATTTTTGGGCATGTTGGCCTATAAATTAAGTGTATAATAATAAATTAGGCTCAAATTTCAACTACACTGACAAATAGGCGGATAAACCCCATTTCTAGGCATTTTAACCCACTTTTAAGCACTATAATCCCATTTTGCAGTTCATTGGCCAATTAATTAGGAACAACACTAACAAGTAGGTGGATTAACCCCATTCTTAGGCATTTTAACCAACTTTTAGGCACTTCAAACCATTTTTGGATGAATTTCCTATTTATTAGGTGCATAATAGTAAACTAGGCTAAAAAGGCACTACACTAACAAGTGGTTGTATTAACCCAATTTTTATGGGCTTTTAGTGTATTTTTGGGCGCATTGGCCTATCAATCAAGCACATAACATTAAATTAGGCTCAAATTTCCACTACACTACAAATAGATGCATATACCCCATTTTTAGGCATTTTGGGCAACTTTTAGGCACTTTAACCCTATTTTGGGGCGCATTGGCCTATAAATTAGGTGCTACACTAACAAGTTAGCGGAGTAACCCCACTTTTAGGTGTTGTAACCCAATTTTAGACACTTCAATCAATTTTTGGATGCATTTCTGTATTGGGCACATAATAGTAAATTAGGCTAAAAAAGAGACTACATTGACAAGTGGGTGCAATACCCCCTTTTTAGGTACTTTAACCGAATTTTTGGGCACATTGGACTATAAATTAGGTGCATAATAGTAAATTAGGCTCAAACTACCACTAAATTGACAAATATGTGCATAAACCCCATTTTTAGGCATTTTAACCCACTTTTAGGTGCTCTAACCCGATTGGGGGTGCATCAGCCTATAAGTTAGGCACTTCACTGATAAGTAGGCAGATTAACCCCATTCATAGACACTTTAACCCACTTTTAGGCACACAAAACTCATTTTTGGGCGCAGTATTTATTAGGGGCATGCTAGTAAATTAGGCTCAAAAAGGCATTGCACATTAACCCTATTTTTAGGTGCTTTAATTGCAATTTTGGGCACATTAACCTATAAATTAGGCACATAACGGTAAATTAGGCTAAATTTTCCACTAGATTGACAGGTATTTGCATAGACCCCATTTTTAGGCATTTTAACCTACTTTTAGATGCTTTAAACTCATTTTGGGGGGCATTTGCCTATAAATTAGGTGCTACACAGATATGTAGGCAGATCAACCCCATTCCTAGGCACTTTAACCCACTTTCAGGCAACTTCAACCCATTTTTAGGTGTATTTGTTATTTATTAGGTGAATAATAGTAAATGAGGCTCAAAAAGTTAGTACATCGACAAGCAGGCGCATTAACCCCATTTTTATGCACTTTAATCGCATTTTTGAGCGCATTGGCCAATAAATTAGGCGCATAACATTAAATTAGGCTCAAATTGCCAGTACACTGACAAATAGGCACACAAACCCCATTTTTTGGTGTTTTAACCCACTTTTAGGTGCTTTAACCCCATTTCGGGGCGCATTGTCTTATAAATTTTGCATTACACTCACAAGTAGGTGGTATAACCTCATTTTTAGATGCTTTAACCCTATTTTGTGGCGCATTGGCCTATAAGTTAGGCACTACACCGACAAGTAGGTGGATTGACCCCACACTTAAGTGCTTTAACCCACTTTTAGGCACTTGAACCCATTTCTACACACATTTTCTATTTATTAAGTGCATAATAGTAAATTAGGCTAAAAAGGTGCTACATCAACAAAAAAGCACATAAACACCATTTTTAGGCGTTTAACCCACCTTTAGGCACTTTAACCCCATTTTGGGGCACATTAGACTATAAATTACGCATTACACTGATAAGTAGGTGAACTAACCCCATTCTTAGGCACTTCAACGTACTTTTAGGCACTTCAACCCATCTTTGGGTGCATTTTCTATTTATTAGGCACATAATAGTAATTCAGCTCAAAAAGGCACTACACTAACAAGAGGGGGCACATTAATCCCATTTTTAGGCTCATTAACCACATTTTTTACGCATTGGCCTATAAATTAGGCGCATAATATTGAATTAGGCTCAAATTGCCACTACACAGACTAAAAGGTGCATAAACCCCATTTTTAGGCATTTAACCCACGTTTAGGCACTTTAACCTCATTTTGGGGTGCATTGGCCTTTAAATTATGCATTACACTAACAAGTAGGCGGATTCACCCCATTCTTTGGTGCTTTAACCCACTTTTATGCTCTTCAACTTATTTTTAGTGCATTTCTGATTTATTAGGCGAAATAAGTAAATTAGGCTAAAAAATGCACTACACTGACAAGTGAGCACATTAACCCCATTTTTAGACATATTAACCACATTTCTACCCACCTTCAAGCGTTTTAACCTGCTTTTAAGCTTTTTAACCCCATTTTGGGGTGTTTTAACCCACGTTAAGGTATTGTAACCCCATTTTGGGGCACATTGACCTATAAATTAGGCACTACACTGACAAGTACGAACACTAACCCCATTCTGAGGCACTTTAACCCACTTTTAGACACTTCAACCTATTTTTGGGTGCATTTCCTATTTATTAGGTGCATAATAGTAAATTGGGTTAAAAAGGTACTACTTGACAAATGGGCACGGTAACCCCACTTTTAGGCACACTCTGGGTTCATTGGCTGAGGTGCATTATAGAAAATTAGGCTCATCTGACAAATAGGTGCATAAACCCCAATTGTAGGCAGTTTAACCCACTTTAGGTTCTTTAACCCCATTTTAGGGTGCATTGGCCTATAAATTGGGGACTACACTAACAAGTAGGCGGATTAATCCCATTCTTAGGCACTTTAACCCACTTTTAGGCACTTCAACCCATCTTTGGGTGCATCTCCTATTTATTAGGTGCATAATAGTAAATTAGGCTAAAAAAGGCACTATACTGACAAATGGACACATTAACCCCATTTTTAGGCACCTTAACCACATTTTGGGTGCGTTGGCATATAAATTAGGTGCTTATCAGTAAATTAGGCTCAAATTTCCACTACACTAACAAATATGTGCATAAACCTCATTTCTAGGCATTTTGACCCACTTTTAGGCACGATAACCCCATTTTGGGGTGCATTGGCCAATTAATTACACACAACACAAACAAGTAGATGATTTAACCACATTCTTAGGCATTTTAAGCCACTTTTAGGCACTTCAAATTTTTGGGTTAATTTCTTATTTATTAGGTGCATAATAGCAAAATAGGTTAAAAAAGGCACTACAATGACAAGTCAGCGCATTAACCCCATTTTTATGCACTTTTATTGTATTTTTGGGCGTGTTGGCCTATCCATCAAGCACATAATAATAAATTAGGCTCAAATTGCCACTACACTACAAATAGACGCATATACCCCATTTTTAGGCATTTTCGGTGACCTTTAGGTGGCGCTTTAACCCCATTTTGGGGTGCATTAGCCTATAAATTAGATGCTACACTGATAAGTTAGCAGATTAACTCCATTTTTAGGTGCTTTAACCCAATTTTAGGCACTTTAACCCATTTTTGGGTGCAATTCCTATGTATTAGGCACATAATAGTAAATTAGGCTAAAAAGACACTACATTGACAAGTGGGCGCATTAACCCCATTTTTAGGAGCTTTAACCGAATTTTTGGGCGCATTGGCGGATAAATTAGGTTCATAATAGTGTATTAGGCTCAAATTGCGACTAAAATGACAAGTAGGTGCATAAACCCTATTTTTAGTGTTTTAACTAGTTTTAGGTGCTCTAACCCAAATTTGGGGTGCATTAGCCTATAAGTAAGGCACTTCACTGACGAGTAGGTGGATTAACCCCATTCATAGACACTTTAACCCACTTTTAGGAACATAAACCCATTTTTGGGCGCATTTCCTATTTATTAGGCGCATATATAATAGTAAATTAGGTTCAAAAAGGCATTGCGCATTAACCCCATTTTTAGGCACTTTAACTGCATTTTTGGTCTCATTAGCCTATAAATTAGGCGCATAACAACAAATTAGGCTAAGTTTTCTACTAGATTGACAAGTATGCGCATACAACCCATTTTTAGGCATTTTAACCTACTTTTAGACGCTTTAAACCCATTTTGGGGTGCATTGGCCTATAAATTAGGCGCTACATAGATATGTAGGAGGATTAGCCCCATTCATAGGCACATTAACCCACTTTTAGGCACTTCAATCCATTTTTGGGCACATTTGTTACTTATTAGGCAAATAATAGTAAACGAGGCTCAAAAAGGTAGTACACCGACAAGCGGGCACATTAACCCCATTTTTATCCGCTTTAACTGCAATTTCAGGTGCATTGTCCTATAGATTAAGCACATAGAATTAAATTAGGCTCAAATTGCCAGTACACTGACAAATAGGCACACAAACCCTATTTTTAGGTGTTTTAACCCACTTTTAGGTGCTTTAACTTCATTTTGGGGCGCATTGGCTTATAAATTAACACTACACTCACAAGTAAGTGGCGTAACCCCATTTTTAGACGCTTTAACCCTATTTTGGGGTGCATTGGCCTAAAAATTAGGGACTACACTGACAAGTAGGTGGATTAACCCCACTCTTAAGGGTTTTACCTACTTTTAGTCACTTGAACCCATTTCTGTGCACATTTTCTATTTATTAAGTGCATAATAGTAAATTTGGCTTAAAAAGGCACATTTTCTACACTAACAAGTTGGAGGATTAACACCATTCTTAGGTTCTTTAACCCACTTTTAGGCCCTCCAAATCATTTTTGGTACATATCATGTTTATTAGGTGCATAATAGTAAATTAGGAAAAAAAAGGACTACATTGACAACTCAATACATTAACCCCATTTTAGGGGCTTTAACAACATTATCAAGTGTATTAGCCTATAAATTAGGTGCATAATAGAAATTAGGCTCAAATTGCCACTACACTGACAATTAGGTGGATAAACCCAATTTTTATGTGTTTAGACCCACTTTTAGACGCTTTACCCATTTTGGGGTACATTGGCCTATAAATTAAGCACTACACTAACAAGTAGTTGATCCCATTCTATGGTGCTTTAACCCACTTTAACCTACTTTTAGGCACTTCAACCCATTTTTGGATGCATTTCCTGTTAATTAGGCGCATAATGTCAATTCGGCTAAAAAAGGCACTACACTGACAAATGGGCACATTAACCCCATTTTGGGGCACATTGGCCTATAAATTAGGCACTACACTAACAAGTAGGCGGATTAATTCCATTCTTAGGTGCTTTAACCCACTTTTAGGCACTTCAACCCATTTTGAGCACATATTCTATTTATTAGCCACAAAATAGTGAAATAGGCTAAAAAGGACACTAAACTGACAAGTGGGCTCGTTAACCCCATTTTTAGGTTATTTATCTGCATTTTTTAACGGATTGGCATATAAATTAGGCGCATAATAGTAAATTAGGCTAAATAGGCACTACACCAACAAAAAGGCGCATAAACCCCATTTTTATGTGTTTAACCCGCGTGTAGGCGCTTTAACCTCATTTTGGGGCACATTGGCCTATAAATTAGGCATTGCACTAACAAGTAGGCGAATTAACCCCTTTCTGAGACTCTTTAACTTACTTATAGGCACTCCAACCCATTTTTGGGTGCATTTCTTATTTATTATCCTATATTAGTAAATTCAACTAAATTAGACACTACACTAATAAGAGGGCACATAAACCCCATTTTTAGGCTCATTAACCACATTTTTGTGCATTGATCTATAAATTAGGCGCATAATAGTAAATTAGGCCCAAATTGCCACTACACCATAAATGGCCGCATATACCCCATTATTAGGCATTTTAATCAACTTTTAGGCACTTTAACCCCATTTTGGAGTGCATTGGCCATAAATTAGGCACTACACTAACAAGTAGGCAGGTTAACCCCATTCTTAGGCACTTTAACCCACTTTTAGGCACTTCAACCCATTTTGGCTGCATTTCCTATTTATTAGGCACATAATAGTTAATTAGGCTACAAAGGCACTACAATGACAAGTCATCATGTTAACCCCATTTTTATGCGCTTTAACCGCATTCTTGGGTGCATTAGCCTATAAATTAGGCGCATAATGGTAAATTCTGCTAAAGTTTCCACTACATTGATAGATATTTCCATAAACCCATTTTTAGGCATTTTAATCTACTTTTAGATGCTTTAACCCCACTTTGGGGTGCATTGGCCTAGAAATTAGGCACTATAGTGAGAAGTAGGTGGATTTACCCAATTATTAGGCACTTTAGCCCACTTTTACGCACTTCAACCCATTTTGGGTGCATTTTCTATTTGTTTGGGGAATAGTAGTAAACTAGGCTAAAAAGGTACTTCATCGACAAGTGGGCGCATTAACCCCATTTTTATGTTCTTTAACCACATTTTTAGGCACATTGTTCTATAAATTAGGCGCATAACAACAAAATAAGGCTCAAATTGCCACTACTCTGACAAATAGGCAATTTAACCCATTTTAGGTGCTTTAACCCCATTTTTGGGCTCTTTGTCTTATAAATAAGGCACTACACAGATAAGCTGGCGGAATACCCCATTTTTAGACGCTTTAACCCCATTTTGGGGTGCATTTGCCTATAAATTAGGCACTATACTGACAAGTACACAGATTAACCCCATTCTTAAGTGCATTAACACACTTTTAGACACTTGAACACATTTCTGGACACATTTTCTATTTATTAGGTGCATAATAGTAAATCATGCTAAAAAGGGCACTACACTGACAAAAAGGTGCATATTTTAGGCATTTAGACCCACTTTTAGACGCTTTAACCCCATTTTGGGACACATTGGCCTATAAATTAGGAACTACACTAAGATGTAGGTGAATTAAACCCATTCTTTAGCAATTTAACTTACTTTTTAGCACTTCAACCCATTTTTGGGTGCATTTCCTAGTTGTTAGGTGCATAATAGTAAGTTCGGCTAAAAAGGCACTACACTAACAAGTGGGCACATTAACCCAATTTTGGGGTGCATTGGCCTATAAATTAGGCAGCACACTGACAATTAGGCAGATTAATCCATTTTTAAGCACTTTGACCCACTTTGAGGCTCTTCAACCTATTTTTTGGGCACATACCCTATTTATTAGGCACATAATAGTGAAATAGGATAAAAAGGCCACTACACTAACAAGTGGGCACATTAACCCCATTTTTTGGTGCTTTAACCACATTTTTGGGCTTATTGGCCTACAAATTAGGTGTAGAATAGTAAATTAGGCTAAAATTATCACTACACTAATAAATATGCACATAAACCCCATTTTTAGGCATTTTAACCCAATTTTAGTTACTTTAACCCCATTTTGGGGTGCAATGGCTTATAAATTAGGCACTTCACTGACAAGTAGGCTGATTAACTCCCTTCTTAGGTGCTTAAACCCACTTTTAGGCACATCAACCCATTTTTGGGAGCTTTTCCTATTTATTAGGCACATAATAGTATATTAGGCTAAAAAGGCACTATAATGACAAGTGGGCGCATTCACCCCATTTTTATGCGCTTTAACTGCATTTTAGGGTGTGTTGGCCAATAAATTAGGTGCATAATAATAAATTAGGCTCAATTTTCTAGTACATTGAAAAATAAGCGCATAAACCCCACTTTTAGGCATTTCACCCACTTTTAGGTGCTTAACCCCATTTTGGAACACATTGGACTATAAATCAGGCACTATAGTGGCAAGTAGGAGTATTAACCCTATTCTTAGGAGCTTTAACCCACTTTTAGGCACTTCAACCAAAGTTTGGGTGCATTTCATATTTATTAGGCGCATAATAATAAAATAGGCTAAAAAGACACTACATTGACAAGTAGGAGCGTTAACTGCATTTTTAGGTGCTTTAACCATATTTTTGTGTGAATTCGTCTATAAATTAGGAGCATAATAGTAAATTAGGCTAAATTTGCCACTACACTGACAAATAGGCACATAAACCCTATTTATTGGCATTTAAGCCCACTTTTAGGCTCTTTAACCCCATTTTGGGGCACATTGGCCTAGAAATTAGGCACTACACTAACAAGTATGTGGGTTATCCCCATTCTTAGGCGCTTCAACCCACTTTCAGGACCGTCGACCTATTTTTTCTGCATTTCCTATTTAGTAGGTCAATAATAGTAAATTAAGATCAAGTAGGCACTTCACTAACAAATGGGCACATTAACCCTATTTTTAGGCGCTTTAACCACATTTTTGGGCTCATTAGCCTATCAATACAGAGCATAACAATAAATTAAGCTCAAATTGATACTACATTGACAAATAGGCACATATACCCCATTTCTAGGCGTATTAACCCACTTTTAGGTGCTTTAACCCCATTTTGGCACTCATTGGCCTATAAATTAGGCACTACACTAACAAGTAGGTGGATTAACCCCATTCTTAGGTGCTTTAACCCACTTTTAGGCAATTCAACCCATTTTTGTCGCATTTTCTATTTATTAAACACATAATAGTAAATTTGGCTAGAAAAGGCACTACACTAACAACGAGGCACATTAACCTAATTTTTTGGCACTTCCACCCAATTTTTGGGCGCATTGGCTAATAAATTAGACACATAACAGTAAATTAGGCTCAAATTTTCACTTCACTGACAAATAGGTAGATAAACCCCATTTTTATGCGCTTTAACCCACTTTAAGTCGCTTAACCCCATTTTGGGGCACATGGGTCTATAAATTAGGCACTTGACTGGCCTAAATCATGCATCCAAAATGGAGTTGATCCAAAGTAGTCAAACTTTAATATTATATCCCGACACTCAAGCCCCCACAACTATTATATGGGGTTTGATGTAATATTTAGGGTTGAACTACAGGGACAAGGTCAAAAAGTGTTAAGTATGCAGAGTCTCACACTCTTACACTCCAAATGACCAGGTGGGTTAAAAAGGTGTCCCCTAAGGAACCATGGTGCTCTGGCCAAAACAAAAGAAGGTAAAAGAAAGAAAGTAAAGTCAAAAAAAATGTTAACAAGCAGTAAGAAACAAATATATGGAAGGAAACTTGGATTAGGTTTCACCTACTAAGATATCTTACCAACATGCAAAACTCACACCCCTTTGTATACTCCTATCAAGATTACAAGAAACCATCAAAAGTCCATTTCCTCCTCTCTTGAGATAAGGATAAATCTAGGTACTAAGGTAGTCTCTCTCTCGATATGACGGCCCAACAACCACAAAACAAACCATATGATAGTTAGCTTTAGCATTCCAACACTTTCATGCATTCATACTACTCCATAACATTAGATAAGGTTGGTACTATCCTTTCGGAACACCAACAATCAAACATCACAAGATGGTAGCTAAGCATACAATGAAGCATTAAAATAAGAGTATGGAGATAATCTTGATAACAGAATATATATTCAAAGGGGATAAACAATATACATGTCCGAAGAGCCTTAGCGGCTACTTCCAACCCAAGTTTAGATGTTTAGACACACATGTTGACGGGAAGCATAATGACGTCACAAAATGATAGATACATCAATAACCACAAAGAGGGAGAGTACAACGTGATGAAGATGATAGATCTAGATAGAGAGATAAGATGGCAATACACTGCTATACTTCTTCAAATCTAGATCTAGAGTGGACGATGTGGTGGCGGCTTCTTCTTTAGAAGAAGAGGATGATCAATCTTCTCGCTCCTCCGACTTCCATCTTTAGAGATCCCAGACTGATGGTATGGATGTGAGTGATTCTAGAATTTGGCAGCACTTTGTGGTCCTTGATGATCTAATGATTTGACAAGTCGGGGTGGGGGTCTATTTATAGATGCTACCCTCCGAATTAACTTGTGGGACGTGATTGCTGTGTGACCTCGGTTGCTTCATGACCTTGGTTACGACATGGTGGTGGTATTTTGCGGTTGAGGGGGATACTCGGTCATGGCCTCAATAGTAGACGTGGGGTGGTGGTTGTCTTCCACGGCCGAGGGGGAGCCTCGATCGCGGTATGACCTTGACTACGATGTGTTGCCATGGTAGAGGGTCGCGGTGTGAACGATATTGGAAGCATTGACCGCGGCAGGGTCCTCAGTGGACTATACAACCGTGGTCGCGGTGTTGACCGCTGCCATATCTCGTCATGACCCTAAAAAAGTGAAAGATGTGTGAAATTGAGATTTTTTACATTAAGGCACCAAAATAAGTAGAGAAATCTATAAAAGGTATGCTAGAGGGGGCATAAATCATATGAAAAAAGTGCACAAAATGAGATGTTATCAACTCCCCCAAACTTATGATTGAGCCTATCCATAGGCTAAAGGTAGGCCTAAAATCATAGAGAGATGAGGTATGGGAAATAAAATTTTCCAGAAAGCTTACCATTCCAGATTTATCTCATTCTTACAGCAAAACTCTTGTGGCATGTTCGTTCAATCTTGAAATTCTATTTCCTCCCCTTCGTAACTAGATTGGCATGACTAATAATCCTTGCCAATGTCTTTTGGTAGTAAAGGGCTCTCCATCTCAATGACTTGCCATTCCCTATGCTAGGTTGCTAGTAATACTTGTACAACATCCCCTTGAGGGGTAGCTTTCACACCCTTCCTTTATTTTAGTTGGCCCTATGCTAGTGTGCTCAGGTACTTTCTAGGCTTTTAGTTTTTTCCTACTCTCCTCAATTTCCCTCACCCACAAGTTGTTGTAAGGATAGTGTTTCCCCAAGGGTTCCTGATGTTAAGTTAGGTTGTTGCGTGAGGGTTGCTTGGGAGTGTAGGTGGATAAACTTGGCTTCAGGATTTCACTTACGGGCATGACATATCTACATTCATGAGTGAAGCAATACACCGACCGTGTGGGATCCTTCGGCATATTTTGGGCACAACTCTCAATATTTTTTCTTTTTGGCTTTTCATCCCTCCTGTCAGGATTGGGTGAGGGGTTTTTACATGATTTTTTGGGCGGCCAAGCTTCTTTTCATCCCAAAGCAAGGGCAATTAGACCTGGAAGGGGCAGTTGTTTTTTTTCTCAAGGGAGGTGAGGATTTTTTTGTTAGAACCGTCAGGTTAGGTTGATTGGTTGGGAGTATGGCTTGGTAAAGTCCTCCAGTTTCTAGGGGTTCCATAGACTTAGGATTATTCCACACACAACGTTTTGTAGTAAGAATGAGATAAAATTGTATTGTTATGCTTCTTGTTTTTACTATTATGTGTATTAGTTGCTAATTTGTGCCTCTCTAGAGAAGATAGCTCTACAACATTTAGCAGGGGGACTGACAAGTCTAAGAAGTGGCTAAGAAAAACTAAAACTTATAGAAATTTTTTTGAAAGTAAATTTATAAAAAAAATTATCATACTTGATTGTAGCAAAAATGAGAATATGTACAAGTAAATTTTTTATTATTTTTTAAAATTTGGGTGATAAAATTATACCTCTCATGCCCGTTTATGACTCCTCCCCCAAACTTATCATTCACCCTGACCCAGGGTGTCAAAATTGTAGTTGGATGTATAAACGGGCTTTCTTTATTATTGCTAGTTGTTTGTGGTGCCCCACTTTGACTCGAGGAGCATGCTGGCATATACTCTGCATATGGGTGGTATTGTTCATGTTGCATGCCCTCCACCTTCATATTCATTGTATCTAGGGAAATCATCCAGGCTGGACAATAGAAGACGTAGTCATTTGACAGTGGTACTTGTTGAGGGCTTCTATGGTAGAACTGCGTCTTCTTGAAGTTTTTGGCTTCTTTATGCTTGTATCCTTTGCCATGGTTTTTGAGCATCTCTACAGCTGTCTTGGTGCATGTGACTGTCTTCTTTTCTATGGGTGTATATGCAGTAGTCATGTTCGTTCTTTTGTTGAGTGCAAAGGTTGCATCTGAGATATTATAGAGAACTCTAGTCCTAGATATAACATTGACTACTAGCAAAGTCCAATGACTATCATGTAGAATGGGCAAGAATATATAATCTGGAAGAGAGGTCACCAGGCGTTGTAGTCGGTGGTCTTTTTTTCCCGACCGTTTATCATTTAAGATGTCATCTACTAAGAGGAAGTAGACCATATGCACGTTCGGCATGTTGTCATTCAGCAGTTCTTGGTAGGCTAACATAGTGTTGACCAAAAGGTACCCTCCTATTTTCAAAGTATCTCTGAGGTCATCCTTTAGCAAATAGAAGCCATCCCTTTCGAAGATTGCCTCTGTCGTGGTGTCACCTTCCTTCATACATTTCATTATCAGCTACAGGGATTCTAGTGACAAGCTTTCACAACTCCACCTATCAAAATCCTTGAAAGTTGGCACTATTTCTCTTGTCGGTCCATCTAGTTTAATCTCTAGCATATCCTCTTTCTCTATCTCCCCTTCTTCAGGCTCATGAGCTAGAGGTTGTTCTTTTTCTATTTCTACTACAGGAGTGTGTTTGGGCTTACTCTTAGGTTGTTTCTCTACTTTGTCAGGAGTGTTAGCTGCCCATCCTTCCTTCCAAGCAGATGCTCTAGCAGGTTCTTCTAGATCGACCCACAAGGTTTTAAGTCTTTCCCTCAAGGTTTTCTTTGTAGGTAGGGGTATTTCTTGGTGGAACCGACGTGGTACTACATTTGAAGGCATCGTCGGGTCATTGAAGAAGTGGTGATCATAGATAACATCCATTGCGTAGATACCATGTAACCCATGTAGATCTTATGTGCAGAGGTCTTCCAGTGGGAATCCCTTATTGATTGCTTCCATCATTCTGAGAACTGTGAAGTCGCACTCCCCTGTTTCAACCTTTTCTTGAGGGACCTTTTTTTACAGATAGAGAACTACTTTGACATCCCTTTGTTTCTATTGTCTGCCATATGTATAGCCCACTACAGACATAGTGGCACATTTAAGATATTCCTTGCCTCCTTGTTTTTGTAGATCATGGATGTTCTATCCAATTCAGCTGTGCAGCAATTGAACATTGTTGTACGTCTCTCATATAGGTTGACAACAATCAGTGCCCAGTGCTTTACAGTCCTTATAGGAAGGACTAAAATGTCATCTCCTCTCTTCTCAGTACACGTTGTAGTTCTTTCACATCAACAACTTTGTCATTTTTATCAAATAGTTGCCCTGCTAGATGTGTGGTGTCATTGAATACAGGTTGCATTTTGTTGGGATGTTAGAAATTCTTCAAGTGGAGTTGCGCAAAGTACTTTGAATAGCTTCTTATGTACTCTTGAACATTTTTGAAAGATCCCTCTAAAATGGTCCATGTTAAGCGACCCTCCTTTGTTATGGTAGAGAATATCAGTGCATGGAAGGTTGTCATTAGGTATGCTTGCTAGGATATGGACATCTCTGCATGCAATTTTTGATAATGAGGTCATGTCCATGCCTGCCATCTTGTATGGTAGAGGAGGGGAAACACCTAATGGTACATCTTTTACTGGTGTGCACCACTTTGTGATTGGCTCTTCAGTGAAGAAAGAGGTGAATCCACCTTCTTCATATTTGGAGGTACCATCTCCTACTGTCTACATTGTCATGGGTTGTACTTGTGTAGCAAGGGCACTATATCTTGGTCTCCAATGGTGTTTGGTTTGCCACTTTGTTTTCATTGTTTGTGGACATCTCGGTAATTAAGTCTTCTATGAGTTTCTTCTCTTCCGATGGCTACTCTAATTCTACAAAATTGAGCATGGATAACGTCCTAGCCATCGTTCCATCATAGAGTGAATCACCATGCTCGTACTACATTGGGTCTTTGAATAAATCATTGCAGATATCCATCCCAAATGTCATGTCATCCAAGAACTTGTTGAGATCTCTTATTTCTCATGATGTGAGATCTTCTATGGCAGTGTTTTCATCCGTGATGATGACTATTAGTCGAGGTTCCTCATATGTAGCCTTGTCTTCTTCTAGGATGCTATTTAAGTTGAACATTTTTATAGGGCATTTGTTTTGTTTGTCTCGACATCTTGACGAGCCTCTGACTGTTGTGGTGCTTCTCTTGCAGGTAGTTTGACCCTTGGGGTGGTCTTCATGTTGGGACTCTCATCCCTTGAAGTTGTGCCTACACCTACCCTTCCTATGTCATCATCATCTTTGTTTGGGCTCGAGGGACTTGAGGAAGCTTGTCATGTGGAAGGGTGGTGCGCTCCCACTAGAGGCTTACAACATCGGCCAACTAGGGTGGCTGAGTGCAATCCACGAGGTCGGGAGGCACGGGAGTGATGGGATCCTTGCTTTCAAAATTTGTATGGTCCCAGATCGAGTCTATCACTAAAACTAAAACAATTCACCCGCAAGCGTACGAGGTACTGTTGTAGTATAGATCAAGGGCAAGATGCGGGGTCAAACCTCAGAGATAGAGGGGGCGCTAGAGTTAGATGGCGTGATCTATGTTCCTATTGCAGAGAGTAAGGTTTTTAGGGTTTTAAGGTTGGTTGGTTGTTGATTAAGCTAAGAGAGCAAGTATGAAAAGCAATATGAAACTAAGTTATCAAAAGACTAAATTAGCAATCTAAGTTAACAAGCTATCTAAATAAGAGCAAGAACAAACTATACTAGACTAAGAAAGCAACTAGCAATTGAGAGCCTAAGTTAACCACTAACCAAGATCAAAGACCTAAATTAACACTTAGCTTACAAAACTAGGCAATTAAATAAGTTAACTAAAGCAAGTGAATTACACTAGCATTAACAAGCAAACATAGCAATTGAGGTTTTAAGCAATTAGATGAAGGAGGTGGGCTGTTTGGGAATGTGACCTTGACATTAGTTGGGGGATGTCACCATAATAAGAAGTTAACATATTCCATTATATACTACCAACCCAAACAACAAGGTGGGTGGTATGAGGATGTACCCTATGCTACTAGTTGGAGAACTAGGGCTAGGTGTAATTCTCATAGGACTTACCAAGTCTAGGTCTCTAGGATAAGTGGTATTAGTCAATTGAGGACCAAGGGTAAGGATGGGAGTGGAGATGAGGATATTTGACCTCATGCCACTAGCCACCTCAGCCTTTAGGAAATCCTAGGCAATTGCACTAATCACACTTATACTAGTCACTTAGAACTCACATTTGCATGTAGGAAGAAGGTGATTATGTAGGACGATAGGGGGCTAACTAGGGATCCGAATTAAGGACCTAGGAGCCAATCCTATGACAGCTACATAGAAACCAAAACATCCTAGAGGCAAATGTCTTCAAGCATCACAAGGCAAGCAATCAATGTAATTAAACAACAATCACATGCACAAGTAATGGGAAATGAGATGCAAGCAAAGGAAATCATCATAGAAGTGAAATATGTTCATTACAAATTATATTCCCCCAACATGGTATCAAAGTCACATTTTTGTCCCAAACAGCCCACCCAAGGGGGCTTAGCTATACATGATCAAAATAGAAACAAAGGAGAAGGGAAAGAGAGTAGGAAACGCCATGGATGCTTGATGAAGCTTGACTTCTTCACCTCCTTGCTTCCAGCCATGATCCTCCTCATCTAATGGTGCCCAAGAGCATGGAAATGGTGGAATGGATGGATAGAAACCTAGAGAAACTAGGTTTCTATGGTGGAAATGAGTGGAAAGTGGGTGGAAATGGGATTAAATGCAAGGAAAGTAGGTGGATGGGAGTAATGGAGGCAAGGGAGCAGCTGGGGGCAGCTAGGAAGTGCTCTCCGCTGAGCCCTAGAAGCAGCTAGTGCTTATATAGGAGCTAGGGCTAAGTGGGGGTAAAATAGGAAAAACAGTGGAAAGTTGTATAGGGTAGGTGATCACCACGGTCGTGGTGGGTGTGCCATGGCCGTGGTGAGGGCAGTGGGGGACGACCGTGGGGGGTGAAAACGGTCGTGGTGTGAAGGAAGTGGTGATCTAGTGGTGGCCACGCCCGTGGCGGAGTGCCACGGTCGTGGTGGGTAGCATGCACCACGGCCGTGTTGGGTAACACGGCCGTTTTGGAGGAGTTGGAGCTGACCGTGGGGAGGGGCCACGGGCGTCTTGATCAGCATCAGCCACGGTCGTGGCGACTTGGCCACGGTCATGGCTGGGAGGCAAATTCCCTGTTGGCGACTGACTTCTTGCACTTTAATTCCCACGACCGTGGCAGGGTGCCACGGCCGTGTTCTCTTCTCCTGACCACGACCGTGCTGATGGCCACGGTCGTGTTGTCTTCACAGGCCACGGTCGTGGCTGGGAGGCCACGGTCGTGGCTGATCTATGGAATTCCTTGTTGCAACATGTTGGTACTTGGCAATAAATCCACGACTGTGGCATTGTGGCCACGGCCGTGGTGAGGCTTGACTTCTTGATTTCTCTTCTAACTTTGTCATTTTCGGATGTCTTTGCTCGAGGATGATTCTTGGCCACTGGAGGTAGGTTGAGGGAGACTTTAGGGCCTTCGTTTGGGCCCCTCCTTGAGTGGGGGAACCCTAGAACTCCCTTTCTCTCTCTCTTCCATCTAAGCATGGTCCAAGTACCTGAAAAATAGCGCAAAGAACATCCATAAGCATATTTGCAATGATAATCATATTGGGGACAATAACATGTAATTCTAATGTATTTGAATGTGATAAAGGTACAAAATGACACAAGATACAGCCCTAGAATAGGGTTTGACCACCACCCCAAACTTGAAACATACTTGTCCTCAAGTATGATCCAACTCAATCTCTTTTCCATTTTCTACAATCAAAAGGTATGACAAATGCAATATGATGGGTGACAAGTGCTAAATGGGATCAATGGTGACTAGGTACATGCAAATCACTTCCCTCCTCTTCTACTTTCACAAACCAACCATGAAGAGAGCACAAAGCACATGAACTTCACATATAATGCATGGATTGCACAAGTTATCAATATCTCATTCATAAGGTTCCAAGTAGACCGTTTCATAATGATGTGAATCGCCGATGACTAGGAGTGTTGTTTCACCTTCATGCGTTCAACCTTATGCTTCAAGTTATGCCAAATGACCCACATGGCTGCGGAAAAGGGATAAAGTGAGCTAGTTTTAATGTTTCCTAGCTCCATGGGTATGAAAGAAGAAGAAAGGGTTGCGGTAAGATTTGGAGTGCTTTTACACACTCTTCTTTTCTTTATTTGAATGCTCTTAAATAGGAGCATCCTTTTATTTTATTTTTTCTTATCTTTTCCTTTTTCTTTGCCCTTGGTGTAGGTAGGGCATATGGTGGATAGAGTGAAGTGAGGAGATAGAGATGTGGCCACCCCAAACTTTTGGAGGTGGCCACGGCTAATATGTGCACTTTGGCATCTTTTCATGAGGTGGGGAGGTATGAAGATGATGAAAGAGTGGTCGGGTCAAAGAGGGGTCACTTGGCATAATCTTCCACATAAGGTCTCCTTCATGAAAACTAGTCTGACACTTCACCATAGATATCACATCACATGAATGAACCAAATGAAATCCATATATCAATCAAGTAACTCCACAAACATTAAACGTTCTATGCTTGCTCAGATCATAATTCAATCAAACCAACACATTCCCAAGGGAGGTGACGAGCATGTAAAAAGTCACTCGTTGATACCACATAGCACTTCATCATAGCATATCATCTTATATTTGTCAAAGATAAGCAATTTCATTCAATATGGTAAAGATTGAGTCAAAACACGCTTTTTGTACAAGAAACAACAAATCTGGGCAAAATTGGCCAAAAAGGTGCCAAATTGCACTAAATCACATTCAAACACAATTTTGGGTAAAAAGAAAGTAAATCCTAGCTAAAACATGCAAAAATTAGCAAAAAAAAACTACATGAGATGCAATGCATGGCTGAAAAAGCAAAAATTTTGAAAAATTACTCAAAAATGCAGAAATCAACTACATGTCATGCAAAGATGCAATGAAAAGAACAAAAACAGTAAAACTAAACTAGATGGCAGGGTGATATCAAAATGACAAAAAGAGAGATAGGGTGATGTGTACCGCCCTACCCACCCCAAACTTTAGAATCATGTTGTCCTCAGCATGAAACTATAGCTTAGGGGAGATAGGGGAAGTGTCATGGCTGCGGTGGCTGGTTTGGCATCTGAGGAGGATTTGGAGGAGGTGATGAGGCTGGAGTTGAGCTTGATGGAGGATGCTGGTAGTAGTTCCCCCAGTAGTCATCCTGGGGTGGAGGGTAAGTCTGTAGATACCCAGCTAAACCACCCCAAAAATATGCGCCCCATTCGGGGTTTCTTTCTGCTTGGGCGTGGTGACATTGATACGAGTGGTTGATCTGATAGTGCATCTGCTGTTGATCATACCACATTTGCTGCTGGGCAAGCTGCATGTCACCTTGGATCTTCTGAATGTTCTCAAGGTGTGCCTGGATTGTGTCCATGTCATAGGCATTCCCTGAGGGTGGCTGCAGCTGGGATGTCTCCTCATCCCTCCTTCTTGTTCTTTGGGGTTGCCTTTGTTATTCATGTTCTTGCTCCTGCCCTTGTATGTTTGATTTGGCGACGTCTTCCTATACGGAAGCGGCTCCCCTAGTATACATCTCTCGGGTGGTCTAGCTACCATGCCATCAATTTTTCCCTTAACCTGTTGCCAGGTCCCCACACGGATATTAGGGGTTCCGCATGATATGGCAGCTCTAGTTCAAAATCCTGCACACTTGTAGTTAAGTAAATCATTCTTTTATCCTTCATTTTTGTGGTGTGCGAGCGCGTCAGATAGTTGAGGTCAACACGTTCTGCCTCAATCGTGTCTTGTGCCCCTGAGAGATCATATCCCAATGCTAGTGCAATCGAAGTCACAAATCCCCCCATGACAAATGTCTTTGTTCTCTTGTAGGGTATGGACTTCATATGATCAATCAAAAGAACTCCAAGGTCAATGTATCTCTTGTGGTGCATACCGATCAAGACAATCATGTCCTTTTGGGAAATGCTGCCTTGGTTGTCGTATTTTCCCACAATCGTGTTAGCCAAGACCTTCTGCACGTAGCGCGTTAGCGGGTTACATATAGCAGCAGTTTTTGATCTACCCATGTAGTAGTCTTCTTTGCCTGTGAAGGTCTTCCAGTAATAGGCATAGTCCAGAGTGTCGTCTCTCTCTAACAAGCCATCATCTAATTTCACAGCTTCTTCAGGACTAGAGGCGAAGATAGCATTCAGTTCAGTGGAAGTGAGGGTGTGCATGTTGCCCATCATGGCAAATCTGAGTGCATCACAACCCCTCACTTTTGTCTTCTCCAGAGTGGCAAAGAATTCTCAGGTCAAAGTGGGATATGTAGGTTGGGGTGTGAAAAGAATATTCCACAACCCAATCCTCTTCAAGCCTATTTCCACTATCTCTTTGATCCCAAGGTCTTCAATTGTCTTCTCGCAACCGTACATGTAGGAGACGACTCGCCTTGTCATGCACTCGGGGTAAATGAGCTCGACTTTCCTTTGCCTGTGTCCTCTACCATAGGACACCCCCACCGGTGCTTTGCCTAGGGTTCTTTCTCTGTCAGCCTCCAAATGTGCCAAAACATCTTCTCCTTCCGGCTCAAGATCCACCTCTTCCTCGCTGTTATCTTCTTCCTCCTCCATTCTATAGGATTGTGACCCCGAACTGGTATCGAGGTTATACCAATGTGCCGACTATTCCTCTTCTTGCTGCAGTTGCCACGAGGGTTGCGGCTGCACATCACGTCTCGCCGCCACACTAGATGTCGAGTGGCGGGGTGGTGCAGGCTTTGGAGGCAGCCTAGATGAGGAAGGCACCGCTTTAGATCTCTGGTTTTTTTTTGTGGATGCCGGCTCCATCTCATCAATGAGGTTGTCCAGGTCGACCCCCATAGACTCCTCCTCTTCTTCATCCTCTCCCTCGTAGGTGGCGGCCGTGATATGGTGGCTGTCGGATGAGCGGGAGTGTGATCCGCTCACCGATTGCAACCGTCGGAGGGAATGGTGGGCGGAAGTGGTACATGATGGGGTGTGGGATGGAACGGACACATCGGAGGAGGCATTTTTAGAATGTTGTTTCCCTCCGGTGAGGATGTCCATCCCCTTTGTGATAGCCTTCCCAATCTTCTTCATTGTGGAAATGGAGGTGAAAGTGGTGTAGGATGGAGATTTTCAGATTTGGTGGAGAAGGTGGTGTGGATGTGGTTTTGTGGGTGGAATGGAAGGATAGTGATGTACGGATGGTGGTTATATGATTAGTGGTGGATTTGGGCGAGAATGGAAGGGTTTTTGTGGAGGTTTTGTGTAGGGGAGTTGATGGGCAGAATGGAGATGGGAATGGAGATGGAGATGCGATTAGGACAGATTGGACAGTGGGAATGGGAGAGGGATGGTTGGGGATCGATTTGGGATGGATTAGGGATCAAAAGGAGGTGGTTTTGGGGGTTGGAGGTGACAAACGGGGGAGCACACGGCCGTTTTCCGCCGCCATGGTGCGTTGTTGGAGGTGGAAGACGAAAGAATGAGGGGGGTCGTGTTTGGACACTTAAAAGTATATTTTTTTTTCTGAACCAGGTTCGGCCACGGTCGTGGTCAGGGTTGGGTAGCGTGGCCTTGGCGGGTGCCACGGTCGTGTTGTCGATGAAGAACCCCCCAGTTTGACCTCGCCACGGTCATGGTCCCGTCCTCATGCCACGGTCGTTGTCGACTTGCCACGGTCGTGGATGATCTTCAAAACAACCTGTAACTCTGGCCAAATTGCAGCATAAATTGCCACGGCCATGGCTGTAGCCCACGGTCGTGCTTGGCCACATCCACCACGGTCGTGGTCGAGCTCCACGGCCGTGTTGGGGTTGTCTCCTCATCTTTCAAACTTTAAAACTAGAATTTTTGATTTTATTTGTTCTTTTGCCCCAAATATGACTGAATGACCACGATTAACTTCTAGATCCTCTCTCTCTAATGTCTATCACCTGCCATCATCAAAACTCAAACAAAAATTGTAAAGCACAAGTGTGTGTGTGTATTTGTGTAAAACAAAACTAAAGTATCAAAAGAAGGGTTCGAGAATCTCAAACCACGTGGGTTGCCTCCCACTAGCGCTAAATTTAACGCCTTCAGCCAGGCTTATTGATTGTTGGAATTTTTCACTTTTTCGGAATCTTTAAAAGATCCTTGTAGTAAATCCCTTTCTCATCCTCGTCCAAGCATTCTTCTTCCTCAGATTCTTCTTCTATAAGCATGACAATATCAAAATCTTAGTTGGCCTTGTCTGGGCCGACCTCAACAATAGATTTCAGCCTTTGTCCATTAACATCGAATTCCTTAGCTCCTTCTTTTGCACAAATGATCACTGCCCCTGATGGGTACACCTTCTTGACAAGGTAAGGACCTTCCCATCTAGAATGAAGCTTTCCGAGAAAGAACTTCATTCTTGAATTGTATAGCCATACCCATTTGTCGGGCTCAAACTCTTTCTTCTTTATGATCTTGTCATGTAGAAACTTGGTTCTTTCCTTGTAGCTCTTTGACATTTCATATGCTTCCTGCCGCATTTCTTCTAGCTCATGCAATTGAAACTTTCTTTTCATTCCGGCTTTCTCTTCATCAAAGTCCATCTTCTTCAAGGCCCAAAGTGCCTTTTGTTGAATCTCAACCGGCAAATGGCAACTATTACCATAGACAAGCTCGAACGGTGTAGTGCCAATCGGGGCTTTGTATGCAGTCCTATATGCCCATAAAGCTTCATTGAGGTGAAGTGACCAATCCTTGCGGTCCGGTCGCACCGTCTTCTCCAAAATGAGCTTTATCTCCCGATTTGCCAACTCAACTTGACCACTCGTTTAAGGGTGGTAAGGAGTAGCTACACGATGGTTCACTCCATGTCTCTTTAGCAGCCCTTCAAAGGTGCGGTGGATGAAATGACTCCCGCCATCACTAATCATAGCCCTTGGAACACCAAAACGGCTAAAGATGTTGGATTTCACAAAATCACACACCACCTTGTGATCATTTGTCCTTGTTGCCACAGCCTCAATCCATTTTGATACATAGTCTACGGTGACCAAGATGTAGACATACCCAAAAGAAGGAGGGAAAGGGCCCATAAAGTCAATCCCCCAAACATCAAACACTTCTACCACAAGAATATGTGATAGAGGCATCACGTCTGTCTTTGAGATGGTGCCCACTTTTTGGCACTTGAAGCAGCCCTTGCAAAAGTCATGAGCATCTTTGAACAATGTCGGCCAGTAGAATCCACATTGAAGAACTTTGGCAGCCGTGTGTTTCCCTCCAAAATGGCCTCCACACACTCCGGAATGGCACATAGTTAAGACTTCTTGCTTCTCCATCTCCGGAATGCATCTCCTAATGAGTTGGTCTGGGCAATACTTAAAGAGGTGAGGGTCATCCCAAATGTAGTTCTTTACCATAGAAAACAATCTCTTGCTTTCCTCTCTTGTCCACATGCTCGGTATCCTCCCACTGGCTAGGAAATTTGCTATGTGTTTGTACCATGGCTTTTGGACAGATGAGACTAAGAGGAGTTATTCATGTGGCATTGTCTCTTTGATTGGACTTGTCATATCAAAAGGTCCATTAAGGCGGGAGAGATGATCTGCAGCACCATTTTCTATTCCTTTCTTATCCACAATCTCTAGGTCAAATTCTTGGAGCAACAAAATCCATCGGATCAACCTTGGCTTTGAGTCTTTCTTGGATATGAGATACTTCAACGCAGCATGGTCCATGTAGATTGTCACTTTGTTTTGCAAGAGATACGACCGGAACTTGTCAAGAGCGAAGATCACCGCAAGCAACTCTTTCTCGGTAGTCGTATAGTTTCTTTGAGCATCGTCCAATGTTTTGCTTGCATAATAGATAGCATGAGGAATTCGGCTAATGTGTTGACCCAGCACAGTCCCCACCGTCATATCAGATGCATCCGTCATGATCTCAAACGGCAAAGAGAAATCTGGGGGTTGCATGATAGGAGCAAAAATAAGCCTTTCTTTCAAATGATTAAAGGCTTCAACACATTTGTCATTAAACTGAAATTCGACATCTTTCTCAAGAAATCGACAGAGTGTGAGATTTTGCTAAAATCCTTGATAAAGCGCCGATAGAAACCGGCATGTCCCAAGAAAGATCGAACATGTCATATGGTGGAAGGAAGGTCGAGTGTAGAGATAAGGCCCACCTTGGCCTTGTCAACTTCAATCCCATCTTTAGAAACTTGATGTCCCGGAACTATACCCTCAGGTACCATGAAATGGCTCTTTTCCCAAGATATAACTAAGCGAACTTTCACACATCTTTCCAGAACAGCAACTAGATGTAGCAAGCACTCATCAAAGGTTTTCTCGAAAACTGAAAAATCATCCATGAAAACTTCAAGTGACGAATCAAGCATGTCAGCGAAGATTGAGGTTACACATCTCTGGAAAGTGGAAGGTGCATTGCACAATCCAAATGGCATTCTCCGGTAGGCAAATGTACCACTTGGACAAGTTTCCTGGTCCGCCGGATGCACAACAATTTAAAAATTTCCTGAGTATCCATCAAGAAAGCAGTAGAAGCTCTCCCCAGCCAATCTCTCTAAAATCTGATCAAGAAATGGGAGTGGGTAGTGATCCTTCTTTGTCTTTTCATTGATCTTCCGGTAATCAACGCACATTCTCCACTTGGATTGCTCTCTCACCGACATAAGCTCGCCATCGGCATTTTCTGGAACCGTAATCCCGCCCTTCTTGGGCACAACTTGGATGGGACTCACCCACGTACTGTCAGAAATGGGATAGATGATCCATGCATCAAGCAACTTTACAACCTATTGAGTTACAACGTCCTTCAACTTTGGATTTAGCCTTCTTTGCATTTGGCGGGTTGGTCTCGCATCTTCTTCTAAGTATATCTAATGCACACAAATAGAGGGGTCAATCCCTCTCAAGTCAGCAATAGACCATCCAATGGCTTGGATGTTCTTCCTCAAGACTTCCATCAAGGCATCTTCTTGCTCAGGAGAGAGAATGGAGGAAATGATCACCGGAAGGGTGTCATTTGAGCCAAGGAAAGCGTACTTCAATCCTTCAGGAAGTTTCTTCAACTCAAGAACGGGGGGTGCTTCAAGGGAGTTCTTCAATGGTGCAGAAATAGAAGGAAGCTCCTCACTTGCAGCCACTAAGACCAGCTCACCCTCTTCACTTTCTTCATCATCGTCATCAGGGAACTCAACAATTGGTTCAAGACCTCTACCTTGGGTGGCAGTCTCAATCCACGCAGGTAGGAACTCTTCAACAATCTCATCTAGGCATTCCACCAAATAACAATCTTCCTCGGTGGCCCCTATCACTTCGGCTGTAGTATAAGACTTGAAGATGTTCAACCTGATCTTCATGTGCATGAATTTAACGTACATGGTCCCAGTCCTCACATGGATCATGGCATCAGCTGTGGCTAAGAAAGGTCTCCCCAAGATGATTGGCACCTTTCTAGCCTCTTTTTCCATATCAAGAACGATAAAATTGGCTGGGAAGAAGGCAGAAGTATCCTCATCAAGACGGGCCAGCACATCATCCACACACCCTCTAGGCGTCTTCACAGATCGGTCAGCCAACTGTAGAGTGCAGTGGGCTGGCCTCAACTCTCCCATTTGGAGCTCAGCAAACAGATCATACGGCATCAAGTTTACGCTAGACCCTAAGTCAAGAAGATCCTAGTCTATGCGATGTGCCCCGATGTAGCATGAGATGATGGGAGCACCGGGGTCTTTCCTTTTTTGGGGAATAGTGTGTTGGAGAATGGAGCTCACTTGCTCAGTGAGCTTGATCTTCTTAGGCGTCCTCCTTGTTGTCTTTCTTTTGAAGGTGCACAATTCTTTAAGGAACTTTGCATAGGACGGAATTTGCTTGTCTGCATCTATAAGAGGTACATTGATTTTCACTTGCTTGAAGATCTCCAAAATATCATCTGCATGCTTCTTCTTTTTCTTTGCAACAGAAGGCTCCTCAAGTGCATCAGGATATGGCGGGAGTTGGGACCCCAATCGGTCCAAATCAATAGTATCATCCACTGGTATCACTGGAATCACAGTATTACAGCTCGGTATCACAGTATCAATGCTCGATGTCACGGTATCAACACTGCCTCTTATCACAGTATCATCAATCTGCATCTCAGTATCAACTTGCTCTGCCTCAGTGTCATCTTTGCCAACAATTGTACCATGGGGCCTCTCCAAGGTCCTGCCACTCCACAATGTAGTCATAGCCTTCACATGCTCATGGGTGGTAGAAGAGGGAGCTTGTGGAGGTGGTTGTGGCTGTTGGGGTGGTGGAGGCCTTTGGTGAGGGGAGTTGGGGTTTTGAAGGATGAATTGGGGTTGCGGTTGTTGTTGTGGTGGGGGTGATATTGTGGAGGTGGTTGTTGGTAAGTGTGAGGTGGGAGTGGAGCATATTGATAATTGAGCGATGCTTGAGGAGGTGGAGGAGCATAGGGGTTTGGTGGGGCTTGGTAAGATGGTGGAACATAAGCACTCGAAGTGTTCCCTAGAAAAACCCCATCATTGTTCAGATTTGGTAGTGGTTGAGATGGAAGTCTACCTTCTTCCCTTCTAGCCAAAGAGAGAGAAATTTGGTACAACCTCTGCTCAAGATAGTTTATAGACTGCCCATGTGCATTGACATCTTTTTTTACTTCATCTAGGCTCCTTAGCCTTCCTAGTACCTCATCCTCAAACTTGGAGATGTAGCGTGGCTTTTGCAGCCCCTGCCCTTGCCCTTCCTCGTTCTGTTATTTCCAAGAGAAGTTGGGGTGGTTCCTCCACTCGGGAGTGTAGGAACTTGATATTAGGCCCTGGTTGTTGCGGCCACCAAAGGAATGTAAAGTGTTGACTTCCTCATCTACAGTATCCACAGCCATTGCGGGTTGGCTAGAAGATCCATCCACTTGATTCTTCATCATTCGCATCATATCGGCCATCATTTGCATCATGTCGGGGTCGGTGTCATTACGTGCGGGAGCCACGGAGGAAAGTGGAGGGGTGTAATTCCGGCCACAATGTCCCCCTTTAGTGGAAGCTCGGTGGCATGAATTCTCGGCGAGATGCTCAAACAGCGGCCATGATTCCTCGGGCGGCTTTGCCATGAATGTGCCCCCGCAAGAAGAATCGACATTGTTTTGGCTTTGCTCCTCAAGCCCGGTGTAGAAGGCCTGAACTAGCTGCCAAAGAGGAACCTCATGATGAGGGCAGTCACGAAGCAACTTCTGGAACCTCTCCCACGCCTTGTGGAAGGGCTCGTTCTCTTTCTGGGCGAACGATGTGATGCACCTTCTCATGTAGGATAACTTAGCGATGGGGAAGAACTTCTTGAGAAACTCATTCTTCACCTCATTCCAAGTGACCAACTCTGGCCTCGAGACGTACCACTCCTTGGCCTTCTCATTGAGAGAGAAGAGAAAGAGCGTCCTCCTGATTGAGTCGTCGGTGGCGGCTGGCATGCGGAAGGTAGAGCACATTTCAAGGAACGCATCTATGTGGTGGTAGGGGTTCTCGTTCTCCATACCAAAGTATGTAGGGAGAAGCCCCAAGAGTGTCGGTGGGATGGAGAACTGTTGACCTGGCATCTGGTCAACTAGAGTGGCGATGGGGGAGTTGTAGTTCCCCGGTGTGAAGTACTCGTGAAGCGGGTGATGTGGCGGTCGAGGTGGAACCTCTGGTGGCTGGTCGTTCTCAGCCATCTCGGCCTCTCGGTGTAGGTTGCGGCAAGCTTGACGCCTTCTTCTCCCAATCTAGGGGTCGTAAACCACCAAGTCGGTGCAAGTCGAGCGCGTGCTATGCATGCACGGCTGTCACCTGCGCAAGTCACAAACAAACAGCAAGGAGCCAAGTTAGTGAACCAATATGCAAGAGTAACACAAAGAATAAATAATAAAAATGGTGAGGGCAAAAGGAAAGGCTAAGCTACACTATCTAACTAGGCCGAGCGCCTCTATCCCCGGCAACGGCGCCAGAAAGCTTGGTGAGCTCCCGCTAGAGGCTTACAACACCGGCCAACTAGGGTGGTTGAGTGCAATCCATGAGTTCGAGAGGCACGGGAGTGATGGGATCCTTGCTTTCAAAATTTGTATGGTCCCAGATCGAGTCTATCACTAAAACTAAAACAATTCGCCCGCAAGCGTACGGGGTACTATTGTAGTATAGATCAAGGGCAAGATGTGGGGTCGAACCTCGGAGATAGAGGGGGCGCTAGAGTTAGATGGCGTAAGCTACGTTCCTATTGCAGAGAGTAAGGTTTTTAGGGTTTTAAGGTTGGTTGGTTGTTGAATAAGCTAAGAGAGCAAGTATGAAAAGCAATATGAAACTAAGTTATCAAAAGACTAAATTAGCAATCTAAGTTAACAAGCTATCTAAACAAGAGCAAGAACAAACTATACTAGACTAAGAAAGCAACTAGCAATAGAGAGCCTAAGTTAACCACTAACCAAGATCAAAGACCTAAATTAACACTTAGCTAACAAAATTAGGCAATTAAATAAGTTAACTAAAGCAAGCGAACTACACTAGCATTAACAAGCAAACATAGCAATTGAGGTTTTAAGTAATTAGATGAAGGAGGTGGGCCATTTGGGAATGTGACCTTGACATAAGTTGGGGGATGTCACCATAATAAGCAGTTAACATATTCCATTCTAGACTACCAAACCAAACAACAAGGTGGGTGCTATGAGGATGTACCCTATGCTACTAGTTGGAGAACTAGGGCTAGGTGTAATTCTCATAGGACTTACCAAGTCTAGGTCTCTAGGATAAGTGGTATTAGTCAATTGAGGACCAAGGGTAAGGATGGGAGTGGAGATGAGGATATTTGACCTCATGCCACTAGCCACCTCAGACTTTAGGAAATCCTAGGCAATTGCACTAATCACGCTTATACTAGTCACTTAGAACTCACATTTGCATGTAGGAAGAAGGTGATTATGTAGGATGATAGGGGGATAACTAGGGATCTGAATTAAGGACCTAGGAGCCAATCCTATGACAGCTACATAGAAACCAAAACATCCTAGAGGCAAATGTCTTCAAGCATCACAAGGCAAGCAATCAATGTAATTAAACAACAATCACATGCACAAGTAATGGGAAATGAGATACAAGCAAAGGCAATCATCATAGAAGTGAAATATGTTCATTACAAATTATATTCCCCCAACATGGTATCAAAGTCACATTTTTGTCCCAAACAGCCCACCCAAGGGGGCTTAGCTATACATGATCAAAATAGAAACAAAGGAGAAGGGAAAGAGAGTAGGAAACACCATGGATGCTTGATGAAGCTTGACTTCTTCACCTCCTTGTTGCCAGCCATGATCCTCCTCCTCCAATGGTGCCCAAGCGCATGGAAATGGTGGAAATGAGTGGAAAGTGGGTGGAAATGGGATTAAATGCAAGGAAAGTAGGTGGATGGGAGTAATGGAAGCAAGGGAGCAGCTGGGGGCAGCTAGGAAGTGCTCTCCGCTGAGCCCTAGAAGCAGCTAGTGCTTATATAGGAGCTAGGGCTAAGTGGGGGTAAAATAGGAAAATTAGTGGAAAGTTGTGTAGGGTAGGTGATCACCACGGTCGTGGTGGGTGTGCCATGGCCGTGGTGAGGGCAGTGGGGGACGACCGTGGGGGGTGAAAACAGTCGTGGTGTGAAGGAAGTGGTGATCTGGTGGTGGCCACGCCCGTGGCGGAGTGCCACGGTCGTGGTCGGTAGCATGCACCACGGCCGTGTTGGGTAACACAGCCGTTTTGGAGGAGTTGGAGCTGACCGTGGGGAGAGGCCACGGGCGTCTTGATCAGCATCGGCCACGGTCGTGGTTGGGAGGCAAATTCCCTGTTGGTGACTGACTTCTTGCACTTTACTTCCCACGACTGTGGCAGGGTGCCACGGTCGTTTTCTCTTCTCCTGACCACGACCGTGCTGATGGCCACGGTCATGTTGTCTTCACAAGCCACAGTCATGGCAGGGAGGCAACGGTCGTGGGCGATCTATGGAATTCCCTGTTGCAACTTGTTGGTACTTGGCAATAAAGACACAACCGTGGCATTGTGGCCACAGCCGTGGTGAGGCTTGACTTCTTGATTTCTCTTCTAACTTTGTCATTTTCAGATGTCTTTGCTCGGGGATGATTCTTGGACACTGGAGGTAGGTTGAGGGAGACTTTAGGGCCTTCGTTTGGGCCCCTCCTTGAGTGGGGGAACCCTAGAACTCCCTTTCTCTCTCTCTTCCATCTAATCATGGTCCAAGTACCTGAAAAACAGTGCAAAGAACATCCATAAGCATATTTGCAATGATAATCATATTGGGGACAATAACATGTAATTCTAATGCATTTGAATGTGATAAAGGTACAAAATGACACAAGATACATCCCTAGAATAGGGTTGGATCAAAGGGTTGGTTAGACACTTTGACTTCTTTCTTTGTTGTCCACCGTCCATCTCCTAGCATTCAACATAAAGTTGTTGGCATTCTTCTTCTAAGAGCTGACGTTCCTTCTTTAGGTCATCTAACGCTTCTTCATACCCCTTCCACATCAATTCTTTATCTTCTCTCATGGCATATCATTCCTTTCTGAGGTCTGTCATTTCTTCAGTGAGTG
Source organism: Alisma plantago-aquatica (assembly GCA_963693085.1). NCBI lineage: Eukaryota > Viridiplantae > Streptophyta > Magnoliopsida > Alismatales > Alismataceae > Alisma > Alisma plantago-aquatica. The sequence goes on along the minus strand of OY856410.1, from coordinate 954,469,208 downwards.
TCTTCAAAGCCCCCATCATAGCATTCTGAGTGTTGATGACCCCTTGCATGAACTGGGGGAGTGCCTCAGTCCTTGCATTTAAACTTTTTACCTACATAATTAGTGTATACAAGCAAGAAGTAATATTGATATTAATTTTGGAGGCATGTTGCATGTGTCACCACATGGCATCAAATTTATGCCCTAATACATCACCAAATGTTTGTGGGCATTGGTGTTGCTGCTCTGTGGGAATTGTTGATGGTGTTGTAGATGTTACAAGCTCCTTAGGTTGTGGAACTGGCTTGTTTTGTGTAGGACCAATAGGGGTTTCTTGGGCAAAAGTGCTCGCCTCTGGTTGCTCTGGCACTTGCAGTACCACTTCTTGGATTACAAGGTTGGATGCAACCTTAGGGTCTTCGCACACTTGACAGGGTTCTTGCTCGATCTCTAAATGTCATTCTCCTTTGGTGTCCTTGACATGTTCCTGGTCGCCTCCTTCGTTCATTGCCACCTCAGATTGGTCTTCTTCATTTACTACCATCTCTATAGGAATGTGTGGTGAGGGTAGATTTGGGGCGGCAAACTTATCCGATGTTTTCTTCTTTCTCTTCCTTATCGCTAGTTTCTTTCTTTCCTCTGGCTTTTGCATCTCCATTTCTGGAGTATTATCCCTCACATCCTTCTCACCAAAAGTTGATGATGGGCATGCGGCTGTGCTGATAGCACCTGAGTACATCTTAACCACATCCTCCTGTGTGGGTTATAGCTTGTGGGCATCATAATGTGCCATCTCTAGTAGGGGTAGAAGTACTTTGGAGTAGCTTTGTTTGTAGAAATGTTTGCTACCATTCTGTGCTAGAATGCATGTGTTGATGAGGGACTTAATGTCAATCTTTGTATGTCCCTTGGTCTTCTTGTATTTCATCAATAGGTCTGCATACATAAAGTGATAAGCTATTCTAGTTATCTAGCTTCCCATGCATAATTCTTTTATCTATTATTCTTCCCCTCCCACTGTAGCGGATAGCCTCTCGATTAGAAGTCTCCCGAAGTTCACTGGTTTCTTCTTTAGCATGGACCATATTATAGGTCCCCCTTAGTCACTCCTGCGGTTTTTGATTTCATAAAAATTGTGTTGGCGGTTATTTTCTGCACCACTCAGATAAAGCAGGAGGTGATGAGAGTTGCCTTTGAATTCTTTGAATTATGCTTGTGTTCTCCATTCAGCTTTTCCCACGTCTTCTGACTATTGTATCCAATGGCATCTTTTTCTCCTAGCGTAGTTGAGCAGGCTTGTGCTTCTTTAGTTGTCTTGGTGAATATGGTATTGAGCATGGTCTCAGTAATCATATGAGCCTTTCCTCCTAATCTTACTTCTAGTTTGAAATTGCCACCACCCTTCTTAGGTTTTCCATCACTAACAAGATTCTCTTCTAATGACGACATGAACTTCTCCATCAATTGAGTTAGTGAGGGGCTTCTAAGGTATACAGGGTGCGTAGATTTGCACCTTCCAAGAAGTTGATCACCATGTCATAGATTCCCATCTTCTTGAAGTCCTCAACATCCAGATATCACGTCAGCATGTACCCTTTGGCCTTTAGTATCTGGTCAAATTGTGACTGATGTATTTGATATCTTGGTAGGAATGCTGGAACCTACTGGTTGAGGGCCTTCTGTTCTTCCTCATTGACCGCTCCAGGGGTTGCTTCTTTTTCTTGCCTCTTTGATTTCTCCACAGCTAATATTTTCCTCTTTTTGCCACTTTTTGCATCCTTCATCTCATATTTCCATTTCTCTAGATTCTTTAGTTGGCCTCTAAAGGTTGGTACTCAGAAGTCTCAGTTTGTGATGTCTCCTGATACTCCTCAGACTCTTCTGGCATCTTGTGGGCCAAGATGTACTCGTATTTCTTCTTCATTAGCTCCAACTGAAACTTCTTTGTTGGTGAGAGGTTTGGGTTATCCTTCAATGCATTAGTTATTTTCTCTAAGTTTTCCTTTACACCCCTCAATGAAGTTGCTTTATTCATCAAAGTGTCCTCCGTTGAAGTTGACATTCTGAAAGTTTCAACATTTAAATTGTTGTTAGCAAGATTGTATTTTATATTTGATATATGAGATTAGTGCTTAATTCATTTTTAATTGTGTGTGCTTGAAATGCATGAGATGTTGTGATTGCGGCATAAACGAATAGCAGTGCCACAGTCAAGGAGTGTTCCATGACCGCGGAAGATGATTATCAAAAGTAAAGGGATGTCGTGACTGTGGCAAAGAAACACAGTGACCGCAGTGGGTGACGCGACCAGAGTCATCTTAGACCTGAGCAAGAGAAATTCTAACAATGAGGGACCGTGACCGCGGTCAAAACTAGTATCGGTGCCACGACCATGGTTAGGTAGGTACCTACTCCACCACAACCATGACGGTCGTGGTGGGTATTCCCGCCCAAATTCCAACCGACCAATGGCGGTACAGCTGGAAGCACATGAGTAAGACGTCGCAATAAGTTCAACTGGTTGAAGAGACAAGAATAGTCGTGAACACAGGGAAAATGCTGACAAAACTTCAGCCGAGGAGTGAAGATAAACAGGGTGATTTTGGCATTTATCGCACCATAGAGAAAACAAAACCTAGGGATGTAAACTCAAGAGAGACAATTAAACCTAAAAAATGCAAGAAATCAAAGTGGCAGTGATAAAAAGGAACGTGCAATTTGTACCTCGGTGTGGTTAGGGATTTGAAATGGCGGTTAAAGAGGTAGTAGCATAGATGATGTTATCACGGTGAGAGTATGATGTCAGCGAAGGCAGGTACACAATGAACGTTCATTGCTATTTGATCATCGTTTCAATGACTCACATCTTGCAAATCTTTAGTTAAACTTCTTCTAACGTTCGAGAGTCAGAGAGCAAGGAGAGAATGAAAACCTTGTTGTTGAAAGGGTTTTGCTTATATACTTCGAGAATAGACATGACCGCGTATGGGTAGACCACCTCGACTGAGGTCAATTAGGCCCTCAACCTTTCCCTGACCGCAGTCCCAAAGCATGGAAGACTAGCACCGTGACTGTGGCAGACACCGCGACCAAGATCGGTGTCACGACCGTGATACTCACAAAACCAACTTGGCAAAATAATTAATTAAAAGTAAAACTCCTAATCTCTCATGAAAACTTCTTTTGAAAAGAAAGTAATTTACATACTACATTTATGCTATTTCTAGATGTGAAAACCCAAAATACATAGAAGGAGAGAGGTACATAACTCATAGACTAAGGCACAAGATAAAGGGAAATTTGAATTAAAGAAAGCAGCAAAAGCTTGGGTTGCCTCCCAAGAAGCGCTAGTTTAAAGTCTTTTATCTTGACTCTCTCTCATTCTGGCTTCATCCTCCTTCAGCTGATGTTGATTCTTTCTCATTTGTTTCATCTTCTAGAGGATTGGGTTCCCCCAAACCTAGCTCGGTCCTTCTCACAAAAGCTTCATCTTTATAATATCTTTTTACCCTCTACCCATTCACCTTGAAAGTTCCTATCTTGTCTTTAGTTATTTCCATCATCCCTAATGGGTATATTTTAGTGATGTAAAAGGGACCAAACCATCTTGTTCTCAACTTTCCAGGGAATAACCTGATACTTGAATTGAATAAAAGAACTTTGTCTCCTTTATGGACATCCTTACTCTTCAGGTGGGAGTCATGTCATACCTTAGTTCTTTGCTTATAGATCCTCACATTCTCATAAGTGTTCAGTCTCAACTCTTTGAGTTCCTAAAGTTGGAGAAATCTTTTCTACCCCACCTTATCAAGATTCATGTTCAGAAATTTGATAGCCCATAAGGGTTTGTGCTCTAATTCAACAGGAAGATAACAAGACTTCCCATAAATCAAACTATAGGGTGTCATTCCTATAGGTGTCTTATACGTTGAGCGGTAAGCCCATAGTGCATCGTCGAGTTTCATAGGACAATCCTTCCTTGTATGACTTATAGTCTTCTCTAGGATCTGTTTGATCTACTTGTTAGACACCTCGACTTATCCTGATGTTTAGGGATGATATGGTGTTGCAACCTTGTGTTTTACTCCATACTTCCTCAATAGAGCTTCGAATTGGTTTTTCCCAAAGTGTGACCCTTTGTCACTTATAAAAGTGTGTAGTACTCCAAACCATGGGAAGATAGTTTTCTCAAACAGCTTGATTACTGCCTTGGAGTCACAGGTCTGAGTGGCAACAACCTCTACCCATTTTGAGACATAGTCGACAACTAAAGGAATATATTGTTTCCCTTTTGATGATGGGAAAGGTCTCTAATAATCAATCCCCCATACATCAAAAATTTCAACTTCCACCCAATCGGCCATCGACATCTCATTCCTTCGGCCAATGTTTCCTATAATATGACAGTCTTTGCAAGTCTGACAAATGATTTGGAATCTTTAAAAAGAGTTGGCCAAAAAAATCTTGACTATAGGACTTTTGGGGATATTCCCACTGGTGGTGGCCCCCATGAGGTGAAGAGTGGCATTCTTTTAGGATTAGGGGTACTTATTCTTCTGGTATACAATGATGATATAAGTTTTTAGAGCACCTTTTGAACATCAGTGGGTCATCCAATAGTAGTTTTTTAGATCGGAGAGTAATTTCTTCTTCTAATTGTAAGTGATCTCTGGTGGAAGTTTCCCGCATGCTAGATAATTGCAAATGTCAGCGAGCCAAGGCAGGCTCCGCTCATCCAACTGAGCCATCAAAAGAGCTTCATCAGCATAGTTGTCATTTACTAGAAATTGATTTTCTTCATAAAAAACTATCCTTGATAGGTGGTCTGCAACCACGTTCTCTTTTCCTTTTTTATCGATGATCTCATGGTCAAACTCTTGCAGTAATAAGGCCCATTGTAGAAGTCTCAGCATTGTGTCCTTCTTCTACATGAGGTATTTTATAGCTCTGTGATCAATGTATACTCTTACTTTTGACCCTACCAAATATGATCTGAACTTATCAAAGGCAAATATGATAGCTATCATTTCTTTTTCAATGGTGGTATAATTTACTTGGGCTTCGTCCAATGTTTAGCTTGCATAGAAAATCACATGGTGTCTCTTATCCTTATTTAGTTGTAAGACTACACCGATGGTGAAATCACCGGCATCACACATAATTTCAAAAGGTAGCTCCCAATGTGGCACTTGTAGAATTGGTGTTGTTGTTAATTCCCTTTTAAGGGACTGGAAGGTGTCTAAGCATTCGCTAGTGAATTCAAATTTAGCATATTTAATTAGGGGATTTGAAAGGGGTTTGGCGATCTTCTAGAAGTCTTTTATAAATTGTCTATATATAAGGAGAAACTCCTTATTCCTGTTATGGATTTAGGTGGTGAAATCTTGGATATGGATTCGATTTTACTTGGGTCTACTTTGATTCCTTTCTTGGAATACTTATGCCCTAAGACGATGATGTCTTGGACCATAAAATGGCATTTTCCCTAGATCTGGACAAGGTATATTTTCTCACGGTGCAGCAGCACTAAAGATAGATTTCTTAGACATGCCTCAAAATCTATTTCATAAATAAAGAAGTCATCCATGAAGACCTCTACTATGTCTTCTAAGAAGTTTGAAAACATAGATATCATGCATCGTTGGAAAGTAGTTGGTGCATTACACAATCTGAATGGCATCCTTCTAAAAGTGTGTGCACCGTAGATGTAGGTGAAGGTTGTCTTTTCCCGATCATCAGGATGAATCAGTACTTGATAGAATCCTAAATACGCATCCAGAAAACTAAAGTAATTATGGTGAGCTAATCTTTCTAGAAATTGATCTACAAATGGTAGAGGGAAATTATCCTTTTTGGTAGCAACATTCAACTTGCGGTAGTCAATGCACATACACCAACCTATTACTATTCTTGTTTCCACTTCATCTCCATCCTCTCCACTTATCACTGTCATTCCACCTTTCTTAGGCACCACATTGATAGGGCTTACCCAGTTACTATCACTTATTGGGTAAATGATCCCAGCGTCTTGCAGCTTAATAACTTCCCTCTTCACGACTTCCTTTAGCATTTGGTTCAACTTCCTCTACGATTGGGATAAAGGTTTAGCTATTTCTTTGAGATGTATTCTATGCATGCCTAAGGAAGGGTTTATCCCTCTGATGTCTTCTATAGAATACCCTATAACTTTTCTATGCAACCTGAGCTCCCTTAGAAACCTTTCTAGTTGACTATCTGTCAAGTTGGCATTAATGATCATAGGATTCCTCTCTTCCTTATCCAGGAATTCATATTTGAGCCCTTCCAAAAGTGGTTTCAATTCTGGCTTTGGTTTTGGTGCTCTCTTTTCTTCAAGTGTTTGCTCAAGTGATTCGTACTTTGCGGTCTCGATAGTTTCTTCATCCTCATTGAGTTCTTCTTCATGTTGATTCAGGTAATCCAAGATCTCTACAACCTCTGGGTCTTCCACTGTATGGTCTGAACTATTCAAGGCTCGCATGTGGGGATCAACAATCGCTTTGTCCTCTTAAACCTCTTCATAGTATTTATTATAGCTATCCATAAAGTAAACTGACTCAAACAGAGATGGTCCTCATATAGCATCTTGTACTCAAAAGTCGATGTGATCATCCCCTACTCATAAAGTAATGATTCCTTCTGCTACATCTATTACATCTCTCCCAGTTGCGAGGAAAGGTATCCCAAATATCATCGGGCACTTAGAGTCCTCGACTGTGTCGATCACTACTAGGAATGGCAATGGGTTAGTTTTTTCTTGACCCGACCCAAACCCAACCCAACCCGCTTTTCTTAGACCCAACCCCAAACCCAACCCAAAATCATTGGGTTTTTTAACAGAAATTTCACACAACCCAAACTCACCCGACCCAACTGCACCTCAACCGACCCAACCCATATATCTAGATTATTGTTGTTACATTGTAGATGACTTTTATTTCAAATAGAAGCCCACAATATAATTTGAGCAAACATGTACACATGCAAAACAATATAAAATTATGTTGAACATTGCAAAATATGTACACGTTTCCACCCTACATAATTCACTCAAGCAGACCCATACATATAGATTACTGTTGTAGATGACATTAATTTCAAACAAGAACTCACAATATCATTTGAGAAAACACCTAAGCACAAAATTCTCTTGAACATTGCAAAATAGATACACTAGCACGCTACAAATTTGTTTCCCATCCTATAGATTTCAATTAAACATTTGAGTAATCAGGTGCACATGCAAAATAGTATAGAATTCACTTGAACTTGTAGCATCCTTCAAATAGTACAAGATTCACTTGCATAACTGTGCATATTTTCAATTGCTACACAGTACACAACTTGAACCTATTACACAATTCACCTACAATGTAATCTAAATTCAATTTTAACCTACACTACAAAATTCAATTGACTTGAACCTATAACATCATTCCACTCCTACACTCCGTAGAAATTAAAATTAGGTTAGCAGCAACCAACATATAAATCACATCCTCCAGAGTAATCTTCTTCCTGAAAGATAAACATTCAGAAATTTTCATACACTATACTAATTGAATGGGAACAAATCAAATTTAGAAATTTTCATACACTACACAAATTGAATAGGAACGAATTGAATAACATCAGGTTATTTGCCTATTTCTTTTTTCTATTATTTTCCAACGTGCAACAACAATCTTCTCTGACATCCTACTATGTGTGATTCTACAGATATGTTATCCTACTATGGTCAACACGAAATACTTCCAAAGCTACACTTCATAGATTGTACAAAGTAATGTTATCCATTATTTTTTTTAAGCAAAGCTGAACATAATTGAGAAATCATGCGTCATCCATTTTCCTGTATCAGTTCTCAGTTTTGCTGCATATATCTACAGTAGCTATTATCTGGAGCTTCCTCTTCACATTTTATATTTTTTGGAGCTTCTTCTGAACACTACAGTTCTTATCCCGGTAAATTTCCACAGGGATGTAACTTTCAAGATTTCCTAAATAAGTAACTGGTTTGTTCCTATTCAAAATGGCATGTAGGTAATTTTTTCATTCAAAATGAAAAGTGAGCAAATGTAATAGAATTTAACACCAAATGCAAGTGAATTTAACACCAAAGACATAGTGAAAATAGAAATAATACTATTTCAAGCAAATGTAATTGAATTTAATACCAAAGACAAGTGAATTGAACTGCTAGGAATTTATATTGAATAAAAGCATATCATAAGAACATGAAACTTACTCATGAATATGAACATGAAACTCACTCAACTCCAAGTAGAATGTATCGCAGTTCAAGAATCTAGTTGAACCATAAAAGCACATGAAGAAAAAATCAGTTAAAGTACAAGTGTAAATAGAACTTTTTAAAAAGCAATCCATAAATTTACCTAGAGAATGAGTAATGTTAGCATTGGTTTTAACATGGGTCTCATCATCAATGTATTCAAGAAACGAGCCAATATTTTTAGAAAAATAATCAGATATAACATGAAAAAACAACCAACATGAAAAAACAATCAGTGTGAAAAGGCATATGTAACAACTACTTCATACCCCCAGAAGTAGAATACCAACTTTGTAGATACATCAATGGATCTATAGTCTCTGGCTGGAGGCGGCTACGGTGGGGGTTGATGAGTCTACCTCCAGTGCTGAAGGAAGATTTAGATGCAACTGTAGATGCAGGGATAGACAAAATATCTTTGGCTATTACACTCAAAGTTAGATAATTCATCTCATGAGTCTTCCACCAAGACAAAACATCAAAATATTCATCCTTGATGAAGATATCTTCCCCTATATATACATCCCACTCAGTTGTAACAGATCTCCTTACTCTCTTCACTCTTCATAGTAGGTTTTTAATTCATTAATGGGCTTTACTATAATTGTTGGATCTGAAGATTGAGAGGAGTCCACTTGAATACTTGATGCATGATCAGTAGATTTTCCTTTCTCTTGATATTCCATCAATAAAGAAATGCATGACTTGTTGACCTTATCAACATGTTTAGAAGATTTTCCCCCATAAATGGTCCTATAATAGAATTTTACCATTTACCAAATTGACAATTAAATAATCACAATCTAAATTGTGTTTGACCTTAAAACAAGAACTGTAAGTTGGAAAGGGTTCTGAGCATGAAATAGTTGTTTATATCTACAATATAAATTGGGTATCTCTGTATTATGAGAATAGTAGAGGATATTATATGGATCAATAAGTTCATATGGTGAACTTATGTGAGGTTCCAACCATTGATGACGCAGTTGAAATATTGATGATAGCAATGGAGTGACTGGTTAGGCAAGGAATCTTAGATATCATACTACAACACTTCCAAATCATATGAGTAGACATACAATAAAGACATTTGAAACTTGCAATATACCATCTTGAAGCAAACGTTGCTAAACCCGCTATGAAAGCACTTGTGCAGTAGAAATATGATGGACATGTTGAGATCATTTGGAATATGATTCATGGGTGATTGAATCTAAGTGCAAGTGGGAGTCTATTGGTATATATGCCCAGAGAGCCATTCATATGATGATTTCAATGTGGCATTAGATACCCGATTTGATGATAATAAAGGTAATTCCATCTTTTATGTTTGTCTCAGTCATGATATGATGACATAGACATAAGTAGTTGTCTATAGAATGATGTTACTTGATGGCGTATGTCTTCAAGTATGTGACTTGAACAATGAGATCATATAGATGCTAAGAGTACATGCATTCTTATTATGTCCCTAGTCAGATATTATTGTGGAAGAAAAATAGACAACAATAATACATAAGACTAGAGTGTGTGTTGATTGATGATAGAGTCTCATTATTCATGATATGTGAAATCAAGTCAAGCACACATGTACATGTTAGAGAATAGTATATCAGACAAACCCACCATCAGAGTGATACATGGAGACCATGAAATGGTAGTCAGAATCATCTCTCATAGTGATAGTGGTGATTGTGGTTCTTAGTCCTGAAGTCACTACATTAATCACATGTCATTTGGTATACTTTGATATCATCAAATGTAACCCTAAATAAGGATTGCAATAAAGGTGATAATTGGGTAGTTGTGACACATGGGATTTGAGTGTGAGTGATGTAGATGGGATTTATCCCTCCTACAAGAGTTTGATATGTAGGGTCTCTTGATAAGCGAGACTGAGAAATATATGGCCATACTCATGTGACTCAATATGTGATATGTGAGCTCATGTGCATCTCAGACAGTCTACACTAGTTCAAGGAATATGGATTGAATATTGAAAGGATGATGATTCCATGCCTAGAGTTCAATTCGGATATCAGAGACAAATGAACTATACGATCATAGTAACACTAATCACGGATTGTAGGTTTAAGTTGTTCTCCAACTTTCTGAATTACTTCGGTAGCAATGATGTGTGACTAGGCACCGCTCTTTGCTTGTGATGTCATAATTGGTTACAAACATTCATTGCCAATGTAATTCTAGACCTATTGGGTCACACACATGGGATACACTTGGATTAAAGGAGTATATTCATGAATGATGTTTAATTTGATTACTAAAGGTGTTTAGGTATTCAATTAAACAATTACGGTTCAAATTGACTGATTGGACTCTAAACTGACCAGTTCAAGTGTTGAGGCGATCGGTTGGAGTGTCAAATCAATTGAAATCAATATTGGTTGAACTTTGCCTAAACTTGACAAGTGAAATGACTCATAATGTGAAATGACTATTTCACTATGTGAGACGACCGATTTTCTTCCCAGGTCACCCGATTCAATTGCCAATTTGATTAGAACAAGGATTGATGTTGATGTCATGTTTAGCATAAATTGGGCATTGAATACCAATTTGATTCAGAACAAGAAACTTGTAAAACGACTATTTCTTTAAGTGAGACGGCCGTATCTCTCATGATATGACCATTTGGGTATGCTAAATGACCATTTTATGTTGCTCAAGTTCTAGAATATTCATGATTTCAGACCCTTCTACTCCCACATAGACTGGGAACCCTAACCCTTACCTCTACTATAAATAAAGGTGTACTGGGGGGCTTCCCAACACAGAAAATTAAGAATCAGTTGCTCTGCAAATTGTTGTCCTCTATGTTTGTGGTAACCAATGGAGGCATGAAAAAGTCATGCCCGTTAAAGGGAGGGATACCCAGAGAGAGAACAATTGAGGATCAGTTGTGGGAGAGCATGTCGGTGACTAGTACGCTGACAGAAGAGGACAACTCCTTCCTGCTGGCTCTGGTAGTCCAACATGGAGTTCCCAGTAGTCCTCATGGACTATTATAGAGGTGGGATTCTATCATCTACTGCTAGGAGGACATCGTCATCCGTTATCTATGGTGTTGTACAAGGAGGTCGATAGATATGATTGTTCGAGTGATGTTGTTACTGAAGGATCGTGTTGTTGCTACTAAAGGAGCTTGCTTCTGCCTAAAGAAGAAGAAGCACAATGCTACTACAAGGGTGGACTAGGTATAACCTTGCAAACCTTCCTTCCTAGATACATTGTTGTTGATGTGATCTTGCTGTCCAGGGAAATTGGGATGAAAAATATTTTCTGCTGCCTTATCTGTCATCCCAATTTCCCTTACAATAAACATGAATGTGGGGAAATGATATGGTAGCATGTCATTTATAGAACTATGTAGATTGAGTAGGCATTATGAAAGTAAGACTTAGAACACAATTTAAATCATTTATGCAATAAAACACATATAATGCACCTAATTGATAGATGTTATGAAATGAAATGTTTCCTAGTGCCTACTATTTTTTATTTTTTGGTGGAATGGTACATGAAATGGATCCATCATAGTAATTATGAGAATGTATATAGAAGGTTTTTATCAAAAATAGATTTTTCAATATCTATTTTATGATTTAGAGAAGAAACATTTCAACTTTTTCATGGGAATTTATGAGGCTATCTATTCATCTCACCCATAAGAAGATTCATTATAGAATTACAAAAATTGGATGAATGTGGATGATTAAAAATGGTAGTACTACACCATTACATAATGTAGTGGTTTAGAGGTTAATAACATCGTGGGGTCTTATATGGCAATAAGCCCCATATTTTTTTGAGGTGATCCTTGGCAATCCAATCATCCACTATGTGTTCCCTTCTTGGTTTTCAAGAACTGCTCTCCAGTTCTCCTATACCCTCCTCTGAATTCCTACCATCTTGTTATCATGGGTTGGTTTCAAGCTATTATCCTCATTAATCATATGAGCCGCAACTTGGCTATCAGTTGCAGCCACCACCTCCACAAGCTTGCATGCTTCTGCAACCTCCAAACCTAGGTGGATGGTGCATAATTCTACCTCTAAGACTCCTATAACAACCATACTATCACCTATCACTCCTTTGAATGAACCATTGGTTTCCCTTACTACTACAACAATGGAACCTCTCTTCCTCTTGTAGATTTGTGCCACTTTTAACTTTGATGCACCCCTTCAGCAATCTATGCTGACTCTACACTGTGCTTTTTCTTAGGGTAAGGGAGATGTGTTCTAGGTTGTATCATTCATCCTTTCCTATCATTTGATATAGTTGACTTGATGGATTAAGTTCATAGCTTTCTTCTCAAACACCCAGATGTTTCTACACTTCCAAATGTACCAACAAGCAATTAAGAAGGTCGTCACATCCCATTTTTTACTCATTGGTTCTAGATGATCAAATCTATAAATTTTTATCATTTTTAAACTTATTCATATCAACACCCTATAGGGCATTCGGACAAATACCTCTCATGTGTTCATAGTCTCTCAAGGTGTTCAGAACAGTTCCTCCCGATTGTTGCATCTGTTGCACACACCATCAATTGTCATCTTCCTCTACATTCTTATATAGTTTGTGAGAATAGCATTGTGGCTCAATGTCCACATGAAGGTTTTCATTTTAGCCACCGCTTTAGTGTCCTAAATGATCTTGGATTCTCCATCTCTCTTTCATTCTTTTGTAGACTTGAGATTGGTATATGCACACTTGGTGGAAATTGTGGCAACACATCCCACTATCACACAGACAGCGAGGTGTTACGCGAAAACGTGCGGAAATCACCATAACCACAGATTACCAAAAACACAGGTTAATTAAAATCGATTGCGGAAAATAGATAAATTGTGAAACTATTACATATAGGTCTTCCTCCTGCAAGAAAACATGTTATATAAACATATATGAGCCTTGATACTTGTCCACAACTTAGAGGAACAACTGTCTAACCATCACATGAGTTCATCACTTGTTCATACATACATGAAGGCCCACATCCGGCCAACAGCAGGATATACAAAACATCAACGATCATACATCGTGAAACAACGTCAAAACACTGCTGAGGACCTGAGAGTACAGGGATGACTCTAGACTCTACTACAAAACATCCAAAATAGCAGCATATCCATCGCTTGCCTTTAGCTGCTCGTCTGGCTGCTCGGCCGCAACACCACGACCACCACCACGTCTAGCTCGACCACCTAAAAAGGGTGCAAACCAGCGGAGTGAGACAATTGAACATTGTCCCAGTGGGAAACATAACTTCCCCACCGCAACTCTAGAACCTCAGAAAGATAAAGCTATAACAGCAGATAACTGATAAGAGATATAACAAGAGCAATTTATGTAAGGCAAAGCTATTTTTACCGACAAGTTTACCAGCTGTACAAAAGGCATATAACCAAGTATATCTTTATGGAACATGATTGACAAGATAAGATATCGAAGTTCCACTACATATGAAGAACATATAAGCGATCTGCAATATATAACAGAGTTAACTACACAAACAAGGCCTCAACCAATGTTTCGTGTTTGTCTTAAGCAGTAAATACTAAACGGCTGAATTACATATTATTATTATGCCCTGAGGAAGTGAGCTGTACCGCTCAAATCCAACCTTCGATTACGAAACCCAAGCCGATGTCATACAAGGTCAATGGAAGAGCCGGACTCCACAACCTCTCCCCTCGTGGTCAGTGCATGAGTATAACACAAGCAGGACCGCGGTCTCATGCTGAAGTGGTCTTAGCCACAAGGTTAGGCTACCCTCTGCCTATCCCGCCTCGGTACAGGTCTCGGTGCTAGTGAAACTGAGCCACGGGCCTGTTCACCGTGCTCTGAGTCATGAACACATTCATGCTCCTCATATCACATACCCTGAGCCATGGGCCTGTTCACCATGCTCTTCACATATATGGGCTACAGGCCTGAAACCGCACCGTGGAGTCTACAAATGAGGTTGTACTCTTACCTCCTCAGTTTAGGCTAGGAGCAACCTCGCATATTCAACAATATGCACATCGGGTAATCCCGTAGGAGAACCCGTTTCACCATCACCAAATTCCTGACGATGATGGATGTATGGCCAGGGAAACTACATGATATATTCCACTGTGATTATTTAGTATCTTTTAGATGGATTGCAAGATTCAACCAAGTTATATAACATGCAAGATATAATAGAAAGTAAACAACATAAACTCAACATTATGTTATTATTGTAAGCACATCAACCTGATCCATCTCAAGGATCCAACATCACATGTTATCACTTGGCCTCTTGCCAACCATCCAGATCCATCTCAAGGACCATCACATACCATGGGATCTCAATCCCTCATCATGTATTGCCACTGCCTCTCAAGGCTTACGTCATCATCATGGAACAATCACATCACATGTGCAATCTCATCAACTAGAGTAATTATCAAAGTGATGTTACTCATCACATATTTCTCATAGCCTTTTCATGGCTAAGCATCACCTGCATGGTTAGGGTATACAATAATCATAGTTTCAACATCAGGACTATGCTTACTATCATGAGATGACATTCAAGATGCTATACTTGTCAATCTTACATTATCTGGTGATCAAGTGCATAAAACACATCATTAAGCAAACCATATCTATGCTTATCCTCATCTCAGTATTATACAAATAATCGAGATGATTACTTCATGCATATAGTCATGTTGGATATGCAGAACAAGTGTTATCATTACCACTACCATTATCATCATCATTAGTATTACCATCATCATTATCATTAAGTGAGCAAGGAGTCACCAACGTTTAGACAAGGGTGTATATGTATACAACTAGTTTATTTCCATGATCCAAGGAACCGTCAACAAGGATAACAAGAACTCTCGATGTAGATCACCACAACCCTTACTAAAGGGGGGGTGTAACGGCCACCTGCCCTCACCCAAACACAATGCATAACGGTAGATAAGAGAGCAAGCAGCAACGCTACGTTGCCACCAAGGAAACCAACGTGCGACATAGCGTCACAAGGAAGAGTAACGCGCGACAGGAGAGGAGTGTCGGGCACTTGTGTTATCGGGCAACGCCCATCTCGGACTGGAGTTATCGGCCGACACTAAGGGCATGTGACGCCCGACACAGAAACCCAGCAATGCCGTTACAGAGTTTATCTCGGCCAGGTCAGCCCACCAAAACCAACAACCAAGAGAGAGAAAACCTCCACAAAACGTGCCACAACCAGGTCAAGGCCTAATGGCCGACACAAGCAAAGCAAGGGGTTGTGACGCCCGTCACAAGATCCAGGGGTGTCGCCCGACACCTCAACCTATCGCCCAACAAGGCTTGTCGGCCAACACAAGAGCAAACGTGTCGCCCAACAAGCTAAGACAAGAGATATCATCCAACAAGGTCATCATCTTCTTCAAGAACAAGGTACTCAAAACCCTAGAGGGTCAAGGAGATGGCTCACCTCAATCAACCAAGAAGTAGGGGTCTTGCACACCACCTATCACCCATAGGGAAACACAAACACCAACCCAAAACAAGGACCACATCAACTGAGCTCACCCTTCTAGTCCATGGTGAGAGGAGAGTGTTGCTCAAGCAACAAGCTCACCTCAATCGATCAAGAAAGAGGGGTGTTGCTCATGATACTAGAGGCTTAAACTCACTCCTCTAGACCAAAGAGAGAAAGGAGTATTGCTCACCTACAAACCCTAGATCACAAGGATCGGACATCATGAAATCTAAGCAAGAAACTAAGCTACTAACATGTAAACAAGATCATAGCAAGAGATAATGTAGTTAGGGTTAGAAATTATGCAACTCGCCTTAAGCTCCAAGCTCCAAGGAAGAAGAAGAGCTCCAAGCTTCAAGGGATGTCGACCACCACTTGCTCCTTCAAGGGGGTGTGTCGGCCGACACAAGCAAAGGAAGAAGGGAGTGTCATGCACTCAAGGTGGAGAAGGATACTAAAGGATCAAAGGAACTCAAAGCAAGGGAAAGAACCACCTATATAGAAGGAAAGGGAGGAGAAAACAAGGTAGATCCAAGCAAGGTGTCGCTCACCCAAAGGACACTTGTCCTAGAGCTCAAGCCACCACTCTAGAAAGCCTTATACACTTGTCCAAGGTCATTGCCACATGCATGCATTAAGCTCCAAGTGTCCACTAGTGGTGACACAAATGAGGTCAAAGTTGGGTCAAACACCATGGGCAACACAACACTTGCACCATGGGCGACACAACAAGGCTCCATGGGCGACACACATCCACGTAGGCCGACACACTCACCTCTAGGTCGACACACACCTCTCTTGGGCGACACAAAGCTCAACCAAGCCCAAACAAGGCACCTCAAGGCCCAAACAATCTCAACCAAGGCCCAAAGAACTCAAGCAATGAGACCAAGCCTTCCTTTCAACCCTAGAGGAAGCAAAGAGAGAAAGGAACACCTCACAAGGTGGTAAACTTGCCCAAAAAACCCTAGACTTGGGTTATTTGCAAGTAGCCCCTCCAACTCTCAACAAAGCACAACCAACCCTAATCACCACTAAAGGTGATTAGCAAGCATCAAACCATCAAGGTTAAGCAAAACAAATAGGGTAAACCCTAAACGAAGGTCAGGGTCCTTACAAGCTAACCCCCTTCAAGGGATTTCGTCCCTGAAATCCGAAGAGAAAAGCGAGGGATACTTCCTCCTCATCTCTTCCTCAAGCTCCCACGTGGCTTCCTCAACACCACGACACTGCTAAAGAACCTTCACAAGAACCAGGTTCTTCCTCTTCAGCTTCTTGACTCTTCTGTCAAGGATCGCTACATGACCTTCCTCATAGGTCACATCTTCATCAAGCTCAACCTCAACTAGATGTATCACAGTTCCCGAATCCGGATTACTTTTCTTCAGCATACTGACATGAAACACTGGATGCAACCTGTGCAACTCTGGAGGCAACTCTAACTCGTAAGCCACCTTGCCAACACGTGCTATGACTAGGTAAGGCCCCATATACCTGGGTGCCAACTTACCCTTCCGACCAAACCTTAGCACACCTTTCCACAGTGAGACCTTAAGATACACCTTGTCTCCTACCTGGAATTCCAATGGTCATCGGTGATTGTCTGCATATGACTTCTGCCTGTCCTGTGCCACTTTCAACTGTTGTTGTATCACTTTGATCTTTTCTGTTGTCTACTGTACTAACTCAGGACCCAAAAGCTGATACTCACCAAACTCATACCAACACTAAGGAGATTAGCACTTCCTTCCATACAAAGCCTCGTAAGGAGCCATGTCAATGCTCCGCTGATAACTGTTGTTGTAAGCAAACTCTATCAAACTAAGATGTACATCCCAGTTGCCTAGAAACTGCAAAACACAAGCTCGAAGGAGATCTTCCAAAGTCTGAATAGTCCTTTCAGACTGTCCATCTGTCTGCGGGTGAAAGGTTGTACTAAATCTCAACTGTGTTCCCAACGCTCTATGCAACTATTCCCAAAAACGACTCGTAAATTGAGGACCTCTGTCAGAAATTATCGTTGCTGGCACACCATGCAAACGTACTATCTCATCAACATATACTTGAGCGAGTTTCTCGGCTGTATACATCGTCTTCACTGGTAGAAAATGGGCAGACTTAGTCAATCTGTCCACTATCACCCAAATGGAATCATGATTCCTAGTTGTCCGGGGTAGACCAACTACAAAATCCATGGTTATATGATCCCATTTCCACTGTGGTATCGGAAAAGGTTGCAACGTACCTGCCGGCTTTTGATTCTCAGCCTTCACTTGCTGACAAACCGCACATCTCGCCACGAACTCAGCTACATCTTTCTTCAAACCGGGCCACCAATACAGGTCTTTCAGACTATGATACATCTTGGTGACACCTAGATGCATAGCATACATCGACGTGTGTGCTTCCTCGAGTACTAACTTCCTCAGATCATCAATATATGGGACCACCATACTATCACGATAGCAAACTAGCCCATCCTCGGATTCGTGAAACCCATCACGCTTTTCACTGTTGAACTCTAATCTGATCAACTATACCGCATCATCTGTTTGTTGTGCATCCTTGATCTACTGTCTCAGCGTAGGCTTGACTTGCATCTGAGCTAAAAGTCCAGCTAACAAAGAAACCTCCATCTGCACGTTCATCTGTCGTAAAGAGACAAACATATCCCGCCTAGGGCATACTAGGGAACTCAACCGTGCTTTCTTCGAAGAAAGAGAAGGAGACTTTCTGCTAAGCGCGTCAGCTACCACGTTCGCCTTACCAGGATGATACTCGATAGTACAGTCATAATCATTGATCAACTCCATCCATCGACGTTGTCGCATGTTCAACTCATGCTGCGAAAAGATGTACTTCAGATTCTTATGATCTGTAAAAATCTGACACACTTCCCCATACATATAGTGTCTCCAAATCTTTAATGCATGAACCACTACTGCCAACTCCAAGTCATGAGTCGGATAGTTCTCCTCATGTTTCTTGAGTTGTCGCGAAGCAAAAGAAACTACATGATCCTCCTGCATCAGCATGCAACCTAAACCTTTCTTGGAAGCATTGCAGAAAACAACATAACCCTTTCCAGGCTCTGGCAGGATCAACACTGGAGCACTAGTCAGCTTCTCCTTCAGGCTCTGGAAAGCTTGTTGACATCATGCATCCCAAACAAAAGGCACATCCTTTCTCGTCAACTTTGTCATCGGCAATGCAATCGCACTGAAGTCCTTGATAAACCTCCGATAGTATCCTGCTAAACCCAGGAAACTATGAACTTCTGTCGGTGTCTTCAGTTGTTCCCAATCCTCAACGGATTCCACCTTCTTTGGATCTACTTTGACTCCTTCAGCAGATATCACGTGACCTAAGAAAGTCACTTCTTCCAACCAGAACTCACACTTACTGAACTTGGCATACAATTGATGTTGGCAAAGAAGAGTCAATGCTCGTCGAAGATGTTGCTCATGCTCTAGCCTGTCCCGACTATAGATCAAGATGTCATCTATAAAGACTACAAAAAACTGATCTAAGAACAGACGGAACACTCTGTTCATCAGATCCATGAAAGCAGCAGGTGCATTGGTTAGCCCAAACGGCATAACCACGAACTCGAAATGACCATACCTCGTCCTGAAAGCTGACTTTGGTATGTCCTCCGCCTTAATCCTCAACGGATGATATCCATATCGTAGATCGATCTTTGAAAACACTATAGCACCTCGCAACTGATCGAACAGATCATCTATCCTCGGCAACGGGTACTTGTTCTTGATCGTAACTTTGTTCAACTACCGGTAATCTATACACAACCGCATCGAACCATCCTTCTTCTTAACAAACAACACTGGAGCACCCCAAGGCGACGTACTCGATCGGATAAAACCTTTGTCTAGCAACTCTTACAACGGCTTCTTCAACTCTGCCATCTCCACTGGAGCCATCCTATACGGCGTTTATGCAACTAGTTGTGTTCCTGGAACCAGATTGATTTCGAAATCAATCTCTCGGGGTGGAGGAACACCAGGAAACTCCTCAGGAAACATGTCCGCAAACTCTCGAACAACTGACACCTCCTCAAGGCTAGGACCTTTCGCCTTAGCAACCAAAACGGTATCCACCACGTGAGCTAAAAACGCCTCACATCCTTGCTGTAGCAACTTCTCTGCCACCATGGCTGACACCAAACATGTCGGAAGAATCTTCCTATCTCCCTGGAAGATCCACTTCTCTCCGTCATCATCAAATACTGCTTGTTTGGAACCACAGTCCAAAACAACCTTATACTTCTCTAAGGTATCAATCCCAAGGATAACATCGAACCCATGCATATCAAGTGGTATGAGATTCACTTGAATGCGGTGTCCTGAGAAAGACAAGACACAAGATGGACACTCTTCTCGAAGCAATGAGGAACCATCAAGAGGGGTTTTTAACAACAAACTATCCTTCTTACAACTAACAGGTAAACGACAGTTTTCAAGCATACTATAGGCGATAAAAGAGTGTGTAGCACCCGGGTCAACCAGAACAGATATAAAGCAAGAAGAAGACATATCAGAATGAAATAACTCCATCTGACTTGTCACTACTCGCGGGTTGACTATCACCTCCGGCTGATTCATAGCATAGAATCGAGTCGTTGCTTGCTGTCCACGACCTTTGCTTCCTTGAGCAGACGAACCTGCTTGAGACGCTTGACCGCATCCTCGCCCTCTGCTACCACTGGGCTGTAGCCTCTCTGATCCTTGTTTATTCTGCCTCGACTACTGTGTCACTTCAACGTCTCTATTCGGGCAATGTGACTTGAGATGCCCGGTCCGTCCACAAAGATAGCATACCCTATCTTCAAACCGTGACCTCGATGGCCCTGTCACTGCCACCGAAGTTGTACTATGTGCCTTAGACGGCAAAGAAACATAACCTCTTCCCTTACTCGGAGACCACTGCGACGGTACTCCAGAACCTCTCATCACTAATGACGATGAAAACCTAGGCTTCTTGAAGCCACCAAACCTCTGTCCCTGAAACTGAGCAGGTCTCTTCTTAGCCATAGACTCTCTTTTCTCCCTTACTGATTGTTCGATCCTCCAGACGAATTCCACAAATGTAGCAAATTGCTCTCGATTCTCCAACGCAGAAACAGGTGTTGTCAGCTCAGAACTTAAACCTTTCTCGAAATGCCTGATCCGCTCCTCATCCGTTGCGGCCATGTGAGGACAAAACCTCAACAGATCCATGAACTTGGCCTCATACTCGGTGATATTCATCGTTCCTTGTCACAAGCTCTCAAACTGACTGATCTTCTCATCCAAATACGTCTTCAGAAAGTATCTGTTGATGAACTCGCGCTAGAAAACTTCCCAACAGATCACCTCACCAGGCCGCTTCTCCTCCTCGATGGTCCACCAGTGACCAGCACTACCCTTCAGAAGGTAGACAGCATGCTTTACTTTGTCTACTTCGGGGATGTCGAGGATCCGTAAAGCCTTCTCAAGACTTGTTACCCATAGATCTGCATCTGCTGGATCAGTCGTTCCAGCATAGTCTGAAGCTCCGACTCGGAGAAGCTGCTCAAAGGTCTTCCCAATACCCAATGCTTCTCCATGGGGAACCTGTACTCGCGGAGGAGGCACTGGTAATCATTCAACCATGAGATTCATCGTAGCCATCATCTGCCCCATAAGTTGTTGGTAGGCAGGGTGTTCAAGAATGGCTGGGTCGGGTTGGGGGACCTCAGGCACTCGATCTTCATGTGCCTGCCCAAAATCTCCATCAACTGATGCAGCATCACTATGCTCATCAGCATGTTCTTCATAGTTTCCAGACATCTTGGCTTTTCTTCCGCTGAGAGCAGAAGATGATTGTGAGAAAATCTGGAAAACTCGTAAGAACGGACTCAACCTAGTCCTAAATCCCTGTAGACTCAGCGAACCTAAAGCTCTGATGCCAAAAATTGTGGCAACACATCCCACTATCACACAGACATCGAGGTGTTATGCGAAAACGTGTGGAAATCACCATAACCACAGATTACCAAAAACACGGGTTAATTAAAACCAATTGTGGAAAACAGATAAACTGTGAAACTATTACATATAGGTCTTCCTCCTGCAAGAAAACATGTTATATAAACATATATGAGCCTTGATACTTGTCCACAGCTTAGAGGAACAACTGTCTAACCATCACATGAGTTCATCACTTGTTCATACATACATGAAGGCCCACATCCGGCCAACAGTAGGATATACAAAACATCAACGATCATACATCGTGAAACAACGTCAAAACACTGCCGAGGACCTGAGAGTACAGGGATGACTCTAGACTCTACTACAAAACATCCAAAATAGCAGCATATCCATCGCTTGCCTTCTACTTCTCGTCTGGCTTCTCGGCCGCAACACCACGACCACCACCACGTCTAGCTCGACCACCTAAAAAGGGTGCAAACCAGCGGAGTGAGACAATTGAACATTGTCCCAGCGGGAAACATAACTTCCCCACCGCAACTCCAGAACCTCAGAAAGATAAAGCTATAACAGCAGATAACTGATAAGAGATATAACAAGAGCAATTTATGTAAGGCAAAGCTATTTTTACCGACAAGTTTACCAGTTGTACAAAAGGCATATAACCAAGTATATCTTTATGGAACATGATTGACAAGATAAGATATCGAAGTTCCACTACATATAAAGAACATATAAGCGATCTGCAATATATAACATAGTTGACTACACAAACAAGGCCTCAACCAATGTTTCGTGTTTGTCTTAAGTAGTAAATACTAAACGGCTGAATTACGTATTATTATTATGCCCTGAGGAAGTGAGTCGTACCGCTCAAATCCAACCTTCGATTACGAAACCCAAGCCAGTGCCATACAAGGTCAATGGAAGAGCCGGACTCCACAACCTCGCCCCTCGTGGTTAGTGCACGAGTATAACACAAGCAGGATCGTAGTATCATGCTGAAGTGGTCTTAGCCACAGGGTTAGGCTACCCTCTGCCTAGCCCGCCTCGGTACAGGTCTCGGCGCTAGTGAAACTGAGCCACGGGCCTGTTCACCATGCTCTGAGTCATGAACGCATTCATGCTCCTCATATCACATATCCTGAGCCATGGGCCTGTTCACCGTGCTCTTCACATATATGGGCTACGGACCTGAAACTGCACCCTGGAGTCTACAATCGAGGTTGTACTCTTACCTCCTCAGTTTAGGCTAGGAGCAACCTCGCATATTCAACAATATGCACTCCGGGTAATCCCGTAGGAGAACCCATTTCACCATCACCAAATTCCTGACGATGATGGATCTATGGCCAGGGCAACTACATGATATATTCCACTATGATTATTTAGTATCTTTTAGATGGATTTCAAGATTCAACCAAGTTATATAACATGCAAGATATAATAGAAAGTAAACAACATAAACTCAACATTATGCTATTATTGTAATCACATCAACCTGATCCATCTCAAGGATCCAACATCACATGTTATCACTTGGCCTCTTGCCAACCATCCAGATCCATCTCAAGGATCATCACATATCATGTGATCTCAATCCCTCATCATGTATTGCCACTGCCTCTCAAGGCTTACATCATCATCATGGAACAATCACATCACATGTGCAATCTCATCAACCAGAGTAATTATCAAAGTGATGTTACTCATCACATATTTCTCATAGCCTTTTCATGGCTAAGCATCACCTGCATGGTTAGGGTATACAATAATCATAGTTTCAACATCAGGACTATGCTTACTATCATGAGATGACATTCAAGATGCTATACTTATCAATCTTACATTATCTGGTGATCAAGTGCATAAAACACATCATTAAGCAAACCATATCTATGCTTATCCTCATCTCAGTATTATACAAATAATCGAGATGATTACTTCATGCATATAGTCATGTTGGATATACAGAACAAGCGTTATCATTACCACTACCATTATCATCATCATTACTATTACCATCATCATTATCATTAAGTGAGCAAGGAGTCAACAATGTTTAGACATGGGTGTATATGTATACAACTAGTTTATTTCCATGATATAAGGAACCGTCAACAAGGATAACAAGAACTCTCACTATAGATATATTGAGGATCTTAAATGCCTTCTCCACCTCTATTAGTCACATGTCCCCATCTGTCGGGTCTGGCATACCCGCATACTCTATGGCTCCCACACATCTAAGACACTCAAAGCATTTTCCCAGAACCTTGGGATTCCACATTAGGGATAGTTGCCCTTGCTTGGGATACAGGTGCTCTATCTGCCATATGCATAATCATGATCATCAACTACCCAAACATGGATTGAAAAGTGGGATTGTCTATAGTTGTTGGGTCAAAATGAGGCACTATAGGCACTCCATCTACTCCAGCCTCTCTCCTCGTACCACCTCCTGGTGTAGCAACACTACTCTCAATGTATTCTTCATGTTCTCCAGGAAATTCTGCATAAGTAGAAGCTATGATTAGATATGTTGGACAACACAAGAATAGACACCGACCCTGGTCCTATGTCCCTGTAGAATGAACAAGCCTAATGCTCTGATACCAACCAAACTGTGAGACCTCAATGCCACAGAAACAAGACTACTCAAAATGAAGTGTGTGATTAACGATTAAATAATCACATAACCATAACAACAGGTAAAATAAAACCAATCTCATATAACCATCATTGTGCGGAAACATATTACATCAAGGTCCATAAACATGCAGCATATCATATACCATACCAGGTATTTACATATGTGCAGTGTCCAACTTCTATGCACTTGGTATAAAAGATATGTTCACGTGTACAAGTCACTTATATACATCAAAGGCATAATGCCAAAACACATATCGAGATACAACATCTACAACAAAACACATCTCTTCCAAACCTGAGAGTATAGGGACAACACTAGGACTCTACTACACAACACTAACATATATCCAACCTTCAATAGTTACTGATCTTTGAGCTTCTCTTCCTCAACAACATGATCATGCCCACACTATTGTCGACCACCTAAAAAGATGTGGCGAACCACAAGGGTGAGACCCATGTCCCAGTGAGAGATATAACTTTTTACCAATGATTATTGAAGCATAGCAAGATATATTATTATTAAGCAGGATGAGCAACTTCATCGAAATGAATAATTTAAACTAATTACACAGGAATAGCATGTAAGTTGCTTCAATGGATGAGTATGACATTTTACATGTTTAGAAGGAATATGAAGAACATGATGAAAATTAACTCATGATACCACATTACATAACAAATGAGGAGTATAAAAAAGAGGCAAGGGTAAACATATAATGTGAATCATGTTTAACCCTAAGCAGATATACTATACGATTGTATTATGTCTTTTAAGCCCTAGGAGATGAGGTATACCACTCATACTCCAACTATCCATTATGAAGTAAAAAACAATGCCATACAAGATCTAGTAGAGCCAAACTCCTATGATCTCATCTGCCCTCGATCCGTACTAGTGTACGGGGTGAAATCACCCCTTTACTAAAAATTTGAAGAATTAACATCTATTTCGAACTCTCAGAGGTATGATGGAATGGGCATAAATTTTCCAAATGTATTAAACATTTGGTATACAAAAGACCATTAGAAAGCAGCGGAATAAAAAAATAACTGACTATATTCAATTTTGATAAAAGGTTTACAAAAATACATCAAATTATCCTATTAGGGTTTACATCAAGACACACAATCAGGATCTAGATAGAGGGAAGTCTAGACTACTACAATCTTGTCTCTAAGCAACATCTCCATCAACCGAGTCCAAGCCAAAAGCTAAGATCTTCCTTGTCTTTATCCATCACTTTGCTCAACACCTGGGTGGTTGGGAAGGCACCCAACAAAAAGGGAAAGGGAAGAAAAGTATGTGTCACAAAACTAGTCTAGGATATCAAGATAAGTAAAGTAAATAAAAACAAGCTAGGGTTTATCATATGATGAAGATAACAAGAGTATGAGGTTATATATCAAAGAAGCTTGCCATTAACAAATATAATAAAAAATGATTTGCATGTAAGATAGTTATGTGTACCTAACTAAGTAGGGTTGAGGCGCCTACCAAATGTCTAACCTTAGGTGAGGGGAGAATAAGACATTCCCAGTCACCTTCAATATTATGGGGAGAATAAGACATTCCCCAAGGCGATTATTTACATGCCCTCTGTGGGTGGTTATACATAAGTACCGCTACTTTAAATTAAATAGAACATAAATCCACATGCTAGAAAGTAGTCATGGCAAGAATAACCATATGAATCAATAAGCATGGTAGTGGGGTACCAAGATACAAGAATAATGTTCCAAAACTGATTTATAAGTATAGCAAAAGATTCAAGAGTATATGAAACATGGTTTAATAAAGCCTCATTATAGAAAAGTAGGTTAAGCCATAATTATTCCCAACTTAAGGTGTAAATGCACATATCTCTCTTACTAATATCAATTACTAACTTTCACCACTTTAATTCAGTCCAAATTCCACTTTGCCTATTTTCAATGTATTAATATGTATTAAAGTACATAGTGCACATTAACGTATAGAAACCCTAATTTCAGAACTTTTTAGCAAAATTCAGATTTATCTTTTGAAAATATCACCAATTAGCTTATTAGGTTCTCTTGATGAAGAAAACATATTTTTATATTAATTTGAGTTATGATGATTAAGATGTAATTTGTATGGATTTTATGCATTAAATTCATTTTACAAAAATCACCCTTCGTCAAACCATGAAATC
This sequence comes from Alisma plantago-aquatica, assembly GCA_963693085.1. Taxonomy (NCBI): domain Eukaryota; kingdom Viridiplantae; phylum Streptophyta; class Magnoliopsida; order Alismatales; family Alismataceae; genus Alisma; species Alisma plantago-aquatica. Next base: position 954,442,571 of record OY856410.1, on the reverse strand, counting down.
AGACCTTGAAATATTTTTATTAGATATCAAATTAAATTTAAAATTCCAAAACATATTTATTTGTCAAATTTGGATAAGCGGATTAGAAGATATGAATTTTTCAATACTGACCAATAGGAAATTACCACATCATCAAACCGATCGAGATAATTAAAGAGAGAGGGAGAGGGAGAAAACACCATTTGACCTAAGATCAGGTTTGAAGTTGCATAGGTAACCAAACTAGAGCTTCTAGGGAAGGTAAAATAGCAAGAAACCAAAACCCTAGAAGAACATGGTAAAAAGAGATGGAAATCATCGATTTTAAACATAGAAGCATGAGTTTTAAGCATGTACTAAGCAATATATGAGAAAGGGGTTAACAAAACTTGCCTCTAGGAAGGTAAGAAGGTCAAAATAGAAAGGATCCTGAGATTAGAAGGTCTGGTTGCTCCAAGCCAAGCTCCTTTCTTGAGCAAAGATCACCTTCTTCACTTTAGAGGTGCAAACCCTAGCAAAAGAGCATGGAGATGAGATGTTTTAGGGTTCTAGGTGGAGTTTTACCATGGAAGGTCATGGTTCTGACCTAGAAGAAGGTGGGAGGAATACTAACAACATGAAAATAGGGTAGGAAAGGAGGATTATTACTAGTTTTGGTCAAAATCACCAAGGAGGAGCTTAAGAAATCCTAAATAGAGAAATTTGGAACCCTAGGAGCCTTCTTCACCAAGGTAGGCACCCTCTTTTACCTTGGGATAGAAACTTCGTGTCCAAACATATAAGGGATGATGCTATAAGCTGTGGGAAAGAGAAGGAGAAAATTGCTTCTTGGATTGGGAGGTGGGAAGGGGTAGGCATGACTTTATAAAGAAGGGGGCAAGTATGAGGTGTCTATGGGACTTTCCATGTGTCCTTAGGCTAGGGCTTCATGACCATGCAAGAGGACATCTCATAGACCTCTTGTATATCAAAGGTCAGTCCTAAGAGCCCATGGAGCCTTCTAGGCCATCCCCACCGTCCTTCAAAAAAAAGAAATAACCCCATTGGTTGATAGCTTTTAAAGATAAGCACATTTATAAAGAGGGTAATCCCTATAATGCCCTTGGAGAGAAACACCTTCAAACCAAGGTAAAACTAGGAGCCCCATGGTTCAAAATCTTGTGAATGGTAAGGGAATATCTAAGGATTGAAATTCAGATGATAATTTGCAAAGAAAACTTCCCAATTTGGTAAATTGCATAAAGTCCAAAATGTACCTAAAATTACATAACTTGCACAAACAACATCTAAATCGAACCAAAATTGAAACTTATGATAATTTTATGTTTTCAAATCATATAAAAAAGTTAGATTAAATTTTAGAGCAATTAATTATGGTAATTAAGCTTTCACTGAGGTATTTGCGCATAAACCCTTATATTGGTACAATTAGTGAATAAATGTTCATTAAACCACTATAAATTCCAGAAGTTAGGCATCAAGGCCAAAAAGGACAGAAATGATAGGAAAATATTGGGAAAGGGACAAAAAGAGAATATGTCAAAGTTTTGATATGTTACAACACTCCACCCCTTAAAGAGGATTTTGTCCTCGAAATCTAAAGCAAAGTGAGTATGCAACATCTCACCACTAAATTCCTAGATTGAATCCATTAAACTTCCACCAAAACTTTTACCAACTTAAACTCCTTGTTTTTCAACTACTTAACTTGGGAGTTCAGAATCTTCTCAAGCAACTCCACATAGGTCAGGTTCTCATGGATCATCTAAAGGTTCCAACTTTATGATTTCTTTTTAAATTTTTGTCTTATTAGAATTATAGTCATTAGGATATCACATTATCATGATTATTCTTTTAATTGGGTCATGTCATATTTACTTTGTTTCCAAAAGAGTTATATTTCATTATTATGCTTGAAACTATATCTATTTCTTATTTACCTCATTATGAGTTTTAGCGCAATTAGAGTTTACTCAATTATCAATATACTTGATTATTATCCTTAATAATTGGATTTAGTCTCTATTATCAACATATTGAATTATAACAAATTATTTTGCACAAATTAAGACATTTTATCCAACTTGTTACAAGTAATCCAAATAATGTCACATTAATCACTTATATCTATATTTAACATTGTCACATTAACTTTCTTATTCACATTAATGTCATCATTAATCATTTTCTCATATTTATTTAGGTCTTATGATTGATTATGCACTTTTATGTGAATCAATTACTACTTATCCATATTGAAGTCATTATATGTATTTTAGTGATCAAGGTGGCACATATTAAACATTAATGATTTGATTCACATACTAAGTCATTAGGTGATTAATTAGGTGTGTTTTAGAAAACAAGGTGATATGCATTTCATATTGATGACCTAGTTAATTTATGATTTATGTGTATTAAAGTATGTTATCTGATTATGACACCTAGTGACACTAATGTATCATGAATGTCATTAAGGATGTATAGGTTAAGGTTAGATGATTACAACTTAGGGTTTAGGTTAACATGATAATTATTCTTCACCTATACCTTCTTAGGATTCATTAAGTCTGAGGTTAGATTACAATTATCTTGTCCATCATATCATTAGGGTTTATTGGTATATAACATGGTCAACATCATGCTTATCCACTATTTATATTAAAATGTGAGTTACTCTTATTGTGTGCATTAGATATACATTAGGGTTCAAACATATGAACTATTCATTAGAAGATCGTTATATTTTCTTTTGGATACCAAGAAACATGTGGTTACAATATAACTTGTTTGGTAAAAACTAAGGATTCAAGCACACTAACTTCCTAATTAGGGAGTTAGGGTTTCTAAAGTCAATGTAGCTAGATTTTGGTATGTTACATGACCCCATACCCTTGGAAAGGATTTCATCCTCAAATCTAACTACCCAAACATCATCAAACCAACTACTCTCCACCCCTTAAAAGGTTTGACCTACCAAGATAAACTAATCTATAGGTAAAAGGGTGAGTCTAACTAAACCATATACAAGATCCATCATGCTTCATTGTGCACTCTGATTGCTTACTAAACACCAAACTTCAAAGTCTAGGTTCTAGGGATAACTATCCAAACATGTGGTTCTATGGGTCATAAGGGAACTATATTGGGTATCCATCCTCAAACAAGTCATTACACTTGGGAAACTATTTCAACATATTAGGGTCCCTAAAGATAAATCGTATAGATGTCTAAGGCTACTATTGCCTAAAAGCATGCTATTTTGAACAATTCATATCAGCTCCGGCCAGGCCGATATCATATGGATTCTGGAGTCCTTGTAAACCAAGCTAGTGGTGCGGAGGAAAATCTTGCCAGCCTCAAACCCTGATCCTTTCTAGACACCTTTTCTTTCAACTTCATGTCTTAGTAGCTGCCTAAAGGCCAAGCTAAACAACCTCAAGTTACTATGGTTACTTATGCATCTTTTACTTGTAAGCATTTTAAGGATCTATTCATCATTATTCTAATGTGAAACTATATGATCCTAAATCAACCCTTCATCATCTATTGATCAACTCTAGGGTAAACATGTCACCTAAAGGAACTATGTAAGGCAGGAATTCTAATTAGGGAGACAAAACTGAAATAGTCAGATTCCAACTGCCGTGGGCTCTGATACCATGTTGTAAGGGGTGAAATCACCCCTTTACTAAACATTTGAAGAATTAACATCCATTCCAAACGCTCTCAGAGGTATGATGGAATGGGCATAAATTTTCCAAATTTATTAAACATTAGTATACAAAAGACCATTAGAAAGCAACAGAATAAAAAAAATAACTGACTATATTCAATTTTGATAAAAGGTTTACAAAAATACATCAAATTCTCACATTAGGGTTTTCATCAAAACACACAATCATGATCTAGATAGAGGGAAGTCTAGACTACTACAATCTTACCTCCAAGCAACATCTCCATCAACTGAGTCTAAGCCAAAAGCTAAGATCTTCCTTGTCTTATCCATCATCTTGCTCAACACCTGGGTGGTTGAGAAGGCACCCATAAAAAAGGGAAAGGGAAGAAAAGTATGTGTCACAAAACTAGTCTAGGATATCAAGATAAGTAAAGCAAATAAAAATAGGTTAGGGTTTATCATATGATGAAGATAACAAGAGTATGATGCTATATATCAAATAAGCTTGCCATTACAAATATAATAAAAAAAGATTTGCATGTAAGATAGTTATGTCTACGTAACTAAGTATGGTTGAGGCACCTAATGGACCTCTAACCTTAGGAAGGGGAGAATAAGACATTCCCAGTCACCTTCAATATTATGGGGAGAATACGACATTCCCCAGGGCGATTATTTACATGCCCTCTGTGGGTGGTTGTACATAAGTACCGCTACTTTAAATTAAATAGAACATAAATCCACATGCTATAAAAAGTAGTCATGGAAAGAATAATCATATGAATCAATAAGCATGGCAGTGGGGTACCAAGACCCAAGAATAATGTTCCAAAATTAATTTATAAGTATAGCAAAAGATTCAAGAGTATATGAAATAGGGTTTAATAAAGCCTCATTATAGAAAAATAGGTTAAGGCACAATTATTCACAACTTAAGGTGTAAATGCACATACCTCTCTTACTGATATCAATTACTAACTTTCACCACTTTACTTGAGTCCAAGTTCCACTTTGCCTATTTTCAATGTATTAACATGTATTAGAGTACATAGTGCACATTAACGTATTGAAACCCTAATTTCAGAACTTTTTAGCAAAATTTGGATTTATATTTTGAAAACATTACCAATTAATGTATTAGGTTCTCCTGATGAAGAAAACATATTTTATGTTAATTTTTGAGTTATGATGATTAAGATGTAATTTTTATGGATTTTATGCATTAAATTCATTTTACAAAAATCACCCTTCATCAAACCATTAAATCAGACCTTGAAAATATTTTTATTAGATAGAGATTAATTTTATAATTCCAAAACATACTTATTTGTCAAATTTGGATAAGTGAATTAGAAGATATGAATTTTTCAATACTGACCAATAGGAAATTGCCACATCATCAAACCAATCGAGATAATTGAAGAGAGAGGGAGAGGGAGAAAACACCATTTGACCCAAGATCAGGTTTGAAGTTGTATAGGTAACCAAACTAGAGCTTCTAGAGAAGGTAAAACAGCAAGAAACCAAAACCCTAGAAGAACATGGTAAAAAGAGATGGAAATCATCGATTTTAAACATAGAAGCATGAGTTTTAAGCATGTACTAAGCAATATATGAGACGGGGGTTAACAAAACTTGCCTCTAGGAAGGTAAGAAGGTACAAACAGAAAGGATCCCAAGATTAGAAGGTCTGGTTGCTCCAAGCCAAGCTCCTTTCTTGAGCAAAGATCACCTTCTTCACTTTAGAGGTGCAAACCCTAGCAAAAGAGCATGGAGATGAGATGTTTTAGGGTTCTAGGTGGAGTTTTACAATGGAAGGTCATGGTTCCGACCTGGAAGAATGTGGGAGGAATACAAAAAACATGAAAATAGGGAAGGAAAGGAGGATTCTTACTAGTTTTGGTCAAAATCACCAAGGAGGAGCTTAAGAAATCCTAAATAGAGAAATTTGGAACCCTAGGAGCCTTCTTCGCCAAGGTAGGCACCCTCTTTTACCTTGGGATAGCAACTTCATGGCCAAACATAGAAGGGATGATGCTCTAATCTGTGGGAAAGATAAGGAAAGGATTGATTCTTGGATTGGGAGGTGGGAAGGGGTAGGCATGGCTTTATAAAGAAGTGGGCAAGTATGAGGTGTCTATGGGACTTTCCATGTGTCCTTAGGCTAGGGCTTCATGGCCATGCAAGAGGACAACTCATAGACTCTTCTTGTATATCAAAGGTCGGTCCTAAGAGCCCATGGAGCCTTCTAGGCCATCCCCACCATCCTTCAAACAAAGAAATAACCCCATTGGTTGATAGCTTTTAAAGATAAGCACATTTATAAAGAGGGTAATCCCTATAATGCCCTTAGAAAGAAACACCTTCAAACCAAGGTGCAACCAGGTTCCCCATGGTTCAAAATCTCGTGAATGGTAAGGGAATATCTAAGGATTAAAATTCAGGTGATAATTTGCAATGAAAACCTCCCAATTGGGTAAATTGTGTAAAAGTCCAAAATGTACCTAAAATTGCATAACTTGTACAAACAACATCCAAAGAGAACAAATTTGAAACTTAGGATCATTTTTTGTTTTCAAATCATATAAAAAAGTTAGATTAAGGTTTAGAGCACTTAATTATGGTAATTAAGCTTAGGTATTTGTGTATAAACCCTTATATTGGTACAATTAGTGAATAAATGTTCACTAAACCACTATAAATTCCACAAGTTAAGCATCAAGGCCAAAAAGGATAGAAATGATAGGAAAATACTGGGAAATGAACAAAAAGAGAATATGTCAAAGTTTCAGTATGTTACAATGAGTCTACCGCAATGACATATAAAGTCCAACTACAAAATAGCCTAGTATGCCTTGGTATATAGGTCACTGAACTAGTGAACATGGTATACAAACCCAATCATCTAAGGCACAATCACAATTGTCCTTTATCACATTATATACATTGAGAAGCAACCACTGTCATTCTCCTACTAAGGCATACCACAACCATCCTCAAAACCTTGGGATCAATATGACAAGGGAACTCAATTACTTGCATCTCGCATACTCAATAGTATGTGCTTCAAGTTTCCATTAGGAACACTCGTTTCACCATTCTACAAAACCTAAAATTGAAATGGATCTATGGCCAGGGAAACTACATGATTAGGGTTTTACTTGATTAGTTAAAATCAATTGGGTATCTTTTACCTACATCAATCAAGTTACATACAAATCCTAGAAGGATTTTACAAAATATAAGGTAGATTGCAACTTCTAGAAGATATAAAATGCATAAGGTATAAACTTTTCATACTCATGAGTCCACACTCATCATTAAATCATCATGGGGTATTAATCCCTCATCACCTTACTAGAGGATAAAACCTCAATTAGGTCACAAAGCTACTACCCAGGTCATAAGACCATTCATATTGTTTCCTACAAAAATATCATTATCTGTCCACGCCTCAACAAGGCTTGTTACTACCGCCATACATGTATTGCATAGGTACAACATATCCATGTAATTAAGAACTTATGATGCTTACAAGATAACATGTTAAGGTTACAACAGTTTAGGAGAGAGAAGTTACTCTATCAAGTTAATTACTCAAGCAAGCTAAACATTAACATTATATACTTGCAATTAGGACAACATAGCAAATTGAAATAGGGTTTCAAAACAACAAGGAGAAGTAAACCCTAATTACCACCATCTCTAACATTCTTGGAAACATCTTGATCAAACACAATCATCATCAAGTCAACAATACATGATGACCTAGTAACCCAAAAACATCATCGACCACATAAGCTCACACATGGCATAGGTCGCTAAAAACTAGGCTACATATCCTCATTGACGGCTGAGGGTCAACCACAAAAATGACCGCTGAGAACCAAGCCCATGACCACTAAAAACCAGGGTTCTGATCCCCTTTCAATGACCGATGAGAATGTTTATCTTCAATGACAATATGAACTAGGTTAACCACCTTCAACAATCATTGAGAAATCAAAAGTTCAACAACCAAACATGGGTCCATCTTTGACGACCAAAGACACCTAAAAACATCATCGACCAAGGAGAAAATCACCATCTTAAGCGGCCATCAAATAACCAACTCATCAACCTCAAGAAGGTGAAAAGCTCATTGACCACTATGAAAAACTTGGTGATCACTCAACATCACTATCCTTGATGACCAAATGAAGAGATAAAAAACTTATCAACCACAAGATCATCAAGTTGATCATCACCATGAAATCAAAACATCAATGTGTAACCGCATGAAGGAAAGCAACACCAAAAACCCTAATTACGATAATCAACAAGTTAAGGAAAAACCACGTGATGAGTGAGAAACCATCATTTAGCACATGCATGTAAAGATCAACACATCATTTAGCACATGCATGTAAAGATCAACATTCTCATCATCAACCATATAAATGTGCACTAGGTTGGGGTTCATCAAAGAAGGGTTTGTCTATTTAAGATCACCATGGAACAAAAGCTCTAGCTATCACCATTATTCTATTTGAAGCCATGTTTTAGAGAAAGGATATTTGCATGCAAAGATTAAGTGTACCAATAATCGAGGACATGGTTACATAACTCGCCTTGGATGTGAAGAAACAAATCCAACAACAAGGATGCTCCAAGAAAATAGAGGAAACCTAGCCTAATAACCACCTCACGACCAAGCTAGCATCACCTCAAAGAGAGAAGCAAAACCATAGGTTAAAGGAGTTGAAGATGGAGAGAAAAACCCTAGGTTGAAAAGATAAGAAAGAGGGTAGATATCCAACTCAACTTGAGCACTACCATGGAGAACCATGGATTTGGCCAAGAAAAGAGAATTTCCTCAAGAAGCACCACCATGGAGACCCTGGATTCGGCCAAGAGGAAGAAGAGGGGTAGGGTTTGCTAAAGAACAAACACTAAGAAAGGTAGATCACTTACCGAGATTAAAGAATACCAAATGATCACCAAAACAAGGGTTTCTCCAAACCCTAGCTCCACAAGCAAGATGGATCATCCACTTGCCCAAGCTCAAGCACCACCAAGAACCCAAGGGATGAGCTCCAAGTAAGAGGAGAGGTAGGAAGGGTGTAAAAGGTTCACTTGCATATAAGGAGGGAGGTATATATATCTAAGGGTAGATAGATAAGGGTGATTATGTGTTATGAAAACATGTGCCACTTGTCCATTATAACTCGCCCATGCAAGCATTGAACACATGCATGCAACATACGTCATTAAAACCAAGAAAAGCAAGTGAACTCACTTCTAGGAAAAGCCCACAACCGATGATAACATTAGTGACTAAAGCACACGACTGATGAAGAACCACAAGATAGGTGATCAGTGAAAATCTTCAGTGACCAAAGGGTCAAAAGCTCATTCAACAACTGAAGATCAAACTCTATGGCATCTCACAAAATCATAGATCACAACACCACATTATGTCACATCAAATCAAGATCTAACAAGGATATAGTGAGACACTCTCTCCAACATGATGCCATAACATGTGGGGCACACAAAGCATGTGACAAATTGCAAGATAAACCCTAAACATGGAAAATTTGCAATTTGGTCCAAAATAAGCACAAATAACTTAACTATCTCAACCAAAATCCAAACTGGTCCAAACTTGAAACATAATCATGTCACATGTTATTAAAGCACATAACATGATTAGATTAAGGTTTTAAGAATCCAATTATGTTAACAAGCAAGATAAACTAGAAAGCTAAGTTAGGGGTCTTCCAAAGGAAGATAAGGTTAAGCATGTGATCTACCTTCTCAAGGCTAGTATTGGCCATTGGTGGGCCACTGAAGATGAGAAGAAGGTGGGTGAAGAGACCATTTTGGAGGGTTTTAGTGGGAGTTTGTTAGTTGTTATTTTCTCAAGGCATACGTGGAGGAGAATATGGCTTAGTGTGAGCAGTTATGCTAAGGGTTGTGGCGTATGAATGATTATGAGGTGAAGTTTATTGAGTCTTTGAGGTTTTGTACTCACATGACATTGATGGATAATGAGAGTATTAGAAGGTCTAAGAAGGGATTGAAATATCGAGTTAGCATGAATGTTTTCAACATTGGGGTCACATGAGAAGTTTTCCACCTATGTGGAGTTTATTAGGAGGATATAGAGGACATATGTGGACCAGCAAGAGGCTAGTGCAAGGAAGAGGTCATCTCAATTCTAGGGACAATAGCCAAGTAGCTATAAGAAGCATAGGTTTTCTACACAACAATATCAGCAATCACATTAGACGTTGGTAGTTTATGAGCCAAGGACACAAGTGCAACCTCAATGGTCTATTAACAAGTGGAGATGTCGTAATTTTCTACTGACTGGGATAAATAATTTGGGATCTATTTCTATGGAAAGGATGTCCATGAAGCATTATGATAAAAGGACATGCTTCAAGTGTGGCCAGGTTGGCATGTGAAATGGTCTTGTCCCATGAAGAACCAGGAAGTTACATAGTAGCCAAGGTAGAGCCAATAGGACTCGAAACAACAATAATATAGTAGCAGTGGTAGAAAAGGATATGGCTAGACATATCAAACATGGTTTTCAGGACCAGCAAGCAGAGGTTAAGGATGACAACATGCAACAGCTAAATTCAAACCCATGTGTCAGCTGGATGGAATGGTTAGCCTACGAGTCATGATAGGGCAGATGGAACTTTTTCATTCTGACTTGTCTACATCTGCATATGTATTTGTTTTTGTTGACACGGGTGCAACACACTCGTTTATCACTAGAGAGGTCATAAATAGTTGTAACTTGCATGTTAGTACTAGAACTGATGATCTTTTGTTAGAAACCCATTTAGTTGGCTCTGTGGCATTGTGGGAAGTGTGACCATCTTGTGATCTTTCTATCTTAGGTAACAATATTTGAGTGGATCTTATGCCATTTAATATGCATGGATTCAATGTGATCCTAGGGAATGATAATTTGGAGAAGAACAAGTTTGTTTAGGATGTGGTTCCAAGGTCACAAAGTTTTGTGATGGTGACATATTTGATTTTCCAAGGAGATGGGAAGATTCTTCCTACTTATCTCATTTTGGCAGTGGAAGAAGAGAAGTTGACGAGATAAGGATGTGAAGCCTTCTTAGCACATGTGGTAGATACCAAGGTGAGGAGTCATAGTATCCATGACATGGTGCGTGAGTTTGAGGATGTTTTCCTTGATGAGTTTCTAGGTGTTCACCCCTGAGAGATATTGATTTTGAAATCAATCTAGTCCTTGGCACGTAGCCCATAGCACATGCACCTTATAAGATGGCTTCAACAGAGATGGAGTTGAAGAAGTAGTTGCAGGAGTTTTTGGAGAAGGGTTTCATATGACTAAGCACATCCCCTTGGGGTGCTCTAGTGTCGTTTGTGAAGAAGGATGGTTCTGTGAAGCTTTGCATAGACCACTAACAGTTAAATAGGTTCATGATGAGGAACAAGTATCTATTGTTCATGATATCTGATTTGTTTGACCAATTAAGATGTGCTATATTGTTTTCTAAGACAGATTGACATCATGATATCACCAGTTGAGAATCAAGATAAATGACATACCTAAGACTACTTTTAGGACTAGGTATGGTCATTATGAGTTTGTGGTTATGCTGCTTGGGCTAACCAATACACCAGAGGCATTTATGGATATGATGAACATAGTTTTCTGACTATAACTTGACGATTTCATGGTGGTGTTCATAAATGACATCTTGATGTACTCCAACAAAAGTCAATGACATGAACAACATCTTCGTCAGGTGTTGGAGTTGTTGAGGCAGAATAAGTTGTATGCTAATCAAGTTTTGGCTGACCAAGGTGTATTTTCTTGGTCATGTCATCCTCTAGAAAAGGTGTTTGTGTATACTCAAAGAAGGTGAGTCAATGTTGGGGAGGGAGCATCCTAAGACACCGACTGAGGTTTGGCTAGTTACTATCAAAGGTTCATCAAGAACTTAAGTGTTGTAGTGTAATTTTTGACCAAGCTAAGTAGGAAGTGTGTGCCTTTCGTATGGGAAGATAATTGTCAATGTTTTTTATAGTTGTTGAAGGAGAAGTTGATGAGTTCCCAAATTTAAGTGTTATTAGAGCCTAGGAAATGCTACATCATTTTTTTGTGATGCTTCAAAGAATGGGTTGGGATGTGTGTTGATGTAGGACAATAATGTGATTTCTTTTTCTTCTTCATAGGTGTAGAAATAGGAGAATAACTACACAACTCATGATTTGGAGTTAGTAGTTTAGTTCTTGCTTTGAAGATTTGCAAACATTACCTATATGGAGAGACTAAATCTTCACAAATTACAAGGATCTTCAGAACATCTATTTGAAGCAGGAGCTAAATATGAGACAAAGGACATGGATGGAGTTGATAAAGGAATATAACTATACAATAGACTATCATTCAAGAAATGGGAATGTATGCATTGGGTAGAAAGTCATATTCGTCTTCATCTAGAGATGAGGTACAATTATACTCCATGGCTTGTCACAAGAGGGACATGTTGGTATTAATTTTCTCTCCTTGTTGGAAGATTTGTTGGGATAGATACATGCAAAGACAATGTTAATACAACATATCAAATATGCACAAATTGGTGATAGTGTGGAACTTAATATTAGGTTAGAGTTTGTCAGTGGAAAACAAATGGGTTCAATGAGACAAGTGATGGGAAGTGCTTTCACAATCGGATGGTGGTTCCTAATGTTGATAGTTTGAGGGAATGGTGCTTGAGGAGGCTCATTCCTCAATGTGCATGAAGCATCTTGCCACTACCAGTACAAAAATGTATCATAATCTCAACGGCTTATACTAGTGACCAGGTTTGAAGCATGATGTGGTAGAGTTTGTGGCCAAGTGTGTAGTTTGTCAACTAGTTAAGGCAAAACATTGGAAGCCTAAAGGGATATTGCAACCTTTGCCAATTCCGCAACAAAAATGGGATCATGTAACAGTGGACTTTGTAGTTGGTCTTCCTAATATAGAAAAAAATCATGATTTTGTTTGGATGATTATTGATCGGTTGGCAAAGTTAGCTCAATTTTTCGATCAAGACCACCTATACCGCATAGAAGTTGGCACATATCTATATCGATAAGATAGTTTGTCTACATGGCATAGCTGCTAAAATAATATATAGGTCCTCAATTTATGAGCACATTTGGGAACATCTACATACATCTATGGGGACACATATGAGGTTCAGTACACACTTTCACCCATAGACGGATGGTCAACCAGAAAAGATCATTCAAACCAGAAAAGATCATTCAGACATTGGGGGGTTTGTTGAGGGCATGCGTACTGTAGTCTTTAGAAGTTGGGATATTCACTTGAGTCTGATTGTGTTTGCCTACAATAATAGTTATTAGAAGAGTATATATATGGTTCTGTATGAGGCTTTTTATGGAAGGCGTTGTAGGTCACCACTTTGTTATATGAGGTAGGTGAATATCAGTTTTTGGATCTTGAATAGGTGCAATAGATTCCAGATAATATCAAGGTTATTAGATAACAGTTGAAGGAAGCACATGACAGACATAACTCATATGCAGACAATTGACATAGACTATTAGAGTTCCAAGTTGTAGACCATGTGCACCTCAAATTCTCCCCTTGGAAGGGTGTTCTAAGGTTTTGTAAGAAGGGTAAGCTAACTCCTAGGTTTATGGGACCTTACCCTATCATAGCTCAAGTTGAGAAGGTGGCGTACATGTTGGAGTTATTGTCAAAGTTGCAAAGGTTGCATGATATGATCCATATTTAAGTCTTGTGGAAGTGTCACCCTGATATGGAGTAGACAATTCAACTTGTGGATTGGAGTTGAATAATGACATCTCTTAAGCTGAGGGTCCAGTTTTGACCTTAGATAGGCGTGTGTTGAAGTTGATGAAATATGTAGTTTTAGTGAAGGTGTTGTGTAATCATCATGGTGTAGGGGAGGCCCCATGGGAGCTATATGATTAAGTGTGTAGGAAGTACCCATCTTTGTTTGCCCAAGATTCTAGGTGTGAAATCATTGTTAGGGATTTATGGTTGCAAGGTCCCTAAACTTTTTTTTATAAATATGCTTGTTTTCCTTTCTCGAATCTTTAGTCTCACAACTAAATTTTATATTATGATTTCAATTGATAAATCTATGCTCGAAATTTGAGCTAATTCTGACTTTGTTTGCTCAAGTTATGCAATTTTATGTACTTTGTAGACTTACATGCAATTTTCCTATTTAGGGAGTGGGTCTAACTATAATTTTAATATATGTATATTTTGTTACATAATATTGTTAACAATCTTGTAAAATTTTATTATATTTAGATGCTTTTGAACTTTGTTGCATGGGGTACCAAACCCCTATAAATACTTAACTAGTTGGTACTAATTCCTTATGTTGTGATCAGTCGATGGCTTATGAGCCTTACAAATAGAAGAAATTTGCTAATCCATTGGAGGTTGCCTTGTTAAAACTAATGTCCCTTTTCTTGATGATGACCCAACTGGTTCTACATTGGACTGGTGGAGAAAGAAAAATTTCCCTCTAATGAGATTTGTTATACCATCAAGCGGGCTATTTACAAACCATAAGCCATATCATAAACTCCCTCTGATGACTATACATGCTTTTATCACCATGTAGGTCAATGAGGAATTGATTTCTTTAGCAACCGATGGATGTTGTTTTCTTTTATTCTGATCTGAAGAAGAGAGAAACCCCACATATGATTAATAGACGAGATGCAAGACTTGCTTTAATAGACCATCAAGATTTTTCACTTATTAACTGATGAGAAGACCTTGTTATTAGTGGGATACTTCCCTCCCTCCAATGATCAGCTTCCATGTGACCCTTGCAAGCAGCTAAAGGAATACCTATACTTTGATAAATGAGAATTTGTGCTCTTCTTCTTGTCTAATGAGTGAGATTCAGCCATCTAAAAAATTTTCCATTTCCATCAGACAGACAATAGTGTACAATGAATTTTATTAAAACTTGCCTTATTAGACCGATGACTAATCCTTCCAATGATTGTCAACCTACAAACCAATGTCTAGATAGCATACAAACACATCGATGCGGTTTTCCAGACATGTAGGCTGATGAATTTTCTAGTCCCTTTGATTGACAAAAACATTACCTTAGATCCTTTGACTGCCACCCTACCTATAAATGACCATGTTCACACACATCTAATAATCTTTGGTGAAATTCTATACTGTATTTAGAGATCGATGAAGGATCACTCAATGAAAGATGCACATTGGTGGATGCATGTTTTGGACTAAGCTTTCTTTGGAATGATCTAAGCCTTTTAATCTTATTGCTTACTCCCTACACATAAGATATCCTATTCTAAACCTTTTTATTATTGTTAATTCCTTATTATTTTCTACCATGACCGAGATCCACAGTGCTACAAGTTGAAAACTTGTGCATATGGCTAAGGAACCCTCTTTTCTTCTCTCTTTGCTCTAGATACGCCATGTTCTTGGAGTTAGGAGATTTATTGGAGCTTTTGGAGGGCAAAGCTTGGACTATTACTTCTTATTTTTTAGATTTCTTTCTTAGACTTGATTTTATTTTCTTTAAGGTGAGTAATATAACTTTGATGCATTACTTGCCTTCTGATTGCATGCATAATATTAATCTTTTTTCTAAAGTTTGTAATATGCTAAAATGGTATTTTATTTATTGTTTTGTATAAGTAACAAGATACCACAATTTTTTAAGATTTTCTTAGACCTTGTATATGATTTATTCTATAACTTTAATATTTCTTGAACATGCAAAAATTAAAATTTGAAGTGCCTTATAAATGTCATTTTTATTACGTTTTGGTACCCAACGAAGGGAAGTTCAATCCACATGAGAAACCTTGTTGTATGATGGTTATCCTATGGAAATTTTGAGGTTTCTATTTACTATTATTCTGTTGTAGTAATTGTTGAATGAAATACCTACAATGAAGGTGGTTCATCCATGTAGAATTTTGAATATATGTTTTCCTAAATCTTAAAAACAACATAACTTTTATATACAATGAAGTTTTAAGCTAAATTTTTGGGCGTCGCCATGTTTATGATTTATAAGCTCTATCAAAATTTAGGGATGTAATGAGATTCATAGAGGGAGTTATCATTGTTATGGTGTAAATGACAAATTGGGCTTTTATTTGTCCTAATTTGAGGTTTTGTCCTCTTTATGGACAATGATGTTTACATATACTATGATTGAGAGTCATGGCATTGTTTTATTCATTTTATATCTTCTGAATTTGCAACCCATAATTTATTTTACTATATTCATTTAAGAGCTTATTTAACTTGATTAATGTAGTTAAAAATATTTCATTGGCTTAATTGATCAAGTGTAACCTTAGACATTTAGTGCCCTGTGATCATAGAATTGATCAAATGAGTAATCTTAAAGGAGCTCAAACTCATATAATTGAGTACATGCGGATGTAGGGAGGTTATATCTTTATCATCCTAATTCCAATCTTTTAGAGAGAGGTTGAGGTTGTGTCTTAAATTTTATGTGATAGAGAGTAGATGGGGTAGTAACTTTGATTTGATAGTTTATACCCTAGTTTTGATGTTGTGGCATGTGTATCTAGGATGGACAACGTTTGATTTTTAGTAGTTTCTCCCATCGTGCCACTACAATTTTTCACTTGTACTGATCAAAATAAAGAGTTCTTGAGGATTCCAGCCATCCTAGATCTTATACGGGGATAATTGTGACTTTGTGGTGGTAAGATAGTAGCTTGAGTGGTACGCCTCAAGCTACCCATGGATTAATAAAACATGTGATCCAGTTGTATAGTTTATCTATTAAGGTTATTTGGCAAATCATATTGTATGATAATAGTTGCTTTATTCTTCTTAATAATGTCATATCTGATTCATATTCTTACATGTTCATTTATCTATACATGTAACTTTATATGTACCTATTCATTTTATGAACTCTGATTAGTTCTCTAACCTTTTATAGTATATGCTTTAATTGAATTAGTTTCATAACCTACTTGTAAGCAATAAATATCATTAGAGGTTATATAATATTGTTGGGACTTGGGGTCTCACTTCATGGGTTTCCACATCTTTTTAAGTGATTAGTAGTGCAGTCAGACTTGTGGTGGCAAGGAGACTCATTTTGCAAATCAATAAAGTTGAGAGATCAGTGATGTTCTTATTAGAGTCCTAGAGTCATCCATGTACTCTCAAATCATGGCAGGGGGATTTGTGTATGTTGTATATCGACTCAATTTGTTTAGTTGGGTGTTTGAAGAATAGAAATGTTGTAAATATCTGGAAGACATATTTTGTATATTAGTTATGGCTGATGCCATGGGTACTCATGTAAAGATACATGGTATGCATATATGTGATGTTGGGCCTTTGTGCAAGTTTCCTATGGATTGTTTTGAAAAAATATGTTTGGTTTTAATTATGTACCTTTTTGGTATTATGGCTAAATAGTGCTTGATTGACACTTTAATTTTGAGTAATCTCATTTAGTGTGGTGGGTTGTTGCAAGTGCCAATTAGATGAAGCACACCCACAACAAGGTACTTCATAGAATCATCATACCACGAGGTCAAGGTAGTTACTTTTAATAAGTGGTCATCATGCAAAGAGTCATTCATAGGGACTGCGTCACAATCTTGGATGTGAAATTGGCTAAGATGATTGACAATAACATTTTTATTTCCCTTCTTATCCTTTGTTTCTAGGTCAAACTCTTACAATAATAAGATCCATCTAATCGGCCTGGACTTCACATCCCTTTTTAGCATTGAATACTTGATAGTAGCATGGTCGATGTATACTATCACTTGCGATCCTATTACATAGGAGTGAAATTTATTAAAGGAATAAACAACTATGAGAAACACCATTTAGTGTTAAAATTCATCGCATATCTTGTAGGTGTAGTAAATGACATTATGCTTCTTGTTGTCAGCCCCAAAATTACACCTACAATGTGATCATTGGCTTAAAACATGATCTCAAAAGGAATAAACAAATCTGGGGCATAAAGGGGGTAGGTATGCATCTTCCTTCAGGGCAGTTAAACTCTTTATGTAGTCATAATTGATAATGAAGTCCATATCCTTCTTCTATAATAGTTGGAGGAGATAATTGGAAACAAATTCTGACTTTGCCTTGTCTACCTCGATGCCTCTAGAGCTAACACAATGTCCTAGAATACTCCCTTCTTTCACCCTATAGTGGCATTTTTCCCGATTAAGCACTGAATGTGCTTCTTCACAATATTCTAGAATTAAGAAGAGATGGTGTAGGCATGCCTCAAAAGAATCTTCATAGACAAATATATTTTCCATGAAGATCTTTGTTATTGCTTTGGTAAGTTCGGTAAAGATAGTAGACATACAATGCGAGAAAGTGGCAGGTGCATTGCATAATCCAAAGAGCATTTGACAAAAGTCATATGTGTCAAAGGGACATGTTAAGGTAGTCTTTTCTTGATCACTATGGTATATGGGGATTTTATAGAAGCCAAAGTATCCATCCAAGTAACAAAAGAACTCATGGTGTATAAGACTCTCTAGGACTTCATCAAGAAATGGGAGTGGGAAGTGGTCTTTCCTAGTAGCATTTTTGAGCTTGCAATAGTCAATGCACACACACCATCCAGTTATGATGCAGGTGCACATAGGCTCATTCTTCTCATTGAAAACAATTGTAGTGCCTCCTTTCTTTAGTACTACTTGAACATGACTCACCCATGGTGAATAAGGATGGGATACATGATCCCAAAAAGTTGTAGTTTTATCACTTCGTTGCGCATGACCTCCTTGAGAATTGGGCTCATCTTACTTTGAGTCTTGATGGATGTCTTGTAGTTGTGATCATAATAGTTCTACGCATATAGAGGGCTTATATAACTGTAGTAAGGTTAGTCATTTTATAGCATAATGCCTTCTGCATCTTCCTTAACTAAATCACCAACCTGGCATCTAGCTCAACAATGATATATGCATTGATGATGACTAGGAAAACCTTTGTTCATCTAGGAAGACATATTTTAGTCCACCAGGTAGAGGCTTCATTTCTAGTGTAGTGGGCACCTCGTCTTATTCTTCAATTATGGAGACAGATTCAGGATCTATTATAGAGTCTATTTAGTTAAGTTGTTTAGTATCTTTCTTAAATGGGCCCGATGGTGTCTTAGCCTATCAGGATTTATATTGATTTGTAGACTTCCCATTTATCCTATTTATAGGAGAGGGGGATTCCCTTCTATAAATAAGAAAAACTACATAAGTGGACTTCCCCATCATATCATTTTTACACATGGTATCAGAGAAGACCTTCATACGTCGTCCCTAACCTTGAGATAAAGCACAAATGAGAGAAGCCTCCCCTTCTGGGTGGCCATCACCGCTAGGTGTTGCTTGGCTGTCCGCAAGGATGACATTTGCTAATGTTAGGTGTTGCTTGGATACCCGCAAGGATATTCTATCCCTACATCTTCTAGGAGTTGTCTCTGTGGAGAGTCTCCATCAAAGTTCATCTTGAAGTTGTTGTTATTAGATCTACATGGACTGCCATGTCACTGATGTTATTGTTTGCCTTTAGATCCATCACCTCTATCCTATTTGATGCCATCATTTACACTACCTCTGATATGTACTATTATCATCTACACCTTTGTCAATCTATAGTGATGCCATCCATTCCACCACCTATATTGATATCTAATTCCAAATCATGGAAGAATGATTCCCTTTTCAGTTGATATTGGGATATACAACCCACATATTGCTGTTGTAGAGATCCAAAAGGATTTATACACCCCTTTGTTGTTGTATCATGATCTGCTACTACTTTTCTACCGTTGACATGGCATGTTTCTATTTGACATGGCTTTTTGGTGGAATTATGTTTCATTCAGAACTTGGATCACAAATTTTGCATTTTGCTACATCGTGTTGCCTATATGACATGGTGTGTTACTTGCGATATACCCTGACTCTACCCTAAGATCTGTCAAATATATGGTATGTCGTCTGCTTCATGCTAGAAACAACTTCTGCTATTCGAAACATTGTGTCTTATAAATGACACAACATGTCGTCTGCTTCAATTACTACTACAAGATAGGTGTCCCTTCAATAAGACACGGTGTTTCAGCTACTATTGTTGCATTTATCTATGTGGGATACAGTGTGTCTCTTCATCAATATAATGTGTCACCTGCTACTAATTTTGCATCTTGGTGTGCTGCATCATCTACAACTACTCTATACCATGGCAAAGGTGTCCACACATGATGACTCCCTATCTTTATCATTACCAACAACACCTATCTTACTTTTCCAAAACCTTTATTTTCATTTTGTTCTTTAACCACCCCCATACTTTCCATCTCTACATACATATTACCTACCTCCTTAATGCTTGTACGACCCCATGTATACGTATTGTGCCCAATGTCTATAGATCCTTAATCCGATCTAATTTTTGCTCTATTCCATATCGCATGGGATTTAGCTCCCACATACCCTTTTTTGGTTGCACTAAGATCCACATATTTTTCTTCCTAGATCTATGTAATTGGGTCATGTTTCACATTGGATTGAGTTATCAGTTACATCCTCCACATACCTGCCTACATAGCCCTTGCCTCTACCATTATTTTTTACTTTCCACCCCAACCACTCTCTTCACTCTTTTCTTGGTTGGCACGAGGGGGAGAATGGAATGATGAGTAGAGGGAAGAGATGAGATGTAGGAGAGTAGAAGAAGATTTTAGTTCTATTGCTCTCTATATCTATATGGATCTTCATGCTACTTTTGCTGCTATGTGGTGTTACTTTTGTTGTTATGTGGATCATTTTGTTGCTATTACTTTATCTATGCTTTTGCTATTGGCTTTATATCCAAAGATATCATTCTTTTTACTTGTTCTATGATGAGAACATTTTATTTATTTCTTTATGCTTTTGCACTATATGTCGTATGTGCTTTATTCACACGTTGACTCTTTGTCTATGCCCTAGCAAGCCAACTACTGATGTTGTGGCCCAACACTCTTTTAGGAACTATGACCCAACACTTTTTGTACTATGACGTCTACTATTATGGAAATTATGTGATGAGAGAAGATGATGAAGATTAATATTGGTGATTTCACATACACATGATGGAGATTCATCTACATTGGATCTTGAAGTCTTTTATCTACTTGCTACTTCGTGCACTGGTCTTGTATCAAGATATGTTGTCTACTTTTATTGATGTGTTCCAACACTTTCTGGCTTGTCTGTGCCTTGCACTTGTTGAACTTTTTCTCATTCATACTTTTCTATGCATGTTGACTTTTTGCTAATGTGTGCCAACACCCTATGGTCTACCTACCTTCGTGTATCAACACACTCTAAACTTGACGCTAGTGACTATGATAATGCCACTTGCTCCATTTTGCTGCTATGTGTTTTTGCTCTAGATTCCACTTCATACTGACTAGGAAGCTCCTACTACCCACTTTTGAGATTATCTGCTTGAGAGGGAGTATTTGAGTGTGCTTTTTAAATATTAAGGGGGAGAAATTTTCTTGTATGGGCTTGGTATACCTTTTTATTCTGCTTCCTTGTCTTTAATCTATTGACTTTTTGCAAAATTACTTGGGATTCTCCCAAGCTCCAACTTGATAAGGAGTGTTGGAGAGTATAGTTAATTAGTTAATCAATTTGTTGGGTCTATTTATATATCGGCTCAATTGTGTCTTAGCCCATTAAGGTTGGTCTTGAGTCTGTATGCTTGCCCTTATCCTATTTATATGAGAGTGGTTTTGCCCTTCTATTAATAAGGAAAACCTACACACAATGGGACTTCCCCATTATATCATCTTCCACAAGAAAAAGTGTGGATTAATGGACTACCCTATTACTTATATTTGATTTTTTCTCTAATCTTTTTGGCTTGCACTAAGATCCACATACTTTTCTACACAGATCTATGTAATCAGGTCATGTCGCACTTTGACTCAAGTTGTCGGTTACCCCCTCGAAATACTTGCCTACATAGCCCTTACCTCTACCATTTATTTACTTTCTACCCCAACCACTCTTTTCATGGTTGGCATGAGGGGGATAATAGAGAATGATGGGTAGAGGGAAGAGATGAGATGGAAGAGAAAAAAAGGATTTTAGTTTTGCTGCTCTATGGATCTTCATGCTACTTTTGTTGTTGTTGTGTAGTGTTGCTTTTGCTTCTATGTGGATCCTTCTATTTCTATTCTTGATTTGTTTACCTTATGAAGATCTTGAGAAACTTATTCATCATCATGTCGATTGCTTCTATGAATTTATCTACTTCACTTGTGCCATTTGTTGATTGATTTTTTCTATCTGGTGACATCACTCTTGCTACTTATGTTGTGATTAGTGCATTTTATTTTTTTCTTTATGCTTTTCACTATCTTTCGTCTGTGATTTATTTACATGTTGACTTTCTAATTATATGTGCTATGTTGGCATGTTGATTTGTAATGACCCCATTCCCTAGCAACCCCCAATTAAGGAAGGCCAAGAAACTAGTGTCGTTATCCCAAAAACATGATCAAGTGGTTTTGCACATAATCAGAAATAATTAATAAATCTTACTAAACTAACTAAACTTGGTGCAGGATAAAAAAAATTCTTTTCCAAAGTTTACAAAATATGGTTTCTAGGATTTATCGAGAAATAGACCATCTATCTATATCATCTGGGCCTTACTTCATTTATTTGCTTTCAATGTATTCTTTCCTTGAATATCCGATTTCCAGCAAGATTATCCTAAAAACACTGACAATCAAAACATCAGTCAGTATGACAAGTCATACCGGTATGTGGGGGAAAACAAAATTTCACAAATAATTCTAACAACATAATTCAACAATAAATGTTTAACAAGACAAATTTAACAGTTTCATCACGACTACCCAATCTAGGTTTCTCCACCCTCTACCATAACCCCTTAGGGACTCATACTATATTATTCATTATCTTCCCCTATCCAGGCAGATGACTTCATCATCTCTCCCCCTATCCAAGCGTGTGACTCCTCAAGCCTCCCCCTATCCTGGTAGGTGACTTCTTATGTACCCCCTATTCAGGCCAGTACCAAAATATGCCTTCCCCTATCCAGGAGGATGGCCTTTCCATAGATCCATAGGTGTCCTAGATTTGATCTAGTCATGTTTATATATAATGTGACAATCATAGTCACTTTAAAGTTTTCATGGAATGAAATAAACAAGGAAGCATATAATTTCAACCATGCGAGTAAAACCTCTGAGAAACTACATGAAAATACAACAGATAATCTTAGGCGTAACCACATACTTATCTCAGGAGAATTTGCAGTCCAAATAGGAATAGTAGAATTGACCACACAATCAATCAAGTTAACCTAAAATTCAATGCATACACCCATGTGTCCCTACATGACTCTAAATCCTATCAAAGGACTGACTTGATTCTCAAGTTAGATTTTTATGTCCACTTTCTTATGTCTTTATCCATACTACCCTTTTAGTCCAATTATTGCTCCCTTCCACTTCCTAAATCCACAAACCCTACTTTAGGTTCCATATACACAATTGTTCTACAAAAAGGTATCTTTTATGCAAAAGTCCCAATTTATCCTTTTCAAGTTAAATTAGGGTTAGAGGGGTGAAAAGATGAATACTTGACACTTTAACATTTATTGGGTTGACAAATCCTAATTTCCATCATTTAGTGCACCTTTATGCATAAAGAAAACCTAACTCTACAAAACTTGGATTTTAATATCCATACGAGTCCAAGGTTATCTTTTCATTCATAAAATATCAAACTTTGACTAACAACATTAACTAAGTCTATTAGACTCGTCAACATTCACAAATTAGGGTTTTGGATCCATTAAAGTATCAAAGTCATCAACTTTGAACATCTTTCTAATTGGAAGTAGATACTCATCAAGATTATATTTTTATGATGTAGCTTGCATTTTTCTGGTCAAAATACATATATTATTTGCTACTTTTGGACAATCATACAATTTATTTAGATTTTTGCAAAATAAAGCCTTTTAGACCAATCACAGGCCACCACGTAGGCAACCCGCTCATGCGAAAAATTGATTAATCTTGTGAGGAGAAAAGGGGAAATGACCAAAAGGGTCTTACCTTCATTGAAGTGGGTCGGGGGCAAGGTGGTATTTTCACCACAACCCTTCTTCAACCTCGGGCTATTCCTTCTTCGCAAGTCAGGGGTTATCCCTTACATTGACTCTATGCTTCCTGCCTTCCCAACTCCAAGCGATGATGCCCGATCCTCTGCCCGAGCACCACGAACTCACTGTACCCTTCAATTTGGAGGTGGTCTAGAATGAAAGGGAAATGAGGACGAGTCTCCGACGAGTCAACAACAAAGACCAGGGTGAAGATCGCTCTGTGTTGGGAAATTGAGGGTAGGGAAGCAAGGTGTAGCTTGCAGGTAATCTTTGTGGTTTCTTGGTTGGTCTGTAGAGGGGTTGTACACCCCCTATATATACTGGTCCATGGCGGAAGGGTCTAGAGGTTTGGGGGAACCTCATAGAAGCCACCAAATAGGGTAAAATCTGAGGTTGGTCGGCTCATTTTTCTCTCGCGAACTCAATGGGAAAGCCAGCTAGGACCGAGGATATCAGGATTGCATGAAATCCCCTTGAGATCTCATGGGCTCCCACTATTCCTATTTCCCATTTTAACTCAAGCTAGGATATGAAAACGCCACCATTGGATCTCTGATATGACGGCTCACATCGTGCGTGCCAAAAAAAAATCCTATTAGTAATCAGAAAATCGTGACATTAACAATATTCCATGGTATTATCCACACTTTAGGATTTTTCAATATTTCATATCTCCTAAGCCATTAGGCTTTTTAATCCCAAATTTTAAGGTAAAGTTCTTGATGACATAATCTACCATTTTACATGATTTGGGATCAAAACTAAAAAAGAATAACTATTTTTCTTCATATGCAAGTCATACACCAAAAAGGCATATATAATGCATTAAAACTCATATTTTCTCTTTCTTCCTTTTCCATTCTCTTAATTTCAGCTTTTCTAGATATTAGAAGGCAAGTGATACTAAAACCATCCTATTGTAGCCACTTATTCCACCTTCTAGAGAATTCCATATTTTTCATAAAACACAAGTTATTTACTTTCTTCTTGCCTTTTCCCTTATTGTGGAATTTTCTTTTGTTCTTTATCCTTCCATTGACTTATTAAAAACGAGAAACACATGAAATTCATAATTCAAAAAAAATTTGTAAAGGAACTAAAGTTGTAAAACAATGCACACAAATTGTTAAGCAAACCCCTTTTATTAAATAATTGCATAATAGTATAACCAAAATTGGGGCTATAACATCCTTCTCCACTTATAAGAATTTTTTCCTCAAAATTCATATAATCATACAAACAATTCAGGATATGATCTTTCCATGTCTATTTTCAGCTCCCATGTGGCTTCATCCTCTCCATGGCACTTCCAGAGAACCTTTACCATCTATATCTTTTTGTTTCTAAGTTCTTTCACCTTAGTATCTGGTACTCTCATAGCTGGAGCTCAATAGGTTCAATGCTCAACACATGGCTGTGATCTTTCACATATCGCTTCAGATTGGACACATGGAACACATCATGCATCATGCTATGTTGTGGGGGTAGGGCTACACAGTATGCTGCTTTACTAATCTGTTCTAGAACCTCAAACAGACCCATGTATCGGGGACTCAATTTTCCTCTATTCTTGGCTATAGCTCAGAGGGGCCGGATCTTCAAAAATACATGTTCACCCATAGTGAAATGTAAACCAGTCCACTTTGCATCCACATACGACTGTTGTCGATCTCGGGCTCTCTTCAACCTCTGTCTGATCAAAGCGACTTTGTCAGCATAAATCTGAATTTCCTCTGACCTCAACAAGGTCCTCTCACCAACCTCATCCCAATGAAGTGGTGACTGACATGGCCTCCCATATAGTGCTTCGTACAATGGCATCCTGATATTGGCTTGGTAGCTATTATTATAGGCAAACTCATCTAAAGGAAAGTACTGCTCCCATGATCCACTCCAATCGAGCACACATGCTCTCAACATGTCTTCTAAATTCTGGATTGTTCTATCTGATTGTCCATCAATTTGAGGTGGTAGGTGATTTCAGCCTTGTCCCAAGTTCTTCATACACCTACTTCCATAGTTTCGAGGTGGACTTGGGGTCATGATAAGAAATAACTGAGCTCAGAATGCCATGCAGACTGACTATCTCTTGGATATACAGCTCGGCTAAGTCTGACATATTGGCGGTAATCTTCAAGTCAAGGAAGTGTTCTGACTTGGTTAAGTGGTCCACAACAACCCATAGCATCATGACCCTTCTTGGTCTTGGGGAGACCCACCACAAAGTCCATGGTGATCTAATCCCATTTCCACTTAGGAATCTCAATAAATTGCAATATTCCTCATGGTCGCTGGTGTTCAGCCTTCACCAGTTGACACGTGAGACAACTGGCCACATATGCTGCTATGTCCTTCTTCATTCCAGACCACTAGAAATATTGTTGTAAGTCCTTAAACATCATGGTAGTGCCAGGGTGTACTGTATACTTAGATCCATGAGCTTTTTGTAGGATATGACTCTCCAAAGGTGACTCCTCAGGAACCCAAATATGATTCTTGTATCGGATCCCTCCATCCACACCCAAGGACAAGTGTGTTTGAGTTTTCTCAGCAAACCTCTCGTCTTCTCAAACTCTGGGCTCTCCAGTTGGGCAACTACTAACTCGGTCATCAAGTCAGGTTTTATCTGAATGTTAGCCAAACAAATTTGGTCTTATAACAATTGTGGGGCCCATCTGGCATACTCCTCCAGCTCCCTCCACTGAGTGGACAAGACAGCTACACATCTAAGTTGTTTCTGACTAAGAGCATCAACCACCACATTAGCCTTTCCTGGTTGATACGTGATGGTGAAATCATAGTCTTTCATATATTCCATCCAACATCTCTGTCTTAGGTTGAGGTCTTCTGAGTTAGGAGATACTTCAAGATCTTATGATCAGTGAGGATTTCAAAGGTAGCACCATACAAGTAGTGTCAGGAGATCTTTAGGGCATGTATGATCACAGCCAACTCTAGGTCATGTGTCAGATAGTTTACTTCGTTTGGCTTGAGCTGCTAGGATGCATAAGCGACAACATGTAACACACATCCAAGCCCAATTTTGGATGCATCAATGAAGATCATAAAACCTTCATTTCTAGATGGTAGAGTCAACACAGGTGTTGTGGTCAATTCCTCCTTCAACTCTTAGAAACGGGCACAACTCAGACCATATGAACTTCTCATCCTTTCGAGTGAGTGTGGTAAGGGGCAGGGCAGTATTTGAGAAATCTTGAATGAATCGTCGGTAATACCCTACCAATCCCAAGAAGCTTTAAATTTTAGAAGGATTCTTTGGTGTCATCCAATCACTTGGAATGATCTACTGATATCGTCCCTCTGAAGATGATGTGTCTGAGAAACATGACACAATCAATCCAAAACTCACATTTTGAGAACTTCCTATAAAACTTCTACTTCCTCAGGATTTCAAGGACTCTAACCAGGTGGTCTCAATATTGTTCAAGGTCATCTGAGTAGACTAAGATGTCATATATGAACACTATGAAAAAAGAGTCAAGGAAAGGTTGGACACAATGTTCATGAGGTTCATAAAAACACTTAGGGCACTGGACAATCCAAACAACATGACTAAGAACTCATAATGGCCATAATGGGTATGGAAAGTGGTTTTCAATATGTCTCATTCTTAACTTGTAACTGATGATATCCGAACCTTAGGTCAATTTTGGAAAAGACTCGAGCTAACGTAAGCTGGTCAAAGAGGTCATAGATTTTGGGTAGAGGGTACTTATTTTTTATGGTAGCTTGGTTTATCATGCGATAGTCAATGAACATGTAGAGTGATCCATCCTTCTTCTTTACAAAGAGGACTAAAGCTCCCCAAGGTGAGCAACTGGGCTTAATGAAGCCCTTATCTAGCAATTCGTGCAGATACTTCTTCAGCTCTAACAACTCAACATGGGCCATTCCATAAAGTGTCCAAGAGATAGGGTTCATTCTGGGAGCTAACTCTATGGTAAAATCCACCTCTCTCTCTAGAGGCAGGCCAAGTAAATCATCTAGGAACACATATGTATAGTCTTGAACTACCTCTATCTCTCATAAGGGTTTAACCTTAGGTTCATGTTCTATAACAACTGTGAGGAAAGCTTGACAACCTTTTTCTATCATTTGTTTTGCTTTTAAGGTTGACATGTACAGACTAGTGGTCACATCCTTCCTCCCTCTAATGGTTAAAGGTGGGTGACCAAGTCTCTTTATCAAAATATTTTTCTCCCTACAGTCAATATGGGCTCTATAGGTATAAAGCCAATCCATGTCGATTATCATATCAAAGTCATTCATGTCCAACAAAATAAAA
Source organism: Alisma plantago-aquatica (assembly GCA_963693085.1). Lineage (NCBI taxonomy): Eukaryota > Viridiplantae > Streptophyta > Magnoliopsida > Alismatales > Alismataceae > Alisma > Alisma plantago-aquatica. The sequence goes on along the minus strand of OY856410.1, from coordinate 954,414,353 downwards.
TTAGTAGGGAAATCATGACTCAGATATTTAACAAGTAAAATAGGGGTTTTCATAAGAAATGTAAGAATCATACCACCCCGGATAGTGACATCCAACACATATCCTAAATCCTTGAAATCTAGATAGATCATAGTTGCAAGATTTCTCGAAATAAAAGTATTTTTTGATCCAAAATCATAAAGAGTTTGCATACTTTGTCCCAGAATTTCAAGTGTGCCTACATAATTTTCACGATAGTCAAACTTCCATTACATTGCATAACCAAAGATGGAAAACTACTCTAAGGGTTATTATCCTCTATTAGACGATTGTCATTAGCCTGGGCTTCTCATTTTCGATGGAAAAAACTCAATCCTATCGACAATCTCCTACAGGTGGGACTGGTGGGGCTACTACTTCTGGCTGTGCCACTGGTGGTGTTGTGTCAATGGCTGGGCTACCACCAGGGCTTGTCCTCTGGGATCAGGAAGGGGTAGTTAGCCTAGAAGTGTCCTTCTTGTTATCATCAGAAACACACCCTCCTTTCAAAGCATCACTTCCCAGGATGGTATCTCTCACATTTGTGGCATTTGGATGACGCCCCTTGTTGTCGTTGCTTGTTGCAGGGCTTTCCCTTTCCTCCCTTTCCATGGTGATGACCCTGGTTCTTCTTGTTGTCATTCCTTGGACTTGAACTTCATTCAGTAAAGTCGAGATATCCCTTGGGTTGGTTCTGTTGGGGCATGACTATCTTCTCCATGTCCAGGGCAAAGTTGAGAGCTTTAGAGAGAGTTTTGGGCTTACTTGCCATGACATGGGGCTTAATGGCAGGGTGAATCATATCCATGAAATGTTCCACCCTGCTTTCTTTAGTCAACATGTAGCCAAAATGCTCCAAGAGGTGAAACTGGTGAGCGTAGCTGGCCAAAGAGAAGTCCCCTTGAACCAGGAAAGTGAACTACTTTTCCATTTCCTTCTTGGCTGCGGGAGGTATTAATATTGAACTAAAAAGAGCACATAAATTTGGACAGGCCATGGGCTCTTCACTTAGATCTCGGCCCATCATATGGTTCTCCCACCATATCTTTGCTGCTCCCCCCAGAAGATGAGCGGCGAAGAGAACCTTCTTTCTTAGTCGTACCTCCAAAATGCGGAACCCATTTTCCACAACCAAAAGCTAAGTGTCATCCTTGTCTACTACTTCCGTCTTGTCTCCCCCCAGAACTTCTCAATATTTAGGTTCACAAAATCCAATATAGTGGCACCGAGGCAGCGATAGACGGGCACAAGTTTGCCGTTCTCATTGTGGGGAACATCTTTAAGGGAGAGGGTGCTGATGGCTTCAGTGAACTTCTTCTGCTACTATAACCAGAGCATCTCAGTGGCCAGTGTCACTGTTGGTCCAGTTGCTGGTCTAGAATAAGCTGCATCCTTTACTTCATATTCATACATGAGTTATTCCTTAGGTCTAGGGCTTTCTTCAGGGTTATCGACGTGGAAGGGCATGGGTTTAGGCTCAGGGACTTTCTCTCCAGAGGCTTCTCATTCTCTCTTCCATTTCTTGGAGGATTCACCTTCCGAGTGCCTTCTCATTCTAGAGGAGGGCCTCTTCTTATGCATGGGCCTCGACCTGGGGTATTCATTGGTGATGTCGTTAGGGATAGAAACTATTTTGACATGGGCCATGTTGTAACACAGATAACTCTATTAACCATAGTTTCATAACTTATTATTATCTTATATTCATGACATCTTGTTTACATGCATTTTAATGTTTGGTGGAGGATACCTTAATCCTTATCATCCATAACCCCAATAGTCAAAAGGATGTGGAGAGAGAGAAACCCTAGGCACTTAGAGTTTGTTAACATAAAGGGGCAAAGAAGTGATGAGAGTAGATGAGAAATCCTAGAGGTATCTTATTTCGAGTCAAATCATCATATTTTGACCAGGCATTCACACGGATTCCAGGAGTCCTCATAAATCGACTAGTGGGGCAGAGGAAAATCTTGCCAGCCCCCAGATTGTGATCCTTTTCTAAACACCTCCATCTTTAGAAAATCCTCTAATAACTCCCTTTGGGCTCTAAAGACTTTAAAATTTTTAATAACTATTAAGGATTATGCAGAAAACCAAGCTTTGATACCAATTGTAACGACCCCATTCCCTGACAAACTCCAATTAAGAAAGGCCAAGAAACTAGTATCGTTATCCGAAAAATAGGATCAAATGGTTTTGCACATAATCAAAAATAGTTAATAAATTTTACTAAACTAATTAAACTTTGTGCATGATAAAAAAATCTTTTCCACACTTTACAAAATATGGGTTCTAGGATTTACCAACAAATAGACCATCTATATATATATCCTCCGGGCCTTACTTCATTTATTTGCTTTCAATGTCTTCTTTCCTTGAATATCTGATTTCCAACAAGATTATCCTAAAAAGGCTGACAATCAAAACGTCATTTAGTATGACAAGTCATACCAGTATGTGGGGGAAACAAAATTCCATAGATAATGCTAACAACATAATTTATCAATTAATGTTTAATAGACCAAATTTAAGAGTTTCACCATGACTACCCAATCTAAGTTTCTCCATCCTCTATCATAACCCCTCAGGGCCTCATACTACAATATTAACTATCTTCCCCTATCCACGCATATGACTTCATCATGTCTCCCCCTATCCAGGCGGGTGCTCCTCATGCCTCCCCCTATCTAGGCTAGGTGACTTCTCATGTACCCCTTATTTAGGCTGGTACCAAAATATGCCTTCCCCTATCCAGGTGGATGGCCTTTCCATAGATCCAGAGGTGGCCTAGATTTGGGATAGTCATGTTCATATATAATGTGATAATGATAGTCACTTTAAAGTTTGCATGGAATGACATAAACAAGGAAGCATATAATTTCAACCATGCAAGGAAAACCTCTGAGAAAGTGCATGAAAATACAACGGATAATCTTAGGCATAACCACATACCTGTCTCAAGAGAATTTGCAGTCCAAATAGGAATAGTAGAATTAACCACACGATCAAGCAAGTTAACCTGAAATTTGATGCATACACCCATGTGTCACTACATGACTCTAAATCCTATCAAAAGACTGATTTGATTCCCAAGTTAGGTTTTTATGTCCACTTTCTTATGTCTTTATCCATATTACCCCTTTAGTCTTATTATTTCTCCCATCCACTTCCTAAATCCACAAATCCTACTTTAGGTATAGACAATTGTGGTACAAAAATGTATATTTTATGCAAAAGTCCCACTTTTATCCTTTTCAAGTCAAATTAGGCTTAGAGGGGTGAAAAGATGAATAATTGACACTTTCACATTTATTCGGTTGACAAACCCTAATTTCCATCATTTAGTACACCTTTATGCATAAAGAAACCTGACTCTACAAAACTTATATTTTAATATCCATACGAGTCCAAGGTTTTCTTTTAATTCATTTAGTACACCTTTATGCATAAAGAAACCCTAACTCTACAAAAAATGGATTTTAATATCCATACTAGTCCAGGGTTTTCTTTTCATTCATAAAAGATCAAACTTTGATTAACAACATTAACGAAGTCTATTAGACTCATAAACATTCACAAATTAGGGTTTTGGATCCATTAAAGTATTAAAGTCATCAACTTTGAACATGTTTCAAATTAGAAGTAGATACTGATCAAGATTATATTTTTATCATGTATCTTACATTTTTCTGGTCAAAATACATATATTATTTGCTACTTTTGGATAATCCTATGATTTATTAGGATTTTTGCAAAAAAAAAACCTTTTAGACTAATCACAGGTCGTCACGTAGGCAGTTCCCTCATGCGACAAATCAATTAATCTTATGAGGAGAAAAGGGGAAATGACCAAAAGGGTCTTACCTTCATTGAAGTGGGTCATGAGAAGGTGATTTTTTCACCACAACCCTTCTTCAACCTCAGGCTATTCCTTCTTCGCAAGGCAGGGGTCAACCCGTGTGTTGACTCTGCGCAACCTGCCTTCCCAGCTCCAAGTGATGATGCCCGATCCTCCGCCTGAGCATCACGAACTCACCACACCCCTCAATTGTCCTGGAGGTGGTCTAGAATGGTGGGGCAATGAGGAGGATCCTTTGGCAATTCGACAACGAAGACCAGGGTGAAAATGGCTCTGTCTTGGGCAATTGAGGGTAGGGAAGCAATGGGTAGCTTGCATGTGATCTTCGAGATTGCTTGGTAGGTCTGTAGAGGAGTTGTACACCCCCTATATATACCTTTCCATGGCAGTTGGGTCTAGAGGTTTGGGTGAACCTCCTATAAGCCACCAAAAAGGGTAAAATCTAGGGTAGGTCGGCTCTTTTTACTCCCAGACTCAATGGGAAAGCCATCTAGGACTGAGGAGATCGGGATTGCATGAAATCCCCTCGAGATCTCGGGCTCCCACTGTTTCTGTTTCCCAATCTGATTCAAGCTAGGAGATGATAGTGCCAATATTGGACATTTGATCTGACAGCTCACATCACGCGCACCAGAAAAACAAATCCTATTTATAATAAAAAAAAATGGTGACATCAATAGTATTCCATTGTATTATCCACACTTTAGGGATTTTTCAATAATTCATATCTCCTAAACCATTAGGCTTTTTAATACCAAATTTTAAGGGAAATTTATTGATGACATTATCTACCATTGGACACAGTTTGGGATCAAAAATCAAAAATAATAACTCTTTTTCTTCATATGTAAGTCATACACCAAAAAGGCATATATAATGATTTAAAACTCATATTTTGTCTTTCTTCCTTTTCCATTCACTTAATTTCGACTTTTCTAGATTTTTTTTTGATAGCGAGGAACCCCTCCCAGGATCGGACACTATTGGACCCCACCCAGCCAAGGGTAAACCCCAGAACCAGCCACGTACATGGGGGCACCGTGACATGCTCAATAATGTGGGGCCTTGTTGCACCCCGAGGGTTACGCAGCCAGAGTCGAACCTGAGTCCCTTCATTGGGGATTGCCGAGCTACACTGCTGGACTACTCCCTCGCCCTGACTTTTCTAGATATTATAAGGTAATTAGTACTAAAACCATCCTATTGTGGCCACTTATGCCACCTTCTAGAGAATTCCATATTTTTCTTAAATAAAACATAAGTTGTTTACTTTCTTCTTGCCTTTTCCCTTATTATGGACTTTTCTTTTGTTCTTATCCTTCCATTGACTTATTAAAATTGGGAAAAACACGAAATTCATAATTCAAGACAATTTTGCAAAGAAACCCAAGTTGTAAAATAATGCACACAAATTGTCAAGCAAACCCCTTTTTATTAAATAGTTGTATAATAATACAACCAAAATTGGTGTTATAACATGACTCTTTGTCCTTGTCTGACACACGTCGACCACTACTACTATTGTAACATCTATGATGGAAATTATGTGATGAGACAAGATGATGAAGATTTCTTTTAGTGCTGAAGTTGCATCTACATTGGATCTTGGAGTCCTTTATCTGCTTGCTACTTTGTGCACTGGCATACTATCTAGCTATGTTGTCTACTTTCTATTATTGTGGTCCAACACTCTCTTACTTGTATGTGCCTTGTGAAGGTTGACTCTTTTCTTGAATGTGCTTTATATGCATGTTGTCTACTAGTTATTGTGTACCGACACTCTCCAGTCTACTTCATGATGATAGCGACTAAGATAGAGACCATGATGCCTACCTATTCATGTTTACTTCTACTTTAGATGTCGCATCATGCTGATAAAAAAGCTCCTAATACATGCATGCATATCCACTTTGAGATTATCTATATTGAGGGGGAGTATTTTTTTGAGTGAATTATTTTAATATTAAGGGGTAGACATTTTCTTATATGGTTTTGGTTTATCTTTTTATACTTTTTAATCTTTAGTCTATCTGTCTATCTATTTGTAAGATAACTTGGGATTCTTCGAAGCTCTGACTTGAGGGGGTGTTAAAGAGTATATTTATTTAAGTTGTTTAGTCTCTTTATTAAATGGACCCAATGGTTTCTTGGTCCATTAGATTGTGTCTTTAGTTTGTATGCTTCCCTTTCATCCTATTTACAGGAGAGGGGGATGCCCTTATATCAATAATAAAAACTACAGAAGGGGACTTCCTATCATACTATTTTTTCACAAGCTCTTCAAACCTAGCTTCAAGGTCTTCCTTGGAGTTATCTAAGTGGAAGTGAATTTGCACCACTTGTTCTTCATTTGGTTCATGAGAATCAAGGTCGATAGACATTGTATCATGAAGATCTTCATTAGTAGGCATATATCACCACAGTTGCGCCATCTTATCAATATAGTCAACTAGGAAGCATTATTCCTAGAAGGAGGGACCCTTGGGACCCTCAATAACATTGAAATTGAGTGTGTCTATACCAAGCCTTAATGTTAAGATCCCAACTTCAACATCGATCAAGGCTATGGCTATTACAAGAAATGGGCGTCCAAAGATGAGGATATATCAAAGGTCCTTTGTGACATCCATGATGAAAACATCACAGGGTACATAGAATTTGGGACCCACACACATGGATATCTTCTACAATATCCATTGGGTGATCATAGAAGAGTCATCCAATTTGAATGACTATGTTGGTGGGGACTATGTCAATGGTGAAGCCTAATCTTTTGCATAAGTTGTAGGGCATGATAGAAATACCTGCCCTAAGGACCTATTTGGAATTTAGAGTCCCCAATAAGGAAGGAGATGTCAAATATTTTATGGATCCTTTGGTTTATGTGTCATTTACTTAAGATAACATTATACTTTGTCTTTTCTAGCTTCATAGTCTTGTGCTCCAATATTCTATACTTATGAGTGAGGAGAGATATACATAATTTGGTTCAAGAAGGAATTTCTACAAGAGCATCAAGGAAGGAAATGTCAACATGTAGCTTCTTGCTTTCTTCCTTGAACTTCTTGAATATTAAGTCTAGTCATGTATGAGCTAGAAAATTTGGTAGGGCGGTTGTGTTTGTGAAAGGAATCTTAAGGCTAGCAGCATGTGGTGTAACTTTTGTGATTTAATCAGGATTGTATGTGTTGCTTGTCTTCTACATTTCAATCACCAATTCAACTAGTACATCCACTGGGTGATTTTTTTGTCATTGTCATGTTCAAGAATTAGCTTGTTGGTGACTGGGGTTGTTTGCTACACCCCTATAATGTGCTATCACAACCTTCAACTACTACTATTTCTTTGGGTTATTTTTGGGTTTATCGACAAATGAACCTAATGGAGGGTGAATGATGGCAATAATATGTGCTAGTTGAATATCCATGGATTTATTGTATGTCTCCTGGTTTGCTAGCATCTTCTCAGTAGCATCCAAATGACACTGATAGTTAGAGACATGCATGTTCTATTAGATGTTTTGCCTTTAGGAGATGGCATGCTTGATTAATTGTAGTATTGTTGTCTTGGACTGTAGTTGTAACTACCTCACTTTTCATCAAACCCCAATTAAGGAAGGCCAAAAATATGAGAGCCATTACCTACAAAAATTACCCAATGATCCAGATTTAATCAAATAACAAATAATAGAAAATAATTTCATTAACTTATAATTATTATTTCCAAAATACTTACATGAACTTTCACCATGAGACTTACAATATATGAGAAGAACTATCTATCTAATCCTCCTTTTGGTAGCTTTAATGCCTTCACATGGTTTCATCTTTATCTTCATGTCCCTTATCATGTATATTGTCGTATACCTAAAACTCCATGAAACAAAACACAATCAGTATAAAAAGTTATACTGGTATGTGGGGGAAACAAAATATTCATATTTAATGTAACAACATAAATCACATCAATTATCAGTTATGTAATCAAAATTAACATTTTAATCATGACTACTCAACCCTGATCTATCCAACCTCTACTGAACCCCTCTGGGGTATTGTCCCTACAGTGAACATAGTCTTACCCTGATCAGGTGGAAGACCTTTAGTTGTTTCCCCCTATTCATGTAGGTAAACTTTGATGTCTCCCCATATTCATGTGGGTGACCTTTCATACATATCATAGATCTAGAGGTGTCTTAGGATTCGAGATAGTCATGTCCATATAATGTGATAGCCATAGTGACTTTATAGTTTGTAGGAACTTAATAAACAAGCATCTGTTTAATTTGCAATCCATCTGGAAAACTTCAGAAAATGTTGGGAAACTAAATCAAGTAGTCTTAGGCCTAACCACATACCTTTTATGGTGAGCCATGCAGATGATCATGTAATTATACTCCAAGAATATTGTCCAATCAAGTAAGCAAATCAATCCAACATTTTTAATCTGCATGTATAGAAATCCTAAAGGGTCACCATCACATTAAATCCTACTCGGTCCTGACCTAGGGTTTAGGTTTCCTTGGTATCAAGTTATTATTAGAGTTATGTTTCAAAACCCTAATTCATATTAAGTGTAGCCATGATTATCCGCATTAATTATCCTAATATCACCATGTTTCTGATTATTCACTAAAAACCTTGTTACTCAACATTACTATCATGATCGTCTTATATTATCATTTGATTCCACAATATCAGATAATAATGCCAAATGATAGCTTTTTAATGTTGCCAACATTTTAATACCCAGTCAGGGTTTTGTGTACTAATCACCACTTAAACACATATCCATGTAATTTCAGAATAGAAAGCATAATTAGATCTCAAATATATTTTATTTGTGTTCCTCTCATTCTCATGATCATTTTGATATATAACATCACTATTTTTGGACATTCCTAGCATTTTCTATGAATTAATAAAAAAAAGACTTAAACCTTAGATTCTGACCACGTGGCGCCTTCATATTGACCGACGCTTATCTTGACTCAGCACATGATAGGGTGTGGTTCACTCATGGTCCCCTCTGGACCATCCACAAACAATTGAACCATTGGGTGATTATTTGTATTGGACCGACATCCTCTTCCATGTTCTGTGCCTGTGCGCGACCCAAACACGTGTTGCACGACTTTTCCCACTAACAGAAGCCTTTCCTCCCCTCCCTCCTTCTTCTTCTCACTAGGAAAGCACCCAAGCCAACTCCCTTGATTATGGAGTTCTGCCTTGGTTGCCAACGCCACCAAGCATCTCCTTCTCGAGCAAGGCCTGATCGACGCAGACGCCCACTGTGCCAATGCTCACCTCGGTGCAACAAGAGATGTTGACTTCCAGGTTTCGTTCCTTTCTCTACTGCCACCTGCAATCCTCTTCCTCTATCTTTCTCTCCCTCTCTCTTGTACTTCCATGTGTTCCAACAAACAATGGTCTGCAACTCAAGTTTTGTGAGTGCAGCAGTTGTAGTCGCAACATCCTTCGGCGAGCACATTATGTAGTGCTTTGAGGGTGTCACTTGTTACGGATGTGGTGTAGGGCTGGAACTTAGGACACTTGATTGAAGGCATGGTTGAAAGTCAATGCCTTCTTGTCTCCAGTATGTAGGATACCTATATATCATATAGAGTTATGGGATGGAGAAATATACATAGAGGGAGGGAACGAGACATTGGTGTTGGCATAGGGTCTGACTTCCCTTCTAGTTGCGAGACAAAGGGAGGGTCTCCTCAAAAGCATGAGTTCCCCTGCTATGTAACCACGGGTGAGAGACCATGAGGGTCATGATACACGATGTGGAAGGTGTTTCTATACTTACTACCACCGACAATATATATATATATATATATATATATATATATATATATATATATATATATGTGTGTGTGTGTGTGTGTGTGTGTGTGTGTGTGTGTGTGTGTGTGTGTATCCCTTCCCTTCTCATTTCCTTTTTTGTTTCTTTTTTCGTACAGGAAGTTTCAAAATCAAAGAATACCATTACTCCCTTTCCCATATACATTAAAAGATATTATTTTATTCGAAAATGAATATTATAGACAAGCAAGGAATAATTTTAGGAAAGAGTACCTTCCTCTCCCATACCATTCTATAAAACTCTTGGCTTTTATCCAAAGGTCACGAGAAGGCACTACCATATTCTTATTAAGATGCTGGTTTTGCAACTAAAAGCCATAAAGGAAAGTGCTTAACTATTTGGTACACATTGGAGATTTGATCCTTTTCATGAACCACTTTATCATTGAATTATAGATTACTATTTTCTTTCTCTTTTTAGAATTATCTTCTTTTCTATTATTAATTTTTAAGTATATTAAAAGCCATATTGCAAAAAGACCATTGTATGCTTTAAAACTAATGTTTCCAAAGTGGATTAGACAATTATTCCATTAATTATCTAAAATACCACACATCTTATTTTCTTTTGGAAACTTCCATATTATTACATCTTTCTATTATCCAAAAGTATTAATGGATTATTGCAAACCATAGAACACACAAAATTCCTTTTATTTCTTTAACTTGTGCTGCAAGCACCGATGTCACAAAGGTGATTAATATTATTATTCTATCAATCATACCATTATCATGCTTTATAACTATATCATTCAATTCATCCAAACTTGAGGATATTATAGTAGTTGTTGCCTTAACTAAAATTGTTACAATATTATCAAGGATTGAAGTTATTCTAGAGGTATTTTTGGTTTTTTTGGAAAGCAGGATGACCCTAAACTTGATTTTGATACAATCCTTGTTTGAGCTAATGTGACTTCACTTCTCTATCTGGATTCCCATGATGGAAGCCTCGATGGTTTCTTGGTCATTTGGTGTCGTAGTAGCATTACTTGGAATTCAGTTGATAGCATAGACTTCTTCAATGACTGAGTTGTTGCATGTTAAGTGTGGCTTGGTAGAGGTGACTGCACTCCATATTTATGTTCCCCTCTACACTATAGACTTGGAAGACCTCTTGGGTTGCCTTTGATTGAAAAGAATATGGAACCACTCTACCAATACCTCTGGAAAGATGATTCAACGTTGTCATGTTTAAGAGAGAGACCTTCAAAAAATGTAACAATAGCCTTCATATCAAACTTGTCTTTCATTATAGCAACCTTGAGAACTCCTTTCTTGAATGATGTGCCCCAATTATCTTGGTTCTCTACTCCCATGATTACAACTTCCCATGCATCATCAAAGATGTACCTCATGAATGTTGGGGTTTGTGGAGGCGACAGACGCAACAAAAGCAATACAATTTTCCCCATATAGCCTAATCAAGGATCTCATCAACAACATCGTATTCAGAAGGAGGGTGCAGGGATATACTTCGCCCTGGGTAAGTCTAGTGACGTCCCCTGGTGCGGTGATGTGTGTTGCTCCTAGTGTGCATAGACGGTCCTTATTCGTCCTCCGAAAATAAACAACTCAACATCTACATCTCTACTTTGTCCACGTAGATGGATTAAAACTCCACATTACATTTCCTAAGCCGGCGGGAAGGAGCAGCTTTCTATTTGATGACGTGCTAGTGCCAATTGCTCTCCTTCTCTCTCACTTGGGAATGATGACAACTAGGGTTCACGTACAAGAGAGTAACCTCGGGTGTCTAAACATTAGCATTAGCATTAACCAAAAGTCAGACGTCATGCTCGTACTAAAAGTGGAGAAAGGAAGTAGGGTTTCCCAAAACCATTGGGTAAAACAAAAGGTTGCTGCTGTGTTAAAACAAGCCGCTCATGGACCATTAAAAGAATATTCTAGATATAATTAATTAAAAATTAATGACATTAATTGATTAACTAATTTCTGTTATCCATCTTTACTTAATCATTTTGGATCAACCATCCCACTTAATAGTGCAATCTAATCAATTGGCTTAAGTACTTTAACAAATTAAATCAGATTATATTCTAATATTATAGTAGACTACCTAAACATTTTAGTAATCATTTTGATTCGGAACATTTCCAATCATGTCTACAATTACACTCCTATTACAATCACATCCTATGTGTGTGACCCAGTAGGCTCCACATTGTGTTAGAAGTGATATTCATAATCATATTATGATTTCACAAACAATGATTGGTATCTAGCAAGACTTCATTGCTACCCAAGTAATTGGAGAAGTTGGAGAACAACTTAACCTATCATCTGTTATCGATGTTATAGCGATTGTATAGTTACTTTGTATCTAATATCTAGATTGAACTCAGGGCATGGAATCATCATCCTCTTCAACATTCAATCCATGTTCCTTGAACTAGAGAAGACTGCTTGAGATATTGTAAGCTTAATATCACATATTGAATCGCATTAGCATGGCCATGCATTTCTCAATCTCGCTTATCTAGTGGCTAGGATGTCATACTCATGTAGGAGAGACAAATCCCAACTACATCACTCACAGTCGTTCCCATGTGTCACAATGCACCTGAGCACCACCTTTATGGCAACTCTTATTCAGGTTCATAGTGTATGATGTCAAAGAACACAGAACGACATATTATGAGTGTAGTGACATCAGGTGTAAGAACCACAATCACTATGAGACATGACTCTGACTACCAATCATGGTTTCTATGTGTCACTCTCAAGGTGGGTTTGCATGATGCACTATTCTCTAAAAAGTATCTATGTGCTTGGTTTGATATCACATATAATGACTAATGAGATTTTGTCATTAACTAACACCCACTCTAGTCTTAAGTTCTTTTGTTGTCTATTAGCCTTCCACAATAACATCCGACTAGGGACATAATAAGAATGCATATACTCTTAACATCCATATGACATCATCGTCCAAGTCCTCAACCCAAAGACATACGTCATTGAGTAATATCATTCTTTAGACATTTATTATGTTACATCATTATCTCATAACTAAATAGCAGAATAAATTGGAAGATTGCCTTTATTATTAATTAGATCATTTACAAGATATGCCATTACAATCATCATATGAGTGGCTCTCTGGGCATACATACCAACAATGAACTCTCCATTGGATGTGGCATCGAGGAACTACTTGATGTCATCATCCAATCCTCTATATATGTTTTCAATAAGCTGTGTAGAGAGAATGTTGTTATGAGGGCATTCACACAATAACTCTTTGCATGGTTCCCAAGCTTCAAAAAGAGATTTGGTTGGAAATTGTCTGAATTGGGTGATTTCCCCTCAAATTTGGTAAGTGGGCGAGGGAGAAAAGAACTTCTCCAATAACTTTTTCTAGATCTCTTCCTAAGTGGTGATTTTGCGATCCTCTAAGGAGTTATACGACACCCTAGCTTTGTTCATGAGGGAATAGTGGAACAGGTGTAACTTTAGGGATTCACCATACACACAACTTGCTTTCTTAGTCCACATATATCTACAAAATTATGTAAATGGTCATGTGTGTTCTCTTCGGCTCTACTGAAAAAATTGTTGTTTTGCATCAAGCCACCAATTGCGTCTTGATATCCAATTTTTATGCCTGGATGACATGTTGGATGATTGGGTGATACTTTTTATCTGCAACTAATCACCTCCTTTGCCATCTTGGCATATATAGAGGAGCATGTGGAAGGTTTTTCTTATCTCAAGGTTGAAGTCTATGATGGAGTCAACACAAGAAGTGCATCTTATACACCAAATATGTTCCCTAAGAAGGGTAGGAAAACACAAATTTATGGATGGAAGAAGGTTGGATTCAAATATATTTTCAATATCATCAATTTTAAACTAACATGTCCTAATTAATCGAAGTTAATAAAGTTTATCAGAATATTCCATTATCCCCAAAATAACATAAAAAATTGATACAATATTTATCATACATGCACAATCCATAGGTATGAAATCCCTGGATTTTACCTTTACTAAAAGTACGAAAATACCACCAACAAAGAGATAGATATATTATAGTATAGTTCAGGATCGAACCCAGTGGAAAATATACTTAAGAAATATCTGATCAATGTAACCAAGTAAGAACTAGAATTATCACACATGTCTATGTTTGTTTGACTATTCTATGTTGCAATAATAAAAAGGTTGGATGGATGTTGAACTTATTAGGTGATGGGTGCACTAGGTGGATTGTTTTCACCAGACCTAATATTATCAATTCTTTTTTTTCTAAAAGAGGGTTCTTGAAAAGAAAAAAATGAATGAAAAAGTTACAAGAAAAAAAGAAAAAGGTGGAAAAAGGAGTGCTTAAAGAAAAATAGAAATTCTTGGGGAAGTATGGGGGATGCGGGGTGCCTAGAGGTGGTGGTGCGGGGAAAATATTGGACATGAATGAAGATCTTGATTGCGAACTTTGATGAGTAGGGATCCTAGGACTCCAAGAAGAGATGACATGGTTTCAAGATAAATGAAGGATGCATAAAGTTTTGGGATGGGTATATCTAATTGGAGGTAGGCTTGTTGCGTCACTAATTGACTAATCAATATACTCATAAGCAAGGGGTATTGAATAAAGAGGTTGTACAAATAGACACTGATCTGACGGCAAGCAAGAAATCCCATCTCCAAGAGGAACATACAAACCCTAATATTGGAACAACAAAGGAAACATAAGTAGTAGGGCTAAAAGTACCATTATCATTTAGGAAAGTGGTTACTAGTGGTCGTGTTGCCAAGACTAATATATTCTTTCTTGAAAAGGTTTTTGAAGAAGAATTATCTACATTTGCTGTGATACTAGCGGAATTGAAGGCAAACCGACCTTGGATATTGATTTAGACAGAGAGGAAAAACTCATGTGGCCATGGAAGTATGTGTCTATAGTTTGGTTAATAGGAACATAGACTGATTATATGAATAGTTGATATGGAAATTGACATGAAGATTCAACATGTATGAACTTGAGTTGGGCCACTTTATGGTGCAATTATTGTGAAAATTATGACACCGCACTTACGGGAGGCCCATGTAAATTGTTTGTATGTAACATGGCTATGTGGGACTGGTCACCTACCTTCCCTTCTATGGAGGACATACTAAAATTTATAGTTAGATGGGTTCAGATCCTAAATATCCCGCTTCATCTATATGTACCAACCATATTTGAATATATTGACATGGAACTTGGAGGGATGATCAAAGTGGACTCTCAAAGAACAAGGACTCAGAGCAAGTTCATGAGACTTGTAGTAAAAGTAAACACAAGGGAAGATCTAATTCTCACCATACCAATCAATGGGATCAAGTATGAAGTAGAATATGAGGGCTTCCCTTTACCAGCCTGACATGTGGTGAAGAGGGACATACCTCAAGACTATGTAGAGAAACCCAAACTCCACCAAAAAACAACAGAGAACAACCAAGGAGGAAAACAACAATGAATCTCAATGTCCCTACCAGACAAACTAGTAACAAGTCACAAAAATAGAAAATGATAGGGAATTTACTTGAGACACATGTTGGTGCTAGTCCCAACACAAACATGTCTACAAATCTAGTGAATGAAGAACCTACAAATTGCTAGGAAGAGTGGAGAAGGATGATGAAACATACAAGAAATAATGAGATAATCACACGTATGAAAAAAGAGAGGATAATATTAGGATAGATTCAGAACAATAAAAGCATACACCAAGATGGAGATTTGTATAAGAATAGAGAAAAAGATGGCATGCAAGAAACATACAATGGTGACTCATGATACCAATGAAGTCATTGAAGTCCTAGAGAGAGGAATGATGCTAAGATGAACATATCACCACCTGAACATGCAAACAACCCTCTATTCAAAACATCCATTGCAATGGTCTAGAAAGTTACTGATACAAATGAGATACCAAAAAAATATACTGGAAGCATAATAAAAGGAAGTGGGACCAAGATTATAGGAATGGAAAAGCAACAAACCTAGCTGAGAAAAGAGGAAATAGCCCTAGGTTTACGGAAAAGATGATAGGGGAGTAAAACCATGTCAATTAGGAGAAGGAAAGGCACAAAGAAAAGAAGGATCCTACTCTCGATTGTTGATTCACATACACCTTTTTGATGTTAGATAAGCTAAACTTACTGTGCTATAACATAAGAGGCATCAAAGATTATGGCACTTTTTGAACCTTCAACAAGTATATCTACATCTACAAACTTGCTCTTGTAGTGATCATAGAGCCTCTCATTGATGCAAAAAATTATAATGTAACCATCAAGTGGTTAGGTTTTACAAACTCTAACAGACCGGAGGCTTGTATATTTGCAAGAGGGATATGGGTCTATTGGAATAAAGCTAAATGCAAGGTACACATCATCAATAGCCATAAAAAATCTATTACATGTAAGATTGTTAGTTCCACACTTGTTACTATTATATATACCAATCCTCATATTAGTGTGACAAATCTTTTTTGAAACACTTATTTGATATCAAACACAAATACACTGAACCATGGATTACGTTGGGAGATTTTAAGACAATCGTGGTGCCTTCTAAAAAGAGCATACGAAATACTTACAATTATGTGGAAGCCCACCTATTTACTAATACTCTTGCTGATGATGTGCTTTCATGCCTTGGTTTCTCCAGATAAAAGTTTACTTAAAAACGTGGTATACTTCAAGAATGACTGGATTAGGTTGTTTCCAATGATATCTTCATTTTAAAGTATTCCGAGTTGGTGCTAACTCATATTCCTAAGGTGGAATCTGACCATTTCTCTCTCCTGATCAAGATGACAAAGAGTTAGAGGAGGAATTCAAGATTCATGACCAAAGATTTTTGGAACCAAAATAAAGACTTTCACAACATACTAGAGGCAATTTGGTAGGGCGGACTTGAATTCAACAAATCCATGAAGTTAACCCAAACAAAAAATTGTAGCTATGAGCATAATGTGCAAAGAAAGAAATGACAGAATAGAGACATGCTTATAAGAAATATTGATTTTCTACAAAAGAACCTTTTAACTAAGCTATATCTCAAAAGTTGTGCATCAATATATAGGTAGAACTAATCAAAATACTTAGGGAAGAGGAAGAGAACTGGAAGCAAAGGAGTCATATTAGCTGGATCAAGGATGGGGACACTATTGGTATTTGTACCCATGGAGCCAATCCTATGATGATTGTAATGGGGCATCATATACTTGATTTGATAATTATAAAGGCAATTTCGTCTATTATGTTGGTCTCAATCATGATATGATGACACAAGCATGGTAGATGTCAAAAGAATGATGTTGCTTGGTGACATATGTCTTTAAGTTGAATACTTGAACAATGAGATCATATGTATGATAAGAGTACATTCTTGTTATGTGCCTAGTCGCATATTACTGTGGAAGAAAAACAGACAACATTAATACATAAGACTAGAGTGTGTTGGTTGATGATAGAATCTCATTAGTCATGATATGTGGTATAATTAAACCAAGCACATAGGTACATGTTAGAGAACAATGTATCAGACAAACCCACCTTGAGACTAATACATGGAGTTCATGGAATGGTAGTCAGAATCAACTCTCATAGTGATAGTGGTGATTGTAGTTCTTAGATTTGAAATCACTACACTCATCACATGTTGCTTGATGTATTTTGACATCATCAAACATGACCTTGAATAAGTGTTGACATAAAGGTGATGGTCGGGTGCATTGTGACACATGGGGACTGAGTGTGAGTGATGAAGATGATATTTGTCCCTCCTACATAAGATTATTATCTTGGCCACTTGATAAGTGAGACTGAGAAACATATGACTATACTCATGTGACTCAATATGTGATATGTGAGCTCACATGAATCTCATACAGTCTACTCTGGTTCAAGGAACATGGATTGAACATTGAGAGGATGACGATTCCATGCCTTGAGTTCAATCTGGATATCAGAGACAAAGGAACTATATGTTCACTATAACACTGATCACTAACTGTAGGTTAGGGTTGTTCTCAAACTTTCCAATTACTTGGGTAGTAATGATGTGTTGCTAGACACTTATCATTGCTTGTGAAATCATAAGTTAGTTATGGACATTCGTTGCCAACATAATTTGGGACCTACATGGTCACACACATAGGATGCACCTGGAATAGGAGTTTACTCATGAACAAGGTTTAACTTGATTACTATAGTGTTCATGTATTCAATTTAAAAAACATTGGTTGTACATTGGATGAACTAGAATTTGAACTGCCCAGTTCAGAAGTGAACTAACAAGTTCAAAATGTGAAACGACAGGTTCAGATTGTGAATTGTCAAGTTCAATGATCAATAAGATTGGATCAAGGGTTGATGTTGATGTCATGTTGTGCATTAATCATCACATCAAAAGCCAATATGTTTGCAAATAGTAAATATAGTGAACTAACTAATTCAAGTGTTGAATCAACCGTTTCACATATGAATTGACCAGTTTAAAAGTGGAACATCTGGTTTAGGATGTGAATCGACTAGTTTAGAAGCAAACCAACTGGTTCGTGATTCACAACTTCTAGAAAATTCATCAAATTTTGTCTCTTAGACTTCCAGGTAATCTGGAAACCCTGACCCTGACACTCCTATAAATAGAGTGGTAGTCAAGGCTTTCAAGAGACACTTCAATAAGCTCTAGCAATTGTTGTCCTCTTGTAATTGTGGTAACTAGAGAACCTGATCAAGTCTTCACATAAGAGGGAGAGACAATGAGGTAGAGCGAGTTAACCCTAGCATGTTGACGTTCAAAGGGACAACTCCTTCCCCTTGTCTTTAGGATGCACAACATGGAGTTCTTGGTGGTCCGCGTGGACTATGTAGAGGTATGGAGGCTGTTGCCACCATGCTAGGAGGACAACAACCACCACCGTATGTGGTGTTGCACTAGGATGCCATCATTGCCAATTGTCCATGTGCGTCTTGGAAAGAGTGTACATCATCAAGCAAGAGTAGTCGATGGACTTTCTCCAGGACTAGTATACCTCTTCCAACCTTCTTTTCTAGATGCATCATTGGCGATGCAATCTTTTGGTAAGGAACATGGACACAATTTTTGTTTTTGATGCCTTCTCTGCCGTCCCTATCCCCCAATAGTGGTATCAGAGACACACCAATTTATAGTGTATCGGGGATTTCAACTGATGTGATCATATTGATTTTATTTAATATGATGTGAATATTAAAATGATTAATATGCATACCCGAATAAACACCACATATAATACCCATATATATGATATATAAACAATCTATATGTGTCACCCTAAAAGCATTTTTATGGTGGATGTATGCATGGTTATGACCAAAAGCCCTATGGATGTGTGTGCATGGTTGTTTGGTTTTCTTTCTTGTTGTTACTCAGTTTGCATACTGAACCTATCCCCTCCTTTCCAAATGTAAACTAATGCTCTATTTCCTATATTCCCTTCTAATGTAACTTGAGGATTTCCCTTTTATAATGTCATATGGAATGAGATAGTTTTGATTTCTATTTTAGAAAGAAAAGATTTTCTGGGTGAGTCAAGTCAATTAAATAGAGGACTAAGGGGCCAAGAAACATGAGGAATCAACCGATCGAATGGTGGTCCCACTGATTGATTAGAGGAATCCATCCAACTTCTCGAGCCCAGAAGCCAATCAACTGACCTGAAGTCTAACCGATCGACTGAAGGGTTCAAACAACTAACCGGGACAACACAAGTTGTCCAATATAGGATGCTACATGAGATGTATGACCTTAGGTGGTAGCACTTATTTATATCTCCAAATAATTGCATTAGTATGCCCATAACCATTGCTCATATGTTTTATGATTGCATGTTTTGTTTATGGATATAGCATGTATAAGATACATACGATAAGTATGTGGCCACTGGATATGTATATGTAGTTATATATAAAATCCATCAATAAATATTAAGTCTAAGATGCTTTCCATGAGTGAAACACATCAAAAGCTTGACATACCAAGTGTAGGTTACACTAACGTGTGGTGTGTCGTCTATCTCATAGAAGTGTGATGGTAGATGTGTGGGTTTACCAAAGCAGGGTGCATATTATCACGCTGGGTTTTGGATCAAGCTTAACTGGGTGGCCTTAATGAGATTAAGTGCCTAGAAGGATAGAAATGGATTGTGACAAGGATTTGTGCAGACCATACATCCAAAAGTTGCATGAGATGCAATCGACAAAAGTTGGCTACCTAAATAGTTAAGTTGTGGGCGATCAACCAAGGTTGACTCATAATTTTATGAAATATGAATCTTGGCTCACTAGAAGGTCATATGTTGCAATCTTCTGAATTGGTATTGAGGGATATCAATTTGAACAAAATAGTGGGAGTAATAATTAATTAAAAGCCTTATTAATATTGTCAAACTCATCAAATCAAATCAAATTAAATCAAAAGTGTTTTGACAAGAATTGTGATATTTCTTTGTTAGAATCTAATGGAAATTTGTAATCGATCCTTGAGAAGGACAAGTTGAATGGGAGAAACTTCCCTGACTGGTTCTGGATGTTGAAAACCATTCTCACTCAAGAGTGCAAGCTCTATGTCCTAGAGACACCAGAGCCACATGAACCCGCTCCCACCGCGCCTAAGGCTAACATGGATGCTTACAAGAAGAACTTCAAAGATGTCGTGGATGTCAAGTGTCTGATGTTGTGCTCAATGGACCATGATGCAGAGACAACATGAGAACTTGGATGTTATTGAGATGGTAACACATCTTAACTACATGTACAAAGATCAAGCAAGACAAGAGAGATATGACATCTCAAAGGCATTGTTGAAGTGCAACATGGCAGAAAGAGATCCAGTAGGTCCGTATACACTCAAGTTGATTGGGTATGTGGATAACCTTGCCAAACTAAAATTTCCCTTAGGCTAAGAGTTGGACACATATGTGATTCAACAGTCACTGTCAGAATCATAGAACCAGTTTGTCATGAACTACAATATGAACAATTTTGACAAGTTGTTGTCAGAATTACTTAGCATGTTGAGGATAGTTGAAGCACATATGAAGAAGGACAAAACCAAATATGTGATGATGATCATTATAGGCAAAGGGAAGTCCAAGGGTAAAGGTAATGCTAAGAAGAGTTCTAAAGCTAGCTAGAAACCAAAGTCTTCTGTACTGAAACCTAAGGGAGGAGTGAATAAGGAAGGGAAGTACCACCATTATCACCAACTTGGACACTGGAAAAGAAACCGTCCTCTTTACATAGAGGAACTCAGGAACAAGGAGATAGATATCTCCACTTTAGGACCCGAGAAGAAGTAAGATAGAACTATATATAGAAGGATTTGCTGCCACTATTGTTGAAATCTATCATTCATGGGCATGTAATAGAATTAGTGAATTGCTATTATGTACCTGCCATTAATGAAAACATCATGTATCTTATATGGACAATATTATTAAATATATTTGAAGTTGTGGTTTAAAAGATAAGATCTTATATGGTAATGTCATATGTTTCATAATCTAAACTTTATAGTTTTAGAGACAAATATGTATAATACATATATTAAATGACTCAATGACTCAAACAATGAATACCTATAGCATTGTCATCTAAAGCACATAAGTGAGAAGCACATAAGTGAGAAGCACATTTCTAAAATTCATAATGATGGTTGTCTAGACTCTCTTGGTTATTAAACCAATAAAGACATGCAAGTTTTATTTATTGGGCAATGTGACAAAAGCACCTTTCACTAGATGTAGTGGGAGATCGAGTATTCTTTTAGTGCTCTTACATACTAATGTACTTAGACCCTTTTAGAATAAATTATATAGGTGGTTAGTAGTACATCATTTCATTTACTGTTGATCTTTTTAGATATGGTAGTTTGTAACTAATAAAATACAAGTCCGAATCTCTTGAAGTGTCCAAGGAGATCATGAATGAAGTACATAACCATCTTGGTATATGTATTAAAACATTTCAATATTATCAACCTTGAATGCCATGGAACCCTACACAGTTGCAGGACCTAATGGGTCACAACATTGTTTATGCAGAAAAATTGGGATGTAATTGCAACTTAGTGTAAAAAAGTCAAGATTGCACTAGCATGGACCACCATACAGGAAAACCTATGCAGCACCACCATCATCCTCATACGCAAATGCTCAAAGCTTGAATTATGTAGTAAGTTCAGGCCTATCTCCTTAAATAATGTTGGCTTAAAATCCATTCAAGAATAGTCATGGAATGAATCAAATAGTCGATGGCCAAATAGGTCTCATCTATTTAGAGTAGTATCATGCTAGGAAGGAAGATTATGGATAATATTGTACTATTGTAGGATATTATGCACAACATGAAGTGGAAAAATTCAAGAAAGACCATGGTGTTTATGGAGGATTGAAGAAAGGCGTATGACAAAATAGCTTGGTTCTTCATCGAGGCTACTTTGCTCAAGCTTGACATTCCCGAGAACATAAGGAAACATATTATGGGATCTAGTTTTGGGGTACAAACCACTATAAACTAGACTGTAAAGATTTTTCAGCCATTCAAAACCTCCAGGGGGCTGAGATAAGGGGACCCCCTGTCTCCCTATCTTTCTGGTACTTTGCTTCTAGAGGCTCAACCAAATGAAAGAAGAAGAAGTAGAAAGAAAAGCATGGAGTCCTTAAAAAGTGATTGGGGTGGTTTGACTGTTGCACATTTGTGCTTTGTTGATGATCTCATACTCTTTTCTAAGGTTATCAAGAATAACATCCAAACAATCTTGAGTTATTTCAGTGAATTTAAAAGGCATCTGATCAAGCTATATTGATCGAAAAAATCAACATCTTCTTTGACAAAGTGTTACACAAGCTATGAGAATGGATATATGTGAGAGAAGTGGGTTCTTGATAACCAGTGATTTTGGGAAGTATCGTGGCATACCCATAATTCATTCTAGAGTCACCAGAAGAACTTACGCTGAAATCCTAGAGAAGATCTCTAGTAAACCCAAACCCATGGTCCTCTAGATGTCGATCTCTTCTTGGAATAATTTGTTTGTCTAAGGCAACATTGGTGGCCATCCTAACATATGTCATGTAAATGGTAGTGCTAAAACTAAATGCATGTGTCCATGTGGATGCTACCATATGCATGTGCAACTAGGGAGGCAACAAAGAACATAGAGTAGTGTGTCTAGCATCCAGAGAAACATTATGATCAAAAAAGAAAATGGGGGGCTGGGAGTGAAGTCTATGAGGGATTGAATCATGCACTATCCTTGAGAATGTTTGGGACATTAGTATAGGAAGGAACACCCTTTAGGTCTAGTAAATGACAAAGAGATAAATTGAGTATAGAGGCAAACCTATTAAGTATCAATCCAAAATGGGGAGAGATGTTTTATAGGTGAAGGAGTTTATATCCCAAAACTGATATCTAACACAAATAAGAGGAGAAAGTGCTAATGTATGGGATGAACAATACATTCTAGAAGGAGGTGTGCTCCTAGAATGCATAGCTAATCATTGCTCAATGATCTCAAGGACCTTATAGTTAGTTATCTAGTTGAGATGGGAGGAAAATGGGACTATGATTTCATGAAGGAATGGATCCATGTAGTTACAAATAAGAAAATTATGAGGATCAAGACACCAATCCAATGATTTATTCTCGATGTCAGAATGTGTAAACACACTATTAGTGGTATGTTTTCTGTAAGGACCCTGAACTTCGTTTAGGGTTTACCCTATTTGTTTTGCTTAACCTTGATGGTTTGATGCTTGCTAATCACCTTTAGTGGTGATTAGGGTTGGTTGTGCTTTGTTGAGAGCTGGAGGGGCTACTTGCAAATAACCCAAGTCTAGGGTTTTTTGGGCAAGTTTACCACCTTGTGAGGTGTTCCTTTCTCTCTTTGCTTCCTCTAGGGTTGAGAGGAAGGCTTGGGCTCGTTGCTTGAGTTCTTTGGGCCTTGGTTGAGCTTGTTTGGGCCTTGAGGTGCCTTGTTTGGGCTTGGTTGAGCTTTGTGTCGCCCAAGAGAGGTGTGTGTTGACCTAGAGGTGAGTGTGTCGGCCAACGTGGATGTGTGTCACCCATGGAGCCTTGTTGTGTCGCCCATGGTGCAAGTGTTGTGTTGCCCATGGTGTTTGACCCAGCTTTGACCTCGTTTGTGTCACCACTAGTGGACACTTGGAGCTTAATGCATGCATGTGGCAATGACCTTGGACAAGTGTATAAGGCTTGCTAGAGTGGTGGCTTGAGCTCTAGGACAAGTGTCCTTTGGGTGGGCAACACCTTGCTTGGATCTACCTTGTTTTCTCCTCTCTTTCCTTCTATATAGGTGGTTCTTTCCCTTGCTTTGAGTTCCTTTGATCCTTTAGTTTCCTTCTCCACCTTGAGTGCACAACACTCCCTTCTTCCTTTTCTTGTGTTGGCCGACACACCCCCTTGAAGGAGCAAGTGGTGGTCGACATCCCTTGAAGCTTGGAGCTCTTGTTCTTCCTTGGAGCTTGGAGCTTAAGGCGGGTTGCATAATTTCTAACCCTAACTACATTATCTCTTGCTATGATCTTGTTTACATGTTAGTAGCTTAGTTTCTTGCTTAGCTTTCATGATGGCCGATCCTTGTGATCTAGGGTTTGTAGGTGAGAAATACTCCTTTCTCTCTTTGGTCTAGAGGAGTGAGTTTAGGCCTCTAGTATCATGAGCAACACCCCTCTTTCTTGGTCGATTGAGGTGAGCTTGTATTCTAGTTGCTTGAGCAAGACTCTCCTCTCACCATGGACTAGAAGGGTGAGCTCGGTTGATGTGGACCTTGTTTTGGGTTGGTGTTTGTGTTGCCCTATGGGTGATAGGTGGTGTGCAAGACCCCTCTTTCTTGGTTGATTGAGGTGAGCCATCCCCTTGACCCTCTAGGGTTTTGAGTACCTTGTGCTTGAAGAAGATGATGACCTTGTTGGACGATATCTCTTGTCTTAGCTTGTTGGGCGACACGTTTGCTCTTGTGTTGGCCGACAGGCCTTGTTGGGCGATAGGTTGAGGTGTCGGGCAACACCCCTGGCTCTTGTGACGGGCGTCACAACCCCTTGCTTTGCTTGTGTCGGCCGTTAGGCCTTGACCTGGTTGTGGCACGTTTTGTGGAGGTGTTCTCTCTCTTGGTTGTTGGTTTTGGTGGGTTGACCTGGCCGAGATAAACTCTGTAACGGCGTTGTTGGGTTGCTATGTCGGGCGTCACATGCCCTTGGTGTCGGCCGATAACTCCAGGCCGAGATGGGCATTGCCTGATAACACAAGTGCCTGACACTCCTCTCCTGTCGCGCGTTACTCTTCCTTGTGACACTATGTTGCACGCTGGTTGCCTTGGTGGCCACTGGTGGTCCATTGAGGAGGAGAAGAGACCTAGTGTGGTGATCTGTTGGGAGGAGTTTTGGTGGGATTTTGTGAGTCGATACTTCCCAGAGACGTACCTTGACGAGAAGATCTTATAGTTCGAGAAGATCCGACAGGGATCAATGATAATCAATGAGTACGACGTGAAGTTCATGGAGTTGTTGTGGTTTTATCCTCACATGGAAGTGACAGATAAGGAGAGAATCTGACGGTTTGAGAAGAGGTTGAGCAAGAAGTTGATGATGATAGTGTCTACTTTGGAGAGTAAGGAGAGGTTATCTACCTTTGTGGAGTCGGTGAGGAGGATAGAGCATCCAACTGGTGAGAAGCGTGAAGTCAACGCTAAGAAGAGGCCAGCTCATTTTCAGGAGCAGTCATCTGGATGCTTCAAGAAGTCAAGGTTTTATTTTCCACAATCACTGTAGCAGATAGTTTTCTTTGAGCCTAGATCAGTAGTTCCATCCCAATGGTCTGTGTATAAGGGAAGAGGTTGTAGTTTTCTGCCATCTAGAGCCCATAGTGCAACATCAGTATCTGTGACGGGCCTATCTAGGCCACGGTATGACCCAAGGATGTGTCACAAGTGTGGAAGGGTGGGGCATATCATATAGTTTTGCCCTATGAAGGAAGAAGAAGTTACATAGTAATCGAGGTAGAGTCAGCAAGGTTCCCAGTGGCAACATTTCAATAATGGTGGTGGCAGAGGACACAATCAGGTGTCATAGGAAAAATCATCTAGGTAGGATAAAAGAGGATGTAGACGACAACATGCAACAACTTGATTCTATGCTATGAGTCAGTCGGAGGGAGTGGTCAATCCATGGGTCGTGATAGGTTAGATGGAACATTTTAATTCTAATTTGCTTGCTTCTTCTTTTGTATCCATTTTGGTTGACCCGCATGCGACACACTCTTTTATCACTAGAGAGGTGATATGTAGTTGTTCCTTTCCTGTTTGTAGTAGAACTAATAGTCTTTAGTTAGAAACCCCTCTTATTGATTCCTCCGAGTTGCGGGAGGTGTGTCGATCATGTGTTCTTTCTTTCTCATGATGCAACATTCAAGTAGAACTTATGCCACTTGACATGCATGGATTCAATGTGATCTTTGGGATGGATACCTTGAGAAGTGTCAGGTGGTCTTGGAGTGTAGTTCCAATGTGGTGACATTCTATGATGATGATGTTTTGTGGATCTTCCAAGGAGATATGAATATTCTTCTGACGTGCTTGGTGTCAACTATGATAGCAAAGAGGAAGATGAGGCATGGGTGTGTAGCTTTCCTACAACATATGGTGGATACCGAGGTGAGGAGTCCTGATAACCAGGAGGAGCCTATAGTACGAGAGTTTGAGGATGTCTTCCCTAAAGAGTTTCTCAATGTTCCCCCTCCTAGAGAGATGGATTTTAAAATCAATCTTGTTCCTGGTACACAACTGATAGCACAATCACCATACATGATGACACCAACAGAGATATAAGAGTTAAAGAAGCAGTTGTAGGATCTATTAGAGAAGGGCTTTATGAGACCGAGAATTTCCCCTTGCGGTGCTCCCATGTTGTTTGTGAAGAAGAAGGACGGTTCTATGAGGTTGTGCAAAGACTACTGATAGTTGAATAAGGTCATGATCAAGAACAAGTACCCATTTGCCAAGGATAGATGGCATGCTTGACCAGTTGAGAGGTGATGTAGTGTTTTCCAATATAGATATAAGGTCAGGTTATCATCAATTGTGGATCAAGGCGGATGACATGCCCAAGTCAACTTAACTACATATGGTCACTATGAGTTTGTGGTTATGCCATTTGGGTTGAACAACATGCGAGCAACATTTATGGATCTGATGAACATGATGTTCATGATGTACCTTGACCAATTTGTGGTTGTGTTCATTGACAACATCTTGATATACTCCAAAGACAACCACCAACATGAGAAACATCTATAACAAGCGTTAACGTTGTTGAGGCAGCACAAGTTATACACCAAGTTCAACAAGTGTGAGTTCTGGCCGGAGGAGGTATCCTTTCTTGGGCATGTGGTATCTGCTAAAGGTGTTTGTGTGGACCTGAAGAAGCTGGAATCTGTGTTGGAATGGGAGCAACCTAAGACATCAATGGAGGTTCACAGTTTCCTAGGCTTGATAGGCTACTACAGAAGGTTTATCAAGAACTTTATTGTTGTGGCATTACTCCTAACTAAGCAGACAAGGAAATGTGTACCTTTTGTCTGGGATGACAAGTGTTAGCATTCTTTTTAGATTTTGAAGGATAAGTTGACTAGTGCACCGTTGTTAGTTCTGCCAGAACAAGGAAAATGTTATATCGTCTTCTATGACGCGTCAAAGAATGGTTTGGGATGCGTGTTGATGTAGGATTAGAACATGATTCCTTTTGCTTTGTGACAGCTTAAGAAACACAAGGAGAACTACCCAACACATGATTTGTAGCTTGTAGCTATGATCCATGCTTTGAATATTTAGAGACACTACCTTTATGGAGAGAAGTGTCAGATCTTCACCGACCACATGAACCTTCAGTATGTCTTCTCGAAGTAGGAGTTGAACATGTGGTAGAGGAGATGGATGGAGTTGATCAAGGACTACAATTGCATGATAGATTACCAGCCATAGAAGGCAAACATGGTGGCAGATGCGCTTACCAGGAAGGCTTCTTCATCATCATCTATTAATAAGGTACAATTGTGTTCTTTGGTGTTCCATAAGCAAGACATGTTGGTGTCGTTGTGCCAAATTAATGTCCAACTAAAAGTCTCCTTATTGGCAGGCTTGTTAGCACAGCTCCAGGTGAAGCCCACGCTAATACAGTAGATTAGGGATGCATATTGTGATGATACTATGATACAATAGATCAAATCAGAGTTTGGAAGTGAGAAGCGTGAGGGCTTGAATGAGACAAAGGATGGGACAGTTTGTTTCTATAATAGGATAGTGGTTCCAAATGATGATGGTTTGAGGAAGATGGTCCTTGAGGAAGCTCATTGCTCAATGTATGCAATGCATCCATGAAGTGCCAAGATGTGCCATAACTTGAAATATAGATATTGGTGACTTGGCTTGAAGTGTTATGTGGCTGAGTTTGTGGCAAGATCTCTGGTGTGTCAACAAGTCAAGGTCGACCATCAGAAACATGTAGGGATGTTGCAACCATTGCCTATATCACAGTGGAAATGGGATCATATCACTATGGACTTTGATGTTGGTCTTCCTAGGACAGCCAAAGGTCATGATTCCCTTTGGGTGATAGTGAACAAATTGACCAAGTAGCTCACCTCCTTCCTATGAAGACTGCATATATAACTGAGAAGTTGGCACATGTGTATGTGGATGGTATAGTTTGTATGCATGGTATCCCAGTGAATATAGTATCTGATAGGGGTCCTCAGTTTACCAGTTGTTTTTGGGAGCATCTGCATACATCCATGGGTACACAATTGAAGTTTAGTACAATGTTTCACCCACAGACAAGTGGTCAGTTAGAGAGGAGCATTCAGATCTTGGAGGATCTATTCAGAGCTCGTGTTTTCTAGTTTCTTAGAGGTTGGGATGTACACCTAAGCTTGGTAGATTTTGCTTACAATAACAATTATCATAGAATCATAGTTATGGAACTGTATAAAGCCTTATACAGGAGGCATTGTCTCCCACTTCTCTATTGGTATGAGACAGATGAATATCAACTTTTGGGTCCTGAGCTAGTGCAGTAGACTATGGAGAAGATCAAAGCAATACAATAATAGTTAAAAGCAGCCCAAGACAAATAGAAGTCTTATGTTGATAATCACCGTAGGCCTTTGGAGTTCCAAGTGGGAGATCTTGTGTATCTTAAGGTCTCTCCTCGGAAGGTGTGTTGAGGTTTAGTAAGAAGGGTGAGTTGGCTCCCATGTTCATGGGACCTTACCTTATGGTGGCACAAGTTGGAAGGTGGCTTACAGGTTGAAGCTACCACCAGAATTGCACATGTTACATCTCGTGTTCCATGTTTCTATGTTGAGGAAGTTCCATCTAGAACAGAGCAAGCATTGCAGTCAGTGGAGGTCGAGTTGGAAGAGGATGTGTCATATGTGGAGGGTCTTGTGTTGATCTTGGATAGGAGAGTAAAGAAGTTGAAGAAGAAGGATATAGTTCTTGTTAAGGTTTTATGGCATCACCTTGGTTTGTAGGAAGCCACATGAGAGTTAGAGGACAAGATGTGTAGGAAGTACCCGCTTTGTTCGCGTAAGGATTTCGGGGGTGAATTCCTTGTTAGGGGTTTATGGATGTAAGAATACTAACCTAGAATTCTAGTTGATCTAGCTTTATTAGCATAATTAGATGATTAAAACCTTAATATAATCATGTGATGTTCTTTAATAACACATGACATGTTTATATTTCAAGTTTGGTCCAATTTGGATCCTGTCTGAGATAGTTAAGTTATATGTGTGCCTGTTTTGGACCAAATTACAAATTTCTCATGTTTAGGGTTTATCTTGCAATTTGTCACATGCTTTGTGTACCCCACATGTTTTGGCATAATGTTGGAGAGAGTTGCACCCTATATCCTTGTTAGATCTTGGTTTGATGTGACATCATGTGGTGTTGTGATCTAGGGTTTTCTTAGATGTCGTAGGGTTTGATCTTCAATAGTTGGATGACCTTTGACCCTTTGGTCGCTGAAGATTTTTAGCGATCACCTAGCTTGTGGTTATTCATCAATTGTATACTTTGGTCATTGAGGTTCTCATCAGTCATGAGTTTTTCTTAAAAGAGTAGTCACTTGCTTTTCTTGGTTTTAACGACCTATGTTGCATGCATGTGTTTAGTGCTTGCATGGGCGAGTTATGATGGACAAGTGGCACATGTTTGCATGAAACCTAATGCCCCTTCTCTCTATCTACCCTTGGGTATATATACCTCCCTCCTTGCATGCAGGTAATGCTTTTACACCCTTCCTACCTCTCCTCTTGCTTGGAGCTTGTCCCTTGTGTTCTTGGTGGTGCTTGAGCTTGGGCAAGTGGTCGATCTATCTTGCCTGTGGATCTAGGGTTTAGAGCAACCCTTCCTTTTGGTGATTGTTTGGTGTTCCTTGATCTTGGTAAGCGATCTATCTTTCTTGGTCTTTGTTCTTTTGCAACCCTACCCCTCTTCTTCCTCTTGGCTGAATTCATGGGTCTCCATGGTGGTGCTTCTTGAGGAACTTCTCTTTTCTTGGTCGAGTCCATGGAGCTCCATGGTAGTGCTCAATTTGAGTTGGAGATCTTCCGTCTTTCTTATCTTTCCAGCCCAGGGTTTTTCTCTCCATGTTGAGCTCCTTTAACCTATGGTTTTGCTTCTCTCTTTGAGGTGATGCTAGCTTGTCCATGAGGTGGTGATCAAGCTAAGTTTCCTCTCTTTTCTTGGAGCATCCTAGCTGTTGGAGTTGTTTCTTCACATCAAAGGTGAGTTATGTAACCCTCTCCTCGATTATTGTTACTTTTACTCTTTGCATGCAAATAGCCTATCTCTAAAACATGGCTTCAAATAGAATAATGGTGATATCTAGAGCTTATGTTCCATGGTGATCTTGAACAGATAAACCCTTCTTTGATGAACACTAATTTTGTGCATGTTTATATGGTTGATGATGAGAATGTTGATATTTGCATGCATGTTCTAAATGATAGTTTCCTCTCATCACATGATTTTTCTGTAACTTGTTGATGATCAGAATTAGGGTTTTTGGTGTTGCTTTCCTTCATGTGGTTACACCTTCATGTTTCAGTTTCATGGTGATGATCAACTTTATGATCTTGTAGATGATGAGTTTTCTCTCTGTACATGTGGTTGCGAAGGATAACGATGTTGAGTGGTCGTCGAGTTCATCATAGTGGTCGATGAGCATTTCACCTTCTTGAGGTTTTTGAGTTGGTTGGTTGATGGTCTCTTATGATGGTGATTTTCTCCTTGGTCGATTATGTTTTTAGGTGCCTTTGGTCACCAAAGATGGACCCATGTTTGGTTGCTAAACTTTTGATTTCTCAGTGGTCATTGAAGGTGGTTAACCTGGTTCATATGGTCGTTGAAGATAGACATTCTTAGTGGACAATTAAAGGGGGTCAAACCCTAGTTTTCAACGGTCATCAACCTACTTTTCAACGATCATTTTTGTGGTTGACCCTCAACGGTCGATGAGGATATGTGGCCTAGTTTTCAACGACCTATAACGTATGTGAGCTTATGCGGTAGATGGTGTTTTTGGGTTACTAGGTCATCATGTGTTGTCGACTTGATGATGATTGTGTTTGACCATTATGTTTCCAAGAATGTTGGAGATGGCGGTAATTAGGGTTTACTTCTCCTTGATGTTTTGAAACCCTGTTTCAGTTTGATATGTTGATATCTAATCCTAATTGCAAGTATATAATGTTAATGCTTAGCGTGCTTGTATTATTAACTTGATGTTAGAGTATTTTCTCTCTCCTAAACTATTATAACCTTAACTTGTTATCTTGTAAGCATCATGAGCTCTTAGTTACATGGATATGTCAAACCTATGCAATACATGTACTTAACTTGTTATCTTATAAGCATCATGAGCTCTTAGTTACATGGATATTCCAAACCTATACAATACATGT
Organism: Alisma plantago-aquatica; assembly: GCA_963693085.1. NCBI lineage: Eukaryota > Viridiplantae > Streptophyta > Magnoliopsida > Alismatales > Alismataceae > Alisma > Alisma plantago-aquatica. The sequence goes on along the minus strand of OY856410.1, from coordinate 954,382,565 downwards.
ATGGTGGTAGTAATGAGCCTTATTGAGGCATTGAGAGATAATGTTATTCTTGCAGGAAACAGTATGAATGGTCTTTAGGACATGGGCATTGGCTTTGCGCCCTAATTGAGGTGATATCTGCTATTAATGTGATGATGGATTAATACCCCATGATGATGTAATGATGAGTGTGGACTCATTAGTATGACAAGTTTATACCTTATACATTTTATATAATCTAAAGTTGCAATCTACCTTATCTTTTGTAGTTCTAGGATTTGTATGTAACTTGATTGATGCAGTTAAAATATGTCCAATTGGTTTTAACTAATCAAGTGAAACTCTAATCATGTAGTTGCCCTGACCGTTGATCCATTCTAGTGTCATGACTAATGGATGGTGAAATGAGTATACCTAAGGGAAACTCAGAGCGCATATTGTTGAGTATGTGAGGTGATTCAGGTGAAAGTGAGTGAGTGTCTTTGTCATCTTGACCCCAAGGTTTTGAGGATGGCTACAGCCATGCCTCAACAGGAGAACGAATGTGATTGTTTCTTAGTGTGTATGATGTGACAAAGGACAGTTGTGGTTGTATCTCAGATGATTGGGTTTGTATACCATGTTCACTAGTGTCGTGACCTATATACCAAGGCGGACTATGCTATTTTGTAGTTGGGATTTATATGTCACTGTGGCGGACTCATACTGACCAAGGGCGGATAAGATCATAGGAGACTGCTCTCTTAGATCTTGTATGGAAATATTTTTGACTTTGTAGTGGACAATTCGAGTATGAGTGGTATACCTCATATCCGCAGGGCTTAAAAGACATAATACAATAGTGTAGTATATCTAGTTAGGGTTAAACATGATTCACATTGGACGTTTACCCTTTCATTGTTTCTTATATTGCTCAGTTGTTATGTAATGTAGTATCATGAGTTAATTGGTATGCATATTATTCATCTTCCTTCTAAACATGTAAAATGTCATATTCATTTGTTGAAGCAACTTAACCTACTATTCTTGTGTAAGCAGATTAAATTATTCATTTAGTTGAAACTGCTCATCCTGCTCAATAATGATATATCCTGCTATGTTTCGATAATCGTTGGTGGAGAGTTATATCTTTCACTGGGACATGGGTCTCACCCTCATGGTTTGCCACATCTTTTTAGGTGGTCTTCAACTGCATGGGCAAGATCAAACTGTTGAGGAAGAGAAACTTGGAGATCAATAATTGTTGAAGGTTGGATAGCTACTAGTGTTGTGTAGTAGAGTCCTAGTGTCATCCTTGTACTCTCAGGTCTGGGAGATATGTGTTTTCTTGTAGATGTTGTATCTTAATATGTGTTTTGGCAGTATGCCTTTGATGTATATAAGTGGTTTGTACATGTGAACAAATCTTTTGTAAAGGTGTGGGGCAATTGTCCATTGTACAAATGTAAATACCTTGTATGGTATGTGATATGTTAAAGGTTTATGGACCTTGATGTAATATGTTTCCGCACAGTGATGGTTATACGAAATCAATTTTATTTTACCTGATGTTATTGTTAAGTGGTTGTTTAACTATTAATCGCATGCTTCATTTTGAGTAATCTCATTTGCGTGGCATTGGGGTGTCACATCCTTAATGATATTAAGGATCCAAAATGTCTTCTCTAACTTTGTTATCCACAAATCAACATCTTTCGGGTGAGTTGTGCCGACATACTCACTGGAACCAACATGCTTCAGCCTCTCAGAAGTCTTCCCTGGACCCTCTGACTCAACATTTGGGGCAGGTACCCTAAGTGGAGGTGCATGTGCCCTGTGATTCAAATGTGTTATCGTCTCCAATTGGCTGCCGAAAAACTAATAAGAAGGTTGGATGAGCTAAGGTCTTAGGGTCAAAGGGATGCAGGACGGGTTGTTTTGGCCCCATATCATACTCTTCCCTTTGATTCCAATCTCCTACCACCAACTCTTGGTTCCACATAACAACTCTCAACATGTTCTTCACATTCTTCAGACATATCTACATTTACCATAAATCATGGTTAGATATGTTAGATACGTAAGAACAAACACAACAATCTAAGTCCTATGTTCCTATAGACTCAAAAAACCTAATGCTTTGATACCACCAAATCTGACAACCCGTCACACTGAACGAGATCCCTCAAAACTAAAATGTTAACCAAGCACTAATTAGATATATTAACAGAAAGTTACATAATTAAATTGGAATATTTTTTCTTCCAAACATTCTATAGAAAACTTACACAAAGGCCCAACATCACATATATTTATACTAGGTATATTTACATGTGTATCCATGGACTCATACATAACCTATATACAAAATGTATTTTGTCTAGATAATACAACATATAAATTGTTCAAGACACAACCAAGAATTCAAGTCAATATACATCACATAAAAATGGACATCCCCGAATTCGAAAGTACATGGACGATTCTAGGACTCTTATAAGAACCTCACCAACCTCTCAACTTTACTGGTCCTCAAACTGAGTCTCCTCACCACCATGAGTCTGTCCACACTGCTAATCACCTAAAATGTTGTGGAAACCCATAAGGTGAGACCCCAAGTCCCAGTGATATGATATAACCTCTAAAATATTTATTGCTTATAAGCATGTTATGAAACTAAATCAGTTAAAGGAAATATAATAACAAGTTAGAGAACTAATCAGAGTCTATAGTTATAAGTAAAGGTACAAGTGTTGATAAACAGACACATAAGAATATAAATCACATATGACATTAGTAAGAAGAGAAAAGTAGTAATAACATTCCAATGTGATTGTTTACCAAAAAAACATTCCAATGTGATTTCCCAAAATGACCCTAACAGATAAACTACACGACTGGATTACATATTTTACTAAGCTATGGGTAGCTTGAGGTGTACCATTCAAGCTACTAGCTAACAACTATGAAGTTGCAATTAGCAACATATAAGATCTAGGATGACCCAAATCCTAATTACCTCTTCTCCACAGTCAGTTCCAGTGACAAACTATAGTGGCAAGATCACCCAACCTACTAATAATAGAACCTGATCCATGTTGGGTACACATGACATGACACCAAACTAGGGCATAAACCCTCAAATCCATGTTATGATTGTAGACACTATCTATCAAATAAAATCTGAGATATGGCCTCAACCACTTTTGAAAATGTTGGAATCAAGCTGACAAAGATATACTTTTCCCACACCTGCATATATTCAATATTTTACATAACTCCAAGCTCCTTTTGGATTATATTTTTCACTATCCAACAAGTTTTTACACTAAAATAATTCTACAATCACATGGATTTACATGACTAATGTTGCACTTGATTAATTAAGCCAACTAAATATTTTTGATTGCATCAATCAAGTTTCACATAAGCTCCCTAATGGATCTAGTAGAAAAAAAAGATGGATTACAACTTTAAAACATATGTATGGAACACCACCATGACTCTCAATCATACTATATGTATCCATCCTTGACCATAAAGAGGACCAACCCTCAAATTAGGGTACACAAAAGCCCAATTTGTCATTTATACCATAATAGTGAGAACTTCATGTAGGAATCTCACTAGCATCCAAGAATTTGCAAAGAGTTTAACAAGTCATAAACAAGATAGTACCTATTTAGCTATAAACTTCATTGTATGTAAAAGTTATGTTATTTTTAAGATATAAGTAGGCATATATTCAAAATCCTAGATGGATGAAGCCACCTTCATTGTAGGTATTTCATCCAATAATTATTACAACATCATATAGTAAATTGAAACCTTAAAATTGTCATATGATAACCATATAATAATGTTTAGCATGTGGATCAAATTTCCCTTCATTGGATACCAAAATATCATAAAATTTGACATTCGTAAGAGTCATTATACTTGTACTATGAATTTTAGTTTTTGCATTTTCAAAAAAGGTTCATTATACATGGTCTAAGAAAAGCTTAAGAATTTGTAGTATCATCTTACTTATGCAAAACATTGCATAAACAACCATTTTTTGTAGCATGTTACAATTAGAAAAACTTTAATATTAAGCATGTAATAAGTAGGAAAGAATTTCATCAAAAGTCACATCACTTGTCTTGTGGGTCAAGAAAATAAAGTCCAAGAAAGAAGTCTCGAAAAAAAGCAAAACCTGAGCTTTTTCCTCCAAAATATCCAAGAACGCTCCTAACTCCAAGAACCTAGTGTATCTAGAGCAAAGAGAGAAGAAAAGAGGGTTCCTTAGCCATATGCACAAGTTTCCAACTTGTAGCATCATGGATCTCGACCATGTTAGAAGATAGGTAGGTAGAAACAATAAGCAAAATGTTTATTATAGGTGATCTTACATGAAAGGAGAAAGAAATAAGATTACCAGACTTAGATCAGTCTAGGAAAGCTTGATCTGAAGCATTCATGCATCAACATGCACCTTTCGTTAACCTCTAATGGTCCTTTGTTAGTATCCAAACACAACAAGGAATTTCACCAAAGATTGCTAGATAAGAGTGGGAAGGGGTATTTATAGGTACGGTGGTGTCAAAGGGTCTAAGTTAGTGTTTTCATCGATCAAATAGACTAGAAAATCTATCAGCCTCCATGTTTAGAAATCCCATCGGTGTGTGTATATGCTACTCGACCATTAGTCTGTAGGTCAATGATAATAAGAAGGGTTAGTCATCAGTCTACCAAGGCAAGTGTTCAAAAACTTAGTCAGTTCATCAGTTGTACACTCTCGTCGGTCTAATGGAGAAGTTCTATAGATGGCTGAGTCTTATTCATCGGGCAAGAAGAAGAGTACAAATTATTGTTCATCAAAGGATAGGTATTCCTTTCCAACAACTCACATGGATCAATAGGGAAGCTGACCGTCAGAGCCAGGGAAGTAGCCCGCTAATTAACAAGGTCTTGTCGTCGGTTCAAGAGTGAAAATTCTCGACAATCTATTAAAGCAAATCATTCATTTCGTCTTTTAGTCAGTTGTGGGGTTTTTCTCTTCCTCATCGTAGCCTACATGCCAATAAAAAATTGTTCGATTATCAAAGGGGATGGGGGTTATGAGATGGCTCGTTGTCTCTAGATTGCCTGCTCCACAATTTAACAAATCTCATATGAGGGAAAATTTTCATTTGCCATTGGTCCGATGAAGAACCAGCTGGGTCATCATCCAAGCAAAGAAAACATTAGTTTTAACAAGGCAACCTTCGATGTGTTAGTAGGTTTCTTTAGTTTTTATGGCTATTAAAGCCATCAATTGACCAAAACACAAGACATTAGTACCAACTAGTTAAATATTTATAAGGGTTTGGTACCCCATGCAATGAAGTTCAAAAGCATCCAAATAGAATTAAATTTTACAAGATTTTTAAGAATACCATATAACAAATATATAAATGTTAAAATTATAGTTAGACCCCCTAAATAGGCAAATTGCATATAGGTCTACAAAGTATATAAAATTGCATAACTTGAGCAAACGAAGTAGGAATTGACCAAAAAAATTAAACATACCTTTATCAACTGATATTAAATTATATTATAAAGCTTAATTGCAAGACTAAGTACCCAATAAAGGTAAATAAGTATGCTTATAAATTAAACAAAAAGTATGCTTATAAATTAAACAAGGTTAGGGGTCTTAAAACACCAAGAAAAAAAAAGTTCATGTTAGATGTACACCATTGCCATTGTGATGAGCCTTACCTATTCCAGCTGTGTAAATATGTCTTCTAACAATAGTGTATATCTAAAGAGGAAGCTCCTCTCATTATAGAATAATGTCATTCTGGCCCTACAAACCACATGATCTCCAAAAAGACTACCATAAAAGTCCTTCAATATGTTTCTTCTAGCCCTCTATCTCTAAGGATACTCCAGTTATGTCACATCATGTGACCAATGTCAGAGATCTGACAATATTTCAAAGAGGGATGAGATGGCTCTCAAAATAGGAAGTTGAGATCTTCAACGTTTGGGATGTGTAGTACATGGATACATTCCCCTTCTCTTATGATTTTCCTACATTTTGATAGCTATTTATTATGGTTCCAATTGGATTGAAGCAATTCCCACAGCTTCTAGTGACCCCAGGCCTCCCATCAAGATCTTGAAAGACATCATCTTTCCACACTTTGGAGTCCCTATACTATCATTTTTTGAGGGAGGATCCCACTTCATTGAGCATAGATTTGTGGAGGATCCCACTTCCTAGAGCGTAGATTTGAGGTGCTTCCTCACAAGTACAAAGTTTCTCACTGTGTGACTAATCCATACCACCCTCAAACGAGTGGTGAGTGGAGGTTTCCAACTAAAATATTAGATTCATTCTCGAGAAGACAGATGTTCATACAAGATAAGATTGTATAACCAGCTGAATGATACACTTTATGCCTACATAACTGCTTACAAGACTTATGTAGGTGCTAAACATTTTCTCTTATTTAATTGTAAGTCTTGTCATCTATCAATGGAGCCTCAACACAAGTCTCAATGGGACATCAAACAATTTCACTTTGATCTTTACACGAAAAAAGAATATTGACTCCTTGAACTATAAGAGCTAGATGAACTATGTTTTATATAATATGAGAATTCATGCATTTACAAGGATCACACCAATATGTGGCATGATGGTCTCTTGAATAGGAGAGATATGCATTTCAAAGATCAAGTGTTACTTCACAATGTCTACCTTCGACAGTTTCTAGGATAGCATGGGACCAGATGGTTGGATCCATTCATCATCAAAAACATCTTCCCTCATGGAGTCATTACGATTTGGAGTGAGATGAAAGTGAATGGCCAACATCTCAAATGCTACTTCATAATAGATGACATGTAGGATGAACAACCGTTCATACTCCTTCCCTATCCATCTAGTTATTAAGCTTCAGGTGTCAAGCCTTTGACTTTAAACAAAGGCACTCTTCAGAGGCAACCTGAGTGTTACTTTCATTTTTGGATGCTTTGCTATTTTACATAATCATTGCATTAATGAGGTAGTGAATCCCATGATATGATCATAATTTCTCACAAAATTTGTTGTACGTTGATTGCTTTTGGTGAATAGATTGCAAGAATGGATCATGGTCCAACCAACAGGGTTCGTCCCCTCCATCTTAGATTTAGTGTTTCTCATGGATGAGTAAATATCTAAGTTCATGGTGTAGGGTGGTGGTATGTATTATACTTTTCACCTACACCTGTCTATTTTCAACTTAAGATCTCATCATTATGTGTATGCACTGCATTTAGCTAAAAAAATTCAAATTTATTTTCTCTGGAGTAATCACATCCATTATCTAGTTGTCGTAGTTTCAAATTTTCAGAAATCATCATGCATATTTTCATCACCTAAACCCTTATAATTGAAGAAACACATCTTAGTGACCAATTCTTTAAACAAATCAATGGCTAGAAATCACTCTATGTGGCCTAGTAACCCAAACACTTGTTTCCTTAGAAAAGATGACAAGTATTTGAGGTAATGAAAGGGATCCAACACATCATTCTTATAAATAGATCGTGAAACAGATTCATAAAATATTCACTTTTCCCCTATCATGTCACTATTTTGACCATAGTGGGACAAGGAGAACTGCCCGGTGCAATAAAGTGTAAATCATGTTGCATCTTGATCCGACCCCTCTTCTACACTTCTTCTCCATATTCTTAACTTCAATCCAACAAAGTGAAAAAGAAGAAAAAAAGGTATCAAACCCTAAGTATGGGGTGGTAGATCTTCCTACTCCATATGCTTCTTCTATATTCCTCTTTAGGTAATAGGGACGTACCACCAAAAACAAGAAAAGATGTCAATGTACAGAATGAGAAAAGCTTGTCAGATATTCAAGGCAAAAAATGGTAAAAATGTAGTATTGAGTTGAACACAGGATAGATTTTGTCTTCCTTCTGCACTCCTTCTCTCCATTTTCCACTCAGGGACACAATGACTATCTCATTTGACATCCTTTCTATGCACCCCACTGTCAGATCATATACATACTTGTTGTTGTACATGACACTTAAAACTTTCATGAAACTCTTAGATGTGTTTGGTATTGGTGATAGCGGTGAGGAAGTGTCTTGGGGAAGAAAAATTGGAAATAAAGATATGGATTGATGTGTTTAGTGAAGTCCAAAAGATGGGTATCTTGGCTATATCAGGTGGTAGGGAATGACAATGATGTAAAGTTGAGCCAATCACATGGGTTTAAAGTATTTATTTGGTGACTATTTCAAATCTTGTGTTACTCATTGACAAAAAAATAAGTTTGCTAGTTTTTAATGAATGCATATTCATCCTTAGTAGTATTATTATCTTAGTTTTGAATTCATGTTAGTCATTTGACTTTATAATTAACTTCCATATAGTTTTACTCATTTTTATGATAATTTGTAAAGTTTTGATCCAATTAATGGTTTGATGGCAGGTTCGAGTTTCATTCCCTACACATTAGTGTAGGAGAGGGATCCCGCTAACCAACTAGTGGATTGAAGAAATTTTGATATTGTATTGAATTTTCATTTGTCTGCCATGTCATCATCTGGCAATCAACGAAGTGTCAACTAATGGAAATATTTCTCAATGCATTTCATCAACCGATAGAATCCTCACTTGCCAACTAAAGAAAGATTTGCATGCATCAATTAATGAAGTCTCTTCGCCTCTCACCAATTGATGACAATTGTGTTCATTGACCGACGAGGCTCTCTCCATTGATGATAATCCATCAGTTGTCAACCTATGGAAAACGTACCTATCTATTGATGAAAATTCAACATTTATCAACTGATGAAATTACTAGATTGTCATTTGATGACATCAAGATAGATGAAGTCTCTTTGCCTCTCACAAAACTATAATGATTAAGGCATCCACCACCAAATAATAAAATGCATGTAAATAAGATGTTATGGACATAATGGTAAAGATAAAATGTAAACCCTAGATAGAAGTAGGGGTGGTTTGGGGAAACAACCTTAGTAGGTCAAGAGAATTGCAAAACCATAAGGTACAGGTGGTAGTCCCTAACCTCAACCGTAAACCTTAATCCTGGGTTATGAGTAAGGCATAAGAAAACATAATAACCCCACCATAATAAACCTTGAGCAAGTGGATAGAGAAAGAGAAAACCCCATCAGTCGGGATACCATAATTTGTCCATGCATGCAAGTACGTAGAATAAGGCATGCACAGTACATATGAAGGACTTGTTTTTTGCTCATAAGAAACATATGTGATAAGTGGCTATGTAACATGGGAAATATGGAAACCCTTAGTGCAACTTTTAGGATTGGTGTCCCAACCTAGGGTGGGTCAACCCTTGAGAAGAAAAGATCAAGAGAGAGGTAAAACCCTAAGGTTAGGTTATGACTAGAAAGTTTAAACTCCTCCAGGTAAGAATCCTAACAAAAATGTGTTCCCACTCAGGTACAAGTAGGAGGTAAGCACGCACATATGTGGAAGTGAGTGACACCAAAGTTGTCATGAGATTAGTTCTAAGTCAGAGGGGTGATGCCTGATGGATTATGAGATAGGCATACTGGAGAAAAAGAATGAGGAAGTTTGGTGTTACATTAAGAGATAATATGGTTTATGATGACCTCAGTTGGATTTGAGGATTGGACTCTAGTTTTGGAATTATAGATGATAATATTTGGTAATACACGTGTGTGCACACTTCTCTGGATAAGATAAACTAAAATGGGTATAAGATGTGAAACTGCATGAGCCTCAACCTCTTCTACAAAGGAGGACCTCTAGTGCTAGGACCAGTTATACAGTTTACTCTTGAGAGAGTGTGACTCATGCACACAATGTTGGGAACCTAGACTCCAAGACATGAGGAATATTTGTATGATGTATCTTAGACTAAACTACCCTGAGTGGGTGAGTTGACTTGATTCATGCATAGGGGCTTGTCATACCCTAGATGCCTTTGGAATGACCAAACCCTAGAAAAAGAAAGAGGCTTCTTATATAAATGTATAGATGATATGGGTACCGACCATCTAGGTGAGGTAAAGAGAATCCCAAGATCCTAGAGAGGTAAGGAATGGTAATATAATGTGAAGCCTCAAACTCAGATTGGAAGCCCTTGTGTAGGACTCTTAGGATTGTTTATGTGGAAGAGAATGTCGGCAAGAAAATGCCTAGCATGTTTTGTTTCAGTTCGTGCTTGAGCAGCTAAGTCATGCAGTTTAGATGACTAATGCTAATGAAGTAAACATGAGTAGGGAAGTGGTGGTATCTGGTGCATATAGTGCTCACAAGGTCGAATGGCACCCCCTAAGTTCTGGGTTAAAGAAAATCCCACTTGGACTGTGATATATGTTTGATGAGACACTCACATTAGTTGGTCAATCACTACCATGCTATCATGTGTATGTATGAAACTGGTTCAACCTTGAGAGTTGATGAATGGATATGACATCATGCAAAACTTAAAATTGGTTTAATAAGTTGTCTACTTGCTAGCCACATGCATGGGTGGAATAATAGGAAATATGCCTACATGTGATGATATAAACTTTGGATTCAAGAATTTTTTGTGACCCTTGGTACTATCAAGTGATAGTTTTCTCTTATCCTGGGAAAGGACCCTTCATAAAGGAGTGAGTACCAAATTTGTTTAAGAATTGAGGTAACTTTAAAGGACACTTAAAGAACTTGAGAGATTAAGTGCATGAAGCATAAAAGCACATAAATTGAGTATGATTCTTTAGTCCCAAGTATGACCATCCCTAAGGGAAATGAATAAAAGTCACTATGGAAGGGACCGGTAGAATGGGGCCAGGCCCAAATGGGTAGGTCGCCATGATTTCCATGAAGGGACGAAAGGAAAACTATGAGTGCCCTAAGAGATGAAGGAAATTCGGGTGATAATTATAAAGGATACAATGTGCTTGTATATTATCAAAGGAACCACAATTAAAGTGTGTGATGAAACAAAATAAAGTCACGATAGAACCCTAAGTCATTCCTAAGGTCAAGAAAGGATGAGACTGATGCGTGTAGGAGTTGATTGTTCCCTGAGTGCACAAGACCATAGGATCCATAGGTAATGACTATATTTGCCCGAGGCCCATGGTTAGGAGGTTGTCCACCTTTATGAGTTCATGGGGCCCGAGGGGTAAATGTGGGAGGCACTCCCCAGATACATAAGGGTAAGATCACCCCAAAAGTACCGGCACCCTAGAGACCTTGATGAAATGACTGAGGATTGTAAATATGAGTTATGATAAGACTCGAATGTTATGTGGACAACTTTTCCTACAGTGTGCATAGAATGGTAGTATGAGGAGAATGATTCAACCTAGATTTGAAAATAAAATGGTGATGTGTGATGCACCTTCTCTACTCTTGGAATAGGATGAGCTTTGTATTTTTACTGTAACCAAATGCTTATTTCATCTTGTTATGAGTGCGAGAGATTGGACATACGCATGCCATACCAGGAATAGAAGTGATATGAGGAATAAATACTTAAGTTGAAATCTTTTATGATAATTGAGGATTGGAGGTATTACCACACCCTATGAGAAGATTCTGAATAAAGGAACAAAGGTAATCGCCTAATTGAAATTTTAGACGAGGATATAATTATGAAGTGCGGTTTAAATTCTATAAGTTATGATTGAATATGGTGACCAAAATAATGGATGACCTCATGACTTAGAAGAATCTAAACTTGAGACAAAGACGATGGAAGAAGTATATGAAAGGCTATGATTTCACCATCATCTATCACCCCATAAAAGCTAATGTAGTAGCAGAAACAACTTAGGTGTGCAGCTATCTTATCTAGCCAGTGGATAGAACTAGAAGAGTTTGCTAGGTGGACCCCATATCCCTTATATGACCGGATTCGTGTGGCTAACATCCAGATAAAACTTAACATGTAGACTGAGTTGGTAGTTGTCCAATTAGCCATCCTAAGCTAGACAAGATTAAGGGTTTGTTAGAGAAACCTCAAACGCATCTCTCAATGGGAGTAGATGGTGGAATCAACTATAAGAGATGTATTTGGGTTCTTGAAGATTCACATTTGAAGAATCATATTGTGACGCCCGATTACAAATCAAACTGTCGCTGGTGATATAATTGTAGAATAACCATAAGCATCGGATTAACAAATATCACTAAAAATTAAAACCATTTTGCAAAGAGATCCATTTCCAGCATAATCTTAAGAAGAGAACCAAAGTACTACATACATCATGGTTCACATTGTACATACCCTGTACCATCTCATCTCGAGGATAACATATAACAGTTGCCTTGCCAAACTATACATAAGCAACATAAAACCTCGAGGCATACAAGCTAAAATCTTAGATCGTTCATAAAATTGTTACGTACTGACTCCAAGGACTTGAGAGTATAGAGACGACTCATATGACTTATATCTACAAGACACGACAGACAATACACTCAACCTAATATGCTACTGCTGCCCCTGATGTTGTTGTCCTCCCTCTGTTGTATGGTCCCTACCTCCTCGTCCACGTCTACCTAAAAATGTTGGTGACCAACGGGGTGAGACCCATGTCCCAGCGAGAGATATATCTCTCCTCCAATAATATTATTATTATAGATAAACAATATAAAATTGGGCAGATGATTCTTTTACATTAATAAGAAGGATTTAATTATTGTTTAGGCAAAGTACAACAATATCATCTTCTGAAGCACTACAATTGTATATGATAAAGCAATAATTCATGTATTCATTTTATAAGGAATATGAAGAACATGTATAACATCTATCCATTTAAAATGCATTAAGAAATGTAACATCAACCAATGTTTTCCGTATTCATTCCTTAAGCAAATATGCTACATGACTAATTACATTTTACAATCACACTTATGACCTAAGGAGATGAGGTATACCGCTCATATATACTCCAATCGACCACTGTGAAGTCAAAATCAGTAGTACCATACAAGGTCAATGGAAGAGCTGGCTGTTATGACCTCAGTTGTCTCGGTCAGTGTGAGACCACAAGTAGGACATCTCGTGTCAACTGCCAAATAGCTTTCCAGGGTATACTAGCAACTTCGCTATAGAGCTACAGCCACAACATGCACTCTCTTCAGGATTGAGAGATTTCAGTTATCTTCACATCAATCCCGGCATTCATCATCATCGGGAGATTCATGATACATCCATCTTGACATTTATAATGAGGGATTAAGATATCTCAATTATCTACACATCAATCCCTCATTAGTTCATAAGGATATTCATGCCCATCACCCCAGCATGTTCAAAAATATGCCCTCTAAGAGATCCCGTGGGAAAACCTGTTTCACCATTTAGCAGCTACTGATGCTGATGGATCTATGTTCAGGGCGCTACATGATAAGATTCCACTTGATTAATTAAGTGCATTACCATATCTTTTAGCATCAATCAAGTTTCAAACACGAATTATTATAATAGATGCTACAAAGAAAGGTGTAATACATCTATCAAGTACTTTTCAAATATTTTGAACACATATAACATTTAAGATCTCAATCCCTTATCTCATTACTGGGAATTCTCATCCCTCAACATTATCATCATCATGATTACTAGATTTGGGTATTCAAACCCTTAGTTCATCACTGAATAGTGTTACCACTTATCAGGTAACTATTACCTCTAGGTCCTCAGACCAAGATATACATGACACTTATTGTACAAGCATCTCACATGGCTCATAAGGCCCATTTAAATATGTATCACATAGAACATCGTAGCTCATACATGGCTATGCTCATCATCTCATGATACCTGCATGGTTAGTATTTCATGAAAACAACTATATCAAATACATATTAACACCATGCAATACAAGGGTAATACCATGATCCCAATATTAGGGTTAGGGTTTCCCTTTCTTATTGATTAGGATTTCACATTACATATCCTCACCCTTCATTAGGGTTAGGGTTTCCCATTATTAACCATTTAGGGTTTCAAGATCATGTTATCAAGAATCAACCCTAATTCATACTCTACTCAAATTAGGAGCATGTTTATTACATAATTATCACAAAAGTATGAGTTTCTCTCTCATTCTTACTAGGATGTTGATCACTTCATACTTTATTAAGTTGGCTCAACCTTTACTTCAAGGTACATTGGTCTACTCAATCAATATTCATTAAACTCCATACCTTTTAATGTATGACTTGATATAAAACACTTCATGTGTTACTCCATCAAGTACATTGCATCTAAGGTACTTTTCTTCATATGGGTTTTGAGGTGCTTCCACCATATCGGGTATGAGGTGTTTTCTTGCTACCCATATCACTCTTGAGGTGTATGTGTGCTTACCATATCGATTTTGAGGTGTATGTATGCTTACCATATCGGATTTGAGGTGTATGTGTGCTTACCATATTGGGTTTGAGGTGTATGTGTGCTTACCATATCGGGTTTGAGGTGTATGTGTGCTTCACACCATATCGGGCAAAGAGGTGTGTGTGTGCTTCACACCATATCGGGCAAAGAGGTGTGTGTGTGCTTCACACCATATCGGGCAAAGAGGTGTGTGTGTGCTTCACACCATATCGGGCAAAGAGTTGTGCATGTGCTTCACACCATATCGGATAAAGAGGTGTGTGTGTGCTTCACACCATATCAGGTTAGACCCTTATGCTCATGCCTCTTCAAACCTTCATGGCATTGACCTACCCTTCACCATGGGTTAAATGACAGGCTAGACAATTGTTTGAACCTTTGAAAACCCATTGTACAAACCAATAAGGGTGTGGGGTCACTATCATGCATATAGGGTTACATCACCATATCGGGTTGGAGGTGTGTGCTTCAACCTGATATCACTTTACCTTTGATGATGTCATCACCATCAACCTCTAGACCCTTGTTCTTACTGTTATAAGTCATGGACAACAGTCCCATGAAACTTTTATAACTCAAAGGATCATCAATTATTCAAGAGAAATCGAAATTGCAAATAGATCAACAAGTATGACAAAATTGAAAGTGCATAATAATATAATTGGGTTCAAGTTATATAACCCACCTCAAGAACAACTTCAAATCTCCAAGCTCCAAATCTTCACGTTCCTAAGGTTTAATATGAGCTTCACAAATCCTCTATATGCAAGGAATCACCATGGATAAGCATTTGGTGAAGAATAAAAGAAAGGAAGATCATAACCCTAAATTCATGCTTCAATCCAAGGTTGAAGATGATCATGGCCTCACCTCAGGGTTAAGTATTGAGATCCTTCTTGATCCTTAGCACCTTTCACGATACCTCACTACTCATGCACGATATGACATTACTTGTGGCCGATATCCCCTTCACTAGTGGCCAAAAACACTCTACTATGGCCGATATCACCTTGCTAGGCCGATATCACCTTGCTAGGCTGATATCAACTTGCTATGGATGATAACCAAGGCCCTATGCACGATACCACTTCACTCTTGCATGATACAAGGACCCTATGCACGATACCTTAGGGAAAGAGGGCGGTAAGATTCGAAAATTTTCACTAGTGGGTGAAAAGAAGGGTATATATACTTGAGGTTCATGAAAAAGTGTGTAAATGAGGTGTCATCAATTTGAGCTACTAGGTGCCATGTATCCATGCATGGTTGACACGTGTACATACATGCATATATATATATATATATATATATATATATATATATATATATTTATCTTGACATGCAAAATACTTGAGGATAATCTAGGGATGAAATTTCGTCCATTACTTATCTCTTTGAATAAGATATATCAACAAAATCACCACTTTATTCACAACCCGACACAACTTTTCTAAGGAAGTTATAAACCGATACCCTTCACCTCCTTGAGGTGCTTTGCATGTCATTGCCTTTTACAAGAGTCCAAAAAACGATATGAGACTCCCCCTATGGCTCCTTGGCCGATAGGCACTCATATATAAGCTTTTCAACTTGATACAACTTAAGTTAGGGTTTCACATTCAACCCCTTTCTTGGTCATTTCATCACCAAGAGTATCATCATTCATAATTGATTCAAACATGGTGTCTTCTTCTTTATCTCTCATCTACATGATACTAGGAGGGAGTAGGGACACTCTAGAGGTGGTAATTTGCATATTAACCCTATATTTTGGGTAAATTACAATTTGTACCAAAATTGGTGCACAATGCACTAACATTATTCAAACAAGTTGCAACTTGAAATTTAGGATTTCTGCAAGCCATACCTTAGCATAATTCTCTCTATTATGATGCTAAAACACATGAGATACATTCAACATGTGACATTTGCAATATAGCCCCTCATCTTGGGTAAATTGCACTTTATGCCCAAATATCATATAACGCACAAACAATTTGCAAATAAGCTCAAACTTGAAAATTAAACTCTATAAGAGTCTTAATTACTTTTCAAAAGATTAAAACAAGTTTATGAACAACTTACTTAAGAAAAGCTTCTAGGGTTATGCCATAACCCAAGTCAGGGATGTTACACATATCTTGCTAGAAGCTCATGGTTCTAAGTACACGGTACACCCTGACACTACCAAGATGTTTAAAGACTTGAAGTGATACTTTTAGTGGACTAGAATGAAGAGGGACATAGCAGAATCTATGGTCATTTATCTCACGTGCCAGATGGTGAAGGATGAACACCAGTGACCCGATGGATTATTGTAGTCAATTGAGATTCTTGAGTAGAAATGGAAACAAATCACCATGGACTTTGTGGTGGGTCTCCCTAAGACAAAGAAAGGTCATGATGCAATTGGGTTGTGGTAGATCGCCTTACCAAGTCAGCACATTTCCTCACCTTGAAGATCACTGCCAAAGGGACAGACCTAGTTGAACTAAATATTAGAGAAATAGTTCGACTGCATGGTGTTTTGAGTTCAATTATTTTGGATCGCGATCCTAAGTTCACTTCCAAGTTGTGGAAGCAAGTGCATGAAGAACTCAATACTAGATTGAAGTTTCGCATAGCTTATCACCCCTAGATTGATGGATAGTTAGAAAGAATAATACATACTCTAGAAGATTTGTGATAGCATGTGTTATCGATTGGGGTGGATCATGGGAGCAATACCTACCCTTAATCGAGTTTGCTTACAATAACAAATACCAAGCCGATATCAGGATGTCGCCACACGAAGCTCTTTATGGGAGGTCATGTTGGTCACCGCTTCACTGGGATGGTGTTGGTGAAAGGACCATGTTAAGGTCATAGGAACTACAGTTGTATGTTGATAAAGTCACTTTGATCAAGCAAAGGCTGAAGAGAGCCCAGGATTGATAGGAGTCGTATGCTGATGCGAAGAAGACTGACTTGCATTTCACTATGGGTGAGCATGTATTTCTGAAAATCTGAACCCTCTAAGCTATAGATAAGAACAAAGGAAATCTGAGTCCCCAATATGTGGGTCCATTTGAGATTTTGGAGCGGATTGGTGAAGCTGCTTATCGTTTATCCCTACCCCCTCAATATAATATGATGCATGATATGTTCCATGTGTTCAATGTAAAGCATTATGTGAAGGACCCAAGCCATGTGCTGAGCATTGAACCTATTGAACTCCAAGGGGGACTAGCATACCATGAGTCACCTATGAGGGCACTGGATACTAAGGTGAAGGAGCTCAGGAGTAAAAAGATAGAGATGATAAATGTTCTTTGGAAGCACCATGGAGAGGATGAAGCCACGTGGGAGCTGAAGATGGATGTGAAAAAGTCTTACCCAGAGTAGTTTGCTTGATTAGTTGAATTATGGGGACACAATTCCTATAAGAGGGAAAGGATGTTATAACCTCAATTTTTTTCTTGTATTCAAATAAATTGAAATGCAATTATGCAAGAGAAATAGACTTGAATGGAAATTTGTATGTTTTGTTTTAAAGAATGGATTTCCTTGCATATTTCCCTTAAATGATAGATTTCATGGTTTATACTATTTTAATAATCGAATGATGGGTAAAAGGGAAAAAGGATAAAAGAAAATCATATAATAAGAAAAAGAAATAGAAGATAATTGTGTGGATAAGTGAGAATTGTGTAGAATTATCTAGAAAGTGGCATAATTGGTCACAATCGATTAGTTTACATTTACACATGTTTTCTAATAGAAAGAAGAGACGAATAAAGAAAATAGAAAAGAAAATAAAGAGAAAAGGTTTAATTTTGATGCCTTAAATGCATAAATTAGAAGGAGAGTTGCATATGAAAAAAGTCCCTTTTCTTTTCGAATTTTGGTTCCAATATTTTCACACAAATAGTTTAAGTCATTAAAGACTTTCCCTTAAAATTTGGGGTTAAAAGGACGAGTGGTTTGGGAAATATGGATTTTTTTAGAATCTATAAAGTGAAAGAGTTTAAAATAAATGTCACGGTTTATTAAGAAAAGAAAGGAAAACCTAGACATTTGATTTTTCCTCGCTGGGCGTGACAACCGTGCTAAGATCTAATGTCGTGGCTCATCACCTACATGAAGCCGAAAATAGAAACTTGTAACATGTAGTTCCTTTTCATTTCTCTGCCTATCTCTCACCCTGACCAGTATGAATGCTGGGAAGATTTCCCAATGTAACGAGGAGGTGATTCTAAGTCAAAGGATCCTAACTTTTGGCATATTTGGAAAATCATAAAAACTTTACCCAATTCAGAGTTTCCTAGCCGGTTACCCCTCGACCCCAGAATCGATATAAGGGCAAGCCAATTTAATGTGAAGGCATCGTCTTATTCGTGAGACTCTGCAGAGTCTAATCCATACTCCCTCTATCTCCAATTTTCCCTACAAATGCTACTCTCCTCTCCTTTATCTTCCTTGTGCTCCGTCGCGGGTCGGGTCGTCGTCCTCCTTTCCTGGTTCACCTCCGGGAAATTGAAGTCTTCCAGTAGATTCAGGGTAGCCTAGCGGGAGTTTGTGCACAATCGCTTGGTGCCCGACACCTTGGATCTCAAAGTCAACCACAGAGGTGACCTCAACTTGGTGCTACATCGCGAGCAGGGGAAGTCACACAAGGTTGAAGAAGGGAATGAGTAAATTTACTTGCCTACCCCTGAGATGCAAGAAGGTCAAGCTGAAGAAAGGAGGCCAGAGAGGGTATTCAGCCTCAGTTCAATGTCCTTCTCGCATGGAGCGAGCTGATACGTGGCTAAATCCCACTCATGGAGACCTGATCCATATGGAAAAGGGAAAAAAGGACAAGACGATGACGTGGCTCTTTGCTATTGGTTAAAAGATAATTAAATTGAGTAAATTGTAAATAATTATTGGTAACTCCTATTGCAATAAGTTATGTATGATTTTTGATCAAGAGAATGCAAAGAAACCATCACAAGATCCGTAACAATTAAAGTAGTTCTCGGTGGCACTAGGGTTCACACTCCCATTCCCGCCTCTCTCTAGTTTCTCCCCGGCGGCCGCTGCTGGGGGGAGGGAGCATCACCTTGATGCTTTCCTCCCCCTGGCCTTTTGCCACGATGAGGTAAGTGACACGGTAGTAGAGTCTAAATCGTTGGGTCTCTCCCTTGGTTGTGTGGGTCAAAGAGGCGACGCGACGCGTGGCGGGGAGTCAATTTTTAGTTTTGCGATTCACATTCTGACTCTATCGGCTCCACTCCATTCAAGAGTGATGGAGGGAGAGTAGGCATTCCCATTAGGATCTAGACTCTAATTGCTGCTCCATCATCGCAGGTGGACGGGGCTCACTCCTTCACATGCACCTTTTCCTCCCTCCCCCGAGGTTTACAGTGATCCTTGATGCCGACTGGGCTCCTGCCACGACGTCTTTGGCGATGATTGGGATACCTACTTCTAGTTGGTTAGTTTGGGTATTCTCCAATGCGATTGGAGGGGCTCCTCCCAATGATGCATCAACGACATCTCCCATATGGGAACTGGTGGCTCCTGATCTCATTTGACTTCTAGTAATACGTGGATGGCCCTTGGCCATGGTTTTGACCTCAGATCCTCCCTTGGTGGATATGGAGGTGGCGGGTTTCTCTCTAGGCAGCTGGGGATCTTTCTCTGGTCTGCCCGGTGATGACCCCACTTAGCTACTGGATCTGGCAATGACACCTCCCAGTATTGGGTTTCTTCCCCGACACAAACGCAAGATCCCACGACAGGCCGCCTAGCACAGCATGTGCTAGTTTTCACCAGTAAGTGTCAGGAGTTCGATGATATCATTTTGTGGAGCTGAGTTGGGTATCAGGCCCTGGTGTTCTGGTCTGCCGGTGGCGGTCCTCTGCCTGTCAACAGCACTGGCCCCTCCACGGGGCCCTCGTCAATGGGATCTAAGGTGATAGGGCTCTCCCCCTATTGGCCCTACTTCTGCATGATGGATTGTCCTTAGGGTGTTCGACGATATGCTTCTATCTGGTGTTGGCCTTCAACCACATGAAGGATGAAGGCAATGAAGATAAAGTACAGGAATGCAAAAGGCGTGGAGTTTCTCTATTTGTTGATCTGCATTCCAGTGCTTTATTTGAAGCCCGAACAGGATACAGTTTCTAGGTGCAAATTGTGGTTGTCAACAACTAATTGCCTTTGGTTGTATGCGACTGTTTTCTAGGTGACCATGTCCACTCTTTGTGGGTGATCTAAATGTCGTGGCTCCATGGTTGCCTGCCTTCAATTGCAGAAGTCTAAAGGGTTTTTTTTTGTTGGTGCCTCTTTGGTCTACTTAAGGTGTTCTGCTCGGTTCCTATTTGGGTGAAGTATTGAATCAGGTGCATATGATCCAGTACTTCAGGGAGGAGGAAATGAGTGGCAGTCCTATCTTCTCCATATTGATTCCTTTGTGATCCAACTGATATCTCGCTTGGGAGGAGGGACATGGGATGGCTTATCTTTTTGATTTGGTATTTGGGTTGTAGTTTCATATGGGCGTATTTGTGGGTGTTTCTAATGGTCTTGTATGCAACTCCTCCCCCCTGCTAGGTCTCTCTAGTTTGTTATTTTTCCTATTTCTTTTTCTGACTTGTTTTAGTTTGGAGTTTTATGTTGGTTTGATCCCTTATATATCCCCCTGTGTGGGGATTAGGGATCTAGTTGTCTCCCTTAGGGGCACATTTTGTACCCAAAGTTTTGGTTTTATAGTAACAAATTTTTGCGTGACCAAAAAAGAATGCAAAGAAACCAATAAAAATATAATCATGATCTAGATCCGCTTCTCATAAAGTACAAAAAGTTGTCATCTTTAATGTATTAAATGAACTAGAATCCTAATTTTTTAAGGATTGATGATCTTAACATGTCCAATTGTTATTGTTGATCAAAGATTAATCTTTTATGAATAAAAAGAACAACTTCAAAGTTATTTGAGTTTAACAACCCATAATTTGATAAATTAGGGTTTCCTTGAAATAAAAGGTGTACTCAATGAAAGGCTAGGGTTTGTAACCTAATGAAGCATGAAAAGCAAAAACCAGGGTTTGGGAAGCCAAAATACTAATAAAACCCTAATGTTGACCTAGAAACCCTAAACTGAGGATTGAGTCAGTCTTAAGGATGATTTGGATAAAAAATAATACACAGGTGTGTCACATTAACTTTCAGGGTGAACTTGCTTGCTTGCTTGGTTGATTCCTTGGTTGCACATCTAGACTACTGATCAAGGTATGTGGTTACTCTTATGGCTAATCGCTCTAATTTCACGACGATTTCTAAGGTTTCACTAGTTTGCTTGAAATTAACTGCTTGGATGAACTTTAATTCTTGCAACTATAAAGTGACTATGGCTATCATCATATATATGTTCATGACTAGCACAAATCCTAATCCTCCTCTGTAGCTTTGTATATATGTGAGAAATTGATGATCTAGGTATTGGTCTACCTTAGGGTAGGATCAAAAAATTATCATGAGTCGAGGTTTGGTCTACCTTTGGGTAGGATCATACGACTATACAACTCTAGGTCTTGATCTACCTTTGGGGTGGAACCAAAAAGGGCTTTTGAAGATCTACCATATGGGAGAGGTAGTATCCATGTCCACTGTAGGGACAACAAAGAGGCTTGGATAGATCGGGATTGAGCTATTGTGTTTAAAAAATAAAGTTTGATCTGTTAAAAAATAATATTGCTGCAATATTTTGTTACAACTAGAGGCAAAGGTTTTGTTTCCTCCACATACCAATATAACTTGTTATACTAAATGACATTTTGTTTGTTGGTGTTTTAAGATAAGTTGATGTTCTACATTTATGATGGAACCAGATATCCATAAAGAAGACACAAGATGAATAAATATAACATAAACATGGTGGTTATAGTTAGATTTAATTATATGTTGAAACTTTAGATATTCCAGTAGTTTTGTACGAAATTTCTTTTTGTCAGTAAATTTATTAATTATTTCTGGTTAATTACTAAACATGTGATCCTATATTAGTGATAATGGCCCTTGTCCTCTTGGTCTGCTTGAATAGGGGATAACAGAGGGAGGGGGGCGTTACACCTAATATAATATACAATTTAAAAAATTAAAGACGAAAGTGTGGTGTGCACACATAGGGACCAATATGTAATTTATAAAATTTGAAAAAAAAATTGCACCCAACTCCCTCTATGTGATTTGTTATGTAGTATAGATGAGACTCCTAATATAATATATAATTAAAAAAATTAAAGACAAAAGTGTGGTGTACACACGTAAGGACCAACATATAATTTGAAAACATAATGGAGAAAATTGCATCCACCCCCCTATGTGGGCTTTCTTATATTTTGTATAGATGAGTCATCTAATTTAATATAATTTAAAAATTGAAGATAAAAGTGTGGTGTACACACATCTTCCAGTATGTAATTTCAAATATTTATGGAGAAAATTGCATCCAACCCCTCAACGGGCTTTCTTATATAGTATAAAAGTCCCCTAATATAATATATAATTTAAAAATTAAAGACAAAAGTGTGGTGTACACACACAATGACAAGTATGTAACTTCCAAAAATAATGGAGAAAATTGCATCTAACCCCCTCCGCGGGCTTTCTTATATAGTATAGATGAGTCTCCTAATATAATATATAATTTAAAAATTAAAGATAAATATGTGGTGTACACATAGGGACCAATATGCCATTTCAAAAAAATGGTGGAGAAAATTGCATCCAAACCCATTCCATAGGGTTTCTTATATAGTATAGATGAGTATACTAATATAATATATACTATAAAAAATTAAAGACAAAAGTGTATGCACAAAGAGGTACCCTTATGTAATTTCAAAAAAGAATAGAGAAAATTTACAACCAACCCCTTCCACGGTCTTTCTTATATAGTGTAGATGAGTCTCCTAATATAACTTATGATTTAAAAAATTAAAGACAAAAAAATAGAAAATTAAAGACAAAAGTGTGGTGTACACACATAGGGACTAATATATAATTTCAAAAAATAATGGAGGAAATTGCATCCAAACCCCTCCAGGAGCTTTCTTATACAAAATATACGAGTCTCTTAATATAATATATAATTTTAGAAAATTAAATACAAAAGTGTTGTGTACACACAAAGGGACCGATATGTAATTTCAAAAATTAATGGAGAAAATTGCATTAAACCCCTTTGTGGATGGACTTTCTTAGATACAAAGGATCTGTTTGCAATTTATAAAAGTGTTGGAAAAAATTACATGACTAATCCAACAACTTTTTAAAAAATTAAAGACAAAAGTGTTGTGTACCACAAAGGGATATATATGTAATTTCATAAAATAATGGAGAAATTGCATCTAACCCCTCTATGGACGGACTTTGTTAGATACAAAGGATCAGTTTGCAATTTATAAAAGTGTTGTAAAAATGGCACGACTAATCTGAAATAGAAAACACAATGGAGAAAATTGTATTTAACACTTCTATGGACGGACTTTCTTAGATACAAAGGATCGATTTGCAATTTATAAAAGTGTTGGAAAAAATTGCATGACTAATCCAAAGCAGCTTGTTCTATAAAAAATAATGGAGAAAATTACATTTAACCCCTCTGTGGACGAATTTTCTTAGATACAAAGGATCTATTTACAATTTATTAAAGTCTTGGAAAAAATTGCACGACTAATCCAAAACAAAAAAATAATAGAGAAAATGTATTTAACCCCTCTATGGACGGACTTTCTTAGATACTAAGGATCCATTTGCAATTTATAGAAGTGTTGGAAAAAATTGCACGACTAATCCAAAACGGCTTGTTTTATATAGTACTAGGCATAAACCCATGCTATGTATGGGTGCCTTAGTAGGCTGCAATGAGTATTTCTAGGTTAAACTTTGAGAAAAGAAGATGTAATAAATATGTACAATACATATCCACACATTGATTAACATATAATCTCAAAAAATAATTGAGAAAGCTGCATCCAACTGTCTCAGTAGGATTTCTTATATAGTATAGATGAGTCTCCTAATATAATATATAACTAAAAAAATTAAAGAAAAAATGTGATGTACACACAGGGACCAATATGTAATATCTAAAAATAATGGAGAAAAACACATCCAACTCCCTCTACGGATTTTACTATACAATATAGATAAGCATCCTAATACAATATAATTTAAAAAATTAACAACAAACGTGTGGTGTACACACATGACCAATATGTAATTTAAAAAAAAAATGGAGAAAATCACATCCAACCCCCTATGACGATTTCTTATATAGTATGGATGAGCCTCCTACACTAGTACAAAAATGGTCTATAGCGTCGGGTTTTTTAAGCTTATAACGTCACTTTTCAGCCGACGCCTAAGTGGTCGTCGCTACAGTAATTGCTCTATAGCGTCAGTTTTTTTAACCCAAAAAAACCGACCTTGTATAGTAAACAACTGACCCTATAGGCTCTCAAAAACTAAACCGAAATGAGAAATGAAACTGTACCTGAACCCTATAATGTCAGTTTTTTAATAAATAACCGACTTTACAGAGGACCTATAGCGTCGGTTTTTTATGAAAATTGACGCTATAGGGTCGGATTTTTTTTTAAATTTCTGCAGAAACTGAACAGAACAAAATAGAAGAACAAGAATATATAAGATATGGGAGAGGGGAGCATTGATGCTCAACCGTCACCATTCCAAACTACACATTCATAAAAAAAATGATTCATATATATTGAGTTGAGTATACATAGTCACATCATAATTTACAAAATGATAGATTGCAAGTCTGAGATGATATATATTAAAAATGTTAGATACAAAAGTAATATGAAAGAGTACTGAAACCACATACATAAATGGAACGTAACTGACATGTTTATTCCAATGCTATATTGACTTCATTTAGAAAAGCATCTGACCACTCTTCTCGGAATTCATTTAAGTCCTCAGGTGTGTAAGGTTGAGTTGTAAAGATCTGTAAACAGAAAATGCACATGATAATATTTTATAAAATGACTACAACTCATTTGTAAATTTATGATGTTATTCTTTATTACCTGATCTATAGTCTGAATGTCATTTGATGCTTGTTTGACAATAGCTTGCATATATTTCATTACATAGTAACTACAAGCCCATACATTATTTTGTATAGGACACTACAAATAGCGAATTATACTTAATGTTAGTAACTACTATAAATAGAAGACTATAAGATTTGACATATAAGAGTTGAAAATCAATACATATAAGACTAAGCAGTTGTCAAAGTAGCTACCTTGACATTTTTCAAAGTCGATATCTTTAATTTTGTGGGTATTTGTCCTCCGCTTTCACGAAAAGCTTTTATACCCCTATCAAATTAAACGATAGTTGGTAAAATAGAAATTCTAAGCAGAAATATCATGTTGAAGCATTGACTATATTTATGCTTACGCCATAGCTGGAAATTTCAGTTTGTGACCCCTTGTTGTTTTTCCCATTGGGTCAAGATAATAAAGAGTCATCAATTTTGGGACAATCACCACTAATTCCCAATGTCTACATCTGAGTAAGAATAAAACAAACATTAAAATAAAATACATTTATTCATTATTAAAATTATATTGAATAATAATACTTACTCAACGTTAAAAGGAATTAGGATAATTTCCTTTCCCACAGTAGCAAAATATTTGAATGCATCAGAGAAGTAATCACTCACTTCGTCAATATGTGTCTCCACCTGACTAGTGATCAAAGGAACTAAGAATCCAACATTCTTTATATCAAAGTTTGTGGTCTCGGTATATAAATGGTTGTTAAACATTTGTAATTATTTTCATATGTAGAAATAAGCTAAAAATGTGTATTGGAATTTTCTATATTGATAGATCCTTACCTTATCCATACTTCTAATATCGAAGTATTCAGTCAATCATAACGGAACAACTCTATAATATCATCAAGAAAAATATAATTGTCAAAGTCCCTCCCAGTTGCATCTTCTGTTAAATTGATCAACATTTGTAGTCCAGAGCTTTGGTTGGCTAAGTATCGACACAAACATTTACATTTACTTCCCAACTCATCGAATGTGGATTCTAGAATAATAGATGGCTTGGGCGTAGGAGGACGACTAGTAGATTTTTTACTTTTTGGTTTGCAAACCTGTTAATTAAATTACATACTTCTATTAGACGAGTTCATATATGCAGTCAAATATGAAAAACATGGTAGAATTCAAGTATACCTTGTCATTGATAACCAAGTGTCTAGGCCAACCCACCATAGCACCCTTTGCTTCTTCAACTGTACTATATTCAGGATTAGGTATGGGTAGTGGTTTGTCCCCCATTCCGTCATACACAAGATGGATGGACACACAGAAAATGTCATCAGTAATTTGTTGGCAATGCAATGTTCCACCAAAGTTGTACACCTTGCCCGTTGCCACAACATTATATTCTGGAACCTCCACTGCAAGTTTACAGTTCATACCAACCTAGATTGAAATAATATAGGTTATATAAGAAGAAGTAGAACAGATACCTGTTACAACTATATATATTATCATATATCATACTAATAACACAACATATAGAACAAAAATTTATTGTAGATTGTCGTGGTGGGTCATCAGGAGTGCTCCCATGACCTTCTGCAACTGGAGCATGGGCTTGTACCTCATCACTTGAGAGACACACAGTATGATAAGGTTGAGAAGGTTGAGTAGGCTGATATGAAGACATTATTTCTTTTACTTTCTGCGCTACTAATACTTCAACCTCCTCTTGTGTAAGACCTCCTGCACGACCTCTTTTAGATTATGAAGGGCCAAAATAAGACTTGAATCTTATGTCAGCTCCTAATCCCCTAACACGGCCAGGATTCTCATTCGTACCAAGCGCAACTGATAGTTCATCCATGTGGCCAATTGGGATGAACTTTCCTTCCTTCCTTTGCTCGTGGAGATCAATCTATTCATAGTTAATAAAAATATTAAAACACAATATCAATTAGATATAAATAAATATAAGTTTGTGGGATTTACTCTTTACTTAGTTGGGATAAACCTACCATCTTTTGTGCCACCTCCTTAGTTGCAGGGTTGACAATTTCACTTGCTCGATTCTTTCTAGCATCAATCCATGTCAAGTGTCGAGGTGGACGCTCAACTTGAGTTGTACTAGATTCTTCTCTAGAAGAGAATTGCTTCTCTTATAGTTGGCGGTGGAAGGCATAACCACCGGGCCCCAAGCGATGGTTATGCACATTTTTGGCCCGTCTTTCCTTTTGAGCCTGGTGGATAGCCTGATCATTTAAAATGAAGTATTGCAATTTAGACTTGGCAAACATGTATAAAAAGATTCACCTCCTTAATTGTATAAAATTAAAGATTCATAAAATACATCACAATCTTTATTACCTGAAACTCTTCTGATCTCCTAGCTGCAAAAAATCTTTCCCACACCTCAGGATCTATAAAAATATATACATTTGTTGCTTTCTTCTTTTGTTTAGGATTATCTATAAATTCGCTTGCGAGATATGTCTTAAAACCCCTCCATCGTACACCACAACGTTGTAGCACTCTTTTCTTGTGATCTTTTTCATTTAGATGAAAAACACCCTATACATACAAAAGAAGCAATTAATAATGTTGTTTTGAAAAACAATTAATTCCTAAACATGCATAAATGTATTATTGTCTTATTTATATATTAAGTTAAACATCATGCATTCTATGATCTCATATATAAACCCTAAAGTGTCAATCTGAGACTACACAATTCTCTTATAATGTAAGGCATTAGGGTCAATATACATCAATATTAGAGGAACATAAAGATTTTAACAAATGCAGTTCAGCAACTCAGCCAACACGGCCGTGCTACCCAGCACGACCGTGCTACAGCTACCACGGCCGTGCTACCCAACACGGCCGTGCTACCAACCAACACGGCCGTGCAACCCAACATGGTCGTGCTACCTAACAAAAACATACACTCAGTCACAACCACCACGGTCATGCTACCCAGCACGGCCGTGCTACCTAACAAATACATCCACTCCGAACCTTTCCTCAATCGCGGCATTACAATAAGAAAAAAATAGTTGTGGTTATGGAACGATCGTGCTACTACCACCAACACCCATCGCCGACCCCAGGCCCGATGTAAAACATAAACGGAGGAGTGAGGCGGCAGAGACAATACCTTAAGAAGAACCGATCGGTGAGGGAGCTTGTGCGGGAAAAGAACCGGAGAGATACGCACGACCCTTGCAACACCTAAGGCTTCGTTCGTCGTCGACTTGCACGACCCTTGCAAGACAGAGAGTGCACGGCATTTGCACGACGGTGACACATGGCACGACGGTGGAGGAGTGCACGACAGCGACACATGGCTGGACTCTTTAGACAGGGCGGCGGCGCCGGAAGCGGAGATGAGCTCTTTGGACACTGAGATGGACGCCGACGTCGGAAGGAGGGGTCTCTAGCACCGTGCTTTCGAGCAAAACGAAATGAAACAGTAGTCGATATGTCCTAGGTCGCGCATGTATTTGCTAGCAGCCCGACCTATAGCGTCGGTTATCTGAGAAAACCGTCGCTACAACCGTGCTCTATAGCGATGGCTAAACCAAAAAACCGTCGCTACAGTCTAAGTGGTGCCCAAATTTTCATAAACCATCTATAAGGTCGGTTATTTTAAAAAACCGACCCTACAGGTCAGTGTCTATAAGGTCGGTTATACTTAAAAACCGACGCTAGAGGTCCAAAGCGGTGCCCGCGTTTTTGTTTGACGCTATAGCATCGGTTATTTGGCAAACCCGACGCTATAGATCGACGCGCGAAGCCAAAATCACGTGAATTTTTTCCGCGGGAAACCTGTAAGGTCGGTTTTTATGATAAAACTGATACAACAGTCTATTAGGTCGGTTATTCTAATAAAAATGACGCTATGGGCAGCGACGTTACTGGCCAAAAATGTAGTAGTGATACAACAATATATAATATAAAAAAATGAAAGACAAAAATGTGATGTACACACACTGGGAACAATATGTAATTTCAAATAGTAATGAAAAAAATTGCATACAACTCCTCGACGAATTTTCTTATATAGTATAGATGAGTCTCCTAATATAATAAATAATTAAAAAAATTAAAGATAAAGGTTTGGTGTACACAAATGGACCAATATGTAATTCCAAAAAAAATAATGGAGAAAATTGCATCGAACCCCCTCCACGGACTTTCTTTATTATATAGATGAGTCTTCTAATATAATATACAATTTAAAGAATTAAAGACAAAAGTGTGGTGTGCATACACAGGAGCCAATATGTCATTTAAAAAAACAATAGAGAAATTGCATCCAACCCCCTCTGGGGCTTTCTTATATAGTATAGATGGGCCTCTTAATATAATATATAATTTTCCAAATTAAAGACAAAAGTATGATGTACACACATAGGGACCAATATGTAATTTCAAAAGATAGTGCCTAAAATTGCATCCAACCCCCTTTAGGGCTTTTTTATATAGTATATAGCTGAGCCTCCTATTACAATATATAAATTTAAAAATTAAAGACAAAAGTGCGATGCAAACACATAAGGACCAGTATGTCATTTCAAAAAATAATGGAGAAAATTACGTCGAACCCCCTTTGGGGTTTTCTTCTATAGTATAGATGGGCCTCCTACTACAAAATACAATTTAAAAAATTAAAGACAAAAGTGTGATGTACACACATTGACTAATATGTAATTTCAAAAAATAATCAAGAAAATTTCATCCAACCCTTCCACAAACTTTTTTACATAGTGTAGATGAGTGTCCTAATATAATATATAATTTTAAAAATTAAAGACAAAAGTGTGGTGTAACACACATGGACCAATATGTAATTTTAAAAAATAATGAAGAAAACTGCATCCAAGCTCTTTCACGGAGTTTCTTATATAGTACATATGAGTCTCTTAATATAATATATAATTTAAAAATTAAAGACAAAAATGTGGTGTACACACATGGACCATCATTTAATTTAAAAAACAATAGAGAAAAAAATGCAATCAACCCCCTCCACGAGCTTTCTTATATAGTATAGACGAGTCTCTTAATAAATATATAATTTTAAAAATTAAAGATAGAAGTGTGATGTACATACATATGGACCAAAATGTAATTTTAAAAAACAATAGAGAAAATCACATCCAACTCCCTCTATGACTTTCTCAAAGTTGTATAGATGAGTCTCCTAATATAATATGTAATTTAAATAATTAAAGACAAGTGTGGTGTAAACACAAAGGGACCAACATGTAATTTAAAAAAAATAATGGAGTAGATTTCATCCAACCCCCTATGTGGGGCTTTCTTAGATACAAAGGACGTGTTTGTAATTTATATTGATGTTGAAAAAAAATTGCATGACTAATTCAAAACAACTTGTTTTATATAGTGTAGATAGATAAATTATAGACAAAAGTGGGTGTACACATAGAGGAATCGGTATATAATTTAAAAAACAATGAAGAAAATTGCATCGAACCCCTCCACATGCTTTCATAAATAGTATAGATGAGTCTCCTAATATTATATATAATTTAAAAAATAAAAAACAAATGTGTGATGTACATACAAAGAGACTAATATGTAATTTCAAAATATAATAAAAAAATTTACATCCAACACCTTGACGTTCTTTCTTATATAGTATAGATTAGTCTCCTAATATAATATATAATATAAAAAATTAAAGACAAAAGTGTGGTAACACAGATACGGGCCGATATGTAATTTCAAAAAATAATAGATAAAATTACATCCATCACTCCAGCGGGCTTTCTCATATTAGTATAGAAAGATGAGCTAATATAATATATAATTAAAAAAATTAAAGATAAAAATGTGATGTACACACACAAGGACCAATATGTATTTCGAAAAACAATGGAAAAAATTGCATCCAAGTCCCATTGGGGGCTTTCTTATATAGTATAAATGAGCCTTCTACTACAATATACAATTTTAAAAAATAAAAACGAAAGTGTGATGTACACACACATGGACCAATACATAAATTTAAAAAACAATGAAGAAAATTTCATCCAAGCTAATATAATATATAATTTAAAATTTAAGGACAAAAGTGTGGTGTACACATAGAGACTAGTATGTAATTTTAAAAATAATAGAGAAAAATTGCAATCAACCCCCTCCACATGCTTACTTATATATATATGTGAGTCTCTTAACACAATATATAATTTAAAAAATTAAAGACAAAAGTGTAGTGTACACACATCTGGACCAACATGTATTTTCAAAAGATAATGGAGAAAATTGCATCCAACCCCCTCCGTAGACTTTCTCATATTACTATAGATGAGTCTCCTAATATAATATATAATTTAAAAAATTAAAGATAAAAGTGTGGTGTAAACACAAAGTGAGCAATACGTAATTTTATAAAACTAGTGAACACACACGTGCACATGCACGTATCACATTGTAGTAAAATAATGTTGGAAGATCAAATGGATTTAAATTGTGGTGGTTGAAGAGGGAGGTTACAGTGAAGGATATTGAGCAAAAACATGAGGAGAGAAAATCATGATGGCTCAAAATGAGATCAATTCATCAAGCTGACTTTATCATTGTCCAAATATAGCAAAAGATGTTTTTAGATCCAGCTTAAAGGAACACATCATTTCAAACACATGACATCTCAGTGCTTGGGATGAATATTGCATGCTTGGATTTTTCTCAAAGTTTCTCTTATAAAATATGGAGTATAATATTGTTGAAGTAAATAGTATATGAAAAGTATAGTTTAATATAACAAATGAAGGTAAAACTTGTTACAGTGTAACATTACACCATAATTTTGTCACAATAGTATACTAAAGTCTAATTAATTAAAACAATAAACTCTAGCCAAAGTTTAAATAGATATATAGTAGTTTGGTAGCATTTGTAATTACTTAATGTGTCAAAAAGTGCAAAAAATATACTATGAAATGCAATATGTAAGTAAAAAAAGATTTGCATAAACAATGAGTTTGGAACATAACTATATACATATAAAAATTATTTTTCTTTTGTTTTGCGGTGAGTATTGGTTTAGGTGTAAAGTAAAAATACTAAACTCCATAGAAATAATTTACCATAAAAAAATCCACAATTAGGTATGTTATATGGACATTGAAAAAAGGCATAAAAGTACTATACAACACAACGGGATCTATGAATGTACTACATGAGTCATGGAGTTGTACATATGATAGAAACTCCAATTGTGCAGCAATGCTTTTACGCTGTGCAAAAAAGTTGGTGTGGTATATGACGTTCTATTTAATAGATAATGCTGTGGAATACAGTTTTTAAAGGTCACCACTACAGACACAATATTCAAGAAATAACTAATCGAAAAAAATACTCGCTTATATGAATCATTAGGAAAAAGTTTGATATTTATTTTGTATAAGTAGGTGCTTATTATATGTTTTCTGAAGTACACGTAACATATAAAATCTTATATAATTTTTTTCAGTACTTATCATCCCATGGAGGCCCCGTTGCATCATTGTAATGGTCGAGGGAGTTATCCGTGCAGTCTCCATTGTTATTGGCTATCTGTTCAAACCGTCAGTTAATAGAACAGTTAGATTAGAAAAAAGATTATTTATTTGTGAAGGATAAAAATTAGATTACAGAATAAATATTAGAAGAAAATAAATGCACATATCAGCACAAACCAATGGTGCGTGGTATATCAGTTGATGCGATGGACATAGTAAAAGCATCATTTGATTAGCATATGGGCAGTACCAATTGGCAAATAGTAATTCTGTGGTAAAGAACGCCTCGAACTTACCAACAGTAACAACTATAACTGATATAGGTTGTCGTGTACAGTACGAAGATCGGTATGAAGTGAGGAAGTAGATGATCGCACAACATGAAAAATGTTGCTGATCTCGACCATATACCTAACTTTGACCTTCCTATATTACATCAAATTGCAGATATTTCATATTAGCTATTGGAAATCTGATTTGGTGCTCTAGTATATCTCTATTCTCATGGTTTGTCACTAATTCGCTCGGAAATATATGCAAAAAAAATAATAACAACGAAACATATTAGAAAACTTCATTAGGGCTGAAATGACATTAAAGATTAAGCTTTCTGCGAGAGACATGGAAGATAGCGACTAACCGTGCTTTAGTATAGCTATTTGTCTCATTCAGAAAAGTGTTCTCCGAAATAAAAGATGTATTTTACATCATTATGATTTCACGTGGTGAGAAACCATGATCAAATTCTTTTCATAAGTATTAAAAGAAGACCATGACTAAGCATGAAATCATCGTCATCAAATTATTTTTAAAACAGAACACGGTAAGACTTTGCAGCAGCTCCGTGAGTCCGCCTGGTACAATTACCATTTCCTGGATATTTTTAAAAGAAGCCCTCTCAGTTTATATTGATGGCATTTCATCACTGACGGTCTAAGAGGGATTACTTTTGTACAACACAAATAAAGCAACCGAAACAACTCACACTGACCACATTCTCAAGAATAGCAAAGAATAGAATCACTTCATTAAGATCCTGTGCGTATCAGAAATTGGTTGGTTTGACATAAATACGATCTGAGAAAGACCCTTCAAAATTAATACCCAATGCTTAGTGTGTACATGTTTGGGGATGGCTGAAGTTCGCATTCATAATGGACCAATGGTGACTGGGACACAGCAGAAACATGCTTGGAACAAGACAATATCGATCATCATGGGACGGAGAGAAGTCATTTTAGCGTAGAGGTGAGTGGAGATAGTTTACTTTTTCACACTGAGTAGAAAACTAATATTATCTGAAAACAGAAATACACTGGAGTACCAAAATGTATAGTAAACACGATGATTATAAATGATTTAAACAACACGATGCAACCTGTAGCATATATTCTATTTCTTCTCTTCGTTCTAAGCAAATGCGTTCAACCTTGCATGCATCAGGCCCTCGTTCATCCAACAATCTAGAGTTCAGCAATAACTTCTTTTGGAATAGAAACACCAACCGTGAATCCATCATCACATTGCAGAATTCCCTTGTCACTCGGGAGGACCGGGTTGCCCATGCGGATGTAGTCGAAGTAGACAATCTGATGGTAAGGATGCAACATTTGTAGATCCCCAATGTTGAGGTGGTGGGATTTGGCTAGTTAAGGGAGTGGTGTGAGGAAAGGAAGGAGGCGTCGGGGGTGGAAAAGGAGAGAGCATTTAATTTGAGGTTGTGGAAGAGGGAGATGGATCGTGGGATATACTACAGTCGTTGATCTGTTAGAAAATGTGGGGATAAGGGAGAGAGTGTTTCGAAGACAGTGGAAAATGTGGAGGCGGTTAGTTGAATTGGATATCGATCGTGGGGGTTGTTAAGGGGGAGAACACTATTTTGGAAAAACAACTGTGTGAGGAGAGGTTGAAGGGGAGACCAGCATTTTGAAAAAGCTGAAACGTGATTGGTTGGACGGCTTGTATAGAGTAGAACTGACGCTGCTGCAATTGTTTTCAAACATTCACCTTTTTTAAAGTAGTATAGATAATGGAGAAAATTACATCCAACCCCCTCTGTGGGGCTTTTTTTTAATGCAAAAGATGCGTTTGTAATTTATACAAATGTTAAAAAAATTTACATGACTAATTCAAAACGACTTATTAAAAAAAACAATATGTAATTTCAAAAAATAATAGAAAAAATTACATACAACTTCTTCTGGGGCTTACTTAGATGCAAAAAATACGCTTGTAATTTATAAAAATATTGAAAAAATTGCACGATTAATTCTTGTTTTATATAGTATGGAGGCTTGTTTTATATAGTATAGATACAAGGTTTCCCCTAACCAAAATTAATTCCATTGCTTTATCGGCCTATCCTGGTGCAGCGAGGCCCTCATCGACCCGAGGGGGGGAGACTCAAAACCCTGTTGTCCTACGAACATAACCGTCCGACTTTGCTCGGCCGCGCACCCTTCTTCCTTCCGGTTACCTGCTTCCCCTTTCTCTAATTTCGTCCCTCCTTGTCCGCTTCATTGAGCATCTGTGGTCAGCGCCGCCAATTCAAGAGGTTGAACAGAAGCAGAATCGTCCCGGTTAGCTCTCTTGGTAAGCCTCCTAACATGTCGATGCGATCATGTGAGGCTCTTCCGGGAAGGGGGTGGCGGCCAACCTCCTCTCCTCACCTGCGATGTATGAGCGGCTTCAACTGGTGGCGGTTTGTTTCTGGCCCTCGGAGGGTCGGCGCCGTAAAAGTTACGTCTCCTGGTGTGTGTCCCTTCGGCTCCGGCTAGGTTGGTGCCCTCGGCGATGGTTGACGGGATTAGGAGCTTCTGTCCTAGAGGTGATTGGGGGTCCGATGTGGCTCTGTCTAAGATTTTGGGTCCTGGTCGCCGGATTTAGTTGCAGCGGCCCTCTATTGATCGAGGACCGTCCTCTCCCTTTTTCTGTTTATGGTGATTGCTTAATTTTTTGTTTGGTCTTGGTATATTCCTTCCCTCTTGCTCGGTAGTACCCGCACTAGTACCCATTGTCATAAGCCTCTGGCTAGAGTTTACCAAATGAAGTTCCGCATGGGGTCAGCATTCATTGTTGTGCCGGCTGTTGGTGGCTGCTGGGAGGAAGTCGACGCTGACTTTGGTAAGGGAGGCGAGTTTGGGGACACGAATGGTGAAGGGCTGGGAGGTGGCGGTGAGTGGGATTTGGAAAAGACGGTATCTGAAGCAAAACCTATTAGACTGAATTCTGTGCACCTCTGCTGCCTAGCAGCCATGGATCCATCCATGCTTCGCAGTAATATCCAAAATTTCACATAATAATTATAAGAGAAGACACGGTACCATGGATCATAAAAGACCATATGACATGCTCTCACGAGACGCAGGGATTCTCACTGATAGTAACTCAATCACACTGATGCCTTGATCAGGCATGATTGTTCTCTTATAGATTCCTGCTTAATTGCTAAATCCCAATTGTTTTTTAAGGTCCCCTTACACATTTTCTTAGATTCAAGTAATTTGATGTTAGTTGTAATATTTCTGTGCAGGCAAGCAAGTGAAAATGGCAGACGATGCCCCAGAAGTGAAAGATGACTTAGCAGAGGTGAGTATTTGAACATTCATCATTGCTATATTCTGCTTTTCATACAGCTCTGCTTATGTTAATGATCATACTTTTTTCTCATGTTCTAGTTATTTTAGCAATTTGCAGATCAGTAAAATTGAAAAATCTAGAGGGCTAATGTCTTGTGCTATTTCTATTGCAAAGTTAGGATTCATATCGGCTATGTTTGAATATATGGATTGATGGCTAACACATATATTATCAATGAACCGCTCTTTTACGATTAAACCAGACATTTTCTCTCAGTCGCTAATAGCAGCTCTACTCACCCTTAACTAGGGGAGTATTTCTCTTCAATAGGAAATCAGATCTTGTGTAAGAGGATGGGCTCTATTTTGTCCACTTCAGTTAAGTATGAAGTAGGAATTTTGGTAGCAATAACATAGTATTTGGGACCTAATGACTATCATCTAAGTTGACTAGAATTTCCAAGTGGAAGTGAATCCTGTATCAAGGCAATTTCAATCATCAAGCCTGCCTTAGAATGAGGCTTGCAAAGCCTATATATAGGCACATAAATTGAGGTGAACTGGGTAGTAGCCAACGTGATACTAAACCTCATGACTTAGCAAAAACCCTTCAATAAATAACTCAAAATGAAATTACTAGAAAAGACTAGTTCACAACATAATGTAATCAGACACAATGTATGTCTTGCATTAGCTCCCCTAGGATGTTAATGAACATTGAGTCGGCATGGCTGTATTGCTCAGAGAAATCTCCATAAAGAAAGGCGTTCTTGATGTCAAGCTGATGAAAGGGACAAGGGAAGTGGGCGGCTAAGGAGATGAACAAACGGATCGATGTCGTTTTGGCCATTAGGGAAAGATCTCGAGGCAATACTATCCATAGACCCTTGTAGAGTCTTTTGCCACAAGCCTAGCTATCAACCTGTCAACAGTCCCATCCACCCCAACTTCTATGGAGATAGAAGATCTATCTGCAGCCAACTACTACTTTGTTTGAAGGAGTGGACACAAGACTTCATGTATTTTTTCCCGAGAGAGAAACCGTCTTATCTTCCATAGCTTGTTGCCAACCTCGGCGACTTAGTGCAACATTTACAGTACGAGGTATAAGGACTATCGATAGATTGGAGATAAATGCAAAATGGGAAGGTGATAAGCAGTCGTAGGAAGCAAAGCTAGAAACATAATGCAATGTGCAAGATTGCTTTTCCCACTCCAAACAATAGGCCTATTATCCAAAATAGGCTGAACCATAGGATCCCAGAGTTAGCAGAGATTGGAGAAAGG
Source organism: Alisma plantago-aquatica (assembly GCA_963693085.1). NCBI lineage: Eukaryota > Viridiplantae > Streptophyta > Magnoliopsida > Alismatales > Alismataceae > Alisma > Alisma plantago-aquatica. The sequence continues at coordinate 954,344,734 of OY856410.1, read as the reverse complement.
TTGAGTTGAGGTGCATCCTCTTTTACATGTGCCAGAGTATCTATGAGACTTGTAGGGTCAGGGTTACGAGGAGTGGGTCTAGGATCAGGACGAACATGAGATATTATAGGCATATGATTGACAATCATGGGAAAAGGAAGCAGATCTGCAATTTTTTTGAACGTCATAAGAAACATCCGACAATGGAAGAAAATGTAGAGTCTTTGAAAAAATGCCAACATTGGAACACACAAGAAATCGATGCGTAGATGAATTATTATTGCAGTACTTTTTGAGTATTGGAATATTCAAGAAACATACACTTGTTTCTCAAGGACTGTGATTGGCATAAACGACAACCCAATGGACAAAATGATACACCCAAAATCTTAGGCAAAACCACATACAACAGACCGACATGACATAACATCTGAAACATGATTTTAGTATCCAAAATAGACGACGGGAGGCGATTGATTAAATATGTGACTGTGAGGACAACATCGACCCAAAAATATTTGGGAACATGCATGTGGTGAACAGGTGAAGTGAGTCCAAGCATTTTTGATGATATGTCCGTTTTTGCATTTGGCGACACCCTTCTGTTGAAGGGTATAAGCATATTGAATAATCTCTTTGTTTGATTAAAAAAAGAAGTGCGAGCATTTGACTAAAATATGTCGTAGCATTATTGGTATGAAGGATGTGGACCTTTTAGTGAAAACTGGGTTTCAGTCTCAACAACAAAGCTTTGTACAATTGACAAGATTTTAGAACGATCTTTCATTAAAGATAACCAAGCTGTCTTTTGTGAAAATTGTGTTTCAATCTCAACAACAAAGCTTTAGACAATTGACAAGATTTTAGAATGATTTTTCGTAAAATATAACCAGGTCCTTGAAAATTATCAATGTAAGTCACAAAGTATTAATGTTCAAGTTTTGAAGAGACCCTACTAGCCCCCCTACGCCAGAATGTACAATATGACTGACAAAATCAGCATGCATATGATTCTAAAGAATTGAAAGTTGATCTATGGTGCTTCCCTTACTGACAAGCTTAACAATCCAGTTAAGAAAAGCTTGAAAATTGAGGGTGGAAAATACAACGTTTCTCAAGCGATGAATGACCTAAACGACTATAGATATGGAGGGGAGAAACAACCACAAAAGCCTTGGGAATCATGTCCAGATAATAGAGACCAGCTTCGTGATACCTGTCACCACCTTTGTTCGGAGATCTTGTATGAAACAACGATCATGGTCAAAATGTAAAGGACTCTCTAAGTGCCACAATTAACTTTAATAGGCGATAAATTAAAAGGATATGATGGAACACATAGAGCTGATGGTAGGGTAATGTTTGGAAGAGGTTAGATGGTTCTAGTGCCTTGACGGCAACTGAAGAGCCGTTAGCAATGGCAGCTTTCGTAGTTTGGTGGTCGATGAGTTAAAGATGAAGCTTAGTATACATGTAATGTAATCTGTTGTTCCTGAGTCAAGAACCCATCAAGATTAAGCTGCATGGATAGATTGAGATATGCAAGTTTAGTTGAGCTTGATGCCTTGAATTCTGAGCATAGGAGGTGACAAAGGACAATGCTTTTTTGGATACCTGAAATTGGAGAAGTTGATTGTACTTCTCATCACTCATCTTGATCTGATGAGTATGCTCGAAAGACTCTTCAACAGGGGCAAGATTTGTTGCGGAAGTCCTACGAGGGAAGCCATGGAGCTTGTAGTATGTCTCCTTGTAGTGACTGTTCTTGCCATAATGGGTGCATTCATTTAGATCTCTGCCTCTAGAAGCAGAACGCCCGCCTCTTCTACCTCCACGATCATGTCTTCATGTAGAAGACAATTTGGTCGCATTTTGGGAGTTGAATGCCAACTGATCTGTCCCCGAAGTTGATGGAGAATTCTTGCTCGAGGGCGGCTCATGAGGCACGCTGATATGCCTCTGCCAACAAAGGTAGCTCTATTCTCGATAGTATCATCGGGCTTCTGACTCCTTCATATCCTTTGCTAAGGCCGACATGAAAGTTGATGACTGCCACTTGATCACGAAGCTTTGAAAGCTTGACTGGATCAATGGAGATTTGAGGAAGGCTATTCAAATCCTTTGTGATCTGAGTAACCTCCTTGAAATATTGCTGCAGGCTGTTATCCTCAATATGAGACCTGTACATCCCATAGTCATATCATACATCCTCAAGATGTTGTTGCAGTACATAAACTAGAGATGATCCTGAACAACCTTGCAACTCGTTAGATCATCAATGATGTCTTCTGTATGACGCTTCATGGAATTCCATGAGGTACAGAGGAGGCTAGCATCATGTTGCTCCCACTAGAAAAGAGAACATCGGTTTGAGGTTCCTTAGTAAGGTTCTTGCTTTGCCTTGGCCCTAGAACCAAATGGTGGCTTTGCGACTCCACGAACTATAGTTATGTCCATTTAGTGTATTAGAGGTGATGGTGAAGTTTTGGACCAAAGCTTAAATGCCGCTGCCATTAGCTTTTAGAAGATGAGAAAAAGGAAGGTAAAGAAGGGAATCAACATGTGATGTCAAGGAGACATAATGAGGTCTCCAAGATGAAGCCAACTATGTCAAGATGAAGGTTGTTTGGGGCTTGAAGCTTCTACTTATAGGAGATGACTTCCTCTGTGACTCTTGTCGAAGCTGAGCAACATAGAGATGAGAGAGAGGCGGGACACATCAATGCAATGTTCCTAGGAGGGATGAGATCCTCTGTGGCTTGACGATAGCTGTGCTGTAGTCTATTACCCTTCTCCTTTAGGATTGATCTTGATTCTTTGATACTACTTGACTGAGAAAGTGAGAGAATATGATTTTGTGTTTGTATTATGGACATGACTAGCCTTCGTATAAGAATAAGGGTGGCTGCAATAACCCAAATACACGGTGTGGGACAAATCCCTCTATACGCATAAGAATAAGAAGAATATGGATAAATATAGAAATACTGCACAAAATTTTGACTGTTACAAAACAGAGCTTGCTAATGTTTTTTTGTGTGAAGACCTAGATGATATTTTATCAGCTTTATTTGATTTCAGCAGCAATGTTTCACTAGGAACTGTAGGCTCCTTTGGCTTATGACTCAGGAAAGACGGTTATCCTTCTTGCATCTTCCTCATGCTTGATTGTCTCTAGGAAAGATTTACCTTTTTAAGTACTGTTGGCTCCGTTTTGGGTTTGCCACTACTCGTCCGTATTAACTACATTATGGACTTGTTGGCCTCTAAAGCGATATAGGTTGACTCCAGAGCATCCTATATTTCCATATCTTGTTTCATGAGAAGACCTTTATATTCTATGTATATATATCATTCAGTTTGGCTTCTACTTTTCACATGCAGGCATAGTAAAAAGTTTATAACAAAGTGGGTGAGTGGAAATTGATATTTTTTTCGTTCTTAAGGATAGATTGACTTGCATCAGTATTGAAGATTGACCAAATAGGTGAACTCCTTGGCTTTTGAACCAATGAAGGATCACTCAAAAGCCTCGTATTGCTGTATCTTTTTCCTTGAGAAGACCATTATTTCTCTTATATATGTATTCATCTTGCTAGACTGATCTACTGTTCTCATGTTGGTGTTATAGAAACTTAGAAAGTCTAAGGCAAAGAGTGCAATTTACTTAATTTTGGTTTATGGCAGTCGAAACTTTGTCAAATTGAAGTGTTGCATTGTCTCATGTAAGAAAGGAAACATAGATAGGGATGAGGTGTGATAACATATTGCATAACAAAGAATTGAGAATGATGTCAGTTGTTATATCAATTACAAATTTAAAACTTGTATATTTGCCATTACCATAGCACAATATTTGACCCCTTAAACTATTGGATTGAGGACCGTTTCCCTGCTCCACTTCTAGGTTCAATTTGTGTTTGACATTGATTTGCCAAGTATATGGATTATAGTCACCCAAGTATTCTATTAGTGCCCGAGCCTTTTGCCCCCACCCCCAAAACATGGGCACGCAATGTGCTGTTTATTCTAGTTAATGCCATTACATGAAGCACTAAAAATCTCATCTGTATTTGTTATTTTATATGGAGTTTTTTATGCGTTTTCTTCCATTTATTATCTATCAATATACCTATCTTTGTTTACATATTGAATTGTTATTGTTTAATTATTTAGTTGGAACATATTAATGTCTTGAGTGTTGTGATATCCCTTGATAAAAGCTTTTTTTTGACAAAACTAAAGATGGATTTAATCACAAAGTAGAGCCATGAAGCCTTTTGAATCTCATAGTGTTAGTAGTACTAGTATTAGAAATAAAACATAGTGTATGCATTGTGATTTCAATCAATCTAAAAGCCTAGAAGGAGGTGGAGCTAAGTTGGACTGTGTAGATGTTTGAAAATGTAGTAAGTTTTGTAACATGGGTGAATAGCATGTGGAAGGGGATGTACAAGAGTATGTCTCTCATATGATCAATGTAGGATAGGTGAATTGAAGAGTCTGAGTAGAATACTATGAGAACAAAAGATTCCACTTAGATTGAAGGTAAGCAATATAAACTGGCTATATGCCCAACCATGTTGTATATTAGTGAGTGTTGGGCTACACGAAGAAGCAAGGTATATACATGATGAATGTCGAAAAAATGAGAATGACATGGTGAATGAATGAAAAGAGTAAGAGATCATGTTAGAATGATTATATAAGAAATTATGTGGGAGTGTCTAGTATTGAGGACAATCTACAAGGGGGGCACCTTAGGTGGTTTGGACATGCAACTGAGACCAGCATATTTACTATTTAAGAGTAATGCAAATGGGTCATAGTGGACACAGTTAATAAAGCAAGATATAAACCTAAATGAACCTAGGAGAGAAGGAGAATTTTGATTTATTACATCCCAATGGAAATATGACGGAAAAAAGAGCTAATTGAAAAGAAGGATCCACACATAGTACATGAGGAAGTCTGGAGAAGTGTTAAGATTCAATGGATTTTTGTGTAAGAAAGTATTGGAATTGGAAGGACAATTATATTATGTAAAAATCTCTACATTGAATGTGTTAAATATAACATAGTCACAAATACTCAACTCTTCCTCTGGTAGACTCCTGATTCCTTCTTCACATTATCAACTAGTTCCAAATTACAAATTACATATGAGACACCAAGCAATAAGTCAATGCAATTACATTATCAAATCAGAAGTTGATGCTTTGAAGTTTGAACCTCTGGAACGTATAAAATGCAACAATTTTTGCCATCACACATAATCATCACATTCAAATTTACATAAATATATGTATGAAGGGTATAGTCTATATGGGTGAAAATCGGAAATATAAGCTAAATTTGTTTTACATGTAGAGGGATAATAGTAAAATTGTAGGCGATGGTTGTGTTGTTTTACACATTGAAATAAATATTAGTGCTGCAAATAGCCCATCTAAATTTCTTCTACTCTCCATTTGAAATGGCAAACATGAGCGGCATCACATGGATTTGCGGCACAAATGAATACATGTTTTTTTTTTCAACAATTTTATACTCATGCTTGAACTTCACCACTTTGTCGCCAACCTCGTCAACGCTTACAACACTTTGAGTTGTAACTTGTAGTGAAGCCCTATTGTTCTTGGTCAAGTTCATTGATAAGGCTCATACTTCACTCTGAAGTTATGTGCCAAGTGAAAGTATTTGAGGTTCAACTTTAGGTTAAATTTTGTTTTTGCAAAATATCACACAACTTGGTAATTTTAGATTCAGAAGTACATGCATTCACCCAAACATGGTTTTTGATGTCTAGCTGGCAATCTTTATTGGTTGAATGATTATTATTTCCATATACGTTCTCATATAAATTGCTGAGTTGGTTTTCTTTTGCTACATGTTTGCTTATTTTATATTTTACTATTTTTTTGACGTGAATAAGATACATGGAGATAAAGGTATATTTGGAGCATGTTAAATTGAATACACTAATAGAGTAACATTTATATGTATTTATATTTTTTCTGATACAATATTGAACCCATATTTACAAGACAACTAAAACTGAGCGATCCTCTTGGTATATGTTTGATTATCCTATGATCGATATTTGGAATCATGAATTGATATTATCTCAGCTTAAAATATCAGTTAACTATTCTAACTAACCTATAGGCTCAAAATAATATATTTGACTCTCATATGGTTGTCTAGATAGCGAGATGGTCCTTACCTTCCAAGGGGCGCCTAGGTGGATCCTAGGCGTTTCTAGGCACTTTTTGATATTTTTTTTATCTGTATGTATACATATAACTAAATATACTTATTTATATTTAGTCATATTAAAATAACTACATTACAAGTATTTATAATGGTCATATCTAAGATGTAACAATCATAACCCGATCTAAATCACACTTTACATCACCTAAAGTAAACCTGATTGGCCTTGATTTGACCTATCTTGATCTTAATTAGACTTAATCTAACCTAGTTTGCCCTAATTTCCCTAAATCAGACAGTTTTTCGTAATATGACCTAGTTAGACCCAATTTGGCCAAATCAGACCTAATCTCCCCAAACAGACCCTATACCCCCAAGTCAGACATGTTTTTCCAAAATCTGACCTAATTTGCCCAATTTTTACCTACACGGCCAAAATCAAACCTATTTCAAACATAAAATGACAGAAGTTGATGAAAATTTATGAAATTCACGCCTAATTAATGCTAATCTTGCTTTAAAAGGCTTAATTTGGGCCTATAAGGCGTTACACGCACAGTTAAGTCGCCTTAGGGCTAGGCACCTAGTTTGAGTTGCCCTGCCCAACAATGCCCAGGGCATCTAGGCAGGTTCATTGGTAACGAATCTGTCAATAATGCACAATTGAGCTATATAAAATGAATAATCATGTAGTTGAAATAAGATTCTACTAGGATGGGAGACTTGCTTATAAATGGATTTGGGATTTCTATACTAGAAAAAGTCGAGTAATAAGAATTAAGTCTTACATGATATAAGATCTAGCTGATGATGATGATGACGATGATGATACAATATAGTTGGGACTGAGGCTTAGATGATGATGATGATGATGATGTGATGATCAGTGAAATAAAAAACGGCCAGGCGGGCCGCTTAAGCGCCCATGACCCCCAGCCGCTTAATTTTGCCATTAATCGCCCGCTTAATCATTTTGAACAAAATCGCCCGCTTAATCATTTTGAACAAAATCGCCCGCTTTTTGCCCACCTCACCCGCTTTTTCCCGCTTTTTTCCCGCTTTTTTGCCCGCTTTTGTTTAAAAATCCTAATGTAAGCATCTAACATTAATTAATTACATAGCCAAGTAGTATTGACTAGAATATACGAAACTTGTATACATTAAATGTTCTATGATATAGCTAGTCCTAATTTAGAATGCATACTTTGTGTGTAAGCTGTAATAATTGGGTACTGCTGTAATGCATCTAAGTAAATATCCTATTGCTCTATTATACTAGTAATGCATGATTAGTTTTACTGATTTCCTTGCTGCTTTCAGTGATTAATGATTGGTACTGCTGGTTAGTATTACTTTAGTGATTACTTTAATTCAATAATTCATAGTTTGTTCTATACAATTACTGATCTGCTTGCTGATTTTAGTGATTAGAGATGCTGATTAATAGTAAGTATTGATGAATACTTAGTTAATTACTGATTTGCTGATTAGATATGTATAGAAGTTCATTATAAATATATTTTTTATATACACATACATGTAATTTTGTATAAAAATATATAAAATTTAGACACCCGCTTTTTCAAAAATCGCCCGCTTAATCGCCCGCCTACCGCTTAATCGGTTACAGGGTGCCGTCCGCACGCCTCCCGCTTCCCGCTTTCTAATACATTGGTGATGATACAAGATCTAGCTGAATCGGTACTTTGTTAGTCAACGCCTTTCTGCATTATATCAATGCTGATTAGATATGTATAGAAGTTCATTATAAATATATTTTTTATATACACATACATGTAATTTTGTATAAAAATATATAAAATTTAGACACCCGCTTTTTCAAAAATCGCCCGCTTAATCGCCCGCCTACCGCTTAATCGGTTACAGGGTGCCGTCCGCACGCCTCCCGCTTCCCGCTTTCTAATACATTGGTGATGATACAAGATCTAGCTGAATCGGTACTTTGTTAGTCAACGCCTTTCTGCATTATATCAATGTGTACTTCTTACAATTTTATTTGCTAATTGTTTTATGTGGTTTTATGATTAGATCATAGATTAAAGTTGGCTGGCGTTAGGGGATCATACTTTTTTCAAACGGATCATACTTGTAGCTACATTATTTCTTCTGGCTTTTAAGCATAGATTTCCTCTTTTTAGGATCTATGTACTGCTCTCTAAGTTCGAAATACCTGTCGTATTGGCTGACTTTAACTATGAGCCTCCCCATATTCATCAGAAAATATGTATATGATTTCATGTAACTATATAGATTGAGCTCTCGATGCATGACACCGTAGCCGAAGGCCTGGTTTTTGGATCAAGTCTAAGAGATACCATTTCCCATTAATAGTGTGGCCCTACTGCATTACCAAGAGGTAAATAGAACCACTCTGCAGCAGTGATGGAGTTGAGATGGGTTCTCCATCTTCTGTGAAAAACTATTATTTGGGGACTTTATCAGCAACTTTATTTCCATGCCATTTTAGTACAAATGATCACGGTTTCTACGGTCTACAAAAGCTATGAGTTAATTAGAAGCCCCTCACAACTAGTTGTAGCAAAATGTCTGCGTTGATATAATAGGAGTGCTAGCTTTCTATGTTCTATTCTGAAAATAATATAATTCTCTGTGCATTTGTGTTTCATGTTTTACAGCTTGCCCCCTTTGATCCCACTAAGAAGAAGAAAAAGAAGAAAGTCACAATTGCTGATCCTGCTGATGACGCAGATAAATTGGTTGAAAAGACGGAGAACCTATCAGGTACTACAACTTAACAATGAGTTTCACACGCTAGCATCTTTTATCATCTCTTGCCTCATGTCAAACTTGATTACATGACTTTTTTATCGCAATCTGTCTGAATACAGTCTCTGAAGGTCTTGAGACTTCTTTTGTTGGCCTGAAAAAGAAGAAAAAGAAGCAAGTATGTTGTATATTATTGACATCTATAAGAGCTCTACACGTCTGTATTTGTTCTAACATAAATTTCATACATCTCAGGTAGAAACTGACTTCTCAAATGATGAGGTTGGAGATGGTGGTGATGATCTTGGCTGTAAGTCTCTATTTAGTGATGCAGTTTCTCCTATGAATACTTTAATTGATTCTCGTGAATGTTGTCATTTTTAGACTACCACACTCAGATGAGATCATAACAGACTGACTTGTGTTTTGTTCAATGTTCAGCTGATCAGATTGGTGAAGATGAGGAGGCGGAAGGGATCGTTCTTGGAGGAAGTCACTATCCATGGGAGGGGTCCGATAGAGACTACATATATGAAGAGGTTTGCATTTTAATATTAGGAAAAAAAGCTTGTTTATTGGTTATTATAATATTGCAAATAACTACTTTTGCCAACAGTCAAGTTCTGTTTTTGTTCACCTTATACTTGTGGTTGTGGATCCTGTAAACGAAAATATCGTAGTCTTATTACCTATCTAACTTTGAAAACTTGTCATCGTAATACCTGAAATAATAGTTAGTATGCTTTGCATGAGACCTGTTTATACAAATTTCGAACGGTACATATATGAAGAGGTTTGCATTTTAATATTAGGAAAAAAATCTTGTTTATTGGTTATTATAATATTGCAAATAACTACTTTTGCCAACAGTCAAGTTCTGTTTTTGTTCACCTTATACTTGTGGTTGTGGATCCTGTAAAAGAAAATATCGTAGTCTTATTACCTATCTAACTTTGAAAACTTGTCATCGTAATACCTGAAATAATAGTTAGTATGCTTTGCATGAGACCTGTTTATACAAATTTCGAACTGTCTTTTTGATTTGGTGGTCAGTCCCTTGAAACAAGTTGTGAATATTGGAGCTGCACACCATCCGTGTATCATGTCGGAAAAAATTATTTAAGTTTCAATCTCATGGATGCTCTTAATTATGCAGCTTCTTGACAGAGTGTTCAACATATTACGTGAAAATAATCCCGATCTCGCTGGAGACCGACGTCGTACTGTAATGCGCCCCCCTCAAGTACTTCGTGAAGGAACAAAGAAGACTGTTTTTGTTAACTTGATGGACTTGTGCAAAACGTAGGTCCTTTAAGATAATAATCGCTATGTCTTTCTGATGATACCTTTTATGCTCATCTGCTACGACTTTTCTGTAAATGCTGAGAGTTTTTTGCTGGATTTTCCACATTTGACCCGGCTCTCTTGCTGTGAATACAGATAAAAATGCCAGATGTCTGGCATAATTAATACGTTTTAATATGTGAAACAATCTTAAATGGTGCAAATGAGATGCAACAGTACTTGAAACTCTGATAAATTAGAAACAATTACCACTTGCATCTAAAATGTCCTATATTGTTGTTTGTTTGCGTGGAGAAAATGAGTACATTTTTTCATTCTTACCTAGTAGTAATAACTTGTAACATATTTTGATTCTTGATTGAGAGAGTGATAGCTAAGTTATCCATTATTTTCTTGTAAAATATGCTTTATATCTCTTAATGTTTTACAGAATGCATAGGCAACCTGAACATGTTATGGCATTCTTGCTAGCTGAAATGGGTACCAGCGGTTCCCTCGACGGGCAGCAAAGATTGGTTGTAAAAGGAAGATTTGCCCCTAAAAACTTTGAGGGCATACTAAGAAGATATATTAGTAAGTCCCAATATATTGCATGATTTGCATCTAGTTGAAGAATATTATTGAGTAAGATTCATTATTTTTTTTCTTGTCGATACCATTCTTTGTGCTAGAATGAGTATTCCTGATTCTTATAAGACTTAATCTCTACCATGTTGGGTTGTGCTACACGATCCTCCTTTTCTTTCTAGTCAATTTTGGACTTTTAAGTCATCTCTTCTTTATACTTAATAAAGCATATAATGTTAGTATGCTTAACCATAACAGCAGTCTATTGACATTATACGGCTGCTGATGTATATAATCTCTTGTTGGTCTTTAGATTGAAGCGAACAACGCAAATTGGTTTACAATCTTGTTATTTTCCCCCATGTGAGCAAGTTTAGGGTCACAACAAAAAAGTTTGCGAAGAAACATAGCCAAAGGAAATTTGAAAATATTTGTATTTGTACTGCTATAGACATGAACCACATGGTTAACATGCCTGTTACTTTTAAAAATACCCTTTAATGCTCTGCAGCTGAATACTTGTATACTATAAAATAAAGTACACAAGATATTGCTGCGGTTCAGACTTCAGACACTGTAAAGATAAGTTGGTTTAGATTGAGTGTGGCTACTCCTCTCTATAGCTTGAGCTTCCTGTAAATTAGCTTCTTACTGGATCCCATTTTTTAAAATTCTTGTATATTACTAGCTTGATTGACACTTCTGAAGAAGACGTTTTCTAATAACCTCTTGTGTGTTTTAGAAGTCCTGTTACTTCTACATTATATGAATATATCATATGCAATGGTTGAATTGTGAGTTTATACTTTATATATAACTTCTTCCACTCCTAACAAGATTGATATTTCTGCATCAGATGATTATGTCATATGCAACGGTTGCAAGAGTCCAGATACTATCCTCATTAAAGAAAATCGTTTATTTTTTCTCCGATGTGAGCAGGTACTGTTGTCTGCCTTGTTTGTGCTGAAGTTCTTTCCTACAAAGTCTATTCTTGCTAAAATGGGTGCCTTCTTGAGGAACACTTTAGTTTAGCGTCCTTTTTTCTTTGTCTGCATCATTAATTGGGCATGTCTTCTTCTTCGATATCTGATATGAATTGGGTATGTTAATATGCTAGACACTAACATTGCTATGATATCTCATTTCCTGATTGTAGAATGATTTCAGTAAACAAATAAGTGTACTGGGTCTCCTATATATAGGAGCCTGGGAGTACATGGGTTAAATAGAGACAAGGAAAAATACAATGGGCCTACGCCCAACTAATCAAATACACTAACACGCCCCCTCAAGTTGGAGAGTAAACATTGTTGAGTCCCAACTTGACACCCATATACTTGAATAAAGGAGGAAGAGGTTTTGTAAGGATGTCTGCAACTTGATCACTTGTCCTAATGTGAGGAGTGATGATTAGCTTGGCTTTGACCAGATCTCGCACAAAATGACAGTCAACCTCAATGTGTTTTGTACGCTCGTGGAAGACTGGATTATTGGCTATGTGTATAGCTGCCTGGTTGTCACAATACAAAGTAGCTGGAGTTTGAAAAGGAATTCCAAACCCAGTCAAGATGGACCGAACCCACTGTAGATCATAACATTCATGAGCCATAGCTCGATATTCTGCCTCCGTACTGGAGCGAGCTACTACAACTTGTTTTTTACTTCTCCAGGAAACTAGGTGAGTGCTCAACATGACACAATATCCAGAAGTAGACCGTCGGTCTTTAGAATCACCATCCCAATCTTCATCTGCATATCCAAAGATAGAGATTGCCTTGGACTTAGGACGTTTATAGAGCAATCCTTGTCCTGGAGCACTCTTGAGATAGCGAAGAATGCGTTGCACACTAGACCAGTGGTCCTGGAGTGGTGCACTCATGTGTTGGCTGACTACTCCAACAACATAAGTAATATCTGGTCGAGTAATAGTCAAGTAAACAAGTTTCCCAACTATACGGCGATACTTCTCATGATCAGAAAAGAGTTCTCTTTCATGTATAGGCTTCATATGATAGTCCATGGGGGTAGAGATTGGGTTGGCTTCAACCATGTTGGCCTCTTGAAGTAGGTCCAAGACATAGCGTCGTTGTGATAGACTGATCCCTGAGACTGAGCAGAGAACTTCAATTCCGAGAAAGTATCGCAAGGTGCCCAAATCTTTGTATGGAAATGTACATGTAGAGACTGCTTGAGATTAGATATCCCCATCACATCATCACCTGTGATGATGATGTCTCATGGGATGAGATTTCGTCAGTATCAGCGGTATACTGCCCAAAATACCGATGCTGACGGGTACCAGTACAGAAATGTACGATTCTGCTGTTAGGATCACAAATATCGACATACCGGTGGGCTTACCGCCGATACCACCAAATATCGAGGGTGTCGGTGCAAAATGCCCCACTTATGCACCGGTACAGGGCGGCACGGGGACACCGTCATTTGCGAGTCTTCTACTGCTGTTGCTGTTTGAAGAGGAAAAGCTTGGTGATTTTGGGCGATTTTTGAGATTGGAGCTCAAATCAACCCTAATTAAGGTATGTTTACTTAATTTCTTGCATTTCCCATAATTTCCAACCTATTCTCACCTAAAAAATTCACCAAATAACCCTAAAATCCTAGATCTACTCCAAAATACTTATGATTGATGCTGTTTATCACTATATCTATGATTATATTATATAGATCTACTGATTTATCACTAGATCTACCTAATTAGCTCACTAATAATTAACATTAACATGTAATTTCAGTAATTAATAGTAATAATACAATCAATACCATTAATAATAGGTATTTAATTTAGGCTTAGTAGAAGTTCTATCAAAGACTAACATGAACATATATAAACAATAATATACCCAAAATATCTAAATATTTCGTATTTTTTATTTATTAAAAATGCTGAAAAAAACATTTTTTTCTTTGAAAATGTGTGTGTTAATGTTATATAAGATGAAACTAGCATGTGGAAAACATATCAATTGTCTTTTTAATTAGTAAATATCATGTTTTATAATTTTAAAAATAATTTCAGACTTTATTTATATTTAAAAAAACTATCTTCTTAAGAAAAATCTTAAAAAATCTTGTGTTTGATTCTATAATTACAAGCAAGTATCATACATTATAAAATATCGATTTTGATTCTACATTACATAAAAGAAATCATTTTTGTTCACTTAATGGCCTATTTTTATTTGATATTAGTATTGTCAATAGTGAATAGACTTAATAATTAATACGAAAATGTACATTTCTTACTAGTACTTTTTTATTAAATGCTAAGTTACTAATATCATTTGCTTTGCTTGTTTGTCTTTGTCTTTTTCAATGTTGACTTTTGAGTTTTGAGAAGATGTCTTCGTCTTCAAGTGACGCTGAGGGTGTTGCGGCTGGTCATGTTGCATCAAAGGCTGTGGATTTTGCATGGAGTCACTGCAAGCATGTACCTGGGTCTGGGAATAGGGCAAAGATTGTCTGCAACTACCGTAAGAAAACACTTGGTGGTGGGGGAATTACTAGATTCAAGCGTCACATTACTGGTGGTGACAAGAATGTGGCAATGTGCCAGAAGTTCCCTCCAAGTGTTAGGGATGACTTCAAGAAACCGATGGGTGCAAAGAGGCAAAAACAAAAAAAAGTTGGAAGCAGATTGAAAAGTCTTACACAGATACACTCTTTGATGTTAGGGCCACATGTTCTTCTGCTGAATCAGATGATGATATTGCATATCCTCCAGGGTGTGATACTACTTATACACGTCATATGTATAGGCATGCTCTCAGAGGCTCTCGCAAAAGTGAGTGGGATAGGGAGGAGGCAACTCGGCTTATGAGGAGATATGGACCATCTGGTGTAGGTGGAGGTAGTGGGGTTGTATGTGTCCCTGTTGTTGACTTAGATTAGATGATGATGATGAAGATCAACATGCTCAACATAAAAGAATGAAAGGCACCATTGATACACTTTTCCGTTCTGCTAGTGCGAGATTGAAGCATTTTGATGAGTCAGGGGTTAGGAAGCCTGATGCTAGGCAAAAAACCCTAAAAGCAATGTTTACTGGTGCAAAAGAGAAGGTGGGCAAGGCAGTGGGTAAGTTCTTCTTTGCTCATGGTATACCCGCACATGTTGCAACCGAACCATATCTACAACACATGGTGGATGTCATAGGGGAGTCGGGTGGGGGTATCAAAGCCCCACTGCATATGAGTTGATGAACAAGTATCTTCCCCAAGAGAAGAAAGATCTACAGGTATGGATTGAAAGCCAGAAACAATTGTGGTCTGAGTATTGCGTCACACTCATGTGTGATGGGTGGACATCTGGAAATAGAAAGCAAATTATTAACTTTCTTGCACATTGTTGTGGATCTACTATTTTTCTAGACTCTGTTGATGCTTCTGGTGCAGTTAGGAATTACACTTACATCAAGAAGTTAATGAAGAAATACATCAAGCAAGTAGGGGTTGGGATTGTAGTGCAAATAGTGACTGATAATGGCTCTAACTTCAAGAAGGCCGGTGAAAGTACAATGAAGAAATATCCGGTCTACTGGACACCATGTGCTGCCCATTGCATAGATCTAATTCTTAAGGACATGGGCACAATTGATTACATCAAAAGTGTGACAATTGATGGTAGGTTGATCACGAGTTTCATCTACAACCATTCCTTGTTAAATGCTATGAGGCAATCTGAGTACTGTGGAGGTGATCTAGTTAGACCAGGGGTGACTAGATTTGCAACGAATTACTTGGCCTTGAATTCATTAAAGTCCAAAAAAGATGGACTTAGGAGGCTCTTCAATGGTGTGGAGTGGACCTCCATGAAGGAGCACAACACCCCGGTTGGCAGAAGGATTTGAAGAACTAATTGCCAATTGGGCTTTCTGGGATAAGGTTACAAAGGTGCTGCGGATAATGGTGTTGTCAAAGTGTTGAGGTTGGTAGATGGTGACAAAGCCGCAACAATGCCTTGTGTGATGCAATGCAAGTAATGATGGAAGGTATTAAACAAGCAACTCCTAGGTCCAATTCACAATACTTGTCAATTGTAGACAACCATTGGACATATATGCTTTTGCATCCACTACATAAAACAGGTATATAATTTATTTCTTCTAAATTCAGATTTATGTTCTAAGTTTCTGAACCTGAGGTTCCAATACTCGCGAAAATTGGGCTTAGGTGCTACTCTAATGCCTGTTGTGAGAGATATAACTAACAACTCTTTACTCAACTGAAGAGCGCACCATAGTGATGGATGAGGTATATAACTAAATATATTACATAACTTACATGAAGTCATGAACATCTTCATTCTTGTTTGATGTTTCATCATTTGATTCTGAAGTTTGAACTTCTTAATATTTTTGCAGTTGTGACAGTTTCGTGAAGGCCTCGGTTGTTTTGGTCATCCAAATGCAGTTGCCGACCGTGGTCAGGGTGATCCTTGTGAGTGGTGGGATTGGAATGGAACGGGTGCCCCCCATCTAAGAAAAGTGGCTGTTCACATTCTTTCTCAAACAACATCAGCAGGAGGTTGTGAAAGAAATTGGAGCACTTTCAATTTAATTCACTCAAAGAGAAGGAACATGTTGGGGGTAGACATGCTAAGAGATCTGTCAATGTTCACTACAAAATGCGGTTGAGGGCTAGAGCAATACGAGATGCCAACTACAAGGAAGTGGATTTTGCTGTTGGCCACGATCCCATTGACACCACATACACATTCAACCCATCCAGGCGTAGAGGCATAGAAGAAGCTGATGATTCAGAAGATCCTTTAGAGGAATGGATGGATGATATAGGTTGTCCCATTCTTGATAATCTAGATGGTCGTCCAGATCCATACATAGAAGAGCAATTTGAAGGATTCCGATACTAATGTTGACCAAACTCCACCTGAAAGACTTGAGCCTGAGTCTGAGCATCAAAATGTTGATATGGAGATCAATAGAGCAGTAGAAGAACACTTGGGTAGCACATATTCTCCTTCTTCAAAAACTACATGTGGGTCAAAATCAAAATCTGATAATGATGGTGACAATGATGGCGGCGGCGGTGAGCGCTCTCCTGAATATCCTCCTACTGTTGATCCTCAGAATGATGATTGTCCTTATGTTACGACAGTTGCACCTCCTCCAGCAGAAAAAGAATATCCCATGCATGATAAAACTTTTCAAAAGAGGAAAACTCGAATCGGCAAAGACTACAGTGGTGCATTACCACCTCAGGCTACAGGCTCCTACGGCTACAACAATGATTATTATTCTGATATTGCTGATTCATATGGCAACATGAGTATTTCAACTTCTGATTCTCAATCTCAACATGATTCAACATTGGGCTTTGGCGATATGCTATTTGGGCAAACACATGCACAACCATACCCATCTCACTCTCAATATGGGTATTCTGGATATCAAAATCAGCCACCAACACCACAACCAGAAGTAGAACATCATGTTGGATATACCTATACATCAAATGTCTCAAGCCCACATGGAAGTTTTCAGTACAACAACTCCCTTGCTTTTTCTGAGGATGGTGGGCAAACATGGAGTGGTGGTCATTCAGTTCTTCATGTTTCTCCAGTCCCAATACTTCCTATGGCTGTGCCTGTAGCTATTCAACATATTCCTCAAGGAAGTGAACGTCCACTCACTCGAGCTCCTCGATCTACATCTCCAAGAAAGGCACAATATCTCAGAGATTTAGAACAACATTTTCCAAAGATTGGGATGATGCAATTTGTCAACGATACTATCTATGAGGAGAATGTGACTACATATAACCTACTTTATAGGATGCACATGTCATGGGCGGAATATCTCAATAGTATCAACCCATTACTGTATGGACAACCTATGCGCCACTCAACATACAACTGATGTGAGTTGGTAAGTAAATATGTTATTGATATGTTGTAAATTGTATATTGTTGCATAATTGTGTATATTTAAGTTTGTGGATTGTGTTAGTAAATTTCTTATCTGAATTCCTACATTTTGTCATCAAAATTCCAACAAAACAGGACATGTTCCTTACCTCCCACATGATGGACCCCCTCCCCCACACCCAATATAGAATTTTATTGCATAAAACGATGCATTTAGGTGTGGAGATTACACCTATAAAATTTCATGAATTAATTCATTCATTTTGGCGTCGATACGACCAGGATTGCATCTGTCGGTATTTCCGTCAGTATACCGGTAAATACCTATTTCCAAGCTGTTGAAACGACGTCGGTATCTGTCACCTTGTTCCTTGCATCCACATAGTCAACAATAAGAACATGGCCTTTGAGGACTTGGAAAAGAACAATAAGTGGTCTGTGGCTGATCTCTGAAAGTTAAGCTGTGTTAAGACATCACTTAACTTGTTGAACCAAGGCCTTGGAGATTGCTTGACGCCGTAGAGAGATCGTTTGAGAGGACATACTTTGTTAGAAGACGCGCCCCCTCAACAACGAAACCGGGCGGTTGCTGCATTTAGACTTCCTCTAGGAGATCTCCGTGAAGAAATGCATTCTTGATGTCGAGCTGGTAGAGAGGCTACTCAAGGTGAGCAGCAAGGGAAATAAGGATGCAGACAGATGCACTCCTTGTCATTGGAGAGAATGTCTCAAAGTAATCCATGCCAAAAGTTTGGGTGAATCCTTTGGAAACTAGGCGCGCTTTGAGTCGTTCAACAGAGCCATCTGACTTATGCTTTACAGAGAAAACCAATCGACAACCTACAATATTTTTCCCTGCAGGTGGGGTCACAAGATCCCATGTCTTGTTGTCGTAGAGAGCCCGCATTTCTTCCATCATGGCAACTTTCCATCCAGGATGGTGTAGGGCATTGCTGGACACTTAGGAACATATGTTGTCTAGGGCAGTAGTAAAAGATGATGCAGAAGAAGAAAGACGTGCTAAACAACAAGTGTTGGAAATAGGATGTTTGATAGTGCAAGAGCGTATACGTTTGCGTAGTGCCATCGGTAGATTGGATTGGTCTGGAGCTGACTATGATGATGTAGATGCTGCTGGTGACTCATCTTCCATGCTCCGGTTTGGTGTTGTGGATGGTGGTGGTGTTGGAGGGATGAATGGATCAGGTATTGAGACCATAGTATTAGTATGATCAATGGGGGGTGAAGATGATAAAAAGAACATTTCATCCTCACGAAAGGTGACATCTGCTGAGATATAGATTCTTCCAGAGTTAGGTTCAAGACGCTTGTATCCTTTTTGAGAAAAAGGATAACCAAGAAAGATCGTTCGAATAGCTCGGGGAGAAAGCTTGTCAGCCTTGGGATCAAAATTATGAACGAAGGCGACACAACCAAACACCCGAGGTGGTAGAGGGAACAATGTAGCTTGAGGGTAAATAATGGAAAATGGAGTGCGCTTCCTAAGAACCGAGGAAGGTTGGCGATTAATAAGAAAGCAAGCGGTGAGGATTGCATCAGACCAGAAAGACTTAGGAGAATTGGCATGAATTAGAAGAGAGCGTGTAATGTCAAGTAAATGACAATTTTACGCTCGACAATGCCGTTTTATTTTGGAGAGTATGCACATGAGCGTTGATGGATCATCCCTACGTCACGACAAAATGAGGCGACAACCTTTTGCGTATATTCAAGGGCGTTGTCAGTTCGAAGAATCTTAATAGAAGTTGAAAATTGAACTGAAACCAACTTGTGAAACCCACGAATGAAAGTAAAGACTTCATCACGAGTTTGAAGTAAAGCCATGTCATTCTAGAAAAGTCATCCACAAATGTAAGAAAATAGCTGTAGCCATTGTAACTAGTAGTTCTGAATGGACCACACACATCAGTATGAACTAAGTCAAACATACGAGATGAATGTTTACAGATACTAGCTGGAAAGGACACACGATGGTGTTTTCCTATCTGACAAGCATTACATTGAATGGAACGACATGAAGATAAAGAACTATCTAATGGTTTAAGATTGTCTAAAGGTAAATGGCCATGATGTAAATGTAGTTAAAGTGGCGTGGAGGTAAGAAGAGCTTGTGGCAGACTGGAGGGTGGGGCGGAGAAGTAGTAGAGATCACCAGAGCGTACTCTCTGCCCAAACATCGTCAAATTCCTCCAATCCTGTAAAATAAAACAAGATGGACCAAAAGTTACAAAACATTTGAGAGAATCAACAGTTTTTGCTACAAACATCAAGTTGTATGGAAAGTTTGGAACAAAGTGGACATCGGTCAGCTTGATTTTAAAAGATATAGGAAACAGTTCCACACTTGGTTTACTCGTTTAACTGACCCATCTGCCATGGTGACATGGGAGTGAGGTATAAACGAATCGGATGTGGTTAGAAGATGGGGCATACCGGTCATATGTTGTGTAGCACCCGAATCCATAGTCTAGTTAGAACTGGAAGCAAGCATGGACGCTCCAAAATTACCTTGGGAAGTGGTGGCTAGGTTGGCTGAAGAACCAACAGTAGGTAAATCTCTGACTTGCCAATCGGAAGAGGCAGAAGTGATAAAGTTGTTGTGGAGGGGAGAGCCCCCATAATATTGGGCAGCTTGGAGAAGGCGCTCATACTCCTCATTAGATAACGAGACATGCAAATTTTGAGAGGAAGCATGTATGACCATTTGTCGGAGCATGTGCTTGATTGATGCGAGCAGGTGCTTGACCGATGTTGGCAGGTGCTTGAGTAACATGAGCAGATCCTCTGCCACGTCCTCTTCCATAGTGTGCGGGATAGCCATGCTTTGAGTGGCATACGTCTTCGGTGTGGCCCAACTTGCCACAATAAGTACATTTTGGGCGTTGGCCTCGCCCACGACCACGACCTCTGGCCGCCGCAGCCATTGCCGGTGAAGGTTCAGATGCAGCACTGGGAGAGATGCCATGAGTAAGCATCTCAGACTGAGCCAGACGTGCATATGCCTGGTCCATAGATGGAAGGGTTGCACCAACCAGGAGTAGTTGTCCCACCGCTGCCAAGTGAGGATGAAGCCCGTTGAAGAAGCGGCCAGTCAGAAGAATCTCCCGCTCCTTGGTGACTTCAGCAGACTTTGTCGGAGAGAAGAAGTTGAGTTGGTTTGCCGGGGCCTTCATGGCATCAAAGTACTTGGATAAGGCTCAATCTCCTTGTTCGGAGAAGATTTTATCCATGATGTTGTACATACGCAAGCAATTGTCATCTTGAGTGAAGAACTATTTCATCTCCTCCTACTTAGTCTTTGCATTACGGTGCCACATGTACTTATTGCCACCTCTTGCTCCATGCATGCCCAGAGCCATGAGAGCACTTGACTGTTACCCGTCACCCAAGCATCATCAGGGCCGGCCGGCGAGTCATCAGTGATAAATTTGAGTTCAACATTCATCCACAGATGAAGTTTTCATCATTAAGTCTAATAGAAGATATGTGCGACATATCATTATAAACGATAGTTGGCTTAGCAGCGTCACCCATGATGAAGCAAGTAAAGTATCGGACATAACGACACAATACAAATAGAAAGAAAAGTATCGGAATGTAGCACGGTACAAAAAAAAAGGTGATGAAATGTAGCACGTTACGAAGAATGAAACAGAACAAAAAAATACTACCGGAATGGAAACTCAGTAAAAAGAGGATTGGCACTACCGGAATGGTTCTCGGTAGGAGAAAAAAAGAAAAGAAAATCACTACCGGATTAATTGCACGGTAGGATACATGAACATAAAATCCCCAATTGTTTATGAAAAACACTCAACCATGTTGATTAGGAGAACCACATGGAGATGAAGAAGTAAAGTTTTACCCCTTTTTGTTTTGGTGCTTTATAAATAAGCACATGGATCTTTTTTTTGTTACCGTCGTATACAATAGACGGACATATGACTAATAACGCGGCAAACTAGGTAGCAATTAGGATATAGGCTAATAAATTAACAAGGGAACTGATGCTACTTTTTCATCCACTGCCGTGATTAGGAACAAAAGAACTCTCGTATTACATTATTGTATTGGACTTGACATCGAACAAGCCGAACAGATCACGAAGGATTATCGAAGTGG
This sequence comes from Alisma plantago-aquatica, assembly GCA_963693085.1. Taxonomy (NCBI): domain Eukaryota; kingdom Viridiplantae; phylum Streptophyta; class Magnoliopsida; order Alismatales; family Alismataceae; genus Alisma; species Alisma plantago-aquatica. Next base: position 954,322,867 of record OY856410.1, on the reverse strand, counting down.
AAGAGAATTTCCTCGCGTTTCTGATCCGATTGGGAAGAATTGGCTTTTGCTTTCCGAACAGATCAGGAACGATTGCCTTCAATATCATTCGTCACGAGAAATCCAATGCCAGTCGCACAATTGTATCGGAAGTTGTAAAGTTAGCCCCAATGCCAACGACCGTCACCCAGAAGGGAAAAAGATAGAGAAACGGGGGTGAGAGAAGTATGAAGCCTTAGGGTTAGGACCCTGCTCTAATACCATGTAGAATGATTTCAGTAGTTGTTTTCAGTAAACAAATAATTGTACTGGGTCTCCTATATATAGGAGCCAGGGAGTACATGGGTTAAATAGAGACAAGGGAAAATACAATGGGCCTAAGCCCAACTAATCAAATATACTAACACTGATCACTGTATTTTCACATTCCAATTTTCTTATATGCATGTCCCATTGAATCAATGTTTTCAGAACCGAACCGGTGGTCGGACCGGCACTGACTTAGACCGGATTGAGTCGGGTTCAACCGGAGTGGTTAAACCGGTTGGACCGGAAATGATGTCAGCATGACAAAAAAAATATTTGAACTGAAAAAACCGAACCGGTCACCATGATAAAAGGCAATTAGCGGTCGGACCGGTCAAACCGGTTGAACTGCACAAGTTATATATATATATATATATATATAGTTTGTGTATATATACACACATATATATATACATTGTATATATATATATATGTGTATACATATATATTGTTGTGCAAATGTATACATATATATACATTATATATATGTATGTATATAAATATATATATATACATATATATTATTATGTAGATATACACATACATTCACACATACATATATATATATGCAAATATACTTATATTTGTACATATATACATATATATATATGCATTCTACCTTATATGTATATTTTCTATATAAATAAATACATACATACATATATATACCATATGTATATACATATATGTAAATTCCTATATGTATTCTACCTTCTGTTTTTTCTTCTCTTTGAACCACCGGTATACATATATATTATTATGTAGATATAAACATACATTCACACATACATATATATATGCATATATACAAATATACTTATAGTTGTACATATATATATGTATTCTACCTTATATGTATATTTTCTATATAAATAAATACATACATACATATATATACCATATGTATATACATATATGTAAATTCCTATATGTATTCTACCTTCTATTTTTTCTTCTCTTTGAACCACTGGTTCAATCCGGTTCGGTCCGACCGGCTGGTTGGACCGTATTTCTGACTGGTTGGATCGGAAAAAGACACATTACCGGTTTTTTAGGCTTCCGGACCGGTCAGCTACCGGTTCACCGGTCGGACCGGCCGGTCCGGTTCGGTTTTAAAAACACTGCATTGAATAACTGATGAGGTTAGGAAAAAAGGCGCATGATTTGTGGGAGGTAAGTTGTTGGCAAACTCGTAGTGGGCACTTCTCGGTTTCCTGTCATGAAATCTGATACATGGTACACAACATGGCATGTTTTTTGTTTTTCATTCTGATTCCACTGCTATGATTTGTGTCCTCCACACACCCTAAATGTTTTTGTTCTACAAAGAATGGCTAGAATACACTCGAGTGTATTCGGAGCAGAATACACTCTTAAGTAATTTTTCATGATGCAATATTTTTTTTCAAAAATCTAATCCGTTGATCTTCTTAAACATCTTGTGAATAGCTCATACGCCAAATTTGAGCACATTTGGACATTTATAGGTCATGTTATAAAGACCGCAAAAATTATGCATTTTAAATTAGTTTCACGCGTCGATTTTGTTGCCCTTGGATGAGTGACTTACACTTATCCAAATGAGCTCAAAATTTGTATGTAGCCTAGTTATAGTATGACGGTGAAGATCAATGGTTTAACTTTTGCAAAAAATAGTCTTGATATGCAAACACACTTGAGTGTATTCGTACGATCTTTACACTCGAGTGTATTCTAGCCTGACTCTCTCTCTCTCTCTGTATATATATATATATATATATATATATATATATATATATAATATGGACCCACCTGATCTAAGTTCTAGACCATCAAATCTTGGTAGATCTGCAACACCCATTTCCTCCTTATTGCTCTGGGTTGGCGAGATCTAGAACACGTCTTCAACTATGTGCATGTTGTGCGCACGAGTGCCCAACCACCCAAAAATAGCTTCTAGTGGGAAATATAATAAAAAAACACAGATTGAGTGTATTCGTACGATCTTTACACTCGAGTGTATTCTAGCCTGACTCTCTCTCTCTCTCTCTCTCTGTATATATATATATATATATATATATATATATATATATATATATATATATATATATATATATATATATATATATATATATATAATATGGACCCACCTGATATAAGTTCTAGACCATCAAATCTTGGTAGATCTGCAACACCCATTTCCTCCTTATTGCTTTGGGTTGGCGAGATCTAGAACACGTCTTCAACTATGTGCATGTTGTGCGCACGAGTGCCCAACCACCCAAAAATAGCTTCTAGTGGGAAATATAATAAAAAAACACAGATCAGATGGAGATGATTTTGTAGAAGATGTTATATCACTTGAGATTCAAGAATTCATCAGTACTCTCAAGCTATGTACTTCAGTTGTAGAATCACACACTTGGGTTTATTTATTAGGTCCATTTCCTCTATGTTTGAATTCTGTCTTTGTTGATTTCAAAGAAAACATTGAAGTAGAAGTAAGGGGTAAAAGTAGACTAGGACTGAGGAAAACTTACCATAGACCTCTTAGAAAATGCTCCTTCAACAGCTTCAAGAATCGTTAAAATCCAGGGTTATCAGACTCGAACCGGCCAGCGAACCGGTGAGGGCTCTGGTTCAACCAGTGGTCTGACTGGTTCAACCGGTGACGTCAGCATAACGTCACTAATAGTTTAAAAATATATAAATACCTTTGTTACTCATGGAAAAAATCCATAAAAAGTTATGAAACATGAATAATAGCACAACTGCTCACAATAACTTGATAAATAGACCAAATAACAAATATTATTCTATTTGTGGACATTTATATACCAACATTTATATTGTATTCAATATTGATTAACAAAAACTAGCACCAAAAGTACTAAAACTAGTGAAGTGAGAGAACCGGCCGGTTCGGCTAAAACCGGACCGGTTCACCGGTTCAACCGGGTTCACCGGTTTGATGCCGGTCAGACGTCATTTCCGGCTTTGGGAGAGAACCGAACCGGTAGGGTGACCGGTTCCCGGTTCAACCGGCCGGTCCGGTTCGGTTCTGATAACCATGTTAAAATCTGTCACCAGCTCAAGCTGTAGGGGCGAAACTGTAGAATAGTTTTGTTGTTTCATCAGAGTTGTGAAAATAACTCCCATAAATGGACGAATAGTCTTGTTGTTTCATCAGAGTTTGTGAAAATAAAACCATAAATGGACTCGATTTAAAATTACCACAGCAGCATTATTGTTCGCAACCAAAACATGCAGAAACCTATGTCCGTGCATGTCGGCATCGCCATTGGTACAGACAAATTTGTCAAATTTAGTTAGTTTCAGCGAGATTCTGAATAAGGTCTAGAGATTATGTTTGGAAGTTATATCCTGTAACAAACAGGTTCAACAACTTTTTGCAACACGCCGTTGCATTTACCTGAAGGTGTCGTGTTCAGTACCAGAATGAGAATCTTGGTTTCATGTTTACGTCAAGGTCTTTATGATTGTTTTCGTTTGTATGTTTTTCCATTGCAGTATTTTATGATAGACTGTTCTCTTTTATTAGGTGTTTTATTTTATAGCAAGGTCGTTTTTGTCTCAGAGATATCTATGTATTGTGTTATAAGTAGCATTTTGAATTTATATTTCTCCTGCATGCTTATCTAACTGATATTCAAACAATTGATATCATCTTTTTTCTTCTCAGTGTGGTTCTTCACGATCTGTTGCACCCATCAAGGCTGGTTTTGTTGCCCGTGTTGGCCGTCGCAAAGCTGGAACATAGTTCATCTAAAATCTCAGCGGAAAACCACTTTCCCGCTTTACCTATTTTATATTTGCTTCACCCAGCTTTATCATACTTTTGATGTCTGTGTTGATTTAGTTTGGAGAGATGTTCTAGCTGTACTCAGATTGGTTCTAGTTGTACTCAGATTTTTTGAGATGGTTCTATCTTTGGCCGAGTATGTTTTGACTGCAGTATCTTTTCTTTGGCGAAATGTTTTTTCTTCTATTGGATCTCTGCGCTGTTATGTATGGTACCATCCCAGATTATCTGTTTCTGGCTGCATGTAGATCTTCTGAAGGATCTTTAGTGTTCATGCACAAACCCTTCTATGTATCTGCGGACTACATACGTCAACTAGATTATTAGGAATCTGACTTTATTATTAGGATTGTCGTTAGAGAACTTACTGAATAGTGTTTTGTTTGTTTGGTTCTATCATATTTGAAATACCACTCCATTATTCCACTTTAAGCACTGGAAGATATTATACAACACTTTAGATAAAAAGAACAAACCAATAACAATGGTATATACTTGAATGTCAGGATTTCCTGTGTATGAAACCAAAGTTTATACCAGCAAATCTAACTCTCAAACCAACGGTTGCTTTGATTTAATTTGGTAATGAACACTTTTAACAAATGAACACTTTTACCAATCAGTTGTGGTTGGGATGTCTTGGAAACCCGTCGCCTGTGGTGCTGTTGGTTACTTCAAATGTTACACATCTTCAGTGTCATTAGCAAACCTCAATACATTTTCCTACTATTGTAAAATTACAACCAATATTCATAGTGTCTGTTTTGACTGGTAATCCACGGAGATGTCTTAGTTGGCTGTTGCATTTTACAAACCAACGTAAGGGTTATATTTGGTGGCGGTTAGCTGGAGCCATTGGGCTAAGGTAAGCGAAGAACATAGTCTGAATTTGGGGAATTGTTACTCCATATTACAAATTGCTCGGTGTCTGCTCTTCTGGAATTTGCATACCTTTTGGTCGGTTAAGCTCTTCGTCTTTGCTTGTTGATTTTTCTTGATATTGCTACAACGGCCAGTTCGTTGGCAATATCCTTTGTTGCATCTAGCAACAATAATTTCCCACTACTGCCTTGCTAGGTAATGATATGGCAATTTATTCATCTATAGGGTTTTAGTTGTTCTCTCTCTAACTAGAGCTCTCCCCGCTCTCTAGGAAAGACAACGCTTGGGGATGTCGGGGGCGACGGCCGCGGCCGCCTCCCGCCCTCCGCCTTCATCCCCTCACACCGTTCCCAGTGCCTCTCCTTCTACACCCTCCACCCCATCCTCATCCCCACCCCCTCCGCCACCAACCCCCTCCCCCACCCTCTGGATCGGGTCCATGCCTCTACGCCGCCGTTCCCCTGGTGGCCCAAGTGGATGACATGGGTCGTGTGTGGGCGGACGTTGTCTGGAAGCCTATGGAGGTGAGACGATCGTGCAGACCTGTGGACCTGCCTGGCGACCCCAAGGCGCCGGTCTACAAAGACGGGGATGTCAGACCTTGGATGTAGTTCACAACGCCTATCGTGGAGGCTATGGATGACTTCCACAAATGCACGGTGACTCTGCATATCATGGGGACAAACACTCCTTTCACAGGTCAACTGTATGGATGGATCCTTAGAGTTTGGAAACCTAAGGGGGAGATTCAGTTATCACCGCTCAAAGACGACCTGTTTCTGGTTCAGTTTGCGAATGAAGATGATATGAAGACTCCAATGGATGATGGGCCTTGGTTTTTTGACAGTCAGCAGGTCCTGCTGAGAAAATGGACACCAGAATCAGATACTCGACGTGCCGCTCTAACGTCTGCCCCGGTGTGGGTGACCCTCCCGGACGTCGGCATCCACTGGACGATGCGGGCGATCTCTATAATAGCATATGGGATCGGAGTCCCTAAGGTTGTCGACTTCTGGCAGAGAGGCGAACACCTGGGCGCTGCTCATATATGCGTGGAAGCGGATGCCAACAAAACTCCACCTCCTGTGGTGATGGTTGAAATGCCAGACGACAAGGCATCGGAGATCAAGGTGCTATATGATGCTTTACCCGAAAGATGTGAGGCCTGCAAGGTGTTCGGACATTTGACTGATAGATGCCCGAAACATAAAAATGTTGGCAACCATCTGGAAAGCAATCATGGATGCTCGTTCAGTCGTCGTCCACACAGGAAGAAGAACAAGAACAAAAATAAAAAGCCTGACAACAGTACTGCTGCAGCAACAGCTCAAGCACTGGAGGCTCAGGTGGATGAAGGACAAGAGAAGGATAGTACAGGGGTGATAGCCAACTCGACATCTGCCCCAGGGGGAGACCTACCTGTGAGTGATCTGCCTGAGGTGGTGGAAGAAACGACAACTATGGTTCAGCAACAACCTGTTGTGGCCAGCATCGCCGCCCCACCACCAACCAAATGTGTAAATCCTTTCATTGTGCTTGAAGACCTGGACGGTGAGATACATGTGTCTGCTGGATCTGTGTCTTCCATCCACAAGAATAGAGGAGGTCCATCTGACAGAGGTAGAAGAACGTCTGCTAGAATATTGTAACACCCAGATTTTCATAACACATGAGTGGAAGCAGTAATTTTTTTTTATCTGGGAGTGTCACAAACATGATAGTCATTGCAATTAAAGCAAATGAAACACTTTGCATTTAAGAAAAACAGATTCATACATAGTTTGACAAAGGAAACAAGTCATCGAATATACTGTGATAACAAGACCATGCATAAAAGAAGAGGTCTAAACTCTGGATCGTCTCAGTAGATGGCACCCCACTAGGCAAGCTTGAAAACCTGCTACACCTTTTCTTATTCTTTAAATCTTCCGCTGCTCCAAACCCTGCGGACATCGCGTCCCCAGCCATGCATTGGGAAAAACAGTCGTTAGAGTAAGTGGCATGAGTATTCTAAAATGTACATTACTGAAGAGCTAACAAGGTTACAAAGTATTGTTGGACATTATAAAACTGATAGCAAAAGCTGATTAAAATCTAAAAACATAATATCTCTCGACTTCTTTAACTCTTATCTTTCTACTCTATCTTTTCTGGAGACCTATATCATGGGTCTCATGACCTACGCCAAAGTGTCTAGGTCATACTTATCTCATCTGAATTCCTCTCATCACACTCATGGATGAGATTACATACATGCTCTAATCTAAAGTATCTTTTACTTACGATTTTTATCTGACTGTGGCCACCATTATACAATAAGTCCTCCTGAATTGGCATATCTACGCCCTGAATTGGTACCAAGGTACCCTAAAACGGCACTACATGCCCTGAATGACACCGAGGTGTCTCTGAATTGGCGTGACTACGCCCTGAATTGGTGCCGCAACACCTCTGAATTGGAGTAACACTCCTATGAATTGGCAACAGATGCCTCTGAATCGTCCCGGGACTACTGAATGAGGACTTATCATATAATGTCTTAGGTGAAGGTTTCAACTTATTTATCTTAAGTCTAAAGTTACTTAATTCTTAATCTGAACTGAAGCTGAATACTGATAGCTTTACTGAATATTGAATCTGAACTTATCTTATATTAAAACTGAACACTGAAAACTGAACTTATCTGAAACTGATTACTGAGTACTGAGCAGGTGCTGAATTCTAAATCTAAATCTGAATCTGAATCTTTTATTCTTAAGTGATAAACTTAATCTAGAACTGAATGTGAATATGGATCTCAATTACTTCATAATTGAGATTGGGTCTAAAGCCCTTATCATATATCTTTAATCAAAATCTGACTACTCACACAGTGAGTAGTCTAAGTCTGAATCTAAATCTCTTATTCTTGAGTTCTAAACTGAATCCATTATTGGATTAGACCATGTATCTCATTATTTAGGTAAACTTTATTCTAAAACTCTGATTTGGTAAGATTACTTCATTATATCAATTATATCTTACGCGAGTCTAATGTCTTATGCGACAAGATCTGAAATGAGTATAGAAATACTAAATGTACAAAAGTAACTTAAGTAATGTGTATAGCTAAAGTATGATATCTGATTCTTGGCAACATAACTCATTTTCTGTTAAAACCTCATCAAAATCTGATCTTAATGGACTTAAGTCTTAAATCATAAACCATAGAATAGAAACCTTAGAAAATCTTAACTTGCATCTTAATCATACTCAACTTATATAAAATCTCCTTAAGTCTGATCTCAATACATTTGTATGAACTTAAATCTTAAACCTTAAGGTAGAAATCATATAGATTCTCATCGTGCAACTCAATCATGACTTAATATCTCATAATTTGATAATATCATCACAAACTCATGTTGCAATATCTTTAATGCCACTAGTACATTTATCCTAGAATTTGGGCCATGGTCTACCATGTGCAACACCCATATTCTCACATAATACTTAACTTTTAAACATCAACCTTATTAAGGAATCTATTTTACTTCTTAATTTCTTAGATCGCTACATATATAAGAAACCTTGATGACATGTTCCTATTTGAAATCTCAATACATGGTTACTTCTATATTGAAGAGATATGATAGAACTATATTTTCTTATCCTTCTTATGAACTTAAATTCATGATCTAGAATCATTCCGTGACACATCACTACTTAAGGTATTGAGCATATGGATTTCTACAATCATAAGCACATAAAATCTTTCTTACATATTTAACTTAGAATGTAGGACATGAAGATCTTATCTAAGAAGCATGTAAATGTACTTGGTTTGATAAAATAAATACTCATGGGCATGAACCACTTACCTATTGTGCTGATGACATCTATAAAAAAATAAAATCTTGATTCCAAGTTCCATATCTTTAATAACCTGGATATCATCACAGTTTTATCAGTCCAAGCCTATTTTCCCCCTTTTTATTTCTAAATCTCAAATCCCATCTTCCTAACTATATATACCAACTTAGGTTTCTTAAACATAACTTTAATCTTTGATCACCATAAAATATTCGCTTTGAAATAAAATAAAACTCATACTATATAATCAATATCATCTTTATACTCAAATAAGACATAAATCGTCTTATGCACTAATATGAACATATACTTCATATAATGAGAATAGTTCTCAAACATAGTCACATATTAGAAAACTTACTGACTTGGTTAGAAAATCAAAATATAATACCATCATGCTAATAATATTAGACCTAATTAGCCATACATATACCACTTATTGTCAAGATAATCATATATTACCCTCACATAATGGTCACTCAGGTCCAAATCTTAATACAAACATGATAACTCAAGAAAATCCATCAACTCTCAAGAAAAGTAATCACACAATGTAGTAAGATCATGTATAAAATATTAGGTCATTTAAAAAAAATCATATCATCGGTGAAATACCCAAAATACCCTTATTAAGGTTTACATTAAAAACCTCATTAAAACTTCATATATGGAAGATCAGGATCTGAATTAATGTTAAACATATCGAAATACACATTCAGTAAAATTTGCATGAATTTCTAAAGGAGTTTACTATTTTTAATTAGCAAAACATCGAAATCATATAGTTTTGTCTATCCAGAATATAATAAATATAAGACATCAAAATCATACTCTGAAATTATTTTTAGAGTATAGTACGCTCAAATAGCTTTCCATAGATACCTTGTTTGTCCCAAACCGAGATCTGTAGCTCAAGATATGAATTTTAGAAAATTACCTAACTTGGTCGATCTCGGCCGTCAAGATCCGATCTGGCGGCTCTCATCTCGGGCGCATCCCAGGCCTTAGGGCCGGCGCTCCCTCCGTCTTCTACCTCGTGAATCCCCTGTTCCGAGTTCAGGAACAGAGCATGGTGGCTCCAGCCATGGGCGCCCTATTCAGACCACCATCGTGCATGATCCAGTTGTCAACGACTCCGAATGACCCTCCCTAATCTCGGCGACACCATCTATGCGTGCAGGGTGGTCAAAGTCAAAGCTTCTTGGCTCCACGGGGCTCACAGCCGCCCCCTATGGCCGCCGCTTAAACCTCTCCGTTGGTTCTCTCTTATCTCTCAACTTCGAGCCAAAACCTTAGCTATGGACTCGTCTAACCCTATCTTCATAGATTCTAAGGCTTTTATAGCCTTTTATCATCCGAATCTTGGGCAAGTACCCCTCTTTAGGGGGGACTCTGTTCAACCGCTAAACACCCCTGCGTGCGGCTCTGTTCGTGCGAGGGGAAGGAAACCCGTTTCTTTTTTTTTTCTTTTTTTTTGCATAAAAGTCCACTTTCTATAAATATTTATAAAACCCCTTCTATAGCTCAGTTTGACTTCAAATTTTGGGGTAATTACTATATTATCATCAACTTCACATGAGCAAGATTTAAAGTAACAACTAGCTATACAAACACTCCAAACATGTATTTTCAATAAAAAATATTATAATTACTAATTTAATTACCTAGGCCACTATATACATCAAAATCATCTGAAATTTCTCCCAGCATCTTATACTCTAATTATTATTCTACTAAAAATATTTTGAGCATTTATTATGACCATAAAATACTTAATTCTCAATTTGTACCCCAAGGACCTATTTGTAGAACTTAATTAGTCCAATAAGGTTGGAATTGGGCTCTAGGGCACATGGCCCAACCCTTAGTATTTCAAAGGGTCCATGAGCTTGATTGTATTCTAAAACATGAAAGTAAGTCATCAACCCATATAATTTCTAAATTGAAGTCCATGTATAGCACATGTGATCAATATTTCTTTAGTTTCATAATATGAAAACCTAAGTTAGGTCTAAGGCTCAATCCATGAAGTGGACTCGTCATATTATATATATATATATCACATTATTGTTCGTAGGAATAATTCATTTGTATTCATCTACATCTGACTACAATCATATACATTTAAGCCATTATGTGAGTATTAGTTGACCGGATGACTTGTATTACAATATTTGTGAACTTAATTACCTACCTAGCCATGATTAGGTTCATTAGGTCCCTTGGCATACACATATTAGAAAACCCCACATTATTAGCTTGGACTATCTATGAAATTGAGGATGTTATAATTCTACCCACTTTGAAATAATTTTCGTCCTCGAAATTTCTCTGGGCTACTACCCACCTTAGGGTTCCGCTTACCTCTTGATTTATTGATGATTAACATATGAAAGTACACTTATGTTCAAAATTTTGCATGAAGAGAGATATTTAATATATTTCATAAAATATTTATGTGAGCATTATCTATTACCTTGGTCTACTTCTCAACTCATACTTAGGTTTTGTAAAACTAAACTTGGATTTATACTTAGGGCATCCATCTCAACCTTGTCATGACTTTCTAACATTAGTTGTACACGACTGTCTAATCTAAGGTCCTTCAAGTGACTCCTACATTTCTAGATATGTGGTGATCAGGCACATACCTAGAGATGTGGGATCCTGAGATGCTATCTTTCACTCACCCACTAATACATGTGTCCCATACCACATGGACCAGTAAGAAATGAGATATGCATAAAAGGTCTACTGCTTAAGACATCCCTCTTCAATCCTCAATTGGATGGCCATAACCATTGAGAATGAAGAGGTTGTCTCATTAGCTAGGTTTAGGTTGCTACTTTAGATATGAACTAGGGTGACTCCTGCCTCTAAGATATCTATCTATTCTAAGCTTAAGCCCCTTACTCACTCTAGGTTATGGTATGCTTCTTTTAAAATCTATCCCTAAACCTTGATCTTACCTCTCCACTCTAGGGTGACTATGAGAATCATGTTTGCCTAGTGGCCATTTACCAAATTGCTCTGATACCATATTGTAACACCCAGATTTTCATAACACATGAGTGGAAGCAGTAATTTTTTTTTTATCTGGGAGTGTCACAAACATGATAGTCATTGCAATTAAAGCAAATGAAACACTTTGCATTTAAGAAAAACAGATTCATACATAGTTTGACAAAGGAAACAAGTCATCGAATATACTGTGATAACAAGACCATGCATAAAAGAAGAGGTCTAAACTCTGGATCGTCTCAGTAGATGGCACCCCACTAGGCAAGCTTGAAAACATGCTACACCTTTTCTTATTCTTTAAATCTTCCGCTGCTCCAAACCCTGCGGACATCGCGTCCCCAGCCATGCATTGGGAAAAACAGTCGTTAGAGTAAGTGGCATGAGTATTCTAAAATGTACATTACTGAAGAGCTAACAAGGTTACAAAGTATTGTTGGACATTATAAAACTGATAGCAAAAGCTGATTAAAATCTAAAAACATAATATCTCTCGACTTCTTTAACTCTTATCTTTCTACTCTATCTTTTCTGGAGACCTATATCATGGGTCTCATGACCTACGCCAAAGTGTCTAGGTCATACTTATCTCATCTGAATTCCTCTCATCACACTCATGGATGAGATTACATACATGCTCTAATCTAAAGTATCTTTTACTTACGATTTTTATCTGACTGTGGCCACCATTATACAATAAGTCCTCCTGAATTGGCATATCTACGCCCTGAATTGGTACCAAGGTACCCTAAAACGGCACTACATGCCCTGAATGACACCGAGGTGTCTCTGAATTGGCGTGACTACGCCCTGAATTGGTGCCGCAACACCTCTGAATTGGAGTAACACTCCTATGAATTGGCAACAGATGCCTCTGAATCGTCCCGGGACTACTGAATGAGGACTTATCATATAATGTCTTAGGTGAAGGTTTCAACTTATTTATCTTAAGTCTAAAGTTACTTAATTCTTAATCTGAACTGAAGCTGAATACTGATAGCTTTACTGAATATTGAATCTGAACTTATCTTATATTAAAACTGAACACTGAAAACTGAACTTATCTGAAACTGATTACTGAGTACTGAGCAGGTGCTGAATTCTAAATCTAAATCTGAATCTGAATCTTTTATTCTTAAGTGATAAACTTAATCTAGAACTGAATGTGAATATGGATCTCAATTACTTCATAATTGAGATTGGGTCTAAAGCCCTTATCATATATCTTTAATCAAAATCTGACTACTCACACAGTGAGTAGTCTAAGTCTGAATCTAAATCTCTTATTCTTGAGTTCTAAACTGAATCCATTATTGGATTAGACCATGTATCTCATTATTTAGATAAACTTTATTCTAAAACTCTGATTTGGTAAGATTACTTCATTATATCAATTATATCTTACGCGAGTCTAATGTCTTATGCGACAAGATCTGAAATGAGTATAGAAATACTAAATGTACAAAAGTAACTTAAGTAATGTGTATAGCTAAAGTATGATATCTGATTCTTGGCAACATAACTCATTTTCTGTTAAAACCTCATCAAAATCTGATCTTAATGGACTTAAGTCTTAAATCATAAACCATAGAATAGAAACCTTAGAAAATCTTAACTTGCATCTTAATCATACTCAACTTATATAAAATCTCCTTAAGTCTGATCTCAATACATTTGTATGAACTTAAATCTTAAACCTTAAGGTAGAAATCATATAGATTCTCATCGTGCAACTCAATCATGACTTAATATCTCATAATTTGATAATATCATCACAAACTCATGTTGCAATATCTTTAATGCCACTAGTACATTTATCCTAGAATTTGGGCCATGGTCTACCATGTGCAACACCCATATTCTCACATAATACTTAACTTTTAAACATCAACCTTATTAAGGAATCTATTTTACTTCTTAATTTCTTAGATCGCTACATATATAAGAAACCTTGATGACATGTTCCTATTTGAAATCTCAATACATGGTTACTTCTATATTGAAGAGATATGATAGAACTATATTTTCTTATCCTTCTTATGAACTTAAATTCATGATCTAGAATCATTCCGTGACACATCACTACTTAAGGTATTGAGCATATGGATTTCTACAATCATAAGCACATAAAATCTTTCTTACATATTTAACTTAGAATGTAGGACATGAAGATCTTATCTAAGAAGCATGTAAATGTACTTGGTTTGATAAAATAAATACTCATGGGCATGAACCACTTACCTATTGTGCTGATGACATCTATAAAAAAAATAAAATCTTGATTCCAAGTTTCATATCTTTAATAACCTGGATATCATCACAGTTTTATCAGTCCAAGCCTATTTTCCCCCTTTTTATTTCTAAATCTCAAATCCCATCTTCCTAACTATATATACCAACTTAGGTTTCTTAAACATAACTTTAATCTTTGATCACCATAAAATATTCACTTTGAAATAAAATAAAACTCATACTATATAATCAATATCATCTTTATACTCAAATAAGACATAAATCGTCTTATGCACTAATATGAACATATACTTCATATAATGAGAATAGTTCTCAAACATAGTCACATATTAGAAAACTTACTGACTTGGTTAGAAAATCAAAATATAATACCATCATGCTAATAATATTAGACCTAATTAGCCATACATATACCACTTATTGTCAAGATAATCATATATTACCCTCACATAATGGTCACTCAGGTCCAAATCTTAATACAAACATGATAACTCAAGAAAATCCATCAAATCTCAAGAAAAGTAATCACACAATGTAGTAAGATCATGTATAAAATATTAGGTCATTTAAAAAAAATCATATCATCGGTGAAATACCCAAAATACCCTTATTAAGGTTTACATTAAAAACCTCATTAAAACTTCATATATGGAAGATCAGGATCTGAATTAATGTTAAACATATCGAAATACACATTCAGTAAAATTTGCATGAATTTCTAAAGGAGTTTACTATTTTTAATTAGCAAAACATCGAAATCATATAGTTTTGTCTATCCAGAATATAATAAATATAAGACATCAAAATCATACTCTGAAATTATTTTTAGAGTATAGTACGCTCAAATAGCTTTCTATAGATACCTTGTTTGTCCCAAACCGAGATCTGTAGCTCAAGATATGAATTTTAGAAAATTACCTAACTTGGTCGATCTCGGCCGTCAAGATCCGATCTGGCGGCTCTCATCTCGGGCGCATCCCAGGCCTTAGGGCCGGCGCTCCCTCCGTCTTCTACCTCGTGAATCCCCTGTTCCGAGTTCAGGAACAGAGCATGGTGGCTCCAGCCATGGGCGCCCTATTCAGACCACCATCGTGCATGATCCAGTTGTCAACGACTCCGAATGACCCTCCCTAATCTCGGCGACACCATCTATGCGTGCAGGGTGGTCAAAGTCAAAGCTTCTTGGCTCCACGGGGCTCACAACCGCCCCCTATGGCCGCCGCTTAAACCTCTCCGTTGGTTCTCTCTTATCTCTCAACTTCGAGCCAAAACCTTAGCTATGGACTCGTCTAACCCTATCTTCATAGATTCTAAGGCTTTTATAGCCTTTTATCATCCGAATCTTGGGCAAGTACCCCTCTTTAGGGGGGACTCTGTTCAGCCGCTAAACACCCCTGCGTGCGGCTCTGTTCGTGCGAGGGGAAGGAAACCCGTTTCTTTTTTTTTTCTTTTTTTTTGCATAAAAGTCCACTTTCTATAAATATTTATAAAACCCCTTCTATAGCTCAGTTTGACTTCAAATTTTGGGGTAATTACTATATTATCATCAACTTCACATGAGCAAGATTTAAAGTAACAACTAGCTATACAAACACTCCAAACATGTATTTTCAATAAAAAATATTATAATTACTAATTTAATTACCTAGGCCACTATATACATCAAAATCATCTGAAATTTCTCCCAGCATCTTATACTCTAATTATTATTCTACTAAAAATATTTTGAGCATTTATTATGACCATAAAATACTTAATTCTCAATTTGTACCCCAAGGACCTATTTGTAGAACTTAATTAGTCCAATAAGGTTGGAATTGGGCTCTAGGGCACATGGCCCAACCCTTAGTATTTCAAAGGGTCCATGAGCTTGATTGTATTCTAAAACATGAAAGTAAGTCATCAACCCATATAATTTCTAAATTGAAGTCCATGTATAGCACATGTGATCAATATTTCTTTAGTTTCATAATATGAAAACCTAAGTTAGGTCTAAGGCTCAATCCATGAAGTGGACTCGTCATATTATATATATATATATATCACATTATTGTTCGTAGGAATAATTCATTTGTATTCATCTACATCTGACTACAATCATATACATTTAAGCCATTATGTGAGTATTAGTTGACCGGATGACTTGTATTACAATATTTGTGAACTTAATTACCTACCTAGCCATGATTAGGTTCATTAGGTCCCTTGGCATACACATATTAGAAAACCCCACATTATTAGCTTGGACTATCTATGAAATTGAGGATGTTACAATTCTACCCACTTTGAAATAATTTTCGTCCTCGAAATTTCTCTGGGCTACTACCCACCTTAGGGTTCCGCTTACCTCTTGATTTATTGATGATTAACATATGAAAGTACACTTATGTTCAAAATTTTGCATGAAGAGAGATATTTAATATATTTCATAAAATATTTATGTGAGCATTATCTATTACCTTGGTCTACTTCTCAACTCATACTTAGGTTTTGTAAAACGAAACTTGGATTTATACTTAGGGCATCCATCTCAACCTTGTCATGACTTTCTAACATTAGTTGTACACGACTGTCTAATCTAAGGTCCTTCAAGTGACTCCTACATTTCTAGATATGTGGTGATCAGGCACATACCTAGAGATGTGGGATCCTGAGATGCTATCTTTCACTCACCCACTAATACATGTGTCCCATACCACATGGACCAGTAAGAAATGAGATATGCATAAAAGGTCTACTGCTTAAGACATCCCTCTTCAATCCTCAATTGGATGGCCATAACCATTGAGAATGAAGAGGTTGTCTCATTAGCTAGGTTTAGGTTGCTACTTTAGATATGAACTAGGGTGACTCCTGCCTCTAAGATATCTATCTATTCTAAGCTTAAGCCCCTTACTCACTCTAGGTTATGGTATGCTTCTTTTAAAATCTATCCCTAAACCTTGATCTTACCTCTCCACTCTAGGGTGACTATGAGAATCATGTTTGCCTAGTGGCCATTTACCAAATTGCTCTGATACCATATTGTAACACCCAGATTTTCATAACACATGAGTGGAAGCAGTAATTTTTTTTTTATCTGGGAGTGTCACAAACATGATAGTCATTGCAATTAAAGCAAATGAAACACTTTGCATTTAAGAAAAACAGATTCATACATAGTTTGACAAAGGAAACAAGTCATCGAATATACTGTGATAACAAGACCATGCATAAAAGAAGAGGTCTAAACTCTGGATCGTCTCAGTAGATGGCACCCCACTAGGCAAGCTTGAAAACCTGCTACACCTTTTCTTATTCTTTAAATCTTCCGCTGCTCCAAACCCTGCGGACATCGCGTCCCCAACCATGCATTGGGAAAAACAGTCGTTAGAGTAAGTGGCATGAGTATTCTAAAATGTACATTACTGAAGAGCTAACAAGGTTACAAAGTATTGTTGGACATTATAAAACTGATAGCAAAAGCTGATTAAAATCTAAAAACATAATATCTCTCGACATCTTTAACTCTTATCTTTCTACTCTATCTTTTCTGGAGACCTATATCATGGGTCTCATGACCTACGCCAAAGTGTCTAGGTCATACTTATCTCATCTGAATTCCTCTCATCACACTCATGGATGAGATTACATACATGCTCTAATCTAAAGTATCTTTTACTTACGATTTTTATCTGACTGTGGCCACCATTATACAATAAGTCCTCCTGAATTGGCATATCTACGCCCTGAATTGGTACCAAGGTACCCTAAAACGGCACTACATGCCCTGAATGACACCGAGGTGTCTCTGAATTGGCGTGACTACACCCTGAATTGGTGCCGCAACACCTCTGAATTGGAGTAACACTCCTATGAATTGGCAACAGATGCCTCTGAATCGTCCCGGGACTACTGAATGAGGACTTATCATATAATGTCTTAGGTGAAGGTTTCAACTTATTTATCTTAAGTCTAAAGTTACTTAATTCTTAATCTGAACTGAAGCTGAATACTGATAGCTTTACTGAATATTGAATCTGAACTTATCTTATATTAAAACTGAACACTGAAAACTGAACTTATCTGAAACTGATTACTGAGTACTGAGCAGGTGCTGAATTCTAAATCTAAATCTGAATCTGAATCTTTTATTCTTAAGTGATAAACTTAATCTAGAACTGAATGTGAATATGGATCTCAATTACTTCATAATTGAGATTGGGTCTAAAGCCCTTATCATATATCTTTAATCAAAATCTGACTACTCACACAGTGAGTAGTCTAAGTCTGAATCTAAATCTCTTATTCTTGAGTTCTAAACTGAATCCATTATTGGATTAGACCATGTATCTCATTATTTAGGTAAACTTTATTCTAAAACTCTGATTTGGTAAGATTACTTCATTATATCAATTATATCTTACGCGAGTCTAATGTCTTATGCGACAAGATCTGAAATGAGTATAGAAATACTAAATGTACAAAAGTAACTTAAGTAATGTGTATAGCTAAAGTATGATATCTGATTCTTGGCAACATAACTCATTTTCTGTTAAAACCTCATCAAAATCTGATCTTAATGGACTTAAGTCTTAAATCATAAACCATAGAATAGAAACCTTAGAAAATCTTAACTTGCATCTTAATCATACTCAACTTATATAAAATCTCCTTAAGTCTGATCTCAATACATTTGTATGAACTTAAATCTTAAACCTTAAGGTAGAAATCATATAGATTCTCATCGTGCAACTCAATCATGACTTAATATCTCATAATTTGATAATATCATCACAAACTCATGTTGCAATATCTTTAATGCCACTAGTACAATTATCCTAGAATTTGGGCCATGGTCTACCATGTGCAACACCCATATTCTCACATAATACTTAACTTTTAAACATCAACCTTATTAAGGAATCTATTTTACTTCTTAATTTCTTAGATCGCTACATATATAAGAAACCTTGATGACATGTTCCTATTTGAAATCTCAATACATGGTTACTTCTATATTGAAGAGATATGATAGAACTATATTTTCTTATCCTTCTTATGAACTTAAATTCATGATCTAGAATCATTCCGTGACACATCACTACTTAAGGTATTGAGCATATGGATTTCTACAATCATAAGCACATAAAATCTTTCTTACATATTTAACTTAGAATGTAGGACATGAAGATATTATCTAAGAAGCATGTAAATGTACTTGGTTTGATAAAATAAATACTCATGGGCATGAACCACTTACCTATTGTGCTGATGACATCTATAAAAAAAATAAAATCTTGATTCCAAGTTCCATATCTTTAATAACCTGGATATCATCACAGTTTTATCAGTCCAAGCCTATTTTCCCCCTTTTTATTTCTAAATCTCAAATCCCATCTTCCTAACTATATATACCAACTTAGGTTTCTTAAACATAACTTTAATCTTTGATCACCATAAAATATTCGCTTTGAAATAAAATAAAACTCATACTATATAATCAATATCATCTTTATACTCAAATAAGACATAAATCGTCTTATGCACTAATATGAACATATACTTCATATAATGAGAATAGTTCTCAAACATAGTCACATATTAGAAAACTTACTGACTTGGTTAGAAAATCAAAATATAATACCATCATGCTAATAATATTAGACCTAATTAGCCATACATATACCACTTATTGTCAAGATAATCATATATTACCCTCACATAATGGTCACTCAGGTCCAAATCTTAATACAAACATGATAACTCAAGAAAATCCATCAACTCTCAAGAAAAGTAATCACACAATGTAGTAAGATCATGTATAAAATATTAGGTCATTTAAAAAAAATCATATCATCGGTGAAATACCCAAAATACCCTTATTAAGGTTTACATTAAAAACCTCATTAAAACTTCATATATGGAAGATCGGGATCTGAATTAATGTTAAACATATCGAAATACACATTCAGTAAAATTTGCATGAATTTCTAAAGGAGTTTACTATTTTTAATTAGCAAAACATCAAAATCATATAGTTTTGTCTATCCAGAATATAATAAATATAAGAAATCAAAATCATACTCTGAAATTATTTTTAGAGTATAGTATGCTCAAATAGCTTTCCATAGATACCTTGTTTGTCCCAAACCGAGATCTGTAGCTCAAGATATGAATTTTAGAAAATTACCTAACTTGGTCGATCTCGGCCGTCAAGATCCGATCTGGCGGCTCTCATCTCGGGCGCATCCCAGGCCTTAGGGCCGGCGCTCCCTCCGTCTTCTACCTCGTGAATCCCCTGTTCCGAGTTCAGGAACAGAGCATGGTGGCTCCAGCCATGGGCGCCCTATTCAGACCACCATCGTGCATGATCCAGTTGTCAACGACTCCGAATGACCCTCCCTAATCTCGGCGACACCATCTATGCGTGCAGGGTGGTCAAAGTCAAAGCTTCTTGGCTCCACGGGGCTCACAGCTGCCCCCTATGGCCGCCGCTTAAACCTCTCCGTTGGTTCTCTCTTATCTCTCAACTTCGAGCCAAAACCTTAGCTATGGACTCGTCTAACCCTATCTTCATAGATTCTAAGGCTTTTATAGCCTTTTATCATCCGAATCTTGGGCAAGTACCCCTCTTTAGGGGGGACTCTGTTCAGCCGCTAAACACCCCTGCGTGCGGCTCTGTTCGTGCGAGGGGAAGGAAACCCGTTTCTTTTTTTTCTTCTTTTTTTTGCATAAAAGTCCACTTTCTATAAATATTTATAAAACCCCTTCTATAGCTCAGTTTGACTTCAAATTTTGGGGTAATTACTATATTATCATCAACTTCACATGAGCAAGATTTAAAGTAACAACTAGCTATACAAACACTCCAAACATGTATTTTCAATAAAAAATATTATAATTACTAATTTAATTACCTAGGCCACTATATACATCAAAATCATCTGAAATTTCTCCCAGCATCTTATACTCTAATTATTATTCTATTAAAAATATTTTGAGCATTTATTATGACCATAAAATACTTAATTCTCAATTTGTACCCCAAGGACCTATTTGTAGAACTTAATTAGTCCAATAAGGTTGGAATTGGGCTCTAGGGCACATGGCCCAACCCTTAGTATTTCAAAGGGTCCATGAGCTTGATTGTATTCTAAAACATGAAAGTAAGTCATCAACCCATATAATTTCTAAATTGAAGTCCATGTATAGCACATGTGATCAATATTTCTTTAGTTTCATAATATGAAAACCTAAGTTAGGTCTAAGGCTCAATCCATGAAGTGGACTCGTCATATTATATATATATATATCACATTATTGTTCGTAGGAATAATTCATTTGTATTCATCTACATCTGACTACAATCATATACATTTAAGCCATTATGTGAGTATTAGTTGACCGGATGACTTGTATTACAATATTTGTGAACTTAATTACCTACCTAGCCATGATTAGGTTCATTAGGTCCCTTGGCATACACATATTAGAAAACCCCACATTATTAGCTTGGACTATCTATGAAATTGAGGATGTTACAAATATCCACCTTGGGCAGAGGTGGATCATCATCCTGCTCTTAATGACCATCCTCACATGACGCTGGTGATCTGTATAGAGACCAAGATTCAAAGAGGTATGGAGGAGAATGTCCACAACCTGTTCCTGTATGGATGGGAATGTGACTCCAATTTGGCACAAGTGGACAGAGGCAGAATTACAATCGGGTGGACTCCGCAGTGTTGGGATGTCCAGTGTATTGAGAAATTTGACCAGATTGTGGTGGCTAGTTGCATCAACAGGGGTGTATGGCATTGTGTAGTCAGCACTGTGTATGGCCTCAACAATGAAGGAAACCGACGGAACTTATGGGACCTAATTAAAGCAACCACTCAACAGGTCCCGCCGCAGCTGGTCATTGGCGACTTCAACCATGTGAGGAAGGCGTCTGAGAAGATTGGTGGTAAACCCATTCCAGACTCTATTGTGGAGAGGTTTAATGAAGAAATTGACGCTGCAAATCTTGTTGAGATCAACATGGAAGGCGGTATAGTAACTTGGCAAAACAAAAGAAGCCCGCAATAGAGAATTGCTAGCTACCTTGATCGTGGGCTTGCTAATGCTGCTTGGATCAATGACTTCCCCGAAGCCTCCATCAAGCTGGGTGGTCACCCGAACAACGACCACGCCTGGATGAAGGTTGAACTGGTTAAACAACCCAAACCGAACAGACCGTTCAGATTCCTCAATCATTGGCTCGAGTGGCCTAGCTGCGAGAAGGTGATACAGGAGGTTTGGCTAACTAGGGTGGAGGGCAACCCCATTTTTGTTGTGGCAGAAAAATTGAAAATCACAAAGACAACATTGAAGAAGTGGTCACATGAGCTGATGGACTTACCTTCCTTAGTAAAAACGGCAACATATGAATATCAAAAGGCTGCTGAAGAGCTGAGACACAAGCCTCTATGCGAGGAGGCCATCAGAATTGAAGAAGCTAAGGCTAAGAGGCTGTTACAATTAGAAAAGGATGAAGAAATGATGTTTTGGCAAAGAAGCAGGTTACAATGGATCAAGGATGGCGACCGCAACACTAAGGTGTATCATAGGGCCATAAAAAAGAATCACACGAGAGACTGCATACATGCTCTGCTGCTGCCCGATGGACGATCTGTTAACAACCTGATTGATGTCGCCAAGGAAGCTGTTGACTACTTCCAAGATCTATACAACCAAGGCAAGACCTCGGTGCCTTGTGACCTTCCTCCGAAGAGGGTTACAGATGAGATGAATAGGAAGCTTTGTGGCCCGGCATCAGACATGGAGATTAAAGATGCTATGTTCTCCATCGGCTCATCCAAGGCACCTGGCCCTGATGGCTTCAACGTCAAGTTCTTTAAGAAGAATTGGAATGTTATCAAGGAGGACATTTGCAAGGCGGTCAGATGGTTTCTTGTAGGCGGCTACATGGTTAGGAAGGTGAGTCATGCCTTCCTAAGACTCATACCAAAAAAGAACATTTCGACTTTCCTGGCAGACTACAGACCCATCGCCTGTTGCTCAATCTTCTATAAGGTGATAGCCAAGCTGCTAGCTAATAGGATGAAGATGGTTCTTCCGGACATTGTGTCCACCAACCAATCAGCCTATGTGAAGGGAAGATCCATCTCTGACAGTGCTCTCCTTGCGGGAGAATTTCTTTTTGACTTCAATAACAAGAACAAAACGAAGAAGACCTACATTAAGGTTGACTTGACTAAGGTGTATGATCATGTCAATTGTCAAGCTATGTGGAATGTGATGGAGGCCCTTGGCTTCTCCAGAAGATGGATTGAGCTTATGAAGCAATGTGTGGAGACCACATCTTTCTCAGTTCTCATCAACGACATACCCAAAGGGTTGTTTCAGGCTTCCAACGGACTTCGACAAGGTGACCCCTTGTCTCCCCTTTTGTTCACTCTGGTAATGGCGACTCTGTCCTTTTTGTTACAAAAATATGAAAATGAAGGTGCTTTGAAGACCTTCAAAGTGTGTGGAACCCCAGTGCTATCACACATGATCTATGCCGATGATGTTCTTCTCTTTATGGTGGGTCAGGATAAGTATCTAAGAACTGCTAGAAAGATTATGAGCAGCTTTGGGAGATTAACAGGGTTGTACATAAGCGACATAAAATCCAGAGTTTTTATCTCTAGATCATGTGATGCTAGAAGGGGGCATCTCAAGATGGCAGCCAGACTGTAGATAGGGAGCTTCCCTGTCACCTACCTTGGCATACCTATTGCAGGTGGTAGAGGATGCAGGAAGGACTACGCCTCCTTACTAGATGATTTAAGGAAGACGGTGGAGAGATGGACAGGGCTGAACCTCTCCATGGCTGGGAGGGCTATACTAATTCGGTCCGTCCTTGGCAGCAAATTGATATTCTGGTGCAGGCAAGCTGAAATACCGACGTTCATCCTCGACAAAGCCAAATCAATCCTTAGCAATTTTCTTTGGGTTGGCAAAGGACATGCGATTGCATGGACAACAGTCACGAAGCCGCTGCATTTGGGAGGACTTAATCTCCCTGATATGAACCACTTGGCGCTGAAGGCTACATGCAGAAGGATTGACACTTTCCTATGCCATAACCAGTAGCCATGGACCTCCTGGATGAAACAATGCTATGGTAGCTGCCTAGAAATCTGTGATCAGCATTGCAACTCTAGAAGTTGGAGGCGCATGGGCCAAACCTGGTGTCTAGTGAAGGCAGACTATAGTTGTGTTGGGGCTGATTGGTTTAGAGGTTGCAAGATGCCATGGGCTCTACCTATCATCGGCCCGAAGGTGTCATGGGATCAGCTTCTTTGGAACAAATTACATGTTCCCAAGTGGAGCTTCACCTTGTATAGAGGAATCCATGGCAAGCTTCCAACCTGTGATCCCTTAAAGAAATGCGGTGCGAACATTGTGGGCTCATGTCTGCTTTGTAAACAGCATGAAGAGTCGCACGCACACCTCATGTGGAGCTTTTCCTACGTGAGATACATCTGGTGCAGGGCCACCCTCAAGATGGGTTGGGGCGGCAGTCCCCCATACGAGCTGGATGATTCTATTGAATGGGTGTTAGATAACACAAAGCACTGTAAACCCACTAGATGGCTTGGTAGTATTTATATTACTGCCATTTTGTTTTTTATTTGGAAGGAGCGCAACTCTAGGCTCCATGGCGGACCTGATAGAGATCAGTTGGGGTTTTTTTTGATGACATTGTAAATAGCTTAAAAGGGATTTGTAAGGTCAGACCCGAAATGACTAAGGGTCTAGACCAAGCGGTGATGGAGCATTGGGCCTTTTTGTAACTCACCCCTTTGTATAGTATACGGGCCTCATACCCTATACTTCCTTGAGATCAATAATAATATTTTACCTTATCAAAAAAATGATATGGCAATTTACTTTGTTTAGTGTAACACCTAAGGATTTGAGGCCTTAGATAAAATGAATTGAAATAGAACTATCAGACTATTTATATTACTAAGGTGCACTCTTTTTAGGAAGTCCATTCTCTAGAATTCGACTGTTAAGCGCGGTCAACATGGGGTAGTATAAGGATGGATGTTCTGTCAGAAGTTAATGTAGAGAAGTTAATCTTGAGTTGCGCGTGCGTGAGGACAAAGTGCTCAACTTAGGTGAATGGTCTGTGGTTTAGATGTGATTCTCAAAACTCTATTAGAAGATGGGGCAAAGGGCCTTGTTTTTGGATTAATTATCATCTAGTAAGTGGGTCCACATGGGTGTGTGATATGCTAGTCTTAAATTCATTGTTGTATAAGTGGCTAGGTGACCAGGCGTTGCCTGGGGACGCCCAAGCCGCCTAGGCGTTTCTAGGCATTTATATATATATATATAGATTAATTTAATGGATACATGTAAAATTTATGAAAAATAAAGTTAAATCAGTATATGGTTAAATAATATCAAAATCAGTACCTAAATAAACACAAATTAGTAGATAACTAAATAAAAATAGTAGTTAAATAAATACAAATAAGTAGATGAGTAAATACAACTAAGTAGATAAATAAATACAAATCAGTTGATCAATAAAGTTACATCAGTAGATGATTATATAATTTCAAAATCAGTACACAAATAAATTCAAATGAGTACATAACTAAATAAAAAATAGTAGACGAATAAATTCAGTAGATGAATAAATACAAATAAGTAGATGAATAAATACAAATCAGTTGATAAACTAATATAAATTAGTAGATGATTGAATAATACCTAAATCAACACATAAAAAATACAAATAGTAGATGAATAAATACATTAAATACAAATCAGTTGATAAACTATTATAAATCAGTAGATGATTAATTAATTCCTAAATTATCACATAAATAAATACAAATAGTAGATGAATAAAATACAATAAATACAAATCATTTGATAAATAAAGTTAAATTAGTAGATGATTAAATAATATCAAAATTAGTACATAAATAAACACAAATCAATAGATAACTAAATAAAAACAGTAATAAATAAAAACAAATAAGTAGATGAATAAATACATAAGTGGAAAAGTAAATACGAATCAGTTGATAAATAAAGTTACATTAGTAGATTCTTATATAATTTCAGAAGCAGTATAAATAAATTCAAATGAGTAGATAGCTAAATAAAAAATAGTAGATGAATAAATACAAATAAGTAGATGAATATATACAAATTAGTTGATTAAATAATATAAATTAGTGACGATTAATCAATTCTCAAATCATACATAAATAAATACAAATAGTAGATGAATAAATATAATATATACAAATCAATTGATAAATAAAGTTAAACAGTTGACAACTAAAGTTAAATCAGTAGATGATTAAATAGTATCAAAATCAATACATAAATAAACACAAATAAGTAGATAACTAAATAAAAATAGTAGATAGATAAAATACAAATAAGCATATGAGTAAATACAATTAAGTAGCGCATGGGAGGGTCGCCTAGCCCGCCTGGGCGGACGTCTAGCCTAGCATGCCTGGCATAGCCTTTGATGCTGGGTGCCCAGATATGGAGACCCCATTGGCCGCCTGGGCCGCCTAGGCGATGCCTGCGCGCCCTCCCGTACAACACAACTTAAATTGTATGATCTAGGCATGTTTGAAAGGGATATACATGGTGATGGAGTCAACCTTGCACTGGTTGCAATGATTGGGAGTCCAGTGCATGTCATGTTGGGTCTCTATTGAAATGTGGAAGATATTATGAGGCATCATAATTGAGCCTTGATAAGGAAGTTAGGTATCTGAGTAGGAGAGGCCTTCAACTATATCAACTTAAAAGGAATGATTTGACTACATATATCACTAAGGTGCACCTCATTCTAGGGACCCCATTACTAAGAATTTTGCGTTAAGCGTGTCAACCCTGAGTAGTGTTAGAGTGGGTGACCCATTGGTTAAATGCTGTGTGTGAGGACAAAGCGTACAGTTGAAGACAGTGGTGGTTGTGAGGCTAGTCGTCATTTTTGAATCTCTATTAGAGCCTTTGGCAGTGGTTTGACCATTACATCTATATTTTTGGTGATACACTCCAATTATATAGAGAGCGGTATGGAAATTGTGAATATATATATATATATATATATATATATATATAGAGAGAGAGAGAGAGAGAGCTTAGGGTTTGGCTTGGTGGATGTAAGAAGATTATGGGCCTTGACTTTATGCCCACAATTTTATATGGGTCGGGTTGGGGTATAAATAAACGTGAACTCGAGGATCTAAAACCCTGACCACACACATACACACATACATGTATATATACGTACATGTATACATACATACATGCATTATATATATATGGGTGTTCATTCATTGCCCGCGCGGGTAGTATAGATTTTCACTACCCTGCAGTCAAAAAAGTAACTCTCCTAGCTATGAAAGTAACTCTGCTGTAAAAAAAAGTAACTATGGTGTCAAAAAAGTAACTCTGCTGGCCAAAAAAGTAACTTTGTACAAAATATACAACATATATATATAAGGACGAGTTTTTTGATTTTGGAGGGGCAAATGATATTATTTTTGGCTCAAATTTTTTGGAGAGCTAGACAAAATAGTCCTCTACAATTTCGAATTTTTTTTTGAAAAAAAGTGATTGGAAGGGTGGGCGGGTAGCTACCCGCGCGGGCAATAAAGATGGGCCCTATATATATATATATATATATATATATATATATATATATATATATATATATATATATATATATATATATATATATATATATATATATATATATATATATATATATATATATATATATATATATATATATATATAGTCAGGCTAGAATACACTCGAGTGTACATATCACGCCGTACACCCCAATGGTGTTTGCCTATATAGACCATGTTTTTCCAAAATCTAATCCATTGATATTCATGGTTACAATAATAATAGGTCACATACAAAATTTGAACTCATTTGGATGAGTGTAAGTCACTCATCTAAGGACAACAAAACTGACGCACAAAACTAATTTGAAATACATGATTTTTTGTCTCCTTTAGATGCACGACCTATAAGTGTCCAAATGAGCTAAAATTTATTATATAGTATGTTCTTATGATAATTAAGAAGATCAACAGTTTAGATTTTTCAAAAAATTACTGCATCTTCAAAAATGACTGAGGTGTACGGTACACTCGAGTGTACACTAGCCTAACTCTCTCTCTATATATATATATATATAATATTAAGGTGTTTGTACATATTACATTCCATAGTTATCACATTATCGTATGGTATGGTTATTTTCTTATGCTACGATAAAAAGTAATGCATAACTCTTAATTATCGTAGTGGGAAAGCCACACTTGAATGGGTAACAAGCCTGATCATTTCTTTCGCATCCATGAATCATTCCATGTTTATTGCTTATATTCATGATTTATCCTAATTTATTTGCTATCTCTTTTTTGATCAATCATGATAGTTTTGTAAATTTTCTATTCTTACACTATGAAAATTATTTTCATAAATGTTATCTGCAATATCTTGTTAGAAAATTTACATTAATTTCACACCACATACATGATGTCATCCTTTCCAATTTCTCACTTTCTCCTTTTTCACTCAAGGATAGAACTTAGTTGAACCTTTTCTTCCCAATGGTGGGTAAAGGATTTATCAGTTGAAAAATCTTAGTAATATGTTAAGATAAAACGTGATGCCCATACATAACTCCTAATTATGATATTTGCAACACAATAATTTTGCATAAAATATCCTTTTTAAATTGCTTTTATGCCAAATGACCATTCTCAAGTAACTTAACATACATTCATTCCATTATCCATCTAAAATTTCTAACATTAAAGAAGGATTTTCAAGTTTAAACATAGACAAACAATCTGTATGTATATTTTGCAATATAACACTCCAATATAAACTTATTTTGGAAAAAGTTGAGAATCCTAGTGTGCCACTATCTTTGTTTTTTAGAAATATATCAACATAGTTGGACCGGAACCCAACCACAACCCGATAATATAATATGGGCTGTGTTCAGACATATGAAGTGTAAATTTTTTGGGGTTGTGATGAGGCCTATGCCCCTGCTAATAAATCTGAGTCTAGGTTCAGACTTCAGTAAACCCACAACAACCCGATATGATGCTCAACAACTATGTAGATCAAGTGAATAATCTGTCTCTATCTTCTGCTCATGCTCTGAATCTACATGTGCAAGATTTGGTGTAGGCATAAAAGGAACCATCCCTGTAAAAGGAACCATCCCATATGTAAAATCATATGGGTAAATATGTTTATACATTTGTGCATCTTTTTGTTGCGGTTGTACAACCTTGTATGAAACAACTAGATATGTAATGAAATTGTTTGTTTATCTTCCAGAATAGAGTCAATAAATGTTGGTTGATCATTTTATGACTGGATTCAAACCTGACAAGGACATGTGGTAGAGTTTGCAAAATGTTGGATGACATGTGCTATCACTTGAGATATCACACCCTCTACCCTTTTTTATGGCTTGTTGGTCAAATAACTTCCTCTTAAATGCAATATAACCACTCACTCTTAGAAAAATATTGTTGATTGTATCCCCATTTAACTGTTGCTTGAGCTATTTGAATTTGTTGCTTAGAGGATGCCTTGACCTCTCTAAGAAATTTGTCTATTATTCATTGACAACTTGATCCACCCCATGTTGAGTCTCTTCCTCATCAGTTTAATCTGATTACTTGTAAATAGATAAACTAACTATCAAAATCAAATAAAAAATTAATAATGCATTTTGTATTACATTTATTCTTTAAAAAGAATGGAAAATGAGAAATTATAAAACTTTCAAAGAGAATAACAACTAAAAAGGTAAAAGAGATTATAAACCAAAGTTAAAAATGACCAAAAGACAATCTAAGAATTACAAAAGCAAACTAAGGAGTGAAATAAAACTAAAGGCTATAAAAATAAACTAAGAAAGAAAAAAATCTAGATTTATCTTAATAAAAAATGTTAACATTATGTTATCCCCAGAAACAACACCAATATTTTTGTGATTATTTTTATCCCTAAAATTCACTAGATATTCAAATTCTAATTTTTACCAACTAATAACCAAAATAAACACCACTTATAAGCAGTCATATCTTATCACTATTGAGTTAATGATCGAATCCAAAGGACAACATTTTTTTTGGTCAGTCAAAAAGTGTGTTACTATATTACCAAAAATTTGGGCACAAAGTACCCCATTACAACAAGAACAAAAGAACCTTGATACCAACAAGCTAGTAATCAAGGCCAAGAGAACAAAAAACCTGAAACTGTACATAAGGCTTTGATCCTAAAATAACTCGACCTGTGAAATGAAGCCTTAAGCAAAACCAAGCACTCAAGAGCATGAAACCACCCACAAATTATGAGTACAAAGACTCTGCAGATGGACCACATCCCAACAGACCCAGGAATATAGGGTCACAACACCAACACATAGAAACAAGCCTTCAAATAACCTAAACTCATACTAGGTCCAAGTCATCATCAACTGGAAATGCGAAAACATCCAGCTAAGCAGCTAGATGCCAAACAGCTACCCAAGCTCCTTGGTTAGCTCCAGCCTGATGCACAAAATGATGTTGTTTGCGCAACATCACCACCTCAGCACCCGAAGGGTGAACCACCTGCTGCAACATCAACCATCACCCTGCCAAGCCAACCGTCGTGAAGCAAACCAAGCATACAAGACAACCAAAGGCAAAACACCTACCCTCCAAACCTCCCTCGCACATAACATTACAACCAGTCCGTGAAATTAGTAAGAAGAAGGAAGAAGTAGATATTCCACCGTTGGAAGCGAATCCAGTCATCTTAACAAGGTAGCTAGATAGTAAATAGATTTGGTCAAACATCTTGTAGGTGCTATTACAAGCATCAGCAGAGGATGCCTACTGTCAGAAGAAGATCATTTGCCTTCACAGATGAGCTGTATTTCAGAAACAAGAAAGATAGGGGACACCACCACCTATGGACATATAGCAGCCAACCACACCCAATCTGACCAACTAGCATTAACCCAATCTCTGAAGATGTGGCGAAGAGGGTATAGAGCCAGCTTTTGTCGTCAGTGTTGTAGAAGCGACCTGTTATTCTGTGCCAAAACACTGGACATCACCAATTGAGCCTTTTCCCATAGGGCAAACCGTCGAACATGTTGCAGTCGGCCTGCGAACAAGAAACAACCGTGTTGGCTAAGAGAACCAGTTATGAAAACCCAAGCAAACAAAGCCACAACAACAAGAGACATGGTAACTGCTTCCCGATGACAACACTCGGGCAAGCCACCCTTCCGCATCTGGACGCCAAGAAGTAGCAGGGACCAGCCACCACATGGCATCTCACCGCCCTTCCAAGGCGCCACACCTCCTCATCCACCCACTGTCCAGCAGTGAACCACCCAGTGAGACAACGGAGGAGGTGCCCTATACTCTTATCAGAGAACCCAGGACTTGAGGGGCCACCAAGAAGTAAGCGCTGCCGATTGGACAGGGCAAAGCAGACACAGTCGAATCGGCCACCGTTGCACATCCGGTACGGGATAAGAAGGGCGAGGTCAGAAAGGGAGTCAAGGGACTCCCTAACTACACCTGTGATGATGGAGTAGCCAAGCGCGAGACCAGACTAATAGGATACAACACTACTCCATCCATCCCTCTTAATGGAAAGGAGTCGACAAGGTCGATGCAGCCAAAATCACCGGGGTCCAGGCCAGCGCGCGCATCACGTTTCCCCTCGATCCGTGCCAGATTGGCCCCAGGAAACCGCATCTAGCACCCTGCTTTGAGGGACCCTTTCTCCAGAGCTCGCTACTACTTTCAGTCAAGGAATGCCGTGGCCAATGAAGGCCAGGGGGAGGAAAGCACAGAAGAGCGCTCCCTCCCCCCAGTGGTGGCCGCCAGGGAAACTAGAGAGAAGCGAGAGCAAAAACCCTAGAGAGAGAGAGGGCAGGAAGCGCCTCTCTCTCATTCAAAAAGGACAACATTTTTAAGAACAATTTGATTCTTTAATCTAATCAAGGAGAATATTTAACAAGGTAGATAGAAGATTTTTGGTTGATTAATTGAATCAACAAAGTAATAAATGAAAGCAAACTATGAAAGCGGGAGAAAAAAGGACAACATTTTTAAGAACAATTTGATTCTTTAATATAATTAAAGAGAATATTTAACAAGGTAGATAGAAGATTTTTGGTTGAATAATTGAATCAACAAAGTAATAAATGAAAGCAAACTATGAAAGAATTTTTTGACAATGACAATCACCAAGATGACGAGTTTCACCGCCACCACCTACATATCTGCTCTCTCAGATTACATCACTTAATCACATGATTATTAGAGGGGTCAAGGAAATCATATATCCTTTAATAATATAGAATCTCACAATGATAGATTTTCTTGTAGGTTTGAGATCTGTTACTTATGGATACCAAATCTATCACTAGGAGAATATCCTTCCACAATAATATATAGGATTGAACAATGACTAACTCATATTCTAATCTTAGTTTTCAATCTATGTACGCCTAGGACTGCAATTGACTAGCAAGATGGTAGATAATCATTAGAACATGAATTAAATGGTTGATAAAAAATATAGTATTTCCATATTTTATTATATGATTGGTTATTTGTGTTGTCTTTCTTAAATTGAAACAAGAGAGTTGTACATCGAAATAGAAGACAAGCGAGCAACAAGCTGCGCCTCTAGTCCTTTTTGGATGGCAAAACCAATCCTTTGAAACACTACATCCATACAGTTAGGAGCCATAACATTACTATTCATAACTTTTTGGACCCTCTTTAGAAGCTCCACAACTTCTGGTGCTAAAAATCCAGAAGTATCAAATCCAAAAAGGATGAAGGCGTGCTGATTCTCAATACATGCTTTCTCTTGCTTGGCAACTTTGGATGAAGTAGATTTAAAGGCAGCATGTCCCACTGTAAATGTAAGAACCCATTACACTAAATGAGATTACTCAAAACATAAAACACAATCGATTACCAATTAACTACATACCCAAAAATATGGGTAAATTAAAACCGATTTCAACATCAACGCCCGCTCAAAAACATTAGTATAAGAGCCCAATATCTTTCTTATATCCATACTATGACAAGAATTTGATACAAATTGTTCTATCACCTTAGATACAACATATATACACAGGACAACAATATTCGTATATGCCACACAAACAAGCATTAACATGCTAAAAAAATTTCGATTCATTTGAAACACCATATACAAACTTTTTTTGCTCGGACTTGAGAGTACAAGGATGACTCTAGGACACACCAGACATCTAATCTACTTTCTCCTAGATTCATTACTATAGCTCCTCTTTTCTGCGACATGTTTGTTTTCATCACTTTCAATTACCTAAAAAGATGTGGTGAACCAAAAGGGTAAGACCTATGTCCCAGCAGGAGATATAACTTCCAACAATGCTTATTGTTTACAACATTTTAAACAATAGATAACTGAGCAGTTGGAGTATTTAATAATCAATTTGACAAATTGAACAGTTTAAGTATGCTAAAAAAATTAAGCAAATAATTTTAGCAAAAAGTATGATCATCAATGCATATATATAGATAAAAAATAAATCCATTTCTTTGGATAGATATCTACTCAAATATCATCAAACTGCATCTAATAACAATCATTATCATTAATCTGAGTATCATCATATTCCTTGCTAACAACACAAGCAATCTAGTCGCATAAGCATCCCTGACATCATGAATATGTCTAGTAACATAACATGGCTATCAATATT
Source organism: Alisma plantago-aquatica (assembly GCA_963693085.1). Lineage (NCBI taxonomy): Eukaryota > Viridiplantae > Streptophyta > Magnoliopsida > Alismatales > Alismataceae > Alisma > Alisma plantago-aquatica. Next base: position 954,288,932 of record OY856410.1, on the reverse strand, counting down.
GACATCTCAAATGAAGAGAACAAATCTATGTCATAAATAGAGCTAACATCATATCACAATTAACTGCATAGGCATGATTAGTAGTTTAAGCATTTCTAATTACATAGGCATGTCTAGCAATATTAAACATAGCTAGCAACATCATCTTAACCATCAATGTTAGTATATTTGACAACATAAGCATGTTTACAACTTGAGCATAACTACAACATAAGCATATATATTATCTCATATTGTACCATACACGATCTCAGTGAAAAGAAAGAAAAAAAAGGATATCATCCAATATGAAGCATTGTGTATAATCCTAACAGATAAGATACACGTCCGTCTTACATCTTTTATTATGACTCGGGGAGTTTGAGTCGTACCACCCAAAGTCCAACTGACCCCTGCGAAGGGCTATTCGGTTCCGTATAAGATCTAAGAGTGCCGGCATCCTAAGATCTCTTCCCCTCAGTCAATAAGAGTAAAAAGGCAGTGACATATCAGTCAAAGCTTCCACTACAATGACATATAGTCAAGCTACTAACCACTAGTCCACCCTTGGTACATGCCACAACACTAGAAACTAGGGTATACAAAACCCTCTAATCTGAGGTACAACCATAGTTGTCCTCAATCACATCACATGTCTGAGGCATGCCCATAACCATCCTCTATAACCTGCATTGTGGATAACAAGGATATATCCTCAACTTGCCACCCCCACATACTCAACAGTATCCACTCCTAGTTTCCCTTAGGAATACTCGTTTCACCATCCATCATGTTTTGACACTGAAGATGGATCTACAACACATGGCACTACATGATTAGAGTTCCACTTGATTAGTTATGCCAATTGGGTGAATTAAGGCTACATCAAACAAGTGGACATACAAACCCTAATTCACTTCTAGAAAGCATATATGTATCACAAATTCAAAAGATATAAAACTTATGAACATAATTTCTCATTTCATCACATGGTACTATTCACTTCTCATTCATGAGACCACACTAGTCATCATAATATCACAAGATATAAATCCTTTTAACCATATCACTGGGTATCAACCCTTATCAACACAAGAGGATCACACCTCATTTAGGGCTCAACCATGCCCAAAGGTCATTAAGACCATCATACTATTCCATGCAAGATCATCATTATCTTTCCATGCCTTATAACAAGGCTCAAGAACATCACTAACATATAATACACCAGATCAGCACAATATTGCATTAATGAGCTAGGAGATATTCATAAACAAATCATAACAGGGTTATATTAACATTAAGAATATTCCTTTATTACATAAACATGCAAGGGATCTAGATATGATTAATCCTCATCATATCCATAATGCACATGTTTAGCATAAGAAAGTATCAACCATGTACACATTAAGGTTATGATCATATTAAGGAGGTTATTTCACCATCATGCCATCATATAAGAAGGTTAAACATGAATAATCATCTTTATCTATTTGCATTAGAGTTAGGTTCAACAAGATAAATTATATTAATGTTACTAATCAACAATCATACCCAAACCCTAACTCATGGAATCCCCATTGGATCATAGATGCATAAGGTGAAGCATCACCATCACAATCCATACCATTCTCACGTTTGAATCCACACATGAATATGGTGTAACCATTGAGTTATAGCATACTAAGGTTTCAAAAACAATAAGAGAGTACTCCATGATTGTATTAATCATTCAAGGACTATTCATACCCAATTACCATCATTTAGTTATATTAAAGCTATGTATAACAAGCTATACCTCATTAGGGTTACCCTTTAATTCATTATGGTGATTATAAATCATAATCATATGAGGGCAAGGGTAATACTACAAGTTTGAGGCATTGAACCATAAAATTCTCATAATTAGAATCATAACATCACACTACATGCTTCACCCAAAACAATAGGAATATTAAGGCATCAACTTATAACCATTACATGTTGAAAAGGTAAAGCCATTGGTAGTTTTCATAAGTAAACATCTTGAACAAACCACATATGAAGTCATTGAGTTGTGCTCTAGAAAGAGTCACCATTTTACCCTAGACATCCCTTTATTAATAACATAAAAATTTCCATTGAGAGTAGGGAAAAACTCATAGGCGATTGTTTATTTAAAACAAGTCATCAATAAATGAGCTTCTTAATTTGATCTCATAAAGGAAACCATTTGAATCACTTCATTAGGACCAATATATTAAATTTAGACATCATTCCAATTTCTTGGATGAAGAAACATTATATCTCAACCATTAGGTCAAGAGTTCATATATTAAAACCATCAATTGGAGTATAGGTCCGACCATTGCATCAAATGGCCCAAGAGACTATTGGTTTAAGGCTTATTTGATGCTAAAAATACAAGCTTAACTCACCATAGGATGTGGAGACCTGATTCACCATCGGTAGTGACCATTAAGTCACCATAGGTTGTTAGATCAACACTATATTCATTAATCACCATCGAATATCAAACTAATATCATGATTGATTGATAGCATCATTGGGGTACTTAGTTGTTAATCACTAAGCTTCTAATTAGGCCAACACCTGACCTAAGGGGTGAAATTCAGTTGGCACCCTTGGTCACCACCATCAGTTGTCATAAAGACAATACCATAGGATTGTTGCAATGGTACCACCATCGGGTCATGGGTTTATAGAGGAAATCAACTTTAAACCCTAAAATTGACCATTGGTTGACATGTGCTTAGCAACATAGGTTGTCAAACCAACCTGATCCAATTCATATTATACCTTAGGAAGAACGTACACATCAATGCATGTTCATATAGAACTGAAATCATAACAGGGAGCATTATAAAAATCAAAATCCAAGTCAAGCATAGCTTTTTAGTGCAAGGATCATCATTTTCAAGCAAAAACATGAGCTAGCAACCTTATGGTAAGCAATAAACGTGGAGCAAGTTATAAAACTTGCCTCTAATTAGAAGACAGAATCCCAAACAGAAGAAAACACGAGAAGCTAGGATAGGAAATCCAAGCATATGCTGTGAACTCGTCCATCCAACACCTTTCTTCATCAAATGAGCAAACCCTGAGCATAAGGTGCAAGAAACATAGGGTTTTAGAGCTTTAGAGCAATTTCTACCATGGAACAACAATGTTATGACTTGGAGAAATATAGGAGGAAGAATAACAAAGAAATAAATGGAGTAAATAAGGTAATACTTACACTTTTAGATCACGATCACTAGAAAGGAGCTTTAGAAACCCTTAAAGGAAGTCAATTGTAACCGTAGAGCTTTTTCCCCAAGAAGATCCCCACTTTCTTCTTCCTTGGACATGAACTTCACAGTATCATAGAGGGAGAACGAGGTTCATAGAAGGAGGGAAGTGGTGGAGAGAAAATGGTTTGTTTGGGTTCTTAAGGATAAGTATATAAAACTTTAAGATAAAGTAAAAGAAAAAGTTGAAGTTCGAGTATCTTTCCAAGTGTCCATGTCCTTAAACTATTAAGAATATACAAGCACACACACAAGCAGCTCCCCCACCATCAATATAGACCTGATTAGCTCTCTTTTGTCAAATTTCTAAGCCAATCAAATAATTCATTACTTGATAGCTACTAAAGGTAGCTCATCCATGAAAGGGTAAACCCTAAAATACCCTTGAAGAAAACACCTTCAAACCATGGATCAACTAGGAGCCCCATGGATCAACAAGCTCAAGAATGATGAGAGAACATACAAAGAACATAATAAAGTGATAAGTTTCAAAGAAAACCTCTCAATTGGGTAAATTGTAGAAAAGTCCAATATGTGCATAAAATTGCATAACTTGCACAAACAATGTCCAAATTGGACCAAACTTGAAACTTAAGCTTGTATTATGATTAAAAAACATAAAAAAAGGTTAGATTAATGTTCTAAACATCCAATTATGATAATTAAGTATGTTCAACAATTTAAGGTTAGTGGTCTAACAATAAATGCCCCACTCTTCAATCCCACCAAGAGAGAAACTCCTGTCAAATCTACACACGCATGTTTCCCTCCTACCCATTCAAAAAAAAATATATCAGTAGGTCTCAGTGTGGATCTCCCCTCTTGTGGATCAGTTAAAAAGTTCACAGGTGCTTCTTTCTTAGCAACAACACCTGCACGTCTGAGTACATCAAATAGAATGTCTCTAGCAAGATTGTGTCTATACTTGAAACCTGGAAGCTCCCTACAATGAACCACATGCTCCTCAAAAGTGTCCAAACATGCCTTACGACAAATTGGACATATCTCATTGACTTGAAATAAAGGAATCATGAGACGATATCTGAAGATACTATAATACTCCACCGGTGACATGTGCAGACCAAGTCCATCAATAGGAATAGCACAGAGAAAATCTTAAGCATGATCAACTTGAAGACACCCAAACACTGCCTTCTATCTAATGGTCATGTCAAACTTAACCTCCATGTCCTCAATTATTTTACTAAAATGAGCACTCGCCAAAGCATTTTGGGCCTTTGGGGGGATGGTGTCCTTTCTAGAAAAACAACTGAGGTTGAAGGAGGGAATCGTGACATAAAGACGATCTAGAGCATAATCAAAGTCAGAGTCCATATCGTGAATCTTGCTATCTTGCAAGATGTGATCCTGAAGCACCTAAGATTGGGCCCTGGATGCCACGAAAGCATACGAGGAAGCCTCAACTATTGAATATAGTCCCAATCCACTAAGTCAAATGGGAGATGAAGCCACCATCCATTGGAGGTCTCTAAAAAAGGGACGTCCACAAACTACAATGTCTTCAATAGACCCTCATAAGCCTTTATCAAACAATATTTCTGCCTCCTTTATGTACATAGGTTGACAAGTCCTCAAACCAAATAGATGTTTTGCAATACCCATACACGATCAAAGTAAAAGAAGATCACTCTGGGGGTCACCCAACTGAGGTAGAAGATGCATCAATTTCATAGCCTTAGAAGCCCTCTCCATAGACAAACCCTAAATAAAATTTCTATCTCTACTAACATCTCCTCCAAGCAACTTCACCCCTAACAAAGGTCTTCCAATATCCATTGGGAATAGCTCTTTGTGAAGCTCTCTACCATCACATGTAGGTCAGCAAAGAATATTTCGAACCAGACCCAAATCTGGTCCACACTGCTGAATGATATCCAGAACCTTGGCCACCTCCTCTGTGTTCCCAATAAATGTTCCATCATAAAGACACCACACATGAAGTAGAAGCTTGCAGTTATCCCTAATATGATGGATAAGTCGATGTAGTACAAGGGAAAAAGAAGTGGGCCCAAAGGATCACCTTGTTCCACCCCAGTGGCTGACTAGATATGTCAGTCCCCAAGGTATAGCCTTGCTACCTGGCCATACAAGAACTCCACCCACAAGGAAATAGATGGACATCTCACCCTCACCTTACAAAGTAAGGCAGACCTATCAACCACATTGAAGGCATTAGAAAAATCCACTATGAGTATGTATAGAGAACCATCGCTATGCCACACATTCAACACTCTTTTGACACCGTGCAAAATAGCCTCTGCCCCACCAGATACACCCACTCTAAACTAGAAGTCATTAAGATACTTGGCCACATATTTACTCACTCCTTCCAGAGAAACTTTGAACACTAGGCATCTCTAAATTGTGCCAACTACGATGGGGCGTATGCCGTTGTCAGGCTTAAGTAGCAGTGTAAGCAATGCAAAAGCTATAAACTCTTCCAAGCATAAGGGACATCTCCCTTCCAACCATAAATTAACCATGAGGGAGATGGCATGTAGGAGGTCAGTGGACACGACAAACCCCTCTCCACACATAGTATCAAAGATGTGTTGGGCCCTCAAACCGTCTCTACCACAAGAAGTCCCTTTAGGAAAAGACTTGATACACCCAAGAATAGTGTCAACTTCTGCTATAAGAGGAGCTTCAGAGAAAAGAGAAATTGGCAAGGAAGGAGGTGGCTTGTATGGGTGTTTCGCCTCCATAACCCTTATGGTATCTTCATTGTACGGTGCCACGCCTGATGAAGACAACACTTTCACGGCTGCTATGAAATGACCATCTACAACCTTGTGAAGGCACTTCCTGATGCTGGGATTTACTTTTTATCTCCCTCCTCAGAGTAGAAACTGTCATGGTCCATAGCCTCAGGTTCAGGAGCATTCAACACCTTGTCCACTAGCTTAGCAATACGGTCAGATTCTTCCCATGTAGAAAGTGAGGTAAGAATAAGACATTGTTGTAGAGATTTCCTGTTGCTGGACATGCTATATCGTCTGTTCTGAGGATGAAACACTTGTAAAGTACAATGTGAAAGAAGCAGCAGTCTCACCCAAGCAGATAAGGATCCTGGCTCAACAATCACTATGTAAAGATATGCCTTCAAGGCTTGAGAGAAAGCAAGTCAACAATTATGAGGAATGCTCTTCACTATTGTGATAGGTGCTCTAAAGACTCGATCGAGAAGCCTAGCATCTAGGACCAACCCCTCCATAGTAGTACAGATCTTGAGACTCTTTTAAAGAGGCTTTAAGATGCATATAATGGGACTTTCAATCTCTCTCATCTCATTAGTGACCCGAACAATACCATCATCATGATGGCATGCATGACTCGAGGCTTGTATCTTCATACACTTCTCACATAACCACTGATCAAGGACCCTAAAGGTCTCATGTATGCCAAGAAATTAGCCATAGTTCTTTTGAAGAGCTCCCCATAATGTGGTACATCGATCCTCACTGGAGAGGTGTGCTCTCTTGAGATGATAGGTCATACGTGTGAAGCCTTTTCTACCCTCTCTACTATCTAGGAAACAATGAAAATTCTAAAAGGGACAATATAAGATCCCTCTATCATAATTCTAAGAAGGGTGCAAAGACTGTGGTTGGTGGCTGGATACATGATGCACACTAGCAGGAGGAATTTCTCCTTCTTCTAGATCAGACATGTTGTTGCTCTTGTACCTGGCCGTCTTTGTAACCACAAGACCACCTGAAGGTGTACCCACATCATCACATGTTGAATGAGGGTGCCAAATGGGAAAGTGCCAAGCGATGCCCTTTCCTTACTTTAGATTGCTGTCCAATTATTCTAGGGCTTCATCTAATTCCTCGTCTTCCCTCCCTGTTACCTGGGAATCCACAATAGCAAGCAAACTCCTGATCTTCATTTTCGGCTCCACACTACTCATGATCAACGTGGATATGGGAGAGGGTCACAGTTTTGGCAGTCGTACGTGAAGGGGATTAGAGGAGAAGGGGACTAGTTTGTATGAAGGGAGATGAGGTGGATGACTGCTGGGTAGTGGGGCTAATTCCCCATGCCCCAGTAGATCGATTTACTTCATACTCATGTTTAAGTTACCATATGAATGAGTGAAGAATCAAAAGCTCATGAGACAGTAGTTTTTTGAAGGAGAGAATCTTTGGTCTTGACCACTCCCTTAACATGACTAAAATCTTTGGTCACCATCTTCTGTGGAGTGAGTCTTCACATCAAGCCTTCGAATTTTGTCTCTGGATCTCCCCTCGGTGACAACTAGGATTTTGTATGGGAGAGACAAGATGTGAACCACTACCATGGATGTTCCACAAATATTTTCATGTGATCATTAATAAAAATATTTAACAAGTAGATAAATCATTGTTGGTTTATTAACTGAATCAACAAAGTAAGACATGAAATCAAACTATTAAAGAAATTATTTTTAGCAATGATAAAATCTTTGATCTTGACCACTCCCTTAACAATGACTAAAATCTCTGGTCACCATCTTCTTTGGAGTGAGTCTTCACATCAAGCCACTAGTACAGAAATGGTCTGTAGCGTCAGTGTTTTTAAGCATGTAGCGTCACTTTTTAACCAAATCCTAAGTGGGCGTCGCTATAGAATTTTACCTATAGGGTCGGTCTTTTTAACCAAAGAAAACCGACCCAATAGGCTGTAAAAAATGAGGAAGAAACTGTGGCCAAGGTTGTAAGGTCAGTTATCAAGATCAATCTGTAGACCTGTAGCATCGAGTTTCTTAAAAACTGACCTTAGAGGTTCACTCTAAGGTCGATTTTTTAAGAAAACTGATGCTACAGGTCTACAAATTGATCTTGACAATCTGTAGATCTGTAGCATCAGTTTTCTTAAAAAAACTGACCTTAGAGTGAACCTCTAAGGTCAATTTTTTGAGAAAACCGATGCTACAGGTCTACCGATGAGCTTTACAATCTGTAGACCTGTAGCATAAGTTTTCTTAAAAAACCGACCTTAGAGTGAACCTCTAAGGTCGGTTTTTTAAGAAAACTGATGCTACAAGTCTACAGATTGTAAGCAGACACGGTCGTGCTACGCGGCACGGCCATGCTACCATATCCCAACATGGCCGTGCTACATAGCACGACCGTGCTACCAGAAGCAACACAGTCGTGCTACCAGAAGCCAACATGGCCGTGCTACGTGGCATGGCCGTGCTACATGGCAGAAATAGAAACATAACAGAAGAACAAGAAAAACCAGGATACGGGAGAGTGGAGCATTGATGCTCAACCGTCACCATTCCAAACCGTATATAAATAACAAAAATGATTCATATATTCAGTTGAGTTACACATATTCACATCATAATCTACAAAATGATAGATTGCAAGTCTGAGATGCATGGAGTACTAAAATCACATACATAAATGGAGCTGACATATTTAATCCAATGCTATATTGACTTCATTTAGAAAAACATCTGACCACTCTTTTCAAAATTCATTTAAGTCCTCAAGTGTGTAAGGCTGAGTTGTAAAGATCTGTAATAGAAAATGCACATGCTAATATTTTATAAAATGACTAAAATCACTTGAAAATTTATGATGTTATCCTTTATTACCTGATCTATAGTCTGAATGTCATATGGTGCTTTGTTTGACAATAGCTTGCATATATTTCATTAGCCACAAGACCAGTCATTATTTTGTATAGGACACTACAAATAATGAATTATACTTAATGTTAGTAAACTACTATAAACAGGAGTTCAGATAAAAATATAACAGTTGACATATAAGAGTTAAAAATTAATACATATAAGATTAAGCAGTTGTCAAAGTAGTTACCTTGACATTTGTCACTTGCCATTTTAGAACCTACAAGTATACATATATTAAGTTAAACATCATGTATCGATGATCTCATCTATAAACCCTAAAGTGTCAATCTGAGACTACACAATGTCTACCCTCATATTTCTGGAATGTATATAATGATTACATATGTGATTGATAAAAAAATATAGATATGAAAGAATACATATTTTTATTATTGGTTGATTTACTAGTAAAAAAATGGCACATTGGGAGAGTGAGAATATTATACCTCACTTGTAGGCTGAAGAAGAAATATATGCAAGTCAACAACAAGTCAATAGCACCTGCAACAACACAAATGCAAAATTTATAAATTTTGAAGTTTCTACAACTCAGCCAGCACGACCGTTCTACCCAGCATAGCTGTGCTTCCCAGCACGGACGTGCTACCTGGTCAGTTGCATGATAGTAAAAAGAAAATGGAGTGAGACGGAAGAGACAACCGTGCTACCTTGAGAAGAACCGGATGGTGGGGGAGCTTGTGCGGGAGAAGAACTGGAGAAAGAAGGTGCACGACCCTTGCAACACCGTAGGTGTCGTCCGTGCTACCTGGTCAGTTGCATGGAAGTAAAAAGAAAATGGAGGAGTGAGGCGGAAGAGACAACCGTGCTACCTTGAGAAGAACTGGATGGTGGGGGAGCTTGTGCGGGAGTAGAACTGGAGAAAGAAGGTGCGCGACCCTTGCAACGCCATAGACGTCGTCACCATTCAAGGAAGAAAGCAGATGGGCGCTGTCTCCAAAGTGCATGGCGTCGGAGATGGTGGTCGATCTGGAGGCGTCGGAACCGTACAAAGAAGAAAACGATGGTTGGGCATCATCGTCCAAGAAGGGGTGCCGATTTGCCTCTCTTTGGGTGTGGATTTGGTTGGGAAGGTGACCTTGGAAGCAGTGGCAATTTGCTTCTCTTCGGGAGCGGGAGCAGGAATGGGGAGACGAACAAAATGAAATAAAACACAATGAAACACGACTCATCTTTGGTATAATATCAGCCTGACCTCTAGGGTCGGTTATCTCAAAAAACTGACGCTACAGAGACTAAGTGGTGCCTGAATTTTTTGAGACCATCTCTATGGTCGGTTATTTGAAAAAACCGACCCTAGAGGTCAGGGTCTATAGAGTCGGTTATTTGAAAAAACCGACCCTACAGACTAAGTGGTGCCCGAAATTTTTGAGACCATCTCTAAGGTTGGTTATTTGAAAAAACCGACCCTAGAGGTAAGGGTCTATAGGGTCGGTTATTTGAAAAAACTGATGCTAGAGTTCCAAAGCGGTACCCGCGTTTTTTTGTTGACCCTATAGCATCGGTTATTTGGAAAATCCATCACTATAGATCGAGGTGCGAAGCCAAATTTGCACAAATTTTTGCCGCGAGAAACCCGTAAGGTCAGTTTTTTTTATAAAGCCGATGCAGTAGTCTATTAGGTCAGTTATTTTAGTAAAAATGACGCTATGGGCAACGACGTTACAAGCCAAAAATGTAGTAGTGAGCCTTCAAATTTTGTCTCTGGCTCTCCCCTTGGTGACAACTAGGATTATGTATGGGAGAGACAAGACATGAACCACTACCATGGATGTTCCAAAAATATTTTCATGTGATAATTAAGACAAATATTTAACAAGTACATAAATCATTGTTGGTTGATTAACTGAATCAACAATGTAAGACATGAAATCAAACTATTAAGGAAATTATTTTTAGTAATGATAAAATCACCAGGACGATGGGTTTCACCACCTTCCCCTACATATCTGCTCTCTCACATTACATCACTCACTCACATTTTTATTAAAGGGGTCAAGGAAATCATATTCCTTTCAAATTATCGAATATCACAATGACAAATTTCTTTATAGGTTTGAGGTCTCATTACCTACAGATCCCGAATCTATCACCCACGAGAACACCCTTCCATGAGCATATATGGGATTGAAAAATGATCAACTAGAATATCCAATCCCATGTTTCAATCCATGTAGGCCTAGGATTGCAATAGACAAGAAAGATGGGTAGCAAATTCTTAGAAAATGCGTTAGTTAGTTAATAAAAAATCTAGTATTTCCACTCAAATATCAACTCACAATTTGATATAGGCAACATGGATAATTCTCGTGGCCCAGTATATGGATATACTTCTAGATCACATTCAAGATACAAGATAAATGAGAAAACAAGAAAAATCTCATGGAGAAGATAGTATTGTAGAGGAGAGAATTCATGGTCTTCATCACCATTCCCAATCTAGAAGTATATGGATATACTTCTAGATCACATAATTCTATGTCACAATCTTCAGTGAAACACATCTCCGTCAAGCCTTTGGATTTTTTCATCATATCTCCTCTTGGTTATGACTAGGGTTGTGGATGCAAGAGATAGTGTAACATATAAGATTTTGGCATCTAGACTTAATTTAAGCTATAATTTATTACTGTCCTTGCTCGAAAGGCTACTTGATCTCCCCCAACTTATATTTCAATGAACTAAGAGTAGCCTTGAATGTTGTGTGAAAAATTTAATTTTTAAGGTTCTAGTTTGATACAATTAGATTAATACCCATTTGGGTCAAACACAAATAATTGACTTTAGAATCACAACAAAATACATCTCAATTAAATCATGAAATTAAGAAGAATTGACAAGGACAATTGAATTTGGAGATTAGATTGACAAACATGTGAAAGTTATGACTTTGAGATGTTTTATGATAATGATTAAATTGCAGTATTGACACTTAAAATATATATTGAAAGGAAATAATAGTTGTTGTGAATACTAGTACACAATCTTACTAGCATAGGTGGATTGAGGAAATTGGGGAGTGAAGTTACAAATTTATTGAGTTCTGAATGGGTTTGTTACCCCCATGAAAGTTTTGCCATAGTTGATACTAGTTAATATTTAGCTATCATAGCCCTTCCTTTCTATTTTCCATCAACACTTAAACCGGATTTGAAACAAACACAAAGATAATAAAGATGCGAGAGGCGAGCCATTCCTAGACTTGTCATTTCATCTCTTCACGTATGTGTTGCTTTCATCATCCATGGAAACAATCAATACCAACACAAATGATACAAACTAGTACCCATGGGAGCATTAGAAAATCACTTGGTATCTTCTACTCAACGAAACACAGACTGTTTCTAATACCCTAAACTGTCTTGACACCATAATTACCCTCCTTGTAGCAGGATAAATGAGAAAACAATCATTACTAGCCATCATTCTTCTTCATAGCAAGTCGAGACCTCCTTAATCCTACCTTACACCTCATTTCTTCTTCACCATTTCAACCTTAGAAATACAAACTCCTCACTTTATATAACCACCCAGATCTACAACCCTAAACTCTAGACTAGATAGACATGCAATGGTGTAGCTTCACAACAAACCAACTTTGACACCAGTGATAAGACTTATCCTCACTCCCTCACATCCTACCCGAAAACCTACAATCGAAGCTTTCAAATCACATGTAGTTGATGTGGCATAACTTCAGTCCTACCAACGTCGAACATCTGATGCCACCTATGTCTCCTTTTTAGTTTTAGTCTGACATCCTTGCTAGTGTCTGCCCAACTGACCCTATAGGACCCCAGAAATCATGAGCCACCTCTATGCACAATATTGATTATATATATAACCTAGTTATGAATGAGGATAATGGAAGATACAAATACCACTCCTAGATGGAAAACCTAGTCAGAAATAACAATATAAACCGAATATCAATTGATTCCAAGCCATATAGTGACAAATATTCCTCTATAATTGTAGATCTCTTGCCTCTTGGAGTCAATACTTGGATATTTTTTTTTTGCATTTTGGATACTTATAATTCAAAGGAACAAAATTTGTATTACTTTTGGAAAGTTAAAATTCCCTCTTGAAAGCATGCATAGCAGATAAGTTGGTCATCCTAAGTTGTTTGAAAACTTTAGCCTTCTTCTTTGAAAGACCACCAATTTTTTTTCTTCTAAAAGTAGCGGCTCACTATTTAAACGTCGAAAAGGACATGCTAGTGCCCATTAGTTTGGTGGAGTTATCTTCCACGTCACTATGCAGAGTTAAAGGACATATGGTCCCTTAGTATATTGGCAATCTTAGTTAGTGTGTTTTTGTTCTTCATACGAGAGAACACATGGCTTTCCCAACAACTAGACATTTACACGTGCTATCTATTTGAAAATTTGAGTTACTAGTCTCTAAAGTTGATACCATTGAAATCCATATTCCCAATTCATGCTTGCCTACATTGTTTAATCCTTTGAATTTTTCCACAAAAATCCTCTGTATCTAGGTTCATACTTTCACTTTCCAAATATCAATTTTGTACCAGTCATTTGCAGACCTATATTTTCCTTCTTGGGGTCCATGTGTAGTTTTGTTCCCTTAGGAAATTCATGCATCGATGATCAAAGCAAGACCTAAAAGAGACATACACGAGTTGTTCCCTGTTGAAGAGTAGATAGAAAATCAATGCTCATTCTTAATTTTGTAATCCTACGTATAAGCTTCTATGACCATGATGTAATGCATGACTATAAAAATATCTGTTTGTACTTTTTTATATATTTTTTAAAGATTTGATCATAAGGATCAAATCTTTACAACATGGCATCAGAGTTATAAACAATCGACAGTCATACATGTCTCCTAGAATATAAGGTTAATTAAAAATTATAAATGCAACACTTAGACCTTAGGCATGTAGCTGACACCAAACCCTAGTATCTCTAGCTTAATTATTAGTATCTACCTAGACTTCAAGTAGGGACCACTAAGAGAGTAGGAAGCCATATTTGTACCCTAGCCTACAATGCACACAATTCCTATATTAGCTTCTAGATTCCTCCTTCAGACATATATTTACTTGGAATTATGGATGATGAAGACGTATTATAAATATATGAGTGTACATGTATCATGAAAAGTAGAATGAAACGGCAACCAACCTCATTGATATATGAGATGGGTACAGTACCCTAGTTTTTCCTTAATTTAGAAGACCCACACATAATGCAAACCTACAAAGATAGAATGAATATATAAATCCTAAGATTATTTGATTCATATAAATCTACTTACATTTAATAACGTCTAATTGAATATTGAAAAATATGTGAAAATGTTTGAACTTAAATGAAAATAAGTTTACTATAAATCTATATAATAAATAAAATAATGAGAAATAATAATCACCATGTAAGTGGAACGAGCTAAGGTGTCTAAGGAAGGATGTTTAGTAAATGTTCTATCATAATTACTCCCAATCCACTTGAGTGGTGGTGGGATTTTCTCACTTTACATACAAACTTGGGCAAGTTGATTTCTACTACTTAAGAAAATCATACATCTTGATCAAAGTCACCTACCCAAGTTCATATTTTAAAAAAATGTGTTTGTGTATAATGGCCAGTATTATAAGGAAAATAAATTATACCATGACATATAGGAGAAACCCTACTCAATACATAACTTGTCACAAAATAGTAAATCCACTTATTTTTTTATATTTCTACTCAAAGGAAATTTTCTCACTATGAATTTGACATATGTACCCTTAAAAGAAGCTCAATCGAGAAAAAGTTAATCAACTATGAGAAATAATATTTTTATTTATAGTTAAGATGTTGGAAAAATTAATAGTTAGAAATAAAAATTTCATGAATACAATATTAGATACATAAAAGTAGAAAATAGAAGGTCACAGAAAAGTCAATTTGAATCCAACATGGGCTATGTTGTAATTAATAATAGTTGAATTGAAAAATATATTACGATTGATATAGTATTGAACCCTCAGACATATAGAACTTTGGGGAATAAATATGGTATTTATATGAAACCCTACTCAACTGAAAACAATGAAAATAAGTATATTTTTGATACAATATAAACACCAATCAAACATTAGTGATAAATATATTGGATTAAACCAGTGATGTATTAAGCTTAACCTTGATAAATGTAGCTTGACCAATAATCTTGTGGTATAACTCAAACTTTTGATAATGATGACCAATACTCACAAATTGTTCTATTAGAATATGATGTTAGAAGTCTTATGGACTAGTCATCATTAAGCACTAAATTCAATAATAAATATACTTTCAAAAGTAGTATTTGCACCTAAATCAGCATGGTAATTTCATGTTTGTAAATGAGTTGGCTGATCGCCATGGGTAGGATCTATGTTAGTGAAAGAAAATTTTTATTAGGTGTTTGAATAGAAGCTGTTCTAAGATAATAGAAAGTATGTTGGAGAATTATTGGATTCGATCCTAGTAGAAGGAAGATTTTTAAGAATGATTTAGTTTTGAGGAGGAAGTATCTTTAAAGAATGGAAGAGTTGTAACACATCATATTTTGGTCTCTAGACTTATTTAAGATATAATTTATTACTCTTCTTGCTCGAAAGCCTCATTGATTTTTTCACGACTTATATTAATAAAAAAAGTAACCTTGATTGTCGTGTAAAAATTATTTTTTAACGTTCTAATTTGATATAGTTAGATTAAGACCCACTACGGGTAAACTTGGGTCCATCACAGGCTTTGGATACATAACAAATACATCTTCAATTCGATCATTAAATTTAAAAAGTTTGACGAGGACGACTGAATTTGGAGACTGGATTGACAAACATGTGAAAATTATGACTTTGGAAATTTAATGACAATGATTAAATTGAGGTATTGATACTTAAAAAATTTACATTGAAAATAATCGTTCCCGTGAACACAATACACAATTCTACTAGCCTGGTGGATTGAGGAAATCGGGGAAGATGGAATGAAGTTACACATTTATTGAGTTACGAAACGGGTTTGAAACCCCGTGAATGTTTTGCCATAGTTGATATTAATTAATTCTTAGCTATCGCAAGATTCACAACCCTTCCTTTTTCCTTTCTGTCCACACTTAAAATGGTTTTGAAACAAACAAAAGAATAATCAAGCTGCTAGAGACGATCCATTCATGGACTCGTTGTTTGGTCTCTTCACGTGTGTGTTGCTTTCATCCTCCACAAAACCGATCAAGACCAGGAAACGGCGATACAAGCCCATGCCCCGGGGAGCATAGAAAAATTGCTTGGTATCTTCTACTCAATGGCAACATAGACTGGTTCTAGTACCCCATAGTCCTGCCGCCATGGTCACCCTCCTTGCAGTAGGAGAAACAGTAGAATAGTCGTTACTGGACGTCAATCTTCTTCGTAGCAAATTAAGACCTCCTTAAACCCTACCGTACCTCGTTTCCTCTTCGTCATTGTAACCCTAGTAATACCAACCCCTCACCCTATATAACCACTCGGATCTACATCTCTCCTTACCAAATCATACATACCCGCAACATCATAGCCCCACAACTAGCCGACTTCGACGCCAGTGACAAGCCGTCTCCTTACCCCCTCATATCCTACCTAGAAAGCTACATTCTGAGCTTTTGGATCACCGGCACTCCATATGGTGAACTTTAGTCCTGCCGACATTAGACATCTTGACGCCACCTACCTCACCTCATCTGTTTCACTCCGACATCCTTGCTACGTATGCCGCAACCAACCCTCTAGGACTCCAGAAATCATGAGCCACCTCTCGTGCTCGCAGATATCAATAGTCTCCTCCATGACAGCCGTCAACGCCAGTCCAACTCTGATCAGGCCTGAGAACACCTTATAGCCACCCTAGTTTTGCCATGAACTCTGCTTCCGATGATCATAGTCATCACAACCAATCACAAACTCTTCCATGTCGCTAGAGAGCTAGAGGATTGGAGAGTGATAGAAATTCATACTGAAATTTGGGGAAGATTCCATGACTGGTCAGCAGCGAGATACAACTCTAGTGTACGACGGCAGCGATACGACAGACGGAGGCAAAACAGAAGTGACCCTGCAACCGGAAGCAATGGATATGAGAGAAGACCAAATCCATATGTATAATAAATATATTGTCCCTCTTTCATCATCAAGAGACAAAACAGTAGTGGGAACTTGTCCAACCCAACAAATGCATCCTTTCAAGAAAATACATAATAATAAATATATACATAATTATTTTGGGCCACAAAAAAAAGATATTTTAACATTTTCCCACTTTGGCTCAAAATGCCATGGCAATAAATTTCTTCTTCTTCTTCCAAATGATGCTCAATGTGCATACTTCCACACATGAGAATAAGATATGAGTCATAGCAGTTGATACTTCAAAATTGAGTACTCCCTTCTATGCACCACAATATCTAAAATCTCATGTGTAGTAGCATAAATTTTATGAATATATTGACCTCACACATATTCTTTGATCTAACTTTATGTCAAAACTGACATTCTGTTATAACAAGTATTGAAACAGAAATAGCGAGTCAAATATGTGATCACATAATAAGTATTACATTATCACATCACATTAACCATTACACATCAAATGACTTTTTCAGACCCATATTCTTTACATGAGATGTATACAACCCTGGAGCTAGCCCTTTTGTAAGAGGATCTGATATCATATATTGTGTACCAATTTGATCAATCATTATCATCTAGTGTCAACTCACTCATTAACAACATAGAGCTTTATGTCTAGGTGTCTGCATGCAGTGGTGCTTTAATCATTATTAGTAAAAGTGTCTGCAACTTCATTATCACAACATATATGTATTGACTTATGAATTGAATCAACAATTTTAAGGTATTGTATCCTATTCTTAAGCCAAATAACAAGCTATAAGATCAACTTTCATGGTGGCTGATGCCGTAGTCTTTTGTTTGACACTCCTCTATGATATCGCACCACTAGCAAGTAGAAATATATAGCCCGTTGTAGACTTTCTACAATCTAGACAGCCAATAAAATATGCATCTGAATATCCTGTAACCTCAAAATAGTTTGTCCTTCTATATATAAGCATGTAATCCTTTGTCCCTTACAAGTACCGCATCACGTTCTTCATGTCTCTTCAATGGTTAATGCCTGGGTTACTTTAGTAACGACCAAACATTCCAATAGAAAAAATAATATCTGGTCAGGTGCATACTTGAAGATATTGTAGGCTCCCAACTGCATATGTGTATGGTATCTTTCTCATTTCATTCCTTTCAATGTCATTATTAGGACACTGCTTGGAGTTAAACTTATCTCCTTTAACTATAGGTGTAGGTCCAGGTAAACAATTTTTCATTCCATATTTCTCTAAAACTTGAGATATATAAGCCTTTTGGGATATTCCAAGTATGCCTTTAACTCAATCTCTATGAATCTCCATACTAAGTACACACACGGCTTCACCCTTGTATTTCATCTCAAAACTAAAAGAAAAAAACTCTTTGGTTTCATTTAATATGCTCAAGTTATTACTTGCTAGTAGAATGTCATATACATAAAGAATCAATATTATAAACTTATTCCCACTGACCTTGAGGTATATACACCTATCAAAAATATTTGCTTTAAACCCAAAAGATGATATAATGATGTTAAACTTTATATACCATTGTCAGGATTCTTATTTAACTCCATAAATTGATTTCGTTAGTTTGTAAATCATATGACTTCTATTCTCATCAATGAAACCTTTTGGTTGTTCCATATAGGCTTCTTTAGATAAATCCCCATTCAAAAATGCCACTTTTACATTCATTTGGTGTAGCTCAAGATCAAAATGAGCCACTAAGGCCATGATTACTCTAAAGGAGTCCTTTGATGAGACTGGAGCAAAGGTCTCTTTGTAATCAATGCCTTCTTTTTATGTGAAACCCTTCACAACTAATCTAGCCTTGTACCTCTCAATTTCACCATTTGAGTTCCTTTTGATCTTAATGAACCATTTGCAACCAATAGGTTTAATACTCTTTGGTAAAGATACAAGGTACCATACTTGATTTTTGTTCATGGATGCTAGTTCCTCCTCCGTGGCATCAAGCCACTTCGAGGAATTTTCACAATGCATTGCTTGTGAAAAGGATAAGGGATCAATATCTTCAAAGTCTACATTTGGCTCTTGAATGTATACAACATAGTCAGATGGGATGGCATGCCTCCTGAATCTTGTAGATCTTCTTAGTTCCACATTGGATTCTATAATTTTTGTAGGCTCGACAGGTTGTTCTTCATCATGATTATGATCAACTTGTTCATTTACAACATGACAAGGAGCATGATCTAATTCCATTGGCTCATACACTTGACAATTATTCATGGGAACAATAATTGGATAGCCTATACGTCTTTGACTAGGTGCAAGTGTAAGTGAAATATCCTGCATTTCATCAAAAGATATATTATGAAGTAGGTCATTCCCACTAAGATGATGATCCTCCAAAAATCTAGCCTTACCCGTCTCAACTATTTTTCATGGGTGAGATGGACAGTAAAATATATATCCCTTTAACCTTTCTAGATTACCAATAAAGAAACCACTAGTGGTTCTTGGGTCAAATGCCTTCTCGTGTGGACTGTAGATTCTAACTCTTGTACGGCATCCCCATATCTGCATATAATTCAAGGATGGTTTCCTTCATGTCTATAATTCATATGGGATTTTCTGGACAGACTTGCTAGGAACCTTGTTTAATATATGCACACCCGTCTTTAAGGCCTCACTACACATTGTAGAAGGAAGGAATGAATTACAAAGCACTACACAAACCATTTCCTTTAGTGTTCGATTCCTTATTTTAGCTATACTATTTTGACTTGGTGTGCCTGACATTGCATATTGAGGTAAAATACCAACTTCTTGAAGGAAATGAGAAAATGGTCCCTTTCTTTGTTCCATCTTAGTGAACCTTCCATAATATTCACCTCCTCCATCTAATCTAACTATCTTAATCACTTTACCTAATTGTTTCTCCACTTCAACCTTAAAGTCCTTAAAGGCTTGAAAAACCTCACTTTTTCATTTAATAAGTAGATGAATATATATGGTGAATAGTCATTGATAAAGGTTGCAAAATATTTCCCCCCTATAAAATAAGGTAGAAAAGGTCCACTAATATCCATGTGAATTATTTCTAATGTTCCATCACTCATCTTGGCATCCTTTTTATTAGTATTGATTTTCTTAGCTTTATGCATTCAATACATGTTCCAAAATCATTAAAGTCTAAAGGACCTAAAATTCCCTTCTTTACTAATATTTGGATTCTTTCTTTAGAAATATGTCCCAACCCTCTTTTTTTTGGGAAAATCTGGGTAAATATATTCCAAACCCAAGAATTGGGGCAAAGTTACAAAGTGGAACCAACGTGCAATTTACAAAGCCTTAAATGAAAACATTTAACCAACAAAGGTAGCAAGCTTGACACTAGCATAAATTCCAATTTCTCATCATGTTGGAAGGGATGCTGGCTATCTTAGCTTTATACAGATTATAAAGCATCTTAATGTTTGCTTTAGTGGTAGCAAAGAGGTCCACATAGTCCACCTCCTTACCCCCATGTTTTCTCATGTTGCGTTCGGACCAGAGGGTATGAACACATGCACTGAGAACCCAAAGTTCCAAGATGGCTTGAGATTTCCTGACCCTACCAATATCACATAGACATTGGACTAATGAAAATGAGCACCTGATGTTCTACTTGAGTTGAGATCATCCCCAAGGATATCTCCAGAATGAGCAACTACTAAAAAGATGTTCAACTATTTCATTATCATTTTGACATAGGCATCATCGGGTGTCCACATTAGGAGACCATGTACTAATTTTCTCCATGGTAGGTAGAAGAGATTTGATCACTCTATATGTAGATAGGATCCACTTTTGATGATGATGAGGAAGCCATAGATTCCTGAAAGCATCATCTTCATTTTTTTTTGTCGACAAAGGTCCCATAGGCCCGAATCATCAAGATTGATGAAGTTAGGCCATACATCGTTCATTCTACTCCATGATGTTGAGTAGCCTTTGATATATCTGGGTGTGATACTGAGGTCAGAACTGTATCTTAACCTCATCCAAGAGCTTCATACAGACTCACCAAAAAGCATCTTTCTCACTCTTCTCATGGTGTGATAATTAGATAGATTAGTCAATAGTTTCAAGTCAAGGCCACCTTCAGCTTTAGGAAAAGCAAGACGAGACCAACTGGCTGAATGAATTGGGATGCACCAAATGAAACACTGAGCATGATTTCCATGTGATGTAGGATAGAGTGTGAAACCTCACCTTTCCATAACCAGTAGTTTATCAGTCCCATAACATAGTGCTTGATGAGGATGATTTTTCCTACCATGAAAATTTTTGAGCCTGACCATATGCTCATCATGTCTTTGAGCTTGTCCAGACATTCATGAAAATGTATACACCGCAGGTTGCCCCCTACCATAGGAAATCCCAGATATTTTGTTGGCCAATGACCACATTGGATACACAGAGTGTCCTCTAGCTCAGATTTATGTTTGCATGATTTAGATAGGTAGATATGTGTCTTGTTGGGGTTGTATTTCATTCCTGATATATTGCCGAAAGAAAGGATGAGGGTTTTCAAGTTATTGAGGTTGTTCTTCCTACCTTCAACGAAGATGAGCACATCATCATCAAACAAAAGGTGTGATAGGACTTTAGTTTGCCTTACTGAGTAGGATTTGATTTGCCTTGAAGCCATAGACTTGTCAATCATCCTACTAAGACCTTCCATGGCAATGACAAAGAGAAATAGTGACAAAGGATCACCTTGACGTAGGCCATTTGTATTCTTGAAGAACCCAACAACACTCCCATTGAGCAGAAGAGAGAAAGAAAGTGTAGTGACACATTGTTTTACCAAATGTATCCAAGTGTTGCAGAAACCCATACCTCTCAAGCAGTGCCAAAGATAATTCCATCCAACTGAATCTAAGGCTTTGGTAATGTCAAGCTTTACATAGGTAGATGGAAATTTGTTGTGAGTGTTGAAATTTAAGGTGAATTCAGTAGATAATAGCGAGCAGACCTCAATACTTCTACCATGTACGAAGGCACCTTGGTTGATGGAGATGAGATTGGGCATGATAGTAGCCAGTCTTCTGGTCATAATTTTAGTAATGACTTTATAGAGAATTGAGCAACAAGAAATATGGCGATAATCCATAGGAGTAGAGATAATATCCTTCTTCAGAATATGTACTAGAAAGACATGGTTGATTTGCCTGACCATGCCACCACATGCAAAAAATAGGAAATATCATGCAATAGATCATCTTTAATTAACTCCCAATTGCTTCTATAGAAGAATAAATTGAAGCCATCCAGACCAACACTTTTATTCGGTCTTATACTCCAAACAGTATCTTTAAGTTCCTGCTTATCAGACTGCTTGCAAAGATAATCATTATCTTCATTAGTCACTTGTATGAGTCAATCAAGGTCAAGATTATTGGTGTCACAATCCTCTTGATTCTGGTTGTACAAGCCTTCAAAGAAATTGATAGATTCCTATGCAATACTTTCTTCATCAACCAAGCCATTGCCATTAGTGTCAAAAAGCTCAGTAATGGAGTTAATAGCATCACGTTTTTTGATAGTAGAATGATATAATTTAGTATTGTGATACCCATTGGAGATCCAATCTAACCTACTATGGTTCCAGTAATACTGCTCTTCAACTTTAGATAGAATAGAGATGCGATCATATGCAACCTTTTCTACTTATATGAGATCATCTTCCAATGGGTTTCTTCTGAGCACTGTAGAGATATCTGCCATCTCTAATTTTTTTAGCAATCAGATTTTTAAGATTGACATATTTCTTAGCCCAAAGTTTGAGTTCAGCCTTGACTACTTTAAGTTTTTAAGAAAAACAAAAAAGAGGATTACCTTGCTATTGAGTGAGCCAAGCTTTAGCAATAATATCCTTGCATCCAGGTCAGTTCATCCAAAAATTGAGAAAAAAAGGGCACCTCTTCCTAGTAAGCTTCTTTAGGTTGATGTTTATTGCTGAATGATCAGAAAACTCACAAGTTAGCAACTTAATCTTAGTTCCTGGGAATTTGTCTAACCATGCATCATTAACCAATGCCCTGTCAAGTCTGCATGCTATTCTCTTAGCCGTACCCTACCTATTGTGCCAAGAATAGATTCCATTTCCCACTGATGGCAGTTCAGTTAATCCAAAATTGTCAATTGCAGTGTTGAAGGAGCTGAGTATAATAGCTAGCACCTCTCATCCTCCTACCTTATCTGACATTTTCCTAATGTTGTTGAAATCTCCAATCACCAATAACAAATCAAAGATAGTAGAACTAGTACTCTCCAAGGTTGTCCATAAAGTGGTGCGTTGTTGAGCAATATTATGAGCATAAACGATAGTAACAATGATGACAAGTCCCCTTTATTGGTGCATTCCATGGTGACCTGCTCATCATCAGAATCAAGACAAATAATATCCCAAGAATTAGGATTCCAACCAATACAAATACGACCATTCAGATCCTTGTCATGGTTGGACAACCATTTCCATCCATTAGGGAACAACTTGGATGAAATGTGTTTCATGAAGCTTTTGATTTTGGTTTCAACAAGCACAACTAGTGTAGCTTGGGCTTCCAAGATAGATCTTCTAACCTCCCTCTTCTTCTATGGTTTCCCAGAACCACAAACGTTAGTCATAAGAATGGTCATTAATGACCCCTACTAGTTGAATGTGTTTTGTGTGACCCACTAACTCTAGTAGTTTTGTTCTTATTGGACTTAGGCATCCTGCTCAACTCACCATCCTCTTTGTCTGCATCAATATCCTTCTCCTCTTGATCAACTGGACTGGAACTCTGGCTAGCATCATGCAATCCCACATTGGATCGTTGAATGACCTTTGAGCCTGGCGACATGATGTTAGACACCTCTTCTACAACTTTCACAATGTTAGTGTTTTGTTCATCGGTAATGAGAGCTGACTCATCAACAAAATCATTGTTTAGATCCTTGTACCTATTAATGACCGTGATAATGTCTTTATCATCATGAGCATTGGTACTCTTCTTCTTATTTGACACCACCTTCCAAACTTGTGCAGGAGCATGAGTAGAAGCAGTGGCCTGGACTTCAGTGTATGACTACACAACCCTATGTAGTGATCTACCTGTAAGGTAGGATCATGGGGTTATTTGAGATCTACCATATGAGAGAGGTAGTATCCATGTCCACATCAGGGATAGAACAGAGGCAATGATATGTAGGGATTGAGTAGTTATGTTTAAAAATGTAAAGTTTGATTTGTTAAATCATAATTTGAGTGCAATATGTTGTCACAATTAGATGCAAGTTTTTGATTCCCCCACATACAAGTATAATTCATTATATTGACCACCGTTTTGTTTGTCCATGTTTTAGGTTTATCAAAAAGTGGATATTCCCTTAAAGTGACATTGATTGAATAAAGCTTAATAAAGAATTGGAGGATTGAAGATAGCTAGTTCTTATCTGGTTAAAGTCCCTCAAATCCCATATTTTGCAAGGTATGTGAAAAGAAAAAAAATTATCCTATTTTAAGCTTAGTAGTGGTAGAATTTACTAATTATTTTTTATTATTTGCAAAACCATATGATCCTATTTTGGGATAACAGCTCCAGCCTCTTGGTCTCCATTGACTCAGGGTTACCAAGGGGTGGGGTCTTTACACCATTCATGTATGGATTGAATAGATTACTTAAACAGAGCAGTGAGTATATTAATGAAGTAATTCTCACATTAAAGGCACAGTGAAACCATAAAAGTAAATTTATGGAAATGATACCCATAAGGAAGTTATAAATGCACACTCAAACATAAATTTGGGTTGTACTTTACTTATATAGTAGTGATACCACCCAAAGGTGGGTCGTTTTTATGCATGTTTATCATGATACAAGTTTACACATGCTTTTAAATTAATAATATATTATAACCAAAGACAAAAAGATTTATTATTTTAATGCATATGCAATGTTGGTATATTCAAGTGATCTTGACCAACATATTATTTTTACTTCCATTTTCGTTACATATTTATCCAAAGATAATGATGTGATGACTATTGGATTTAGTAGACAAAAGTAAACTAAAGTATACCTCATATTTACTTTTATATTCAAATTTGTGGTTTGTTTTATTTTTAATATTAAATATTTATTGTTATAGTTATTTCCTCATCATTGTATGGTGATAAAAACATTCCAAATCTCAATGGTTCAAATTTTAATGAATGGAAAGAAAAAGTCATGTTTACATTAGGGTTTATGGACTTAGACTTAGCTTTCCGAGTGGAAAAACCACAACCACTAACAGAGAAAAGTAGCACTGCAGAAAAGGCCAATTATGATAAGTGGGAATGTTCAAATAGACTTAGTTTGTTTCTTAAGCAAGTACATGTGGGAAAGCATATTAGACGATCCATTCCTACTTTTGAGTTGGAAAAAGATTTTCTAAAGACAATGTAGGAACAATATGTTTCTTCTAGTAATTCTAGGACTATCACCTTAATGTATAAGATGTGCTCTATGAAGTACAATGGTTCTTGTGGGATCTGTGAACACATCATGGATATGAGAGATATTGCCGCACAACTTAATGAGATGGAGTTATCCATCTCTGATGCATTTGTAGTTCATTTTATTTTAACTTCCTTGCCTAGTCAGTATGGATCATTCAAGGTTTCTTACAACACACAAAAGGAAAAATGGTCAATAATGATTTATTGGCCATGTGTGTTCAAGAAGAAGAGTGACTTAAGAATGAAGGAGTCCCTACTACATATTTAAGCATCCACAACAAGCATAGCCACAAGGGTACAAGAAAAATGAAGGGAACTACTCTTATCTCAGGTGGAGTGTCCAAGTCAGGTGATGGAAAGGCTGGGGGAAGCAAGGCTAACATGAAATGCTTCTTCTTCTGTAAGAAAGGACATGCTAAAAAGGAGTGCTTCAAGTACAAGAATTGGTTGGAAAAGAAAGGTATAATGTCTCTTGTTTCATATGAATGTTATCTTTCAAATGTTCCATTATATAGTTGGTGGCTTGACTCTGGTGCCACCGTGCACATTTGCAATACATTATAGGGATTTTTGAATTAAAGGAAACTAACAGATTGTGAAAAAGTCCTTTATTCAGGAAATAAATTGGGCTCTCAGGTAAAGGTCACATGCAGATTAATCCTTGACAATGGAAAGTTGCTGAACTTAGAAAATACTTTTTATGTATCAAACTATAGTAGAAATCCAGTCACTATTTCTAGATTAGAGAAATTAAAATATGGTTTCATTCTTCAAAGTAGACAATTATCATTGTATAAAACTCTAATTTAATTGGTACTTGTGTTTTAATAAATGATCATTATCAAGTTAAATTCAGCCCTCATTTTGAGCAATCTTTTACAGTCCAACATAATGTTATTGGTAATAAACACACTTTGTTAGATGAACAATCACCACTTCTTTGACACCGAAGGTTGGGACAATAATATAAAACTTCCCTAGCTGCCTAGGGTTTACGGTGATCGTCTAGGTGACCGACTAGGCAATCGTCCTCCAAGCTTTGCAGAGGGGGGAACCCCCTCCTCCTTGGTGTCTTCTACGATGGCCGCTGAGACCCAGCCGCCTGAGGTGCCCCGTAAAGCCTCGAACCAGGTTCTCGGAGGATCAGACACCTTAAAGGAACATAACTTAATCCGGTGGAGAAGAAGGATGGAAAGAGATTCATCACTGTAGACGATTGCACCTATGAAGCCATGATAAAGTCTTAGGAGCATATTGTTATTCTCTACGTCATGGGCAAGCGTCCATACTATCACCATCTTCTGGCCTGAATAAAGAGGGTCTCAAAGCCTAGAGGCGACTTTGTCCTCTTCTCTAAGCCTGAACAATTCTTCCTTCTACAAACCCTAAGTCCGGGGTGGCATACCCTCCATCAATACTCCTCCTTTTCAATTTTTCTACATGTATGACATGAATAAATGAGGCCAATGAGCCCAAAAGAAAACATACGGTCAATGTAACTACAAACAAATAAATAGTCTTGAGTTGAATAGAGTAGAGACAAGTAAAATAACTAAATCCCAAATAAGGTCTCAAGCTGAATAAAGGAGAGACCATGGAATTGATTCGTTTCATGACTTTCTCCCCATTTCATCCAAATTTTCATGCTCAGGGGACTTATCAAAATTCTCCTCAAATAGCAAAATAGCCCTGACTTGTGTTTAAATCTATTTCCATAGACAAATCAAGAGTATTATTGATATGAATGCAGTTCGTCGTAGGTTTTGGGGTCTAGTGATTAGAGGAACGAGCCCCAATTGGAGGATATCTAAGTGTGGCTATGTGACCCCCGAGGGTTAGGGTTTCTTGATTGTAATTGGTGGAAAGGGGATCACAAAGTTTGCTCAATTAGGAGAGGAAGGCATGGATCTTAGTATCAATTGTTGAATTTCTTTTTATTTTTATTTACTCAGGACGAGCAAAGGATTAAGTCCAGGGTAGTTTGATGAGTGTATTTATGCCCATTTTTATATACTATTTTACCTGCTTTTTAGGGATTGTTGTGTTTTTATTTCCTACTTTTAGCATTATATTCACTCAATTGTAATTATCTTTCCTTTTTCAAACATTACTACATATATATTTTATGTAGAATCAACCTAAATTGTACAAAAATACCCAAATGGACGATCAAGCCCTCATCATGCTACACCTCAAGGGAAGGGAGGCTCAAAAGCTTTCCACTTGATCACCTTCCAACCACCTAGTCAAGCGATCATCACTTCCATTCACCCGACTTGAACCTGTACCCAAAGTCTTCCAGAATTTTATGTCCTGACGCACCCCCGCACCCCCCCATAATCTAGTCCTTTTTTGTTCGCCCCATGTTGGTTCTCTAAAGAACCGAACGTGAGGTTAGCCCGCGTGAGTCACTTGTTGGACTGAGTACATGTCAAACAATCAGATGTCTTCGAATACACACATTATGCTTTAGGGTTTTGATGGCAAGGAATGCATCAATAAAAGGGAACCCTTATCATCCATTCAATGGGGTCTCTGATCAGTGATTAAAAGCCACATTGTGCAACCCAAACCATAGTGAGGAGCAAGGAGGTGGAGACCGCAGTGAAGAGATTGGTCTTTTTGCACTAGGTGTCATGGCCTTCTCCATTGTTACTACTGTCTTTCTACTATTGTTTCTTGCCATTAGGGAGTAGACGTTTGTGCTGGGTCATGGGGACTATCCCCAATCACCCTCACTTTATCTTATCTTGTATCTAAACTTGACAATATAGTTGCTAAATGAAGTATCGTTCTACTTAATTCTTAGCCTTGTAAATTGATGACTTGCTTTGAATATATGTTATAATCATGGATATGCAGGTTGTTGTGAGCATGATTAGAGAACCAAAATGATCTTATTAATCCTATGAGATGTCAGAAAGGGATAGTAAGGTGATTAGACATCAATCTACTACATGTCGAGGATGGTCAGTCATAAGTAAGGGAGTTTAGTTGGAAAAAATAGAGAACTTGGGTGTCGAGGATGGTCTGGTTCCAAGGGAGTTTAAGCCAAATGACAACATGTATCTTGAGAGGGTGCAACAACTAAGCCCCATTTTAGCAACATTTATCAAAGAGTTAAATCTTGTTAGTATAATTACGCAGGGCCAGGTAGAGAAACCCCACATCCTGGTTCTCTTTATTATTGTTATTTACTTCTTTAATCTCTATTGCTTTTGAGAATAATTTAGTTTAACCAATATTTCAACCACTCGGTGATGCATATTACTCGAAATACTTTTGAATCTATATAACTACTTAAAAAGGTTGTCCTTGGGTTCAATTCTAAAGTATAATGCAATAAGGTTTCTGCTTGTGTGGAGTAGGGAATTAGTGCACTACTTTTGGTTAAACCTAGAAGTTATTTTTTAGGGTTTTCTTGGTGCGACATTTGGAGCCCCATCAGGTATTACTTGGAGGTGTCATTAGGGATGATGGTGTCCTTGACGTGGGCCATGTTGTTTCACATAAATAACCTTTTTAATCTCAATTTCACACTTAGGGTATTAAAAACCCATAAAAATTATGTCCATGACATCTTGTTTACATGCATTTTATTATTTGGAGGAGTGATGCACATTGTTGTAACACACAACAATTACTAGGAAAAATGCTTAGAGTTTAACCTTCTAGCAGGTTATCAACTTCATGCAAGCACCAAACCAACAAAGTACAGAAATGTATCAATCCATTGAGACGGTGATGAAGATGGTTGAGTTTCAAATCTGATTGCAAGAACAAGAATGTAAAATCCATTTTGAGAGTTTGTTTAAACTAAAACAAAAAAATAAAGATATTCAATTAAAGATCAACTAATCAAAAGAAATAAATACCAAAGCTAAGGGATTTAACCACTCTGCTGATGCAAAATGAGACCAAAGAAATTACACGATAAGAAAGATAAAGAAAGGTATGTGAAACATTCATAAATGATTCATAAAAGATGAACTCCCCGTGAACCCATTGGTCATAGCATTCATGAATCCTAGTTCAATCATCCTAATGGAGACTTTTGTGAGGTCTCGTCCAAATCCCCATGTAATTGATTTGGTTGTTCTAAATCTTGGGTTCCACGGTCGCATCCACCAACATTAATAAGTGATGAAAATGAGAGATTGCTTCATTAAAATCGTCAATTTCCAAATCAAAAACCATTTGTCTAAATCATGTAAAACTTTGATGTAATCATCAAATGGCTAAGGGGTTGCTCCCCTCACTTCGATAAGAAGACTGCTCACTAGCCATAAGAAGGGAAGTAAAACTAAGAAGGAAAGAAGCATAGACCATAATAAAAAGAATCTCCAAGTAAATCTAGGTGGTGCCAATTAAACGGCTTGATCTCTTAATCCGTTGTTCCAAGAGAAAAGAAAGAGAAGTAAAGAATGAGAATAACCAAGATCCAGAGATGAAGAACCAAATTTGTATTGCAAAAATGAAACATTACAACAATTAAAGAAAATGCAAGTACAAAATTGAGGACTGCAAACTAAGAATATATTACAAGTAAGACTTGAATTGCAACTAAGACTATATTACAAGTAAGACTCGAATTATAACTAAGACTCGATGATTTTCCTTGTGGAGTCCCCCCATCCCTTTATAGGGGAATGAAGGGGGGAAATCCTGAAAGGGGAGAAGAAGGAATGGAAGAGGCGGATGTTGTTTGTC
Source organism: Alisma plantago-aquatica (assembly GCA_963693085.1). Lineage (NCBI taxonomy): Eukaryota > Viridiplantae > Streptophyta > Magnoliopsida > Alismatales > Alismataceae > Alisma > Alisma plantago-aquatica. The sequence continues at coordinate 954,258,631 of OY856410.1, read as the reverse complement.
TGGATCAAAATAAATCTCTTCCTTAATAGGTAATAAAGAAAATCATCGATTACCTTCTTTTGACCCTTCAAAATTTGACTCTCTCTGCAAATTCTCATTTATGAAGTTTCGTGTGAATTTCGACTACTAATAATCTTTAAAGTGCATTGAAAAATATTTGTTTCCTAGATATATTTGAATTTTCTTTCCAACGCATATTTAAACATTAAATTACGCCTTTGGATGTGAGAGTTATACCTATTTTGGTGCAAGATATATATTTAAATCCGGCACTGTTGGAAAAAAAATAGGCACGTTCATTGGTTTTTTATATAGTCAAATGACTACCTAAATCATCGGAAAATATATTTTTATTATAGAAAATAAAATTATCTTTTCAAAACATATCTAAAATCCGACTTTTGAATTTTTATCTGGGAGTTATGATTATTTTGGTGTTGTCTATACATGAATTTCTGAAACTGCGGGAATTGTGTAAAACATCTTCCAAGAAAGTTTAATGATTGATGTGATTAGATCATTTTCTCACAAAAATCCAACCAAATATAATTAAAAATCCAAATAAAGAGAGAAAATCTAAACTAATAAAATTAATTATAAAACTAATAAAATAAATAACAAAACAATCCTAAAAAATATCTAAAAAATTAAATTAAAAAGGATAAATACATATTTATCAAAATACCCCAGACTTGAATCTTTGTTTGTCCTCAAAAAAATAAAATCACAAATAATTTTAATTTATAATAACAACATGTCTATCCTCACCCTTGTAACATCACTTTATTCCTTACCTCTAAATTTGGCCAAGCAACCCAATCTCCTAAAACCACAAAACACAAAATTCTATATTCTCTATCAAAAATAAATATGATATCTTATTTCTAAATCAAGATTTTGTAGAAAAACATGTTTCATCTTACTTAAACTGTGACACTCTCATTTTTATTATTGTATTTTTTTATGTGAGTTGTTGCACAAGAATAAGATGAAATTGGGGGGTGTGAAAACAAAGAAAGAAGTGGTGATTTTTTTTGATCCCTCCTCTATTTGACTAGGGATTTGAATTTGTGGAGTTTTGGCTACATCGGTCACAATTTTTTCATGTGCAATTTTGGCATCTTTTGATGGTACATCCCTTTGTGGGGTATGAAATTTTCGATATGGGAAGCATGCCACCCCAAACTTGATTTTTGTCCGGTGGTAATTCTTTGCTTCTCTTTTTAGAAAGAAAATAAGGGGGAAACAAAATGTTTCCTTGTTCTTATAACTTCACAAAGTTATTTTCTATTTTTATTTAAAGTGTCATTACATCAGAAAGAATATTCATGTCAATCACATTATATAAGATTTATATCAAGTTAATCCACAGTTTAAAATAGAGAAAAATTGTGTTTGGTTTTGATTGATTCCATACGCTGACAAGCCTTAAATGTGGGTCCAAGAATGGAGTCATGTCTAGGTTATCAGACTTTAGAAATTTATAATACCCGAATGTTTAAGACATCCTACAACTACCACATGTTCAAAATAGTTCGGGGTCGAACACAGGGATAGGAAGAACGACGCTTCAGAACTCAAGTTTTACTTGTCTAAGCATGTTGAAAAAGGTCAAAGGATAAGGTTTTGATATAACGAGAAAGAATTATAAAGAATCAAACAAAAAGCCTATCTCCAAGGGGAGTTACCAGAGGAATTAACGTTTTAAGGTTTAGCAATTTTTATAGAGTTTTTGTATATTTGGAAATTGAGGAGATAAAACTATCATCGGAGTAAAGGATGAAGGAAGAAAACTTAAAGATAACAAGCGGTAGCGGAATACATCATGCACCCTCTTCTCTCAAAGAAGGTGCCTCTAACCATGCACCAATTCTCTCTCACGAGGGTACTAGGAATAGACAAGAGCGGAAAGATATTCCGGGGCAACCTTGATCCCGAGTACTCTCGTACACCAGAATCAGATCAAACTCTAGAGTTTACAACATCCTTCTCTCAAAGGAGTCAAAATGAGAAACACGATTCGATAGCTAGTCAAAAGCATGATCTAAACAGAAGAGACTAGAGTTCAGATGCTATAAATAAATCTTCCAACAAAAAGGAACCATACACAGAACAATATGAGATAAACTCCACATATTCCATAAGCATAAAGAGATAAAAAAGTTTAGTTACAATCAATAGTAATTGATAGTAAAATGCTAAGAAAGGGAAGATGGGTATCGACCTCCTTGATGTAGGAGTCGATATACATAGCAGTGAACCCCTAAGGTAATGCTAACCTGGTACCTGATAGGAGATCTACGTGATACGACTGTGTCGAGTTCTTGACCGTGTCAGTTTGTGAACCATGACAGGTAATGGGCATATCGGGAAGGGACTCCCTGCCTGATATGTCTGTGTCGGCTGCTGGCCCTATCGGGTAGCAGCCGTGATGGGTAAGACATATCGGGTTTGGTATCGTGTCGTGTTAGGACATGTGTTGGGTTAGCTTTATCTCAGGTTCTCGGTTCCTCGTGTTGGGTATAGATAGGTGAGTCATCTCGGGTTGAAGCACAACTAGAGACCCGACATGTTTGAAGTAGCCTTGAAGGCCGTGTCATGCTACTGCTGCTACTGGGTTGAGTTCTAAGTGAACTCCTCCCGTCCCTCTCGGGTTGGGGGTGTGCTCACCTAGTATCACCCGACACGCCTGGGAACTCGATGCTCTAGCTCATTTTTTTGCTCTAAGAATTAGCTCTCCTAGGGTTCCGACCCATCCCATCAGAGTCATGTAGCTGCTATTTATAGGCAGTGGCTGGTGGGAGTTGCGGCCCTCATTGGGCCACATGTCCTTTGTCTGCTCCGTTCACATGGATTTGGGAGAGGGTCGACACATCTGTCGCCCGACACGGCTGGTGGGGTCCGTCACATGATAGGTTGCGAGTAAATCACACTTGATCGTGTCGGGTAAAGACTTTGGTGGGCTGCTGAACTGAGGGGTGGCCGTGTCACACGATGGTAATAGCGTGCCGTCCGTTAGGGCAATGCTCCTTGTCGGGTAATAGTGTGCAGTACGTTAGGGCTCCCGTGTGACACACCCACGTTGGGTTGCTACCATATCGGGCAGTGACCGTGACGGGTAAGGAGCGTGTCGCTTCACTGCTTCATGGGCCAGGGCGGTTAACTTGTTGTGGATGGGCTGGAACGGGCCCAATAGCATTCTTTTGATGGGAAAATAAGAGAAACCCTGCAAAGATAGGAAATGTTGTCAGGAGCATAGTGGGTATTATTTCTATTCAATAGATAGGATAAAACAGAGAGGAAGTAAGGTTTGGAGGTAGTTTTGATAGTAAAATATAAGCTCTAGCAGCTATAAAATGGGTGTTATCAACTCCTCCAAACTTAGCATTTTGATTTTCCTCAATCAATCTGTACTTATTTTAAAACTTCATTTGCAGTACTTTTCAAAACCACATGTAGTATTCAGACAAGGGGTTAAGAGAATTTTTGAGATGTCCTGAGGAAAATTACGTCTAACTAAGAACAGTGGACTTTATTTCTCCTGCCTTATTTAAGCAAAAAATTTCTCTTCAGCTTCGCCGAGACTTTTGGTGCATGATTTCAAAGTTAGCTTTCACACCAAACATCTTGGGAGTAGAAGGTGGGGTTTTTGGGAAGGCTTAAGGCTTTTTGGGTTTTTCTTGCTTCCCATTAGTCCATCCAGTACATGTCCATTAACAGGCAAGTGGTCCTTGCAGTCCAAGCCTGTTGGCTTTAGAGCATTGATTTCACATCCTACGTACCACTGCCCTAGATCTACCATGCCTAAAGATGGGTACTTTTGGGGAGACAAGTGTGTGGCTTTTTTTTGGCACAACTCTCATGCTTGTATTCACTATCATAAGGCTTTCCTCTCTTTTTGGGATTTTGGTGGGTAGGGAAAAGAAAAAGAGTTTACTGTTTGGGAAGCTTTTTCCTTCACATGCACATGTCTTAGCTGTTGTGAGATTATTTTTCAAAGCTGGCATAGAAAAGTTATAGCCTTTGTTGTTTGAGACTGCATTTTCAAAAGAGCATAACAAAAATGTCCACCGCCTTAGATACAGAGAGAACATACTGGAAGAAGTTGTACCAAATATTTACTATAAATTGATTTGTACCATTTTTGATAAACAAGCAATTGTGTATGTATTTCTTTCTATGGATCATATATACATGTATACACAGAGTATGGTGGGAAAAGGAAAAGGGCAAAAAAGGGAAAATTTTTGAGTACCTCCCTCACTGATACTATGGAGTACCCCCCAAACTTACCTCACACTCTATCCCAGAGTTGTGAGATAAATAGGAAAGGATATACATAGATCAGTGAGGGTTCAACAAATGCACACGCCCTCGGCAGATAAGAGCTCCATCACATACTCTCCGCATTAGCTGTGGTAGCCTAGGCGGTGGAGCTTATCTGGCATCTATTTGAGGGATACCATGCAGTAGATCCAGTGCAACATGTAGATACCACAATCATTTGATAACTTAGCTTGTTGTGGAGTGCGGTGGTAGTATTCAAGTTTGTGCCACTTGGCCGCCGGGTCTTCAAGATATGGCTGGATCAGAGACACCACCTTGATGTAATATTTCCTTACTAATTGCTCGAGGGGTGTTTTTGTCATAAATGTATACTCCGTCGGATAGTCGTTGTTGGCGTCGGAGCTGTTGTAGAAGAAACCAGCGCGTGTATGGGTGTATATCATCAGCAGCGTCCAGTGGTTGTCATGCAACATAGGTAGAAAGATGACGCACGACAGACACTTCTTTACTTAGAGCTGAAACAGTTGGCGTGCTCCTATTTCATCAGCAAGGCAAAAGTCGTTGAACAACATCAGATGGGCGATGTAAGCATGCTCAATCTTCTTCTATAGGATGGGGATGTAAGCTGACGCCACCGTCATTGCTAGACATCCTCTTGCCTTAACTAAGTCCTGCAGATCGTCGAGGGGGATTACTGTGTTGTCTTTTTCATATATGATGTCTACGGTGTTGGAATTAGTGAGTTTGAGAAGAATTTCATTGACCTATTCCTGAGATAGAGAAGTGCACGTGAAATGGTCGAAATTGCTGATTAGAGATTCAGAGACAAAAAGCAAAGCAGACTCACCTTCAGTAGCGTCGCCTTCAGTGGCGAGTGCAGTTCACATATTTTCTATCCGCTTTCCTATCCCATAGATGTCTGCGCTCTTGACTTCTTCCCTTGGAGGGCTACCTGGTTGAGAAGATTTAGATTTAGCATTTGTCTCCAACAGCTCCTCTAGAAGCTCAGTGTCTCAGAAATAACACTTGTCCTTGATCAGCAACAACATGTATATGCTTCTCAATCAATAGAAGTCTTGGTCCTGGAGCTGCCTTATGTATCTGAAGATGTTTAGTAGCTCCATGGCACGTAGGATGATAAAGGTGCTATTTCTCCTTCCCGACTCTTCTTGGACTGGGAAGTCTCAGATGGCGTAGAAGTTCCAAACACCACTATGGCGTTGGACTCCTTGTTTGATTACGCGGTGAAGATGCATAGAAAGAAGTCTGAGGTGTTTATCTTCGGGGCGTATGAAGATGTGCCCTCTATGTGGGACCTCCGCTGTGTAGCAGTTGAGAAGTGTGATGTCATTGTTGTAGAGGTCTGCCACACAGAGGAACCAATGCTTTCTAAGCTTGTAAGGGGCCAACACCAGGCCTGAATTGTGCTCTTCGATATGTTGCAGCATGTCGGCCACCTACTTTGAATCATACAGCCCTTCTAGTAGTCTTCTTTCCAAGGTCGGGGTGACATTGTAGAATGGCTGCCGTCTTGTCCTAATGGTGACATTCTCGAGCATCGTGCCTTCAGGACCCCGAATAGAATCTTCCCTATGATGGCTTCTGAGCGGAACATGCCTTTAAGTGCTTTGCATCATACTGAGAAGTATCTGTGATTCCAGATGACAAATTCTTCTTTTACCTGCGGCCTTAGGACCATGTTCAACAGGTTGGTCCCGGATCGACAGGAAGCCGATGTCGCACCTATCAAAATCAGCCATCTCGAAGATAGGGATCTCCGACGACATAGAAAACACATCTCTCGTTGAAGTCCTCGCCCTAGGGGGTTGCTTAGAAATTAAGATATACAGATCCCCCCTATCCCTCAGATTCTTCAGATGAACCCTCCGCTCAGATTATAGATATTTCTTCTTCATCTTCAGCTGGGTCTAGTGGGGGTGATGGAGAAGATGTGTCAGCGTCGCAGGCACTCTCTTGTCTTGCGGGAGTCCTGTCGGCAGTTTTGTTCATCGTCTCTTCCTCAGGCGTTGTGGAGGGCCCGCTGGAGGTGGATGATGATGAAAAACCAAAGGAGGATGATGAAGATGATGGTGGAGAGCTGGAGGCTGGCGGTGATGGCAATCTCCTGAGACGCCATGAGTGGTGGTGGCCATCCCTCTCGTCGAGCCTCTGCTCGATGGCGTCAAGGTGTTGGAGTGTCACCTGGATTGTGTTATTCAGTGCCTCTAGTTGGTCGGGGAGACCAACTATAGTTAGTAGCTGACACTCCTGATCGTTCAGCCTCCTCTGGAAGACCTAATACTTGTGGGTTAGGGAAGCAAATGTAGCTGTGTGGTTGCTTGTTACCTCCCGCAAGCTGTCGAACTTGAAGACGAAGGCCTGTCCCATTGAGGAGGGGGCTGTCACTGATCGGCTTCAGCTTCGCAACATGCTCCTTGCATTGGTGGCGCAACCCGATGAATAAGCATCATCTATCGGTGCTGAGTCCACCTAGAAAGTCCGCGAGGGCATGGCCTCTGGATGGGGCATTGGCACCTTTGTGGTTGCCTCTTCCTCTTTTGCTTGGGGTCATGGAGAAGGTTGTAGAGTAGGCAGATGTTGATCGACCATCCAACTCTTGGTGCTGTCCTCCATAGCGATCACCAGCGTAGATGGTGGCGGTGTCAGCGTCGGTTGTAAGGCCCTGAGCTTCACCTCCAAGAGCTCAGTGAACACCTCATCATTGTTGCAGGAGGCATATGGCTGTACCAATGCCTCTGCCATTTTTGATAGGGCTAAAGCTTCAGGCGCTGCGACCATTTCATCTGTCACAGCGGCCTCCGGGGCGATGACCGTTGTAGCAGCCTCAGTGTTGTCGACAACCTCCCCGATGGTCGACACTTCTTTTGTAGATGCGGTGGGTGTTTTTTTGGTTTCCGTGGCTGGTTTGGTGGCAGCAACAGTGACCATCGGAGTGGCGGCTGGTGGCTATGTGGCAATGGCGGTCGCTTCAGTGGTGGTGGAGATAGACGAGTCTTCAACGATGACTGCCGATGATTTGTCTTATCGAGCGTCAAGAGGTGCGGGCCTCCCTATAGCGATCATCCTTTCTTGGATGGTCCTAGTGGCGGCGTAAGCGGCTTCAACAATCACAACTTCGATCTCTACAGTTGTGAAGACCATCTTCTCTACGTCATAGTTGACGTAGAGTGGGAGGGGTAGGAGGGTGTCCGTCCTCACGAACTTGTAGAAGAAGCAATGGCCCTCCTTCTTGATGATTTTTTCCCTCGTGAGGAACTTGATGTCAATCTTGTCTTTTCCCCGAGTGCGCGATAGGACGACCGACTCCTTAGGGTACCCTAGCCCTGGCGCAATCAGGTTGATGACCACTCCCATGTTGTACTCCTTGGTGGAATCCTTTATCAGGTGCATTCGATTTAGCAAGAAATTCCCCAAGTTGATAGTCTTGCCCTCTGTCATGTACCAAATAAGATGGATCTCTTCAGTATATAAGTTGTTGGTTTTGTATTTACTGAAGAGGAGGCTCACCACGATCTTATGTATAATCCTCCAAAAGCACGAGTGAACAGCCTCAACCTTGCTCCCCGACTTGAAGGATGATTTGCCAGTCAGCTTCTTCTAGAGCGTGACTGGGTCGAAGCCGTCGCTTTGGTGATCCAGGCACTGTTATTCAACAACTCTCTCTCAGCCTCACTAGAAGGGAATATCTCATTGAGCAGCCTCTCTAAGATATCATGCTCGACGTTGTAGAGGCGCCCTTGTAGTCTGTCCACTCCGCCGAACCTTTTGGTCTCTTTAGGGGTATTTGGGACTTGACAGAGGGAGGAGATGAACTCCTTGGTGAGCTCGGTGTAGGAGGCGGAGTAGCTGAAGCAAATCTTCCACAGTCCGATGGCTTCTAAGTCGTTCTCAAGTCTGTTGAAGATGTCGATCTGATGGAAGGATGCTTGATGGAAGAACTGGGTTGACCGGTAGACTTTTGTTGCCAAATCCATGTAACATCGTTAGTGCTACTCGTCTCTATGCACGAACTAGCCTGGAAAGTGTGCTAGGACTTCCGATTCATCTATCGTTGTTGGGGTCGGTGCTACTTCCATTCTGGGCCACTTCTCAGCCTCAGAGGGCCCAACCGCCTCAGGGTTTGGGCATTTCTTCCCGGTGGTAGCTTCATTTGTGGCCTCAGGGTTGATCCTCCAACCTTGGTCGTCAACCTGGATGACAATTTTTTTGGTGCGGGCCATTTTCTGCAATGATTAAACAAAAGGATTAAGTAAAAAGAAGTTGTTCGATCAAACTGCATTTGCCAGACCTTGGACAAATGAGCGCAGGGAGTGGTATTCCAGAGGTTGCTCAACCATGACATGTCGGATGTGAAGATGGCTTGAAAAGGTGACAAAGTACCTGGAAAAAAAAGGAAAAGTGTAAAAGTATTAATATGTTGTATGAACTATGTGTAGTAAATATTTGCAGTATTATATGCATATGTACAAGGTTTTTGGCAAAGTGCAAGCAAAACTCAAGTTCGTAGAACTATTTTTGTTGCCTATCCCTGGAAACAACACTAAAAGGTGACAAGCCTTAAACGTGGGTCTACGAATGGAGTCATGTCTAGGTTATCAGACTTTAGAAATTTATAATACTTGAATGTTTAAGACATCCTACAACTAGCATAGGGTCGAAATAGTTTGGGGTCGAATACAAGGATAGGAAGAACGACACTTCAGAACTCAAGTTTTACTTATCTAAGCACATCAAAAAAGGTTGAAGGATAAGGTTTTGATATAACGAGAAAGAATTATAAAGAATCAAACAAAAATCCTATTTCCAAGAGGAGTTACCAGAAGAATTAATGTTTTAAGGTTTAGCAATTTTTATAGAGGTTTTGTATATTGGAAACTGAGGAGATAAAACTATCATCAGAGTAAAGGATGAAGGAAGAAAACTTAAACATAACAAGAGGCAACAAAATACATCGCGCACCCTCTTCTCTCAAAGAAGGTGCCTCTAACCATGCACCAATTCTCTCTCTCAAGGGTACTTGGCATAGACTAGAGCAAAAAGATATGCCGGGGCAACCCTAATCCTAGATACAATCATACACCAGAATCAGACCAAACTCTAGAGTTTATGGCATCCTTCTATCAAAGGAGTCAAAACGAGAAACACGATTCGATAACTAGTCAAAAGCGTGATCCAAACAGAAGAGACTAGAGTTCAAATGCTATAAAGAAATCATCCAACAAAAAGGAACCATACACAGAACAATATGAGATAAACTCCACAGATTCCATAATCATAAAGAGATAAAAAGGTTTAGTTACAATGCAATAGTAATTGAAAGTAAAATGCTAAAAAAGGGAAGATAGGTATCAGCCTCCTTGATGCAGGAGGTTGATATACATAGCAACAGACCCCTATGGTAACACCAACCTGGTACCAGGTAGGAGCTCTATCAAGATACGACTGTATCGGGTTCTTGACCATGTTGGGTCATGAACCGTGATGGGTAATGGGCGTATCGGGAAGGGACTCCCTACCCGATATGGTCGTGTCGGGCTGCTGGCCCTGTCGGGCAGCAGCCGTGATGGGTAAGCCATATCAGGTTCGGTATCATGTCGTGTTAGGACATGTGTCAGGTTACCATTATCTTAGGTTCTCAGTTCCTCATGTCAGGTATAGATGGGCGAGCCATCTCGGGTTGAAGCCCAGCTAGAGACCCGACATGTTTGAAGTAGCCTTGAAGGTTGTGTCACGCTGTTGCTGCTACCGGGTCAAGTTCTAAGTGAACTCCTGCCGTCCCTCTCAGGTTGGGGGTATGCTCACCTAGTATCGCCCGCTCTAGCTCCTTTTTTTGCTCTAAGAGTTAGCTCTCCTAGGGTTCTGACCCATTCCATCAGAGTCCTGTAGCTGCTATTTATAGGCAGCGGCTGGTGGGAGTTGCAGCCCTTGTTGGGCCACGTGTCCTTTGTCTACTCTGTTCACATGGATTTGGGAGAGGGTCGACACGTCTGTCACCCAACACGATTGGAGGGGGCTTTCGCATGCCGGGTTGTTAGTAAATCACACTTGATCGTGTCGGGTAAGGACTCTGGCAGGCTGCTGCACCGAGGGGTGGTCATGTCACGTGATCAACTCCGTCGGTCGACGGACCATGGCAGGCAATTCTCCTTGTCAGGTAATAGCGTGCAGTCTGTCAGGGCTCCCACATGACACACCCGCGTCGGGTTGTTGCCATATCGAGCAACGACCATGACGGGTAAGGAGTGTGTCGCTTCTCCGCTTGATGGGTCAGGGCAGTTAACTTGTTGTGGATGGGCTGGGACTGGCTCAATATCATTCTTTTGATGGGAAAATAAGAGAAACCCTATAAAAGATAGGAAATGTTGTCAGGAGCATAGTGGATACTATTTCTATTCTATTTATAGGATAAAACAGAGAGGAAGTAAGGTTTGGAGGCAATTTTGATAGTAAAATATAAGCTCTAGCAGCCATAAAATGGGTGTTATCATACGCCTCCCCAATTTTTCCAAGGAGTGACGATATTTTGGTGTCCTAAGTGACATGGTGGTTTCAGACATGGAAAATTGTAACAATTTTTGTAAAATATTTACTAAGTTCAAATGGGTACAATGATAAACATATGTTTATATTGGTTGACTTGATAATGACTTTTTTGCAACAAAAGAAATGAAAACATGACTGACTAGATAATTTCCATAAAAGAAGAAATTACAAAAGAAACTATATGTAGAACAAGGAAAAACAAGATGTAGAGAAGAAAAAAAAGATAAGAAGGGTGGAGTAGAAACATACCACCCATCTCCACCCCAGACTTAAAATTTTTCTCATCCCGAGAAAAGATGAAACCTGAGATGGAGGGAAGAGAAGAGTGAGGATTTTCAAGTGGCCCTAGTAGCTTGAAGAATGTCTAGCTAAAGGGGATATGTGCGAGGGATGGGACCTTCATCAGAGGAGCTTCATAGTGTACCCGATGATAGGGTAGTCTTGAAAGATTAGTGGGGTGTTCATGTTTTCTTTCACCTCACATTCCCTCCAGTAATATCCATGGATCTTCCTTTGATAGAAAAGAAAGTGTTGAAGATGGATGTGGATTGGGGAAGGTTGGCGGGTACCCGACAGGTAACACATGTAGTGATGGATGTAGAATATCAGGAGGAGGATATGGGCTGGGTATCCTTTTGTTTCCTGGATCTACATGTAGTTGAGAGGGTGCTGATATTGGAAGAACTAGTTTGTTAGCCAGGTAAACAATCACATGGGGTCGTATGCCTTCCTAGAGGATTATGCAACAAGGTGCATCCAAATCCTTTTCCCAATAGATGGAACCTAGTGGATTTGACATTTACGACTTGTAGATGATATATTTGTCATCATAATCATCAAAATTGATTACTCTAGGTTGTTCCATCTCAGTTGAGGGATTCTCCATCTCTACTTCATGGAAAATTTCATCAATATGGATGTATATGGAGTCATTGGGGTCCTCTACTATTCTAAAGGGGAGATCTGATTCCTTCATAGAACATGTGCGCAACTCAATGGCCTCAAAAGGGATCACCTCACAATATAACGGTGGCATGTAAGGTTCTTGTAGAGGTGCAATCACCTCATCGGGTTCATCAACATGTGAAATAGTGGATGGTTGAGGAAGAATATACAACTCTTGAAATGGGAGACCTTCCTCAAGAGGGATGGTTGGGTAAGGTGTTGGAGACATAGAGGGATGACCTTCTTGTAGTGATTTTTCATATTGAAGTATCAAATCCTCTAATGGAGATGTCGAGTATTTCTCATATGAAGGCTAATGTTCGTTGGTTAGAGCTAACTCAGTGGAACTTGACATCTATGATGTAAACATGGGATAATCATCATCATCAGGGAGAACTATTTTGTGTTTCTCTAACTCCTCTAGGGGTCTCTGTGATTAGGATTCTAGTAGGATGGCTAACAAGGCTTGGCTAGTTTCTAGTTTTGCTTGTCCTTTTGCTACCATCTTCTCTAGGGCCTTAAGTATCTCTCCTTTTAGGGGTGTGAACTGAGTTTCATAAATGGGTTCCCCAAAATTTTGTCCATCCTCACCATACCCCCCATAATGATCTTGGGCCTGATGCTTAACATCTTGCTTGTGATATTTCTCCTCATAATAATCATCCAAAGATGGTGGATTGTTATTTCCATTGCGTCCATTATGGTGGGACGATTCAATATTACAAGGTGTCACCGAATAATGGGGGAACATATTTTGAACATTTGGGTTTTGGGATTGGGCTTTCAACAAAGTGGCTAATAAGGTTTGGCTAGTTATCATTTTTGCTTCCATCTTCTCTTGGGACCTAAGCTTCTCTTCTTGTTGAGGATTATATTGGGTATCATAAATAGGTACATTTCCCCCAAAGTTCTGTTGGTCCTACCCTCCAAAATTATATTGATCATACCCCCCTCAGAATATGGATAGAAAGGGTCCCCATAACGGTTCTCATAAAAATATGGATTCACATTGTACCCACTAGGATCAAATGGCTCATAAATAGGGGTGCTATGGGATAAAGTTGGATAGATAAGAGATGCATGGTAGTAAAGACCACAACAATAACATTGTGGGAGATATTGAGATGTCCACTCCATTTGAAAAGTTCATGAAAGATATGTCAATCAACACATAAGAGAAGAGAGATTATAAGATAATGGGTTAGTCAAAATTATAAAGAGAAATAAATTATAAAGTTAAAAAATAATGGAATAAATTAAAATTATAAAAAATAACTAGAAAGCAGTACTGTTGGAATGGAAACTCAACAGAAAGAGGAGATATACTTCCGGAATGGTGCTCCGAAGGAAAAAAATTATACAAATTGAGAAGAAATTATAAGAAAGACTAATGTTGTACAAGTTAAAGAATATGAAACAAAATTATACAAGATATATAAGCAATCAAATCTGAAAAACAACTATTCCGTCCCCGACAACGGTGCCAAATTGATGCGTATTGTTGTAACACACAACAATCACTAAGCAAAATTCCTAGAGTTTAACCTTCTAGCAATTCGTCAACTTAATGCCAACACCAAATAAACAAAGTATAGAAAGGTATCGATCCATAGAGACGACGACAAAAATGGTTTAGTTTCAAATCTGATTGCAAGAACAAGAATGTAAAATCCATTTTGAGAGTTTGTTTAAACTAAAAAAAATAAATATATTCAATTAAAGATCAACTAATCAAAAGAAAGAAATATCAAATCTAAGGGGTTTAACCACCCTAACCGATGCAAAACAAGACTGAATAAATTAGACGATAAGAAAGATAAAGGAAGGTGTGTGAAACATTCATAAATAATTCACAAAAGAAGAACTCTCTGTCAATCCATTGGTCCTAGCATTCATGAATCCTAGTTCAATCATCCTAATGGGGAGTTTTCCGAGGTCTCATTTAAATTCCCATGTAATCGATTTGGTTGTTATAAATCTTAGGTTCCACTGTCACATCCACCAAGATTAACAAGCGATGAAAATCATAGATCACTTTGTTAAAATTGTCAATTTCCAAATCTAAAACCATTTGTCTAAAAAATCATTTAAAACTTTGATCTAATCATTACATGGCTAAGGGTTGCTCCCCTTGCCTCGATAAGAAGACTAATCACTAGCCATAAGAGGGGAAGCAAAATGACGAAGGAAAGAAGCCATAGAACATAGGAAAAAGAATCGCCAAGGAGATCTAGGTGGTGCCAGTTAAACGACTTGATCCCTTGATCCTTCATTCTAAGAGAAAAGAATGAGAAGTAAAGAATGAGAATAACCAATATCCAGAGATGAAGAATCGAATTTATATTGTAATAATGAAAGAAAATGCGAGTACAAAATTGACGACTACAAACTAAGACTCTATTACAAGTAAGACTCGAATTACAAGACTCGAATTACAAGTAAGACTCGAATTACAACTAAGACTCGATGATTTTTCTTGTCGAGCCCCCCCATCCTTTTATAGGGAAAGGAGGGGTGGAAACCCTGAAAGGAGAGAAGAAGGAATGGAAGAGATGACTTCTATTTGTCTTGAACAAAAGAAATCTCTTTCTTAACAGGAAATAAATAAAATCATTGATTGCCTTCTTTTGACCCTTCAAATTCTGACGCACTCTCTGCAAATTCCCATTTCTGAAGTTTCGTATGAATTTCTACTAATAACAAGCTTTATAGTGTAACCAGAAATATATTTTTCCTGTAGGCCTTTGAATTTTCTTTCCAACACATATTTAAACATTAAATTCTATCTTTGGATGTGAGAGTTATGTCTATTTTGGTGCAAGGTAAATATTTAAATCAAGCATTGCGGAAAACAAACACGCACGTTTACTGGTTGGTTGGATAGTCACATGACTACCAAAATTGTCGGGAAATATATATTTTTGTAGAAAATGAAATTATCTATTTAAAATATACCTGAACTCTGAATTTGAATTTGTATGTGGGAGTTATTATTGTTTTGGCGTTGTTTATACGTGAATTCCAGAAACTGCGGGAATTGTGCAAAACATCTTCCAAGAGAGATTAATGATTGGAGTGATTAGACTATTTTCCTACAAGAATTCAACCAAATATAATTAATTAAAACTCCAAATATAGATAGAAAATATAAACTAATACAATTAATTATAAAATTCCGAAAATAAATAACAAAACAATCCTAAAAAATATCTAAAAGATTAAATTAAAAAGGACAAATACACATTTATCAAGTAGGATGCCTTAATCCCTAATATTCTTAACCTTAATCCTTCATAACTGTAATACTCTAAAGGGTAGAGGAAGTAGTTATAGGTTCCTATGGTTTTGTTGAGTGAAGCAAGGGGTAGAGAATGATGAAGTTAGATGAAAAGAAATCCTACATGTATTTCATTTCAAGTAAAATCCTTTAACTTTGGCCAGGAAGGATGCATGGGTTTGGGAGTTCTCATAAGATGACTAGCGATGCAGAGGAAATTTTTGTCAGCCCCCAGATTGTGGTCCCTTCTAGATAGATCTGGCTTTAGAAACTACTCTAATAATTCCCTTGGCTCTAATGTTTTTTTAAAATTTAATAATTATTAAAAGTTGAATGGTAAACAAGGGTCTGATACCAAATGTAATGACCCCTCCACATATTATCCCCCAATTAAGGGGGACCAAGAGGGTAAGGGACATTATCATAATACAAGATCAATTTTTAGTAATTAATCAAGAATAATTAATAAATTTCACTAAATAGAAATGAGTTTGGTAAGAAAATAAAAGATAAAATCTACCCATGGGAGTTACATGACATGGGTACTGAATGTTTGGCAGCATGGAATAAAGACTATATATCTAAATCCTTCAGAATTACTTTAGATATATTCTTTTGGTGCCTTCTTCTTTGTATGCCCATTTTCACCATACTTGCATAATAATAGCATTTTAACCTAAAACACCATGAAACAAAAACACGGTTAGTATAACAGGTTATACTGGTATGTGGGGGGAATTTTCACATCTAGATGTAACAACATATTCATCCATAATAAAAAATATGTTAAAAAATTGAACATGCATTTTTTTTCTAACTTCTCAACTTAATATTTGTGGTAAAATTCCTCTCTGGATTACTCATGTGAGGTTACCTCTCTCTAGGGTTTAGTCCCTATAGTGGACTTTTCATAACCTCCCATTTCTAGGCTCAGTTTGTAATGGCCTTCCTTTCTCAGCTAGGCCTCACAATGACCATCATATACTGGCTTGGTCCTCATAATGACCATCCTATCCCAACTTGGTATTATTGGTGATCATCCTATCCCGAATTGATCACTCATCCTCATAATGACAATTCAAGCATCCCACATGAATCACTTAAATCCACCAGAGATAGTTGAGCAAGTTTATACTTATATAATGTGATACTCATAGATGCTTTAAAGATTATAGGAATTAAGTAAACAACCACCATTCTATTTGCAATCAATGTGGAAACCCTCAGAAATCCACAGAAGTCATTTAAGCTAATTAGTCATAGGTGTAACCATATACCTTTCTCAAAAGTGATTAAAAGTCCCAGATATGATTATTTGAGTATAAGCAAACAATCACACTGAAATTAATGCATAACATCCAAGTATTACTATTTTGTTCATAAACTCACATTAAGAATGATATGGGTTCCAAGTTATGGTTTTGGGGTCAACTTAGGGTTTCATTAGGGTTTTGACTTCTCAAACCCTAGTTATCACTTTATGGTCTTTTTAACATGCAAACCCTAAACTTGATATTTTATGCACTATTCATCTCAAAATAAGCCAAATAAGTCTCTTTTATCCAAAAAGACCCAAATTTATCAATTTAAGTCATTTAAACGTTATATAATCTTTAAAGACAAAAAGTAGGGTTGTTATACATTTAACACATTAAAGACAACAACTTTAGGTACTTTTATAATGAGAGAAAAAATTTGGTTTTGGAACTATTTGTATCGCAGTCCTTGCATTATTATGATCAACTTTCATACATAAATTATTATCAGTGGACCTTCCTATTAGTTTCTATAATTTTAACAAAATTAATTGATTTTGGCCAATCATAGATTGTCACCAAGGAGATGAGCCCGAGCCCCGATCTTGCCAACTAGGTTGGGCTGAGCCAATGGGATCACGCCACTTGGTAGTCCGCACTTGCATGGACTTTGCTTAGTTAGATGAGGAAAGTAGCGAAAAGGACCAAGAAGTCCCTACCTATTTTGAAGAAGAGATAGGGTTAATGGGGTATAATCCTCAGAGGTTATCCTCAACCTCTGCCCCTTCTCTCATAAGAGCAAGTGGTTAACTTTACCGGTTGACTTCAAGTTCAAATCCACTTCAGTGAACAACTAGGCTAGAAGACCTCTGTCTCATCTCCACGATTGTACTTGTGGTTCCAATTGCTTCGATGTTTGTCAGAGTTGATGGAACGACAAGAAGGGATCTTTGGCAATGATCCAGAGAGGATTAGAGGTGAAGGGGTGATAGAGGAGGAATTGAGGCTAAGGAAATGAGTCTAAGATTGTGTAGAGCCTTACGAGTGCAATAGTGATGTTTCCTTGGTTGCTCAAGCCTTTATTTAGCCCTAGGGTTGATGGGTTAGTTCTGATCACGTCGGGGATGTGGGAAAATATTCTAGAGTCCTCCAATTTAGGCAGAATCTAGGGTAGATAGGTTTGCATTGATCTCACAAAGTGAATGTACAACTTTCTAGGATTGCTCAGTCATTGATGAGGGATAGGAGAGCAATGTAAATATTCAGTTTACTATCTCGACTTGCCTATTTTGCACAAGGTAGATGATGAATTAGTCTCATGGATCCTGATCCAATGGCTGTCGTTCCACATGAAAAGAAAAGGATTATATTTATTCCCAATAAATTTATGACATTTAATGTATATTTCCCATAATCCATTCCCTTAAGGATTTCTATAAAAATCCATATATCTCTCTCTCCTTTTATACTTTTTATCCCTAATTTTAAAGGAAAGCCTTATATAATTTTATCTAGATGTGGGAGAGATTTGAGATCAAAATACTCAACTTAAAGGTGTTTTTCTTAATCTCCAAGTCTCCCTCTTTATCTCATTATTTAAGGCATAAAATATTCTTCTCTCCCTACCTTTCCCATATTTCTTATTTTGATTACTTTTCTCATTAGAAATTGTGTGAAAATGAAATCAATCATCAGTGGCCTTCAATACCACTTTTCTAGAGAATTCCACATAATTCCACATATATTATTAATTACCCATTACCTTTTGTAATTCACTTAATATTGGATTTTCTTTCTTCCTTTTTCCCTATATTCATTATTGGACTAGTGAAATCAGTATAAATCACGAATACCATTGCAAAGGAAAATTTGTAAATTAAATCCTTACTTTTAAAACATAGCATGCCAAATTTCTTATATATCCTTATTATTCAAATAATTGCATTTTAATTATGTAAATAAATGTGAAAAACCATGTTATAACATTATCACAATGGACTCCACCTTAAACACGACAACATAACAGTGAATCAATAACAATGAACCATACATTAATAGATATGGAGCGGTCAATGATGAGTTTTGCTGATCTTTTGATTTACTTCTTGGGACATGCTCTAGAAATAGTCATGTTTACACTAAATTGTGTACCATCTAAATCGGTTCAAAAGACATCATATAATATATGGTATGGGAAGCATCCCAATGTGCCTTTATGAAGATTTGGGGATCTAAAGCTTATGTGAGAAAGTAGTTTCCGAGAAAGATTGGACCCAAATCGCATAAATGTTATTTTTTGGATATCCTATGGAAACCAAATGATACTACTTTTTTACTCCATATGACAACAAAGTGTTTGTTGCCAAGGATGTTGTATTCCTTGAAAAGGGATTTATTCGAAAGTAATCAATGGGAGTAAAGTAGAACTCGAAGAGGTTTGAGACCAGCAAGAAACATTGAACCTATAGACATACAAGAGGAACATATAGAGTCAAAAATTATTGTAGAATCTAAAATTCCTCATGCCACACTGGAACCTCACAGATCAAGTAGGATAGGCTTTGAGCCTAATTTTTTTTATTATCATGTGACTCATGAAGGTGATGATTTGGTCACTGATGATGAGACAACAACCTATCTACAAGTTGTTAAGGGACCAGAGTCTAAGAAGTGGCCTGAGGCCATGAAATCTGAGATGGAATCTATGTACACCAACAAGGTATGGACCTTGGTGGTTCCACATGAAGGGGTAAAACACATAGGGTGCACGTGGATCATCAAGAAGAAGACTAACATGGATGATAATATACAAACTTCAAAGGTCTATTGGTTGTAAAGGGTTTTAGACAAGTTCAAGGTGTTGACTATGACAAAACCTTTTCTCCAGTTTCCATGGTTAAATCCACCATGATCATGCTTATCCTTGCAACTTATCATGACTATGAGATTTGGGAGATGGATGTTAAAACCACCTTCCTTAAGGGCAATCTTCTTGAGGAAGTGTACATGACACAACTTGAGGTTTTTATAATTCCAAAGGATGCAGATAAATTATGTAAGATACAAAGGTCAATATATAGATTGAAGCAAGCATCTTGATGTTGGAATCCTTGATTTGACAAAATAGTCAAAGACTTTGGCTTTACTCAAAATGAAGAGGACCATGTGTTTGCAAGACAGTTTGTGGGAGCATGATTGTATTCCTCATATTGTATGTAGATGACATACTATTGATGGGTAATGACATCCCTACATTACAAATGGTAAAATCCTTACTATGAATCGATTATCAATGTAGGACTTAGGTGAAGCTTCATATATATTAGGAATCAAGATCTACCGAGATAGATATAGAAGGATTCTTGGCCTAAGATAGAGAACACACATTGACAAAGTGTTGAAGAGGTTCAACATGGAGAACTCAAAGAGAGGAAACTTAGCCATGTCTCATGGTGTTGCTATATCTAGAGCTCAATATCCCAGTCTTGTGAAGAAAGTGAGCACATGAGTAAGATTCCATATGCATCTGCAATTGGAACTATCATGTAAGCAATGTGATGTACTCATCGTGATGTCTCATATTCCTTGAGAATCACTAGAAGATATCAGTCAGATCCTAGTGAAGGTCATTGAACGTCCACAAAGAACATCCTTAAATACTGGGGAAGAACAAAGGATCAATTTCTTGTCTATAATGGTGAGGAAGAGTCGGTGGTAAAAGGTTACACTGATGCAAGATTTCAAACTGCCAAAGATGAATTTAGATCACAATCTAAATTTGAGTTTTTCCTCAACAACGGATCTATAATCTTGAAGAGTTCCAAGAAAGAAATATTTGTTTATTCTAAAACATAGGCCTACTATAATGATGCCTCAAATGTGGCAAAGAATGTTTCAATCAAGAAGTTCATCACTAAACTTGGGGTAGTTTCAAGCATCAGTGATGCAGTAGACCTATATTGTGACAATAATGGAGCTATTACACAGGCATGAACATTCCAAGCATATCAATGGAATTTCCATCTCATATAAGAGATCGTATAGCAAGGAGATGTGAATATTTGCATAGAAAGCAATGTTACTGACCCCTTGACAAAATCATGTTCATAGAAGAAGCATGAAGGTCATGTTAGATTACTTGGGGTTAAGATCATGGGTGACTGGATCTAACTGCAATTGGGAGTCTTTGGTATGTATGCCCAAAAAGCACATCATATAATGATTGTAATGGAATATCTTGTAAACAATTTGATTATTAATAAAGGCAATCTTTGTCTATATGTTTGTTCAATTATTGGATAATGGTATAACATGATAGATATCTAAAGAATGATGTTACTCAATGACATGTATCTTCAGGTTCAGGACCTAGACAATGAGATCATATGTATGATAAGAGTGCATACATCCTTAGTATGTTCCTAGTTGGATGCTATTGTTGAAGCTAATAGACATCAATAACACATTATACTAAAGTGTGTGTTGGTTGATGACAAAATCTCATTAGTCATGTCATGTGATATCAAACCAAACAAATGGGTACTTGTTAGAGAACAATGTATCGTATAGTCCCACCTAGAGAGTGATACATGGAAACCATTGAATGGTAGTTAGAATCAACTCCCATATTGATAGTGGTAATTGTGGCTCTTAGACCTAAAGTCACTACACTCTTGACATGTTGATAACCTCTCACTTTGTGATGTTATCTTATTGGTTTTCCCTTGTTTTCCATACTCTTTCTTAAATAAATTAGATAGAATCATTAACTCTTTACCTTATTGCTGACACTTCAATAGATTAACCTTTCTCTTCTTTATCCTTGCAGAAAAACACAAAAAAATTACAAAAGCTCCAAACGACCCCAAGACCGTTCAAGGCCAAACGGTCCCAAGACCATTTAAGGCTAAACGGTCTCAAGACCGCATGAACTCTAAACGGTCCCGAGACCGCATAAGGCCAAACGACCCTGAAGACCGCATGGAGGCGAGCACCCAAACGGGTTCAGCGCCCAACGGGTTCAACGCCCAAATGGGTTCAGCACCCAAACGGGTTCAACGCCCAAACGGGTTCAACACCCAAATGGGTTCAGCGCCCAACCGAGTTCAACGCCCAAACGGGTTCAACGCCCAAACGAGTTCAGCGCCCAAACGAGTTCGGCGCCCAAACGGGTTCAAGACCGTTTGGGCTCCACTTAAGCCTATAAATAAGACCCAAAGGGGTCCTCAAAAGTGGGATCTCTCAGACGCCCAAAGGCTGCCTCTCCAGTTCCAGAGCATTTCCATACTTCATCCATCACCCCAAGGCTGCCGGTCTGAGATCTACATTCCATCATCAAGCTACCTTCTCTCTTCAACAAAAAAGAAGGTGGGAAGATAAGATCCATCATCAAAGCAGCCATGAAGTGCGAAGATCGTTGCTCTCTTCACCAAGGGTTCAACCTTCCCTCCTCCGTGGAGATGACATTCTTTCTCTCTCTTCTCTCCTCCTTCTTTACCCTTGATATGAGCGAGTAGTCCCATTCACTAGGGTGCGGGGAGTAGCCCCGCTACCCATGTTTTCATTTCATGCAATGTAATTCAAACTATTTGCAATAGAGATACTCTCCTTTTTGGTTCAACATCAATCGTTTAATGAATGCTTGTTGCTTGATCATCAACTTGTATTACTTATTGTCTTTCGGTATGAATTGTCTACGTTTGTACCCTTAGATCTGAATATTGATTGAATGTTGGTTCTGGATGTATGTAGTCACCATATGTCTATTTCGGTATCTAGGAGTGCTTTCATGAGTGGAGTAAACTCACTCCCATTGTTGCACTTTCATACTATGAAATGGAATCAGTTGACGTATGAAAGTGCAACCTTGGTAAGGTCGAGGAACACACTTCATGAAGGAGTAATGCAAAGCAAGTGACCATTCGTTATGGGATGGCTGGCATTGCAATACTCCACACTTCTTGTAGTTAGTTATTTGAAAGGAAACTAAGTCTACAAGATACTAACTGATTAGACTCTCTTTGCAGGTTATTTTACTATGTTGCATGTTCTGATCCATGTGTAGTGGCGTGAAACCCGATAACATCCTAGTGGCTTTTAATCATTGTTTACAACCCTAATTTCTACTCTCTTGCTTTCCTCACATCTAGTTTGAACAACCAAACCAAACTTTCGATCTAAATATCAACTGTTAAGTAGTTAAGTACGACTAAAATGTTTTCCATCTTGTTAAACTCTAAACAAGACCGTTGTCCCGTGGATCCGACCCTTAAACTATACTACGATAAGAATTCCACGTGTCTTAGCGCACGTGGGTGGAGATCTTACCATAGTACAAGCAAGGCTAAACTTAGAGATTCATCATCTCTAGAATTTTTAGTGGCGTTGCAAAACTCCATTAAAAATTGCCAATTTTTGATGGAGTTTTGCAACGCCACTAAAAATCCTAGAGATGATGAATCTCTAAGTTTAGCCTTGCTTGTACTATGGTAAGATCTCCACCCACGTGCGCTAAGACACGCAGAAGTCTTATCGTAGTATAGTTTAAGGGTCGGATCCACGGGACAACGATCTTGTTTAGAGTTTAACAAGATGGAAAACATTTTAGTCGTACTTAACTACTTAACAGTTGATATTTAGATCGAAAGTTTGGTTTGGTTGTTCAAACTAGATGTGAGGAAAGCAAGAGAGTAGAAATTAGGGTTGTAAACAATGATTAAAAGCCACTAGGATGTTATCGGGTTTCACGCCACTACACATGGATCAGAACATGCAACATAGTAAAATAACCTGCAAAGAGAGTCTAATCAGTTAGTATCTTGTAGACTTAGTTTCCTTTCAGATAACTAACTACGAGAAGTGTGGAGTATTGCAACGCCAGCCATCCCATAACGAATGGTCACTTGCTTTGCATTACTCCTTCATGAAGTGTGTTCCTCGACCTTACCAAGGTTGCACTTTCATACATCAACTGATTCTATTTCATAGTATGAAAGTGCAACGATGGGAGTGAGTTTATTCCACTCATGAAAGCACTCCTAGTTACCGAAACAGACATATGGTGACTACATACATCCAGAACCAACATTCAATCGATATTCATATCTAAGGGTACAAACGTAGACAATTCATACCGAAAGACAATAAGTAATACAAGTTGATGATCAAGCAACAAGCATTCATTAAACGATTGATGTTGAACCGAAAAGGAGAGTATCTCTATTGCAAACAGTTTGAATTACATTGCATGAAATGAAAACATGGGTAGCGGGGCTACTCCCCGCACCCTAGTGAGTGGGACTACTCGCTCATATCAAGGGTAAAGAAGGAGGAGAGAAGAGAGAGAAAGAACGTCATCTCCACAGAGGAGGGAAGGTTGAACCCTTGGTGAAGAGAGCAACGATCTTCGCACTTCGTGGCTGCTTTGATGATGGATCTTCTCTTCCCACCTTCTTTGTTGTTGAAGAGAAAAGGTAGCTTGATGATGGAATGTAGATCTCAGACCGGCAGCCTTGGGGCGATGAATGAAGTATGGAAATGCTCTGGAACTGGAGAGGCAGCCTTTGGGCGTCTGAGAGATCCCACTTTTGAGGACCCCTTTGGGTCTTATTTATAGGCTTAAGTGGAGCCCAAACGATCTTGAACCCATTTGGGCGCTGAACTCGTTTGGGCGCTGAACCCATTTGGGCGCTGAACCCGTTTGGGTGCTGAACCCATTTGGGCGCTGAACCCGTTTGGGCGCTGAACCCGTTTGGGTGCTCGCCTCCATGTGGTCTTCAGGGTCATTTGGCCTTATGCGATCTCGGGACCGTTTAGAGTTCATGCGGTCTTGAGACCGTTTAGCCTTAAACGATCTTGGGACCGTTTGGCCTTGAACAGTCTTGGGGCCGTTTGGAGTTTTTGTAATTTTTTTGTGTTTTTCTGCAAGGATAAAGAAGAGAAAGGTTAATCTATTGAAGTGTCAGCAATAAGGTAAAGAGTTAATGATTCTATCTAATTTATTTAAGAAAGAGTATGGAAAACAAGGGAAAACCAATAAGATAACATCACAAAGTGAGAGGTTATCACCCCCCTAACTTAGAGTCTAGCTTGTTCTCAAGTTAGATAGAGCTAAGGCATGAAGTGGCGAGGCGATTTTATTTAGTTAGGGTTTCCATACTCTTGTTTCAATTCTCAACCTGAGTTCTCCTCAAATCATTTCGGGTCTTATTGCTTGCCTTGACTCTTTCAGGTTTTTAAAAGATGCATGGGTCTCAAGTTCCTTCCGTATCTCGTAGCTTGCATTGGGACCACTTTTATTTTGTACATGTTGTTGACTCTAATCAGCTTTATACCTCTATGAAGAACCTATCGGTAACTAGAGTGGGTATGAGGGTTGGCTAAAGGCTTAAAGTGTAATTCTCCCTTTTTGTGGGAGAGGGCTTATCTATGCTTTTAGAGACTCACTACCAGGCACGACACATCTGCCTTCATGAGGGCAGATGAATGTACCGGCCGGGTGAGCTCTGTATCAGCCTTTTCTTATATTTGGAGACCTTAGGATCCCACTACCGGGCACGACACATCTGCCTTCATGAGGGCAGCTGAATGTAACGGCCGGGTGAGACCTTTATTGGCTCTTTTTATAAGTCCTTATGCATGGCACAACTCTCATGTTTTTATTCAACACTCTGGCTTTTATTCGAAAAACTCACAGGCTTGGGATTTGGGGATTATTTTGGAATTTATTTTGGGTGGCCAAGCCTCTTTTATTTGAAGAGAGAAAAGCTGTTCTTAGAGTTTTTCAACATGCACTTATTGTGTGGTCTGCTTGCAAGACTTCTTAATTCGGAAGTTGCCTGATACCCCTCTCATCCTTGAGAGCTCGGCTTATTTCTGCCTTAATATTGACCTGTGGAGAGTCAGATATAGAAGTGAAACAAAAGCATAAAAACCAAAAGTGAAGGTTATTTATTAATTCGCCATTACATGCCTATATGCTAATCTTATTATTGCTTTTTGAAGACAAATTGGATTCTAAGTTAGCTGAGGATGTCCTTTCAAAAAGGAGTGTTATTTATTATGCACAAGATTTATTTGAACTAGGAAAATACTAGAAAAGAAAGGCTAAATGTAAAGATAAAAGGAAAAGAAAAGAGAGTTTTGTTCAGGGGGAAAAAAGTATGAAAGAAAGAGAGAGTAGAGGGAAAATTGTACCTTGCCCTTATCAAATGCACTCCCCCCTAACTTATCCTTCACTCTGTCCTCAGAGTGTCAGAGTGATAGGTTGAGAAGTGTATTGACAAGGGCATTTAGGCTTCTGTGAGTCCTTTATTTGCCCCATGAGTTCTGAGTAGATTGGCTGCGAACTTTCCACGGAGAGCGTGGTAATCCACGGCTGTCATATCCTCTACTGGTTTTTGAAGGGTCACGATGGTGTACATCCAGAAGAGGGCGTGGAAGCCACAGTCACTAGATTCACAAATTTGCTGGGGGAACTTGTGGCTGAAGGCTGGGGGTTTGAAGTGTTCTTTACCATAAGCCCATGTGTGCTGGCTTAAGAGATCATGTAGTTTGTCAGCACACTCCTTTGCCACTTCCTCCGTTGGCATCCTTGGTGCCGCAGTATACTCTTTCTGGTCTGGATCATACTGACTGTCGGAACTATTATAAATTGTTGTTGTTCCGTCGTGCAGGTTGGTTGTCAGTAGCATCCAGTGCTCTTGATGAAGGAAAGGAAGCATGATGAATTTCGGAGTTGTGTGCTGGAGGTAAGATATGAGTGCCACCGGTGTTTCGAAATTCTTCAGTCCTAAGAGATCGTCCTTCATGTAAGCAGACGCCATGTAGACCATGTGATGATTCCGTCCGAGTAAGTATTGATAAGAAGTCATCACACTTACAGACATAGAACCTTTGATTTGTACAGTTTCTCAGAGGTTATCTGCCATAACTAAAATGTTTCCATCTAGAAAGACAAGATCCTCTCTTTCGGCATGTAGTCATGACATGATAAGCCGAAGCTCATTGTCGGAGAGAGTCTTGCAAGCCTCAAGATCAAAATTTGGAAAAGTTGGTTCAATGGCAGATAGGGGCACCATTTGTGATGAGGATCTCTTGATGGGTGCCCCAGTTAATAACTCTATGTCACCCTTGTCTAGAGCCAGGTCAAAGTTGTAAGGGTCCCATTGACTGTTCTCGGGGACCGTGACTGGTTGTTTTTCTTTCTCCAACTCCGCTAAAGTTTGTCTGTAAGGTTTCCTCTGCGGACGTTGGATTGCCAAAAAAAGGTAGCGAGGGACGTCATCTGGTGCCATTGTAGGATCGTTAAAGAACCGTCTATCGCAGATGAGTTCCATGGCATAACGCCCTCGCAGAGAGTGAAAATCTTCATTGATGAGGTCTGTGAAAGGGACTTGTTGATTTAGCGCTAGTATGTGTCGAATGACATAAAAAGCACTGTCCCTGGAGCCTTCAGCAGCTTGGACCTGTGGGTTGATTATCCGGAACCAGAGTTGGCTCCAACCCTGGCGGAGAGACGGGCATGCGGCCCAGATGAGTTTAAGAAGCCGGAAAGGGATGCATCTTGTCTCCCCGGCTTCAATTCCAACAAAGTTAATTATACCGGCTCTTAGATCACTGGCGCAGAAATTGTACACCTTGGCGTCGCGGGAGACAGTGTCCGAAATCATAAGCAACCAGTGACTAGAAACTTGGAAAGGCACGGTTATATATCTAGCTTTTCTTGCGATCCCCCTGTGCAACCTCTTAATGGATTTGTGCTGTAGTTCTTTGTACAATAAGTACAAACTCAGAGCGGGTGAGGCGTTGAGAACTGGTTGCTGTTGCTTGGAGCTTCTGTAGATCTCGATAGAGTTGGCAAGGAGAGTACGGAAGATCGCCATCTTCACTGTTGACTGGAATTGAAGGATGGAATGGAAATCTTCACGTGTCAAGTTGCGCTTAGCCTTCGTGTTCTGGTATATAACATCCCCCCCTTCTTTGGCATCATCTACTATAGTGTTTAGGATGAAGATATCCTGTGCGTCTAGGGTAGAGATGGCCGCCATGTCTAAATCGTGCATTTTGTGAGGTAGAGGTGGCGGCGGAGGTAACGCTTGTGGGTTGGGGGTAGAAATCTGCTCAAGATCGTTCGTGTAATGTTGCAGATCTTCATCGTTGTCAAAATCGGAAGGGGTATCTAGCTTTTCGTCAGTGTCTAGACATACTCGTTCTGGTTCTTCATGATCAGGGGGAAAGGGCACCGAGGGTTCAGGGGTAGAGAGATGTTGAGATGCAGAGACAGGTGGGCTGGTGCTGGCTCCCAGAGTGCAATGTTCGAACTCAGAAAAAGCTACTTCTTTCGCAGCCTCCCCCAAAGATCCCAAGGCAGGATAGTTTAGGAACTGGTCCCCATAAGATATTGTAACGTGCTCATTGTGAGCAGGGGATTTGGGATCTTTATCACCGTCATGGTGATCCTGCTGTTGTTTTGGTTATGTTCCTTGGCTGGGACCCTCCCCCGCATCATCTGGTTTATCAGAATCATCACTTGAGGAGGTACTGTTATTGTAGTCAGCCGAAGAATCAGAATCTTCATCTTCATCGTCTTCATCTGCCGCTGATTTATCAGTTGTTTTCTTATGTGCTTTCTTCTTGCACAGACGATGGATGGATTGAAGCTCGTCGTATGCCACTTGCACGTGCTCGTGTGTTTCGAGCAGTGCGTCATGGGTTTCTTTTAAATCAGAATAACGTGCTTCAGCTGAAAGGAGTCGTGCGGTGAGGTCAGTTACTTGAGCTCTTAGTTGATTAAGCTCATTGTTTGAGGACTCCTCTTGGCGATTGTGTAGTTGTGTGAGGGCGATGTTGATGTCATCCAAGCGCGTGCTGAAAGCTTGTTGTTGCTGCTTGAGCTCGTGGAGGGTCTCAGGCAGAGGTAGAGTCTGCGTTGAGATCCTCTCGACTTGCTTTGCCATCACCTTATGCTGGCTTTGGACTCCAAGGACTAGCTCGGGCAAGGTTTTGTAGTGGCTGTCGACATGATCAACTTGCTTAGCCACTATATCTTGTCGTTACTGGATTTCTTGGAGGATGCTTGGCATGGCGCGGTTTTGCTCATCGATCTTGGCGACCTGTTTTGTTAAACCCTGCACACAAGAAAAAATAGAATTTAATATGTTAGAAGGGTCGGTGAGGAGGTTTCGGATGGTGTCAAATTGTCGTCCGAATTCCTCACCGACGTTAGTGAAAGGGACCCCAGTAAGAGAAGGGTGGGGCGGCTGGGGTCGGGGTGGAATGGTGGTGGTAGTGTCGTGCAGAAAAGACACTGTTGATGGTCCCGCGAACTGCGTGGTGACTGTGGAAGGGGTCACTAGCGGTGTTGGGGCGGCGACGGATGAGAAGGGTGGTGATATACCCAGAGAGAAAAGTGAGTCCGATAATGTTGATGGAAAGTCGGTTGAGGTGAAAGAAGTGAATTCGGGCGTTGTAACGGAAAATGGGATGCCCGAAGGGAAGGAGGGTGATGTGGAAAAAGGTGGAATAGTGGTTGATTGTGGAAAAATGGAGGATGGTGGGGTTGTGGATGGTGTGGTGGAAGATGGTGGGGTAGAGGATGTTGGGATAGTGGATGGTGGAGTGGTGGTATCGAGTTCAACATTTAGACTCATTATGAAAGAGTCTAGTGATGATGTTGTTATTTTTTCCTCTGGGAGGGTGGTTTCTGGTTCGGGGCGGGGTTTAGATGTTGGTGTCCTTGACAACTCTTGTTCCTTCAAAAGCCTTTTGGAAGGTCATTTTGCAGGAATTTTAGTTGGTTTTGCTGCCAGGGCTGTTATGCTAAGCTCCGTCTGCCCCACTGTTGCTTTCTTTTCGGCGATTGTGACCGAAGACATGAGTTTTGCGATGTCATCATCGGAGAATAGGAGCTTGTCTTTGTCATAATCAGCAAGATCTGGTAGTGGGAGTAGCATTTTGAAGGATTTTGCTGTAGGGCAGAAGACGTAGTGTAGCTTGCCATCCTTTTCTTTTATGATGAAGGAGTTCTTTAACATTTGCTCGTTTGTGAGGATGTCACCCTTTATTTGTTTGCATCTGGGTAGAAGTCTATCCATCTTAAGGTATTTGATAATTGATGTGATAAGACCACCCATGCATATTTCTTTCCCCAGGGCGTAAGCTGATAGTTTTTGAATTATAAGACGTCCAATGTTGACTGGTAACCCATTTAGGATGGACCAGATAACAAAGAGGTATGATAAGATTACATTTCCTCCTTATGACCTGGGGAAGAGTGCGCCAGCAAGGATTTTGTGAAGTGTGCGCACTAGACCTGATTGAATGTTTGACGCTTTGCATGTTTTTGCCTCATAAACATGTATCCCCGTTAAAGATTTCCAGAAGTTGTGTTTGTTGAACTTGGGGTTGTCTGTGCCAACAGCCTTAGCTTTCTTCAGTTTCTCTTGGTTATCTATAAAGATTTCATTCAGCATATTTTCAGTTATGACCACTTTGTTGTTGAAGATTCTGGTGGATATTCTATGGTCACCACCATCCTGTGCTTTATCCAAGGTATCCACTGATTCTTTAGTGAAATAGGTGAAGAATTCCGTTGTAGGCTCGACGTATGAAAATTCGGTGACAAAGCAAAGTCGAGAGAGATTGGAATTGTCAAGCAAAGTGAGGATTCTATTGTAGATCCCCATCTTCATAAGTATGCTTGGGCAAATGTACTTTGTCGATTTTAAAGTTTGTTTAATGGATGGGAGGGTATGGATGTGAAGATTTTCTGGTGGTGGTGCTGTGGTGGTAATGGGGGGGGAAAATAGGAACGGTAATGGTGGCAGGGGTGGCGGTGATGGTGGTTGTTGGTTGGATGGAGGATGGTGGGATGAAACTTGCCAGGGTCTGTTCCCTTGCAGTGGCAGGGCGAACCTGCTTCCTTGCCCTCTTCTTCGGTTGTGGTGCTGAAGTGGTTGCTTGGGCCTTCCTTTTCCCCATGGACTATTTGGTAGGGGATTTTGCCTCTGGTGAAGGCTCATATTCTGAGGATTCGTCGGATGAGATTTCTTCGACCTCCTCTTCAGAAGGTTCTTCATCTAAGCAGTGGTTGATGCATTTTATATCATGCATGACATCGATCAGGTCCACCTTTGCTGGGACCTGTCCAGTCTTTTTATAGTGGTCAACTATTTGTTGAAGCTGCACCCGTTCAACTATTAATTCCTCTTTTGTCTAGAAGGGATCATCGACTGTTCCTGTTGGTTGCTTTGCAGGTGAGGCCATTCTTATCTCCGACGATTATATCCTTTCTTTTTATGTGGCCATCATGCCACATTTTGGTTTGTTCTTTGTAAATTCTGGAATTTTGGTATGCTGTCATTCACAACTCTTCCAATTCTTGTAATTGAAGTTGTCTAGATTCACCGGCTCTTTTGAGGTCAAAGTTCAATTGCTTGATAGCCCACCAAGCTTTATGCTCTAATTTTACTGGTAGATGACATGACTTCCCATACACCAATCGAAACGATGTTGTTCCAATTGGTGTTTTGAAAGCTGTGCGATAGGCCCATAGGGCATCAGGAAGTTTGGTAGACCAGTCTGTGCGGTGCCTATTAACAGTTTTTTCCAAAATGGCTTTGAGTTGGCTGTTGGAGACTTCAAACTGTCCACAAGTCTGTGGGTGATAAGGTGTGGAAACTCTATGGTTGACTCCATATTTTCTTAATAGAGCTTCGAAACTCCGCTCAAGAAAATGAGATCCGCCATTGGATATTATTGTTCTTGGAACGCCAAATCTGGGGAATATTATTTCTTTAAACATTTTGATGACTGGTTTGGAATCACAAGAAGTGGTTGGTAGAGCTTCTACCCATTTCAAAACGTAATCCATAGCAACTAGAATGTATGTGAATCCATAAGATGGGGGGAAAGGACCCATGTAATCTACTCCCCAAACATCAAAGAGTTCGACTTCTTGCCACATATTCAATGGCATTTCATTTCATTTGGTTATTCCTCCAGAGAGTTGGCATTTGTCACATGATTGCACATAATCATGTGCATCCTTTGCGATGGTTGGCCAGTAAAAACCAGATTGAAGAATTTTAAGAGCGGTTTTCTTAGAGCTCATGTGCCCCCCAGTAGGGTCTGAGTGACAGTGCTCTAAAACTGGGATGATTTCCATTTCTGGAATGCATCGACGAAAAAGTCCATCAGCGCATAAGCGAAATAGGTAGGGCTCGTCCCAGAAATACTGCTTAGCGTCATGAAGGAATTTCTTCTTGTCATGGTATGATGCAGACGGATGGATGATTCCTGTTGCCAAATAATTCACAATATCGGCATACCAAGGAAATCCAGTAGTAATATTCATTAGTTGATCATCCGGTAAAGAGTCTTGAATGGGTAATTCATTGGTGTCTTTAGCTTCAATACGACTGAGGTGATCCGCGAAGACATTTTCAACCCCACTTTTGTCTTTAATCTCTGAATCGAACTCCTGAAGCATTAACACCCATCTGATAAGTCGGGGTTTAGCATCTTGTTTTTGGATCAAGTATCGTATAGCAGAATGGTCAGTATATACTATGACTTTTGACCCTATTAGGTAAGACCAAAATTTTCAAAAGCATAGATAACTGCCAAGAACTCTTTTTCGATGGTAGTATAGTTCTTTTGTGCCTCATCAAGCATCTTGGAGGCGTAATATATGACATAAGGCTTTTTGTCAATCCTTTGTCCAAGAACTGCCCCTACAACATAATCGCTAGCGTCACACATAATTTCAAACGGTTGTGACCAGTCAGGTGCTCTTAGAATAGGGGCAGAGATAAGGGCATTCTTCAGAGTTATGAAGCTATTAATGCATTCTTGGTCAAATATAAAATCTGCTTCTTTGGTCAGCAGGTGAGTCATTGGCTTTGCTATCTTTGAAAAATCTTTTATAAATCTTCTGTAGAATCCTGCATGACCAAGGAATGCCCTGACTCCTCTGATGTCTTTAGGTGGATTTAGCTTTGAGATGACATCAACCTTTGCTTTATCCACTTCAATCCCTTTATCACTTACTCGATGTCCTAGGACCACACCTTCAGTCACCATAAAGTGACATTTTTCCCAATTCAAAATCAGGTTGGTGTCCTCACATCTTTGTAAGACTTTTCCTAGGTTGAGTAAATAGTTATCGAAAGAATCTCCGTATACATAAAAATCATCCATGAAGACTTCCATGATAGATTCTGTTAATCCGACGAAGATAGCGGTCATACATCTTTGGAAGGTTGCGGGTGCATTACATAACCCGAAAGGCATTCTTCTGAAGGCATATGTTCCAAAGGGACAAGTGAAGGTTGTTTTTTCTTGATCTTCAGGATGGATTGGAATTTGGTAAAATCCTGAATATCCATCAAGGTAATAGAAAATTTTTTGGTGAGTGAGTCGTTCGAGAACTTCATCCAAGAAAGGCAAGGGGAAGTGATCTTTCCTTGTCGCTTTGTTAAGTTTTCTGTAATCGATGCACATTCTCCACCCAGTTATTGTTCTAGTAGGTACCAGTTCATTTTTATCATTAAGAACAACAATGGTCCCCCCTTTTTTAGGGACCACCTGCACGGGACTTACCCATTGAGAATCCGAGATTGGGTAGATGATACCCGCTTTCAGAAGTTTGAGAACCTCGAGGCGGACTACCTCCTTGAGATTAGGGTTCAATTTTCTTTGATGTTCCCTTGATGGTTTGAAATCTTCCACCATAGGCAATCTGTGCATGCATAAAGCTGGATTTATACTCGTCAAGTCAGTCATCTTATATCCGATAGCTTTCTTGTGTCTCTTTAGTTCATCAAGAAGTCTGTTTTCTTGGTCCACCTCCAGAGTGGAGCTGATAATCACTGGACAAAGCTTCTCGTTGTCGAGAAAGACATGTTTGAGTTCCTTGGGTAGGGTTTTCATTTCAGGAGCCTTAGGTGGCTCGGTTGCTTCTATAATGGTGATAGCCTTGAGTTCTTCAAAGGTGGCCGTTGGGGCTTCTTCAGCTTTTTCTAAGTATTGAAGGCATTGTTGCACTAGTTCATTTGCCGAGAATTCTACTTCCAAATTTGTCAAGGTATTTTGCAATTCATCATAGGGTTCAGACATTTCTAATTGGGACATTTGATATATAGCATCCAGGAGAAAAACTTCCTCTTGAATGCTTGGACCTTTCATGCTATTAAGGACTCTGAACTGAAAAGCTTCCTTCCCAAGTCTCAAGATAATAGTTCCTACTTCTACATCGATGAGTGCTCGGGCAGTAGCTAGGAAAGGTCTGCCAAAGATTATCGGGTATCTTAGGTCTTCTTGTATGTCCATAATAACGAAATTGCACGGAACATAAGAATTCGTTCCTATCCTGACATGTATATCTTCAATAATTCCAAGGGGAGCAGTTATGGTAGAGTCGGCTAACTGAATTGTCATTGTCGTAGGTAACAAATCAGTGAATCCTAATCTTTTACACATAGAATAGGGCATAATGGATATACTTTCTCCTAAATCTGCTAATCCCTTCTTGCTGGAGCCATTTCCAATTGAACACTGAATACCGAAGGAACCCGGGTCTTTCTTTTTCTTTGGCATTTTGTTAAGTAGAATGTCTAAAGTGGTCTGAGCTAGTTTCACTATTTCATGCTCTTTTGTCATATATTTTCTCGACAACAGGGTTTTCAGGTATTTGGCCCAAGCGGGCACTTCAGAAAGAGCATCGAGGAATGGGTTATCAATGTATAGTTTCTTCATAGCTTCTTTGAATTTCTGGAACCTAGTGTCCATTTTGGTTCCTTTCAGCCTGTCCGGATAAGGAATTCTGGGTGGAATTTCTGGCATTGGTTCCTTTTCTCTTTCTCTTTCAGTAGTTTTAGTAGATTTTTCCTTTTCATGGGTTGAGCTTTCTGTTGGGGAAAGAATAGCTACTTCATCATCATCATGGATGATTCTAGTGGTATCAGGAAG
The DNA here is from genome assembly GCA_963693085.1 of Alisma plantago-aquatica. Taxonomy (NCBI): domain Eukaryota; kingdom Viridiplantae; phylum Streptophyta; class Magnoliopsida; order Alismatales; family Alismataceae; genus Alisma; species Alisma plantago-aquatica. The sequence continues at coordinate 954,224,332 of OY856410.1, read as the reverse complement.
GACACGACCAGACCTTGTGGTGACAGCATTCAGTTGCTCATGTCTATTTTGGTCATGCCTTGGGGTTGCCTCTGGTTGCCCAGCAAAGGTACCTGCTGGTGGTTTCAACTGAGCAGCAATCTGTGCTAATTGAGCCTCTACAACCTTTTGTTGAGCCTGTTGGTTCGCAAGCATGGTTTGCTGAGATTGTAGCATCTGTCTAATCAAAGATATTTCATCAGATGGTTGGGGAGGAGCACTCCTCTATTGATATTGAGTGACTTGCTGCCCTTGTGGTTGCTGTGGGGGTGTTGTTAACTGCGGTTGTTGTGGCTGCTGCAACTGAGGTTGTTGCAGCTGTGGGTGCAGTCCTGGATGGGTATATTGGTAAGAGGGATTCCTAGGATAATTGGATCGTTGGAACCCATTTCTATAATTCCCCTGATTTTGGTTGAAGTTATTCTGAAATCCTGGTGGTTGTCTATTGAAAGATCCACCTTGTGTCTGTTGTTGAGGATTGGCAGTTCCTACAGGATTTCCATATTGAAAACCAGGGTGGTTTCTTGGTTTGTGTGGATTGTAATACACCTGGCCAGGTATTGAGTGAATGGAGTTGACTTGCTCTGGCATTTGGTCCTCGGGATGTTCAATAATGGGTTCATATTGCGGCACTGGTGGTTGTAGATCCATCATAACATTGTATAACATACCACATGATAATGTGGGATGATCAGATGCATGACAAGCTTCACAAGTTCCAGTAGCTACTTTTACTTGTTGAACCTGGGAGCTTTTCTTCTTGTCGTATTCTCCGAAAGAAGTTTCAAGAGCTTGTTGCTTGTTAGAAATAGTCTTCAGGGCTCCTGCAATGGCCTTGAGTTCCATAGATTCTTCAGCCTTGTAGACTTTAAGAACTCCCTTGGATTGGTTAGACGACCTCCCCCAATTGGATTGGTTCTTGGCCCCTAACGTAACTATATTCCAAGCATCTTCATAGTTCTTTCTCATAAAGTTTCCTCCAGATGAGGAATCTAAAAATTGCTTGATATCATCACTCACTCCTCTATAGAATGTTTCTATCAGTTGATTTTGGGATATGTCATGGTGAGGGCACTTCCTCAGGAGTTCCTTGAATCTTTCCCAAGCTTCCGCAAGTGTTTCTCCGGGTAGTTGGGAAAAGTGGTTAATCTGAACCCTAATCTCATAGGTTAGTGAAGGTGGAAAGAATTTCTCAAGAAACTTTTCATCTAAGGGAGTCCAAGTAGTGATGATAGGATGCCTATCTAAAACATTGTACCAGCTTAGCGCTCTTCCAGATAAGGTGAAGTGGAAGAGGTGTAACATTATTGCTTCAAAGGCAACTCCTGCTTGAGGTACAAGTCGGCAGAGTGACTTGAATCTCTTAAGATGATCCATGCAATCGTCTCCAGGTCCTCCCAAGAAAGAGATACCTTGCATGATCTGGATCCATTGCGTCCGGATTTCAAAGTTTGGTATGTTAATAATTGGTGGTCGGACTGGGTGATCATATTCATAATTCTTTGGGACCGCGTAGTCCCGAAGTTGCTTGTTTCTTAATGCTAATTGAGCAGCAGCATTCTCATCTTGGATGCGAGCTTGTTCCTCAGCTTAGATCTCAGCTTGCACTTGAGCACGAGTGTCAGCGATGAGTTGTGCTCGTTGTGTAGCTATGGCAGTGTTAACTCTTTCTGCAACGAGGCGTTGCTCTTCAGCCATCTGTCTGGCTCTTTGGCGGTTAAGTCTAATCCTTCAGTGGAAACTTCTTTCTACCTCAGAGTCGTACTCTGGTTCAGGGGAGAATCTGATGTGATGCGGGGTTTGCATACACATTTTCTACCTGAGTAGAAAGAAATTCACACATTTAGATGATGGAAGGAAACGAAGAAAACAAGAAGATTTGGAGTAGTTAAAAAAAGGTGTAAAATCCTAATCAACCAAGAAGTTGTTAAGTAAAAACTAAAACGTTCCGTTATCCCCGGCAACGGTGCCAATTTTTGATGGAGTTTTGCAACGCCACTAAAAATCCTAGAGATGATGAATCTCTAAGTTTAGCCTTGCTTGTACTATGGTAAGATCTCCACCCACATGCGCTAAGACACACGAAAGTCTTATCGTAGTATAGTTTAAGGGTCAGATCCACGGGACAACGGTCTTGTTTAGAGTTTAACAAGATGGAAAACATTTTAGTCGTACTTAACTACTTAACAGTTGATATTTAGATCGAAAGTTTGGTTTGGTTGTTCAAACTAGATGCGAGGAAAGCAAGAGAGTAGAAATTAGGGTTGTAAACAATGATTAAAAGCCACTAGGATGTTATCGGGTTTCACGCCACATGTCGTGTAATGACCCCGCCTCTCGGTAACCCCCAATTAAGGGAGACCAAGAGGTCAGAGCCATTATCCCAATTAACATGATCAAAGGTTCGACAAATAATCAATAACAATTATCAAATTCTACCAACTAAACTGAAAGACTATAATGAAATAAAACTTTGCATACCTTTTTCAAAACTTGGATGTCTACTGGTATCCACATCTGGAGTCTATTCTAACTAATCCTCCTTTGTACTTTCATTCTTATTTAATTCCACATATGCCACTTTACTATTTGCCCTTTTCAATCTTGCAACTAAAACACCGACAAACAAAATGTCAGTCAGCATATCGAAATATGCCGATATGTGGGGACAACCAAAATCTCACAAATATGGCTAACAATCTATATATCGCAATCAAGTTAATTAACAAGCCAATTTACGCTTTCAATGTGACATTCTCCACCGCTTTTGCCCTAACCCTGGCATACCCACTTTAGGGTTTCTCTTTTTCCACTAACTTAAGGCCACCTTCTCAATTCCGAGCTTGGTGCCTAGGGTCACCCTTCATGGTGCCCTTTAGTAATGCAATATCATAGGCCACCTTCTTAATCCTGAGCTTGGTGCCTGGGGTCACCTCTCATGGTGCCCATTGGTCTTCCCTCCTGGGCTTGACCTTTTGCATCATCCATCAGGGTGGCATGTAGGTGTGAGAATCCACACTTCTATTATTATTGTGATAATCATAGTGACTTTATGATTTTGCAAGTATGAACAACCAAACTATTGAATTGCATTCAATGCGATGAATCTTACGGGAAACTCTTCGGGAAACGAATGTGATTAACCATAAGAAACCACATACCTGTCAGGTTGATTTGAGCCAGAAATAATCCAACCAATCAAGAAATCCAAATAGGCAAGCAAGCACATAATGAGATCCTATAATATGCATACAATTTCCTATTATTAATCATGCCATCAATATCTATTAAACCTAGCTCGCTTCCAAGGGTTTCTAGTCCACTTTTAGGGTTTCCATTGCAATTAGGGTTTCCCTTCATCTCTTACTATTTTAAACCCTAATTATCTAAACAACAATTTTGTCAATCAAATTGAAACTAGACCTAAATTTCTTGTCTCTTTAGCAATACTTAAGGCTTTGCCCATGAATGAAGAATTATGCTCAAATATTGCTCTCAGTAACTACAATGCACCACTTATATCTACTTGGATCAAATCTCCTTATGGATGGAAAAGAATTAATGTCAATGCATCAATGAGGGAAACTATGTCTATAATAATTTCTTGTGCATGAGAACACAATGGATATAGGCTGTGGGGATGGTCACAACAACATTTCTCTTGATCAGTGCTTGTAGCAAATATATTAGTAATACATATGGCCTTACATCAAGCAAAACTAGTATCTTGGTCTCGACTAATTACAGAATATAAAGGTATCAATGCAATTGAAAATGTTCAAGATACCAATATAGTCTATTGTTATGCTCATACTTGGCTAACTACAATTCAGAGCATGTTATTTGGCGATTGGGAGGTCATCTTCCAAAAATGCAATAAAAGTTAGATATTGAGGTAGACAAGTTGGTGAAGCTACATCACCCAAGCAGTACCTTTCATAATTTTAATATTCTAATCCACTAGGATTGTTTTATAATGTATTTCCTTAAAATGACCTTCTAAATGTTTTATATGACTAGTGCATGTTTATAATTAAACTACTCAGTTTCCAAAAAAAAAAGAAAATAAAGAATGTTACGCATGCATGGCTCCTTGAGTGTTGACACATGCATGTGATGCATACCCTCTTCCTGGGATCTATGGTGTTGTCAATCTTTGTCCTCAAGTCATTAATTGTTGTTGAGTTTTATTTTGACAATCCCATCTAGAATGTCCTTCCTGACCACATGCAAAACAACCCTTACAATCAGGGCCCCAACATGGGCATCTATGGAATATGCCACAAGATGTGAAATGATGTAGTTGTGTTGTGTGAAAGCTTGGACTCTATGGTACGTCATGGAACATGTATTATGTGTTTGTGTTGAGTGAAAGATCGACTTCTATGGTACAATCACAAAACATGCACTGTGTCCTATGTGGTGGTCCTCTATCTACAAAAGTACGAGAATCATTGACATGTGGAGTCTATGATGTTTCACAAGGTAGTGTGTATGGGATCTTAGCAGGACAAGTTGTGGCACACTCATACTAGGTTGTATACTAGGGCCTGGTCTGCTGAACTCACTACTTGCCCTTTTGTAAGCTTCAAACTCATGCCTTTGCTAGATAGCATGTTCGACTCATCTAATTGCATCAACAAATATGAATTTAATATATTTTAATCTAGATAAGAAGAATGTCCACCTTGATAAATGAGAGGGAAGAAAACTGACAAAATCCTAGAAAAGATTGTTGTAAAAATATAAATTCACCAAGCTCAGGATGCTAGAATGCTAAATCTTGTCTTCAAACTTCAAATCACCCAAAAATTTTGAATCACCTTGTCTCTCAAGAATATTGAAACTCTAGAGTGACAAATAGAAATTTTAGGTACGTTGGTCATGTTATTATCATATATATTCATATCAATTCTTAGAGAAATCAATTTTTAACATTTTTAGCCTTTTTTAGAATAGTCAGTCGACTAAGCTTTTCCTTTCATAAAGCATCCTTGATGAAGAACTATCAACATTTATATACCATATATAAGAATTAAAAATTAACAAGTTGTGTTGATAAAGTTATCAAGCTATATTAAACATTTAAGCCAATTTGGATGTACCAACACATTACTCAAGATCAAATACCAAATTGTTATACTCCAATTTTTATAACATGGTCGGCTATGTTTTTTCTTGAGAAACTTGGTCGACTAATAGGTCTAGAAATCCCCAAAAAATTCTAAATTTTATAATATGGGTTATCATATTTATATCAAAATTCAAAGTAATTTGAGAGATAGATAAAATATCAAAACTCATTTACTACACTACATACTTATATCTAAACTACTTATATAATGTGTGCCATTAGTGTTGACACACTCTCTCTCTAGGGTTTCTCTCTGCCTTCTCACTAGGTTCCACCCCGGCGGCCGCCGCTGAGGGGAGGGGTGTGCTTCCCCGGAGCCTCCCTCCCCCTGGCCTTCAACCACAGTTGGTAGATCCTGAAGGTGGTCTTCTCTGGAGCACGAAGCCGGCGTATCAGAAAATCCTTTGTGGTTCCATCACACCCTGTCTCGAAGCATTTGGATGCGCTGCAAGCTTCCAAACCCGACTGATGGAGTGGCATTTCGACCCTGTCGAATATTTCCATTCAAGCGAGACGGAGAGATAGGAACCAGTCCCAGTCGTGTTTTCAGATCTTATGCTGCTGCTCCGAGCTGGTGATCCTAGGTGGTCTCTGCGCCACCTTCCTCCCCAGCATCTGCTCTTTCTAGTGGTTGAGGTGTTGCCCTTCCTTGGATTCGACTGAATTCGATCACGTTTGGATGGTGGTAGGATTTTCTAATCGAGTGGTCTTGTCAACTGTGCGAGGGCGATCGTCTAGCGATGCCCCATCTCCGACTCTGGTTTCACAGAGCTATGGGGTGCTTTGACCCCTTTCTAGGATGTCTCCATTGAGCCATGGTAAGCCCTCGCGGGCCTGTGCTCCAGGTCGTCTGGGTGTTGATTAGGTCTCTACCTTGGCAAGTATGGTGAAGCAGGCTTCCTCGCTGGTGTCTGACCTATTTGGCGGAGTGGCCTCTTCATCACGGACACTGGCCAGGGGCTTGGAGGTTCTCTATGGCGCCGACCTTCCCCTGGTGCTCCTCGGGATGGTGGGTTCCTGTTCCACTGATGCTGGCCTCCTCTTTAGGGTGCCCGGGTTTCCCCTGGCCTACTCGGAGATGCAGTCTCATCTCTACGGTGTTGGTTTCCCTACAGGCGTGATGGGTCACCCTCTTTCTGGTCGACGGATTGCTTCTGTGAGCAAGCGCTTCTGGTGGTGGGGGTTCAAGGGAAGTCAGGTTTCCCTCTCTTTCTTTTTGGTTCCCTCTGCTGGTGCGTACAAATGTTTCCTTCAATGGTGAGCTGCCTCTGTGCAAATAGGGGTCCTCTCCTTAAGTTGGTCGCATGTCAGCTGGGAAGAGATTGGTTGAGCTTTGTTCTCCTCCAGTCAGAGCCTCTGTTCATGGAGTTAGGAGTCTCTGTGCAAGCAGGTGACTAGGCACATGATTCTTGGAGGCATATGGCTGTTCCAAAAGATCCCTGGGAGGTTTTGATATGGTTAATGAAGATGGAAATGAAGTTTTCTTAGAATCCATTCTTTTAGGTGTTGAGCAAAATGCATATGGAGGACATGGGGCTCTCTTTTTCATGGACATGAACCGTTGTATTACCTTGGTTGGTTCTTTTTGGACCAGATTATGTAGCTGGGAGTTTGCTTGGTTTGGTAGAGAAGATTCCTATTGACTGTTCCTCCTTGATGGTTCTATCGACCCTGGCAGTCAAGTTTGCTTCAAAAGGCAGGATGTCACATTTTGATGGTGCTCATATGGTTAGCTGACTATCATGTCTTTTGTAAGCAGTAAAGAAGCTGCAAGGTAGTTGTTAGTATAGGATAGTTCAAACTATCACCTTTTCTTTTCTCTCCTTCTCGGGAGTCCTTTTGTAGGACCTCTTTTGATTCCAGCCTGTTGGGATTATGGTCTTAGTTCTGCTATTTGGGGTACTTTGTGCCCTTGTGCTAGTTTCTAGCTTTGCTGTATGGGGTACTTTCGTGCCCAAAGTTTTGGTTTTTATAGTAACATATTTTTTTGACCGACCAAAAAAAAGTTTACTCAATATACCCCAAAAATCCTAAGTTCGTGTGACTAGGGTTTTAATCCAACCCTAAAAACCTAATCATCTCAAGAAAAAAAAATTAACAATCAAAATAAGGGTTTCAAGTAATATTTAACATAATTAAAAGGAAATTTAGTTAGCATCTAATGACTCTTAAGGAATATTAAATCTATGATTTTAGATAATTCAGGAATGTGCCCTTACTCCTAACCTCATTGACTTTGTATTTTTGTATCTCCTAGAGTATTGGATCTTATTTACATAAAAATTTACCATGAATGTTTATCATATCATGCCCATAAAAATGCTAGTTCTCTACAATATATCTCTAGATTAGCCTAATCTATTGTATAACATACTTCCCCATATAACTAATATCTAATCTGATAGATATATTTTAAATTTGTTCCAAAACCATTAGTTCTCAAATAGCGAGTATTTGATCCATGCAAGGTGCATTTAATATATTTTTAATTTAGCAAACGATAACACAATGGTCCATTAATGCAATCTAAGGGACGAGAGTATAGATATTATTAAAAAAAGACCAATAAATCATTTAGGTACAAGAAAATTACAGCTGGGACAAAGACATATCAAGATATATGATAAATTAATCAAATAATAAAATGGAACTATAGATGTAAGGAAAACTGACTCAATTGAGCTATATTGATTTTTGAGGTCAAATATTTAGTATGTCACACCTTCTATGGATTATGCATCATATGCATATGATCAATACTACCCACATACTACTCATCCTCCTATGTCTCTCATGCTCTTTGACCATCCATCATTTCTTTCTAGACCACACTAGGCCACTCCACCTTGGTATTGGTTGTACCCTCATGCCTAAATATGTAGATCTTGCTAGCTATTTTGGGTTTCTTCTACTACCTACCAGGAGGTCCAAGCTCTTGTAGAATCTGGTCTCATGACATTGCATATTATCAATGGGAGATATACCAAATGTCATGTCCTAGATGATGTGGCTATGTAAGAAGGTGATGGTGAATAAAAAGATGAAAGTCATGGTGGTGCTTATACCATATATCATGTTGATATCTAAAATGAGGTAGAGGAAGAAGAAGTTGATTATATCCCTCCAATACCTCACTCTTCATGATATGTTGAAGACTATGAAATTGTTGATGATTTTTACCTCTAGTATTTATTGTCCTTAGGATATGAACTTCTTGAGATTTATATTGTAAGGGAACTTAACTATGAGGAACATACCTTGTCTGAACTATTTTGTTTATATTGTGTGCATTATTTATATAGCATTATACCTTGACTTATTCTCTACCCACACAAATATTTTCTATTGAATGTCAAGTTAATTAGTTTGAGTTACGTATTTGCATATTTTGTTTATCATTAATTGAATTTCATCTTGGGTTGTTCGATTACATGTTTGAACTGTTTGATCTTAATAGGTCACACAAACCATTTTGTTTGCTCTTATATCCCCCCCACTTTTTGATGTGACAAATGGGGAAAATACATTACTTAGATAATACATTGGTTTTAATATGGGCATAATAAATGCTTGGCAAAATGTAATATTTTAATTAAATTGAATTTTGATAGGATCTGAGTGACATTATGCTAGACACATAGCCTTCATAAATTGTGTTACTTTTTGGTAAGACCAACGTGGAGAAATAATAAATTGAAGGGGATCTTGTTAAATGCAATCATCAAACCCTCCCACAATTTCAAACGTATGAAGTTTTAACTTCATGATTTCAATGTATTCAGAAATGCTTTATCATCTTCAAAAAGGGGAGAATATTGACTCCATAGTTTATATTACTCATATTTTTATAGTGACTTTGTAACGACCTTGCTTCCCGGTAACCTCCAATTAAGGAAGACCAAGAAGTCAGAGTTTCTATCCAAAAATAGAATCAACGATTTTTAAAATAATAAAAAATAATTAATAAATTATACCACAACTAAGTTTGAAATAGGATAAAAAATTTCTTTTCACATACCTTGAAAAATATAGGATTTGAGAGACTTTACCCAGATAGGAAACTATCTATCTACAATCCTCGAATTCTTTATTAAACTTTATTCCATCAATGTCACTTTAAAGGAATATCCACTTTCGGATAAACCTAAAACACTGACAAACAAACCGACAGCTAGTATAATGAATTATACTGGTATGTGGGGAACCAAAAATCTTGCATCTAATTGTGACAACATATTGCAATCAAATTATGATTTAACAATCAAACTTTACATTTTAAACATAATTGCTCAATCCCTACATATCCTTGCCTCTTTGCTATCCCTACAGTAGATATAAATACTACCTCTCTCATATGGTACATCTCAAATAATCCCCATGATCATACCTTATAGGTGGATCACTACATAGTGTTGTGTAGTCATATGGTCCTACCCAAGGGTAGACCAACACATCAACTTATGATAACCTGATGATCCTACCCCAAGGGTAGACCATGTACTAGGTCATCCATCTCATCATCATCAAAGCTACAGAGGAGGACTAGGATCTGAGCCAGCCATGCACATATAAATATGGTGATAGTCATAGTCACTTTACAGTTGCATGAAATAAAAGTCAACCAAGCAGTTATTTCTAAGAAATAGATAAAACTTCAGAAATCGCCGTGATACTATAGTGATTAGTCATAAGCGTAACCACATACCTAATTATGAGTCAAATGAAGCAAGATATCCAAATCCAACTAGATGTCCAATCAAGAAAGGTAAGCAGCCGAATCAAGCAACCCTTGATCCTAAAAACATGTATAACACCTATGTGTTACCATCACATCCAAAACAACTCTTTATTGACTTTGTACACCTTTAGAAGGTTTCTAGGTCTCATTAGGATTCATTAGGGTTTCTTAGATTAGTTTCTCAACCTTTATCGTTTTAGGTCAACAAACTCTAAAATAGCTTTTCTACCCATAGAACCCTAATTTCTCAAATTATCCATATTAAGGATCCTTTATTCTCAAATTGGCTCTAGAACATAATATCTCTGTGTTAAACATGGATTTTCACAATTAAAACCATTAAAAGACATATTCACCTAAATTAGGGGTTCTAAGCCCATTAATGCACTTTATACACATAAAACCCTAAATTGAGCCAATTATGTAAAAAGATCATTCTTTTAGATTTAAACATCCTTTTTGTTAACAACAGGTTAATATTTACATAAAACATCCATATGACCTTTCCCAATTTCATTAATCATCAAATTAGGGTTTCTTATTCATGAAAGCATTAACGATAGCAACTTTAATCACTTTTTGAATTTAAAGAAGAGTTAGGCTTCTATTATATTTTTAATGGATTCCTTGTATTTATTTGATAAATTTTCATATATAACTTGTTACGACCAGATCTACCAATAATTAATTAGGATTTTGCAATATAATTACCTTTGGGCCAATAGGATGCCACCACGTCATCAACCAGGCTCCATTTTATCCTTGGGTCCACACCGATTTTGGCTAGACCAGTGGATGCTCATCACCTAGTACCACGCTGGGGCATGACTTGCTCCCCCACAGACACGACAAAACCCCTTTCTTCCCTTCCTCCTCATCACCAAGGCCGGGGGCATGAAGGTCTTTTCCTCCTATTGCATATTCAACCTTGGGAGCCCCTTCTTTGCAAAGTAGCACCCAGCTGTGGTCAACCTTGTGGTTGACTTTGGGCTCTAAAGCATCTTAAGGGCACGTGGTGACACACACGCCTCTGCTATCCGCCTCTGAAGCCATTTGTGGCTTTAATTTCCCCAAAGATAGACTGAGATGAGTGGATGACTCCGCTGACCTATCACCAAGGTCCTCGTGACAAAAGGGCGGCAAACACGATGTCCAGGAAAATTGAGGGTGTCGACTCACTCGTGGCACTTGGCCGGATCCACCGATACAATCATCCACTTCGGAGGGGGTCCAAGGCCCTATATTTATAGGTCCCCCTTTGGTTGTCGAGAAGTCTTAGATTGGAAAAAATGCCTAGAGGCAATGAAACCCAAGGAAACTAGGGGTAGATCAACTCGGATTGACCCTCAAATCTATTGGAAATGTTTTATAAATATAATGTGTCCTGGTTCATAAGAATTTTGATTGGGAAAACTCAGTTCCCACTGCTCCTGTTTCCTATTTTAGTGAGATCTAGGAGATGACATGTCCTCCATTGATATGTAGATCCAACGTCCCTCGATGCACGTGCCCAAGAAAAAGAAATTCTATTAGAAATTGGAAAATTGTGACATTTAATATGATTAATTGATTAGTTTGTCACTTTAGGAAAACTTGCAAAATCCATAACTCTCTCCTAGTTTATCTTTTTTCATCCAAATCTTAGGGATAGTCGTGTTTTAACATTATCTACTTATATCCCAAGTTTGAGTTCCAAACTAGAAAGGAAAGAGGTGGGCTCTTCACATGCAAGATATTACCTATTAAAGCTTAGTTTATTCATATTTCCTCTCCCTTTCACTTTTATCTTCTTTATTTAGATTCCTTGTATCACAAGAAACCATGTGGATTTGATATCTCATCCATGATGATCAATTATACATCTTTCCACATATTTTTACCATTATCTCAATTTCTCTTCTTAATAATGCATTGTTTGATTTCTTCTTTTTCTTTTAATCATATTGGATTCATCAACATATTATGATCCACAAAATCACATGCATAAAGGAAATATTGCAAAGGAAATCCATTCAATACACATAAATCATACAATTTTCATGATCATACATTTATTGTAGAAATTGCATCTCAAACCATATAAACCCAAAAATTGGGGTTGTAATATCCTTCCCCTCTTATAGGAATTTTGGCCTCAAAATTCCACAAAACATACAAACAAATCAGGATAAGACTTTTCCATGTCCATCACCAGCTCCCATGTGGCTTCATCCTCTCCATGGTGCTTCGAAAGAACCTTTATCATCTTATATTCTTGCATCTAAGTTCTTTCACCTAGAATCCTCACAGGTGACTCAGGATATGTCAGTCTCCCTTGAAGCTCAATAGGTTCAATGATCAGCACATGGCTCGGGTACATCACATAGTTCTCTAGATCGAACACATGGAACACAACATGCAACACATTATCCTGAGGGGAAACTCCACCAATCCATCTCAAATGGACCCATGTATCGTGGACTCAGCTTTCTCAGTTACAGACCAGAGGGGTTAGGTTTTCATAAAACATATTCACTCACAGTGAGCTGCATGTCAGTCTGCTTCACATCATCACTCAACTATTGTTGACCCTGAGCTTTCTTAGCCCTTACTCGATCAAAGCGACTTCATCTGCATACACGATGGTTTCTTTGAACTTCACAAGGCCCTCTCACCGACATAACCCTAGTGAAGAGGTGACCGAAACGACATCTCTTATAGAGCTTCTTACATCCCGATATTGGCTATGGTGGCTATCATAACAAGCAAATGCCACTAGGGGCAGGAACTGCTCCAATGAATCACCTCGAATGAGCACACATGCTCTCATTAGACCCTCTAAAGTCTGACTCATACTCTCTTGACTATCTATCAGTCAGGGGTGATGATGCGATGATTTTGAGTCACATTTATAGACTTGTTTTACTCGCGTTTTATGCGTTTATTGGTCATTTTGGTGGTTAATATTGCATAATTCACTTACTTTAGTCTATGATCCTTCTCAGTGTCAAATTTCTCTTATTTTATTGTTTTGAGCATAAATGATTACAATAATAGGTTTTATCTCGGCTTATGTGGTTTTGTTTTGCAATTTCAGGAAAAACACATCTGCAGCCGTCGATACCATCGATGGCTGTCGATACTATCGACACAACCACAGGTAGCCAGCCGCAAGGAGCAGCGCAGAGTCGATACCATCGATAGGGAAGTCGATGGTAGCGACGTACCATCAAGTTGTTGATGACCAGTCAGTCGATACTATCGACCCCAAAGTCAATACTATCGACACGTGTAGCTTTAGGGACGGAAAAGGGATAAAACCAATGCCTAAGGGTGTCGATAGCATCGACCCTCATCGATGGTATCAAGTCAGCATCAGGCGTAATGAAGAAAAGAAAAGAAGGCTTGTCGATATCGCGAGGGATCGATACCATCGACCCACGTCGATGGTATCGAAATCGTCAGATCATAGTTTATTTCAGATCGGCTCTAATCCAACGGTTGCGATATTTTTGCAACCTAACTCAGTGATTATACCTAATGACGGCGGCCAAGAGCAGGGTATCATGTCATTAGCCACTGCACACATCTCGAGAAGGTGTGGAGAGAAGAACGGAGCCCATAAGCACGCCCCAACCATTCCGGAAGCCGAAGAAGACGTTTTCCACCGCCGAAAGGCTGTAGATCGCGCATTCTACATCGAGGAATGCTTGGATCTTCTCCGTTCAGGGGTTTCATTACTTATTCACATTTTTCTCCATGTTTCCCTTTTCTTCACCCATGGTTTGCTCTGAGATGAACATGTAGGGCTAATCCCCTTTATCTTTAGGACCGGGAGTAGCCCGGGGAAGCATTGTATGACATTTTTATCATAGTAATTCATAATTTATCTCTTAAATCCGTGGTATGATTTTTTTTCTCAATTATATTGTTATGATTGATCACCATAATGATAATCTAATGCCTTTAATTACTTTGAAAGAAGAATTAACGGTTGAAAAGAGATAAAATTCACATTAATTAACAAATACCTTGAACAAGGTGATGTAAGGTTAATGGTGGAAACCCAGAGGTCGATTCTAATGCACCTAGTTTAGGGTATAGGTTACTATGACGGTGGAACTGACCTAGACATAGGTAGTGAATTGTACCACGACAGTGGACAATTTTGACTACAGGCCACTACCCGGATTGAGAGATGAACATGTTTAACTATGTGGAAGTTCATACGATGAAAACCCCCGGTGAAACCACAATCCTAAAGATCTCCATTTGAATTGATTAAACTAAACATTTAATCGATTGCCTTGTTTTATTTTATTTTCATTTATTTTTAAAACAACTCTCATAACCTTTTTATTGGTCTAGCTGATTGCGAGTAGTTAGTAGTAGTCTACTGATAATTTAGTATCCCTGAGTTCGACTCGGGCCTCACAAGGGCCTATACTACATTGAGGCATGCACTTGTGTTCTACGCACGGTAAAATCGTGTCAAGTTTTTGGCGACTTGACATGATTTTACCGTGCGTAGAACGCAAGTGCACGCGTCAATGTAGTATAGGCCCTTGTGAGGCCCGAGTCGAACTCAGGGACACTAAATTATCGGTAGACTACTACTAACTACTCACAATCAGCTAGACCAATAAAATGTTATGAGAGTTGTTTTAAAAATAAAAGAAAATAAAATAAAACAAGGCAATCGATTAAATGTTTAGTTTATACAATTCAAATGGAGATATTTAGGATTACGGTTTCGCCGCGGGTTTTCATCATATGAACTTCCACATAGTTAAACATGTTCATCTCTCAATCCGGGTAGTGGCCTGTTGTCAGAATTGTCCACTCTCGTGGTACAATTCACTACCTATGTCTAGGTCGGTTCCACCGTCGTAGTAACCTATACCCTAAACTAGGTGCATTAAAATCGACCTCTGGGTTTCCACCATTAACCTTACATCACCTTGTTCAAGGGATTTGTTAATTAATATGAATTTCGTCTCTTTTCAACTGTTAATTCTTCTTTCAAAGTAATTAAAGGAATTAGATTATCATTATGGTGATCAAGCATAACAATATAATTGAGAAAAATAAATCATACCACATATTTAAGAGATAAATTATGAATTAATATGATAAAAATGTCATACAATGCTTCCCCGGGCTACTCCCGGTCCTAAAGACAAAGGGGATTAGCCCCACATGTTCATCTCAGAGTAAAACATGGGTGAAGAAAGGGGAAACATGGAGAAAAACGTGAATAAGTAATGAAACCCCTGAACAGAGAAGATCCAAGTGTTCCCCAGTGTAGAATGCGCGATCTACAGCCTTTCGGCAGTGGAAAACATCTTCTTTAGCTTTCGAAACGGCTGGGGTGCGCTTCTGGGCTCCGTTCTTCTCTCCACACCTTCTCAGGACGTGTGCAGTGGCTAATGACGTGATACCCTGCTCTTGGTCGCTATCATTAGGTATAATCACCGAGTTAGGTTACAAAAATATCACAACTGTTGGATTAGAGCCAATCTGAAACAAACTCTGATCTGAGGGTGTCGATACCATCGACGCGGGTCGATGGTATCAACCCCTTGCGATATCGGCAAGCCTTCTTTTCTTTTCTTCATTGTGCCTGATGCTGACTGAATACCATCGACAAGGATCGATGGTATCGACACCCTTAGGCGTCGGTTTTATCCCTTTTCTGTCGCTGAAGCTACACGTGTCGATAGTATCGACTTTGGGGTCGATAATATCAACTGACTGGTCATCAGCAACCTGATGGTACGTCGCTACCATCGACTCTGTGCTGCTCCTTGCGGCTGGCTTCCTGTGGTTGTATCGATAGTATCGACAGCCGTCGATGGTATCGATAGCTGTAGATATGTGTTTTTCCTGAAATTGCAAAACAAAACCACATAAGCCGAGATAAAACCTATTATTGTAATCATTTATGCTCAAAACAATAAAATAAGAGAAATTTGACACTAAGAAGGATCATAGACTAAAGTAAGTGAATTATGCAATATTAACCACCAAAATGACCAATAAATGCATAAAACGCGAGTAAAACAAGTCTATAAATGCGACTCAAAATCATCGCATCAAACTCCCCTTTGCTTGAACATTGCTCATCCTCGAGCAACAAAACTGTAGAATAGAATTGCGAGGGTCAACTAAAGAACATATTATCACAACAAACATCACCATATGATCCCCGCCAGACATTCACATTCCGACCCTCACTAACCACAGAATGATAATTACCCTAAAGGCGACAGTAATCATCCATAAAAGATATCTACCTCAAAATTGTTGAACACTATCATATAAGGCAGTTAACGTAATAAAATTCTCCGGTTCATACTCGGTGCATCTTGTGATCTCCTATTCTACATTGCTCGCCCTAACTACCATATACATGGAAGCCGCTCTCCTGGTATTAATGAGTGAGGAGAAAATCACAGTGGCCTACCAATTCGAGCAATGAGTGGATGGAATGGGTGGCTAGTGGAAGAAATGGAAGCATTATACGGTTTCAACATGCACAAAACAATAATGACCTAAATGATGCATATGCAAGTGAAAATGCCCTAATGCCTACATTTGGGTGGAATGATGCATGCACTATCATCCTGTCTCAAGGTGAGATGGAATATCTAATAGAACTACATCATGTACTTATTCTTCTTAAGATGCAGGTGAGACTATGTTCCTTTCTCCCTCTCAGCCCTACTTGCTTCTCAATACTCTTTTTTCTTCTTCTTTTTTTCTTATTATTTTTTTTCAAGCCCTTATTTTCATAGCTGACAACGAATTAATTGTCAGGCTCACTTATTGCTGCACAACTTATACATTTGAAGCATTCAGAAGGTATGGAACAAGTTCATCACCCTTAATGTTTCAGAAGACATAAGATGCATGATATACTATATGCACAAAAGATGTGAATGCAGCTACAACATGATAGTTATGCAACTAAATGACACACACTAAAGAATATGTGCATGTATAACTAGTCTATTTTTTCATTTTCATGCAAAATATGTGAAAGTAGTTGCAATGCAAAACCTACCTACATGGGATGCAATCAGAGAGATTAAAACCGTAATGTACTTCCAGTTCTTAAGGGGTGGATAGATCACAAGACTAATTGACTGAACCTTTGGAAATTATTATATGTCCCTCCTTACTGACCTGTGTAGTAATCAAGAGGTTTCTCTCTCTTATTTCAGATTAAAGTCTCATTATCATTTGATCAGTTTAGGTTCAAACAACCAGTTCCGTCCACTTTTCATGAATCATAGGAATGTACAGTTGTGATTTCCTATTTTAGAGTTGACAAACCCAATTATTTCCTTAAGTTATGTGCTCAAAGTTAAACAACACAAGCTTGCAAAAACACTAAAATTTTTTAAATTTGCCCCTGATTCCCATGTACAAGCAACGAGATGACACATGACTTAAGACATCCACAATTACACTAGATAGAGTGTGGATCCTACAAACAAACTCATAACTAAGAAAAACAAATGACAAAAAAACAGAGCAATAAAAACTAAAACTAAAAACTAAGAAAACTAAAGGATAGAGCTGTTCCAACTCCCCCCTAAGCTTGAATTCGACTATGGTCTCATAGTCAAAAACAACCTTAAAAGGTGGAACCATGATACCGATCATTCTTCAGGAGGAGGCGGGTACTGCAGAGCCGTGGGGTCCCAGGATGGGTATTTCCCCTGAAAGCTCAGATCATACTGGGGCATTGGTGGAGGTTGTGGATACCCCCCAAAATAATTCTAGCTCCAGTAATGATCATAGAAGGGCTGCTGCTACATCTCCATCCTATGCAACCTATCGTGGATGTGCTGTTGGTTGTCAAGGAGGAGGCGCTCATTCTAAAAAATGGCCCTCTGTTTATCTAACAGCCGGTTCGTTGTATCCTGAATACCGGCGTATGAAGCTGTATGCTGCAGTTGGGTGTGTTGGATCTCTTGCAGCATTGTATACATCCCCTGATGGAATAAACATCCTCTCCTTGATGAGAGGGCTGAGGTGGCAGAGGCTGTGAAGATGAAGATGCACCCAGATGCATGCATGGGCGCTTCCAGGGTGCCACTTGTGCCCGAAGAGGAGTGAAAGCCTCCTATTCCTCTTCATGCTCGTCGCCTTCATCGTTGTTGTCATCATCACCACTGTCTTCATCGGAGTCATCGATGGCAATGATAGGCCATCGGAAATGCTGAGCGCCCTCAATGTTGAAGACGGGGTCTGGAAGTGAACACTCTTGATATGCTTGATAGACATGACAATGTGCATATGCCAAGCCATCACGGAGCAGGAGGAGGTTGAAGCGGTGCAGATGCTGGAGGTTGACCTTGCTCCTGTTAGAAAGGGGAGTAAGCTGGGAGAAATCTAACCCAAGATAGAGGGCCAACGGTGTGATGAGCCCTCCAAAGTGGATTGGAGCCTTCTGCGTACTCCTCTTCATGGCCAACACGTGCGTCAAGAAGAACGCGCCCCAATTGCACTCCTCGCGCTTCAGCAATTTGTGTAGGAAGAACAAAGTTGTCTCTTAAAACTTGCTGAGAGATAGGTCGCCGTGAGCAAACAGTGTGGTGCAGAGCATGTGGTGCAGAATCTGCACAAACGGATGCTCGAAATCAGCCACTACAGCGTTGTGATAGATGATGGATTTACCCAGGGGTGCAGTCACGAGCTGGGCAAATATATCATCGCAGTCCATCCTATTGTCTGGACACCGGTGCTGGTAGTCATTATGAAACCAGTTATAAACTGAATTGAACTGGACAAGAGTGAGGGTTTAGTTGTTGTTGTAGAGTCTAAACGACACCTGCCCTTTTCTCCACTCTCTGTTGGTGGTGATCAAGTCATTGGGTACCACATTGATGTCCAATGATGCCATGAACTCCACCATGAGTTCCTTGTACGTTGGCCACTCGCCGAAGAAAGGCTGGCCGTCAGCGTGGTACTGCAGCTCGTTGGGCCTCCTGGATGTGTGTCTCGTCTGCCCCTTCAAGACGTAGGCGAGGTTGGCCTCGAACCCCAGCTCACGGACCATCGCCCGATCAACATAGCGTGTGGGCTCGATCTTTCTCTTCATTAGTTCCTTGTAGACCTTCCAGACCTACGCGGAAGGATGGATAATCCTCAGACGAGGAATAGATGCAGTAGGTGGAGGAATGAACTCGGGGATCTCCATAGGATCCGCCCATGAAGAAGATGCACCGGATGTACACACCATCATCGCCAAGAAAGAAGAAATAGAAGATGCAGCTTGGTGAAGGTCGGAGAAGACAATCTCTGCTCAGTGAAGGCTCAGGGAAGATCGCGCTCCTTGGATGCTCATAGCCGGGCTCCAATCACACAAAAATATGCACGACACAAGTGGAGGGCAAAGGCTCTGAAGGTGTGATGTCATATGACAACCATCCCTCTCTTTTATAACCACGGCCGTCGCTGCTGTGCACCTGTCGATACCATCGATGTGGGTCGATGGTATCGACACCTGTAGCACAATCCGGTCTTCCACTAGTATCGACGATTGTCGATAGCCTGATGTGGGGGCCCAGACCGATGATGCGTCGATACCATC
Source organism: Alisma plantago-aquatica (assembly GCA_963693085.1). Classification (NCBI taxonomy): domain Eukaryota; kingdom Viridiplantae; phylum Streptophyta; class Magnoliopsida; order Alismatales; family Alismataceae; genus Alisma; species Alisma plantago-aquatica. Next base: position 954,204,859 of record OY856410.1, on the reverse strand, counting down.
AACGAGTGTCGATGGTATCGACCCATCCCACAGATCGATTCTCTTGATGTAGCGATCGCCGTTGATTTCCTCTCATGGATCAGTGATGTGTCGTGCCAATACCATCGACTCAAGTCGATAGTATCGACTCTGCTTAGGGAAAACACCCTCGCGAGGCCCGACCGTCGCTTTCTTCCTGTAATCGGTTTGAAACCATCGATAGGCCCGTCGATGGTATCGACTTCACTGAGACAAATTTCGTCTGAATATCTTCAGGGATCTCGCGAGTATCAACATCCATGTCGATACTATCGACCCCGTTCTGGCGAGCAACCTGATGGTAGGTCAATACCATCGACGAGGCTGTCGATAGTATCGACTCAGAGAGATCTTTGCAACCGCCTAGCTGTGCCCATGTGGATACCATCGACACAAAGGTCGATAGTATCGACCCTGCCTCAGTCCTGCACATTGAACAAACGATCAAGGTATCTTGTTTACACTAAAAACAAAATCAAATCAAACTAATGTACAAATGTGGAAGAAACTAAACGAAACTACCAATGGCTAGGTTGCCTCCCAACAAGCGCCCTTATTTAACGTCTTAGGCTAGACAAAATCAAGCTCCTCATGCATCCGTAAGCACAATGAGATTGACCTCATGCACTCTCCTCGTGTAATCCTCACCGAAGTACAACTTCAATCGCTGTCCATTAACCAAAAATATTGTCTCGCCATCACGCACCATGATTGCTCCATGTGGCCTGACCTCCTCTACAGTGAAAGGTCCACTCCATCAGAATTTCAATTTCCCAGGATGCATCTTCAACCTTGAATTGAACAAGAGCACACAATCTCCCTTCTTGAAGACACGCATCTGAATGTGTCGATCGTGAATCAGCTTCGTTCGCTCCTTGTAAATCTACGAGCTTTCATAGGCATTCATCCTCAGCTCGTCGAGTTCATTTCGCTCTAGCAAACGTTTCCTTCCTGCCTCATCATAGTTCAAATTCAGCTTCCTCAGCGCCCAGTGCACCTTATGCTCTAATTCCACTGACAAATGGCAGGCCCGACCATAAGCCAACCTAAAAGGCATAGTGCCTATAGGTGTCTTAAATGCCGTCCAGTACGCCCACAAAGCGTCCGGTAGCAAGGTACTCCAATTCGTCCGTGTCGAAGCCACAGTGCGCTCCAAGATCTTCTTAGTATCTCTATTGGAGACTTCCACCTGCCCCTGTGTCTGCGGGTGGTACGGGGTACCAATATTGTGCTTTACCCCGTACTTTCTCAACAATGCCGCGGACTTCTGATTTCAGAAATGTGTACCTCCATCACTTATAATCATTCTTGGTACACCAAACCTGTAGAAAATGTATTCTTTGACAAACCTACACACTACAACGACATCATTAGTCCTAGTGGGTATTGCCTCTACCCACTTCGATACATAGTCAACAGCTAATAGAATGCACAAGTCAGAGTTGGAGGACACAAAGGGTCCCATAAAATCAATACCCCACAGATCGAACACCTCGACCTCTTGAAATACATTGAGGGGCATCTCTTGTCGCTTTGAGATGTTACCTGCCCGTTGGCAGGAATCACATTGCCGCACATAGTCATATGAATCCCGGAACAAAGTAGGTCAGTAAAGGCCGCTCTCAAGTACCTTGTCCACGGTTCTAGAACTAGCATGGTGGCCACCAGTCGGTAGGGTATGGCAATGACGAAGGACACTCTCATATTCTTCCTCCGGTACACACCTGCGCAACACACCATCCCTGCACTGCTTCAACAGAATGGGGTCATCCCAGAAATAATATCGTAAAGAATGGAAAATTTTCTTTTTCTCTTGGTATGTCCAATCATCTGGGATAATTTTACAGGCAAGATAATTAACAATATAAGAAAACCAAGGATCTTTAGATTTCACAGATAGAAGTTGTTCATTAAGAAACGTCTCAGTAATGGGTATATGCACGTCCTTCTCATCTACCCTTTCCAACCTAGACAAATGGTTCACAACCACATTTTCTATTCCCGCCTTATCTTTGATTTCAATATCAAATTCTTGCAACAGTAAGATCCACCTAATCAGTCTAGGTTTGTCATCTTTCTTCTCCATCAAGTACTTTATGGCGGCGTGGTCCGTCCATACCACGACTTTAGATCCTACAAGATATTGCCAGAATTTTTCAAAAGCAAAAACAACAGCGAGAAGCTCTTTTTCAGTTGTTGTGTAATTCAATTGTGCTTCATTTAAAGTTTTGGATGCATAGGAAATCACAACGGGTTTATTGTCCACACATTGTCCTAAAACAACCCCTACTGCAAAATCTGACGCATCACACATCAATTCAAACGGTTTTGTCCAGTCTGATATTTGCACAACCATAGCAGAAATTAATTTTTCTTTAAGCACATTAATTGCATGTAAACACTTTTCATTAAAATCAAACACATCATCCTTCTCCAGCAACTCAGACAATGGTTTGGTGATTTTTGAGAAATCTTTTATAAAGTGGCGATAAAACCCGGTGTGACCTAGAAAACTCTATACCCCTTTCACCGAATTCGGTGGGGGTAATTTGGAAATAACCTCAATCTTCACCAGATCTACCTCCAGCCCTTTGCTAGACACTTTATGTCCAAGCACGATCCCTTCGCTAACCATCATATGGCATTTCTCCCAATTGAGAACCAAATGCGTGTCCTCACATTGTTGCAAAACCTTATCCAAATTGTATAAACATTCATCAAAAGACACACCATAGACGGAGAAATTGTCCATAAAGACTTCCAAACAGTGTTCAACCATATTGGAGAAAATGGCAAGCATGCAACGTTGAAAGGTTGCTGGTGCGTTACACAAACCAAAGGGCATACGTCGGTATGCAAATGTTCTGTAAGGACAAGTGAAGGTGGACTTCTCTTGGTCCTTAGGATCAATGGAAATATGATTGTAGACCAAATAACCATCGAGAAAACAAAAATGAGATCGACCTGCTAATCGCTCTAAAATCTGATCAATGAATGGGAGAGGAAAATGATCTTTAAGCGTATAAGCATTCAATCTACGGTAGTCTATACATACACGCCACCCGGTTACCAAACGGGTCGTGACTGGCTCATTTAACAAATTATGTGTAACTGTAATTCCCCCCTTTTTAGGGACTACCTGTGTAGGACTCACCCACGTCGAGTCGGATATAGCATAGATGATACCTGTAGAAAGGAGCTTGATCACCTCCTTCTTGATGACCTCCATCATGCTAGGATTTAATCTATGCTGTGGCTTAATTACAAGTTTGGCTCCCTCCTCGAGCCGGATCTTGTGCTGGCACAATGTAGGGGAGATCTCCTTGATGTCCGCTACCGACCACCCGAATGCACCTCGGTGGTTCTTCAACACGATCACTAGTTGATCCTCCTCCTCGGCGCTCAGATATGCCGAAATAATCACTGGAAGCTTCTCACCCTCAGCTAGAAATGCATATTTCAAATGAGGTGGTAGTGGCTTCAATTCTAAATCTGGCGGGCTGATCAAGGATGACTGAAGTGGTGGTGGGAGTTCTCCAAGGTCTTCATAGTACCTAGTGTAGAAACATGACAGCACCTGAAGCATCTTGGAACATTCTTGTAGTGACTTGTTTCTCATCCAATCATGTGTTATATTAACCAGGCAGGCTTCAAGAGGCAGTTATGGATATGCATTGAAAACAAAACTTGCTATGGCCTCATCTTCAGTAGAAGGCGGGATGTCTTCCTCTTCATCATTGGGAAAACCCACAGCCTTGCTAAAAGACACAACCTTGGTCTGCTCCATGATGTCTACAACCAGTGTCCCCTTATCTACCTTAGTCATTACATGAGCCATATCTAGAAATGGCTTATCTAGACAAATAGAAATATTCTGATCAAAATGCTTCATCATGCGACATTGCTCCTTAGCTTTTGATTGCATTGTGCTGGAGGGCATGACTATCTCAAACCGATCATCAGCGATGCCCAAGGTCAAACGACCTCTCCCCATCTCAAGTATCATGTCAGCAGTAGCTTGGAAGGGTCATGCAAGGAGTAACTCATTACCCTGTTCATATTGCATTTCCATTACAACAAAGTCTGCTGGAAATACAAACCGTTCAACTTTCACCAACACATCTTCGCAAATACCATACGGTTTCACCACAGAATTATCCGCCAACTATATTGTCATATTGCTTGGCCTTGATTCTTTTAGTCCCAGCTTCTTGAATGTAGAGAGAGGCATCAGGTTTATACTTGCCCCGAAATCACACAGTGCTTCGCCAAATTTCACTTTACCAATGTAGCATGAAATGTTGAAGTAGCCCGGATCTTGCCTTTTAGGTGGCAATGTGCCCATGATGAAAGCACTCACCTGTTCCTTAAGAACTACAACCTCGGTATCTGGGATTTTCCTCTTCTTTGTAATGATGTCTTGAAGAAACTTGTCATAAGAGGGAATTTGCTCTATTGCTTCTAAAAGAAGAATGTTGACAGAAAGCTTTCTAAAGCTATCTAGAAATTTCTTGAACTGAGCGTCCACTTTCTTGGCTTTCACGCTATTGGGATATGGGACCGGGACATTCTTTACCCTCTGATGTGGCGGCACATATGGCATCCTCTTCTGTGTCTCCTCCTCAACAATGACGGGTTCTGTTGCGGCATCCTCTACCACATCCTCTACCGACTCGGTGATTGGGATCAGAACCTCCTCTGTGGTATCACCTGTGTTTTCGGACTGGGGTTTTCTTGGTTCATCGGCCCTGGGGTTTAAAATCTTCTTACCGCTCCTTAGCAAGATTGCCTTAGCATGTTGGTTTCCTCCTGGAATGTTTGTATTACCCGGATAGCCTTGCTGCGTTGGCTTCTTTAGATTTGCTATCTCAGCTGCCATCTGTGCCTAGGATGTCTCTATAGTCCTCATCTGAGCCCCATGACTTTGTAAGGTCTGCCCAAATTGGTTCATAAATTCACCTTGTTGCTTGATCTGCTGACCAAACATGCTCATTAGTTATTGATTTTGCTTGATCACTTGGTAGAGCAACTCAGTGGTCTTATCCTATGGCGCCGGTTGGGGTTTTGTGTCAGGGTCCTGCAAGAAATTATTTGGGTCCTTCCAGGAGAATTTCTTATCTTTCCTCCATGAATAATCGTTGTTTCTGTACCCCTGCTACTGGCACATGAATTTTACTTGAGCCTCATCATCTGATTCTGCGTCTTCTTTTGCAAGCAGTTTCTTTGCTAAAAGGTTCATCTTCTCATTTAGCTCTTTGATGGCCTTTGACTCCCCCGCAGCCCGAACATACTCCACAGCATCTCTGTCGCCCCAAGATTGCTTCTTAGCCATGTTCTTCAAAATTTCCCAACACCTCGTGCCTGTGTTGTTTAAGAAGAAACATGAACCTGTAGAATCTAAGTTGCTTATATCATGATCGGAAAGAGCAAAATAGAAGATTTTAACATGCTTCTCCTTGTCAAGCCCATGATGCGGGCACCTCCTTAGCATGATCTGAAACCGTTCCCAGGTCTCAGAGTAAGTCTCTCCTTCTTTCTGACTAAAGTTATAAATTTTTCTAATCATATCATTTGTCTTCTCAGGCGGAAAGAACCTTTCAAAGAACACTTCCACCATGTGGTTCCATGATTCCACATACTCATCATCAAGATTATGTAACCATTCTCGTGCATTTCCCTCTTGAGAGCTGGGAAACAGCTTGAAGTACAACGTCTACTGTGGAAACTTGTCTATCTTGATCATATCACAGTTCTCCACGAACTGGCTTATATGAGTCACTGGATCTTTGTTTTTAAGCCCGTGAAATGCATTTGATTTGACCAAATTTATTAATGCAGGATCAATTTTATAAGTTGGAATATTGATTGCCTGCTTCTTTATTGGCCCCTTTGAAGCCGATGAGGAAGAAGCTTTTATCTTCTCCCATATCGTCTGCTCTTCTTCCATGGCTTCTTGTTTTGAGTCAGAATCTATTTCGTCTGGTTGGTCTTGAATATAGTTCTCCTCGTCGTCTGGTCCCGGCAGTGGAACCTCTGGTGATTGCTGCGTGTAGTCGGTGCTACGCTTCCTCACCATGCACCAGTACTTGCAAGATGATAATTTTAGTTCAATACAGTTCTAGACGATTACAATAATATGAAAGATAAAACTATGAATTTCAAAAATGATAATAAAATAACAAAATAAAAATGTGGCCTAGAGTGGCCGCTTGCAGCACTCGTAGTGCCGACAATTGCCGTGTCCCCGACAACGGCGCCAAAAACTTCACACAATTTTACCATGCGTAGAACGCAAGTACACGCGTCAATGTAGTATAGGCCATTGTGAGGCCTGATTCGAACTCAGGGACACTAAATTATCGGTAGACTACTACTAACTACTCGCAATCAGCTACACCAATAAAAAGGTTATGAGAGTTGTTTTAAAAATAAAAGAAAATAAAATAAAACAAGGCAATCGATTAAATGTTTAGTTTAATCAATTCAAATGGAGATCTTTAGGATTGTGGTTTCACCATGGGTTTTCATCGTATGAACTTCCACATAGTTAAACATGTTCATCTCTCAATCTGGGTAGTGGCCTGTAGACAGAATTGTCCACTCTCGTGGTACAATTCACTACCTATGTCTAGGTCGGTTCCACCATCGTAGTAACCTATACCCTAAACTAGGTGCATTAGAATCGACCTCTGGGTTTCCACCATTAACCTTACATCACCTTGTTCAAGGGATTTGTTAATTAATGTGAATTTTGTCTCTTTTCAACCGTTAATTCTTATTTCAAAGTAATTAAAGGCATTAGATTATCATTATGGTGATCAAGCATAACAATATAATTGAGAAAACGAAATCATACCACAGATTTAAGAGATAAATTATGAATTACTATGATAAAAATGTCATACAATGCTTCCCCGGGCTACTCCCAGTCCTAAAGATAAAGGGGATTAGCCCCACATGTTCATCTTAGAGCAAAACATGGGTGAAGAAAGGGGAAATATGGAGAAAAACGTGAATAAGTAATGAAACCCCTAAATGGAGAAGATCCAAGCGTTCCTCGGCATAGAATGCACGATCTACAGCCTTTCAGCGGTGGAAAACGTCTTCTTCGGCTTCTAGAACGGCTGGGGCGTGCTTCTGGGCTCCGTTCTTCTCTCCACACCTTCTCAGTACGTGTGCAGCGGCTAATGACGTGATACCCTGCTCTTGGCCGCCGTCATTAGGTATAATCACCGAGTTAGGTTGCAAAAATATCACAACCGTTGGATTAGAGCTGATCTGAAACAAACTCTGATCTGAGGGTGTCGATACCATCGACGCGGGTCGATGGTATCGACCCCTCGTGATATCGGCAAGCCTTCTTTTCTTCATTGCGCCTGATGCTGACTCGATACCATCGACGAGGGTCGATGGTATTGACACCCTTAGGCGTCAGTTTTATCCCTTTTCCATCGCTGAAGCTACACGTGTCGATAGTATCGACTTTGGGGTCGATAGTATCGACTGACTGGTTGTCAGCAACCTAATGGTACATCGCTACCATTGACTTACCTGTTGATGGTATTGACTCTGTGCTGCTCCTTGCAGCTGGCTGCCTATGGTTGTGTCGATAGTATCGGCATCCGTTGATGGTATCGACAACTGCATATATGTGTTTTTCCTGAAATTGCAAAACAAAACCACATAAGCCGAGATAAAACCTATTTTTGTAATCATTTATGCTCAAAATAATAAAATAAGAGAAATTTGACACTAAGAAGGATCATAGACTAAAGTAAGTGAATTATGCAATATTAACCACCAAAATGACCAATAAACGCATAAAACACGAGTAAAACAAGTCTATAAATGAGACTCAAAATCATCGCATCAGGTGATATGTTGTACTAAACTTCAATCTTGCATCGAGTTCTTCTTACACCTACTTCCACAACATGGAGGCCATACTCAAGACCAGTTGAACTTGAATCACTGTGCAGTCGAACCATCTCTCTCTCAAATATATGGTTCATCCAGTTCTTGTTATACTGGAATGTGTTGACTTGGTAAGGCAATCTACCATAACCCATATTGCATCATGACCTCTCTTGGTCCAGGGGAGACCCACCACAATGTCCATGGTGATTTGCTCCCATTCCCTCTTGGGAACTCCTCATTATCTGTAGCAATTCACTAGGTTACTGGTGTTCGACCTTCACCCTCTGGTATGTATGGTAATTGGCCACATGCATCTCTATATCCCTCTTCATTCTAGGTCTTCAAGGTACTACTGCAAACCTTAACCATCTTGGTTGCACCATGGTGTACGGTGTACTTAAAATCATGAGCTCATGCATGTCCTGATTCCTCAAGGTTTACTCCTTAGAAACCCTAAAACACTGTAGTAGTGGGTTTCACCGCCTTCTTTTCCTGAGAGGTGTATTTGAGATTCTTATAGAAATCCTTCTATCTCTTCCAGCTCTGTGTTGGCTAACTGGGAAACCACCAACTTGACCAACGGGTCTGGTCGTATCTGAATGTTAGCCACATAGGTCTAGTCCTCTTATGGTCACATGGTCCACCTAGCAACCTCTTTCAGCTCTATAGGATAGATAAGACAACTATACACCTGAGTTGTGTCTTGGTTAAGAGTATCTATTACCACATTAGTTTCCATATAATGTAGGGGGTGGTGAAAACATAAACCTTTATATACTCCACTCATCACCCTCATCTTGGTTTTAGGTCTAACTGAGTCCAGAAAACTTTGATCTCATCATGTTGATTATCAAACCCAAACTTATAACTCGTAGATTCCAAACTACTCTGGATAGGTACGTTCTCATATTACCCTTGTTCTTCTTATGCTCTCAAATAATCTATCCAATATATATCCAAAGGGTGTGGTACTTCCTTTAATCCTCAAACATCATAGAAGGGTTTCAACTCATATTACCTCTATCTTTAGTACATGGCATGTGTTGTGTCCTGTCTCTCACACCCATAACAAGATGAAATAAATTTGGCTACAGTCCAAATACAGAGTTCATCCCCTTCCAAGAGTAGAGATGGTGCACCACACATCACCATTACACTTTCCAGTCTAAGTTGAAACATACTTCTCCTCACTCCACACCATGAACTTCTCAACTCTATGTCTTCACCCATGGAAAGACTTTTCCCATCACTTTTGGGTCTTAACATCTCTCTTATGTACAATCCTTAGTCGTTACCTCAAAGTCTCTAGGGTGTCAGTACTTTTGGGGTGATCTGACCCTTCTGCATCTGGAGAGTGCCTCTCACATTTACCCCTTTGGCCCCATGAACTCATGAATGTGGCCAACCTCATAACCTATGGTCCTCGGGCAAAGGTAGTTGTTATCTCTCGACCCTATGGTCTTATGCATTCAGGTTACATATAGCTCCTACTCATGTCGGTCTTATCCCTACCTGACCTTAGTATTGACTTAGGATTCTATCATGGTGCATCTCAAACTTGAATCCTTACCAGAATCTCCATTATCTCTCTGGGCACTCATTGTCAAACTTACATCCTTTCATAGGGATCATAGTGACCTACCTACCTCAGTTTGGCCCCATACAGGTTACCTCCATGGAAACATATCCTCCTGTTCCTTAGAGATGGTCACATATGGGTCTATAGATTCATGATCATACTACATGCCCTCCCCTTAGCTCATCAAGCTCCTATAAGAGACCTCTTTAGGTTACCTCAAACCTTAAAAAAAATTGGCAACCACCCTACATGAAGGGTCCCTTCCCACGATGGGAGAAAACTATCACTTGATAGTAAGAAAGGTCACAAAACATTCTTGCCTCCAAGGTTTACATCATCATGTATATGATTAGCTCCTAACATGATACTTATGCACGTATTTAGCAAGAAGACAACCTACTAAACCATACTAAGATCCTTGGTATGCCATACTTGTTCCTTATTCCTCAAAGTTGGACCAAAATCATACATGCATATGTCACCAACAAGCATATATCTCAACTCAAATGGGGTTCCCTTCTAACACATGAGGGGAAAAGCTTAATTCCTATGAACGAACTCATCCTCATGAGCATCACATGCACCATGTACTATTGATTCCCCTCTTTGGTCTAGGAACCCCAGGTTCACCTCTTATGCATCAACTGTCAAACTACATGATCAGTTGTCCAACCATGAACCAAACTTATACCATATAGAGCATATACATCCTAACATTCTTCCATGTGAACAACCTTTAGAGTCCTACACCAGGACAACCAACTGGGTGCGAGCCCTCACAACTTGCTACCATATCACACCTCTTTAGGGTCTTTGGAACTCTCTCTCCTACACCCAAAAGGTAGGCTCTCACATCATCCATATGTTTGTTCAAGAAGCCTCTGTCTCCTATCTAGGGTTTGGTTCCTCTAAAAACATCCAAGGTAAAACAAGCCTCCAAGGATCATTCATGAGGAAACCACATCTATCTACTCACGGTCATCTAAACCAGGTCATACCATACCCAACTTCTCATGATTCCCCATGTCTCAGAGTCTAGTTTCCAACCTTTATCATAAGTTCTTTCTCTTTCTCTAGAGCTAACCCTACATCTGGTCCTACCATTGGAGGTTCTTTCTCAGAAGATGGGTCATCTCTTAAGGCTACACATCTACCCATACCTGGGTGAAACGTACGATCAAAACTTATGTCTGGCCAAGATTATCCAAAGATCTACATGCTCATCTCATAAAGCTTCATGCATAACCTATCTGGCTTAGGTCTAAAACCCACTGCCAACCTTTTTGCCACTCTCTTATGTGGGTAAGTGCCTCTTCCTATTTGTATAGGCTTGTTAGGGTTATTATATGGTCACCATCAACCCTCTCAATGAGGGAATCATCCCTCACCATGATAGGTATGACCCACCCAAGGTCGGATCGCCATAAAGCACTAGAGGTCAGACAACCACTCATAGTCTATGTGTCTCTTGCATACTTAAAGCCTTTACATAATGCATGCATGCCAAACCCATGTAGATGCATGCATGGTCAACTACGATATGCAAATCATCGTATCTTCTCTTTCTCTATCCACCGCTTAAGGTTTTGGGTTGAGCATCATCCTCAGAGGATGTGTCAGGTCTCTTCCTTTTCCTGGAGGCTTTTTCCTCCAAGGATATCCCTCTCCTCCCCATCCTACAAGAACACAAGCCATGCAACCTAAGCATGTAACTAAGCTCAGTCTGAGTTTCTAATTATCAAAACTTATGTCCATGACATCTTTCTTACATGCTTTTTATTATTTGGTGGAGGATTCCTTAATCCTTATCATTCTTAATCCCAAAATTTAGGACGGTGGTGGAGAGAGAGAGAAATCATAATCTCTTAAAGTTATTCAATGAACAGGGTAGAGAAGGGATGAAGATATATGAGAGAAGACCTAGAGGTATCTTATTTTGATTCAAATCCTCTGATTTTGGCTAGGTAGTCACACAGAATCTGGGGGTCCTAATAGACTGACTAGCAGGGTAGAGGAAAATCTTGACAGCCCCCAGATCATGATCCTTTTCTAGACACCTCCATCATTGGAAAATCCTCTAATAACTCCCTTGGGTTCTAAAGAGTTTGTAAAATTTATTAATTATTAGAGATTAAATGGAAAACCATGCTCTAATACCAAATGTAACGACCCCGCTTCCCGATAACCCCCAATTAAGGAAGACCAAGAAGTCAGAGCCGCTATCCCAAAATAGGATAAATGATTTTGCAAATTATCAAAAAGAATTAATAAATTCTACCACAACTAAGCTTGAAATAGGATAAAAAAATTCTTTTCACATACCTTGAAAAATATAGGATTTGAGAGACTTTACCCAGATAGGAAACTATATATCTACAATCCTCCAATTCTTTATTAAACTTTATTCCATCAATGTCACTTTAAAGGAATATCCACTTTTTGATAAACCTAAAGCACCGAAAAACAAAATGGCGGTTAGTATAATGAATTCTACTGGTATGTGGGGGAACAAAAAATCTTGCATCTAATTGTGACAACATATTGCAATCAAATTATGATTTAACAAATCAAACTTTACACTTTAAACATAACTACTCAATCCCTAATATACTTGCCTTTGTGCTATCCCTACAGTGGATATGGATACTACCTCTCTCATATGGTAGATCTCAAATAACCCCCATGATCCTACCTTATAGGTATATCACTACAAAGGGATGTGTAGTCGTATGGTCCTACCCTAGGGTAGACCAACACATCAACTCATGCTATCCTGATGATCCTACCAAGGGTAGACCATGTACTATATCATCCATCTCATCATCATCAAATTTATAGAGGAGGACTAGGATCTGAGCTACCCATGCACATATAATTATGGTGATAGTCATAGTCACTTTACAGTTGCATGAAATAAAAGTCAACAAAGCAGTTATTTCTAAGCAACTGATAAAACTTCAGAAATCTCTGTGAAACTAGAGTAATTAGTCATAAGCATAACCACATACCTGATTATGAGTCAAATCAAGCAAGATACCCAAATCCAATTAGATGTCCAATCAAGCAAGGTAAGCAACCAAATCAAGCAACCCTTGATCCTAGAAACATGTATAACACCTAGTTGTTACCATCACATCCCAAACAACTCTTTATTGACTTGGGAAACCTTTATAAGGTTTCTAGGTCTCATTAGGGTTTCTTAGATTAATTTCTCAACATTTACCTTTTTAGGTCAACAAACCATAAAATAGCTTTTCTACCAATAGAACCCTAATTACTCAAATTATCCATATTAAGGATCCTTTATTCTCAAATTGTCTCTAGAACATAATATCTCTGTCTTAAACATGGATTTTCACAATTAAAACCCTTAAAAGACATATTCACCTAAATTAGGGTTTCTAAGCCCATTAATGCACTTTATACACATGAAACCCTAAATTGAGCCAGTTATGTACAAAGATCGTTCTTTTAGATTTAAACATCCTTATTGTTAACAACAGGTTAATATTCACATAAAACATCCATATGACCTTTCCCAATTTCTTTAATCATCAAATTAGGGTTTCTTATTCATGAAAGTATTAAAGATAGCAACTTTAAGCACTTTTTTAATTGCAAGCAGAATTAGGATTATATTATATTTTTAATTGATTCCTCTTATTTTTTGATAATTTTTCATATGTAAGTGTCATGATTAGAGCTACCAATAATTAATTAGGATTTTTGCAAGATAATTACCTTTAGGCCAATAGGATGCTGCCACATCATCAACATGGCTCCTTTTATCCTTGGGTCCACATCGATTCTGGGTGGACCAGTGGATGCTCGCCACCTAGTGCCATGCTGGGGCACAACTTGCTCCCTCACGGACATGGCAAAACCCCTTTTTTCCCTTCCTCCTCATCAACAAGGTCGGGGGCACAGAGGTCTTTTCCTCCTATTGCATCTTCAACCTAGGGAGCCCCTATTTTACGAAGCAGCGCCCAGTTGTGGTCAAACTTGTGGTTGACTTTGGGCTCTAAAGCATCTGAAGGGCACACTGTGACACACACACCTCCGCTATCCTCGTCCGAGGCCATTCATGGCTTCAATTGCCCCAAAGGCAGACTAAGATGAGCGGACGACTCCCCTAACCTGTCGGTGAGGTACTTATGACAACATGGTGGCAACCATGATATCTAATAGAATTGAGGGTGCCAACTCACTCGTGGCACTTGGCCGGAGCCACCAGTACAATCATTCACCTCGGAGGGGGGTCCAAGGCCCTGTATTTATAAGTCCCCCTATGGCTGCCAAGAAGTCCTGGATTGAGTAAAATGCCTAGAGGCAACAAAACCCAGGGAAACTAGGGGTAGATCAACTCGGATTGATCCCCCAAATCTATTGGAAATGTTGCTAAATCTAATGTGTCTTGGTTCGCAAGAATTTTTATTGGGAAAACTCAATTCCCACTTCTCCTCTTTCCTATTTCAGTGAGAGCTAGGGAACGACTTGTCCTCCATTGATTTGCTGATCCGAAAACCCTCAATGCGCATGCCCAAGAAAAATAAATCCTATTAGAAATAGGAAAATTGTGACATTTAATACGATTATTGATTAGCCTATCACTTTAGGAAAACTTGAAAAATCCATAACTCTCTCCTCGCTTATCCTTTTTCATCCAATTTTTAGGGATAATCTTGTTTTAACATTATCTACTCATATCCCAAGTTTGAGTTCCAAACTCAAAATGAAAGAGGTGGTTTCTTCACATGCAAATCATTACCTATTAAAGCTTAGATTATTCATATTTCCTCTCCCTTTCACTTCTATCTTCTTTATTTAGATTCCTTGTATCACAAGAAACCATTTGGATTCAAAATCTCATCCATGATGAACAATTATACATCTTTCCACATATTTCTCATATTTTTATCATTATCTCAATTTCTCTTCTTAATAATGCATTATTTGATTTCTTCTTTTTATTTTAATCATATTGGATTCATCAACATATTATAATCCATGAAATCACATGAATAAAGGAAATATTGAAAAGGAAATCCATTCAATACACATACATCATACACTTTCCATGATCATACATTTATTGGAGAAATTGCATCTCAAACCATATAAACCCAAAAATATTAAGGGCACTTAACTGTGAGGCACGTACCTTGTTTGAACTATTTTGTTTATATTGTGTGCATTATTTATATAGAATTATACCTTGACTTATTCTCTACCCACACAAATATTTTGTATTGAATGTCAAGTTAATTAGTTTGAGTTACATATTTGCATATTTTGATTATCATTAATTGAATTTCATCTTGGATTGTTGGATTACATGTTTGAACTGTTTGTTCTTAACAGGTCACACAAATCATTTTGTTTGCTCTTATACCACCCACCCCCTACAAATTTTTGATATGACAAATGGGGAAAATACATTACTTAGATAACACTTTGGTTTAAATATGGTCATAATAAGTGCTTGTCAAACTAATATTTTTATTGAATTAAATTTTGATAGGGTCTGAGTCAGACATTATGCTAGACACATAGCCTTTAGAATTTGTGTTACTTTTTGGTAAGACTAACATGGAGAAATAATGAATTGAAGGGGAGCTTGTTAAATGCAATCATCAAACCCTCCCACAATTTCAAAGGTATGAAGTTTCAACTTCATGATTTCAATGTATTCAGAAATGCTTTATCATGTTCAAAAAGGGGAGAACAATGACTCCATAGTTTATATTACTTATATTTTTATAGTGACTTCATTATTCCAATTACGAATGTGAAATGCTTCTCAATAGATTAAATGCATATAGAATAGTCACTTTCCAATAACGCCAAATGACAAACCTTATAAATGGAAAATCCAAGTCAGATCTTGCAAAAAAATCAATTGTATTGAATTTTATGACTTGTAGTGGGTTGAAATTGTTAGAGTTTTAACTGGAACCAAAAATGTAATCACTTTGGTTAATTTAGAAGTAGCCTAAAAAGGCAGTGTTATCGATCAATTTTTCTCTAAATAAACTTAGTCATCCCCATTGTGAAGGCATTTGTAAATACCTATGTTAGACCTTTTTACCCTAAGGAAACTCAAAAGATATTCAAATTATCAAATGTAAAGGCACTTTTCTGACCAAATTTTCAATATAGAAACTTAGTTGATTGACCTACAAATGCACCCCAGCAATTGGTCATCAACCATCTATTTTATTGAGAAATATGGTTGGTTGTATTATAGTTCTAGAATTTAAGAGTGCATAATTAACCATAATAGGGGATAAAAGTGGAAATTAAATAGTTGAATTTCTACCAAACCCTCCTAAAATGTATATAAATCATCTCAATAAAATCTACTGTCTAGTAGGCACCCTAAACTAACGTAGGAGTGACTTGAGAGAATCTCAAGTTTACCAAGTATCCCTTATGCTATAGTTGAGATATTTTGTCTCAAATAACCTTTATCACTCCCTTTACTCCAATTTTAGTGGATAGTAAACATGTAATTAACGTATTCCCAATTGTTATCTTGTGAATGGATTCTTTCTTTGTTAATATACATTTTCTATAAAGGTTGGTATAAGTTCTTCCTTGTCTAAGTAATGTGTAGGGGAGTAAACCATAGGTAAGGTAGGGTTGTCCCATAGGTAAGATTATTGTCTCCTTGCCCAAAAAATGAATATAGTTATTCTTTATGTAAAAAGAGAGGTTTTCTTTGTATATGCTATTGGTAGTTATACTCAAGGTTTAAAAATCCTAGAAGTTGACCTCTATTGGTAAAGGAGGCACAACATTTCATGCCAAAACACTCCAAAAAAATTCCTTTAATTGTGGTATGCTCAATCTCTCTCATCCTTGCTTTAGATAGTTGTCTCCCTTGTATTGTCTTATAGTTTTAAGGTCTAACAAATTTGGTTTAAGTTTCTAATAGTCAATGGGAATCCCCTTTTATCAATAGATTCTACATTGTGGGGCAAACAAATTTACAAGTAAAAGATTATATATGGAGATATTGTTACATATACTTCTGATTCCAATTACTTTGTCTTTTCCATTATCATCAAAATGTAATTGTTTCTTCTTTCTTCTTATCCAAGTTTTTTAACTTATTAATGTCACTACTCATGTGCTTAGAGAAACCATCATTCATATCCCAATCTTGCAAGTTCAACTCTTAGTACCCATGGATGGGTTCTTTTATGTAGGGAAGATAGTATTTACACAAGTTTGAATTCTCAAATGTATTAATCGATTTCATATAAATATTATATATATAGTAGATGGATTATATACCATATCTATGAAAATAATATTTAATTAACATACTTGAAAATAGGATTAACTATAACTTGGTCAAAGTGTAAGTTTTACCGAGAGAGGTAATACCAACATGAACAATCCAAACATTTGAATAGTCTTCAAGCATGCATGACATAAATGAATACTCGATTATAAAGCATTCTACAACATACATCCAAGTTTCTAAGATAGCTACATATGCATAATTAAGATCATATCACAGTTGTGTTGTGAAGGAGGATAGGAATCGAGTAGGAGATCACTCTTTAAGGATTTAAGATTCCTAGGATCACCCTTCATGTAGTGGGATTGGTGAATATGATGTCCAGAGTGGTAGCCAAAAGATCAATGGATTTTGGCTTTTGGGTGAGTGTTTGGCCTCATAAAAGGGTGTGAAGAACCTAATATTGGATGGGTTTTTGACCAATACCAGTTACACATACTTGTTTATATGATGTTTTTTTTGCCCTCCAATGATCTAAAAGTATTGATTTTGACTAAGTGCTTGAATGATCCAATGGTATTCATAGTTGCCACTGCATCCATGAAGTCTTACTGATTGAGGCCATCCTTGAGTTCCAGTAGGGTCTGTCTCGATGTCTCGATATGCGTTGAGGCAGTGATATGTGTTTCCGGTGAGAGTCGCCAATATTGTCCAACCTCCTCACAGTTGTACATCATATTTTGAATCAACTCCTTTCCACATGGCATAAAGGGTAGGTATTATAAACATTACAATGTCTTTTTTGGAGTCTCCCCATAGTAGCAATACCTCTTGTAGTGATGCACCACAAGAAGCGAGATACCTTAGGAGGCCAGCTCAGGTCCCATACAGTTTTCTAGGTTCTCTCATTAATAGCAGCCCGTATAGAAACAAACTTTCTCATTCCCAATAATCCAATTCAGTATGTTGATTGCGTGGTGAAAAGGCCCTTCATGTACGGCCACTAGAATGGGTTGTCCTCTAGTAATCGACTGTAGATAGGTATATTTTAATCGAGTGACAGATCTCATGTAGAAAGATAGATTGTAGCTTCCCCATGTCCCATGACTTTGATTGTGTACTACTACAGAAACATCATTCAGTGTCGCTTTTCTGGGCGTCGGTTCATTAGGAAAACTGACGCCTATACTATTAGACATCGGTTATTTATGCAAACTGACATCTATATTCGAAGACCAGCCAGACACGGCTACCGCTTTGTATTCAGCGTCAGTTGTTTATAACAAACCGATGCCTAACGTCGCCCGCGAAATCCAATTTTCGAGCAAAAAGAAAAAGTGTCACATACAGCGTCAGTTATTTAGATAGAAACCGATACCTATGGGTGATGAAAATTTGCACGAAAAGTGTCACTTTCAGCATCGGTTATCCATTGAGAACCGACGCTGAAAGTGGTTCCCGCCAAATAATTTCGTGCAACTATTGTCCAATTGGACGTCGGTTGTGTCAAACAACCGACGCTGAAGAGGTTTAGGCATCGGTTATTCAAACAACCGATGCTATTTGTGAACTTAATATCCCACGATCACCCGACTCTTCCCCTTTCTTCTGTTTCATCGCAAGCCGATTTCCCCCTTTCTTCTCTGCTGTCGCCCGACCACGCCACCGATTTGTGCACCGCCACAACCACTCTGCCGCAACCACCACCGCAACCACTGCCGCAACCACTGCCGCAACCACCGCCGCAACCACTGTCGCAACCACCGCCGCAACCACCGCCTTCTCCAGCCTCCACGACAGCCGCCGCCGTGCCGCCGTCGTCGTTGCTAGCTGCTCCTCCACCGTCGTCGCGCCTCCGTAACAAATTCTCCAGCCTCCACTGCTGTCATTGCTAGCTGCTCCTCCACCGTCGTCGCTGCTAGCTACTCCTCCAGCCAGAGCCACCGGAGCCTCTGCCTTCTTCCCTCTGACAAGGTTGGTCCTTCTCTACTGTTTTTTGCATCGGTTAAATTGTTGTGATAAAAATGCATGTAATGTATTTGATTAGAGTTGGAATTATGTATAAATTCTAATATGTTTTTGTCCCAAATGTAATTATATTATAATGATTGTATGAACATGCATATATGTAACTATGTATTTTATTGGAACTGAAAATTATTTGTAAAGAATGACAACATACATGTTTTTGTTGGCCTAGAAACCCGTCCAAGATTTACTCATTAGGAGTAAATCTTGGATAGTCCCCGGTTTGGGACTGTTCTTGAACACCTAATCTCACTTAGGATGTAAGTGTATAATGTGTATTGGGTTTTCGAGAAAATTTCAGTAGCATTTCCCCGTTTGTTCTCTAAGTACATATGTACTTAGAGAACAACGGGGAAATGTTGCCGAAATTTTCTTGAAAACCCAATACACATTATACACTTACTAGTGAGATTAGGTGTTCAAGGATGGTATAGGTGGTACACATTTATTATATATAAGAATGACATCACATGTGTTTGTTGGCCTAGAAAGTGAACAATCATTGTTCTTTATATTACTTGTACATTGGTATAAATTAGAATGAACAATCACTAAATTATATACTATTTGTATGGAGTCCGGCTTCATTGTAGATATCTATTATTGTGTTTGTTGGCCTAGAAACCCGTCCAAGATTTACTCATTAGGAGTAAATATTGGATAGTCCCCAGTTTGGGACTGTTCTTGAACACCTAATCTCACTTAGGATGTAAGTGTATAATGTGTATTGGGTTTTCGAGAAAATTTCGGTAGCATTTCCCAGTTTGTTCTCTAAGTACATATGTACTTAGAGAACAACGGGGAAATGCTGCCAAAATTTTCTTGAAAACCCAATACACATTATACACTTACTAGTGAGATTAGGTATTCAAGGATGGGATAGGTGGTACACATTTATTTTATATAAGAATGACATCAAATGTGTTTGTTGGCCTAAAAACCCGTCCAAGATTGACTCATTAGGAGTAAATATTGGATAGTCCCCGGTTTGGGACTGTTCTTGAACACATAATCTCACTTAGGATGTAAGTGTATAATGTGTATTGAGTTTTCGAGAAAATTTCGGCAGCATTTCCCCGTTTGTTCTCTAAGTACATATGTACTTAGAGAACAACGAGGAAATGCTGCCAAAATTTTCTCGAAAACCCAATACACATTATACACTTACTAGTGAGATTAGGTGTTCAAGGATGGGATAGGTGGTACACATTTATTATATATAAGAATGACATCACATTATACACTTAGGATGTAAGTGTATACCCTAATCTTGTCCTAATATATACTTGTTTCCTAATATATACTTGTTTTCTCTTTGATCATAGAATGGATAGATCATGGATGTCCATTCGTAATCGTTGCACCCCAGAGTTTATATCTAGTCTTGATCAGTTTATTAGATTTGCCGAGGAACATAGGAAAAAACCTACAGATAGGTTCTACTGTCCATGTAGGCATTGCGGTAACAACTTGAAAGTCAACACTGGTGAGGAAATCAAAAGTCATGTCATGTGCAACGGGATTGTACAAGGCTATACAGAATGGAACTGGCATGGAGAGATTTCAAACTCGAAACCAGTAGATGTCGATAGCAGTGCTTGGGTGGAAGAAGAAATTGCCTCCGATGATGTAAATGTGAATGAACCAGTTCCAGTAGACATCGTTGATGCGATGCTGGATAGTTGTAGGGTAGAGCACACCGATCCACCTCCTATCTTTAGAAACATTTTGCATGATTCTGAGATACCATTATACACAGGTTGTGCTAAGTTTACGAAGCTTAGCACTGTGTTGAGATTGTATAAGTTGAAGGCTAACAATAGATGGAGCGACAAAAGCTTCACTTCATTGTTGACTTTGTTGAAAGAAATGCTTCCTGAAGGAAACGAGCTGCCAATCTCAACATACCAGGTAAAGAAAATGTTGTGCCCAATGGGAATGGAGGCCAAGAAGATACACGCATGCCCGAATGATTGTGTATTATTTCAAAAGGACTATGTAGATTTGAAAGATTGTCCAAAATGTGGTGCGTCACGGTATAAGTTGATGACTTCGGGGGAGTCCAAAACTGGTTCTCCTGCCAAGGTGTTGTGGTATCTACCTATAATATCACAGTTTCAACGCTTGTTTGCAAATCCGAAAGATGCGAAGAATTTGAGATGGCATGTAGATGTTAAGAAAAATAATGATGGGATCCTACGACATGCGTTTGATTCCCCACAGTGGAAGAAGATTGATCTATTGTACCCCAAATTTGGTGAAGAAGATAGGAATCTAAGACTTGGGCTTTGTATAGATGGGATGAATCCGTACGGGACATTTAGAAGCCAACATAGCACTTGTCCAGTCATGCTTGTTATATACAATCTTCCTCCCTGGATGTGTATGAAAAATAAGTACGTTATGTTGTCGTTGTTGATATCGGGCCCTAAACAACCCGGAAATGATATCGATGTTTATCTTGAACCTTTGATTGATGACTTAAAGAAACTTTGGGCTGAAGGTGTGATGACCTATGATGCTTCAGCAAGAGAGACATTTCGTTTGCACGCTATGTTGTTTTGCACTATTAATGACTTTCCAGCATATGGGAATTTGTCTGGATATAGTGTCAAAGGAGCTAAAGCGTGTCCTATATGTGAAGAAAACACTGATTCAATAATACTAAAACATGGCGGCAAGACTGTATATCTTGTTCATCGAAGGTTTCTTTCAAAATTCCATCCATATCGTAGGAAGCGCAAAGCATTCAATGGATGGAATGATGAATGGAGTGCACCTAAACCTATACCAGGGGATGTTGTTTATGAAAGAGTAAAAGACATTGTCAATGAATTTGGTAAGAAATCACAATGTAGTATGGCCACACGGAGTGACAATTCTTCATTCAAGAAGAAGTCAATATTTTGGGATCTTCCTTATTGGAGTTCTTTGACAGTCAGGCATTGTATCGATGTAATGCACGTTGAGAAAAATGTCTGTGATAGCATCATTGGTACTCTGTTAAATATACCAGGTAAGACTAAAGATGGGATAAAATCCAGACTGGACCTACGTGAAATGGGAATAAGGTCAGAATTAACAGAATTACGTGAAATGGGTAATAAAAGAACATACTTACCTCCCGCTTGTTACATGTTGTCTAGAAAGGAGAAGAAAACTTTTTGTGAATGCTTGGTAAATGTTAAGGTGCCACATGGTTACTCATCCAACATCCGTAGATTGGTATCAATGAAAGATCTGAAGTTGATAGGTCTTAAATCTCATGATTGTCACACTCTAATGCAACAAATATTGCCTGTGGCAATTCGATCTATATTGCCGAAGCATGTAAGGTTTGCAATTACCAGACTTTGTTTCTTTTTCAACAGTCTATGCAGCAAAGTTATTGACCCTGATACTCTCGATAATTTGCAAAGAGAAGTGGTTGTTACCCTATGTCAGCTTGAGATGTATTTCCCTCCTTCATTCTTTGATATCATGGTACATCTTGTTGTCCACTTGACTAGGGAAGTGAAAATGTTGGGACCAATTTTCTTGCATTGGATGTATCCCTTTGAACGATACATGAGCGTTTTTAAAGGTGATGTTCGAAACCGTTATCGGCCTGAAGGGAGTATTATTGAAGGTTATGTGGCAAGAGAGGTTATGGATTTTTGCAATGACTTTCTCAGTGGTAATGACACTCCTGATAATGACAAGAATATTGAGGAGGGAAAATGAATTTTGGGATCAAGGGTGAAAGTAATCAGCCGTGAGCAGTTGGAACAAGCTCACTTGTATATTTTACACAATATGGACGAAGTGAGTGTTTATATTCAGGAACATACCAATTTCATAAAGAGACAACATCCTCGAGCAAGTTCAATGTGGCTTGCTAGAGAGCATAATAAGACTTTTACTAAGTGGTTTGAAGATAAAGTCTTACATCAACTATCTCAAACACCAAATGATATTACAGAAACTATCAAATGCCTCACCTTTAAACCAAAACCGAATGTTATGTCTTATGAAGGGTTTGACATTAATGGATTCGCATATTACACAAAGCGCCAAGATGATAAGAGTGTCGTCCAAAATAGTGGGGTCACTCTTCAAGCGTCGACTATGTACTTTGTAAGTGCAAAGGATAAGAGTCTATGTGAAGCTAAAATTTCATATTACGGTGTCATTGAAGACATTTGGGAGTTTGACTACATAGATTTCAAAATTCTGCTCTTTAAATGTAATTGGGTTGATAACACCAAAGGAGTTATAGTGGATGAATTGGGTTTCACTTTGGTGAACTTTGAAAAGATTGGCGAGAAGGGTGAACCATTCATATTGGCATCACAGGCAAAACAAATATTCTATATCGATGATCCTGCAAATGATAAATGGTCGGTTGTTCTTCATGGTAAAAGACAGTTCATTGAAGATCCTATAGATGAAGAAGAGTACTATGATAAGTATGATGACTCCAGTCCATTCTCAGTTGGGTTGCCAACTCCATAAAATATTGAAGCTAATGATGACTTATATGTGCACAGAGATCACAATGAAGGATTGTTAATTGATAAGAGATCACAATTTTAGAGACATGTATGTTTATACGAATGCTAAATGTTTGCCTTTTTCTAGTTAATACAAATGCTAAATGTTTGCCTTTTCTAGTTAATACAAATGCTAAATGTTTGCCTTTTTAATGACATTTTCAGATGGCTGACCATGATGAGCATGATGTCCATGATGAGCATGAAGTCCATGATGAGCATGCTGTCCATGAAGAGCATGGCGAGGATACCAATGTAAGTTCTAAAAACATATCCTATATTTCTATAAAATTCATTATCTTCTAGTTATGTCATATATCCTATATTTCTATATTGGGCTAATTCTTTATATTTGTCAAATTTTAGGTTGATGATGCACATGTACCCACTGAAGCACTGGAGCAACTTGATGCGCAACACTAAACACTTAACAAGAAAAGGGGCATCACTCTGTTGAAGAAGTTAATAGCACTAAGTGGTAGTGGATCCAAATTTGTTGTGGAGTTTGATAATGGAGGAAATGCAATTGGAGTGAACCACAATAATTTTGTAAACTATCTTGGGTGTACCACTCGGAGCCATTGTGGTGTTAAGTATGATAATTGGCATAAAGTTCCTCAGGGAAAAAAAGACTTGATATGGAAGGATTTATGCGTGAGTTATTATTATTTGTAATTCTATCGTGTAGATTACAAATTCTATTATTTGCAATTTTATTTTAGATACTAGTTAATAACATTTCTATTTTACAGAATCTATTTGCATTGGATGAGAAGTTGCATCGTAAAAGTGTGATGCAACCCGCTGGAAAGATGCTTAGGAATTATAGGACAAATCTGAATAGAGAATACATAAAAGAGGGTGATAAGAAGAAGAAGTCAACCCTTGAACAATGGAACTTCTTGGACAAAGAAGATTGGGACAATTTTGTTGCTTCAAGAAAATCTGAAGAATTCAAGGTATTAGGCGTCACTCCCAATTTAATTAATATACATTGTATTCACCTATTCATTAATGTGCTACTAACCAAATCATTAATGTGCATACTAACTAGGCCCTCAGTGACGCACAAAAAGCAAGGCGTGCACTGAATGTGCATGACCACACTATGGGTCCAAAAGGCTATGCAAGCGTTCGCCAAAGACTACAGGCAGAGTCTGCGGCTACTCAGGAGTCTACTCCTACTCAGGAGTCTGCCACACCCATGCCTCGCCATGATATCTGGATAGCTGGGAGGCAAAACAAGAAGGGTGAAATAAAGAAGCCCGTAACTGCTGAGGCGGCTGCGAAAATGGTAAAATACAACTCTTAGAGCAATCGTTTGAATATTGATTATTTGTGGTGTTAACTTACCAATTTCTGTTGATGGTGATTAGCGGGAGCTGCACGAGCAGAGGAAACAAGGCACGTTCATCCCTCAGGGCACAAGGGATGAATTGACAGTTGCTCTGGGTAACCCAGAGCATCCTGGACGTGTTAGGGGTGCAGGCGCTGGTGTGGACATCAAAGCATTCTTTGGGACATCCCAGCGCAAACCCAGAGCGGGACTTTCTCAAGAAGAGGTAACCTATTCTTTTTTTAGAATGTTACTGCAAAAGGAAATTCAATAATAAGAAGCTAATGTTTCTTTTATCCATGTATAGGAGAATAAGAGATTCGAGGATATAGTTGCTAAGAAGGTCAATGATGTAGTTGCTGAGAAGGTCAAGGAAGAATTGTTGCGGTGGTAGGCATCTCAGGCTTCCAATCAGCCTATGGCGACCCACTCTTCTCCTGATGCACAGACTGTGGGTAATCCTGGAGACCCATCGCCTAACACGTCTGCTGTAAGTATTGTTTATGGCATTGTAGCTAGTCTTTTCAAGATGATATGTATATATGTATAACATTCTTTACGTAAATTTATAGGCCGCGAAGCCATGCCGCTTAAGAATGCAAGACTATGTTGTTGCAGAGGCGCAGGCTTACCAATCCCTTCCTGGGGCAACGTTTCATGGGACTCCAATGCCATAGGGCTACATTCGTGTGAGCCCGATATGTGTATTACCAGATTGGAGGGAAGTTGCGTTGCCATATGCCCACCCAGATATTGATACACTTGGTGAGGCAGAAGGCGGGATCAGATTGTGGCCCAAAGCAGATGTCGTCTACACTACTGAAATGGTAAGATAAATTTACATTGATTTAGACTGTTAATGTGTATATATGAGGTCAAATGATCTGAAATTATATATACAGGTTAAAAAGAAGACACCAGGAGCACCTAGGCCTCCACCTCCACTTCCCGCATTACCAAGTTGGGTTCCAACTGACCTAACATACCCGTTAGGTCCTGCTTGTAGGGGAATGGCATGTTGGCTATGGGCACATAATATACATTGCCCTATAATTGTTTCTTTAGATGCAGATTATGCAGGTCAATCATACGATAGCTCTTTATTTATACAATATATTATTGAGTTGTTTATGTATGCTTGGCTGAATACATCAATGATAGAGACATGGATAAGGTGAGATCTTGTTTATACATCCATATACCTTGTGTAAGATCCGGTGATCTGGTTTCTTATATATTAATGCATACGTAATACATGTTTTGCAGCTACTTAGTCGAAGATCACTGCAAACAATTTGCATTTGATCATGTGGGATTTTTGATTCCATCATTGATTAGTATGGTAGCTAAAGACCCTGATAGTGTTCAACAATACTGTAT
Source organism: Alisma plantago-aquatica (assembly GCA_963693085.1). Classification (NCBI taxonomy): domain Eukaryota; kingdom Viridiplantae; phylum Streptophyta; class Magnoliopsida; order Alismatales; family Alismataceae; genus Alisma; species Alisma plantago-aquatica. The sequence continues at coordinate 954,178,820 of OY856410.1, read as the reverse complement.
AGATGCTTTTACAATTTTTGGTTAGCAAAAGAAGACGATAATAATAGCTCCATTCAATGTCAAGTAAGTTTACTTTATTTATAATTTGGACTTAAGAAAATTCCATTTTTATTGTGCATTTTGAGTTATTAATTGTTAGCTTTTTACCTCTAGCGGTAGACATTGGGAGTTACTAGTTATTGTCCCCGGGACGTTCACTGTTTATTATCTAGATCCCGCGGGAAGTACATTAAACACTAAAATTGGACACGTAATGAGAATGCCATTATTCTGGTGAGAAATATTTCATTTTTGTATATGTTAACATATGTTATTACATTACTATTTACTTATGCAATTTACTGTGTTATATTAACATGTAGGGGTTTAGATGCATTCAAAAAGGCTGGAGGAACGATCCCAAGGAAAAAGAACCAGCCAATAAATTGGCAGAACATACAAGTAAGTTCTCGACTCCAATGTATATATTATTGATGTGAATTGTGCTTAGTTGTATTATTTTGTATGTTTCAATTTATAGTGCGCTACACAAGACAATGGCTGGGCATGCGCATACTATGTGATGTGATTTATGCAGATGATTATCAAACATGCCGCATTGGACATCGATACCATACATGAGGTATTATATATAGTCTCATTAGTTAGTATGAAATATATCAATCTTATTTTTATATTATTACTTATATATACATCATTCTCTTTGCAGGTGTTTAAAACTGACCACACTATAGGTAAATGCTTAAAAAATGTACGTGCTCCATATACGATGGAAGCATTAAATGAAATAAGAGAAGAATGGGCAAAAGCCATACAAGCAGTGGCAATTATAAGATATAATTGGGATGTTGATAGCGATACTGAATGATACTTTGTAAATGAATATTTCTAAATGTTAATACATGTATTTGAATGTTTCTATATGTGTGAATGTGAGAATTGAATTGATGTTTGAATGTATCTACTTGTGTGAATTTTTTTTTGTTAATTTTGCAGGTTTGTGGCCTATTTGTAGGCTGATATCAATGGATGTCGTAAACCTGCAGTTCAGAAAACTGAACTGCATGTTCTCATCCTGCAGACCAGCCACAGCAGGCCTGCAAACTGATATGAAAAAAAAATAGATATAAGCATCAGTTATTTACAGAAAACTGTTAGCAAAGACCTAAAGCGTCAGTTTTTTGAACAAAACCGACGCCTAATGTGGCCACGGCCGCACTGGAAATGGCGTCAGCTGTTAGTGTCACACCGACGCCTATAATACATATAGCGCCGGTTGTTTAGTTGATCACCAACGCCAAAAGGGTTCGCGCCACAGAAAACGGCGTCATCTAGGACACTTTCTGCGTCGGTTACCAATTAAAAACCAACGCTATATTCCATATAGCCGTCAGTGTTTTAGTAGATAACCGACGCAGAATGTGTCCTAGATGACGCCGTTTTCTGTGGCGCGAACCCTTTTGGCATCGGTTTGCTATAAACAACCGACGCCTGTACGTTAAATAGGCGTCAGTTAAAAAACCGACGCCGAAGTGTTCGACCTTTAGCGGCGCCCACATAGGCGTCGCTCGGAAACCGACGCCAAAGGGGGTTAAACAACCGATGCTAAAAGGCATTTCTGTAGTAGTGGTGGGTCTATCAATTCCTAGACTCTAGAAGGCTTCCATCTAGATGCATCCCCAAAAGTGTAAAGATCTTCATCAAAATCGCACACCCACTTGTCCTCCCATATCCTCATAATATTTCATTTCCCCACTCTCTATTTTATGCCTTCTAGAACAACCGCTTTTGCCGACCATAGACTCCTCCATGTATAGCTCGGGTTATATCCCCTAGATTCCTCCAAGATAGATGTGTGTGGGAAGTACCTCGTCTTGAGAACTTGAAATTCTAATGAGTCAGTCTTAGTCGTGATCCTCCAAACTTGCTTAGCCAGTTAATCTTGGTTGAAGGCATGCATATCCCGAAAGCCAAAACCACCTCCTTTTTTGGGCTTACACAAAGATGTCCAACACTGCCATGAAATCTTCCTCTCTTTATCTTTAGCCCACCACCAAAATCTCACAAAGCAACTCTGAATGTCATCTAGAGTCCCCGAGGGGATCTATAAAACACTGATAATATAGGATTGGATGACATGTACTATATATTTGATCAACACTTCCTTTCCTGGTTTAGATAGAAGCTTCTCCTTCCACCCCAACAATTTCCTCCAGATTTTCTCTTTGATAAAACCTTCTTCTTGAATTTCACAATGGCTATGGGAAGACCCAAATTGTGGCATCCAACTCACACAAACATGATTTATTTAAGTGGAAACGTTCCTTTGCAGCGGATTAACAAAAATCACTAAAAATTAAATTTTTTTACAAAGAGATCCATATACAAGAAAACTCTTTCATAAAGAACAAATGTAATTCAATTACATTCTGGTTCACAAGTACATCTCTAGTACCATTCCTTCTCAAAGTTTACAAGCATCGGCTGCCCTACTTAAAACTATACATAGGCAACGTAAAAACATTGAGGCATCAAGCCAAAATCTCAGATGACCTGAGAGTGCAGAGATGACACATAAGACTCTATGTACAAACATAACAGCCAGTGTCTCCACCTGGATGTCACTGCTGTCCCTGCTGCTGCTGCTGCTGTTGATGTTCTTCCCCCACTATAGGGTTTCTGCCTCTTCTTCTGCATCTACTTAAAAATTGGATCCCACGGGGGTGAGACCATTGAAATTGTCCTAGCAAGAGATATAACTCTCTGCCAGAAACATTATTATTGCAATTAATGGAATAAAACTGAGCAGAGGAATCATAAGTATTTAACAGCAGATAAATCAATTGTCTAAACAGATTAGAGCATTGTTCTATATTCAAGTCATTTCAACTATATCTTGATAAAGCAACATGTTATTCATCTCATAAGTAATTAAAGAACATATATAACATTTATCTATTTAAGATATGCTAAGTAAGGTATCATCAACCGATGATTCTCGTATTTCAACCTTAAGCAAATACGCTACACGGTTGATTACATTTTACAATCATACGTAAGCCCTGAGGAGATGAGGTATACCGCTCATACTCCAATCGACCGTTGTGAAATCGAAATCGGTACCATACATAGGTCAATAGAAGAGTCAGATTCCCATGACCTCATCTTCCTCAGTCAATGTGAGGACCAAATGCCAGACATCTTGTGTCTCTGCTAAATAGCTTTCCAGGGTATACTGGAAACTTCTCTATTAGAGTTATAGTGGCATGCTATACTCTCTTTGCAATCGAGAGATTTCATGTTTATCTCACATCGATCCGGTAGTAACATCGTCAAAAGATTAGTGATACATCCATCCCGACATTCGGGAGATTAGTGATACATCCATCCCGACATATATAATAAAGGATTGAGAGATTTAATATTTATCTCACATCAATTCCTCCATTAGGGCGTAAGGATATTCACACCCATAACCCCCACATACTCAACAGTATGCCCTCCAGGAGTTCTCGTAGGAAAACCTATTTCACCATCACCAAACTACTGACGATGATGGATCTATGGCCATGGCTCTACATGATAAGATTTCACTTGATTAATTAAGTACATTACCATATTCTTTTAGCATCAGTCTGGTTTTCATACATAAATTATTATAACAAATGCTACAAAGAATGATTAATACTTCTACCAAGTACTTTTCAAAACTTTATGAAACATTGGGATCTCAATCCCTAGTCACATCAGGGGCATTCTCATCCCTTATCATCTCATCATCGTGATTATGGAGTATGGGTATTCAAACCCTCAATCCATCAAGAACACTTATTACCACTCATTAGGTAACTAACACCTTCAGGTCATCTGACCTAGGTAAAAATGATACTTGCAATACATGTATCTCATATGGATCTTAAGGCCCATTAATCTCTTGTTACCTCTTACTAGGAACACAACATATTATGGCTTTCAAAGCCCATAAACAATTTCATTAATAAAACATCATAGCTCATACCTGGTTATGTCCAACATCTCATGATACCTGCATGATTAGTGCATATGATAATAGTTATATCAAATCACATATCAGCAGTATGCAATATAAGAGTAACATCACTATTTCTTCATTAGAGTTAGGATTTCCCAATTCATGTCAATTAGAAATACTCACCCCATTACCCAAATTAGGGTTATGGTTTATCATCATATTACCCAACATCAGGGTTTCATGCACTATAACTGTAAGGACCCTGACCTTCGTTTAGGGTTTATCCTATTTGTTTTGCTTAACCTTGATGCTTTGGTGCTTTCTAATCACCTTTAGTAGTGATTAGGGTTTGGTTGTGCTTTGTTGAGAGTTGAAGGTGCTACTTGCAAATAACCCAAGTCTAGGGTTTGTGGGCAAGTTTGCCACCTTGTGAGGTGTTCCTCTCTCTCTCTTTGCTTCCTCTAGTGTAGAGAGGGAGGCTTGGGCTCGTTGCTTGGAGTTCTGTTGGGCTTGTTTGAGCTTTTTGGGCCTTGAGGTGCCTTGCCTTTGGTTGGTTGGACCCTTGTGTCGGCCAGGAGTGTTTGTATCGGCCAAGAAGGGAGTGTGTCGCCCATGGGGTGTGTCGCCCATGAGGTGTGTCACCCATAGTGTGGATGGTGTGTCACCCATGATCTTTGACCAAGCTTTGACCTCGTTTGTGTCACCACTAGTGGACACTTGGTGTTTGATGATTGCATGTAGCAATGACCTTGGACATGTGTTTAGGGTTTTCTAATGTGGTGGCTCGTGCACTAGGACAAGTGTCCCTAGGTGGGTGACACCTTGCTTAGTTCTACCTTGTTTTCTCCTCCATCCCCTTATATATGTGTTCTTTTCCTCTTGCTAGGGATCCTTTAGTGTCTTGGTTTTCTCCTCTACCTTGGTGCACGATACCCTTCTCGCTTGCAAGCTTGGTGGATGACACCCTTAGAGGAGCTAGCTTGGTGGTCGATCCTGCCTTGGAGCTTTCTTCTTCCTTGGAGCTTGGAGCTTGCTTAAGGCGGGTTGCATAACTCCTAACCCTAACTATACTACCTCCTTTCATGTTCTTATATGTTGCTAGCTTTGTTTCTTGCCTAGTTGTTCTTATTGGCCGAACCATGTGTTCTAGGGTTCCTTGGTGAGCAATACTCTCTTCTCTCCTAGGTTATGAGGAGTGATCTTGAGTCCTAGCATCATGAGCAACACTCATCTCTCATTTAAGTTGAGAGGTGAGCTTGTGTTCTAGTTGTTTGAGCAATACTCTCCTCTCACCATGGACTAGAAGGGTGAGCTTAGTGATCGTGGTGATTCTTTCTAGGGTTTTCCTTGTGTTGTCGTTTGGGGATAGTTGATGTGCAAGACCCCTCTTTCTTAGTCGATTGAGGTGAGCCATTTTCTTGACCCTTTAGGGTTTTGGGTACCCTTGTGCTCAAGGTAGATGTTGATCTTGTGAGTGATACCTTGGTCGTTAGGAGTGTGGGGAGGTGCTGCCCGACAGCCCTCTTGACCTAGACCTTTAAGCGACACATGAGGTGCTGGTGGTGGACGATACCCGGTCTCTGTGGTGGGCGTCACACCATCACCTTGCCATTTGACAGCCGTTAGGCCCTGGTTTGGTGAGCTAGATGACATGTCCTTTGATGGTGGCTTGTATTGTACCTCTGGACGATACCCCCTGTAGAGTACCTTGCTCGACATGCATCTGTTGTAGTTGTGGGTTGGTGTCGTTGTGCGTTGCTAATGGTCATGTGACGGGTGTCGCCCTAAGTCTGGGTGTGTCAGCCGATAGCCCTAACGGGCGTTGTGTGACACCCTGTCGCCCGTCATGCTTAGCTGCACGGAAGGCCCTTGGCCGTTGCCCGATAGACCTAGTGTGCGACACCTGATGCGGCGTTGCTTAGTTGCATGCTTGGTTGCCTTGGTGGTAACACAGCATTGTAGGTTGCCTTCTTGTGTCGGCCGTTATGAGTTGGCCGATAGAGTGAGCCATGCCCGATATAACCTTTTAGTGAGGGTTTGTGACGTTTTAGTGAGGGTTCTGCTCATCATTGAAAACAGACTTGTTGGATATGTTCTTGTTTAACACGATGGTGACTCCTTGCATGCTTAATGGTATTTACTATGGTAACATTTGTCCTTTCAACTTAGCATAGCTATATACATGAACTTGCTCTCACGACTATTTGTATAATGCTGAGATAATGATAAGCATATAAAATGGTTTGCTTAATGATGTGTCTTATGCATATGATCATCAGATTGATAAAGTATAGGATCTTTAATGTCACCTATATTGATAGCATGATCTTTTGTAATAGCCTACGATTATTGTGTACACTAACCATGCAGGTGATGATTAGCCAAGTAAAAGGCTATAAGGAATATATGATGAGTAACAGTGCTTGAATAGTTACTCTTGATGATGAGATAACATGTATGATGTGTTTGGCTAAATAGTACTTGGGGATTGCTATCCCATGATGATGAAGCCTTGAAGAGGCAGTGGTACTATATGATGAGGGATTGAGATTTCATGGTATGTGATGATCCTTGAGATGGATTTGGAGGTTTGGCAAGAGGCCAAGTGGTAACATATACTGCTGGATCCTTTTGATGGATCATGATGATGTGATTACAATAAAAGCATAACATTGAGTTTTATGTTGTTTATTTCCTATTATAGTTGCATGTTATACAACTTGATTGAATCTTGCAATCCATATAAAAGATATTAATTAATCACAGTGGAATATATCATGTAGTTGCCCTGGCCATAGATCCATCATCTTCAGGAGTTGGTGATGGTGAAACGGGTTCTCATACAGGTTAACCCAGAGCGCATACTGTTGAATATGTGAGGTTTCTCCTAGCCTAAAATAGTGAGGATTCAAGTGCAACTTTGGTTGTAGACTCGGGGTATGTGAAGAGCATGGTGAACAGGCCCATGGCTCAGGATATGTGATATGGGAGCATGAATGATTCATGGCTCAGAGCACAGTGAATAGGACCGTGGCTCAGATATACTAGCGCCGTGACCTGTACCAAGGCGGCTAGAGGATGGGTAGCATATGGAGCTGACCCTGTGGCTGAGGCCACTTAAGCATGAGACTGTGGTCCTGCTTGTGTTGCACTCGTACACTGACTACAAGGTGGGAGGTCGTGGAGTCCGACTCTTCCATTTGACCTTGTATGGCACCGGCTTTGGGTTTCGCATCCGTCGATTGGATTTGAGCGGTACGGCTCACTTCCTCAGGGCATAATAATATGTAATCCAGCCGAATAGTATTTATTGCTTAAGGAAAAACACGGAACATTGGTTGAGGTCTTGCTTGTGCAGTTACCCTTGTTATACATACAGTTACTTATATGTTTCTCATGTTATGCGATAAGATCTTATAATCTTATGTTCCATAAAGAGACAGTTGATGATATGCCTTCCATATAGCCTGGTAAGCTTGATGGTATGAATAGCCTTGCGGTATAGACTGTTACTATTCTACATTTTACTGTTTATCTTCTGATGTTGATTTATCCTTCTGGTTTTATAGTTTCGGCGGGGATTTATGTTTCTCGCTGGGACAATGTTCGATTGTCTCACCCCGCTGGGTTTTCAGGTGTTCGAGCTAGACGTGGTGGTGGTCGCAGAGTTGCGGCCGAGTAGCTAGACGAGCAGTAGAAGGCAAGCGATGGATATGCTCCTGTTTTGGTGTTTTGTAGTAGAGTCTAGAGTCATCCCTGTACTCTCAGGTCCTTGGGAGCGTTTTGACGTTGTTTCACGATGTATGGTTGTTGATCCTTTGTATATCCTACTGCTGGCCAGATATGGGCCTTTATGTATATATAAACAGGTGATGAATTCATGTGATGGTTGGACAGTTATTCCTCTAAGCGGTGGACACGTATTAGATCTTGTATATGTTTATATAACCTATTTCTTTGCAGGATGAGGACTTGAATGTAATAGTTTCTCAGTTTATCAGCTTTCGACAATCGGTTTTAATTAACCCATGTTTTAGTAATCTGTGGTTATGGTGTTTTCTACACGTTTTCGCGTAACACCTCGTTGTCTATGTGATAGTGGGATGTGTTGCCACAAGTTTTGGTATCAGAGCCCTAGGTTCGCTGAGTCTATAGGGATTTAGGACTAGGTTGAGTCTGTTCTTGTGAGTCGTCCAAATTTTCTTATGATCGTCTTCTGCCCTCAGCGAAAGAAAAGTCAAGATGTCTGGAAACCATGAAGAAGATGCTCCTGAGTACAGCGATGTTGCATCAGTTGATGGAGCTAAGGGTCAGGCACATGAAGATCGGGTGCCTGAGGTCCCCCAACCTAACCCATCCATTCTTGAACATCCTGCCTATTAACAGCTTATGGGGCAGATGATGGCTACGGTGAATCTCATGGTTGAGCGATTGCCAGTGCCTCCTCCGTGAGCACAGGCTCCTCATAGAGAAGCATAGGGTATTAGGAAGACCTTCGAGTGGCTTCGCCGAGTCAGAGCTTCAGATTATGCTGGAACGGCTGATCCAGCAGATCCAGATCTATGGCTGATAAGTCTTGAGAAGGCTTTTCGGATCCTCGACATCCCCGAAGCAGACAAAGTAAAGCACGTTGTCTACCTTCTGAACGGTAGTGCTGGTCACTGGTGGAGCATCGAGGAAGAGAAGCGGCCTGGTGAGGTGATCTGTTGGGAAGTTTTTTGGTGCAAGTTCGTCAGTAGATACTTCCCGAAGACGTATCTGGATGAGAAGATCAGTCAGTTCGAGCGCCTGTGACAAGGAACGATGAACATCACTGAGTATGAGGCCAAGTTCATAGATCTGTTGAGGTTTTTTCCTCATATGGCAGTGACAGATGAGGAGCGGATCAGACGTTTCGAGAAGGGTCTGAGTTCTGAGTTGACAACACCTGTTTCTATGTTGGAGAACAGAGAGCGGTTTGCTACATTTGTGGAATCTGTCCGGAGGATCGAACGATCAATAAGGGAGAAAAGAGAATCCATGTCTCACAAAAGGCCTGCTCAGTTCCAGGGACAAAGGTTTGGTGGCTTCAAGAAGCCCAGGTTTTCAACACCTTTTGTGATGAGAGGTTCCAGTGTACCGTCGCAGTGGTCTCTGAGTAAGGGAAGAGGTTATGTTTCTTCACCGTCTAAGGCACATAGTACAGCTTCAGTGGCAGTGATAGGACCATCTAGGCCACAGTTTGAAGATAGGGCATGCTATCTTTGTGGTCAGACCGGGCATTTCAAGTTACATTGCCCGAACAGAGATGTTGAAGTGACACAGCAGCCAAGACAGAATCAACAAGGACCAGATAGACAGCAGCCTAGTAGTAGCAGAGGGTGAGGATGCGGTCAAGCGTCGCAAGCTGGATCGTCCGCTCAAGGAAGCAAAGGACGTGGACAGCAAGCAACGACTCGATTCTATGCTATGAGTCAGTCAGAGGCGATAGTCAACCCGCGAGTGGTGATACGTCAGATGGAGTTATTTCATTCTGATATGTCTTCTCCTTGCTTTATAGCTGTTCTAGTTGACCCGGGTGCTACACACTCTTTTATCGCCTATAGTATGCTTGAAAACTGTCGTTTACCTGTTAGTTGTAAGAAGGATAGTTTGTTGTTAGAAACCCCTCTTGATAGTTCCTCAATGTTTTGAGAAGAGTGTCCATCTTATGTCTTATCTTTCTCGGGACACCACATCCAAGTGGATCTTATACCACTTGATATGCATGGTTTCAATGTTATCCTTGGAATGGATACCCTAGAGAAGTATAAGGTTGTTTTGACGATGCGGGAGAGAAGTGGATCTTCCAGGGAATGGTTCCAAGCAGGCTGTGTTTGACGATGCGGGAGAGAAGTGGATCTTCCAGGGAGATAGGAAGATTCTTCCAACCTGTTTGGTATCAGCCATGGTGGCAGAGAAGTTGCTACGTCAAGGATGTGAGGCGTTTCTAGCTCATGTTGTGGATACCGTTGTGGCTACCAAGGCGAAAGGTCCTAGTCTCGAGGAGGTGTCAGTTGTTCGAGAGTTTGCCGACGTGTTTCCGGATGAGTTTCCTGGTGTTCCTCCACCCCGGGAGATTGATTCTGAGATCAATCTGGTTCCAGGAACGCAGCCAGTTGCACAAACACCATATATGATGGCTCTAGTAGAGATGGCAGAGCTTAACAAGCAGTTACAAGAGTTGTTGGAGAGAGGTTTCATCTGACCGAGTACGTCGCCTTGGGGTGCTCCAGTGTTGTTCGTCAAGAAAAAGGATGGATCGATGTGGTTGTGTATAGACTACCGACAGTCGAACAAAGTCACGATCAAGAACAAGTACCCGTTGCTAAGGATAGATGATTTGTTCAATCAGTTGTGTGGTGCTACAGTGTTTTCGAAGATCGATCTACGGTCTGGTTACCATCAGTTGAGGATTAAGGCGGATGACATACCAAAGTCAGCTTTTCGGACAAGGTATGGTCACTTCGAGTTCATGGTTATGCCGTTTGGGCTAACCAATGCACCTGCTTCTTTCATGGACCTGATGAACAGAGTGTTCTGTCCGTTCTTAGATCAGTTTGTCATAGTCTTTATAGATGACATTTTGATCTATAGTCGGGACAGGTGAGAGCATGAGCGACATCTTCATCTAGCATTGACTCTTCTTCGTCAACATCAGTTGTACGCCAAGTTCAGTAAGTGTGAGTTCTGGTTGGAGGAAGTGACTTTCTTAGGTCATGTGATATCTACCTGAAGGAGTCAAAGTGGACCCGAAGAAGGTGGAATCCGTTGCAGAATGGGAACATCTGAAGACGCCGACTGAAGTTCGTAGTTTCATGGGTTTAGCAGGTTACTACCAGAGGTTTATCAAGGAATTTCGTGTGATTGCGTTGCCGATGACAAAGTTAACTAGAAAGGATGTACCTTTTGTCTGGGATGATCGTTGTTAGCAAGATTTCTAGAGTTTGAAGGAGAAGCTGACTAGTGCACCAGTGTTAGTGCTGCCAGAGCCTGGAAAGGGCTACGTTGTATTCTGCGATGCTTCCAAGAAAGGTTTAGGTTGTGTGCTAATGCAAGAAGATCATGTGGTTGCTTTTGCTTCACGACAGCTTAAGAAACATGAGGAAAACTATCCGACTCATGACTTGGAGTTGGCAGCAGTGGTTCATGCATTAAAGATTTGGAGACACTATCTGTACGGAGAAGTGTGTCAGATCTTTACGGATCATAAGAATCTGAAGTACATATTTTCGCAACATGAGTTGAACATGCGACATCGTCGATGGATGGAGTTAATCAATGATTACAACTGCATCATCGAGTATCATCCTGGTAAAGTGAATGTGGTAGCTGATGCGCTTAGTCGAAAGTCTTATTCTCTTTCTTCAAAGAAGGCATAGTTGAGTTCCCGGGTATGCCATAGATGAGATATGTTTGTTTCTTTGCGGCAGATGAATGTACAGATGGAAGTTTCCTTGTTAGCTGGACTTTTAGCACAGATGCAAGTCAAGCCTACGCTGAGACAGTAGATCAAAGATGCACAGCAAACATATGATGCGGTACGGTTGATCAGATCGGAGTTCAGCAGTGAAAAGTGTGATGGGTTCCATGAGTCCGAGATGGGCTAGTTTGCTATCGTGATAGGATGGTGGTTCCAGATGCTGACGATCTGAGGAAGTTAGTGCTCGAGGAAGCACACATGTCGATGTATGCTATGCATCCAGGTGTCACCAAGATTTTTCATAACCTGAAGGATTTGTATTGGTGGCCCGGCTTGAAGAAAGATGTAGCTGAGTTTGTGGCTAGATGTGCGGTAGGTCAGCAAGTCAAGGCTGAACATCAAAATCTGGTAGGTACGTTGCAACCATTGCCGATACCACAATGGAAATGGGATCATATAACCATGGATTTCATAGTTGGTCTACCCAAGACAACTAGGAATCATGATTCCATTTGGGTGATAGTGGACAGATTGACAAAGTCTGCCCATTTCCTACCAGTAAATACGACATATACAGCCGAGAAGCTTGCTCAGGTATATGTGGATGAGATAGTACGTTTGCATGGTGTGCCAGCGATGATAGTTTCTGAAAGAGGTCCTCAGTTCACGAGTCATTTCTGGGAAGAGATACACAAAGCGTTGGGAACGCAGTTGAGGTTCAGTACCGCCTTCCACCCACAGACAGATGGACAGTCTGAGAGGACTATTCAGACTTTGGAAGATCTCCTTCGAGCTTGTGTTTTGCAGTTCCTAGGCAGTTGGGATGTACATCTCAGTTTGATAGAGTTTGCCTACAACAACAGTTATCAGCGGAGCATTGACATGGCTCCTTATGAGGCTTTATATGGAAGGAAGTGCATATATCCTTTGTGTTGGTATGAGTCTGGTGAATATCAACTTTTGGGTCCTGAGTTAGTTTAGCAGACAACAGAATAGATCAAAGTAATACAACAACAGTTGAAAGTGGCACAGGACAGGCAGAAGTCTTACGCAGACAATCATCGACGGCCTTTGGAGTTCCAGGTAGGAGACAAAGTGTACCTTAAAGTCTCTCCGTGGAAAGGTGTGCTAAGGTTTGGTTGGAAAGGTAAGTTAGCACCCAGGTATATGGGGCCTTACCCAGTTATAGAACATGTTGGCAAGGTAGCTTATGAGTTGGAGTTGCCTCCAGAGTTGCACAGGTTACATCCAGTGTTCCATGTCAGTTTGTTCAAGAAAAGCCATCCAGATTTCGGGAATAGTGATACAGCCAATCGAAGTTTAGCTTGATGAAGATGTGACCTACGAGGAAGGACCTGTGGTGATCCTTGACAGAAGGGTCAAGAAGCTGAAGAGGAAGGACCTAGTTCTTGTGAAGGTTCTTTGGCATCATCGTGGTGTTGACGAAGCCACGTGGGAGATTGAGGAAGAGATGAGGAGGAAGTATCCCTCACTTTTCTCTTCGGATTTCGAGGACGAAATCCCTTGAAGGGGGTTAGCTTGTAAGGACCCTGACCTTCGTTTAGGGTTTACCCTGTTTGTTTTGCTTAACCTTGATGCTTTGGTGCTTGCTAATCACCTTTAGTAGTGATTAGGGTTTGGTTGTGCTTTGTTGAGAGTTGAAGGTGCTACTTGCAAATAACCCAAGTCTAGGGTTTGTGGGCAAGTTTGACACCTTGTGAGGTGTTCCTCTCTCTCTCTTTACTTCCTCTAGTGTAGAGAGGAAGGCTTGGGCTCGTTGCTTGGAGTTCTGTTGGGCTTGGTTGAGCTTTTTGGGCCTTGAGGTGCCTTGCCTTTAATTGGTTGGACCCTTGTGTCGGCCAGGAGTGTTTGTATCGGCCAAGAAGGGAGTGTGTCACCCATGGGGTGTGTCGCCCATGAGGTGTGTCACCCATAGTGTGGATGGTGTGTCACCCATGATCTTTGACCAAGCTTTGACCTCGTTTGTGTCACCACTAGTGGACACTTGGTGCTTGATGCATGCATGTAGCAATGACCTTGGACATGTGTTTAGGGTTTGCTAGTGTGGTGGCTCGTGCACTAGGACAAGTGTCCCTAGGTGGGCGACACCTTGCTTAGTTCTACCTTGTTTTCTCCTCCATCCCCTTCTATATATGTGTTCTTTTCCTCTTGCTAGGGATCCTTTAGTCTCTTGGTTTTCTCCTCTACCTTGGTGCATGATACCCTTCTCCCTTGTAAGCTTGGTGGACGACACCCTTGGAGGAGCTAGCTTGGTGGCCGATCCTGCCTTGGAGCTTTCTTCTTTCTTGGAGCTTGGAGCTTGGATCTTGCTTAAGGCGGGTTGCATAACTCCTAACCCTAACTATACTACCTCCTTTCATGTTCTTATATGTTGCTAGCTTTGTTTCTTGCCTAGTTGTTCTTGTTGGCCGAACCATGTGTTCTAGGGTTCCTTAGTGAGAAATACTCTCTTCTCTCCTAGGTCTTGAGGAGTGAGCTTGGGTCCTAGCATCATGAGCAACACTCCTCTCTCGTTTAAGTTGAGAGGTGAGCTTGTATTCTAGTTGTTTGAGAAATACTCGCCTCTCACCATGGACTAGAAGGGTGAGCTTAGTGATCGTGGTGATTCTTTCTAGGGTTTTCCTTGTGTTGTCGTTTGGGGATAGTTGATGTACAAGACCCCTCTTTCTTAGTCAATTGAGGTGAGCCATTTTCTTGACCCTTTAGGGTTTTGGGTACCCTTGTGCTCGAGGTAGATGTTGATCTTGTGAGTGATACCTTGATCGTTATGAGTGTGGGGAGGTGCTTCCTGACAGCCCTCTTGACCTAGACCTTTGAGCGACACATGAGGTGCTGGTGGTGGACGATACCCGGTCTCTGTGGCGGGCGTCACACCATCACCTTGCCCTGTGATGACTGTTACTATTCTACATTTTACTGTTTATCTTCTGATGTTGCTTTATCCTTCTGGTTTTATAGTTTCGGCGGGGATTTATGTTTCTCACTGGGACAATGTTCGATTGTCTCACCCCGCTGGATTTTCAGGTGTTCGAGCTAGACGTGGTGGTGGTCGCAGAGTTGTGGCCGAGCAGCTAGATGAGCAGTAGAAGGCAAGCGATGGATATGTTGTTGTTTTGGTGTTTTGTAGTAGAGTCTAGAGTCATCCCTGTACTCTTAGGTCCTTGGGAGCATTTTGATGTTGTTTCACAATGTATGGCTGTTGATCCTTTGTATATCCTGCTGCCGACCGGATATGGGCCTTTATGTAAATATAAATAGGTGATGAATTCATGTGATGGTTGGACAGCTGTTCCTCTAAGCGGTGGACACATATTAGATCTTGTATATGTTTATATAACCTGTTTCTTTATAGGATGAGGACTTGAATGTAATAGTTTCTCAGTTTATCATCTTTCCACAATCGGTTTTAATTAACCCATGTTTTAGTAATCTGTGGTTATGGTGTTTTCCACACGTTTTCGCATAACACCTCGTTGTCTATGTGATAGTGGGATGTGTTTCCACAATAACCCAAGATTAGGGCTTCACATATCTTTACCCTTTATCAGGGTTAGATTTCATATCAAGATTTCACATCTCATTACATAGCATCACCTTAGGTTAGAGATTCACATCACATCATTGCATTAGGGTTTCATTTTAACGTCACCCTTGATTAGGGTTTTACATAACATCTCTGTATTAGGGTTTCACTTGACATCACCCTTGGTTAGGGTTTCTCATTACATCACCCTCAGTTAGGGTTTCACATGACATCACCCTTAATTAGGGTTTCACATGACATCACCCTTAATTAGGGTTTCACATGACATCACCCTTAATTAGGGTTTCACATGCCATCACCCTTAATTAGGGTTTCACATGACATCACCCTTAATTAGGGTTTCACATGACATCACCCTTAATTAGGGTTTCACATGTCATCATCCTTACTTAGGGTTTCACATGACATCATACTTAATTAGGGTTTTATATGTCATCACCCTTAATTAGGGTTTACATCATTACCCTAGATTAGGGTTAGGATTCCTCAACTTTCTCAATTAGGGTTTCATGATCTCTTTATCAAAGATCATACCCTAATTGCATATTTTATTCATGTTGAGAGTGTTGAGGTTTAACCATTACATGGTTATAATACATGTATGTATTCCTCTCTCTCTCATCCTCTCTAGGAGGTTGATCACTTCAAACTTAATTAGATTAGGTCAACTCCTCATTTAGGTATACACACTTAGGGTTAGTTTAGTGTGTTGAGATGTTGCTTCCATAAGCATCAAGAATTAACCATTCAAAAGGTACTAATCACTTAAGTACCTTGAAGGTACAACCATTGTAATTACCTTTGATAAACATCATAAAAAATCATGGGGTTGATTGTACTTACAAGATTTAAATCAATTAAACCTTCAAATGGTTTTGGGTATTAGACCTTTATACGGTCTTGAAATATGTTGACCTTCAATCGGTCTTGATCAATTGTAAATCGAATCAGCCCATTTGGTCTTGAAACTAAATGATCCATTCGGTCTTTGAAACTGAATCCTCCATTCGGTCTTGAAACCGAATCATCCATTCGGTCTTGAACCAAATCCTCCATTCAGTCTTGAAATTGAATCATCCATTCGGTCTTGAAACTGAATCCTCCATTCGGTCTTGAAACCAAGTTCAATCTATTAGGTCTAGGGTTTGCAATCAATGGACCCTCCAACATTGAAACCATCCATCAATTGAACTATTGAAAGCAAATTAGATTGTAGCCCTTGGATCTCCAACCAACCACCACAATCAACCATTGATCTCCAAACGGTCTTCATACGGTTTGGTCTCAAATGGTCTTGAGACCGTTTGACCTCCAAACGGTCTTGAGACCGTTTGGGTCAATCAACCTTGAAATCAATTCCCTCAACTAGGGTTTCAATCAATTCAATCGATTAGGGCTTGTAATTGGTGGATCATACATACATGGAACCTTTTGAATTTCAATTAATTGGAACCATTGGATTATCATCTTTCACATCAGCAAATAACCTCAAATGGTTTTGAAGTTCAATCTACCCATTCGATCTTGAAATCCATTACTCATTTGGTTTTTCACTCAATTATCCATTTGATCTTGAAGTCAATTACCCATTCAGTCTTGTACTAGATTACCCATTCAGTTTGAAGTAAATTACCCATTCGGTCTTGGGTTCAATTGTCCATTCGGTCTTGGGTTCTATTGCCCATTCGGTTTTGAAACCGAATCAACTCATTCAATTTTGAAACCGAATTAGCTCAATCGGTTTTGAAAACCGATTGCCCCTTCCTTTGTTGAGGTGTGTGCTTAAGATTACATCATCATCTTCAAGCTTCAAACCTTCAAATTCAGTTCTAATTCTTATGATGATTTCAACAATTAATCAAAAGGAAATCGAGAAAGAATAAAGGTTCAACACATAGTGAATAAATTACAAGCAATAATGACATTTAAGGGTTCAAGTTATATAAACCGCCTTCAAAATTGAATCCAAGCTTCAAGCTCCACGTATTCAATGGTGAATGAAGCTCTCTCAAGTTCCCAAGGCCCATTCTCAAGTCTTTGAATGAAAGGATTGGCTAGAGTTGAAGATTGAATGAAGAAAAGAAGAAATCAAGCATTGATTTTCGATTTCCACCATGAAATCAAGGTTGAAGATGACTATGGAGATTACCTACAGGTTGGGGCACGTCCTCCTGTTTATCCTAAGCTCCTTTGTGTTCAACCAAAGCAAGGAAAGAAAAAGGGATCGAAAAAGCCTTTCATTTGAGTTGGAAATGGGATGTTTATAAGGAAATTCAATGAGAGAGAAAGTCTTATAATAATCCTTTAATTTCCAAAATTGGTGCCACATACTCCCCTCCATCCCTTGCATTCGAAGCCATCTCCCCCACCTTGCAATTCCTCTTCATTATACATGAATTAAAAGAAAACAAATTAAGAACCTTAACCATTTTAATAATAATATCCAAAATTGAGTGGATATTACTTTTCCTTTTACTAATGTGAGTGGGATCTCCACTAACTTTAGATATTTCATGGCCTTTGCAAGGAACAAGGACGTCCATACTTATGAAAATTCAACCATTTTATTTTTGGTTGAAGGGCACTTCAATTAATATATTTATTTTTGCATTAAATTGAATTAGGGTTTAAATTATGCTTAAATCTTGATTATTTTAATATCAAGATTCTCTCTCCTCCAAAGTAATTCAAATGAGATGCCCCTCTCATTTTCTTTTCTCTACATGATTCCAAAAAACATGAGGGACTTTCTAGAAGTGGTATTTTTCATATTGAACCCTAGGTTTTGGGTAATTTGTACATTACACCAAAACTAGGTTTTAATGCACAAACATTGCTTAACAAGCTCTTTCTTGGTGCTCAGGCTATCACAAGCCATACCTCTGCATCATTTTCATTCTTATAATGCTTCAACACTTGAGGAACATTTACCATGTAACATTTGCAAGTTAACCCCTCAACTTGGGTAATTTGCACATTAGTCCAAAACAAGTAAAATAGTGTTTCAACATTATTCAAAAAGGACTAAAATTGAAACATAAGTTCCTCTTGAGCCTCAATTACTCTTCAAAAGATAAGAGCAAGCATATAATTAACTTTAATAAGAAAAACATCTAGGGTTAAGACATAACCCAGGTTAGGGATAATACATTAGAACACGTCTTTATTACTTATGATTACTCATTTCCCAATTAGACTTTATTTCATTTGATAATATTTGTCATGATCTAGTCTTATATTTGGACACCATCCTAAACTTATCTTGATCTCATAATCAACCCTTATGTCATCTTAATGTATGTACAAATCTACCCAATTCATTGTATTACAAGCTTATTTGGAAGTATTCCCCAATACCAACACCAATATTTATGTGTCTACATCCATCACATATTTTTAATGAACCTCATAGAGTTCTATGTTATGATTTATTGCCTATCTTTATAACATTCTTATTTTGAAGAAACTCGATCTTAATTACAAGAGTGTTTCCGTAAAATATAAACACCTATTATGATTTGCCTCACTGATTAACTTTAGGACTCCAATACTACTCAAACAATGATCATCTAATAAGGTTAAAATAGTATGTAGGGTATAGAAATCATGGAGATCGGTACATGGTATTTTAATTATTTTTATCATGCTAACATCTAGTTTATAACTAATATTTCTATTGCATTCATCTTTGTCAATTCGTGCATTAAAATACTGACATTAATGATCAACCATAAGATATATTTTCAAATCATTAAACTACATGCTCTATTTGCATCATACCTTTTAAACTCATGTGGTGTTGATTCCCTAAAGCACAAAGACAAGGTTCACACCTACATCATCCATTTAACAAGACATCAACACATATAGTCTATTTTATTATTCTCTCAACGTAATTTCATCATCTAATACTTACCATTGCCTTAAACCTATTGTAATGTGTTCACCGTCTCTCAAGCTTTCCACCGAGCTCTTAAACTTTTATTCTAACAATCATAGTAAATTCTATGATCTATTAAAAGTGTTTAAACAATTTTAAAACTAATCCTTATTTAGTTTAGGTCGATTGTCCTTGACAGCTAGCTCAACTGGTTAATCCTGCTAATTGTGAAGTGCAGGTTGCAGGATCGAATCACATTGTAAAACTCTTCCATACATTGTTGTTCATCACGCCCTGTCCTAGGATCCGTGAACAACGACCGTCCGCACATCCTTTTGCTCGTCACCGATGATGAAACTGACTCTACCATCTTCCTTCAGTTAGCGCATGACTCGAACAAAGGCTGCCGAGATCCCCTTCAACGGCCTAGCTGCTCGCATTCTCCCACACTCACGGCTCCAAAGATCGTAGGGGGCTTGTGATGCTTGTGTGCAAGTTGACGACCATCACTGAGACCCAGGGAGGCACCGGAAGCCAGAATGGTGTGTTCATAGTGATGGCAGCTGCTAGAGACAGAGAGCCTTTTACTTGGATCCTTACCGGAATGACTTTGTGGTTTGAATAATGTTTGTAGAGTTGTTGTTTAAAAAAAAAATGTTTGTAGAGTTGTTCGACCTTGTCAATCGTCATGCAACCTGAAGAGCACGATGCTCCTGACCTTGCCCTTTGATCGTGCTCTCTTTAGGTGGCATCATCATGGTGAAGAACATGGATTCTGGGTCTGATGACCAATGCCAACTACGCCATAGCACTTTGTCCCGAAGGGTCATGTACTCTTTAATATATATATAAGGATCGGGATACTTGTACATCCTGGTATGTATTCAAACAGATGAGTTCTCGTGAATGTTATACGTAATGAATCAAACGAGGAAGAAGTAATCTAATTTCCTTAATTGTTCCTATTCTAAAAGATTCTAAAATCAATTCTAAGTGTCTAAAGTACTCTTGAAATTTCCTTAACTTTGCACAACTCTGTATATTAATTATAAATCTCATGATATGATTCTAAGACATCATTATGACCCCAAAAGTCCATGATCACTCATCCAACATACAGGAATATTTAGGCATCATTATTTTGTGATGTAACTGAAGTCTTGAATATTTCTCATGATTGTGACTTAGGTAGTTCACTAAATAAACTCGCACAGAACTCCGACAAACTTATCTCTGCAAAATCATATATTAAAAGGCATACGTGGTTACTTGGCCTTTCTTTCTTTCTTTTCTTCATGAATATCTACAGATCCACATGGTAAACAATCATCTAAAACTAATAGGTGAAAATCACTCGTCGCAATATAAACCTCATGCTTGAAATATTGCCTAATAGTATATCCTTCTATGGTCTTAGGATTCCTCGTAACGTCACTTCACCTATGCAAGATTTAATAATATTGATACACCCCTGACTGCACCTCAAGTAGAAATATTGTGAAGTCTATTCATCCATGCTTCTACTATTGAGCCACAAAATTGTAAAGTTGAGGATGTTACACTCCAAGTGGTTTAAATATCTCTATGTCAAACCCCAAGCAGAGGACACTAGCTTGAATCCATCATTTTGCATCCATTTCCTAGCTGGAGGTGATTTAGGTAGACTTGACAGCAGCGAAAATCACCACGGTCCGGTTGTTTCATACCTGTTTCACTTCTAGTTGTGCACTCAGATTGCAGGTCATTCTTCTGATTTAAGGAGATTTCTCTGTTAAAATATTCTTTTTTTTGTGGTCCAAAATAATTATGTATATATTTATCATTATGTATTTTCATGAAGGGATGCATATGTTAGATTTGGCAAGTTTTCACAACTGTTTTGTCTCTTCATGATAGAAGAGAGACAATATATTTATTATATATATGAGTTTGGTCTTCTCTCCAGGGATATGATTGGTAACCGATATGCATCCGTTGGAGAATCCACAGGGGAGAGAAACCAAACACATGCAGAGATGTCTGCTCGTCTAGCAAACCGTCCATTGCTTCCGCTTGCAGGGTCGCTTCCGCTCTGCCTCCGTCTGTGGTATCGCTACCTTCGTACACTGGAGTTGTACGTCTCGCTGCTAACCAGTCAAGGAATCTTCCCCAAATTCCGATATGAATTTCTATGAATGGTATCAGAGCATTGTTCGTTGTTCTGGAAAAGCATTTCGACAGTATTTTCAATAGGATCGTGCATCTGTCCATGACTCGCTGCATTCGGCAGAAACTTGGTTTTTACCCGTCTAGTGGGTGAACCAATACTCGATGACCACTTGTGGCGGCCTGCACTTTGTTCCTTTCTTTTTTATTAGGAACACATTTTCTTTTTCATCCTTTGTACTAGATTTATTTGATATGTGAATATGTTACGGCAATGTAATGAATGTAAATGGCAAAAATCTCAATTCTGCACCTTAACTTACCAATTTATCACGGTAGAAAATCTAGTAATAAACATACTCCTACATACCGTATTTGAATCTGCAAACTCATGATCCGATGTTTGAACCAGTATTTACAGTCCACATACCGTGGTGTGAAGTCAATGATCGGTTCTTTTTTATAGATGTATTTAACCCTGCTTGTGTTGTCGTTGAGGCCGATCATCCATGTGGTAGTGCATTCAACACATGTTTTGTTCTTGCCGATAATGCCTTCGTATCTGTGGGTGTTTTTGATTGCGATGATCATCTTTTCACGATGAAAAAATTTGGAATGATCAATAGCAAACACACAAATAACGGTATTCAAAAGGAAATGAGGTGTCAACTCACTTGTTTGTGATTGCAATTTATTTTTTAATTCACTTCGTGCATAGGAATTATATCCATAATTAAATAGTGTTTTCATACATTCTTTGGTTGGTTCTTGGTTTTGGTTCTCGTTCTTGATCCACTTCCAAAAAGCATGTGTCTTTTATACTTACCGGTGTATGTGACAATCATCCTATCCAGTTGTTATAATCTTGATTTTTTGATTTGTATGAATTAAAATGCAAATTTTCAAATAAAAGTTATTGAATAAAAAATTGTATGGTTTATTCTAGAAGAATGGATTCTTTTACAATTTCTTCCTTTGGATGACTAATTTCGTGGTTTTCTTTGACCGATAAAAAGCCAATAAAAGTAAAATGGAAAAAGGCTAAAAGAAATCGCATGATAAAGAAAATATAAGAATTATGGGCATGTGTGGGAATTTTCTAGAAAGTGGCATTGATGGCCATTATTGATTGATGATCGATTACACAATGCCTCTGATAAGAAAAGAAATCGAAACAAAGAAAATAGAGGAAGAAAGAAAGAGAAAATAAGTGTTTTTATGAATAATACATGACTTAAGAGAGCTTGACTTGCATATGAAGAAAAGTCCTTATTGGTTTCAAATTTTGATTCCAAACTTTACACACAAGTAATTCGATCCATTAAAGAGTTTCCCTTAAAATTTGGCATCACAAGAATAAATTATTTAGGAAATATGATTTTTTGTAAGTTTTCTTAAAGTGAGAGAAATGTTAATAAATGTCACGATTTTTCTTGAGAACTTAATTGATTAATTTGTATCGACGAGATTCGTTGGATCCATAATCCACGGCATCTGTGCATCGTCTAGTTCTAGCAGAACTGAGAAATGGGCTGAGGGAAACGAGATTTTCCATCTCAGTTTTCTCGTGATCCATTGCATGTGCAGACGTGGTGATTGCCTAATTCGGTTTGGGAGAGGATTTTGAACAATATCAGCCTAAGTTTCACAAGGTTAGGAGGTTTCTAGAATAAATGCCCAAACTGCCTAAAACCCAGGTTGACGGTGAGGGGTCAGAAACCTTAATAGCCCACACGAGACCTATATATAGGGCTACCCCCGACTTTGCTCAACCCTCATGAATTTGACCGGACAACTATTGTACATGATCGTATTCCCGGTCTCTTGATTTCCATTGCGTTGACGAGCTCGCCGCGGCAGACCGCCGCAAGTCATAGCGTACAGCTTCAGTGGAGACGAGGGATGAGGACCAGACCAATCCGCGCTTCAGAAAGCATGATTGGATGCAACCAAGGAAATCCACTCGATCCTCACTTGGTCAATGAAGACTTTAGATCTGATGGGCGCTTATTTTCCGAAAGGAAAAGGTATTTCACCTCTCTGGTCAGAAATTCCAAAAAATAAGTAGATCTTGTTTAATTCGTTAAAAATTGATTCTTTGACTGAAAAATAAAAGTGGATAGTGCTTTTTAATCAGAAAAATATGTAGAATCCAATAAAAATAGGATTGAAGCCTGATATTGATCGTAATTTAAAAAGTACATAAAGTTACCACTTTTAATGCATTAAATTATGGTAAAACCTTAATTTGAGATGGAAATCGGATTTAATGTCTCTTTTTAGTTATTTTGAGTAGTGTTGACCTATTGAGAATAAAAGGAAGAGTTAAATATGAAAAAGATGATATTATGCTTGTTGTAGGGTTTTATACACATGATTATGCATTAATGGGCTTAGAAATCCTAATTTCGGAAAATATGGGTTTTAATGGTTTTAATCTGAAAATGTAAACATGCAATAGAGTTATAATGATCTTATGCTTGAATTGAGAATTTAAGAACCCTTAATGAGGATAATTGGAATAATTAGGGTTTTGTAAATAAGGAACCTATTTTAGGGTGGTTAGCCTGAAAAAGGTAAAGTTGGATAAAGCAACCTAAGAAACCCTAATGAACCCTAAGGAGACTTGAAAGCCTTAGAAAGTAACCTCATGTCATTAGGAAATTGTTTAGAATATGATAGTGACATTAGGTAATCTATAAGTTTCAGGAGTTAAAGGTTGCTAGCATTAGGTGCTTGCTTGGATATCTTGTTGATTTTGGATTCTCTTGCTCAAAATCAGGTATGCGGTTATGCTTATGAATAATCGCTCTAGTTTCACGGTGATTTCAGAGGTTTTATCAGTTTCTTAGAAATAATTACTTGATTGACTTTTATTTCATACAACTATAAAGTGACTATGACTATTACCATAAATATATGTGCATGACTAGCTCAGATCCTAGTCCTTCTCTATAACTTTGATGATGATGAGATGGATGACCTAGTACATGGTCTACCCTCAGGGTAGGATCATCAGGTTATCATGAGTCAATGTGTTGGTCTACCCTTGGGTAGGACCATACGACTAAACAACCCTATGTAGTGATCTACCTGTAAGGTAGGATCATGGGGGTTATTTGAGATCTACCATATGAGAGAGGTAGTACCTATGTCCACTGTAGGGAAAGCACAGAGGCAAGGATATGTAGGGATCGAGTAGTTATGTTTAAAATGTAAAGTTTGTTTTGTTATATCATAATTTTATTGCAATATGTTGTCACAATTAGATGCAAGTTTTGATTCCCCCACATACCAGTATAATTCATTATATTGATCTCCATTTTATTTTTTGATGTTTTAGGTTTATCAAAAAGTGGATATTCTTTAAAGTATCATTGATTGAATAAAGCTTAATAAAGAATTAGAGGATTGTAGATAGATAGTACTTATCTGGGTAAAGTCCCTCAAATCCTATATTTTGTTAGGTATGTGAAAAGAAAAAAAATTTATCCTATTTTAATCTTAGTAGTGGTAGAATTTACTAATTACTTTTTATTATTTGTAAAATGATATGATCCTATTTTGGGATAATGGCTCTAGCCTCTTGATCTCCCTTAATTGGGGGTTACCGAGGGGTGGGGTCATTACATTTGATATCAGAGCATGGTTTTCCATATAATCTCTAATAATTATTAAATTTTACAAAATCTTTAGAGCCCAAGGGAGTTATTAGAGGATTTTCCAAAAGATGGAGGTGTCTAGAAAAAGATCATGATCTGGGGGCTTGCAAGATTTTCCTCTGCCCCGCTAGTCAGTTTACACGGACTCCCAAAATCTGTGTGACTTCCTAACCAAAATCTGAGGATTTGACTCAAAATAAGATACCTCTAGGTCTTCTCATTTGTTTTTTTCCTTCCTTAACCTCTTATTTCTAGAGAAACATTAAGTGTTTAGGGTTCTCTCTCTCTCCACCACATCCTGTGTTTGGGAATTCAGAGTGTTAAGGATTAAGGAATCCTCTTCCAAACAATAAAATGTATATAAATAAGAGGACAAGGACGTAAGTTAAATCTTATATATCTTTTTTTTGGTTAGTTAAAAACTCCTGTTGCTTTTTTTCATTTTTGGTTTTTTGAAAATTACAAAACATGTTAGTTCTCAGGGCGAGAAACCAACTATAAGGAAAGAAACTTTTCTATACATCCAAGGAATAGATCTCTAAAAGAAAGAAAGAATCTATGAAGAGGCTTTAGGAATCCTCCACCAAAGCAGGCCAAGAAAAGTATAGATAGAACCGCACTGAAGATGCTCTTGAGGATGAGCTTATCCATTTGGAGTGGCAGAGTTCATTCAAGAAATAGATTCTTTAGTTGTTGCTCTCTGTGTTTTTGTTCACTTGGGTTGGAAGCTTTCCCTTGTGAGTGCTTTGCTAGACTTCTATTTTTCTTTTTTGGAGATCGAGTTGGACTCTCTCTTTCTTCAGTCTTTAAAGCTTATATATCTTCCAAGTTATATATCTATGTTTAAAAGATTTTTAACTTGTGTGAAACAGCATGGCCCGTTTCAAGACCATAGATGTTCCCTTCGAGGCCACCGAGAACCCTACAGGGGGTAGGCCTCCCCACAAGAGGAAGGGATCTTCCGAGAAGAGGAGGAGAGATTGTGGTGATGAGTCCTCAAAGAAGAGAAAGACACTCAAGGGAACCTCCGAAGAAGGCCTAGACCCTAAAATGGTTCCCTTCTACAACCGAGAGATGAACCAAGAAGAGGAACCCATGTCCGAAGATGAGGTCAAGCCTGAGGAGAACCCGACCAGTGGCCCAGGACCTGAAGTAATAGTCCACACCCATGATGCCCTCTGGATGGAACAGTAGAAAAATCTAACTGAGGCCATTAGTGCCCTAGCCCTCAGGGATATAGCCAGAGATGAAAATGGTGAACTACTTTCTGTTCGTCCCCGACTTGGAGTCACCATTCTTGACTTCGTCAAGTTGAACATTGAGAAATTTTGGGGAGAGGATAAGATCGAAGTGATCGACAAAGTGGATGCTTGGCTGCTAGCGGTCGAGAATGGTTTCTACATGATGGGGGTACAGCCGAACAAGAAGGTCCCATTTGTTTCTCACCTCTTGGAAAGAGCAGTCAAGATCTGGTGGGAGAACCACATCATGGGTCGAGATCTGAATGAGGACCCGATGGCATGGACCGACTTCAGGACTACCTTCACAGCCAGATTCATTCCCACCTCAGTTAAGAAGGAGAAGGAAAGGGAGTTCACCAACCTGATCCAAGGTAGGCTATCTATCACGGACTTTGGCCACATGTTTTGCATCCTAGAGCAATTTGGGTACATGATGACTGAGGAAAGACGGATGAACCATTTTGTAGAACGTCTACACCCTACCATCAAGCCTTATGTAATGGCGAGTAAACCAACAACCTTCATTGAACCCTACAACAACTCCCTAGACATGGAGAAGATAGTGACGCCTACTCAGAACCCATCCAAAGATAACTTGGGTTTCACTGAAGGTACCCATGGCCAGAAGAATGATCACAAGAAAGGACAAGGATGCAATCATGCCAAGGGAAAGCATGGAGGTAAATGAAAACCCTGCAATGAGAACAACCAGTACAGGTGTCGCACCTATAGAAAATGGCATTCGGGAGAATGCCAATACAAGAAGAGGGTGTGCTATCATTGCCAGCAAGAGGGACACCTCAAGCCAAATACCCTCTACCAGACCCTAAAGGCCCAGGCCCTATAGCAGCCCAGCATGTAGCAGCCCAACCTATAGCCACAACCCCACCTATTGGAGAACAAAGACAAGCTTGAGTTTTTGCTATCAACAATGAGGAGGCTCAAGCTAATGCTAAGTGGTTGATAGAGGGTAATAACCCTTAGAGTTTTCTTTTGTGTTTTAAGATAAGCATGTAGTATTCTGATGTATTATGAAAAACAATGTGGGCATGCTTGAAGTCATGGGACACAATGTAAAAGTTGTATTTGACTCTAGATCTATTAGTACTTTTATTTTGAGGAATCTTGCAACTATGCTTTGTTTGGATATCAAGGATTTAGGATATATTTTTGATGTCACAACCCCAAGTGGTCGGATCCTTACATCCCTCTTGAAAACTCCAGTGATACCTATTAAGTATCGAGATCATGAGTTCCTTATAGATTTTATCCTCCTTGACATGAACAACTTTGATGTGATCATCGGTATGGATTGGCTCTATATCTATAGGACAAATATTGACTGTAGGGAAAACAAAATAATCATAAAAAGACCAAGTCATCCACCGTTCACCATTAGGGGTAGGAAGGATGCTACCACTAGCATGTATGTGTCAGCATTGAAGGAGGAATGGATGATAACCAAGGGTTGTCAAGCTTTCCTAATATTCATAACCGAGCTGGAGCCTAAGGTGCATCCCTTAGAGGAAATAGAGGTAGTCAGGGACTATGAAGATGTGTTCCCAGATGATTTTCCTGGGATTCCTCCTAAGAGAGCGGTAGAATTTTTGATAGAGCTAGCTCCTAAGACAAACCCTATTTCAAGAGCACCTTATAGGATGGCCCCTGCTGAGTTGCTCGAGTTGAAGAAACAACTGTAGGAATTGCTAGACAAGGGTTTTATCTGACCTAGCACATCACCCTGGGAGAACCAGTTCTATTTGTGAAGAAGAAGGATGGGTCTCTCAGAATGTGCATAGACTACCAGATGATCAACCAGGCTACCATTAAGAACAAATACCCTTTATCCCATATAGATGACATGTTTGACCAGCTGAAGTCAGCTAGAGTCTTTTCAAAGATCGAACTGAGATATGGGTACCACCAGTTGTGAATCAAGAGTGAGGACAACCTGAAAACCACTTTTAGAACATGTTATGTCCATTATGAGTTTGTGGTTATGCCTTTTGGATTGTCTAATGCCCCCATTGTGTTTATGAACCTCATGAATAGTGTGTTCCAACCCTTCCTTGACTCGTTTGTCATAGTGTTCATAGATGACATCTTGGTTTATTCTGATGACCTAGAGAAACATCGCGACCACATGTAGAGTCCTTGATATCTTGAGAAAGCAGAAGTTATATGGAAAATTCTCGAACTGCGAGCTTTGGATAGACCATGTCATGTTTCTTGAACACATCATATTTGGAGGGACCATCTCAGTGGATCCAATTAAAGTGTCATCCGTTCGAGATTGGCCAGTACTAAAGAATCCTTCAGAGATCCACAACTTTCTGGGATTGGCCAGATATTATTGGCACTTCATAAAGGATTTCTCAAAGACTGATTTGCCACTCACCAAGTTCACCTAGAAAGATGAGAAGTTTGTGTGGTCAGACTTATGTGAAGATCTATTCCAAGAGTTAAAGGAGAAGTTGACTACGGCTCTAGTTTTGACTCTATCGTCCAGTAATGAGGGTTTTATGATCTTCACTGATGCGTTAAAGATGGAGTTTGGATGTGTGCTAGAGCAAAATAGGCATGTGGTTGCCTATGCCTCCAGTTAACTCAAACCCAATGAAGTGAATTATCTGACACATGATTTAGAGTTGGCTACAATTATACATGCCCTAAAGATTTGGAAACACTATCTATATGGAGCCACCTTTAAAATCTTTACCGAACATAAGAGCTTGAAGTATATCCTGACTCAGAGGGACCTAAATCTGAGACAGAGACGGTGGATGAAATATACCTATCAAACTGGAAAGGAAATGTTGTGGATGATGCTCTTAGTCGGAAACAACTCAGGTGTGCAGTTGTCTTATCTAGCCACAGGAGGAAGCTAGAAGATCTTGTGGAGTGGACTCCACAACTGTTAGAAGACCGAGTCTGTTTGGCTAATATACAGATTAAACTAGACATGTTGACCGAGTTGGTAGCTGCCCAATTAGCTAGCCCAGAGCTTGACAAGATGAAAGGTTTGCTAGAGAAACCTCATACCCATCTCTCAGAAGGAGTGGATGGAAGACTCTGTTATAAGAGTTGTATTTGGTTTCCTAAAGATTCATCATTGAATAATCATATCTTGCCAGAAGCTCATGGTTCTAAGTACACAGTACACCCTGGCATTACCAAAATGTTTAAGGATCTATAGCGGTACTTTTGGTGGCCCAGAATGAAAAGAGATATAGCGGCATATGTGGCCAGTTGTCTCACATGCCAGATGGTGAAGATTGAACATCAACAACCTGGTGGATTGCTATAGTCAATTAGGATTCCTGAGTGGAAATGGGAACATATCACCATGGACTTTGTGGTGAGTCTCCCCAAGACCAAGAGAGGTCATGGCACAATATGAGTTGTGGTAGATCGCCTTACCAAGTCGGTGCATTTCCTTGCCTTCAAGACCACTACCAAAGTGATAGACTTAGTTGAAATATACATCAAAGAGATTGTACGACTACATGGCATTCTGAGTTTAATCATTTCTGATCATGATCCGAAGTTCACTTCCAAGTTGTAGAAGCAAGTACAAGAGGAACTCAGTACTAGACTAAAGTTTAGTACAACGTATCACCCCCAGACTGATGGACAGTCAGAGAGGACAATCTAGACTTTAGAGGATTTGTTGAGAGCTTGTGTGCTCGATTGGGGTGGATTGTGGGAGCAATACCTACCCCTCACTAAGTTTGCTTACAATAACTGCTACCAAGCTAGTATCGGGATGCCACCGTATGAAGCTCTTTATGGGAGAACGTGTCAGTCGCCACTTCACTGGGATGATGTTGGTGAGAGGACATTGTTGAGGTCAGATGAGCTCCATGTGTACACAAATAAAGTCGCTTTGATCAAGAAAAGGCTGAAGAGAACCCATGATTGACATAATCTGTATGTTGATGTGAAGCAGACTGACTTGCAGTTCACTGTAGGAGAGAATGTGTTTTTTAAAATCTGACTGCTATGAGCTATAGCTAAGAATAGAGGGAAGTTGAGACCCCGATACGTGGGTCCATTTAAAGTGTTAGAACAGATTGGTGAAGCTTCTTATAAGTTAGCCTTACCCCCTCAGTATAGCATGATGCATGATGTATTCCACGTATCCAATCTAAAGCGATATGTGAAGGACCCGAGCCATGTGCTAAGCATTGAACCTATTGAACTTCAAGGGAGGCTGACATACCCTGAGTCACTTGTAAGAGTACTAGATCCTAGGGTGAAAGAACTTAGGAGTAAAAAGATAGATATGGTAAAGGTTCTTTGGAAGCATCATGGGGAGGATGAAGCCACATGCGAATTGAAGACGTACATGGGAAAATTGTACCCTAAATTGTTTGTTTGATTGACTGAATTTTGGGGACAAAATTCCTTTAAGGGGGGAAGGATGTTATAACCTTGATTTTTTGGTTTGTATGAATTAAAAGCCAATAAAAGTAAAATGGAAAAAGGCTAAAAGAAATCCCATGATAAAGAAAATATAAGAATTATGGGCATGTGTGGGAATTTTCTAGAAAGTGGAATTGATGGCCATTGTTGATTGATGATCAGTTTCACAATGTCTCCAATAAGAAAAGAAATCAAAAAATAGAGGAAGAAAGAAAGAGAAAATAAGTGTTTTTATGAATAATACATGCCTTAAGAGAGATTGACTTGCATATTAAGAAAAGTCCTTATTGGTTTTGAATTTTGATTATAAACATTGCACACAAGAAATTTGATCCATTAAAGAGTTTCCCTTAAAATTTGTGATCAAAAGAATAAACGGTTTAGGAGATATGAATTTTTGTAAGTTTTCCTAAAATGAGAGAAATGTTAATAAATGTCACAATTTTTATTGGGAACTTAATTGAGTAATATATATCGGCTAATGATGTGATCTGTTGGATCCAAGATCCACGGGAACTATGCATTGTCTAGTTCTAGCGGAACTGGGAAAGAGGCTGAGGGAAATGAGATTTTCCATCTCAGTTTTCTTGTGATCCACTGCATGTGCAGATGTGGTGATTTCCTAATTCGGTTTGGGAGAGGATTCCAAACAATATCAACCTAAGTTTCACAAGGTTTGAAGGTTTCCAGAATAAATACTCAAACTACCTAAAACCTAGGTTGACGGTGAGGGGTCAGAAACCCTAATAGCCCACACGAGACCTATATATAGGGCTACCCCCGACTTCTCTCAACCCTCACAAATCTAACCGGCCAACTATTGCACCTAATCATGCTCCCAGTCTCCCAATTTTCATTACACTGACGAGCTTGCCACCACGGACCACCGCGTTGAAGCGCACAGCTCCAGTGGAGATGAGGGACGAGGACCCTCAGATATGGGTCAACCAATGACCGCCGAGGTAGATAGACGGACCAGACCAATATGCGCTTCAAAAAGCATGAGTGGATGCAACCAAGGAAATCCACTCGATCCTCACTCAGTCAACGAAGACTTGAGATCCGACAACCATTGATTTTCTAAAGGAAAAAGTGTTTCGCCTCTCTGGTCAAAAATTCCAAAAAATAAGTAGATCTTGTTTTATTCATTAAAAATTGATTCTTTGGCCAAAAAATAAAAGTGGGTAGTGTTTTTTAATCAAAAAAATGTGTAGAATCCAATAAAAATAGGATTGAAGCCTGGTATCGCTTGTAATTTAAAAAGTAGATAAAGTTAACACTTTTAATGCATTAAATTATGGTAAAACCCTAATTTGAGATGAAAATCAGATTTAATGTATGTTTTTGGTTATTTTGAGTAGTATTAACCTATTGAGAATAAAAGGAAGAGTTAAACCTGAAAAGATGATATTATGTTAGTTTTAGGGTTTCATATACATGATTATGCATTAATGGGCTTAGAAAGCCTAATTTTGGAAAATATAGGTTTTAATGGTTTTAATCTTAAAATGTAAACATGCAACAGAGTTATAATGAGCATAAGCTTGAATTGAGGATCAAAGAGCCATTAATGAGGATAATTGGAATAATTACAGTTTTGTAAATAAGAAACATGTTTTAGGGTTGTTAGCCTGAAAAACGTAAAGTTGGATAAAGCAACCTAAGAAACCTTAATGAACCTTAAGGAGACTTGAAAGCCTTAGAAAGTATTCTCATGTCATTAGGAAGCTGTTTAGAATATGACAGTGACATTAGGTAATCTATATGTTTCAGGAATTAAGGGTTGCTAGCATTAGGTGCTTGCTTGGATATCTTTTTTATTTTGGATTCTCTTGCTCAAGATCAGGTATGTGGTTACACTTATGAATAATCTCTCTAGTTTCATGGCCATTTCTGAGGTTTTATTAGTTGCTTAGAAATAATTGCTTGGTTGAGTTTTATTTCATGCAATTGTAAAGTGACTATGACTATCACCATAAATATATGTACATGACTAGCTCAGATCCTAGTCCTCCTATGTAGCCTTGATGATGATAATATAGGAGGGCCAGATTCAGGGTTTCCATATCAAAAAGGAGTCGAAGAGACAAAATTTCATGAATTTTATAGAAGATACAAACCATGAACCTATCATTTTATGTGAAATGGTTGGTTGAACGATTGAACCCATCAATTCACATGTTAAGTGATCGATTCAACACTTGAAATAGCTAGTTTATTTCCTATTCATAAACATATTGGCTTTCAATGTGACAATTAATGCACAACATGATGTCTTCATCAATTGTTGATCAACTCATATTGATTGCTTAATCGGTCATTTCACATCTAAAATGGTCGATTCACATTCTAAAATGGTTATTCACATCTGAACATTTCTAAACCTGATGGTTCATTTCTGAACCGCACGGTTCATTTCTGAAGTGGGCGGTTCAAATTCTAATTTAACAAATATACAATCAATGTTGTTTAAATTGAATTCATGAACATGTTAAATCAAGTTAAACCATATTCATGAGTAAACTCCTATTCTAGGTGCATCCCATGCATGTGACCCTATAAGTCCCAAATTACGTTGGAAGTGAATGCCAATAACTAATTTATGACTTCACAAGTACTGAGTGGTATCTAGCAACACATTTGCTACCCAAGTAATTGGAAAGTTGGAGAACAACTTCAACCTACATTCTATGATCAGTGTTACAATGATCGTATGGTTCCTTTGTTTCTAATATTTAGATTGAAATCGAAGCATGCAATCATCGTCCTCTCAACGTTCAATCCATGTTCCTCAAACTAGAGAAGACTCTATGTGATGCATATGAGCTCACATATCACATATTGAGTCACATGAATATGTCCATAGGTTTCTTGGTCTCACTTATCAAGTGGATATGATATCAATCTCCTATAGGAGGGACAAATCCCATCTACATCAATCACACTAAATCCTCATGTGTCATAATGCAACTAACACCATTTTTATGGCAACCCTTTTTAAAGGTCACGTTGGATAATGTCAAAATACATCGAATGACATGTTATGAGTGTACTGACTTAGGTATAAGAACCTCAATCACCACTATCACTATGAGAGTTTATTTTGAGTACCATTCTTTGGTCTCCATGTATCACTCTCAAGGTAGGTCAGTCCTGTACACTATTATCTAACATATACCTAGGTGTTTGGTTTGATATCACATAACATGACTGATGATATTCTGTCATTAACCACACACACTCTAGTTTTATGTATTACTAATGTCTATTTTACTTCCACAATAATATCCAACTAGGGACATAACAAGAATGTATGTACTCTTATCATGCATATGATCTCATTGTTTAGCTCCTCAACCTGAAGACATATGTCATTGAGTAACACCATTCTTTAGACATCTACTATGTCTGTGTCATCATCTCATGATTGAGATAAGCATAATAGACAAAATTACCTTTATAATTATCAAATCAGATATCTAATGCCCCATTACAATCAGCGTATGATTGACTCTCTGGGCACACATACCAACAGACTCCCTCTTGCACTTAAAGCCATTCACTTACGAATCTTATTCTATATTGTCTTAGCATGCCCATCATGTTTCTTCTATGCTAGTGCTTTTATAGTTGGTTAGCAACATTTTCTACTAGTTGGTATATTGCAAGTTTTTACATTTCCTCATTGTATGACCTCTCGTATGAGATGAAAGTGTTGTAGTATGATGTCTGTGATTCCTTACCTATTCAGTAGATCCATTATTGTCACATTATTTCTAATGTGTCATCGATGGTTACAGCCTCCATCATGTTCATCTACATGAACTTATTAATCCATACAATATCCTTTGTTGTTTTTAGAACAAGAAGGTACTCAACTTCTATGGTAGATTTAAACAACTACATATTTCTTGAAACCTTTCCAGCATACAGTTCTTGTTTTAGGGCCAAACGAAGATTGCGATCTTAAATCTTCTTTGTCATATTGCAATCTTGCATCAGTGTAACCCTTTACTCCCAACTCTTCCTTATAACCATAACCAAGGGACCAATCCTTTTAGTTCTTCTCAGGTACTTACGGATGTTTTTTATGGTAGTCTAGTGACTTTCACTAGGATCTGACTAATGTCCACTTATCATGTCAAATACATACAAGGTAATACGATGAGTACATAATATTGTGACGGCAATTGGCATCTTACTCATGTGTTTCTGTTCTTCACAAGAGCTGAGACACTAGGCTCTTGAGAGACTAATACCATTGAGAATGGAAAGATGTTCTCTCATTGATTCTTGCATGTTGAATCCATTCAAAATCTTTCCAATGTATGTGCTACTTAGGTCAAGAAGCTTTGTAGATTTATCTTTACAGATCTTGATTCCTAAGATATAGGATTATTCCCTAAGTTCTTTATAGAGAAGGTACTTCCCAGCCAGTTCTTAATTTTTGCAAGATGAAGGATGTGGTTCCACATCATTATGTGGAATACAAATATGCTCCCAATAACCTTTCTTAATCACATATTTCATCTTAATTTTGACTAAAGTCAAACTATTTCATTATCTTATCAAATTGAAGATTCCAACTCTTAAATGCTTTCTTCAATCCATAATAGACCTTTGTAGCTAATAGACTTCATTTTCAATAATTGGATTTATAAAACCTTTTTGGTCATGACCCACACACATATTCTATAGTATTCCTATTAAGGAATGCAATTTTAACATCAATTTCCAAATCTTGTATTCATACTAAGCTGCAATGGCAAGCAAGATCGTGATGGATTTAGCAATTGCAACTAGTAAAAAGATTTCATCATGTTCAATAGTTTCAACTTGTTTGAAACCATTTGCAATTGATATTCCCTTATATGTTTGTACATTACCTTCCATGTCAGTCTTCTTCTTCAAGACCCAAATGTACCCTATGGGTTTTACCCCTTCAGGTGGATCCACCAAGGCCATACCTTGTTGGTGTACATGGAGTTCATCTTGAATACAATGGCTTCAAGCCTTTTATAATACTCTAGTCTATAAATAGCTTCTAGGTAGGTTGTTGTCTCATCATCTATGGCCAACTCACCACCTTCTTGAGTTATAAGATATAACAATCTTTGAAGCTCAAGGCACGTCATACTGGATCTATGAGGTTTTGTGTTACGTAAGGAACTTGAGATTACACAACAATTTGTTAATATACTTGTTCCTACTATACCTATTTAGGTTAAGTGTTTTCTTGTTGGTCTCAAACTTTTCAAGTTCTACTTATCTCCCACTGATTCCATTGGAATTACATTTCCCTTTAGGAATACAGTCATCCTGGAAACAAATACTTTTATGTTCGAATTGGAATAGAAGTAGTATTCAATAAAATAACATGTATGTAATTTGTGGACCAAGATTTTCAATAAACTATTTTTTATATAAGCTTTCATTCCTAATATTTATAAAATACATATCAGGACATTTCTCATGCCATATCTTGTATTGTGTCTTTTGAACCATTTACAACAGTACATTGTTTATTGTAAATCAGGTACCTAAAAGGAAATGGTAAGATAAACTAGATTTATTGGTCATCACACCATGACTAACAGGGTGTGATTCCTTCCTTCCAATACATCAGTATGTCTCAGGTGGAGTTATGTGCCATACATTATCATGGTCTCCAGAAGGTCCTCAAACTCTTGGTTTAGAATATTTTCATCATCGATCATATCGAGGTTTTTTAATATTTATACCAAGATATTATGTAGTTCATTCATGATCTCCTTGAACACTTCAAGAGATTCAGAATTGTACTTCAATAAATAAAAGCATTCATATATGTTGAGAACATCAATAAATATAATGAGCTACTAGTAACCACTTCTAGCATTTTGTCTAAAAACTCTATATACATCAGTGCTTATGAGTCCAAATAGAATACTCACTCTCCCACTACTTCTAGTGAAAGGTATTTTTGTCATATTGCCCCAAAAAAATAGGACTTGCATGTCTCTATTAGTTCAAAACAAAAAGATTCTAGAGAACCATCATTATGGATTCTAGAAATGCATTTCTCATTTATGTGCTTTAGATGACAATGATATAGGTATTCATTATTTGAGTCATCAAGTCACTCGTGGTATGTGCTATACATAGTTGTCCTTGAAACAATCAAGTATAGACTATGAGACTTAGGGCACTAGCATATAAGATCTTATATTTTAAAGAAAAATATTCATAATATTCTTTTCCATACAAGATACATGGTGTTTTTCATCATGGAAGGTACATAATAGCAATTCAGTAATTCTATACAATGCCCATAAATGATAGATTCCAACTGTAGTGGAAACAACCCTAGATCGACCCAGTTCTAGCTTATTTCTTCTCGGGTCCTGAAGTGGAGATTTGTATCTCCTGCTTCTTCTTCCTCAATTCCTTTTAGTGAAAAGGACATATTGCTTTTGCTCTTGCCCATCTCCTTATCTTAAGTGTAGAAGATTTGTCTTCAACTTAGCCTCAAAACATTTCTTAGCCTTCCCTTTGTCCTTGGACTCTGCTTTTCTGATCACCGTCATGGGTTTGTCCTTCTTAATGTGTTCTTCGACATTCATCAACATGCCAAGCAATTCAAATAGTAGTTTGACCAAGTTACTCAAGTAATAACACTTGATAAATTGTCTATATGATTCCGACAATAGTTGTAGAACCATAACTGTGGCCAACTCTTTACCTAAAGGAAATCCCAATCCGTCTAGATGTTCCACATGCCCAATCATATCAAGCACATAGGGCCCTACTTGATCTCCCTTTGTTTGCACTCAAACAATGCTTTGGAAACATTGCACCTTTCTTATTGTACATGATTCTTAAGATGTGTCACCATCTTGACAATGTCCATGTTTTCATCTTTTTTATGCAACTCTAGTTCAGATAACTTAGAATAAGGTCTTTTACGTATGTTGCATCATTGGCATGCTTCATATAAGCATCCATTTCAGCTTTAGGCACATTCCAAGCGAGTTCTTCTCCCATTGGTGTTTCAAGGGAATAGAGCTTACTCTCATGATTGAGAATATTTCTCAAAGTTTTGAACCATTCGTAGAAGTTATTCCCATTTAACTTATCATTCTTTGGGACCATTGCAAAGAAAATGTTTTGTGTTTACCATTAGATTCTACAAAAGAAAATTTACATCTTTTTTCAAAATACTTGTGATTTAATTTGATTTGATTTGATAAGTGTGGCGATA
The DNA here is from genome assembly GCA_963693085.1 of Alisma plantago-aquatica. Taxonomy (NCBI): domain Eukaryota; kingdom Viridiplantae; phylum Streptophyta; class Magnoliopsida; order Alismatales; family Alismataceae; genus Alisma; species Alisma plantago-aquatica. The sequence goes on along the minus strand of OY856410.1, from coordinate 954,141,230 downwards.
TTGATAAGGCTTTTAATTAATTATCACTCCCACTATTATGTTCAATTGATAGATCTCACTACCAATTCGAAAGATTTTATCAAATAATCTTCTAGTGAGCCAAGAACCAAAACAATTAAGTCAATACCTAGCCAATTATGGTGCTCATATCCAATTATTAAAGTAGGGCAACATTTGCCCCCATGCAATTCTTGGATAGATGGTACGCACAACTCATTTCCATAATCCATCTATATGCTTATAAGCACTTAATCTCACTAAGGTCACCTAGTTAAGCCTGACCCAAAAGACAACATGATAGAATATGTGCCCTGCTTTGGCAGACCCACATAGCTACCATCACACTTCTACGAGATAGACGGCGCACCACTCTTTGGCATAACCTATGATTGGTTGATCATGCTTCTCATGTGTGTTGCTTCTGGAAAGAATCTTAGACTTAATATTTATTGAGGGATTTTATATATAAATACATATACATATCCAATCACCACTTATGGTACATATCATTTACATTATATATCCATAAATAAAAGCATGTAATCATAAAACACAAGAGCAATGATTATGGACACACTGATGCAACTCTCTGGACACATAAAGAATTGCTACCACCTAAGATCCAAATCATATGTAGCAACATACACTGGATAACATGTTGTTGGAACAAGTTGGTCGATCAGACAGACCCTCTAGTTGATAGGTTAGACTTCTTGGTAAGTCGATTGACTTCAGCATTCGGTCAAATGATCTTAGCTCATTCAGTTGATTGGACTCCTCCAGTTGATCGGTTGAGCCTCTTGTCAATCAGTAGGCTCCTCTTGTATGTGGCCTCCTCAATCTTCCAGTTGATCGGTTCGACTCCTCAGTCAGTTGACTTGGCTGGTGCAGAAGGTCTCTCTTTCCCAAAATAGAAAAAAAAAACTATCTTATTCCACATTACATTGTGAAAGGGAAAACTTTGAGTTATTGTTGGGAAATATGGTGACATATATGGTATCAAAAATAAAATTTTCTTGCCATATTCCCCATGACTAGCAGATCGCATTAGCAACTATAGATTAGGAAGGAAGGTTTGAAGGCATATAATTGGTCCTGGACTAGGTCCAACTACTATACATGCAATAGTGTACTGCTTTTGTAAGAGTCACCAAGACGGTTGTCGGTGGTGGCCTCCTAGTGTAACACCATAGACAATGGTTGACGACATCCTCCTAGTGGGTGAAAACAGCCTCCATGACTCTATGTAGTCTAAGCAGACCACCAGGAACTTTTGTCATTCTTATAGAACAGATGGGAATGAGTTGATCCTTCAAACATCAATGTGCTAGCTGTGACCTACTCTCCCTTGTTGTCTCCCCCTTGTCCTCTCTCCCTTTTATGGGTAAGACTTGTTCAGGTTCTCACATTACCACAACTGTGAGAATACAACAATTCTTAGATTTTACTTTTATGTCTCCTAAAAGCCTTGACTACCCCTTTATTTATAGGAGGGCCAGGGTCAGGGTTTCTAGACTATCTGGGAGTCAAAGAGACATAATTTCATGAATTTTTGGAACGTGAACCATGAAATTGTCAGTTCACCACTGAACTAATCTGTTCACATGTGGGATAATCGTTCAACACTTGAATCGATCAATACATTATGTTTTCTATTCGCAATCACATTGTCTAATTCAATTAGGGAACATCATGACATCAACGTATATCCTTCATCCAATCATATTGATCATCAAATCGGTCGGTTCACAACCTGAACCAATTGGTTCGTACATCTAAACGGGTTGGTTCACCAATTGAACATGTCATTTTAGATTTTTGACAAGCAATCTTGCTTAAATTGAATACGTAAACACTTCAGTAATCATGTTAAATGTTATTCATGAGTAAAATTCTATTCCAGGTGTATCCTATGTGTGTGACCCCGTTGGTCCCTACGTTTGCAATGAATGTCCATAACTAATTTATAACATAACACACAACGAGTAATATCTAGAAAGACATCATTGCTACCCAAGTAATTGGAAAGTTGGAGAACAGCTTCAATCAACAATTTTTTATTAGTGTTATAGTGAACATATAGTTTGTTTATCTCTGATATCCAGATTGAAATTGAGGCATGGAATCACTATCCTATTAATATTCAATCCATGTTCCTTGAACTAGAGTAGATTGTATGAGATGCATGCGAGCTCACATATCATATATTCATTCAAATCAGTATGGCCATACATTTCTCAGTCTTACTTACGAAGTGGCCAAGATATCAACTCTAGTAGGAGGGACAAATCCCATCTACATCACTCACAGTCATTCCATGTGTCATAACATATCCAAGCATCACATTTGTGGTAACCCTTATTCAAGGTTACATTATATGGTGCCAAAATACATCAAACGACATGCTACAACCCCAACTTTTGGGTTCATTTGGTGAGAAATGTAATTTCTCATATTAAAGATATTAGAACAAGTAATGATATAATTTGTCTTGAATAAATGATTTTCGTTTACAATAGCCTTGTTGGTTGTTTTGTGCGCTTGATTGGCTATTGGGCCCAATAACAAGGAAATTCAATTAGTAAATGAATAATTGAGAATTGGAGAAAAGAAAGATGTAGAAACCTCTAGAAGGCAAAAGAATATAATCCAAAGGTGGATTTCGTGCCTCTTGGGTTCCTTGGGTTCCAAGGAGTCTAAAATTGCAAAGAGAATGCAATAAGAAAAGAAAAGATCAATTAAATATTTCTTTATTACGAAAGAAATTGAAAACAATGATAAAATGTGGAAAATAAGTGGAAAGAGGTATAATTGAGTTACCCTTAATGGATTTTCGTATCCAAAGGATTCCTAATGATAAATGGAATTCCAATGAGGAAAATAAAAATAAAGATAAAGAGAAATCCTCAAAAAGAGATATTTTAATAAGAAATAAACAAGATAATGAGAAATAATGAATATAGATGCATCTAGAAGGATAATAAGTATCCTTAAAAAGGAATTTCGAAATCTTAGAGTTTCTTGGGGTCCAAGGAGCCCCAATGGAGAAGAAAGAAAGAGAAAATACCAATAATGCAAAATAAGAGGATAATGTGATACATTATTAATGAATTTTGTGATATTGTTAAAGAGGTGGTATTTTCTACTAAAAGAAAACATAATTTCGTGCCATTAGAATAAAGGGAAAGTACTAAGAGAATAAAAGAAGTGATTTTCAAAATCTTAATATCTAAAGAATAAATAATATTAAAGAATTTTGTTTAGAGAGATAAGATTGTTTTTTCATGAAGGAATATAGTTTCCTAGTAGGAAAGGGACTTGGAAACTCGCAGATAGCCATCCTAAGGCTTCGTTACCCTCCTCTATAAAAGGAGAGATAGCCCATGGCTAAGACCAAGGGGAGTTCCACGTATATTTCTCTCATCTTCTTCATCCTTTTCATTCAACCCTAACTGGAGGGCGTGGTGTGATCCCTGAAACAGTGAGGGTAGTACAATGAGATCACGATGCTCTTACATCGACAGAGAGGGATTTGGCAATCGTCTTCTTGGCTCCTCACACCAGCGGGACGCCCGTAGGTTGGCTGCAGGGTGGCTATGGCTGCAGACCAGCTGGGTTTGATCCCAGTCGTCCTGGCCACATATCAAAGGCACCCTCACTTGTGTGGGGCATGGCGGAGGCAGGGGAGGCACCATGATGGTCGTCAAAGACTAGGAAGGGGTGGCAGGGCCACATCCTAACCCTGATGCGGTGGTAGCTAGGTCACGCGAGGAGGAAGACAATCGAAAGTGGCGGTTGACAGAAATACCCCTTCGGGCATTGCTGAACTAGAAACTTATGCAAGGGTAAAATGGACAATCTGTTTTATTTCCAAACAGTCAAGCATCATTGCATGAGATGAGCGACGTGGAAGCTTCTGATTGGCTTTGGTAAGTAATATCTTGCAAAAATCATATTTAAATATCGATAGCTCTGATGGATACGCATAAAACATGAAAATTGCTTAAAAAAATGAGAGGAATTCATTAAAAATGGTTGCAGAGGCTAATTCCTCTTGAAATTCGAAAAGTAGTGTAAGTTATCAACTTTAATGAAGTAAAAGATTAAGAAACCCTATTTGGAGATGATTAATGTATTTAGTAGGGTTTAATGGATGATTAAAGTTGATATTAACATGTTAATTATCAAACGGTATATTGAGAACAAAAAATTATGAACTTTGCACGTAATTGGTTTAATTTAGAAATTCATGTGCATAAATATACTTTAATGGGCCTTGAAACCCTAATATTAGTAAATGTGATTCATAATGGTTTTAATTATTCAAAATTCGTGAATAAAGTTGAGATATGATAATTCCAAGATATTTCAAGTATAAAAGTTCCTAATTATGGATAAATACCCTTAATGTAGTAATTAGGGTTTTCTACTGGATAAAGGTAGAATTAATGACAAATAGAGTTCATATGTGAATTAGACCATAATGAACTATGAATTGATGATAAAGGATCATAATGATCTTGTCATGGATTAAAAGGATAAAAATGGTAGCTTTAATGTAAAAGAGGCTTAATGGACTTAATTGATGGTTAATTATGCTTTTTCTGATATCAGGGTTATATGTTGTTTAGATAATTAGGGTTTAAAATAGTAAGAGATGAAGGGAAACCCTAATTGTAATGGAAACCCTAAAAGTGGACTAGAAACCCTAGGAAGCGAGCTAGGTTTAATAGATCTTGATGGCATGATTAATAATAGGAAATTGTATGCATATTTTAGGATCTCATTATGTGCTTGCTTGCCTATTTGGATTTCTTGATTGGTTGGATTATTTCTATCTCAAATCATCCTGATAGGTATGTGGTTGCTTATGGTTAATCACATTAGTTTCCCGAAGAGTTTCCCAGAAGATTCATCGCATTCAATGCAATTTAACAGTTTGGTTATTCATTCTTGAAAAATCATAAAGTCACTATGATTATCACAATAATAATAGAAGTGTGGATTCTTGCACCTACATGCCACCCTGATGGATGATGCAAAAGGTCAAGCCTAGGAGGGAAGACCAATGGGCACCATGAGAGGTGACCCCAGGCACCAAGCTCAGGATTGAGAAGGTGGCCTATGATATTGCATGACTAAAGGGCACCATGAAGGGTGACCCTAGGCACCAAGCTCGGGATTGAGAAGGTGGCCTTAAGTCAGTGGAAAAAGAGAAACCCTAAGGTGGGTATGCCAGGGTTAGGGAAAAGCGGTGGAGAATGTCACATTGAAAGCGTAAATTGGCTTGTTAATTAACTTGATTGTGATATATAGATTGTTAGCCATATTTGTCAGATTTTGGTTGTCCCCACATACCGACATATTTCGATATGCTGACTGATGTTTTGTTTGTCGATGTTTTAGGTGCAAGATTGAAAAGGACAAATAGTAAAGTGACATATGTGGAATTAAATAAGAACTAAAGTACAAAGGAGGATTAGTTAGAATAGACTCCAGATGTGGATAGCAGTAGACATCCAAGTTTTGAAAAAGGTATGCAAAGTTTTATTTCATTACAGCCTTTCAGTTTAGTTGGTAGAATTTGATAATTGTTATTGATTATTTGTCGAACCTTTGATCATGTTAATTGGGATAATGGCTCTGACCTCTTGGTCTCCCTTAATTGGAGGTTACGGGGAGGTGAGGTCGTTACATTTGGTATCAGAGCATAGGTTCCTCATTTAATCCTTAATACTTATTAAACTTTAGAAATTCCATAGAACCGAGGGAGTTATTAGAGGATTTTCTGAAAGACAGAGGTATCTAGAAAAGGATCACGTCCGGGGGCTGGAAAGATTTTCCTCCGCACCACTAGTCGGAATACGAGGACTCCCAGATTAGTATGTATGTCTGGATGATGTCTTACTCAAAATAAGATACATGTAGGACTCTCTCATCTTGTTCATCCCTTCTCAACTCAAATGTTGTTAAGGATTATAAGGATTAGGGTTTTCTCTCTTTTCCTCACTCTCTTGAGGTATGGGTAAGGTTGATAAGGTTTAAGGAATCCTCCACCAAATTAATAAAAAGCATGTAAATAAGATGTCATGGACATAAGCTCAATAGGTTAAGCGTGAAAGAATGGATACATGCTTAGGTCGTATGACATAAGTTGTCATGCCCTCAGGAGAGACCTGAGGCTAGACCTTCTTGTCAGGAGGATAAGTAAAGAGAGTTAGTCTTGGAGGTAGAGATCTCCATTACAAGTAGAGACCTGGTACATCCTCTGAGGATGATGTTAACCCTAACCCTAAGTAAAGGCTAGAGAGAGAGATGACATGATGAGCTAGACCAGGTGTTTGGATAGACATGCCTTGGATGTCATATGAGCCATGAGAAGTTGGATGATCGAGTGCCTTTGGCGACCCAACCCTGGAAAGGGGTGTGCATGTTAGAGTGAAGGATAGCACCTTCTTTGATGAGGTTAGAGAAGAACCTATAGAAACCCCATGAGATTATATGAGGATGGAATAGTAGGCACCCAGAATACGTCAGTAGTGCGAGCAGTAGGTTGAAACCCTGGCCAAGGGAGTATGTTGGATAGCTGATGAGATAAGCATAAAGGGCTAGGGATAACCTTGAGAAAACATAAGTTTGAACATAGGCTTCACCTACGTAGAGGTATGCTTGTGATCTTGATCCATCTTCATGGACAGAGGACCTTTAGTATAAGGCTAGTTGTGGAGTTAGCTCTAGAGAGAGAGCATGACCCAAGCTAGAAAGTTGGAAGCCTAGACTCTGAGATATGAGGAAAAGTGGGGAGTTGAGGATGATGTGACCTAAGTGGATGTTTTTGGTTGCCTCATGCTTGATCCCTAGAGGCTAGTGATGTCTTGGTTTCCATGAGAGGAACCAAACCCTAGAGAGAGGATGAGTCTACTGGTACCTCTGTACCTTTGGTATATATGAGAAGAAGAGTTCCTTAGACCTGGATAGGTTTAGTAATAGGTTGTGAGGCCTTATACCTTGTTGTTTGTCCTTGAGGAGGACTCAACTCTGAAGTGTTTCTCGAGTAGAAGGATGACAGGAAGTGCATGTCATGCCTTATACATGCCTGATTTGTGGTTAAGAGGTTGAGCATGCACTTTGACACCCAAATGTGAACTTAGGGTTCCTAGGCCTAAGAGGGGAAGTGGTGTACCTGATGCTCATGATGAGATTTGAGTTTCTATAGATTCGAGAATGGTACTCTTCATGGTTAGAGGAAAGGGAAACTCCTTAAGTTTAAGGTGTGTTTGATGAACCCCTCATAACTAAGTTGATGACATGGGAAGGTATGATTTTGATCCAATGCTGAGGAATGAGAACAAATATGACCTAGCATGGTTTAGTAGGTGGTCTGCTTATGCCTTAGTAACTTTCTAGGGTTAGGCATGCTCATGTGGATGTAAACCCTAGACATAAGGACGTGTTTGACCTTGTTGTCAAGAGTTGTAGTTTCCTCCCATCCTGGGAGAGGGACCCTTTGGTAGGGTGTATACCAGTTTTGTGGGTTTGAGGAAACCTAAAGAGGTTTCATAAGATCTTGAGAAGCTAAGTGAAGAGTACATGGTATGAGAATGAACATGTACACCCATAGATAACCATCTCTAAGTGCATATGAATGTGTTACCGTGGAGGTAATCGGTATGGGGCCTGACCAAGGTAGGTATGTTGCCAAGACCCCTATGAAAGGATGAAAGTCAGCCCATGAATACAGAGAGAGAGATGATGAAGGCTTGGGTAAGGTTATAAGTTGGACATGTACTATGTTAAAATCCTAAGTCTATCCTAGGGTCAGGTGGGGATAAGACCGATGGAAGTGGGAGTTTCCTAATTCCCTAGTTGCACATGACCATAGGGTCAGGAGGTAACAACTATCATTGTCTGAGGGCCATGGGTTAGGAGATTGATCACCTTCATGAACTCATGGGACCCAAAGGGTAGATGAGTAGGGCACTCTCTAGATGCATAAGGGAAGAGGGATGACCCCAAAAGTGTCGGCACCTTATAGACCTAGAGGAGATGACCAAGGGATGTGTGTAAACCTTAGTAGGCTTGAGACCAGCTTTCCATGGAAGTAACTTTGATATCAAGATGATTGTGATGTAGAGACATATGTGGCACATTTCAACTTAGATTTAAAGGTGTACTGGCAAGGTGGGATGTACCATCTCTACTCTTGGAACATGAAGAACTCTGTATTTGGACTGCAGCCAAATCCTTATTTCCTCTTGTAATGGGAGTGAGAGATAGGACAATACGCATGCCATACACCAAGGATAAAAGGTGATGTGAAGTGGAACGTTGACATGAGGTATGAGGATAGAGATGATAAAATACCCTGGTGGAGTGAATGATACATGTATGGTTTACAAACACTAAGAGAAATAAGGTAGTCATCTTATGAGGATGTTTTTATCATGAGCTATGAGTTATACAAGGTTGAGTTCGAAAACTAAGAGAATGAGCTCAAAGTTTCTTGATGAAGATAGACTTAGAGCTGAGATGAGATAATGAGTGGAATACATGGAGGAGTATGTCTTAAACATTACCTAACACCTAAGGATGTGAAGTGGTAATGGATGCTCTGGATGAGATGCAGCTGCCTAGTTTAGCCAGAGGCAAGAAGAGGTTGTTAGGCTAACCCTAAGTTTCGAAAAGAGATAAGTTTGGCTAACACCCAGATGTAACGAGATTTGTTTAAACCAGTTAGTAGTTGTTTGGTTAGCCAGTCTAGGCCTTGATGCAATGAAAGGATGGTTGTAGAACCTCAGATGCACTTCCTTGGAAAAGAAAGTGGTGAAACCCTGACTAGAGTAGTTTAGTGTTTCTGAGGAATCGATCTTGAGGAATCATGATATACAGAAGATCATGATATATCGTACTACGAAGATAGTAAGTGATAGTATTACTTTGGATTCCTAAGATAATGTTGCATGTGGCATGCTGCCATGCATGGCAGAAGGTGAAGGACGAACACCAGTAACCCAATGAGTTGATATAGAGGATAAAGAGTCCTCGAGAGAGAATGGGAGTTTGTAACTATGGATGTGTTGTAACTTTCCCATAGAAGGTCAAGATGCAATTTGGGTTATGGTAGATCGCCTTACCTAGATGACATGAGAAAGAGAGAATATTGTCAAGGGATAGATCCGGTTGAACTACATATGAGATGGTTCAACTGCACCTTGATGTGAGTTCTTGAGTTTAATCTAAAGATTCACTTCCATGCGGTGTAAGTAGGTGCATGAAGGACTCGATGTTAGTACCGCTTATCACCCCTAACTAATGGTTAGAACGATCCATACTAGAGGGTCTGATGAGAGCATGTGTGCTCATTCAGGGTGATATCTAGAGACAGTTCTTATCCTCTATAAGATGTGATGATAACCACCATAGCCTGTATTGGGATGTAAAAAAGCTCTGTAAGAGAGGTTGTGTCGGTCACCACTTCATTAAGATGATGTTGGTGGATGGACCTCGCAAACGTCAAAAAAGGACCACAGTGTGTGCAGATGAAGTCGCTTTAATCATGCAGTGGCTAAAAGAGAGCCCAGGGGCAACATGAGTCGTGAGCTGATGCAAAGCAGACTGACACGTAGTTCACTATGGGAGAATATGTGATGTGAAAATCCGACCCCTCTAAGTTATAGCTAAGAGAGAGTTGAGTCCCGGCTGTATTATCCATTTGAGATGGATTGGTGGAGATGGTTGTGTTTAGCCTTAACCATTAGGACAACATGATGTATAATGTGTTCCATGTGAGTCCAATCTAGAGAACTATGTGAGGTACCCAAGCCATGTGTAGAGCCCTGAACCTATTCAGCTTTTGAGAGGCTGAAATGTCCTGAGTCACCTATGAGGGTATGATATACCAAGGTAAGAAAGAACTCAGATGGAAGAATATGAGATGATGAAGGTTCTTGGGAAGAACCATGGAAAGGGTGAAGCCACATGGGAGCCCTGATGGACATAAGAAAGTCTTATCCTGTTTGTTTGTGTGCCTGGTGGAATTTTGAGGGCAAAATTCCTATAAGAGGGGAAGGATGTTACAACCCCAACTTTTGGGTTCATTTGGTGAGAATTGTAATTTCTCATATTAAAGATATTGGAACAAGTAATGATATAATTTGTCTTGAATAAATGATTTTCGTTTACAATAGCCTTGTTGGTTGTTTTGTGGGCTTGATTGGCTATTGGGCCCAATAACAAGGAAATTCAATTAGTAAATGAATAATTGAGAATTGGAGAAAAGAAAGATGTAGAAACCTCTAGAAGGCAAAAGAATATAATCCAAAGGTGGATTTCGTGCCTCTTGGGTTCCTTGGGTTCCAAGGATTCCAAAATTGCAAAGAGAATGCAATAAGAAAAGAAAAGATCAATTAAATATTTCTTTATTAAGAAAGAAATTGAAAACAATGATAAAATGTGGAAAATAAGTGGAAAGAGGTATAATTGAGTTACCCTTGATGGATTTTCGTATCCAAAGGATTCCTAATGATAAATGGAATGCCAATGAGGAAAATAAAAACAAAGATAAAGAGAAATCCTCAGAAAGAGACACTTTAATAAGAAATAAACAAGATAATGAGAAATAATGAATATAGATGCATCTAGAAGGATAATAAGTATCCTTAAAAAGGAATTTCGAAATCTTAGAGTTTCTTGGGGTCCAAGGAGCCCCAATAGAGAAGAAAGAAAGAGAAAATACCAATAATGCAAAATAAGAGGATAATGTGATACATTATTAATGAATTTTTTGATATTGTTAAAGAGGTGGTATTTTCTACTAAAAGAAAACATAATTTTGTGCCATTAGAATAAAGGGCAAGTACTAAGAGAAAAAAAAAAGAAGTGATTTTCAAAATCTTAATATCTAAAGAATAAAGGATATCAAAGAATTTTGTTTTGAGAGAGAAGATTGCTTTTTCGTGAAGGAATATAGTTTCCTAGTAGGAAAGGGACTTGGCAACTCATAGATAGCCATCCTAAGGCTTTGTTACCCTCCTCTATAAAAGGAGAGAGAGCCCATGGCTAAGCCCAAGGGGAGTTCCACATATCTTTCTCTCATCTTCTTCTTCCTTTTCATTCAACCCTAACCGGAGGGCGTGGTGTGATCCCTGAAGCAGTGACGGTAGTACAATGAGATCACGATGCTCTTACATCGACGAAGAGGGATTTGGCGATCATCTTCTTGGCTCCTCATGCCTGCGCGATGCCTACAGGTTGGTTGCAGGTTGCCTATGGCTGTAGACCAGCTGGGTTTGATCTCGGCCATCCTGGCCGCATATCAAAGGTGCCCTTGCCTGTGCGGGGCACGGAAGAGGCAGGGGAGGCACCATGATGGCCGTCGAAGACTGGGAAGGAGCGACATGGCCACATCCTAACCTTGCTATGGCGGTAGCTAGGTCACGCGAGGAGGAAGACAACCGGAAGTGGTGGTTGACAGAAATACCCCTTCGGGCTTTGCTGAACCAACAAATTATGCAAGGGTAAAATGGACAATCTGTTATGTTTCCAAATAGTCGAGCATCGTAGCATGAGATGAGCGACGTGGCAGCTTCTGATTGGCTTTGGTAAGTAATATCTTTCAAAAATTATATTTAAATATCGGTAGCTCGGATGGATACGCATAAAACATGAAAATTGCTAAAAAACGAGAGGAATTCATTAATAATGATTTTAGAGGCTAATTACTCTTGCAATTCAAAAAGTAGTGTAAGTTATCAACTTTAATGAATTAAAAGATTAAGAAACCCTATTTGGAGATGATTAATGTATTTATTAGGGTTTAATGGATGATTAAAATTGATATTAAACTATTAATTGTAAAAAGGTATTTTGAGAACAAAAAGGATGAACTTTGTGCGTAATTAGTTTAATTTAGAAATTCATTTGCATAAATATGATTTAATGGGCCTTGAAACCCTAATATTAGTAAATGTGATTCATAATGGTTTTAGTTATTCAAAATCGTGAATAAAGTTGAGATATGATAATTCCAAGATTTTTCAAGTATAAAAGTTCCTAATTGTGGATAAATACCCTTAATGTAGTAATTAGGGTTTTCTAATGGATAAAGGTAGAATTAATGACAAATAGAATTCATATGTGAATTAGACCATAATGAACTATGAATTGATTATAAAGGAGCATAATGATCTTGTCATGGATTAAAAGGATAAAAATGGTAGCTTTAATGTAAAAGAGGCTTAATGGACTTAATTGATGGTTAATTATGCTTTTTCTGATATCATGATAACGTATGAAAGCACATATCTAGAGAATGGGTGATGAAGCTAACAATATTTCTTTGAGAAAAGGCATCAATATCAATGTAATGAATACTAGTAATTCTTTGTTAACATGAATTAGTTTCCATATATGTGTTACATTAGAACAATCCCTGAATAAATGTAATTAGTCTCAGTAAATAATCCACAACATGGGCATGCAAGATCTGTATGCAAATGTCAATCTGCTCTTCACTGATTTGTCATTAGATCTTCACACATAAGTAACCATAGAAATGTTTTAATGTGACTGGGTAGCTTTTATTTCCACAACGAAGACCAAGTGCCATCTTTTGACATGTATTTACTTTGTAGCATATATGCTGAAGCCGTTAAAAATGTTCCAGTATTGGTGTGATTCCATGCGAAGACATCATTGGAGTATTGTGGTCAGGACATGGTAAACTACAAATTCTAATAGTTATATCATTAGAGAATTAGTGTGTGACGAACTAACAATCACATTCATCATACAAAATAATTAATGTAGAGACCTTCAAGCCTAGAAGTTTAGTAGAATTGGATGGGTAAGTAGATCCATGTGGTTAGGTGCCATGGGTATCCAATTATCTTTCCACACAGATGTATCAATGCCATTACCTGTCATATTACAACTGTCGTTGAGCAACAAATTAGTAAAGGAACCAATAGATCTCCAAAAGGACATGTCATATAACTTTTAGAGGGCATGAAGTGTTGATACTTATTTTTTATGCCCTCTCCCCAGACCATGTTACGCCATGTGATTTGTTGCCAAGCTAACTTCATGAGAAAATAATGGTTCCATTGATGCATCACATACAAACCTAACCCTCCTTCAAATTTGGGAGCAATCCATTGTTCCCATGATAGCAAAGAGAAAGATGACTAAGTATCAAATCATCTCTATCAGAACTTGTAGATCGTAACATTCATTTGGGAACATAAGGATAAGGGAATCGCTGCTATGTGCATTGTACATGCTAGAATTTTGCAAGAACACTCTTAACTAAACATATTCTACCAGCAAAGGATAATGTATGTGCAACCCATACACTAATTCAAGATTGTACTCAATTATGCATTTGGACATATGTATATTTAGTAATTTGGCCATGAATGGTAGGAACACCTAGATACCTGTCGAGATAACCTGTTACCACCATGCCAGCTACACACAAGTTTCTTTTTACAACTGGGTTGGCACATATGGGGAGAAGAAGATAATACCTTTATCAACTGAAATAGACTGACCAGAATCAATTCCAAATTACTAAAATCATGTTAGACTCATGTTCATATTTTGCATATCTTCTTTGGAAAACAAGAATATGTCATCATCAAATGCAATATGTGAGAAATCATGTCTTTGTTGAGATAATTTCAAGGGTTTCCATCTAGTTGGATCCACTTCATTACTGATCATAAGACTTCAATGATTAAGTCGCATAATGAACACATATGGATACAAAAGGTCTCCTTGCTGGAGCCTTTGTTGCCTTTAAATCCAGGCAATAGTTCCCCATTCTAGGTGATTTGAACTCTACCACCACATATAGAATTCATAACATAATTCCCAATTGATGGCGGTAGTCCAACATTAGTAACTATGTCAAGGATAAAGGACCATGTCATATGGTTGTAGGACTTTACTAGATCTATTTTAGTTACCATGGTATTTACAACATGGGGGAAACACATATTGTGAATCAATTCTTGTACCAGGATAATGTTATTTGTTATATGACTTCTAGGAATGGAACTTAGCTACTATTTTCTAATCCATCTCAAGAGGAATGGTTTTAACTGGTGTACTACAATCTCTGAGCACAATGTCATAAAAGTATTTTTAAGGATACTGGTCACAATTGATTGCATCTCCTTGGTTTTGGCACCTTCGAAATAAGTACCATAATCACATCATAGAAATTGGGGGGGGGGGGGGGGGTAGAGGATATCCTTGCAAAGAAACAATTACCATTTGAAGTACTGAGTGTTTAATGGTGTCATAGTGACACAACATAAACTCTATATCTATACCATATGGTCTAGAAGATTTGTTCCTCCCCATTGAGTATAAAGTGTTGAAAACTCCTAGTTCAGTAGAGTAGACAACCATGGACATATATTTATTATAAGACAGTGGGTTGGATATGTCAGGTATTGTCTATTGTGGATATATATTGTCCGTATTTGATAGAAACTGTAACATACTCAATTCCAAACACATAGGCTAATCCTTCATTCTTCTAGGCCCCTACTCGGCTGTGTGATATCCAACCTCCTTTCTCTCTATTTGACATTCTATTGAATACATACCTTTTGTGTGCGTAATTCACTAAATGATGATAGATTAAACATTTTTGGGGACTTTATAACCCTAATTGACTCATTAAGAACTCATAGACATGGAATCTTAGGATGTATTATTTCTGATAATATAATTAAGGGAAATTGATGAATTAGTCACAAATATGTCAATTGTTGAGCTTATTCCTAGTTTGAGCCTATATAAGCTTCCTTATAATTAATTGATTAAATTAGAGAAATATAGATCTCAATGATTTAATTGGGTGAAGAAAAAAATGAATACACTAAATAAACAACCAACATACAACTAATTATTTTGAACACTCAATGATCACAAAAGGCAAATTTTATTTGAAAATTATGTTCATTGCTCCTTAAATAGCTTCCATGCAAATTCTCAAATTAATCGGGCCATATTTGACCCCCAATTTAATCATAAATACAAAGGTTTAATATCACCTAAGTTTTTTGGATCAAAACTATAATTACATTCCTCTACCACCTGTTTGTTTACTTGCCCCATGTTCACACAACTGAAAACCAACGCGATGGAGTCTTCCCCTTCCCTAGCCGCGATCTCACGCTGGCCTAGTGCCTGCAATGACCAGACTGGAGACTGCTTCCCCGCCTCCTCCTCGCTTTCACCTATTCATATCTTCTTTCTTCCCCTCTACACATATCTCTTCTCTCCGTCCTAGCCCTAGATGCCCTCATCTACCTCCTCCACACTACGTCCTACACCAATGGAGCAGAACCACCAAGCACAGTAGCTGCCAACACTTACCCCAATCCCTGGGTGTCATCATCTCCTTCCTCACCTCTCCTTTCCTCCTTCACATCTTCTCTTCCTATTCCTCTCGCCACATAGCCATGATTGATACATCTTCTCTTCCTATTCCTCTCGCCACATAGCCATGATTGATCTTCTTCGTACCACAACACATCTCTTTTCCTCACCACAAACCTACAGATCGTCGACCACCCTAACCTTCAGGCAACGGCCAGCACTCGTGATGCTTTCCCTAGTAGACACCCTTCATCTCGCCAACTCGAGAAGTCACTGCAAGATGTGTGGGTCACTCACTAGCCATGGTGATAGCAGAAAGATCAGTAGATGCCTTCAGACTCACCTCATCAACCATAGAACTTCCCTCGTCGATGATGGATCTACAAATCACCACAAACAGAGACTGTCACAGTCTCAGCCTCCTCCTGTAACTACCCCGATCAAAGGCGCAAGTGAAGATATTAACTGTTGGCTCTCTATTCCACTATCAAGGCAGTTATTCATCATTTGGATTTTTCTCTGGTTGTTTAATCACCTTCCTCCTTCCTTACCTATGAACTGCAAGTCACCATCAACAGAAGCAATATTCTGGTCTATTGATGCCCATGTACCTATAAGACAACACTGCCATCAGCATAGATGAGCCATAGACCATCTCCCTCCCTCCTTGGGTTGCCACCACTCATCACCTACATAAAGAGGGTCTCCTCTTGAATAGATTAGCCATAGACCACTGCTTTTCTTCTCCTACAGCTCTGCCATCTATTAGCCTAACCTTGTATCTATTATACACACTACTTGCGCCACCATGGGAAGTAGGATCCATTGACAAGACCAAATACAAGCTCCAACTCTTCTCCTCAAGTTTGCCACCAGGATAGCATAGTCCATGGTCGTCTTCAACAAATTCTGAAGCCTCTTCATCAATATCAATGTTGTCTGGGAGCAATCAAACCATATCAATCATCATCATCTCACTGGTTCTAAACTTGGGGTCATAGATGAAGAATGCTAGGCACCCTTCTCATTGAAATGAAGGTCAGTATTCTCTTCATTCACGCAAATTAGTTCTTAATAAGTCAGTTAACAAGATAATGATGGGATGCATATAATATTGTGAGGGTAATGCAATATTCATATATAATGACACATTGGGAAAGTCAAATTACTACATAGTATTGTATCATGATTTCATACGCTTATATACAATACACTACTATGGCTACAACCAAGAATATAGTAATTTATATCAACTTACATTCTTAATATCCATAGTAATCAGAGTTTTCTTTTAAGATTTAACTTTTGGTTACATAATTGACCCTTATCATTTAATAGTCTTCTTGGTAATGAATGTATTGATACATATGTTGGTATATGAGTAATGTAAATATATAGATCATAATATTTAATGATAATTAGAAAACACAGCAGGTGTACACAATAATGCACATAAAAATTTGAGGTTAGGGATAATATCCATTTCCATAGTTGGAGAGAGAAAATACCATTTAAAATTTAATGGGACGAATACATTCTTTTACACACACACACACACACATATATATATATATATAATCTATAAATATGTATATTTTTTCACTTAAGATGGATCATAGAAGTAAATTATATATCTTGTGGAACATATTCTCACTTAATAAGAATAAAATCCCTAATGTTCACTTAGGTGACCATAATCGGGAGAATAATTTGTGTAGCTATACTAAAAATGTATATATATATTCACTTTGGCTTGACTAACATACCTAATACATTCCTAGGATGATAAATCGGGTACTTGGACCAAAAATATAGACTGAGTTAAGCTTTAGTTGTAAAGATCAGGTATGTACATCCTTTATTTTATTTTGGGCATTATTTGAATGAACCTACATTTATTTAATGAGACATCTCTTGAACCGTTATTCTACTTGGAAATCCATTTGCTTGGACATTTATATTTTCCTTCTCTTAATTCATTATATCCATTTAGTTGTTGTGATACCTTGTTTATAATGGGTTCTTAGACCCCTCATGCTTTGATTACCATTTATGAGAAACTGATTGTAATGCTAGTCTTGCTCTCTATTTTATGCATGCTACATGTTTGACTAGAATATCTAGAATAGTGGTAATTATGTACAACCATACTTATATAGGGTGTGTGTTTCCACCCAGGGTGTGCGTTTCCACCTTTATTTCTTTTAGGCCATGACCCTATAGTGTTATGGCCCTATTTTAGGTATATTTAGTCTACATTGTTATGCATGCAAATGTTTGTTGTTTCAGTATGATTCTATGGATGATTGTTGTGGCAAGACACTCTTTATTATCATGCTTGTAATCTGAATTTAATATGCCTCATTTCTTTTGTTATATTCCTTTTTGAACTTACCTAATTGCAAATAGCCCCCTTCTTGTGGGAACATATCTTTTTGTACTTATAATCCTATATAATGCCCAAAGTGTTTATTATATGTACATACTCAACTCTTTGTTGACTCTATTTTGTTTTCATGTTCTAGGTGATGTTCCCTTCCACCCAGGTGTAGGTACATTAGAAGACAAGGATGTACAAAGATTACTACAAGCTATTGGACCTTAGGATAACTTGGAGTGGACGGGTTGCCCTCTGTTACGGGTCTTGTATGTTATTAGATTAATTAGATGTATACATTTTTACTTTGTTATGTCACCTTTTATGGTGAGGAACATTTGTAAATGAATCATCATGCAACTTTGTAATAGTTTTGTTTCCGCTGCTTTATTATTACATGGCTCTTGTATTATATCATTTTGAGTGGATCTCCTTTCGGGTCTCACTCTTTATAGAAACTACAATATATTACTATAAGAGTAGTTGTTTAATAATTTTGGGGTCTTCAATTATGCAATCCTCATTATTCAACAAAGATTTAATTTGATTACATTGCCTTCTGGATTGAACATACACATGGCAGAAGGAGGTATTGGCATCATCTTCTTTCAACCGTGTGATATGACTCTTTTAGCGAATGTCAACTAAATTTTTAGATAGAACCGTATCATATTGCGTTTGTAAATAGGTACAATGATGATTTAGAGCCTCAGAGTAGTGATTTGCTAACTTCTTTCGCTACATGTAGTGATGACAACATATTATGTATGTGGGTTTTCTCCATACACCTATAATTTGCATCCCACTGCATGATTGCACTTTTAAAAGATGCAATCACTTATGTATACTCCATGCTAGTAGGCCAACATGTTGTGATTAGAATCTTGAAGGATTCATTTTAATTCCAATTTGCCTTGGTTCAGAATATCTTAGAAAAAGGCTGCCATTGAGTGTAGTAGAATAATAAAGGATTATGATAGAACTAGACATGAGTGAGGTTCTTAATAATTTATTTCATACTTACAGTAACAAAGACAAGATGACCAAGACTCAATGCAATCATTCATGTAAATTACTAGATTTGTATGTAAAAGAAAAGCCATCATAGCCCACTTCAGAAAGATCTAAATTTGGAAGACAATCCTGGAAGAGAGCTACTTTTGAATAAGTGAATAAGGATGCACCCCATTTTTTTAGAAGGGGATAATAGTACATCAAAATCACATAGTACTACCCATGGGATTCGAATTGTATTCTACTATAGGTAGATGTTCTCTTAGATGATGGCATATCTGCAAAACTAGATTAGCATACACAATTATTACATGAAAATGATTATTCACTAGGTAATGTAGATATTGATGGCGAGTCTCAATCAAATCATCTGTCACTTTGGTTTCTTGTCATAGAAGCCACATTCCAATAGAAAAACGTTTGGCTTCTGTGCAATGAGAATATGAAAAGTTGAATCAACGAATCACTACATCACCTTGAATCCCAGATATACGAGGTTCTACTATTCCAATAAATTTCAACTTATGAGTTTGGATGGTTTCCTTCATAAAATTTTGGGTAGGATCTTTTATAATTTCTCTAGCATTCCAACACATGACATCTAACATGATAATAATTATTTGATTCAATGTTATCTTGTGAACCATCATATTCAACTAACGTCTGCATGTGCTTATCCTGAGCCTTGGTCATGTAAGATGAAACTTACATCTTATTACTGGAACCCATTACCTCCCGACCCACTTTACAAGTATATGTTTGAGTAACATAGGTTTGGAGATCAAAGTCAAGTTGTAGTATTGAAATAGTATCTATAGACATATCTACATGCTGTGATGGCATGCTAGAAGATTCAATGGTGACTGAGTGAGTATTGACATGGGTGATAACTTCGTCTAACTCTGGGGTGATTGTAGTGTGATTTTCAACCGAAAGTGGCATCACTGTTGTAACTTGAGTTAATTATGGATCACTAATTTGCATAATGGTATCTAGAAGATCTTGGGTTTGATGTTCGGATGGAGGATCAACAATTAGTGCAACTTGGTTTGAAGTTTGATTCTTCTTACTTGTCCACACCTTGGAAGGGCTTGTTTCAGTCATAGTTCTTGATGCTTCTATCCGCATGTCATTTTGGTTGTCTTCTTCTTCTTTTTCTTCTTCTTCTTCTTCTTCTTCTTCATGTAATGGATTTAAAGACTCAAACTGGTTCTATTCTCCTCAAAGGTGTGTTCTGAGTGTATGGTTTGTCTATCCGTCGTTGATCCTATTGACTATGGATGTTTTTGACATAGTAAATTTCCCAACATTCTTCTTCCGATAACCATTGCATACATGCCTCTTCTACTGCAGATTTATAAATAATATCTTCATTAGTCTATTGTGAACACTCACTCTGGTGATGCCCCAATTTACCTATAAAATATGAAGAGATTCATACTCAACATGGTAGGTCGTGCCATCAACAATAACTTTCGGTAGTAAAGACTTGGTATTATCAATTTCTATGACTAAATGTGCAAATTTCAAACCGGTGCACTTTAGAGTAAGTTCATAAACTTGGTAGAGTTTGCCCATAATATCTTCAATTTGATCAAACAAGAAATAGTTGTATAGATCCAATGGTAGATCTAATATACGTGCCCAGACCACAATATTTTTAGGGAGTTCCATTGTTGGAACAAAATTGGGCGTCCACCACTATACCATTATACATCAACCCTAGATTGACCATGGTCCACCTGTGAGCACCTTATCATAGTCATAGTAACTTGTGAAGTGCACTACACATGTATACATATTGAGTTCATAATCTTTCCATCAACTTTTAGGTTTCCAAAATAACTTTAACCAATAACACAAAGTCAAGTAACCAACTGATGTTTGAATTAACTTGATTGCAACAGCATAAGACCATAGTTGATCAAGAATAGAATTTTCCACCAGAGTTAATGTAATGACCCGTTTTCAAATTAGTCATCTAATTAGGGTTTACTTGGATGATTGTATGATTAACTAAGTTGATCATTGTTTAAAGCTTGATTAGTGATGGTAGTTAAGTTTTTATGTTTTAAATATAATGAGAAGGTTTAATCATAGTTTGATTCACATAATTAGGGTTAAGATTTGGAAACCTTAATCGGCCCAAATTAGGGGTTTGATGACATATGAATACATAATTTGATAAGTATAGTGTCTCACTAAATTATTTTTAGTATTTTATGTGTAAATCGGATTTAATTTAAATTTTTATATAATTTGTATATCTCAAATGTCAACACTATTGAAAAATATAAGAATTTTTGAAGAATGTTCTGACATGTTTGTCGATTGAGTTTCAAACTCAGTCGACCATATTTTCATATTGATATAGCAGTTATATTTTTTTTGGTATATCCAATTAATCTAAAATTTTAAATATAGTTGATAAACTCCATTATAGACATACTATTAAATTGGCATAATTTTTGGATGATTTTTTATCTCTATAGAGAGGGGTGTCGGTCGAGTTCTGTGAAGGACAAACTCGACCGACCATGCTGCAAACTACAATATAGTAGTGTAGTATTTGATTTTTAATTATTTATTGGTAAATCCAAATTATCTAAATTTTTAATGTTTCTTATAAACTCAATTTTAGATATTTATTTAAAGTTTTATAATTTTTGGATGATTTTTGAGTTCTGAAAAGTGTGGTGTCGGTCAAGTTTATAACTCATCCAACCAACCAGTCTGAGCAAAATAAAAATATAATGAAGGGCTTGTTTGTAATTGTTCTAAGCACCTCAATTCATCTATATTGATAACCTAACATAAAAGGATCTCTCATAACTCGTCATTCCTGTCAAAGAAAAGAAATTCTTGAGAGAGAGAGAGGAGAGCTAGGGTTTTGAGAAGAGAAAGTGATGGAGATGCTGACCTAGGGTTTCTCTATCCAAGATATGATGAAATCAAGTAAGTTTAGCTTCTTTGCATATAATTTCATGGTGAATCTTCTCTCACATGTCAAGATTCCGTACATCCTTTGATTTGATTCGAAATAACATCAAATCTCCCCCTTTTCTCACTCTTTCTCTTATAATCCCCATTTCTAGGGTTTCCGAGTTGAGAGGAGAAAGAACTGGATTCATTTGCTAGAGTTTGATTGGGTTTCCAAAAACTTCAGAGGTTGACCAATGTTTTTAAGGTGCTTGGCACATGAGGTGAGTGTTTCTATCCCTCCTAATCTTTTTATTCATGTTGAAAGCCTAATTCTGTCTGGCTAAAACAATCAAAAACCTTGTTTGTATATGTATGTCATTGGATTTGATTTGGGAAAGATATTGGGGGATCCAATTCTAATGATTTTGATTATTTATCATTGATTGGAACTTTATTAGTTCCTGATATATTGATTGAGGATCCATGGGTATTCTGATGGGTAGATGACTATTCTATTTCATGTGAATTTTGCCTAAAAATCAGTCCAATGGCCGATATGCTTGGAATTGAATTGACATGTATAAAATCATATTTGAATTGTACTAGATTGTATTATACAAATATATTGTTGAATGTTAATGGAATTTAATGACCACATATCATGATTAGGATTTGTGTTAAGGAAGTGAATCAAATGAGTCAATTAATCAATGTATACTTATGATTGATGAATGAAATGTGTGAAAATGGAAACTAGGGTTTCCATGTTCGGGAATAACCCTAATGAACCCTTGAGTCATGATTGGATTACGGAATGATATGATTCTTATGATATGTTGAACTAAGGAATGACTTCTTGAAAACCCTAAAAGTTTATTATTAAGACGATTATGAGTGATAAAGCTAGAACTTGTATATGATGTTGTAAATGTGATCAAATGCTGAAGTTGAAAGTATTACTACTTCATTTGAATATGATGGGTCTTACTAATATCATCTAAGTCTAATTCATTTGTTTTAGTATAATAAAGAATGATAATTGTTGATTTTGGGAATGACATTAGAAGTCAATGACATGATACACTTATCTAAATATTAGAAATGATATGAAGAAAAAATGTATTGATGGTGATGTCAAGTTAAAGATGAAACTAATGAAGTTATTATGATGAAGTCTTTAATCCTTTGTTTTAATTATATGTGGCTTAAACCAAATTGAATGAAACATACTAAAACTAGGCTTTGATGGATATCAACGAAAAGAGAAGAATTGTATATCAAGTGAGTTCAAAATGATTGGTTCCAGTAATTTAATGAACATGACATGAGAGAAGTTGAGATTAATGAATATGAATTGAAGGAAAAAGATGAGAATTAGTAGATGAATTTAAGAAACAAATTCTAACCCTAAAATTTTGAGCTAGATGGTGCTAATGAATAACAATCTCAAATGAGGGATTAAGGAATGTACATAATTGTAGTTTAATTCAATTAAAAGATGAGGTTCAAGCATTTGGATTGATTTACAAGAATGTGTTCTTGTATTGTGATTGTTTGATAGAATACTTGTACTATGAGAATGAATTATTTTGATGGAATTCAAATGATAATCAATATGTGTTGATTAGTAACCCCATTTGAAGAATGTGAAATAAAAGAAGAAGAGAACTAAGTCTGTTATGCATGTATATGCATGAAATTTATTGGCATCTATTCAGATTGGATGGAACAAGCGTATGGTGTATGATAAATTTATTCTGAGTATGAGGAATGATACATGATATCTTTATGCTTTTACTGTTGCTAGTTCTAATGCCTCTACTAATATTTGTTCAGAACTGTGATATACAATGAACTGATAAGATTTATGTTGAAATTAAATTTAATATGCACTCCTTAATTGAGAAACCCTGGTAAGGGTAAATGTTGCATAATGAGATTATGTCTAGGGCTAAAAGCCCACTGATGATGATAAAACCATGATGGGGTAAATGATGGATAATAAGATTATGTCTCGGGCTCAAGGCCCACTATTATTGATTGCTATGAGATGATGTAGAAGATAAAAATAATCATATGTTTTGCAATATACAGATTCATTGTGCTTCTTACTTTGATCATTGTCCTTATTGATAAACTTGATTTGTTTCATGTTATTCTAGTTACGCGAGAATACATAGATATGATATATGATGTTTTGAATTATTTTAAGATGAGTAAAAGAGATTAATAATAAGTGAAATGATGGAACATCTAGTTAGGTGCCCTGAACACTGTGAGTTTCCCCTGAGGACCACACTAGGGAGACAAAATGGATCTCCTTGTAGTGATCGATGAATTATGAGAAGGATTTCTAGAGTGTGGATCGAGACCTTAAATGATAGACCACTAGGATTTAGGAGTGAGTCATCTGGAGTGGCTCTGGCCCTAAATCCTTTCTGTGAAAGTCTATGTCCAGATGGAATAGACTATGATGAAATGAAATATGTGAAATGTGAAATATTGTGATATGTGATATACTGTTTTATTGGTTCCTATCAAGTGTACTCGAGATGAGGATGTGAGCCTCTTTAGGCAACCTTGAGGTGGCCAGGGTCTTTTGTTGTATCTTAGGGTGGCTGGCTAATCCCTAAGATAGTAACGGTGAGTCATTGACATGAGAATCAGGCGTGGTGACTTCTACTTGGGGAGGTACAAGCCAAGTGGTTTTAGGGCAAATGAATAAAAGATGATAAGCCGTGTAGAACATGATGTGAATTGTTGTTACATTCCTTGTACTACTACTTGATGATTTGTCATTGTTGAATATTCTTCTTGTCGTGGAAAGTCATCTTGCTTCTATGGACATTTTCTATTTCATATTATGATATGTCATGTTGACTAGTTATAAATGATGGGATTTATATCCATTCTGAATATGAGTTGGATTTCTTGCTATATGAAAGTATTGTTTGGTAGATATGCATTATGTGTACTTCATCTTTAGGACTGCAAGATGTGTTCCTGTTCATGCTGGTGGAGTGTCACAAATATAATTTTATTCTTATGTATTGATTCAAAATGCTTAGAACTTGACTTATTACTCATGTAGTAGGATTCTTAACCTGAACTAAGAAGTATTTGTTGATTTGTTCATAGACATGCTTTAAAAGATGTTTCAAAGTTATAATTGATTTAAGTGATTACCTTATCTATTGGATTAGATTACCATTGTAAGTTAGATATGACTTATGATAGAACTATCTACAAGACTTTTCAATATCTGCATGTTTATGTTAAGTTCATTATACTTAATTTGATGTTGATGCATGTACCTAGCTTGAGTGGGAGGTATCCACTCACTGGGGCTCTATATGAGTCTCATGAGGTTGTTTCAAATGTTTTTAGGTATAATGTTATCCAGCGAAGAGGTCATGACAAAGAAGATAGAAATAGCATAATCTAGATAGATTAGAATGTCCATGTACTCTCTCTTTCCCGGGATGGGTTGTAGACTAAGTTTGTTCATCAATGTACATGTATCTGATGTAAACTGAACCGCATATGAGAATAAGATTTGATTTTGATTTTAATGGAGTTGAATAAGATTTGTGATATCTAAATGTGATGTCCTTGAAGTGACATTGATTTATAAATTTGTGAAGAAAGAAAAAGGGAAAAAAAGAAAAAAATTATCTATGTTTTTCATATATTGTTTAATTGCCTTTGTCAAGAATTCATTATTTTATTTCATAATCTGGGTTTAGGTTTTGGTATTATCTCTAATGGTAGGTATTTATGCTGATCAAAAGAGTGGGTCCCGACTGTTAACTTGATCTATTTTGTTCCCATTTCTTTGATAGATGTATACGTCTTTTGGCATCATCTTTGGAGGGACTTTATCATCTAGAAATGACAAGGGATGGCTATTTGGATTATCTACACCCCGGAAAATTTTGGAGTAGGTTGTTTCCATAGGAGTATGTTCACTCTCGAACTCATACTGATAGTGCTTATGGAGAAGGAAATTATAATTAGCCATTTCTGCCATAGATGATGAAGTCAAAGCTAGATCAGGTTGAACTTCATCAGGGTATGAGTACCAGACATATCGTTGTATCTGAGTGAAATGCCAAAGTCATGGAGATGAAAGATAGTCATACAAGTGATTGAGGAACGATCATCCCACTACCCTTCTGCATCATTAGTCACCATATCTTCTTCCGTGTGAACATCTTCCAGAGATGACATATCCTCATTGTTGTCACCGTCATCTAAATTTTTGATATTCATTTAATCAGTATATCTCCCATGCATCCTCGACCGTCCCTTCCATGATTAGAATTGCACTAGCTAAGGCCACTGTAACTGCCCCATCATGCACCCATGGAATGAACCTCTTCATCCATTATTTTCATATCCTAATTTTGGTGTTTTCGTTGCTAATTTTATGTATTGAATACATTTAATTAATGTTACAAAAATTTAGGAATCTATCACTTGTGCATCAAGTGCTCCTTTTTTAGCATAATTATGTATACTTAATCATGATATTATTTTTCATAATTCATTACATATTTATACTATAGGAAATTATATATTTTTTTGAAGGAAAGTTGATTCCAATGACATTAAGGTAGTGGTACTGACATTGACACAAACAAAACCCACTAACTATGGTTTAAGACCGTCTAAGAGGGATTTGACCAACCATTCACTTTTGATCACTAATTGAAAACAACTTCAATTTTTTTTTAAGTTAATAGAAGTAATGAAACATCATGTTAACTTTGAAGATAACATCACATTTAAGAGTTATCATGGCACATTCACAATTGAGTTTTATGCTTACATCATAATCAACTGAAAGAAATTAGTTCTTACTTTAATATAAATCCATTACGTATTATTACAAACTACTCTTAGTCCTCCCTCTCTCATTACCAAGATTAGAGGAAGGATTAGAGACAGTATAACTAAATTAGTACTCCTCTCAAGACCTCAACTGATCTACTCCTTATGAATACTAGATTTTGACTCCTCTTACGGAGCTAAACCCATTCCTAAAATATATTTTAGTAGAGTGTGTGAGCTGCTAGCTCAGTGTGTAAAAAGTTATCAACATACCATGATTATTCACATGCATATTGTTATTAGAAACAAATAGATAAGAATACAAGTATGGCAATTAGAAAATGTAAATCATCTAACATGGCAGTAGTTCTGATAACAAATATATAATTTAATCCATCAATTTATCTTTTATTCATTTTACTATGTGTTGGACCCACATGAAATGTACCACACGTGTGGAAGTATTGTAGAAAGCTATGATCTTACTGGATAATACTTCAAGGAGACTCGAGACTTCTAAATATAGTAAACTAGATCCTCACTCTACTACAAAGCTCTCCACTCTAGCCTTGATAGATAAACAACTGGTTGGATAAACTAGACTACTCCTCTAAACCTAGGTACTTAGGTGGAGATTCGGAGCACTTAACTTAAATACATGCATTAGTGATTCCGCAAGGGATGAGAGAAATATCTAAACTAAATGAAGTACACTAGGTACCACCAGAATCTTTGATTAATGTTGGGTGCCTTACTCATTTAGGGAGAATGTACTCACTAGGATTTGTCCTTGTACCTCTATGGTACTCTCTGTCTACCTTATCTTGGACTCTGCTAGTCAATAGGCACATTTCATACTTCATGGAACTAACCTTCGTGATGGATTCTATAATATTTTTGACATCTAATGTCTAGTTGGTTCTTTAATTTATCTAATAGATTTACCATTATGTTCTTCTTAGATTAAATCTATACTTAAAGCTTCTATTTTTGCTTTCTGAATATTATACATAAATAAATCACTGGAATCATTAAAGATATCTACTTAAATGAATAAATTGAATATAATAATGATCACTAAATTGCACTATTCATTGAAGTTCATAAGTATCTAATTGGAAACAATCATTGGCTAGAACGTAGATTCATTATATGATTCAATATTGTAAAAAGTAGGGCAAACTCGGATTTTCCAATGCCTCTAATTCTACCATAAATATTCACTAAAACTTCATAGAGAATAATTCTAGATATGAAAACATCTATATGGAATCATGAATATACTAAAATAATCAATAAGTCAATAAAATCTCATGTCAGGGCTCAATAAATTGACAATAATAATTTCAAAAAAGACAATACATGTTCCTTACAGTTTTTAGTTTGATCTCTATAAAAATCAAGGTTTAAAGGTGATTTTCCACTAATCAACATTTAATCTAGATTAATAATCTCGAGTTACTTATAGTAGGACTCAGATTCTTATATAATGAGCTTGGATTCAAGCTCTATCCCTAAAACCTAGTCTTGAACAACCTAACATTGTATCAACAAACCTAAATGATGCCTTTTGGAGGTAGAAGATAATGAAGGAAGGTCAAGGTGTAACATACTGAACTTTAGATGCCTACCTTATTTCTCTAATTTTCATATTATTTTCATTTAACCAAAATTAGGTACCTATTTCACTTATCCAAGATAATAAATATTAATTTGGGTCAAATAATAGCACGAATGTATGAATATCCTTAATATGTGAAATGTTGGGATAAAATAAACACATAAATTTGATCATGGGGTTTGATGTAAAATTTCACTAATTAACAGATTTGAACTTAATCTGAGACTCTATAATCATCTTAGGATTAAAAGTTTGAGATAATTTAGAATATGAAATATTGTGCCATAAATGACTAATTGAGAGATATAAAACAAATCAGGTGTATACTAAAAATACAAGTAGAGAAATAAAATATTACATGCATTCAAAAGGTAAAATAAATACTAAAATTGAAGTCTTTGCACCTTAAATAGCATACCCTTCTATTTTTATATCAATTGAAGTCTGTTTGACCATTCAATTAATTAAAATGAAAGTTTAACTTTAATGTACATAATAACATTCTATGCCTTGTAATGGCAGCGCTTCCCCTCTCTGGTCCGCATTGTGTGACTTTGATACTGCTGAAGGCGAGCCTCCCAACGATGGTTTCTCATCCTCCTCTCCTTCGTCTTCCCCTTCCTCTCCCCATACATTTCTTCTTCTTCTTCTTCTCTCTCACCTTCCTTTCCTTCTTATTCCTTCCCTTCTACTCATCCTCGCCTCTCCCTAAACCCTAGTTGCCGCCACCTTCATCACCATACGCTTAGACACCCAAGCAACAACATAGTCACTTACCGCCTTCTGTCAGAATAGAACCCTAGCCTATTAGTCGCTTACCGCCTTCTGTCAGAATAGAACCCTAGCCTATCCTTCCTCAGTTTGTTGTGTCGATCAGGTGACAGGGATAAGATCTGCCATCACCTATAGACATCATCTGACCCCCACCTTCTAAGCTCTCCAACTCATCACTGATATGTACAAATCAGTCTATCTCCACAGCAATCAACCCCCATGACCTCCTTCACCCTGCCACTAGAGCCACCATTGTATTCCCCTTCTATCTCATGCTAGAAGGAGGGTGCCTACAGTGAACCTGAGGTGCCATAACCCTTAGCAGCACCGGACTTTACTCACCTCACCACCACTTCAGATGATTTTCTCCATCGCCATCCTCCATCATCTCCCCCATCGTAGTGTCTTCCTCTCCTCAATGTTGTCAAACCTTGCATCTAATGATGGTGTTGCATATTCAAGGATGGCCATAGTTACCGTCTGAAGCTTTCACACCATCCCTGAACTCGACCTTGTCACTATGAAGATCAATTGGTTCTTCAAATCCTAGCTTCTATCCTCCTAATGTTGAAACCTGTTGCTTTGACTCTAGTGGCTTCCACAGATGCCTCGACACCATCCAACACATAGCTCATCCAGTGAA
The DNA here is from genome assembly GCA_963693085.1 of Alisma plantago-aquatica. Lineage (NCBI taxonomy): Eukaryota > Viridiplantae > Streptophyta > Magnoliopsida > Alismatales > Alismataceae > Alisma > Alisma plantago-aquatica. The sequence goes on along the minus strand of OY856410.1, from coordinate 954,111,653 downwards.
GTTGTTGCTACCCTCCTACAAATTTTAGTTAGTTAAGTACCCACCACAATCATCACCACCAATATGAATTGATCCACCAACAACTCATCCATTTATTGGTAGCTTGGTCTTCCTTCTCCCTGGTCGCATTCACTCCATGGTCTCAGCATCCCAAATGCCCCATGCACCGTCTCTTACTCCTCAACTTGGACAACCTACATCCCACAAGCATGTTACATGACCCAGCTCTTTTTCTATGATTTTGGTCGTCTCTTTGAATCCTTGCACATCCATGTTGCCTAGGTCTTCTCCTCTCTACGGCTTCCATGGCCCTCCTGATAAATTGTACCATATATAGGAAATAGTAATATTTTGTGTATGTAAGAGTGTGGTTAAAGATGATATCTAAAGTGATCTATCTATTGGTTTAAATCTGATTATATATATAGTAGTGTATGCATGTTAATGAATAATAAGCTTTTATAATTACTATAAGTATGTTGAAAACACCCTAGGTACCCAATGAAATCATTTGTAAACATTAAAACCATAGGTACACATACACATATTTATACAAGTGATGATAATTAGAAATACATATATAACATGGGATTGCATATAACTAGGTTGTCCCATTTATTAATTAAATGATGAAAGAGAGAACAACATGCATTAGAATGTAATTTTAGAAAAATATATCTAGATAACATGTTAGTTGGGTTATATGTGAACCGAATAAATATTCATGTGGAATATACTTACATGTACACATTAAGATCAAAGCATGTGTATATGACCTATATACATATAAAGGTGTTTCATAATAAACATGAGAATTTCTAGTGAGAATATCTAGGTAAATAATAGTTAAACCTGAACCTAACACTATATATCAGTATTCTCAGATTTAAAAATCGTAAATCCATATCAAGTAACCAATACAGGTTTAAATATAGTTTCAATTATTAATGGGTAATCATGGACTAAATGTGTGTATATGAAATAATTTTAGGTTGAGAAGGACGAATGACAAATCTCACCCCTAGAGATAGGGTTAGTCGTAAAGACCCTGTATGTACTCCCTATTTATAATTAGGCATTTATATGACAAAATTCTCCCATAATGAGGCAACTTTTTGATATACTTGCTCTTGTTCCATTTGTTGGACAAATCATATACTCTCAATTGGACTTATTGTTACTCTTCTAAAATTATTTTTATCATGTTGAATTGGGTCAATGACCCCACCTGCTATTGTACGTGAATTATGCCATGTATGATTGTGAAAATTGAATCTTTCCACTCTATTTATGCATGTTAGATAATTTGATTAGTTTAATTATCGTAGACGTTTATGCGTAACCATAAGGGCACATGTATTTTTGCCTGGGGTGCATCTTTCCACCTCTTTTTATATAGGGGAGCACTATTTCCATCTATTTTACTTAGGCCATTGACTCAGTGGTGTCGTGGCCCTACCATAGTTACTTTAGTCAAATATATGCACATGCAAATATCTATGTGATTGAATGGTTGATAATGCAAAGAACTATGATTTTAATTGTTTAATTATACTGCCTCGTTCTTTTTGAAATTCATTCTCTTATTATTTCGCATTGAAACTTACTTAGCTTTCATGACCCCCTATTTGATGGGAACATATTACTTTACTTTTGAAATAAATAATGGCCTAGTAAATTTTCTAATGTACATACTCAACTTTTTCTGACACATACTCTTTTGTTTCCTATTTTTTGGGTGATCCCTCCGCCTAGGTGTAGGTGCTTTAAGGACCAAGACTCTAGATGATCAAGAGCTCATTGGTGAACTTAAGACAGCTTGAGATAGCTTTGTTACCCTCTTCATATGGTCTTATATGTTTATAGATGTAACATATTTATTTTATGTACAAACCTTAGGGTGATAAAGTTATGTACATGGAAATATTTTATAACTTTGTAAATATTTATGTTTTCTGCTACTTAATTATTTCATGGCTAGTGTTTAGACCATTGATTGGGCCCACTATCGGGTCCTATTCCTTACACAAGGAAAACCTTCAGTACACAAATCAAAATATTTCAAGCAAGAAAAAAAAATCAAGAATAAGTCTATAGCTAAAACCACTTACCAAGTCAAATCTAAGGAAAAACCATCAGTTTCTTATGTTCTTCTTATTCTCCCCTGAAGTCACCCTAGTAATCAGCTTTTTGTTTGCCTCTTCGGTGGTTTAGGGCTCTGGTTGTGTGGAAAATCAAAATACAAATCCAATAATTTTTTTTCTTCAAAATTCTGATACGTATATTAAAGGCTATGGCTCTGGTTTTGTGGAAAATTGAAATACAAATCCAATAAACAAAATTTTTCAAAATTCTAATATGTATATTAAAAGCTATGGCCATTGATTGGTTGTGCTGGGTGGAAACACAACTCAAAACCACTAATTTATGAGTTTACCAAACCTTTACTTGTTGAGTCTGTTGAATTATAAATTGTTGAGTATGCCAAACCATTGGTTTTTTATTCTACCAAACCATCAATTATTGTATCTACTGAATGATCAATTGTTGAGTTTGCGGAACCATCAATCGTTGAGTCTTCTAAACCATTAGTTTTCAACTGAAGGCAATTATGTGTGAAAACTATAACTTTCTCATTTAAACTCTAATTTGGTTCATTCTTTTAATGTTGTATTCATAATTTAATTATATTGAATTATACAATAATAGTTTGATAAGATTATCAAATGATATTTCTTAAATAGTTAATTTCTTGAATGTTCATAAACTCTTTCTACTAACATGTGTGTGTTATTACTATATTAGCTAATATTACGATCTTGATGTATTCTCAAATCATGATATTTAAATTATAAAGAACATATTTTAACCTAATATAAAATTTATAGCAACAAATTTATAATTTAAAGTGTTAATAAAGGTGTAATCAATGCTTGAATTATCTTAAACCATCAGATTACCAATAAGGCAAGGTGTGTGTTGTATCGATCTCCCCCTCTAATAAAGATTTCATCTCAAAATTCCTAGAATAGGAAGTGATATTTGTTATGTATCTTCAAGTCTAAGTACCACGTGCTTCATACACATCGTGATTCCTCCAAGGGATCTTTACTATACATATTTCATTCTACGATCTATAATTTGTATGGAGACTTCAACATAGGAGATATCTTCTCTTATCTATACTAATTTTGGGTCCATGATTTTCTTAGAAACTTGGTGACACTTCTTTAAAATTGACACATGGAACACATCATGTCAGCTTGCTAGCTTAGGTGGCAACTCAAGTTTGTATGCTACTAGTCTAATTCTTTGAATGATTGGATGATGACCCATGTATCTAGGAGTCATTTTTCTTTGTTCTCTAAACCTCATTACACCTTTCCATAGTGACACTTTCAAATATACTTCATTCCCAACCTCAAACTGAAGTGGCCTATGCTTTTCCTTTACATACTTTTTTTGTCTATCATGTACAACTTTCAATTGTTGTCTGATCATAAATATATTTTCTATTGTTTCTTCTACTAACTCTGGGCCTAGAATCTGCCTCTTACCAACTTCATACCAAAAAATAGGAGATATACACTTTTTCAAATATAGAGTTTCATTAGAGGCGATGCCTACATTGGAATGAAATTGTTATTGGAAAACTCCATATAAGACTAAGGTGCTTATGCCAATCGCCACTGAAATACAAAACACATGCTCTCAACATTTTATCTAGGGTTTTAATTGTCTACTCTGACTGACCATCTTTCTAAGGATGACACAAAGGGCTAAACTTCAAACCTATTCCCAAGGCATGGTGTAGTTGATTCCAGAATCACATGTGAACATGGGGTCTTTGTTAGATATAATAGTGATAAGTATCCCATGCAATCTTACTATTTCATCTATATAGACCTTGGCTAGTTTTTGTGCATCCCAAGTTGACTTAACAATGATAAAAATTGAAGATTTAGTTAGTTTGTTCACAATCATCCATATAGAGTTAAAAAATATGACGTTCTAAGTAAACCTACCACAAAGTCCATAGTAATATGTTCCCACTTCCACATAGGAATAGGGAGTGTTTGCAGGGTATCTGTTGGTTTCTAGTGTTCAGCCTTGTTTTTCTAGCGCACACCACACTTGGCTACATAACCACATATTTCTTCATATATGGCCACCAATAAAATTCCTTGAGGTTTTTGTACATCTTCGAACTGCCTAATGCATTACATACATAGAAGAGTGATATTCCTCAAGAATCTACTTCTTTCACTCAATGTCACAGTTGATACAACATCTCATTATCAGAACATCTGAACACTACACTCTTACCTTCGGTGATATCATGCATTATCTACTTCAATTCATTGTCACTATGTTGAAGATCTTCAATTTGTTGATAGAGTGTACGTCTAACATGCATATGCACAATTGGCCCACCTCATTTTGACACACTCAAATATAGATTCATCTCTTTCATTTTGACCAATAGAACTATTTTTATGCATGCCATATAAAACATTTACATAGGTGATGTAGACTTTCTACTCAGAGCATTTGCCACAACATTGGCGTTCCCATGGTGATAATCAATGGTAACATCATAATCCTTGTTAATCTCTAACTATCTACGTTGTCTTAGATTAAGATCTTTTTGTCTAAAATGTAATTTAGATTCTTATGGTTAGTAAATATATGAATGAATCACATAGAGATAATGACACCATACCATTAAGGAATGTACTACTGCTTCTAGCTCTAGGTCATCTGTTGGGCAATTCTCTTCATTATTCTTGAGAAGTCTAGAAGAATAGGCCACTACCTTTCCTTCCTGCATAAGAACACATCCAAAACCTCTCCTAAATTCATTAAAGAAAACCACACATTCCTCTTTCATGTTAGGTAAAATAACAAAATGGTGTTGAAGTTAACTTATCATTTAGTGTTTATAAACTTTTCTAACATGTTTCAAACCAAAAAAAGGCAAATTCTTCCTTGTTAAATGTGTAAGGGGTGTTTCTAATGCACTAAAGATATTTACAAGTCTCCTATATTATCCACCTAACCCAAGAAAACTTCTGATCTCAATAGGAGTTACGGGTCATGTGTATAAGAAAGCAAACTTCAGACAACCACAAATCACATTTTCTAAACTTAGCATATAACAGGTGTTGTCTCAAAAATTCTAGGGATATTCTTAGATGTTGCTCATGTTATTCTGCATATGGAATATACAAGAATATCATTTAAAAATACTACTATAAACTGATCTAGATATGGTCTAAAAACTCTATTCATCATGTCCATATAATATGTAGGGGCATTTGTCAATCCAAAATAAATAATTACAAAATCACAATGTCCATATCTTGCTATAAAGGATTCTTTAGGTACATTTGATGTATTTATCCTCAACTAATGATAACATGACATGAAATCTATATCTGAGAAGATTGTTGCTCCACGCAACTGATCAAATAGATCATGAAACCTAGGAAAAGGATATATGTTCTTGATGGTTTTGTTATTCAGTTGTCTATAATTTATGTATAGTTTCTTAGTTGCATCCTTCTTTTTCACAAAAAATATGGGAGCTTCCAAAGGTGATCTACTAGTTTTAATGAACTTATCCAAGTACTCATGTAATTGAGATTTTCATTCCTTTAACTCTTTGGATGCCATTCTATAGAATGGTAATTCTATTAAGCGACTACCACATAAAATTTGTATCTCAAAGTCAACATCTCTCTCAAGAGGTAAACCTAATAACTCATTTGAAAGAGCGTATGAGAATTTAAACACTATGGCAACATCATCTATATTAGTTGTTCTTTTCTCTACCTTTGCACCTACCACACATGTTAAAAAGGCTTAAAACATTTTTTTTAATTATCTTATCAGCTATAACAACTAATATTATGCATTTTGGTTAGACTTTCCTATCCCTAGTGAAGACCCAGGAAAGACTACCTTGTTGAAAATAGCCTCTTTCTTCCAATAATCCAGATGGACATGGTATGTCTCAAGGCAATCCACACCTAAGGTTATTTGAAAATTTTTAATATCTCAGGATGTGAGATTAACCACTATGGTATACTCACTTAAACTCAAGATCACATAACCGTACTCTTAAAATCAATTCATGTAGATCAATACTAAATTAAAATATTTAATCCACTAATAATTAATCTCTAAATAAAATACTATTCACAGTAGGATCTACCAAAATTGTAAACAAAATGATATAAAAGGATGCATATCACATGTAGAAACTCGGGGCAAGAGTAGCACCTCTAGTTGATTCATAGAATAGAAATGTCATGTAGCTCTCCCTCTTCCATGATGTCCTTGTTGTCCAATGCTACCACTAGGTGATCCTCCTCTAGAGCCTGAAGCCACTGAAGAACTTGCTCATCTTGCTAGAGCCTTCCTATGTGAAGTTTGAAATTGTGTCTTTGAACTCTCTGCTGGAGTGATCGAGCTTAGGATAGTCTCTCATAAAATGTCCCATCTATCCATACTAATGGAATCCTTGAAATTTAATTCCCCAAAACTGACTAGAGTGTGCCCTACCACAAGTTTCACCTAAATCTATCTCCAGTCTCTTCGGACCTATCACTGATGGTGATGACTTTGAAGGCCTTTAGAAAGGTGCTCATCTCAGTGATGTATTCATCTGATAGGGTTAGATCATCCCCTATTATGAGAGGATAATACAACATTACTTGAATCATATCCTTTCTTTCCAAAACAACCAAGACCTCGTGTTATTTTGGATAAGAATCCATCGCCTCTTTTGTACCCAGCACTAATTTTTCCTCCTCTATCAAAATCTACCCTTAGAATGTTTATTAGCATTAATCAACTCTTCAATACATATTACTACCTCTAAAAACTCCTCAAAATTATTTCCTATCTCTTTCACCAAATGTCGATACACTCTGTCTAATTTTTTATCTTAAAACTACTTGAAACCTTCTGCATTTTTCTATGTCAAATGGTACAATCTTTGGATAGAAGTTTACCCATCTCATATAATACACTTATGCTCACCAACTATCATACTGTCCTTTCTAATACTCTCCAACCGTCTGATCTTATCACTCAAGAAGGTAGGAAGAAAATACTTTAGGTGAAACTCACAAAAAATCCTTCCACGTAATCACCACATTTCTTCTCTTATTTTCAACTCCACACCACCACAACTCAAAAACTCCTTTAATTAGATAGATAGCATGATTGATCTGATCATCATCTGATAACTCCATCAAGAGGAAAACCTTTTCTAACTATCAGAGCCACACATCTGCCACAACTAGGTCCATTGTTTTAGATTGCTTAGTCCCACCTAGATTCTTCACTAGCTTGTAGGATCTCATCAAGTCCTTACTATAATATGAAGACCTATGGTCAATCTTATACTTCTCATTTGTCTCCAAAAAAGATATAATACATCTCGGCTTCCTCATATCTATCTTCTTCACCCTGAACCATTGTCTTATGGTTAGGGCCATAATGGCTCTCATCTTGTTCCTCACCATTACCATGTCCTCTTCCTACCATCTAGATGTCCTAACCAGGACATACCTATTAGGAAGCTACAGTTCCAAAGAGAAAAATATCCAAATCCTATTGGTCTCTTACCACATCTTTCCCAAACCTTGGCTCTAATACCAAGAGTTGACGTGACCTAAACCCAGTAACTAGGGAATCCCGTCAAAGAGGGATTAAACTAACCATTCAATTTTAATTACTAATTAAAAACAATCTTTACATTTTCTTTCTTTAAATTAATAGAAATAATGAAACATCATATTAATTAGAAGATAACTTTGAGACTAAGCATAATCATCATACATGCACAACTAAATTTTACTTTTACATCATAGTCAACTGAAAGAGATAAGTTCTTACCTTAATATACATCAATTAAATATCATCACAAAATTGCTCTCAATCCTTACTCACCCATTCCCAAGACCATAGTAAGGATAAGAATCCATGTGACTAAACTAGCTATTCTTATCAATACCTTTGCTGATCTACTCCTGATGAAAGCTAGATTTTGACTGCTCCTACTAAGTTAGACATGTTCCTAAAAAATGTCTCAATAGAGTGTGTGAGATACTAACTCAATGCTTGAAAAGTAAACACAAAACCAATTAGTCAAATGCATAACATTATCAAAAATAAGTACAAAAGAATACAAGCACGATGATTAGAAAATAAACCATCTAGCATGGTGGTGATTTTAATAGTAACCAAAATATATACATAAAATAATCCATTCATTAGTATTTTATCCCTTTTATCATGTTGTGGACCCACATAAAGTGTGCACCATGATGTGGGAGTATAAAAAAAACCAAGATCTTGCTATATATACTTATAGTAGACCTACGACTCTAAGGCTACTAAACTAGCTCTTAAGCCTGTAAAGTAGCTCACCATGTCAAGCCTTGGCGGCAAAATAGCTAGCTAAATAAACTATACTTCTCCTCCAAACCTAGGTACACAAGAGGAGAGTCAAAACACTTGTCTTAGATACCTACATCAGTGGTTCCACAAGGGCTTACCTACTGAATAGTGTCTGAACTAACGGAACTATGTTGAGTACCACCTGAATTTCCGATTAATGTTAGGTACCATACTCATTGAAGGAGATTGTTCTCACTGGCTTTAGTTCCCATTACCTCTTTGATATGATCCAAATACCTCATCCTAGACTTTGCCAGTTAGTAGACACATTTCCTCATTCATGGTACATATGCTCGTGAAGGATTTTTTTGGTTTTCATAGCATCTTATGTCTAGTTGGTTCTTTAGTTTTATTGGTAGATTTACTACTATGCTATTCTCAGCTTAACTTTGTACTTATGGCTTCTATTTTACTTTTTGAACACTAAATTTAAAATAAACTAAACAAATCATCAAAGTGATCTACTGAATTTGATAAAATGAGTATGCTCATAATTACTAGAAGAATTATTATTTGAACTTCATGAGTATCTAACTAAAAATAATCATCTACTAGATCACAAATTCACAATATGATTTAGTATTGTAGAAACTATGGCTAACCATGGGTTTAAGAGCCTCCAATTCTACCATTAACAATCACTACAACTTCATAGAAAATAATTCTAGATCTAAAAACAAATATATGGCATCACTAGTATACTAAAATACTAAATTAGTCAACTGAAATCTTACACTAGGCCTTAATAAATGGGAAACAATATCTTTCATAAAATACAATAAATATTCCTTATGATTTTTTGCCTAATCTCTATAAAAATAAAGGTTTAAATTTTACATCCACTCATCCACACTCGATCTAGAGTAATGATATCAAGTTATTGCTAGACAGACTTAGATTCTAGTTTACTGAGCTTCAATTTGAGCTCCAATCCTCAAAAACTAGTCCTAAACAACCTCACGTTGGGTAAACAAAACTAAAAATGCCTTGTGGAGGTATGATATAAAAAAGAAGGTCAAGCAAATCAGTTATTACATGAATAAAAAGGTTCATGATAGGGAAAAAAGAGAAGAAGATATCTACGGATAAAACCATCATACCAAGTTGAATTTGAGGTGAAACCACCAATTTCTCCAATTATTCTTGTTACACCCCAAAGTATACCTAGAAATCTACTTTCCATCCACCTCATGTATGGTTTAGTGTTCAGGTTGTGTAGAAAACTGAAATGTGAATCCTAAAAACAAATATTATTGATTTCTGATAAGTATATCAAAACATATTTCTATTTTTGTGATTGCTTGTGCAGGTTAGCGAAGTAGCTCAAAACCATCAGTTTGTGAGTATGTCGAAACATCAATCATTGAGTCTACCAAACTATTGGTTGTCAAGTCTGTCAGACCATCACTTATTGGGTTTCTTATGGCTAACCATCATTTGTTGAGTCTGCCCAACCATTGGTTGTCAACAAAATATAGTCATGCTTGAAAAGTAAAAGTACTATAACCTCCTCATTAAAACCCTGATTTGGTTCATCCTTTTTTCTTTTGATTCATAGTTAATTTCTTTACAAATTTTCAACAAAACTTTGATAAAATTCTCAAATAAAAATTTCTTAATTAATTATTTCCTTAAATGTTCTTAACTTTTTACCAACACGTTTGGGATGTTACTATATCGGCTAAAGTTCTAATCTTGATGTATGCTTAAACCATGATTTTTAACTTATCAAGGAACATGTTTAAGCTAACACAAACTAAAACCAACTAATTAATGATGCAAATTGTTAATAAAATTATAATCAACACCAAAATCATTTTAAACCCTTAAGTTACTAGTAAAGCAACATATGGGTTATAATAGTCATGATACTAAATACAATTTAAACATTTTCCAGATCAAAACATGATAAGGAAACTATAAAACTTGGTGACACATACTTTGCATGTTGGTTGCACCAACTTAGAGAGTTTGATGACCAATATGAAAATGTTCTATCCAATGGCTAATATTACATTTTGGTTTTTGGGTCTACTTAAAACCTAAAAATGACTACCAGATGTATCAACACATCCATTATAGACTTGACAACTTAGGGATATCTAGAGGAGAAAAAAAGGATAAAGGGATAAACTAACATTGTCGGTGGATCTTGGAGGAGTTTGATGTTGATAATGATAGGAACTTCTCTACATCTTATTTACATCATCTCATTAATCTCTTCTCCCATTTAGTGTAGAATTTCTTGTTTTACATACTCTGATTTTTTTATGATACCATGATGGACATGTACGACTAATTTTCCATAATCTCTAAGAATATAAAGTATTTTTATGCACATATAATTGTCATTATTTTTGTATGTTGTCATTTTTATCTGGAAAAATGTTTAAATTTGACATGTTCAGAATTTAATTTTTAAATTTGACACAAAATATGATAATAATATACATGATTATGCATAAAAAGAGAAAATTTGATGCATAAGTGATTGATCCCTAAGTTGGTGAAATATGAAGAAAAAAAATATTCAATTAAGTAAAATTAGAAAAGAGAACATTTGATAATGACAATTATGTGTGCATTTTGTTTTTAGTTAGTAGTAGTATCAAGAACCCAATTTCTTGAGTTTGACATTCACAACTCAAAACTTTGTTATTACTTTTGACATGTACACTTGCATTGTACATGTACCTCTTGCCATCGTTGCGGAAATGGAAACCACCAACACTTGAAGTGATAGATCCGACTACTCTAGGATGCATTTTTAGTTTTCTTTTTGAATTTAATCACAACATCTTGTTATTAGAAATTAATTGATATATCTTGTTTTTCATAATTTTCATACTTTTGATTTGCAAAAAAATCTTTATCTTATTCTTATACTAGTTTATGATTTGTACTCATTCCACTGATTAGGATAATCAATCTCCACCATCTAGAGATAGTGAGTGGATTCTTGAATAGGAAAATGAACTTCTAGCTGCATCTGCAAAACTAATTCAGACTGCACCGCTACCACCAAAAAAAGAACTTGTAATCATGTCTAATCATGGAGATAATATAATGGGTTCCAATGATGAGTATACAATATGGGAAAGGACCAAGGCATAAAAAATCATAGCACAATTGGGTCTAATCAAGTGACATGCACTGAATATGGGAAGTTACAAGATAGATCCAAGCATGGTGTCTTTGGTGAGATCTTAGGTGTCTCATGGACACACACATGAGGATCTGATTCAACATATCAATTGTTTTGTGAATATGTGATAGTTCAAAGATTGATAGGGTTCTAGCCACAGTCATTTATTTGAAGTTTCTTCCCTTTTTACTATTAGACATGGTCAACACATGGTTTCACAATCTGGGTCCATAATCTATTGAGGCATGGGATGAAATGTTAGACATGTTCTTTAAGTAATATTTTACACCATAGAAAACCACTAGCTAGTGGGGAAATACATAACTTCAAGTATCAACCTAATGAACCATATTTAGTGGCATGGGCGTTCTACCGGGATACATCCTTACCAAGGAACAACCTTTTTGACCAAGGGAAAATTTTCTACTATGGTGTACATAAGGGTGAGAGGATTACACTTTATAGTGAAAGTGTTGGGTTTCTCCTAAACAATAGAGCAAAGAAGTGTCAAGAAATTTAAGGAACATGTGCAAGAATCACCCTTGGATAAATGATTTTGAGAATACAAGGACAACCAAGAGTGATATGGAAGTATGGGACACAAAGGAGTTCAAGTCACAAGCCATCTCATAAAATTGTTGGGAGAAATGAACTCTAAAATTCATGGAATTTTGTCTCTTTGACTCCAAGATGAACTAGAAACCCTGACCCTAGCCATCCTATATAAAGGTGGGTTGTCTAGTCTTTCAAAGATACAACAATCTCTTTGACAAGAGTTGTCCTCTCTAGTTTTGGTAACCAAGAGAGCTTGAGTAAGTCCTACCCGTAGAAGGGAGGGACAACAAGCGAGAGACAACATGGGAGAGTGAATCAACCCTGGCTGGTTGACGTTCAAAGAGACAACTCCTTCTTGTTGGCTGTAGTAGTACAACATGGAGTTTGCACTGGTCTGTGTGACTACTCTAGAGGCGAGGAGGCTTTTTCCACCTTCTAGGAGGACGTAGTCAACCACAGTCTGTGGTGATCAACTAGGAGGTCGACGACGATAGTTGTCTAAGTGCGACTTGAGAAAGAGGCACACTGCAGGAAGTATTGTCGTTGGACTTGCTCTAGGTCCATGTATCTGTCTTACTACCCTCATTCCTAGATACATTGTTGTTGAAACAATATTCTAGTTATGTAATCATGAATTAAATTTTTGTTCTGTTGCCTTATATGTTGCTCCAATCTCCCAATAGTGGTATCAGAATCACATCAATTCACAATAAATCTAGATTTAAATCAATATGATTGGATTTATTTTATTGCATGTGATGGGAATGTTAAATGATTAATGTGCATATTCAATAAAATACCACATACTACACACACACACAGACAAACACACACAGTCAATACATGTCGCCCTAAAAGTGTTTTTTTTGTGGATGTAAGCATGGTTATGGCCCAAAACCCCTATGTATTGTGTGCTTGGTTGTTTGGTTTATTTCCTATTGTTATTCGCTTTGCATATCAGGCCCCTCCCCTCCTTTCCATATGTGAATCAGTGCTCCTCTTCCTATTTTTCCCCGTTTACAATGAAATATGAATTAGGATAGTGATGTGAATATTAAATGATTGATGTGCATATTCAATTAAATACCAATGAAGATCAAATTTTTCATGTGGCTTACGGGTCGTAATGCCATTCTTACTAACTGTAGAAAAGTCTCCCGTAAGTTCACCATGGATGCGTGCTACCCAGTTTGCGAGGGGAGTGACGAAACCATTCTACATGCCCTAAGGGACTGCCCGAAAGCGATGTATGTCTGGAAGAAACTCATCGATAGACAAAAATGGACAACATTCTTTACAAAAACTGATCTCTGGAAATGGTTGATGATGAACATCAAGAAAGATAGTCTGGGAGGTGTGGTCTTCATGTTTGGATGCTGGCATGTGTGGAAGAGTAGAAACCTGGAAGTATTTGAAAAGAAAAAAAAGCAACCAAGTAAGCTAATTGTCTATCTTATCCAAAAGGAGGTCGCCCTCAATGCTATGGCACAGACACCGGAAACAACTGAAGGAACAAAGCTGAGTAGAGGACATATGAGGTGGAAGAAACCGGAGCTAGGGAGTTTAAAGTTTAACACAGATGCAACTTTCAACAACAAAGACTCCTTGTCAATGATTGCTATTGTTGGGAGGGACAATGAGGGCAGATGGAGAGGGGGATGGACAATGAAGATCAGGGCCACAAATGTTTTAGAAGCCAAAGTTCGTGCCATTGAATTAGCTACTGATATAGGTAGCAAACTGAATATTGAAAGACTGCCGATTGAGACTGATTCTAAAGGAGCCAAAGAGGTTGTAGGGAAAGATGTTGGAAAAAACCCTAAACTAGCAAAATGGTTGGGAAGAATTAGAGGAAGATGGAGGAATCAATGGCAGTGTAGGAATATCCACAGAGAAGGAAACATAGCAGCGGATAGGTTGGCCAAGCTGCACCAAAAAACCCAAGGGGAGTTCTATAATTATAGAACCCCTCCCCAAACTTTAGCTGATATCATCCTTAGAGAGTCATGTAATGGTAGTAGTACTACCACATTTCCATTTAACAATTCCTTGTCAATTTGTAATTTGAATTTGAATTTACTTGCATGAGAGGGGCGAGATGAATAAAAACCCTCTGACTTACCCAAAAAAAAAATACCACATACTACACACGCACAGACAAACACACACATAATCAATACACGTCGCCCTAAAAGTTTTTTTTGGTGGATGTAAGCATGGTTATGACCCAAAACCCCTATGTATCGTGTGGTTGGTTGTTTGGTTTATTTCCTATTGTTATTTGCTTTGCATATTGGGCCCCTCCCCTCCTTTCCATATGTGAATTAATGTTCTTCTTCCTATTTTTCCCCGTTTATAATGAAATATGAATTAGGATAGTTTTACTTTATCTTTCGTCGTGAGAAGGCATTGCACCAGATGAATTGATAGGCTCAGATGTTGAACCAATTGACTGGAGTATTGAGGAGGCCATACGATAGGAGGAACTAATAAAATGGTAGCCCAACTGATCGGATGTAGGACTCTAGACATTGCTTGAACTAGAAACCAGACAATTGATTCAAAAGACCAACCGATCGACCGGGAGGCCAGTCTATTGGTTCAAGAGTTGGACTAATCGATCCAGACTGGTTGCAACACATATTCTTGATATACATGTTGTACATATGATGTGGACTTTAGGTGGTAGAAATTCTTTGTAGCTCCAAGAAAATGCATTAGTATGGATATAACCATCGCTTGTATTTTTTATTGCACATCTTTCATTTATAGTTATAGCATGTATATGATTCATATTATAAGTATGTGGTGATTGGTTATCTATATGTACTTATATATTATCCCTCAATAAATATTAAGTTTTTGATTATTTCCATAAGCAACACACATGAAAATCTTGATCGACCAAGTGTGGGCACACCCTAGCATGGTGCATTGTATATCTTATAGAAGTGTGATGGTAGATATGTGGATCTACCCTAGCAGGGTGCATATTCTACTGTGTTGTCTTATGGACATGCTTAACTAGGTGACCTTAATAGTATTAAGTGCCTAGAATCATAGATATTGACTATGACAAGGAGTTGTGTGTACCATCTATCCAAGAATTACATGAGATGCAATTGGCAAATTTTTTTGACCTTAATAATTGGTTATGATCTCCAATGTTTGTTGGTTATTAACTTAATTAATTTGGATTTTGCCTCACCACAAGATTTTTGACTGCAATCTTCTAAATTGGTAGTGAGGGCTATCAATTTGAACAAAATAATGGGATCAATAATTAATTAAACACCTAATTAATATCCTCAAACTTATCAAATCAAATAAAAAGTATTTTGACCAAAGTTGCAAATATATTTTGTAGAAACAAATGACAAACAAATAACTATTGTGATTAGTTCTTAAGAAGGACTAAATATGACAAACTTCCATGATTGGTTTTGGACTTTGAGAAGAGTTCTCAATGATGATCATAAGCTCTATGTCCTGGATATACCAGTGCCAGAGGAACCTCCTCTTGATGCACCTAGGGTTGAGGTGTATGCTTATTGGAAGCATGCCAATGGTGACTTAGACATTAAGCAGCTTATGATGAGTTGTACAAACTATGAGTTGCATAAGCAACATGAAAGTAAGGACATTCTTGAGATGGTAACACATCTTAAGAATCATGTAAAGCAAGAAAGGTATAATGTCTCTAAAGTGCTATTTGAGTGCAAATGACAGAGGAAGACCCAGTAGAGTCCCATGTGCTAAATATGATTTGGAATGTGGAACATATAGAGAGACTAGGATTTCCTTTAGGTCAACACTTGGCCACAAATATGATTCTACAATCTTTGCTTAAATCATATAGCCAGTTTATTGAGTGTTACTACTTGAGTAACTTGGCCAAACTGCTTTCAAAATTACTTGGCAGGTTGATAAATGCCAAAGAAAGAATGAAGAAGGACAAACATGTGATGATGATAAGCAGAGTTAGGTCCAATGATAAAGGTAAGTCCAAGATGAATTTTGAGGCTAAGTTGAAGTCCACGTCTTCTGCACTCAAAATGAGGACAATGGTAAGTGCAAAAGGAATTTGTCCTTTTCACTTAAAGAATCTAAGGAAGAAGAAGAAGGAGATAGAGATCTCCACTTAAGGTCTAGAAAATAAGTAATCTAGAACTTTATAGAGCAAAGGTTGCTGGAACTACAGTTGGATATATCATTCAACCTGTTGGGCATGTAATAGAATTTATGAATTTTCTATTATGAACCTGCCATTTATGAAAACATGATGTATCTTGTATGGAAAAGAATATTATGAATAGATTAATGTTTCATTTTAAAAGATGATATATTATATGGCAATGATCTATGTCACACAATCTATACTTGATAGTTGTAGAGACAAATGTGTATGACACATATACTACATGCCTTGATGACTCAAATAATGAATACCTAGAACATTGTCATCTATAGTGCACAAATGAGAAATGCATTTCTAGAATCCATAATGATGGTTATCTAGACTCTTTTAGTTATTGAACTAATAGAGACATGCAAGACTTATTCATTGGGCAATATGACAAAAGCATCTTCACTAGATGTAGTGGGAGAGATACTATTATATTAGGGCTCATACATACTGATGTATATAGACCTTTTAAATAAATGCTAGAGGAGGTTAATAGTACCTCATTATATTACTTATGATCTCAGTAGATAGGATAGATTGTATTTAATGAAATATAGGTCTAAATCTCTTGAAGTGTTCAAGGAGAGCATGAATGAAGTATGTAACTGGCTTGGTAAAAGTATTAAGACACTTCGTATGATCAATGTTGAAATATTTTAAACCAAGAGTTTGAGGAACTTCTAGGAGACTGTAATAGTGAATCACAATGAACTCCACCAGAAACATATTGATGTGTCACAAAGAAGGAATCACGCCCTATTAGTTATGGTGCAATTATCAATAAAATCTATCTGACCTTCCAATTTTCTTTTTGTGAACATGCTTTACACTAAACAATACATTGTCTAAAATGGTTCAAAAGACACCATAAGAGTATGACATGGGAGGTGTCCTGATATGTCTTTTATAAGGATTAGGATTGAGAGTTTTTGTAAGAAAATAGTTTCTCAAAAAGCTTTATCCACAAATAATATAAATGTTATTCTGCTGAATACTACTTTTGTATTCCAATGCAATAACAAAAGTGTTTGTTGATAGGATAGTTGTATCCAAGAAGGAATTTAATTATAAAGGAATTAGTGGGAGAAAAGTAGAACTTGAAAAGTTCAAGACCAACAAGAAAACATTGAACCTAAAGAGGTACAATAGGAACAAAGAGAATCGCAAATTATTCTAGAATCTCAAGTTCCTTATGTAACACAAAGCCTCATAGTTCTAGTAGAGCGTGCCTTGATTTTGAAATATTATGATGTCATAAAACTTCAAAAGGTGGTGTGTTGGTCATAAGATGATGATACAACGACCTATATAGAATCTATTAAGGCACAAAAATCTAAGAAATGTCTAGAGGCCCTGGGATCAAAGATGGACTCCATGTACACCAACAAGGTATGACCTTGGTGGAACCGCTTGAAGGGGTAAAACCCATAGGGTGCAATTGGGTCTTCAAGAAGAAGGCCAACATGGATGGTAGTGTACAAACCTATAAGAGTAGATTGGTTGAAAAGGGTTTCAGTCTAGTTCAATGTGTTTAACATGATGAAATCTATTCACTAGTTACCATGGATAAATCCATTAGGATCATGCTTGCTATTGCATCTTATTACGACAATGAGATTTGGCATATGGATGTTAAAACCACATTCCTCTATGGGAATAATTATGAGGATGTATGTGTGACACAGCTTAAAGGTTTTATAAGTTCATTAAATCAAATAAAGTTTTTAAGCTACAAAGGTCAATCGATAGATTAAAGCAAGCATCTCAGAGCTGGAATCTTTGATTTCAAAAGATAGTCAAACAATTTGACTTCAGTGAAAACCAATATGAAATCTATAATTACAAAAGATTTAGTGGGAGCATATATATATTCCACATAATGATGAGGAATAACATCCTTATACTAAATGTTAAAACATGGCAAGGAAGTACCTTCTCTATGAGGAGTTTAGGCAAAACATCCTATTTGATAGGAATTGAGATCTATAGAGATAGATCTAGAAAGCTTCTTATTCGACGAAAGAGCACATACATTGGCAAGATGCTAAAGGGGTTCACATGAAAGACTCAATGAGAGATATCTTGGCCATGTTTCATGGAGTTAGTCTCCCAGGAGTCTAGTGTCTCGGTTCTTGTGAAGAACAATGAAAACATGAGTGAGATTACATATGAATTTGCAATTAGATCCATCATGTATGCAATGTAATGTACTCATCCCATTATCTCATATGCATTAGACATGATGAGTGGTCATTTGTCAGATCATAGTGAAAGTCACTGGACTTCCATAAGTACTTGAGAAGCACTAAAAGGATTGGTTCCTTGGTTATGGTAATGATGAGGAGTTGGGTGTAAAGGGTTACACCAATGCAATCTTCCAAAATGACAAAGTAGATTACAATATGAAATGTTGTGTTTGACCTTAAAATAGAAATGTAAGTTGGAAAAGTTCCAAGAAAGAGACAGTTGTTAATTATACAATTGAAGTTGAGTATCTTTGTGTTATGTGAATAGCAAAGGATATTATTGTATGGATCAAGAAGTTCCTATAGATGAACTTGTGGGAGGTTCCAAACTGTTAATTACACAGTAGAAATAGTGTGAAAATAAGAGCTATTGGATAGTCTAGGAATTTTAGATAGCATACAACAACACTTCCTTCTCAAACGAGAGGTCATACAACAAGAAGATGTGAAAACTTGCAAAATACCGACTAGAAGCAAGTGTTGCTAACCCACTACAAAAGCACCAGCATAGCAGAAACATGATGGACACGTTAAGATCACTTGTAATAAGATTTGTAAGTGATTGACTTTAAGTGCAAGTGGGTGTTTGTTGGTATGTATGCCCATATATCCAATCATATGATGATTGTAATGGAATCATATACTTGATTTGATAATGATAAAGGTAATTCTGTCTATCATGTTTGCCTCAATCATGAGATGATGAAACAAATATAATATATGTCTAAAGAATGATGTTACTCAATGACATATGTCTTTAGGTTGAGGACATGAACAATGAGATCATAAGTAAGATAAGAGTACATGCATTATAGTTATGTCCCTAGTTGAATATTAATGTGGAAGAAAAATAAACAATAGTAATACATAATACTAGAGTGTTTGTTGACTGATGACATAGTCTTATTAGTCATGATATGTGATATCAAGTCAAACACATAGATACATGTTACAGAACAGTGTATCAGACAGATCCACCATGAAAGTGATACATGGAAACCATGGAATTGTAATTAGAATTATCTCTCATAGTGATAGTGGTTATTGTGGTTCTTAGACCTAAAGTCACTCTAGTCATCGCATGTCACTCAACGTATTCTGACATCATCCAACGTGACCTTGAATAAGGGTTACTATAAAGGTGGTAATCAGGTATGCTATGACACATGGGGATTGAGTGTGAGTGATGTAGATGGGATATGTCCCTCCTATAGGAGATTGATATCATAGACACTTGATAAGTAAGATTGAAAATCATATGACCATACTCATATGACTCAATATGTGATATTTGAGCTCACATGCATGTGGGACAATCTGTTCTACTGCAAGGAATATGGATTGAATGTTGAGAGGATTAAGATTTCATGCCTCAAGTTCTATCCAAATATCAGAGACAAAGGAACTACACATTCACTGTAACACTGATCATGGATTGTAGGTTGAAGTTTTTCTCTAAATTCCCAATTACTTGGGTAGTAATGATGTGTTTCTAGACACCACACATTGCTTGTAATGTCATAAGTTAGTTATGGACATTCGCTGACAATATAATTTGGGACCTATAGGTTAATATGCATAGGATGCACCTGGAAAAGGAGTTTACTTGTGAATAAGGTTTAAATTGATTACTAAAGTGTTTAGGCTTTTAATTTGAACAACATTGGTTGTATATTGACTGAGCAAGAAAATGAAACGCCCATTTCACAAGTGAAATGACCATTTCATGAAATGCAACAACCATTTAAAAAGTGAGACAACTGGTTCTATCTGGGTCGCCGAGTTCAATGATCAATATGATTGGATCAAGGATTGATTATGATGTCATGTTGTGCATTAATAGAATAATGAATTCCAATGTGATTGAAAATAAGAAAGCTAGTGAACTGACCGGTTCAAGGGTTGAACTGACTAGTTCACCTATGAACCGATTGGTTCAACAGTGAACCAAATGGTTCACTATTCATAGATTTCACAAAATTCATGAAATTTTGTCTCTTTGAATCCAAAATTAATTGGACACCCTAACTCTGTCCATTCTATATAAAGTAGGGATGCCTAGGTTTTTATAAACACAACAATTTCTCTGATAGTTTAGAATTGGAGCAATGCAAACCGAAGGGGTGTGAGGGGGAGTCGAAGGGGATGGTGGTGGTGGTAACCATCATGAAGGCACTAGAGAACAGAGGAGAATCTGGCATGGAGGAGATAACTCTAACACTGATGAAGCAGTAGAACAATGGAAGAATGAGGATAGTACCTCCCTGACCGCCGGAATGCAAACGGAAGGAGGAGTAAAGTTTTCTATTCCCCTCACGGGACTGGAGTTTCAATTCGCCGGCATGAGGAGGAACCCAAACATTGGCGGAGGAACATGCGAGAGGAGAAAGAAAGGGGACACAGGAGGAGAGAACCAAGTGATCCTATACAAACAGGTCCATCAAGTACGTTACGAGGAGACCGGGGAACAGACACAGCAACCACAATATTACAGTGTCGCCACTAGTGGTAATGGCACATAGCACTTCAAATCTTACAACGCGACTATTGGCAGAGCAGATACACATACTCGAACCCAAGGAAAAGATGATACATATTTATTGGAGAAACTCTATGAATACCGGTTGGAAGACTCGGCGATCAAGTTGACAATGACGGAAGGAGCGTCGGCCATATTCATAGAACCAAAAGCGGAAAGGGACTTGGCCAGGCCATGGTGCTACGCAGTTGTCACTAGACTCCTAGGCACCGACATCAGGTACATGACGATGAGGGATCGTATAAAGCTGCTATGGAACCCTAAGGGAAGGTTCAACATGTACGATCTTGACAAAGGTCACTATGTGGTTCAACTGTTGTGTAAGCAAGATTATGAAACAGCCATGACCAGAGGCCCTTAGAAGATCTTCAGATGTTGCCTCGCGGTTTGGGATTGGAACACCTCCTTCAAACTGACCGATGACATGCCGCAATACGTCATCTCTTGGGTGAGGATCTTAGACCTTCCTTTACATCTTTATGTGTTGACACTATTCGAGTACATAGGACTTTCTATTGGTCACCTTATCAAGATAGACAACCATACGGTGCTCTGAACAAGAAGCAAGTTTGCAAGACTGGTGATTGAAATAGACACTACCAAGCCACTCAGCCCGATCATCCTGATCAATGGTGTTGAATACACGGTTGAATATGAGGTCATGCCGGAGATGTGCTCCTACTGCGGCAAGAATGGGCACAACGACCAACAATGTAGACATAAACAATCGGCCGAGGAAGAAGCTGCAGCGATGAACCAGGCGGTGGAAAAGACAAATGTAACAAAAGGATCCCAGGTAGGGTGGCAACAGCAAAAGCACAAAAATGCTCGACACAGAAAGGAAAACAGACAAACGAAGCAAGGTGAGAGGCCTCAACAATTGAACACTATGACCAATAGATATGAGGGCCTAGAACAACTGGATACTCAGGATCGGGTAGGAACCTTCACTACAAACCCTGAAGCAGAACAAGGGGGCCGAGAAAACTAGGAGACAAGGGAAGATAAACATGTGAAGCAATGGAGACCAAAGAAGACCTCAAATACAGCGGACGAGAAGTGGGAAGATCTGAGGAACATCATCAACAATCAGAAGAAGAGCGGCACGACTCAAATAATAAGCACCGAACAAGAACACTTGGCGGTGAACCCAGGAGTCAATGAAGTTATCATGATACAAGACGAGGACCATGTGGGCATGTGCAACGAGGAAAACCGGGAGAAGAATGCAACTGACAGTTCAGGCTGCACTACAACAAACAATATGATCCATGATTTACACAAAACAAACATAGTGGATAGGACGAACCTCACTGATAAGGAGATCATCATGGAAGAGGGCACCTCAAATGGGGAAGCCGCTGAGGGTGACATCGACAAATGCACCTCCAACCCTGCACTGTAATCTTCACCATTATCGCCAGGGAGAAAGATCAAAGGGGGAAGCTAAAGACAAAACCTAGAGCAGCCCCCCCCCATATGAACACAGAAGGAAAAGCCCACATACGGCAATCCAAACAAACACAACAATGGAGGAGGAGGTCACTATGGAAGTTGTCGAGGGTGATGTGTCTAAATTAGGGGGACAACACGCGTAGGCACCCCTACCCACCTTTCTACCTCTAAAATGTCAAGTATCCTCTACTGGAATGTGAGGGGGATTGGAAGTGAAGTGAGAGTTTGTGCATTAAAGGAACTCATGGTGATTCACAAACCAAAGGTAGTCTCCATTCTGGAATCACGTATTAGCACAAATAACGGCTTAAAAATAATCCAAATGTTGGGGTTCTCTAACTCCTTTCGAGTGGAGGTGAGGGGATACTCCGGTGGGATATGGGTTTGCTGGAATGCAGCTCAATGTACAGTCAGGGTCATCAATTACCACAGACAATTCGTGTCCTACAAAATCGATGAGGAATGTGTGGTAACCTTTGTGTATGCAAGCCCCCAGGGTTATATAAGGAACCTCCTTTGGAATCATATCGCCCAATTGGGCCACCAATTCATAGGTGCATAGATGGCGATCAGAGATTTCAACACCATCACTGACCCCAGTTAATGAAGTGGTCATGGCTACTTCAATAGTGCAGAAGCAGCGACATTCCAAAACATCCTCATGGAAGCAGATCTGAGCGATTTGGGTTTCTCAGGAATGTGTTTCACTTTCAGGCATGGCCTCCAACAAAAAAGACTTTCCAGAGCGGTGGCTAACAGTAGATTCATCAGTGACTTCCCTACTGCCAACATCCTACATCTGCCCAGAATGGGCTCTGATCACTGCCCACTGCTGGTGAGTCTGATACCGGGAGACCATCACCAAAAATGTTTCATAACTCGCACGTCCTAGGAGGAC
Source organism: Alisma plantago-aquatica (assembly GCA_963693085.1). NCBI lineage: Eukaryota > Viridiplantae > Streptophyta > Magnoliopsida > Alismatales > Alismataceae > Alisma > Alisma plantago-aquatica. The sequence continues at coordinate 954,088,157 of OY856410.1, read as the reverse complement.
ACCGAGGGTTTTGGGTTGATGCTCAGGAACAACTAGAATGTAGGCCTGACATTGAAGGATGCTCTCAAAGCGGCACAGAATAGTATAGCCAATTGGGACATTAAATCGAGAAAGGATAAGAGGAGAAGGAAAGACCGTTTAATCAGAAACATCAACAACCTCCTAATAGAATTGGCCGAATAGTACAATGAGATCTCTGATGCTCTCTGTGCGATCTTTCAATCCAAACTGGATGACATTCTAAGAGCAGAAGAGGAGGACCTAAAGCATAGAAGTCATATTACTTGGTTGAGAGACGGAGATCACAACTCTAGATACTATCATAACTTTGTCAAATAGAGTCGTCGAAGGATGACTATCACAACTCTAAAGAACCAAGAGGGTTAATGGGTCACCGGCGATGAGCACCTAATGGAGTTGGTTACCTACCACTTCCAAAAGGTGTTCATAGATGTGCCGCAAAGATCCTCCCATGACTACACCTCCTATCTGGGTTATTTCAAATCACTCTATGTTGATCAAATCATTGTGATTGGTGTCTGACCAACAAAGGAGGAGATTCATTCTGTCATCATGATGTTGGACCTGACAAAGGCACCTAGCCCTAACGGTGTCAACGGGACCTTCATTCAGAAAAATTGGGATGTCGTCAGACCATCCATATTCAATACAGTCCGTGAAGCACTGACCACTGGCAAGGCTCCCGATGAGATATGCAACTCGACGCTAGTGCTGATCCCCAAGATCACCACACCGATCAAATGTGAGAACTTAAGATCAATTTCTCTGAACAACATCGAGTTGAAGATCATCTCCAAGGTTGTGGTCGAACGAATGAAGCCCCACATTGCAAAGTGGGTGTACCAGACCCAGACCAACTTCATCCCTGGACGACGCATCACAGACAGCATAGTTGTGGTCCAGGAGGCCATCCACACCATGAAACGCAAGAAAGGTGCACAGGTAATGGCGATCAAAATAGACCTCACTAAAGCCTGTGATCAAATGGAGTGGGGCTTCATGAAGGACACACTTAACAGAATCTGCATACCTTCAAACATCATCAGTTATATCATGTCCTCGATCACCGGCGGTGAAACAAGCATAGCCTAGAATGGAAAGATGAGCCCACCCTTCAAGGCCACGAGAGGGCTCAGTCTGGGCGATCAATTATCGCCCTATCATTTCATCTTGTGCCTCGAGTGGCTGAGCCAACTGATACAGCAGAAGGTTGGCGACGGTGTCTGGGCACCGATCCAACTGGGTAGGAGAGGACCTAAGCTTTCCCATATATGCTATGCTGACGACTTGATCCTTTTCACCCAAGCAAGCATGCAGCAAATGAGGACCATCAAGGATTGCTTATGTACCTTTGGCATGGCATCTGGTCAATCTGTATCGGTAGAGAAAACAAGAATCTTCTTCTCCAAAAGTGTCAATAGGAACCTGCACAGAAGAATCACCAACATTAGCGGCTTCCAAAGCACCAGTGATCTTGGTCGATATCTTAGAGTACCAATTATCTACAACATAGTGGACAAGATGACATACAGTGACATCTTGCAAAGGGTCAAAAGAAGAATCACGGCCTAGTCTGCCAAGAGCCTCTCACTCACAGGTAGGATTTGCCTTGCCAGAACAACACTGGACGCTATCCCGACCTACAAAATGCAGACCGCAGTCCTCCCAGTTCAGCTCTTCGACATAATTGATGGAAGCATCTATCAGTTCATCTGTGGTGGAAACAACAAGAGCCATCCTCTTGCTTTGGTCGCCTGGGACAAGGTTACCTACCACAAAAGCAATGGTGGAATTGGTTTGAAGACAATGAGAGATTGGAATCTGGCACTGATATATAAACACACTTGGGAGCTAATGAACAACAGGAAATCCCTGTAGAACACCAACATGGATCAGCGATACCTGAATCATCGAACCAGCAAACACTCCAATCAATCCCTCATGGGGAAAGCTGTTCTCAGGGGCAAAGAATTCATCGAGGAGAACTCCTATCTTCTGCCTATGAACGGCAACAACACATATGCCTGGTCCGATCGATGGCTGAGGAACAGCTGCATACTGAAAGAGCACGCAATTAGACCCATCCCTAATGACCTCGGTGACTTAAAAATGGCCAGCATAGTAAATCTGAATGGTAACTAGGACATGGGATTCCTGTAACATTGGTTGTCCAATGTGTTGGCTCAGGAGGTGAAAGACATGAAACCTCCGGCCGAAGAAGATGGTGATGACCTCAGAATCTAGATGCACACCCAAAATGGCAACTACACGACGAATTTGGCTTATATGATTCTGAGAGAGGGAAAGGGAATCAAGGTGCCCAGAAAATGGAAGTCCCTATGGAATTTGAATCTATCAGCAAGGATCAAAACCTTTGGCTGCCTCTTGTTGCATGAAGCTATACTAACTAACATCAAAAGAGTCCAATGAAGGATCACTAGTGATGGTCGTTGTCCCAGGTGTTCTGACCATGATGAAACCCTACTTAATGCCATGAGGGACTGCAGTGTATCTAGAGATGTTTGGGCTGAAATTTTGACTGGTAACCCTCACAACGACTTCTACAACATCATGGATGCCAAATTGTGGATCAATGGACAACTCCAACTCGATGAGGACAGCACAAACAGGTTCTTGATCTCATGTTGGCATATCTGGAATGCTAGGAACATATTTATCTTTGATAAAGAGGCAACTCATATGATGTCGATGGCCAGACGTATCAAGAGGGAGACCGATTACTAAAAGCAAGCATGGCAGAAGCTCCCAAACTGTCTAACTCCCAACTCGTCGGAAATGATGACTATCACATGGACAAAGCCAGAAGAAGGCATAGTAAAATTCAACGTCGATGCCCCCATGAGCGGTGGAACCACCTGCAGTGTCGTCGTGGCCAAGGATGATCAAGGGCTATGGATGGGAGAAGTACCATTGCTAGTCACCACCAAGGATGTCGCCAAAGCTGAGCTAGAAGCGATGGGGCTTGCCCTAGAGATCGCCGTAGTGAACAACCTCAGTTCAATCTGCGTCGAGTCGGATTCACAGATAGTTGTTCTCATGATCAAGGAAGAGGCTTCTGCTAACCAAGATATGCTAAAACTATCTACAGGATCCAGTGCCTTATGCGATCAAATTTGGAGGTGAAGCATATTCATAGAGATGGAAATATGGTAGCAGACATGTTGGCAAAAAACAACACTAAAAACACTCAGAGGTACACTATGTACCCTCAACCCCCCGGGGTCTTGTTAAACTTACTAAGATTGGATTTATGTAATGGTAGTAGTACTACCATGTTTCTTTACCCTCATTTAATTAGTGATTGTAGCCTCCAGTTGAATTTTGCTTGCATGGGGAGGGCAGGATGAATAAGATTGCCTCCCAACTTCACATTAAAAAAAAACAATTTCTATGAAAAGAGTTGTCCTCTCTAGTTGAGGTAGCCAAGAGATCTTGAGCAAGTCCTACCCATGAAAGGGAGGGATAATGATAACCTCCCATTTTGTGATGTTATCTTACTAGTTTTTCTTAGTTTTCCATACTCTTTCTTAGATGAATTAGATTAAATACTTAACTTTATAGCTTTATTGTAAATATACCAATAGACTGATATTTCTCTTTTCTTCTTACAGATAAACCCAAAAAAATTACAAAAAGTATCAACCAAAATGGTCCCAAGACCGAGTGAAGGCCTATCGGTCTCAAGACCGAGTGAAGGCCTATCGGTCCCAAGACCAAGTAAAGACTCATTGGTCCCAAGATCGAATGGACCCAAATTGTCCCAAGACTAGATGAAGATCCATCAGTCCCAAGACCGAGTGAAGGTCCAACCAATCTCAAGACCGAGAGGACAATAGCAGTCTCCAAAGTGTGAAGAGACTACTAGTCCCAAGACCACAAAGACCCAACCGGTCTCTAAGACTGTGAGGATTCTTAACGGTCTCAAGACTGTGATGACTCAATCGGTCTCCAAGACCCTGAGGGTGCTCAATAGTCTCAAGACCGTGAAGACCCAACTGGTCCCCCAAGACCATGAGGATGCTTAATGGTCTCAAGACTGTGAAGACCCAAAAGTTCTCAAGACCATTCAAGATCCTTGGATCCTATAAATATGACTCAAGGGGTCCTCATTCAGTATCGACTCTTAGATGCCCAAAGGCTGCCTCATTTGTTCCAGAGTTGTTTCATCCTTCATCCTTCACCCCAAGGCTTCCGGTCTAAGATCCATACTCCATCCATAAGCCTACTTTCTCTCTCATCGACATAGAAGGTGGGGAGTGAAGGATTCATCACCAAAGCAACCACGTAGTGTGAAGATAGTTGTTCTCCACTCCAAGGGGTCAACCTTTCTCCCTCCTATGTGGAGATGATGTTTTCCTTCTCTTCTCTTGTCTCCTTCTTTGTTCTTTCCATGAGCAAGTAGTTCCCTACACTAGGGTGTGGGGAGTAGCCCCGCTACCCATGTTTTCATTTCATGCATTGTAATTCATGAGTTTGCAATAGAGAAACACTAACTTTTCAGTTCAACATCAATCGTTTAATGAATGCTAGTTGTTTGAACACCAACTTGTGTTACCTATTATCTGCTAATACGAATTATCTACGTTTGTGCTTTTAGATTCGATTATCAATTGTATGTTGGTTCTTGATGTATGTAGTCACCATATATCTGTTTTGGTATCTAGGAGTGCTTTTCAAGGAGTGGAGTAAACTCACCTCCATCATTGTACTTTCATACTATGAAATGGAATCAGTTGACGTATGGAAGTACAACTTTGACAGGTCAAGGAACACACTTTGTGAAGGGAGTGATGCAAAGTAAGTGACCATTCATTCGGGGATGGCTAGCATTGCAATACTTCCACATTTCTCGTAGTTGGCTATTCAAAAGAAAGCTAAGTCTACAAAGATACTAACTGATTAGACCCTTTTTGCAAGCCATGTTATTATGATGTATGTTATGATTCATGTGTGGTGGTGGTGAAACTCGATCGCATCCTAGTGGTTTCCAAATATTGTTTACAACCTTAATTTTACTTTCCTGCCATTTAATTTACATTTGCATTTTAGATTAATCATCAACCCAACTCTTCGATCTAAATATCAACTCTTAAGTAGATAAATAGAATTATAATGTTTTCCATCTTGTTAGCCCTTAACAAGGTCGTTGTCTCGTGGATTCGACCCTCAACTGTACTATGATAAGACTTCCACGTACCTTAGCGTATGTGGGTGGAGATCTTATTATAGCAAACACAAGGCTAAACTTAGAGACTTACTATCTCTAGGATTTTTAGTGGTGCACGCAACTTCACGCGAGTGGAGGCTCCATCAAAAATTGGCGTCGTTTCCAGGGACAACGGAACATTTTAATTTCATTTATAAACTTGCTAGTTGATTAGGATTTTACATTTTACCTTGATAACTACTTCATATCTTTTTGATTCCATCATCTTTCCACTATCTAAAGCGTGATTTTTCTTCTACTCAGGTAGAAAACGTGTATGCCAACTTCACATAACCGCGGATTCTCCCCTAATCCAGAGTAGGACTCTGAGGTAGAACGAAACTTCCACTGACGCATCAGACACAACCGCCAACAAGCTAGACAGATGGCTGAAGAACAACGCCAAGCTGTATTGAACTAGAGAGAGTCAATGCAGCTATAGCAGCTCAAAGAGTGCAACTCATCATTGATACACGAGCTCAAGTCCAAGCTGAAGAGCAAGCTCGCATCCAAGCTGAAAATGAGCAGCCACAGCAGCTGCTTAGTTATTGATAAGGAACAAGCAGCTTCGAGACTACATTGTTCCTAAGAATTATGAGGATAATCACCCAATTTAGCCACCACTCATTAACGCTCCCAACTTCAAAATTCAAACATAATGGATCCAAATCATGCAAGGCATCTCGTTCTCTGGAAGCACTGGAGATTATTACATGGACCATCTGAAGTGAGTCAAGGCACTCTGTCGATTGGTACCACAAGTCGAAGCTACATTCGATGCAATTATGCTCTGACTTTTCAACTTCACTCTGTCTGGAAAGGCACTGAGTTGGTATAACTCATTAGATGGAGATCCAATCACCACCTGGGCTCCCTTGGAAGAATTTTTTTAGAGAAATTCTTTCCTCCCTCATTGACTTACCAGAGAAGGGGACAGATCAACCAGTTCCTCCCACTCCCTCGAGAGTCACTAGCAGAATCATGGGAAAGATTTAAGGAACTCTTGAGAAAATGCCCACGTCATGGAATCTCACAAAACCAGCTCATAGAAACATTATGTAGAGGGGTAAATGATGAGATAAAGAATTTTTTGGATTCCTCATCTGGAGGAAATTTCATGAGACAGAATTATGAGGATGCCTGGAAGATTGTTACACTCAGAGCTGAGAACCAATCTAATTGGGGAAGGCCATCTATAGGAGGAGTCCTAAAAGTTTGCAAAGCTGAAGAATCTATAGAAATGAAAGCCATTGTTGAAGCTATGAAAACCATAGCTCATAAGCAACAAGTCCTTGAAACATAGTTTGGAGAATATGACAGGAAGAAGAACTCTCAAGATCAACAAGTCAAAGCAGCTACTGAGACTTGTGAAGCTTGTCATGCATCTGACCACCCCACATTATCATGTGGCCTCTTATACAATGTAATGATGAATCTATAGACACCTCAACCACAATATGAACCAATTATTGAACATCCTGAGGATTAGCTGCCAGAGCAAGGTAATTCTATCCACACCATACCAAGTCAAGCATATTATAATTCGGATCAACCAAGGGTTTCAGTATGGGAATCCTGCGGGAACTGCCAACCCACAGCACCAAGCACAAGGTGGGTCTTCTAATAGACCACCACCAGGATTCCAAAGCAATTACAACTGAAACCAAGGAAACTATAGAGGAGGGTTTCAAATATTTGCTTACCCAAGAAATTCTTCTACATATTATCAGTACACTCACCCTCCTCTACACCCACAATTGCAACAACCTCGGCTACAACAACCATTAATTCAACAACTGCAGTCGCAAGCACCTCAACAACCGCAACCTCAAGGACAACAACAAATTACACAGTACCAACAAAAGAATGCTCCACCTCCACCAAAAGATGAAATATGTCTGATAAGGCAAATGTTGCAATCTCAATAGACCATGCTTACCGACCAGCAAGCTCAACAAAACCTTGTAGAAACCCAATTGGCACAAATTGCAGCTCAGTTGAAACCACTGGTAGGTACTTTCACTGGTCAGTCAGAAATAAATATGAGACATGATCAACACAGACCAGAACAACTGAATGCAGTTACCACAAGATCTGGTCATGTACTTACTGACGCTACCAAAGTCATTTAAGAAGATGAAGATATAGCTGAAATCATCCCAACTATAAGCACAAATCAAGAGGTTGAAAAGGAGAAGGAAAAAGAACTATTTCCCGAGGAACCAGAGGTCCCACTATACAAGCCTAGTATACCCTATCCAGGCAGATTGAGGGAGACTAAACTGGATTCTAGATTCCAAAAGTTCAAGGAAGAAATGAAGAAGCTATATGTTGATATTCTGTTCCTTGACGCTCTCTATGAAATTCCAGCTTGGTCTAAATATCTAAAGACTTTGCTATCAAAGAAATACATGACCGAAGAACATGAGACAGTCAAATTAGCTCAGACTACTTCTGACATCATTCTCAACAAAATGTCAAAAAACAACAAAAGGACCCTGGCTCCTTCGACATCAAATATTCTATAGGAAACACCTCTTGCAAGAAAGGATTATCTGATTTGGGGGCCAACATATCTATCATGCCCTTTTCTATAAGTAAAAGATTGGGCTTTACTGACTTGCTACCTACAACAATGATAATCCAGCTGGTTGATTCTACCATTACCACACTTTTGGGAATTATTGAAGATATCCCAGTGAGAGTAGGATGAGACTCCTATGTCCCTTGTGATTTTATTGTCATAGTCATAAAAGAAGATCTGAGGTATCCAATAATATTCGGCAGACCTTTCCTCACGACATCCAGAGCACTAATTGATGTCGAAGCTGGCACAATTACCTTAAGGTTGGGGAAAGAAACTGTTCAATTTAGAGTCTTTGACAGCCTTAAAAGTCCTAGCATCCACAAAGAAGTCTTTCTTCTTGAGGCAATAGATAAAATGTCCCAGCTGAAGCAAGAAACTCATGAACCATTTGATGCTTTGGAAGACGTCTTAACAAATCCAGAAGCCAAGTTTTCAACCGACGAACTAGTTCAACAATGTCTGCAATACCTAGAACAAGCCGAAGAAGTTCCAGAAGCTACTTTTGAGGAGTTGAAATCTGTCACCGCTCTAGATACCACTGAAGTGCTCAAGGCACCTGAGATGAAAGTCCTACCAGCTGGACTCAAACACATCTTTCTAGATGAAGAAAAAGTATCTCTGGTCATTATCAGTTCCACTTTGATAGATGACCAGGAAGAAAGACTCCTTGTTGAGTTAAGTAAGCACAAGAAAGCCATTGGATATAAGATGACTGACCTAACCGGGATAAATCCAACTTTATGCATGCACAGATTACCTATGGTGGAAGAATTTAAACCATCATGGGAGCACCAGAGGAAGCTAAACCCGAATCTCAAAGAGGTAGTTCACCTTAAGGTTCTAAAACTGCTAAAAGCTGGTATTATCTATCCAATTTCCAACTTTCAATGGGTAATTCTGGTTCAAGTGGTCCCTAAAAAGGGGGGAACCACTATCTTTTTTAATGATAAAAATGAATTGGTACCCACTCGGATTGTTATCGAGTGGAGGATGTGCATTGACTACAGGAAATTAAACAAGGCAACAAGGAAAGATCACTTCCCTTTACCTTTTCTTGACAAAGTACTTTAATGTATGGTTCACCTAAAATTCTTTTGCTATCTCAATGGCTACTCAGGGTTTTATCAAATTCCGATACACCATGAAGATCAAGAAAATATAACTTTTACGTGCCCTTTCAGAACCTATGCCTTCATAAGGATGCCCTTTGGGCTATGTAATGCACCCGCTACATTCCAGAGGTGTATGTCTGCCATATTTGCAGGATTAATTGAATCTATCATGGAAGTGTTCATGTATGACTTCTCAGTCTATGGAGATTCCTTCGATAACTGTCTACTTAATCTCAATAAAGTACTGCAAAGATGTGAGGAAACAAATCTAATCCTTAATTGGGAAACATGTCACTTTATGGTGACAGAAGGTTTTGTCCTTGGGCGTCGGGTGAGTGAACGAGGGATTGAAGTAGACAAAGCAAAAATAGATGTCATTTCAAAGTTGTCACCACCAAAAGACATCAGAGGAGTACGAGCCTGTCTGGGCCATGCCAGATTTTATCGAAGATTCATCAAAGACTTTTCAAAAAATAGCCAAACCTATGACTCACCTATTAACCAAGGATGCCACTACTACAGAAATAGCATTCAGTGTCACTTTTCTGGGCGTCGGTTATTAAGAAAAACCGACGCCTAACATATAAGGCGTCGGTTGTTTAAGAAAACCCACGTCTATATTCGAAGACCAGCCAGACGCGGGTACCGCTTTGTATTAAGCGTCGGTTGTTTATAAAAAACCGACGCTTAAAGTCGCCCGCAAAATCCATATTTCGATAAAAAAATAGTGTCATTGTCAGCGTTGGTTATATACCTAGAAAATCGACGCCTATGTGCGATGAAAATTTGCACGGAAAATGTCACTTTCAACGTCGGTTATCCTTGTATAACCGACGCTGAAGGTGGTTCCCGCCAAACATTTTCATGAAAATATCGTCGAATTGGATGTCGGTTGTTGCAAACAACCGACGCTAAAGATGTTTAGGCGTCGGTTGTTGTAAACAACCGACGCTATTTGGGAACTTCATAACCCTCGATCGCCCGACTCTTCCCTTTTCTTCTGTTTCATTGCGAGCGATTTCTTCTCTGCTATCGCCCGACTCTCTGCTCCTTCTTCTCCACGACAGCGCCGCCGTGCCGCCACTGCTACTCTGACGCCCCCTTCTCCGGTGCCCCCTTCTCCTTCTCCTCTGCCGCCGCACCCCCTTCTCCTTCTCCTCTGCCTGGCCGCTGCCTGCCTGCCGCCGCCTGGCCGCCTGCCTGTCTGCCGCCACTGACGCTCCCTGCTCGTCGGAGTCGATGCCGCTGGTTCTGGAGCTCGCCGGCCGCCGCCCACGTACTCAACCAGCTCGAACTCGCCCTACTCTGCTTGCCCAGGTACCTTCCGACCTACCCAGGCGCGAAATTGGTTCTTTATGTGCCGACCTAATCTGCTTGCCTAATCTGCTTGCGCGAAATTGGCTCCCTACTCTTCTTGCTTAATGTGCCTAATCTGCTTTAAGTGGTCCTAATATCATAACATGATAGTTTTATAATCATGGCTAAACATAATATGAACTAGATCTTCTTATGTCATTAAATCAATGAACTTAGGAATTGGGGGTTCAAGAATAACCCTAATGATAACAGGATAATAAGGAAACCTAAACTCTAGATTAGGACTTGAGTAGCGTTTAATGTTATTATATGATTTGTGGCACTTTAGGATGTATATTGATTTCTTGATTTATTATTTAATAATGCTCTGTTGATTAGGATTAACCATGTTGCCTGTACTTTATAGACATTTATTATATATAAGAATGACAACACATGTATTTGTTGGCCTAGAAACCCGTCCAAGATTGACTCATTAGGAGTAAATCTTGGATAGTCCCCGGTTTGGGACTGTTCTTGAACACCTAATCTCACTTAGGATGTAATTGTATAATGTGTATTGGGTTTTCGAGAAAATTTCGGTAGCATTTCCCCGTTTGTTCTCTAAGTACATATGTACTTAGAGAACAGCGGGGAAATGCTGCCGAAATTTTCTTGAAAACCCAATACACATTATACACTTACTAGTGAGATTAGGTGTTCAAGGATGGGATAGGTGGTACACATTTATTATATATAAGAATGACATCAAATGTGTTTGTTGGCCTAGAAACCCGTCCAAGATTGACTCATTAGGAGTAAATCTTGGATAGTCCCCAGTTTGGGACTGTTCTTGAACACCTAATCTCACTTAGGATGTAAGTGTATAATGTGTATTGGGTTTTCGAGAAAATTTCGGCAGCATTTCCCCGTTTTTTCTCTAAGTACATATGTACTTAGAGAACAGCGGGGAAATGCTGCCGAAATTTTCTCGAAAACCCAATACACATTATACACTTACTAGTGAGATTAGGTGTTCAAGGATGGGATAGGTGGTACACATTTATTATACATAAGAATGACATCACATTATACACTTAGGATGTAAGTGTATACCCTAATCTTTTCCTAATATATACTTGTTTCCTAATATATACTTGTTTTCTCTGATCATAGAATGGATAGATCATGGATGTCCATTCGTAATCATTGCACCCCAGAGTTTATATCTGGTCTTGATCAGTTAATTAGATTTGCCGAGGAACATAGGAAAAAACCTACAGATAGGTTCTACTGTCCATGTAGGCATTGCGGTAACAACTTGAAAGTCAACACTGGTGAGGAAATCAAAAGTCATGTCATGTGCAACGGGATTGTACAAGGCTATACAGAATGGCATTGACATGGAGAGATTTCAAAATCGAAACCAGTAGATGTCGATAGCAGTGCTTGGGTGGAAGAAGAAATTGCCTCCGATGACGTAAATGTGAACGAACCAGTTCCAGCAGACATCGTTGATGCGATGCTGGATAGTTGTAGGGTAGAGCACACCGATCCACCTCCTATCTTTAGAAACATTGTGCATGATGCTGAGATACCGTTATACACAGGCTGTGCTAAGTTTACGAAGCTTAGCGCTGTGTTGAGATTGTATAAGTTGAAAGCTAACAATAGATGGAGCGACAAAAGCTTCACTTCATTGTTGACTTTGTTGAAAGAAATGCTTCCTGAAGGAAACGAGCTGCCAATCTCAACATACCAGGTAAAGAAAATGTTGTGCCCAATGGGAATGGAGGCCAAGAAGATACACGCATGCCCGAATGATTGTGTATTATTTCAAAAGGACTATGTAGATTTGAAAGATTGTCCAAAATGTGGTGCGTCACGGTATAAATTGACGACTTCGGGGGAGTCCAAAACTGGTTCTCCTGCCAAGGTGTTGTGGTATCTACCTATAATATCACAGTTTCAACGCTTGTTTGCAAATCCGAAAGATGCGAAGAATTTGAGGTGGCATGCAGATGTTAAGAAAAATAATGATGGGATCCTGCGACATGCGTCTGATTCCCCACAGTGGAAGAAGATTGATCTATTGTACCCCAAATTTGGTGAAGAAGATAGGAATCTAAGACTTGGGCTTTGTACAGATGGGATGAATCCGTACGGGACATTGAGCAGCCAACATAGCACTTGGCCAGTCATGCTTGTTATATACAATCTTCCTCCCTGGATGTGTATGAAAAATAAGTACGTTATGTTGTCATTGTTATATCGGGCCCTAAACAACCCGGAAATGATATCGATGTTTATCTTGAACCTTTGATTGATGACTTAAAGAAACTTTGGGCTGAAGGTGTGATGACCTATGATGCTTCAGTAAGAGAGACATTTTGTTTGCACGCTTTGTTGTTTTGCACTATTAATGACTTTCCAGCATATGGGAATTTGTCTGGATATAGTGTCAAAGGAGCTAAAGTGTGTCCTATATGTGAAGAAAACACTGATTCAATAAGACTAAAACATGGCGGCAAGACTGTATATCTTGGTCATCAAAGGTTTCTTTCAAAATTCCATCCGTATTGTAGGAAGCGCAAAGCATTCAATGGATGGAATGATGAACGGAGTGCACCTAAACCTATACCAGGGGATGTTGTTTATGAAAGAGTAAAAGACATTGTCAATGAATTTGGTAAGAAATCACAATGTAGTATGGCCACACGGAGTGACAATTCTTCATTCAAGAAGAAGTCAATATTTTGGGATCTTCCTTATTGGAGTTCTTTGACAGTCAGGCATTGTATCGATGTAATGCACGTTGAGAAAAATGTTTGTGATAGCATCATTGGTACTCTGTTAAATATACCAGGTAAGACTAAAGATGGGATAAAATCCAGACTGGACCTACGTGAAATGGGAATAAGGTCAGAATTAACAGAATTACTTGAAATGGGTAGTAAAAGAACATACTTACCTCCCGCTTGTTACACGTTGTCTAGAAAGGAGAAGAAAACTTTTTGTGAATGCTTGGTAAATGTTTTGTTGCTAAGAAGGTCAACGATGTAGTTGCTGAGAAGGTCAAGGAAGAATTGTTACGGTGGCAGGCATCTCAGGCTTCCAATCAGCCTATGGTGACCCACTCTTCTCCTAATGCACAGACTGCGAGTAATCCTGGAGACCCATCTCCTAGCACGTCTGCTGTAAGTATTGTTTATGACATTGTAGCTAGTCTTTTCAAGATGATATGTTTTCAAGATTATATGTATATATGTATAACATTCTTTACGTAAATTTGTAGGCATTGAAGCCATGCCGCTTAAGAATACAAGACTATGTTGTTGCAGAGGCGCAAGCTTACCCGTCCCTTCCTGGGGAAAGGTTTCATGGGACTCCAATGCCACAGGGCTATGTTCGTGTGGGCCCATTACGTGTGTTACCCGATTGGAGGGAAGTTGCGTTGCCATATTCCCACCCAGATATTGATACACTTGGTGAGGCAGAAGGCGGGGTCATATTGTGGCCCAAAGCAGATGTCGTCTACACGACTGAAATTGTAAGATAAATTTACATTGATTTAGACTGTTAATGTGTATATATGATGTCAACTGATCTGAAATTATATATACAGGTTAAAAAGAAGACACCAGGAGCACCTAGGCCTCCACCTCCACTTCCCGCATTACCAACTTGGGTTCCAACTGACCTAACATACCCGTTAGGTCCTGCTTGTAGGGGAATGGCATGTTGGCTACGGGCACATAATATACATTGCCCTATAATAGTTTCTTTAGATGCAGATTATGCAGGTCGATCATACGATAGCTCTTTATTTATACAAGATATTATTGAGCTGTTTATGTATGATTGGCTGAATACATCAATGATAGAGACATGGATAAGGTGAGATCTTGTTTATACATCCATATACCTTGTGTAAGATCCGGTGATCTGGTTTCTTATATATTAATGCATACGCCTATATGTTTTGCAGCTACTTAGTCGAAGATCATTGCAAACAATTTGCATTTGATCATGTGGGATTTTTGATTCCATCATTGATTAGTTTGGTAGCTAAAGACCCTGATAATGTTCAACAATACTGTATAGATGCTTTTACAATTTTTGGTCAGCAAAAGAAGACGATAATAATAGCTCCATTCAATGTCAAGTAAGTTTACTTTATTTATAATTTGGACTTAAGAAAATTCCATTTTTATTTTGCATTTTGAGTTATTAATTGTTAACTTCTTACTTCTAGCGGTAGACATTGGGAGTTACTAGTTATTGTCCCCGGGACATTCACTGTTTATTATCTAGATCCTGCGGGGAGTACATTGAACACTAAAATTGGACACGTAATGAGAATGCCATTATTCTGGTGAGAAATATTTCATTTTTATATCCGTTAACATCTTTTATTACATTACTATTTACTTATGCAATTTATTGTGTTATATTAACATGTAGGGGTTTAGATGCATTCAAAAAGGCTGGAGGAACGGTCCCAAGGAAAAAGAACCAGCCAATAAATTGGCAGAACGTACAAGTAAGTTCCCGACTCGAATATATATATTATTGATGTGAATTGTGCTTAGTTGTATTATTTTGTATGTTTCAATTTATAGTGTGCTACACAAGACAATGGCTGGGCATGCGCATACTATGTGATGCGATTTATGCAGATGATTATCAAATATGCCGCATTGGACATCGATACCATACATGAGGTACTATATATAGTCTCATTAGTTAGTATGAAATATATCAATCTTATCTTATTTTTATATTATTACTTATATATATACATCATTCTCTTTGCAGGTGTTTAAAACTGACCACACTATAGGTAAACGCTTAAAAAATATACATGCTCCATATACGATGGAAGCATTAAATGAAGTAAGAGAAGAATGGGCAAAAGCCATACAAGCAGTGGCAACTGTAAGATATAATTGGGATGTTGATAGCGATAATGAATGATACTTTGTAAATGAATATTTCTGAATGTTAATACATGTATTTGAATGTTTCTGTATGTGTGAATGTGAGAATTGAATTGATGTCTGAATGTATGTACTTGTGTAGAATTTTCCTTGTGACTTTTGCAGGTTTGCGGCCTGTTTGTAGGCTGATATCAATGGATGTCGTAAACCTGCAGTTCAGAAAACTGAACTGCAGGTTCTCATCCTGCTGACCAGCCACAGTAGGCCTGCAAACTGATATGAAAAAAAAAATATAAATAGGCATCGGTTATTTATAGAAAACTGTCAGCAAAGACATACAGCGTCGGTTATTTGATAAAAACCGACGCCTAATAGTATAAACAACCTGACCGTGCAGGATAGCACGGCCATGGTGGAAAAGGTGTCGGTAATTAATATATAACCGATGCCTATAGTACTAAACACGGTCGTGCAGGGAAGCACGGCCGTGTCGTCTTGAAGTATAGGCGTCGGTGTTTTAGTATATAACCGATGCCAAAAGTGTTCGCACCACAGAAAATGGCGTCATCTAGGGCACTTTATGCGTCGGTTATCTACTAAAACACCGACGCTATATTGTATATAGGCGTCGGTTGTTTAGTAAATAACCGACGCACAAAGTGCCCTAGATGACGCCATTTTCTGTGGAACGAACACTTTTGGCGGCGGTTATTTACTAAACAACCGACGCCTATAGAATAAATAGGCGTCGGTTAAAAAACCGATGCCGAAGTGTTCGACCTTTAGCGGCGCCCACATAGGCGTCGGTCGGAAACCGACGCCAAATGGGGTTAAACGACCGACGCCAAAGGCCGTTTCTGTAGTAGTGTGCATACTTCAATTTTGATCAAGTATGTTTACACAGCTTCATGACCCTAAAGAACACTTTAGTCTATGCGCCTATACTAAGAGTCCCTAATTGGTCACAACCCTTTGAGATAATGTGTGACGCCAGTAACTACACTGTAGGAGCATTACTAGGGTATAGGATAGATAAGAAGCCCTATGTGATATATTACGCATCAAAGACGCTTGATGAAGCTCAAAAGAACTATACAACTATAGAAAAAGAGTTTTTGGCAGTCATTTATGCCTTTGAGAAATTTCATTCTTACTTGATCGGATCAAAGGTTACATTTTACACAGATCATTCAGTAATAAAATATTTGATTCAGAAACAAGACGACATACCTAGACTTATTCACTGGGTGATGATGCTTCAAGAGTTTGACCTGGAAATAAAGGATAAAATTGGGGTGGAAAATGTCGTTACCAATCACTTGAGTCACATTGAGGCTCAAGATGAAGATAATATACCTATTCGTGACTCTCTACCTGATGACCAACTCATGAAGGTCACCATTGGATTCCCCCAGTTCGCCGACATAGTAAACTATTTGGCTACAAGAATTGTCCATCCTTCTGCTTCCTATCATGATAGGAAGAAATTTTTCCATGATGTCAAGCAATACTTCTGGGATGAACCATACCTCTTCCTCTTATGCGCAGACATATTATTTCGTCGTTGCCTTCCTGAAGAAGAAATCACCCCAGTCTTGGAACACTGTCATTCTGGCCCCACTAGAGGGCACATGAGTTCAAAGAAGACTTCTCTTAAAGTCTTACAGTTAGGTTTCTTCTGACCGACAATAGCAAAAGATACACATGAATTTGTACAATCATGCAGTAAATGTCAGCTCTCTGGAGGGATATCCAAATGGAACAAATTGTCACTAACTCTGTGGCAGGAGATTGAACTTTTTGATGTATGGTGAGTGGACTATATGGGTCCATTTCCCTCATCATATGGATTCTCCTATATATTGGTTGTTGTGGATTACGTATCCAAATGGGTAGAAGTTATACCTATTGTATCTTATGACTCTAAACTGGTTATTAAGCTATTCAAGGATATTATTTTCCCTAGATTCGAAGTTCCTAGAACAGTCATATCCGACGGAGGGTCACATTTCTTGGAACGTAGTTTTGAAGCACTTCTGTGAAAATACAGAGTAAAACACAAGGTCGCCAAGCCTTATCATCCGCAGACAAGCAGTCAATTTGAAGTCTCAAATAGACAACTAAAATTTATTTTAGATAAGATTGTCAACAGAAACCACACATACTGGTCCACCAAGCTTCCTGATGCTCTTTGGGCATATCGTACTTCTTACAAGACACCAATAGGAACAACTATGTTCCATTTTGTGTATGGAAAGTCATGCCATCTTCCAGTCGAACTAGAACACAAGGCTTGGTGGGCTATTAAACAGTTGAATTTTGATTTCAAAAGTGTTTGTGAATATAGACAACTTCAATTATAAGAACTTGAAGAACTAAGAATGTCTGCTTACTAGAATGCCAAGATTTACAAAGAGCAAACTAAGATGTGGCATGATGGCCACCTTAAAAGAAAAGATATCATCATCGGAGACAAGGTCCTTCTTTTCAATTCCACACTCAAAATGTTTTCCAGGAAACTCCACACAAAGTGGTCTAGACCCTTCACTATCAAGCATATCTACCCAAGTGGAGTGGTCATCATCCTCAAAGACAACAGAGGAGAAAGGACTATTAAAGGCCATAGACTAAAAAGATACTATACTCCAGCTGATAAAACTCCAAGAAAAACCATTGACATTCATGACCCCACTACATCAACCTGATCAAGCTAGAATCTTGTCGAGCCAGTGATGTAAAACCAAAGTGCTACTTGGGAGGCAACCCAAGAACTGAGTATCACCTTTCTTTCTCATTTAAATTCTTCCTTGCTTAGTTTTGATAATTTTCTAGTCTTTATTTGATTATTTCTTTAGACCTATTAATCTCGTTCAGAAAATATAAAAATTAATATAAGCAACCAAACAAATATAAAAATATAAAAATCAACAACCAAAATAATTTTACCCAAACGGTCTTGAAACCGTTTGGTCCTCACGGTCTCGACACCGTTTGGACCCAAACAGTCTTGAAACTGTTTCGTCCTCATGGTCTCAAAACCGTTTGGATCCAAACGGCCTTCAAAGCGTTTGGTCCTCACGGTCTTGAAACCGTTTAGTCCTTACAGTCTCGAAACTGTTTGGACCCAAACGGTCCCGAGACTATTTGCTCTAAAGGGAATATGAACAGTTCCCCCCATATCTATAAATATAACCCTAAACCCTCCCTTTTCTTTTCTTCAATTCTCAAATATCTCCCGCATGACTCTGCCCCATTCCTTCCACTCTTAGTTATACTCTCACATGACCTTGATCCCTCCTTCTTGCTCCCGTGTGACCCGAACAGCACCGACGCTTTGCGTACCTTTCCTTCTTCTTTCTTATTCCATGTGAACCTAGCCGCAGCATCCATCTTCTTCTTCTTCCGTACCCCTCCAGTGGTAGTTCTCACACCGCGCATCCACCTTCTCTCATTCACACCTCGTAACACTGACCCCTTCTTCTTCTCCTCTGTTTCACTCTGTAGCAAAGATGGCCTCACCCGCAAAGGATATCGTTGAAACAACCTATTGGACCAAAGAAAAGTTGTTGGAGCACCGAGATAGGCTCCAACACATTGTTGACATGTGCGCAAAGATAGGCAAAACTCTAGCTAAACTGCCCCAGGTCCTTCACGACCTTGAGCGCGCCAACAAATGTTTGGCTGAGGACCCAGTTGAGGACCTCAAAGAACCTTCCTCAACCGATGAAGGCTCTGACTATGAGCCAAACTCTAATGAAGAATCCCCATCCAGCAATCAAAAGGGCAAGAGGAAAGCCCAGAAGGCTGCATCTGAATGACCTACAAAAAGATGGGCAAGGAAGAAAGTCTAGCCCATGACCTCCAGGGAACCAATCTTGGCAAGAAAAGCAACTCCTCCTTATGCCACTGCTACATCTGCACCAACTGATTTTTAGATTCAATATCTAGAAGTTGGTGACAAAATTCTGAAGCCAACAAAGTACATTTGCTCCAACATATTGAAGTGGATGGGAGTATACAATACAATTCTCGACCTCCTTGACAAGGCAAACCTCTCCACACTTTGCTTTGTTGCCGAGAATTCCTATCTCGAGCCCACACTGGAATTCTTCACTCACCTTTCCAAACAACCAGTGGAAGATAAGGACAAACAAAGGGATGGGGGTGAACGCAAGCTCGTCACCTCACTTTTTGGAAAACAAGTTACATTAACTGAACATCTGTTGAACAAAATCTTCATCGACAGCCCAGAACAACTGAAGAATTCTATGGAAGCAGGTCTGGATCACCAACTGTTCAATAGGAACACCTTCTAGAAATCTCTGACTGGAATCCCAAACTACGATTCAAAAACCTGCAAAGCCTCCAACATCCACTACTACCTAGTGCGAACATTGCACAAAATTATAACAGGAGCACTTTTCCCTAAAATAGAGAGCAGGAATGTGCTCGTCTCAGACCTCTTCATACTATGGTCCATCTTAAAGGGGTAGCCGGTCAATATTGGATGACTTTTGGTACATAAACATACATCCTATGCCCCCGGGAAGGAAACCTGCATGGGTGGTCATGTGACTTCAGTTTTGAAGTACCTCAATATGGACAGACCACTACAAAAATGTACATTGATAAAAGGTGACAACCTTACCAATGAGAAGATTCTGAAAAACACATACATCATCAAAGAGAAGGATAAAAAGCTCCATTGTGTTTTCTACCCCACTGTCAAAGAATCAAGAATGATGTTACCACTTCCCGAGCTCACAGATTATGACAAAGAAAAATATCAATTCACTCAAGAGGAGTTGGCTACTCTATTAGCCTATGTAAAAGGGAAGGGGAAACAAGTGGCAGTAGGGCGAACGGAGCATAGTGTCACTGCTCCCGCAGCATAGCCAAAGAAAATATCGGTGATGTGGTCGTCCAGAATGCGAACACATAAGCAACAGCAGTCTGGGATGCCCACATCCAAGATCACCCCAAAGGAAGAGCACCCCGATGCAGACACCTTCATGAATCCAACATCAGACCCCTTCATCTTGGGTCTGGATATTGGGATCACCTCTACATCCACTCCCGCCACCTTAGGAATAGAGGGGTCAAGATCTCTATCTTCCACCACCCCATTATTTTCCACCATTCCACCACCCACCACCATTCCATTCACCACAACTACAACTCCACTCACATCATCGGATCCCCTTCCTTTCCCCATGGGTGAGCCAATTTTCACCTCAATGCCCGATCTCACCTTCACTTCCACCACCTTCCCCCCAACATTTTTGGTTCTACCTTTCATATCTGGGATGTCGCCACCTTTCTCATCCTCCACCACCCCAATACTGCTGGTGACTCCTTCTATAGTCGCCACGCAATTCGTGGGTCTACCATTGGTGTCTCTCTCACACGGCACCACCACCCTTCCACCTGGACCCCAGCCACCACACCCATCCACCACTGGGGTCCCTTTTTCAAAAGTTAGTGAGGCATTCAGACGTCAATTTGACGCTATCTGAACCCTCCTCATCGACCCTTCTAACATCTTACAATCTATTTTTTCTTGTGTGCAAGGACTTGCTACACAGGTATCCAAGCTTGACGAGCAGACTCGCGCCTTACCAGACCTCCTCACAAGCATTCAACAACAACGGGAAGTAGCAGTCCAACAAGTCAACCTTATTGATGATCACTTGCAAACCCTACCAGAATTCATGCTTAGCATGAAAAGATAGAAAGAAATGTTAGTCCAGCAAGTCGACCAGGTTACCAAGCAAACGCAACCGTTGCCTGTAACCCTTCGTGAGCTTCAACGGCAACAAGTTGCAATGAGCACATGTATGGATCACATAGAAAGCAACCTCACACATCTCATATGCCACCAGAAGGAGCACGCAAACAACGCTTTAGATCATCTACAAACAAAAGTGACTGATCTAATAGCATCACTCCTCTCCGCTGAAGCAAGATACACAGATTTCAAGGAAAGCCATGACGCACTGCTCGAAACCCATGAGCACATGCAAGTGGCACTTGAAGAATTACAAGCCATCCACCAGTGATGTAAGAAAGCATCAACTAAGAAGAACAAAGACAAAGTGGTGGATGACGAAGATGATGACAATGACGATGATGATTCTGATTCCTCGAATGACTCCAATGCTGACAACTCCTCTTCAGACGACCAAGCAGACGACCCAGGAAATGCTGGAGAGGGCACCTGCCGAGGAGCAGATAATACAAAAAGGGGAGATGGTGGTGACCACAGGGAGGCTGGTAGCAAAGATTCTAAAGACCACCGTACTCCTGACAACAATGACAATGTAACAATGTCTTATGTAGACCTATTCTTCAATTTTTCTACTATGGGCTCTCTGGGGGATACAGCCAAAGATGCAGCTTTTGCTGAGTTTCAACAATGTATCTTGGAAACCAGCACTAGCCCGCTCGCAACAACTCTCACTTTTCCACCATCTGCTATGGAGAAAGTTGCAGTCCTTCCCCCAGAACAAGAGGATTCTGACAGAGTGAGTCTCGACACCGATGATAGACTCAACTCCGACTCTGATGAAAATGAAGATTTGTCATAGATTTTTGACAACAATGAATAGACTTCACTTCCTCCTCCAGCAGACCTTCCCCCGCTGCCACCTCTACCTCACAAGATGCATGACTTATATATGGTGGCCATCTCTACATTAGATGTTCAGGACATCTTCATCCTGAACACTATTATAGATGATGCCAAGAACAGGGGGGACATCCTCTATAATAACACAACGACAAAGCACAAGTTGACACACGAAGATTTCTGTGTTCTTCTACGACCTCATTCGTCGGTAAAGATGGCTATCTTTCGTGTCCTACTTGCTATCGCATTAGAGGAATTTCAGAGCCCAAAGAAAAAGTGGCCAATTTTTAATGCTTCACCTGCTCTAGCATTATTCCTATTGAACAAGGACTTACAAGCAAAATCCATCGAGCGGCTACAAACAGGTCTCACAAGAAAGGCACACTACATCACGGTGCCTTTCAAAGTTTCTGGCCACTTACTCCTTATGATCGTTGACACTGAGGCCCGCGACGCTAAGGTGTACAATTTCTACGCCAGTGAGCTTAAGGCGAGAACCATTAACTTCACTGGTTCAGAAGCTGGAGAAGCGTGATGCATTCCCTTCTGACTTCTCAAAATCATATGGGTCGCCTTCCCATCTCTTACACATGGCTGGAGCCAACCATGGTTCAAGCTCATCAACCCAGCCATTCAAACACTAGAAGGTTCAAGAGATTGTGCTCTTTACACAATCAGATTCACTGAGGCACTTAACAGACACATCCCATTTATCGAGCTAGCTAAGGAGGACATGCATGCTTTACGGGGATGATACGCCATGGAACTTATTTGCGACAAAAGGTTCTTCAAGGACCCGACAATGGGACATGACGACGTACCCTGCTATCTGTTCTCTGTCATCCAACATCCTCAAAAGAAACCATTTAGACAAATCCTAAAGGAGTTGGAGCAACAACAACAACAAACTGCCACGGTCCTAGAAAAACATCAATGGGATCCTTACACTTTTGATACGGCAGAAGATAAGGGGGACATAGAACTACTAACAGGAGCTATCATCAACAGATCCCCCAAAGTTATGGTGCCTCTTTCTGAAATAACACTGACATTCCCGAATTTTGACCTTACTACATGCAAGAGTCTTTCTAATAATGAACTCAGACTCATCATGTCTCGGCTATATGTAGAGAATGACGAGCTTGTTTTCCTTGAAGGGAATATTCTTGTAATGGCCGATGCACTCCGCGAGACCGTACAAGTAAAAGGTACAATGCTCGTGAGTGTGATGGCTGCCTACCAATATCTTTTAGCACGGGACTTACCTACAATTTACATGGTGTCAGCATACTTGAATGATGATTTGCTCGGATCAAAGAACTTTGGAATCATAGAAGCTCTTATTTCATACCTTAAACATACGAGTCCAAAGTTCATCTTATTTCCCTTCCTTCACTCTGATCATTGGATGTTGTTGGCAACGAACTTACACAACAGAACCACAACTATCTACAATAGTTCTGATAGCCAGATCAATCCAAATCAGAGATAGTATAACATCATAGAAAAGATGTCCACGGAGGAAGTGACAAAGGATTGTATCGAATGACTACACGGTCTTCTAGGTGAGCACACAAGGGCGTACAACAGAGCACATTTCAAGCGCCCAGACTTCTGCCACAGATGTCCCCAGCAAATTAGAGAATCCAACGAATGTGGATTCCACGTCCTTTACTAGATGTATACCCTCACCCTTCTTGACAAACGTGTTGAGGACATGACAGTCGTGGACTATCATGCATTATGGGGGAAATTCGTCGCTAATATGCTCCGTTCTCATGGAGCCAACAAAGGTTTAACAAAACCTTGACACCCTTGTCCATGTACTTCTCAACCTATCACCTTGACACTCTGGGGACAAAGTGATTGATAAGTTAGGGGGAGAGTACACTGGCAAGGGAAGAGATACTATATTCAAACCCTCTCTTTTTCTTTCACCATTGTTTTTCTTCTTCTTTTTTTGAAATAGCACAGATTATTCTTTTTGATGTTTAGAGTTTCTAATAATTTCTTTGACAGAATAACCTTTGCACATAAGACAACATTTGCTTTGGTAAGGAGACACCCCTAGCTAAGTTAGAGATAAATTCGTCCTCAGAAGCACTTACATAATAGCATTTAGTCACATAATGGTGATTTAATAAATCACCCCCACACCTGATTTCAATATTTTTGCTTCAATTCTATATCAGACTCTCCACAGGTCAAAACCGTGGTCGGAACAAGCAAAACACTCTCAAGGACGGGAAGGAACCAGGTGAAATCCAAATCAAGGAACCTCATAAGTGGACCACCAAGTACGAAACTGGAACAATTGCATGTCTGGAAACTCTAGGGAACAGTTTTCTTCTTTTCAAAAAGAGGCTTGGCAACCCAAATAAAATCCCTAAAAACCCAATTCCCAAGCCGGCAAGCATATGAATAAAAGCCTGAGTGTTGAATAAAAACATGAGAGTTGTTCCATGCATAAGGACTTATATGAAGAACCAATAAAGGTCTTGCCCAGCCGGCACATTCGGCTGCCCTCACAAAGGCATATGTGTCGTGCCCGGTAGTAAGATCCTAAGGTCTCCAATTATATGAAAAGCTGACAAAGGTCTTGCCCAGTCGGTACATTCAGCTGCCCTCACAAAGGCAGATGTGTCGCGCCCGATAGTAATACCCCAAAGTTTAGATAAACCCTCCCCCCTCGAAGGGGGAGTTACACAACAACCTTCATCCAACCCTCATACCTACTTTAGCTTACGATAGGAATTTCAAAGAAGTATAAAACTGCTTAGAGTCAAAGACATGCACATAATACGATCAAGGAAAAGGTGGTCCCAATGAGAGTTACATGACACGAAGAAACCTGAGGACCATGCAACTCTCGATACCTGGAAGAGCCAGAGTAAGTAGAAGCCTCAACAAAAATCTAAGGGGGTCCCTGGTATAGAACTGAATCAAGAGTATGGAAGTCTTCACTAAATAAAACTGCATTGCCACTGCATGCCTTAGCTCTTTCTAGCTTGAGGACAAGCTAGACTCTAAGTTGGGGGGGTGATAACCTCCCATTTTGTGATGTTATCTTACTAGTTTTTCTTAGCTTTCCATACTCTTTCCTAGATAAATTAGATTAAATACTTAACTTTCTAGCTTTATTGTAAATATACCAATAGAATGATATTTCTCTTTTCTTCTTACAGATAAACCCAAAAAAATTGCAAAAAGTCTCAACCAAAATGGTCCCAAGACCGAGTGAAGGCCTACCGGTCTCAAGACTGAGTGAAGGCCTATCGGTCCCAAGACCGAGTAAAGACTCGTCGGTCCCAAGACTGAATGAAGACCCAAATGGTCCCAAGACTAAATGAAGATCCATTGGTCCCAAGACCAAGTGAAGTTCCAACTCGTCCCAAGACTAAGAGGATGATATCGATCTCCAAACCATGAAGAGACTACTGGTCCCAAGACCATGAAGACCCAACCGGTCTCCAAGACTGTGAGGATTCTTAACGGTCTCAAAACCATGAAGACTCAACCGGTCGCCAAGACCGTGAGGGTGCTTAATGGTCTCAAGACCGCGAAGACCCAACCGGTCCCCCAAGACCATGAGGATGCTTAACGGTCTCAAGACCGTGAAGACCCAAAAGTTCTCAAGACCGTTCAAGATCCTTGGAGCCTATAAATAGGACTCAAGGGGTCCTCATTCAGTATCGATTCTTAGTAGGCTATCTCATTTGTTCCAGAGCTATTTCATCCTTCATCCTTCACCCCAAGGCTATCGGTATAAGATCCACACTCCATCCATAAGCCTACTTTCTCTCTCATCGACATAGAAGGTGGGGAGTGAAGGATTCATCACCAAAGCAACCACACAATGTGAAGATAGTTGTTCTCTACTCCAAGGGGTCAACCTTCCTCCATCCTACATGGAGATGATGTTTTCCTTCTCTTCTCTTCTCTTCTCTTCTATTGTCTCCTTCTTTGTTCTTGCCATGAGCGAGTAGTTCCATACACTAGGGTGCGGGGAATAGCCTCGCTACCCATGTTTTCATTTCATGCATTGTAATTCATGAGTTTGCAATAGAGAAATACTATCTTTTCAGTTCAACATCAATCGTTTAATGAATGCTAGTTTCTTGATCACCAACTTGTGTTACCTATTATGTGTTAGTACAAATTATCTACGTTTGTGATTTTAGATTTGATTATCGATTGTATGTTGGTTCTTGATGTATGTAGTCACCATATATCTATTTCGGTATCTAGGAGTGCTTTTCAAGGAGTGGAGTAAACTCACCTCCATCATTATACTTTCATACTATGAAATGGAATCAATTGACATATGGAAGTACAACTTTGACAGGTCGAGGAACACACTTTGCGAAGGGAGTGATACAAAGTAAGTGACCATTCGTTCGGGGATGGCTGGCATTGTAATACTTCCACATTTCTCGTAGTTGGCTATTTGAAAGAAAGCTAAGTCTACAAAGATACTAACTGATTAGACCCTTTCTGCAATCCATGTTATTATGATGTATGTTATGATCCATGTGTAGTGGTGGTGAAACTCAATCACATCCTAGTGGTTTCCAAATATTGTTTACAACCTTAATTTTACTTTCCTGCCATTTAATTTACATTTGCATTTTAGATTAATCATCAACCCAACTCTTCGATCTAAATATCAACTCTTAAGTACATAAATAGAATTATAACATTTCCATCTTATTAGTCCTTAACAAGACCGTTGTCTCGTGGATTCGACCCTCAACTGTATTACGATAAGACTTCCATGTACCTTAGCGTATGTGGGTGGAGATCTTATTATAGTACACGCAAGGATAAACTTAGAGACTTACTATCTCTAGGATTTTTAGTGGTGCACGCAATTTCACGTGAGTATAGGCTCCATCAGGCAACAAGGGAGAGACAACACGAGAGAGAAAATCAACTCTAGCAGGTCGACATTCGAACGGACAACTCCTTCCTATTGGCTTTGGTAGCACAATGTGGAGTTCCTGGTGGTCCAGGTGGACTACTCTGGAGGAAAGAGGACTTTGTCACCCTCTAGGAGGACATAGTCAAATATTATCCATGGTGATCAACTAGGAGGACGTTGACGACAATCATCCAAGTGTGACTTGAGAAATAAGCACGCAACAACAAACATTGTCACTGGACTTGCTCCAGGACCAGGTATATGTCTTGCTACCATATTTCCTAGATACATTTTTGTTGATGCAATCTTCTAGTTAGGGAATATGACA
The DNA here is from genome assembly GCA_963693085.1 of Alisma plantago-aquatica. NCBI lineage: Eukaryota > Viridiplantae > Streptophyta > Magnoliopsida > Alismatales > Alismataceae > Alisma > Alisma plantago-aquatica. Next base: position 954,061,097 of record OY856410.1, on the reverse strand, counting down.
TTAAATTTTTATTTCTACTGCCTTATTTGTTACCCTGATCTCCCAACAATTAGCACTTTAATTCAAAGAGATTGCTAGAAAAGAAGAAGGATTTGGGGAGTTTTAACAATATATGTTCTGTTGGCATCAAGGATTATATAGAAGCACTCTGTGATTTGGGGAGAACACGTCAATATCATGCTCCTAACCACATTAAGAAAGTTGGGATTAAAGGATCCCACAAAGACTTGCATGACTATATAGTTGGAGGATAAATCAATTGTTAAACCTATAGGAATATGCAAGGATGTTCTTGTCAAATTGGAAAACTGTATATGTCCAATTGAATTCGTGGTTATGGACATGCTGGAGATGTGAGGATGTGATCTACTATTAGAGAGACCTTTCCAAGACACTGGGGATGTTATTATTGCAATGGATCATGGCTATCAGATGTTGAGAATTGATAATTACATGATGGAGTTTGTATTTATAGATTATTCTTCATCACCCACTCATGAAAACCTAGGCTATAGGTGAGTAGTATGTCAAGCCTAGGACATAGAACAATGAACTATATGGGGTAAAATACTATTTTAGTTATCTTGGTTAGATTTGTCTAATTTAGTTTAACATCTTGACTTAGGTGTTTTCATGATGTGTAAGGTTCTCTTTAGTTTCTAGCTAGTTGGTATCTATCTTTGATGCAAGTAAAAAAGATAATGTGATGTGTGTAGAAAAATCATCGACTCAATACCATCTACCCACATTTGGTGGCCTCAAATAAATATTTTATTTATTATAGGAACGTGTTCCACAGACTCAATGGCAAAAAACTCATGGTTGATACCACCAATATAGTTCTAACAAGATACATGAATACATATCAATAGAGATAATACCAATATCTACCTAGTTAGTGGCACTAACTTCATTCCAAATATTTACTTTGGTATTCATCAATGCATCTGAGTGGAACTGACTTACACTCAATGAAACTAACTTTCATATCTACTACTATAGGAAGATCATAGGGTTAACTCGATGGAATCAACCCCAAGTTTGGTAGCATTGACTTAGATGGTGAAAGTCAAGACCAAGTGTACAGATTCAACTTAGTACAACTGACACCCCAACCGGTAGCACCAACAATGATAGACATAGATAGAGTATTGATACTAAGTAGCTACCAATAGTAGCTACCAAGATCAAAGTCAGTACCAGCCACTTCATCTTGGTGGCACCCACACCGTCTGATTGTTAACGTGTAGAATTGTGAAGGAAGAGTTTAAAGAGTTGCTTCTTCATTCTATTCTCTACACTTATCAAGTATGAGCTCATAGATGATACAATAAACATCAAAGGAATTTGGTGGACATTCTTTATCAAGCTCACACACTTTTCATACCAAAGTATTTCCATGTAGATTCAATGCACAACTTTTTCTCTTTGTTTATAAGTGATTTATCTATAATTTCATTATTTTTTCCTTTCTTTTTTGTTTGACATTAGAGACAATGACATATTCAAGATCAGGGTGAGGTAAGGAACATTGCATCTACCCTTATGCTTTTCATCTTACTATTTACAATATTTATTTATTTCTACTTGAAAAATAACTTTTTTTGTTTTCTTTAAGGCCCACTTATATATAGTGTAAATGTGGGCATAAACCATAAAGCCTTTCTTTGATGACATGGTATCAAATTTGAAAATTTTAAGTCTGAATGTGCTTCTTTGTAAACAATATTTGTTAGTTTAAGGTTGCACAAACTTGAAGAATTGTTTGGATTAGTCATCTTGAAGACGTGTATAATAAACTAGATTACCTAACTTAACGATGTGGAAAGTGGAAAGATGATGGTGCATGAGTTTAATCAGATCAGCCAATTGCATGACCGCTTATGTTATTTCAAGGATAGATTTAGATCACCTTTATCCATGAGTTAATAGGAGAGAGCCTTATCATGGTTATCAAGATTATGTCATCTTTTTGTTTAACTGAAGTTGGGAGGAGATCTTATTAATCTCACCCTCCCCTTACAAGCTAAATCAAGAAACAACTTACATTCACTAATTAAACTAGATAAAGAAAACAAGGTAGTACTACTACCATTATAGGACGCTTTTGCTAAGATTTCAACAATCTTAGTTGGTGGAAGCTCATAAGTACTAAGATTTCCAAAAAAAATTAGGTTATTTTTAGCAAGAGAATCCACGAAAGCATTAGATTCACTTGTAGCAAAGGATAGGTTGCACATGTTCTTCATCGACGTCTGGATCCTCCTAATAAGTTTAGCATATCTTAGATGGCTAGAAATGGGTTCATTAATCTTCTTCACCGCCAATAGAGAATCCATCTTTACTAGAATTTTGTCAAGTTGATTATGTTGTACCACTTGTAGTGCTTGTTTGATTCCCAAGAGTTATCCTTCCAATGGATCCAAGGTTTGAGTGCTAGCTGCAATACCCCCAACCCATTTGCCTTGATCGTCTCTAAAAACTGTTGTGTAACTCACTCTTCCATCTTTGGTAGTTGTTTTGGTATTGGCTTTGATGGTTCCTGCTACTGCTTTCATCCAACAACTTCACACTATCGTCCTTGTGCTGCCAAGCGTTAAGATATAGGCATCCATATATGCTCTTGCCTCTTATTTGATGGTGTTAACCATAGTTGTAGGGGAGATTTTTCTATTTTTGAAAACATGGGCGTTCCTACCTTTCAATAAGTTCCAACATGATATAAGAAAGATATAGCTGAAATCATCTTTTGTATTCACATGCTCATAGTACCATGCTTTAGTATTTGTACAACTATTGAAATTGGGTACATCTCTACCTTCTAAAAGCCTGCTCCACACTTCTTTAGCCAAGGTACAATCTCTGATTGCATGTAGAGTGGTTTCTTCTTCCTTCTGACATTGTGGGCAGATGCTACTGGGTGCCATATGGATTTGAGATTTTCATTGGTTAGTTAGTAGTGCCATATGCATTAAGAGCCATGAAAACATTTTGATGCATGAGGAGGTTTTCAGCTTCCATGATTCCTTCTAGTGTCCCTATGTTTGAATACCCTTGCCTTCCTGGAGTTTCATATAAGTAGTTTTGGTTGAGTATTTTCCATTCTTTGAGAGTGTCCACACCTTAACATACTCACCATCTATATCATTAGGGACCTCCATCTTCTCAATCAATCTCATGATTTGTTCTGGAAACCATTTTCTTAAGGAATGCAGTGTCCCATTCCCCATTTAGATTGATCAATGATCTGACCTTAAGGTCCCAGAGATCTTATGGAATCAGTTTACTAACCTAGTTTTTTAGAATGGGGCCATCATGCCATTATATATCAGTCCACACATTAATTCTATGTCCATTCATCGATACCATATATGAATTCTCGTCTATAAAGTTCCTCCCTACAATAGAAACATTCCTTAGACTAGATGAGTTATATGCTTTTGTAATGTGTTCCTTTTCATACTTGAATCTCATCCCCAAACACCACAAGGTTTGGCGATTGTAGTTGAGATTCCAGGAATGCTTATATAGAAGTTCCAGATTCCAATCTCTCATAGCTTTAATGTTGAGCCTACCTTCACTTTTATGTCTTGTGACTTTGCCCCAAGCTACTAAGGACATGGGGTGTGATTTGTTCACTCCTCCCCATATGAAACACGTGATTAAACTGTCAAAGGTGTCACATAGCCGTAATGGTAGAAGGGAAGCTTGCATTATGTAGGTAGGCATGGTAGCCAGTGTGGCCTTAGCAAGACAGACCCTGCATGCGAGAGAGAGACTCGTAGATGACCATGCATTGACCTTTCCTTGTTCCTTATCAATGGCGTCACTATAAGTGATTTTGTTCACACGATCGTGTATGATTGGAACCCCCAGGTATTTGCCCAGATCCTTAGTTTCTTGAAATCCACTACCCTTGCACATGCCTCTTCTCAAGGTCCTCCCTACAATCCTCGCAAAGAAAACCTTTGACTTTACTATAGAAACTGATTGCCCTGATACACTTTCAAACTCCTTGAACACCTCCCTGACGACCTTCATTTGATTAACATATGCCTTTCCAAATAGGATTAGGTCATCCACAAAACAAGCACATGATACTATCGGGCCTCTCACTCCCATCCTCACCGGTTTCCATTCACCAGATCTCACCTTTTTGTGGATAAGTTGACTCAACCTCTCAATACAAAGGACTAATAGATAGGGTGAGAGGGGTCCCACTGGGGAAGACCCCTACTTGCTTTGAAAGGATCAATGATGCTTCCTTTCCAGGATATCCTTGTTTCACCACTAGTGATAGAACTCATGATGTATGACACAATGTTCTGAGGTAGTCCAACTTTAATTATGGTGTCCTTTATAAAATCCCAAGACATTTCATCATAAGCTTTTGTTAGATCTATTTTGATTGCCATAGTTGGTGCTCCTCTTTTCCTTCTCATAGAAGGAATCAGCTCCTGGACCAGAGCTATGTTGTCTGTGATTCGACTTCCTGGTATGAAGCTACTTTGGGTAGCTGATACCCACTGCTTCATGAAAGGTTTTAACCTCTCCACGATCAGCTTGGAGGTGAATTTTAGGTCTACATTATTAAGCAATATCGGACGCATGTGTTCACACCTTTCTGGCATAAAAATATTCAGAATAAGAACAATCATAGTGTTGCACATTTTGTCCAACACACTGCCTGATTGTATTGCTTGTTGAACTATCCTAATCATACTTTGTCCAATGATTGGCCACTATTTTTTGTTGAAGGTACCATTTAATCCATATGGACCTTCGAATTTTACTGGATTGATGGACATCACAGCAGTTTGAATCTTATCCTTGGATGGAATACCATCAATGCTACCCACTTGGCTATTAGTTAACTGAATGAACTCACCTAGAAACTCAGTCTATGCCGCATCGGGGTTTTGGGCCGGCGCAGACATCACGCGTTCAAAATGCCTAACTACCATTTCCTTCAGGCTAGTGTCATAGGAAATCCAGTTGCCTTTTTGGGCTTTCAGAGCTTCTATTTTGTTTCTTCTTCATCTCTGATTGGCGTAATTGTGATAAAAGAAGGAATTGTTGTCCACATCTTTTAACCAATTAATATGGCCTTGATGTTTCAAATCCTCCCCCTCAACTTTTAGAAAGCATCTAACTCATCTTGAAGATCAAAGCAAATTGCTGCAGAAATCTCATTGTACTGCGCTGCCATATTAGTTTGAAGTCTATCAATATTACTCATGAGATGATCTTTTTTCATTATGCTCTCAATCTATTTCTTATAATCCCATTTTTGAATGTGTGTTTGTGCATTCTTTAAGGCTTCAACAAAAGTTAGATTTCCATTCCAATGACTATCTAGCATCATTGGAAAGTCCTCTGCCCCTTTTCGGGAGGTTTTGGTGACAAACTTGTATGGGAAAGAGTTAGTGCAATTGAACTTTAGAAGCAGAGGGAAGTGATCCGACCCAAGTCTGGGTAGATGGTGTATCATGGTGTTCGAATACTTCATTAAAAGGAGCTATTAGCTGCCTCCCTATCAAGCCTTTCCTACAAGGACCCATGGTGATGAGTGTACCTCATGCACAAGAAACCCAAGTCAGTGAGATCAACTTCAATCAAGGAATTTTGGAATAGTGCTGCCTCAGAGTAATTGTATCTACTGCTTCCATTTTTTTCACTTGTGTTGATGGTAGTATTGAAGTCACCCTCTATGATCCAAGGGTCTTTAAACCTTTCTCCCATTTGTATCAGGTGCTTCTATAATAGTTGTCGAATTCTTATATGAGGTCTAGCATATAGAGAGGAGAAATAGCACTCCTTATTGATCTTACAAGTTGCAAACTATTTGTGATTGCAAACAATTTCGATGGTACATAGGCTTGGGTTCTAATAGACCCAAATCCTTCCTGAGAAGCCCCTAGTTTCCACTCGATAAGAATTGTTGAAGCCAAGTTGCTTGATAGTATTTATAGTAGAAACACCACTCATTCTAGGCTCTAGAATCACAACTATTTTTGGTTTATACATGGTAATCATCTCCTTGATAGCATGACGTCTATCATCATTTCCGAACCCTTCTACTATTCTAACACATAAAATTCATTAAATAACCTTGGAAGATGTGTGCTAAGCAATCCCTACCCTTCTTATGTGCCTTGTGGTTCACTGCTCACTTTAGTTTTCTCTTAGCAATCCTCCTCTACAGCTCTAGCCATAAGCCTTGGGCTTTTCCTCCTATGTTTGTGGGGGGACCACTCTTTGAGGTTTCATTCTTGGGCCACTCCCTTTGATTTTCCTTCCTGGTGGTAGGGGGTGGTGATGACCTTAGAACCCTCCAAAACATCAACAAGATTATCCCTATTTTCTTTATCCAAGGAGTCATCAACCTCCTTCATATGCGCCTCTTCATGTATCATTTCATTATGTGTTGGGGTGTTACTCTCTCCTATAGCCTTCCTTTGAACTGAATTGTCTTTGATTTCCTTGGAGTTCTCTTATTCACCTAACAATATCACCTTGTGTGAGTTATCCTCCTCCATTTCATGTATAACCTCATCCACATCGAGATTTACTACACTATGCTTCTCTCCATTGTTTGTTGAACATACAACACCCTCTTTTCCACCTGAGTTGTCTTGGGAGGTATTAGTGATATCCTTGAGTATGGCACCTCCCTGTCTGACTTTTCTTGCAGCTTTCTTTGGTTTCCAGACTTTATCAGGTCTCTCTGAGGTTTTCTACATAGTTTCTCTACAACTCTCTCCTTTTACATCCATTTATATGTCAGTTCTTTGCTCTTCATCCTCAAATAGGTTCTCGAACCTATTGGTGACCCTAGTCATGTTGGTGGTTCTATCCCCTACTGTTGCTTCCTTGGTCTGAATCCTCGTTTACTTTGATTCTACCATCCATTTTCCCAAGTTGTGTCATTGTCACTATTACCCGACCTTGTTGGGTTCTCCCATGTGCCTTGCTGGGAAGTATGTTTTGTTCTGTATTCCTCTTCCTTGTGCCCCATCATGCCACAGAACACATATGTTATATGTGTGACCTCGTACTTTACCATGTCCTATACCCCATTAATAAGGATGCTTGGGGATAGGTTCTTTGTCGTGTCCAACTCTATTGCCAGCCTGGAAAACTTACTCCTAGTCTTGAATGCCATCTAGTTGTCAACTTTCACTAGACTACCGAGAGAGTCCAATGTACTCGAATAGAGTATAAACGTATAGATTTAGGGGAAATTCAAGGATGTGAACCCATGTTACCACATACTTGGGTAGCTCTTCTATGGGTTTGAATGTGGGAAACTGGTCCCAGACTGCTAGACAACACCCAAATAGCTTCCACGGTCCCCCAATAATGATTGTTTCATAGTCCTCTTTACATGAGAGTCGTACCATGTAATGTCCTTTATCTAGTTCATAGATGTTGAATCTCCCCTTAGGGTTCCAAAGTAACTTGATCTTGTCCCTCATTTTCATGAAACCCACATCTACTCCCAGCAAGCGGGTAACGACCACATATTTCCACGGTCTCACCTGGTCCTCTTCTACCTCCAATCTGTATATATCGTTGGTCAACCCTCTGAGTTAGAGAGTTCTATGGACTTACCCTCCAACTTGTCCTCATAGAGCTTGTCCAAGTAGAATCCATCTTGGCCCCCAAATTCATTAGCCTGAGTGGCTTGCCCACCAATTACCGTGCTGAAAGATGGTCACCCTTCCGCCAAAGAATTTGTACTCCTGACTCCAGAGTACCCTATTGAACTAGGGTTCATCCAGGGTGTTACATGACCACTGTCCCTCATGTCCTAATCCATACTGTTAAGATTTTGTTGTTCGCCTCCCTAGTTCGCAGATCCCCTCATACCAGCAAACTGGAAATCCATTCCAATTATCTACATCAAAACCCTAACACCCCCACCGCCTTTGCCCCCAACACCTTTGTGCATCACAATAAGCATCAACAAACATATGTTGAGGCTAGGTTAATCCACCTTTTGACATTAGGATTAGATCTAGATAGATATTACTCTAAGATCAAAGTCACGTTACCTAGAGATCATGTACCTACTGCCTCATAAAACACCTATCCAAAATTCTCATCAAGGATTTAGCATGAATCAAATGACATTCTAGATGCTAAGTTCAATGTTCAGTACATCAAAGATCAGAGAAACTCACAAAATAGTTGGCCAACTAAGTTTGTAAGCATAACATGTTTGATTCAATAATAACTATTACTCATATAAGAATAGTAGCAGTAGAAAAAGAGCATAAACAAGTAATGGGTCTACTCCCTGCACCCTAGTGAGAGGACTACTCACACCTAAAACAATAAGAATTCTAGCATATAAAAAGAGGGTGATAGCCATTATCATAGTAAAAGAAGGATACATAGTCATGTTGTGCAGAAATGTTTGTTCCAACTTAAAGACAAGGTCATTGACAACCAGAAAGAGCACCCTTTCATGCTCGTGGAGGTGAACTAGAAGTCTTTGATATCCTTCTTTGCACTTGGACTTTTTATAGTGATGAAATACCATGTGGATGGTGATGCTTGAAGGTGGTTGTTGGTTGATGCGGTCATCAACCAATGGAAATGACTGACGCAAGTTGGAGAATGGATGCTTAGAATGGAAACATGTAGTTTTGCAGCACCAAGATTGGATCCTTGTGTTGGTATCTATGCCCAGAGATCCAATCATGTGATGATTGTAATGGCATAAAATGTAAATGATTTGATTATTAATAAAAATCAAGCTTCCAATTTATTATGTTCCATTCAATTATGAGATAATGATGGAACACTATAAATGTCTAGAGAACCATATTACTCAATGATGTATGTGTTCAAGCTACCACCCTTGTGGATGAGACCATACAGATGTTAAGAGTACATACACATATTCTCATTATGTCCCTGATGGGATGTTATTGTGGAAGGTTGATAGACATCAATGACACATAAGATCAGAGTGCGAGTTGGCTGATGATGAAATCTAATTAGTCATGATATGGTAATATCAAACCAAGCACACAGATATATGTTAGAGAATAGTGTATAGATTAGACCCATCATGAGACTGACGCATGTATGCCATCATCATGGAAGTCATATTCAAGTCTCACAATGATGGTGGTGGTTGTGGTTCTTAGACATGAAATCATTGCACTCGTCACATGTTGTTGGGTATGCTTTAACATCATCAGACACAGTCCTAAAACATGGGTTGTTATAAAGGTGATGATTGGGTGACTTTGACACATGGGGACAGAGTGTGAATGATAGAGATGGGATGTGTCCCTTCGATAGGAGTATGATATCCAAAGGCCTCTTGATTAGAGAGACTGAGAAAAGTATGGCCATACACATGTGAGTCAATATGTGATATTGAAATTACATATATCTCATGCAGTCTGCTTTGGTTCAAGGAACAAGATTGAATAATAATGAGGATGATTGCTCCATGCCTCTTGTAACATATTGAAACTTGGACATATTATTGTTTTGACCCTCTTCCCATGTTTTCCTTTCTTTTCTATCCTTTTTGGCCTTTATGTTCAATTTATGGAAATAATTGTGCTTTGGTGAACATTTGTTCACTATTATTGCCAACATATGGGTTTATGCACAAATACCTCAGTAAATATTTTTAATAAGGGTCTAATATGAAAATTTACTACTTAAGTGGAACAATGATAAAATAATTTGTTCTAGATCATTCGTTAGCCTTATGGAGCAAGAAAGAGAAAAAAGAATGAATAATAATACTATAAACATGTTAATGTGGTATTGAATTATTTAATATGTTAAATATTGGAAATAATGGATAATGGACTAAAACTCATAAAATTAATACTAATTGGTTAATAATAACTTGAGATTTGTTTTCCTTGGGTTTGGTTTGGCTTGGAGGACAAGTTTCATAATTTTGGAATGATAATAACTATATCTCTTTTATTTTCAAAAGAAAAGGTGAGATTTCCTCAAAATATGAAATAAACTATTTAATGACTCCAAAAGTGGAAACTAATCTTAGATTCATAATATACACATTAAAAATAGCCTTTGGGTGAATTTTCATATAATTTGGATAATCTTTATTATACCTATGAAATTATGAGAGAAAAAGCATGTAGAACCTTTAAAATATTAAATAATTGTACAAAAAACTCTAACATATAAAATTAATGGCAAATTCATATCCATGGCACTTAATATGACTTGTGGGTGAAGTTTCATTAATTTTGGAGAATCTTATAACCATTAATGAAGGAGGAAAGAGAAAATAAGTTTTGATTTATTTAACACATTAAAATATCCCAAAAGGAAAATCTAATTGCAGATTCAGATTTCACATATCAAAAGTAGGCAACGTGCCAGTTTTCATTAATTTTAGGATTCGTTTGCACCCTCAAACAAGGAGAGAGAAAAAGAGGAATTAATACACCTACACTTTATTTAAAATTGATTCGAAATCATATTTATGTGTCACACACCCCTTTTATCTCGCTTGTGGATCCTCAGTCGTTGGATGGAAAATCAAACGATAGCAGTGTGTCTCCTACCTCACGTTCACACACAAAAATTTGCTGGTTTTAAGTGATCTTAAAATCGACTTTTCTCGCTCATTTCTCCACCTTTCTTCGAGATTTTTGGTGCTACGAGTTTGGGAGGAGATTCCACACACAATGATGCCTTATTTGAATCATTTAGTCAAGAATATGGACAACCCCCAATTCATGGGCAACAAGCCACTGTGACCACCTCCCTCTTCCACGTTCCATGTACCCTCATCTATATAAATTGGTTCCCCAACCTATGTAAGCACTCGTGTTGTTCTCCTCTCTTGTTAATTTGCTCTCACTTCCTCACACGAACTTCAGAATCCCAATTCTTCATTTCTAGCTTGTGACGCCTCTCCCTAGCGGTGGGCATCTCCAGTCGTTGATTAGGCCCGGAGGTGAGTTCGTCGACCCTTCTCCTTTCTTCCTTTGTTCTTGGTATTGTGAAAAATAGTGGATCTTGGTTTTTCCCAAATTAAGCACAACATGTTTCTTCTCCTCCTTGCGGCCATGGCACATGAGGCAAGGAAGGGGATAACCCCTGGTCTTTTTCTTGTTCTGCCCTTCTGATCCCTTCTATTTTTCTTTTTTGTGCGAGGGGCACGCTCATCTTTTAACTGCATTCTTCTTTGTTTTGAGACTAGTCAACGAGACCTTTGATCCATGACTTGGCCTCATCCAATTGGGCCAAGTTAGCTAGGGGCAGGTTCTCTCTCTCGTTGCCTTTCTTGCTTATATTTGATGATGTGTCAACCTCTGGTTGGTCAGTATTGGAAAAATCATATCTTTTCCTTTGGTTGTCCAAAAATTAAGTAAAAATATTTTTTGGAATTAGAAAAATGTGATCTTTACAAATAAAATGTTTTTGAGATTTATCATAGGGTGTTTTCTAAAAATGATTCTAATACATAAAAATCATCAAAAATACACTTTAACCATCATAACTCTAAAATAGACAAAATTATATGTTTTCTTAATCAGAAGAACCTAACTAGATCAATGGTTATGTTTTCAGAGTCTAAACTAGAGTTTTGTTGGAAAAGTCCAAAACTATGGTTTTCTTTACATTAATGTGCATGATAAACCTTAATACATGGTTATACATTGAAAATAGGAAAAGTGGAGCTAGCCTCTGCATGACTTAATGGGCTTCGCTCCCTATGGGATGGGGTTGAGCTCCCCAGGTTGGGCTCAGTGCAAGCCTTACGAGTCTCCTGGGTTACCAAAAAATAGGAAAAGTGGATCTTGGGTCATCTAAAAGTGGTGAAAGTTTATAATTGAATTCAATATGAGAGGTATCTGCATCCTTACACCTTAAGTTGGGTAAATTGTGATCCAAATCCTAATTTCCTTAGTGAGGCATTAATTGAACCCTAATTCTCTTATTATTGTTTTCTTTCCTATATTTTCCTCAAAATCGATATATTATTTCATGGGTTTTGGAAATCCACTCATGTTGTAATTATATGATAATTTATCTTGCCACTTTATTATTTCTTGAGCATGATGGTTTATTTGACTATTATCTATAGTAATGGTACTTATGTACTACCACCCATAGTTTAGGGCATGTGTTATTTCGCCATGGGGAATGTGTTTACTGCCCCCCCCCCCGATAATGTGTTATTTCTCCCCAATATAAATATTTTTTAGGTGACTGGGAATGTGATTACTCTCCCCTCATCTATAAGTTAAGGTACGATAGGTGCCTCAACCCTACTTAGTTAATTTAGTCTAATATTAATCATTCATGCAAGTTCATTACTTTTTATTGGTTTTTGGCAAGAATCTTTGTTATATGCCTCATTATCTTGGCCTTCTCATCTTATGATGAATCTATACCCTTATGTTTGATTGATGTTCTTATCTTTATTCCTTGTTCATAATATTGACACATACCTTGTTTCTTTCTTTTATTGGGTGCTTTCCCAACCACCCAGGGTTAGATCAAAGAGTTGAACAAGATCAAGGAGAACTTAGCTTTTGGAAAGGACCTAGCTCTTGGTGATGTTGCTTTAGAGACAAATCTTGAAGTAGTTTAGACGTCCCTCTATCTAGATCCTCTTGTTGTTGTAAACCCTTTATGGGAGAATGTTAATGTATACTTTTATAAAACTGATCATAGTCATGAAATTATATTCCTCTGCAATACTCTTTGGTTTTTTTAAACCATATATATATATATTTGGAAATTTTACACCAGTTTTAGCATACCTTTTGAGTATGTTTGGGATGGATGTTCTATTTTTCAAATTTTTATTAAAGGGGCAATTTCACTATTTTACACCTCTAGTTAAATCTAGATATCAATGACAAAGGAACTATATGAGCACTATAACACCATACACATTGTAAGTTGAAGTTGCCCCCAACTTTCCATTCACTTTGGTAGTAGTGATGTGTGACTAGGCACCGCTCATTGCTTGTGATGTCATAAGTTGTTATGGACATTCACTACCAATGATGATATTGGTCCTATAGGGTCACATACATAGGAACTCATATAGAAGAGGAGTTTTGATCTTGAATGATAATTGAGTTGATTACTAAAATGTTTAGGCATTCAATTCACGCAACAAATCAGCTGAATGGACTGCCTGACAATCAGTTCAAGTGTTAAGACTGTCATTTGGAGTGTCAGGCTGATTGTATTGTACATTTGTTGGAATTTAGCCTGACTTTGTGACTCGGGTTGTGAAATGCCCATCTCACCTATGTGAGGCAACCTTTTGGGATGGTGCAACATGCCCGTCTCATTTGCACCAGACGCCCATTTTGGGGGTGCAATTCGATTGCATCAAGGATTGCTATTGACGTCATGGCGTGCACTAATTAGAATTGAATTACCGAAATATGTACAAAACTGTAAAGTATGATACAACCATCTCGGTGAGCGATATGACACTATCGTGTCCCAGATGACTGTCTTTCTAGGTGAGACGGTCGTTTGGGCTGTCGTAGGTTGTGAAGTTTCCATAATTGTTGCAAAAGTTTGAGATCTTCTGGTCCCTTCCACTCCTGCATAGACTGGGAACCCTGACCCTGGCCTATACTATAAATAGAGAGGTATTGGGGGATTACCATAGCACAACACACATATTTGAGAATTAATTGCTCTGAAAATTGTTGTCCTCTCTGGTTGTGGTAACCAAGAGATCCCAAGTAAGTCCTACCCGACTAGGGAGGGATAGCTACGGGAGAGAAACAACTGAGGATCATTATTGTTGGAGAGAAAGTTTGTGACTTGTACACCAATGGGAGGGACAACTCCTTCCTGTCTGTTCTAGCAGGACAATAGGAGTTCGAGTTGGTGCATGTGGACTACTCTATAGGTAGGAGTCCTTTGTTTGATGCTAGGAGGGCAACATCAACTCGCAGTCTGTGGCGAGATCTAAGGAGCCACTACAACAACTATCTGAGTATTATGTCTTTGGAGGAGTAGTTAGATGACTCCCAGTACATCCAAGAGCTATACAGACACTGTCTAAGATAGAGTGTACATCTACACCAACCAAGATTGTTGTTGGACTTGCTCCAGGATCAGGTATATCTTTGTGAAACCATCCTTCCCATTGCATAGTTATTGACATGATCTACTGGTTAATGGGAAATATGTTAATAAAAATTTTATTTCTGCTACCTATCTGATGTCATATTTTCCTATAGTGGTATCAGAGCCACGTCAGTTAATTATGTTTTGGGATAATCGATATGGTCAGATTTTTGGCTTTACCATGTTTATTTATTGCATGTGATGTGAATATTTAAATTGGTTGATGTGCACGTCCGTCAAAATCAACACATAAGATCCCAAACAATTATATATATATATATATATATATTTACATTTTCATATATATGCAATTACATGCGTCGCCATAAAATCGGTTTTGATGGTGGATGTGAAGCATGGTTATGGCCAAAATCCTAGATCTGTGTGTGCATGGTTGTGGTTATTTATTCTTATTGTTAATTGGTCTGCGTACCGAGCCTCTCTCCTCTTTCCAAATGTAAATTAATGCTCTTCTTCTTATTTCCCCTTGAATGTAACTCGAGGTTTTCCCCATATACAATGTAATAAGAAATAGGATAGTTTTAATTTATGTTTCGACGTGAGATAACAATCTGCACAAAGATGAAATAGTTGACTCGTGAGACTACTCGATCAACTAGAGGACCGAGGAGGCCAGATGACAAGAGGACGAACCAATCAACTTTTGGCCCAACCAACCAGCTAGAGGTGTCCAGACGCTACTTCGAAGTGAGAACGACACGACTAATTCAGAAGATCCCAACCAAATGACCAAGAGGAAAGCCAACCGGTTCAAGAGTTGAACCGATCAACCCAGATTCGTTTGAGCACATATCTTCACCAACATGTTGCATATGATGTGGACCATATGTGGTATTAATTCCTTGTGGCTCCAAGTAGTTACATTAGTATTGCCATAACCATCGGTTGTGTGTTTTATTTATTGCATGTTTTTGTTGTGGGATATAGTATGTATATGATACGTACTATATATATGTGGTGATTGGATAAAGTATATGTATATATACACACAAACTCCCTCAACTAAAATATTAAGTCTTAGATGCTTTTTAAAAACAACACATATGAAAAGCTTGATTGACTAATCATAGGTTATGACAAAGCATGGTACGCCATCTATCTCACGGAAGTGTGATGGTAATAATGTAGGTGTTGCCAAAGTGGGGTGTATTATCATCGTGTTGGCTTTCGGGCCAGGCTTAACTAGTGATTCTTTAGAGCATCTAAGCCCAGAAGCATGCAAATGATCATGGCAAGGAGTTGTACATATCATCTATCCAAGAGTTGCATATGATGCAATTGGCATGATGGCCTACCTAAATAGTCAAGTTGTGGGCAATTAACAAAAGTTGACTCATGATTTGATGAAATATGGATCTTGGCCCACTAGAATATTGTACGCTGCGATATTCCAAATTCATATTGAGGGATATCAATTTGAATAAAATAGTGGAGAAATAATTAATTAAATACCTAATTAATATCGTCAAATTTATCAAATCAAACCAAATAAAAAATGTTTTGAAAAGTTGCAATATTTCTTTGTAGAATCAAATGTCAAACACAAACATGTTATAATTGCGGTCAATCATTTAGAAGGATAAAATGAGATAAAGTTTCGCACTTGGTTAAGGACTTCGAGACATTTTCTCATTAATGAGAAAAATCTCTATGTCCTTGATAGACCAATGCCAGAGGAACCCATTCCAAAGGTGCCTAAGGCTAAATGGATGCTTATTGGAAGCATGCCAATGATGCCATATACATTTGAATACCTAATGCTCTATTGTATGAACTATGAGTTGCATGAACAACATGAAAACATGCACATTCTCGAGATGGTAACACATCTTAAGAATCATGTAAAGCATAAAAGGTATAATGTCTCCTAAGAGCTAATTGAATGCAAACTGACAAAGGGAGCTCCAGTAGAACCCCATGTGCTCAATATGATTGGACATGTGGAATGATTGAGATTTCTCTTAGGTCATGACTTGATCATGAATATGAATATGTATGTATTGCATGAATTATATAGTCAGATCATCAAATGCTTGGCATGTTGAGGCCAAAGCAAGAAAGAAGAAGGACAAATATGCGATGATGATCAGCAGAAGTGAGTCATAGGGAAAATGCAAGGCTAAGAAGTGTTTTGAGGCTAAGCTTAAGTCCTAGTCATATACACTCAAATTATGGACAAGGATAAGTGTAAAAAGGAATATGCCCTTTTCACTTAAAGGATAAAGAAAACATAGTACCACCATTATCACTTGTCTGTACATTGGAAAGGAATTATCCTCTTCATAGAGGATCTCAGGAAGAAGATAGAGATAGATATCTCCACTTCAGGACCTAAGAACAAGTAATCTAGAACTGTGCAGAGCAAGGGTTGCTGCCGCTACAGTTGGAAATTGTCATTCATGGGCACATAATAGAATTAGTGAATTGGTATTATGTATTTTCCTTTGATGAAAACAAAATATGTTTTGAATGACAAGAACATTATGTTACATGATGAAAAATATGATATTTTATTGCAATGTCCTATGTCTCACAAACTATACTTGATAGTTGTAAAGACAAATGTGTATGACACATATATTGAATGACTTGATAACTCAAACAAACTAAATACATATAGAATTGTCATCTAGAGTGCATAAATGAGAAAAACATTTCTAGAATCCATATGATGGTTATGTAGACTCTTTTGGTTATTAAACCAATAGAGACATGCATGTGTTTTTTGTTGTGCAATATGATAAAAGCATCTTCACTAGATGTAGTGGAAAATTGACTATTCCATTAGGAATAGAACATATTGATGTACACAAACCTTTTAGAATGAATTCTAATGGTAGTTACAAGTACCTCATTATATTTATTGATATGATTAGTAGATATTGAAAGTTTGTATTTGATGAAATTTGAACATGAATCTCTTGAATTTTTCAAGGATATCATAATGAACTCTGCCTAAAACATATTGATGTCTCAGAAAGAAGGTATCACACCCTATTTAGTCATGGTGAGATTATCAATAAAATCTAGCTAATCTTACATTTTCTTTTGGGCACATGTTTTACACTAAAACAATGTACCATCTAAAATGGTTCAAAAGACACCATATGAGATATGGCATGGGAGGAGTTGGGATGTGTCTTTTATAGTGATTAGGATTGAAGTCTTATATAAGAAAATTGTTTCTTAAAATCTCTATCCACAAAATCACAAAAATGTTATTTTGTTAAAGACTACTCTTATCCCAATCCGACAACAAAGTGTTTGTTAGTTTGAATGATTGCATTCCTAAAAAGGAACTTAGTTCCAAAGGAATCAGTGGGAGTAAAAGTAGAACTTTGTTCAAGATAAACAACAAAACATTGAACCTAATGAGGTACAATAGGAATAAGGAGAATCATAAGTTGTTGTGGAATCTCAAGTTCCTTATGTAAACACAGAACTCGTAGTTCTAGTAAAACACGTCTTGAATTTGAAATATTATGATATCTTATAGCTCAAAGGCGGTGAGTTGATCATAGAGATGATTCAACAACCTACCTAGAAGCTACTAAGGGATTAGAATTTGAGAAATGGCTTGAGGCCATAAAATCAATGATGGACTCTAGGTAAACCAAAAAGGTATGACCTTGGTGGATCCACCTGAAGGGGTAAAACCCATAGGGTGCATTTGGGTCTTTGAAAGGAGACCAACATGGAAGGGTAGTTTGGTTGCAAAAATTTTCAAACTAGTTCAAAGTGATGAACATGATGAAGTCTTTTCACCAGTTACCATGGTTAAATCCATCTGGATCATGCTTATTGTTGCATCTTAGTATGACTGTGAGATTTGGCATATGGATGTTAAAATTACATTCCTTAATTGGAATCATAATGAGGATGTGCACATGACACAACCTAATGGTTTTATAAATCCATCAATGCAAATAAAGTCTATAAGCTACAAAAGTCAATTTGTGGATTGAAGTAGCATCTCAGAGCTGGAATCTTAAATTTGACAAGACAATCAAAGGGTTTGACATGAGTCACAATGAAGATGGAATATATTATTTTAAAAGATTTAGGGGAGCATATTAATACTCCACATAATGATGGGAAATAATGTCCTTATCCTATAAATGTTAAAACCTGGAAAGGATAGTACCTTCTATAAGAAGGGTTTAGGTGAAGCATCATATGTGATAGGAATCGAGGTCTATAGAGATAGATCTATAAAGATTCTTGATCTAAGTAAAAGCAAATACATTGGCAAGATGCTGAAGAGTTCAACATGCAAGACTCAACGAGAGAAAAACTTGTCCATGTTCCATGAAGTTAGTATTTCAAAAGTCTAGTGTCCCAGTTCTTATGAAGGATGGAAACACATGGATAGATGCCATATGCATTCGCAATCGGATCTATCTTAAATGGAATGTAATGTACTTATACCATTATCTCGTATGTATAGGACATGACGAGATAATGACCTATTATCTCGTGTGTATTGGACATGAGAGGATATAATGTTATCTTGTATATATTGGACATGACGAGAGGATATCCAGTCATCTCATATGTATTGGACATGATGAGAAGACATATATATATACCTACCTAGCAATCTTTTATATATTGGACATGACAAGAAGGTATATGTCAAATGCCATTGAGAGTCACTGGACTACCATAAAGAACATCTTTATATGCTTGTAAGCACTAAAAGGATTGGTTCCTTGGTTATGGTAATAAGGAAGAGTTTGGTGTAATGATTTACACCAATGCAAGATTCCAAACTGACAAAATAATCACAATCTATGCTTGACATTAAATGAGAATTGTAAGCTAGAAAGGAATCTGAGCCAATGACAGTTGTTCAATCAATAAAAGAAGCTGAGTATCTCTGTGTTATGAGAACAACAGAGGATATTGTATGGATCAAGAAGTTCATATGGGTGAACTTGTGTGAGGTCCCAACTGTTGATGATACAGTAGAAATATTGATGACAATAATGGAGCTACTAGTTAGGTTGGGAATCTCAGATAGCATACTACAACACTTCCATCTCATATGAGTAGTCATATAATGAAGAGATGTGAAAATTGCAATATACCCACTTAAATCAAACGTTGCTAAACCCACTATAAAATCACTTGGGCAGTAGAAGAATGATGGTCATGTTAGGTCACTCTGGATGAGATCCATGGGTGATTAGCTCTAAGTGCAAGTGGGAGTCTATCGGTATGTATGTCTCAAGAGCCAATCATGTGATGATTGTAATGGAATAAAATGTAAATGATTTGATTATTAATAAAATGCAAGCTTCCAATTTATTATGTTCCATTCATTTATGGGATAATGATGGAACACTATCAATGTCTAGATAATCATATTACTCAATGGCGTATGTGTTCAAGTTACTACCCTTGTGGATGAGATTATATGAATGTTAAGAGTGAATATACATATTATCATTATGTTCCTGATTAGTTGTTATTGAGGAAGGTTGATAGACAACAATGACACATAAGAGCAGAGTGTGAGTTGGTTGATGACTAAATATCATTACTCATGATATGGCAATATCAAACCAAACACACATATACATGTTAGAGAACAATGTATCAGAAAGACCCACCGTGAGACTAACACATGGATTCCATCATCATGGAAGCTGTCATCAGGTCTCACAGTGATGGTGGTGGTTGTGGTTCTTAGACCTAAAATCATTGCACTCATCACATGTTGTTGGGTACATTGTGAAGTCATCAAACATAGTCTTGAAGCATGGGTTGAAGGTGATGATTGGGTGACTTTGACACATGGGGATAGATTGTCAATGACAAAGATGGGATTTTTCCCTCTGATAGGAGTATGATATCCAAAGGCCTCTTGACTAGAGAGATTGGGAAAAGTGTGGCCATACACATGTGAGTCAATATGTGATATTGAGCTTACATATATCTCATGTAGTCTGCTCTGGTTCAAGGAACAAGATTGAATAATAATGAAGATGACTGCTCCATGCCTCTAGTTCAATCTAGATATCAGTGATAAAGAAACTATATAAACATTTTAACACCATACACAAATTGTAGGTTGAAGTTCCCCCCCCCCCATTTTCCATTCACTTGGGTAGCAGTGAGGTGTGACGAGGCACCGCTCATTGCTTGTGATGTCATAAGTTGTTATGGACATTCACTTCCAACGTGATACGGGACCTATAGGGTTACACACATAGGACTCATCTAAAAGAGGAGTTTTGATATTAAATGATGATTGAGTTGATTATAATAAAATGTTTGGTTATTCAATTCAAGCAACAAATCAGCTGACTGGACTGCTAGACAATCAGTTTAAGTGTTGAGACTGTCATTTGGAGTGTCAGGCTAATTATATTGTACATTGGCTAGAATTCAGCCTGACTCAGGATGCAAGATGCCTATCTCACCTATGTTATATGACCATCTAGGATGGTGCAAGATGCTCGTCTCGTTTTCACCAGACGCCTATTTTGGGGGTGCGATTCGATTGCACCAAGGATTGATGTTGACGTCATGGTGTGCACTAATTAGAATTGAATTGCCGACATATGTGCAAAAGTGGAAGTGCAAAATGACAGTCTAGCTGAGAGAGATGACCGTCTCACATCCCAGACGACCATCTCACTGGGTGAGACAGCCATTTGGGTTGTCGCATGTTGCAAAGTTTCCAGAATCGTTGTGAAAATTTGAGATCTTTCGGTCCCTTCCACTCTCACATAGACTGGGAACCATGATCCTAGCCTCTATTATAAATAGAGGGGTATTGGGGGCTTCCCAAAACACAACAAAACAATAACCAAGAGAGCCCAAGCAAGTCGTACCCAAGTAGGGAGAGATAGATACAGAAGAGAAACAACTGAGGATCATTGTTGTGGGAGAGTAGGTTGGTGACTAGTACACCAACGAGAGGGACAAATCCTTCGTATTTGTTATAGTAGGATGACAGGAGTTCTAGTTGGTCCATGTAGACTACTCTAGAGGTAGGAGTCCTCTGTGTGCTTCTAGGAGGGCAACATAAACTCATAGTCTGTGGCAAGATTCAAGGAGCTATTTCAGTAGTTGTTCGAGTCTGTTGTTTGTGGAGGAGCAATCAAACGAGTCCCAGTGCATATAGGAGCTACACCACCACTGTCCAAGATAGAGTGCACATCT
This sequence comes from Alisma plantago-aquatica, assembly GCA_963693085.1. NCBI lineage: Eukaryota > Viridiplantae > Streptophyta > Magnoliopsida > Alismatales > Alismataceae > Alisma > Alisma plantago-aquatica. The sequence continues at coordinate 954,039,779 of OY856410.1, read as the reverse complement.
ACATCGATGAGGATTGTCACTAGACTTTCTCCTCGACTAGGTATATATTCATGAAACCATTCTTCCCATTGCATAATTATTGATACAATATGTTGTTTAGTGGGAAATATCTCAGTAAATTTTTTGTTTCACTGCCTATCTGATGTCATGTTTCCCTACACCTTTCTTTGGAGGCCATGGCTTGCATTTATTAATGACTGGTATGGTTTGGAACTCTCCCATCCACCGTGTACTTAAGTCATCTGTCACCATGAATGTAAAGGGGTGGTTGTGCGAGGAAGACATGGGGTCTCATGAAGTTTTGGAGTTCCCGTTAATTTGTGAGGTTCACTGGTCAATGAAGTCGCTCAAAAATCTTACTAGTTGGTGAGAGGCGTATAGACTTCAAAGTTTGACAAACCAATAATCACATGGGATAATAATGTTGAATTTTCATTAGTATATGTGCAGGTGTTCCCATACTTAACAACTAATGCATTCTCATCGGCAGAGAGAGCCTAAAATATCATTGGTCAATGAAAAAAACTTTTGTTGATTAGTGAGAGGAGTGAAGACTTCATCGGTTGATGCATGTAGATCTATCATCATTAGTAGGGGGGTTCCCATAGGAGCCTGTGAAGATATTATATAAAAAGGCACAACAGAAGAAGTAAATAAAATTTTCTCTCCACAATTCCATCCATGGATCTTGTTGACAACAATATGGCAGGAAGAAAGGTTTATTAATTTATACCTCTATTATAGAGTAGATCCTACAATGATACTCACAAGAATAGAGAACAAAGGTGATGGCAATTTTGACCTCCAAACATAGCCTTAAAAGTGTCCACATTTCTAAGTTGTCCATGTGGATGATAAGAAACTCCACTTTGCAAGCCAAGAGTAGGTGGAAGGATTTATCTTTCTATTAGCAATATGTGCATTGCATAATCTCTTCTCCTCCCTTCTTTTATGATGGTAATGACGGGTGGTCAAAGACATCCTAATGGTGCCTCATTTTTCTTACAAGAGTTGTCTCTAAAGAGTTGTCAAAGGGTGTTAGACATATGTGTGTAGAACTATGTATGTCATACCTCTATATATAGGAACGGCGGGCAAGTAGGGTTTCTAATAAACCCTAGGAAATGAAACGACATGACAACCATTTTTCAACAGCCGCCTTGGGACAGTCTAGTCAAGCAATCATACTTAGTTTGATTGATCGACCATGTTATCCATCCGATCTTTGGACTTAGTCTAGTCAGTCAACCAGACTCGGTCTAGTCATCCAGTCAGCCTTGTCCAGTTGGTCTATTGGACCCAGTCTGGCTCGATCTGGTCGGCAAATCAGCTTGGTCCCCATTAATGACTTAATTATTTGCCTAAGCCTTTTAGCAACCAATTAATCATATGCCCATGTTTATATCATCTTCCTTATGCATCATCTTGTGCATGATCCGTAGCTTCCCAATTTGTTAGTAGTTATATAAAAAGTCATATTACATATTCATGGACAATGATTGGTATCTAGCAAGACTTTATTGTCACTCAAGTAATTGGAGGAGTTGGAGAACACTTCAACCTATTATATGAATAGTGTTATAGTGATTGTATAATCCCTTTGTCACAAATATCTAGACTGAAATTGAGTCATGAAAAGTCAACCTCTCATCATTCAATCTATGTTCCTTGAACTAGAGTGGACTATTTGAGATATTGTGAGCTCAATATCATATGTTAACTCACACATGGCCACGCATTTCATACTCTCTCTTATCAAGTGGTTGGGATATCACTCCTAAAACAGGGACAAATTACATCTACATCACTCACAGTAATGCCCATGTGTCATGTTGTACCTATCCACCACCTTTTTGGCAACTCATATTATAGAGTCACATTGAGTTAGTGTCAAAGTACACAAAACAACATATAGTGAATTCAGGTCTAAGGATCACAATCACCACTATCACTTGAGATATGACTCTTACATGTCATTAAATGACTTCCATGTGTTAATCTCAAGCTCGGTCTATCGGGTACAACTTGTTCTCTAATAACTACCCATGTTTCTGGGTTGATATCAAATATCATGACTAAAGAGACATAGTCATAACTCACTGTACATGTTAGTCTTGTGTATTGATGTTGTCATATACTATCAACAACAATAATTGACTAGGGTCATAATAAGAATGAGTACTCTTACTATACATTTGATCTTATGAATAGGTCCTCAATCCAAACCATGTGTCATCAAGTTAAAATATTCTTAGGGCGTTACTAGGTTCATTCATTATCTCAATATTGAAATAAATATAATAAATGGAATTGTCTTTTATTAATAACCCTTCAAGTACAAATTATCCCTTTTACAATCATGAGATGACGTCTCTCAGGGCATATATAACCAACATTATCCCACTTTCACTAGTGCCACTCACTCATGAACCTAATTCCAATCAAGCTAACATGACCATCATGCTACTTCTATGAAAGTGATTTAGTCAGGGGATTAACAATGTTTCTTTTAGTTGGTACTCTGCAAATCCTCACATCTACTCATTGCATAATCTCCTATATGAGATGGTAGTGTTGTAGTATATTTTTGGAGCATTGATGTGATTTGGGATCCTTATCTTGTGCAATCGCTTCATTTTTGTCACAATAGATATATATCGCACCTTCACTAGATGGAGCCATTCCAAGTTCACTAATGAAATTCTTGATCCATATAGACTCCTTTGATGCACTAAGGCAGCCATGTAATCAACCTCTATTTTAGAATCAACAAATTTCTCTTTCTTTGAACTTTTCCAGTCCATAGCTCTACCATAAGGCAAAACACAAAACCTAATTGAGATTGATAGTCATCCTTGTCGGTTTAGAAGCTTGCATTGGTGTAACCTCTTACTACCAACTCTTCTTTGCCAAACAAAAATGAGGAATTTATCCTTAGTTCTTCTTAAGTACTTAAGGACATTATACGCAATAGTCTAGTTACCTTCATTGGGATCTAACTGGTACCTGCTCATCATGATTTCAATCATACGAGATGTCTTATATGTACACAACTTTGCATACATGATAGATCCAATTGTAGATGCATATGGAATCTTATTCATGTGTTCCTTATCTTCAAAAGAGTTGGGACATTGATCCCTAGACATATACTTATTCCATGTGACATGAGTAACTTTCCTCTCTTATACTCTTGCATGTTGAATCTTTTCAGCACTTTGTTAATTTATGTACTTTGACTTACACTGATAAATCTTCTAGATCTATCTCTATAAAATCCTAGTATATAGGAAGCTTCCCCTAAGTCCTTCATAGAGAAGGTATTTCCAAACCATGTTTTAACCATTTGTAGTGTAGGTATGTCATTCTCCATCAATAGTATATCATCCATATACAATATGAGGAATACAACTATGTTCCCACTAACCTTCTTGTAAATACAAGTTTCAACTTTGTTTTGGATGAATCCAATCTATTTGACTATCTCATCAAAACAAAGATTCCAACTCCTAGATGCTTGTTTCCATCCATAGATTGACCTCTATAGCTTACAAATTTTATTGGCTACATCATTAAGAAGATTCCCATTAAGGGTCAAAATTTTAACTTCCTTTTGTAAAATCCCATAGTCATGATAAGCAACAATGGCAAGCATGGTCTTGATGGATTAAACCATGGCAACTGGTGAAAATGTTTCATCATACTCAACACCTTGAACTTGTTTGAAACCTTCTTCTACCAATGTACCTTTGTAGGTTTGTACATTACCATCCATTTCGGTCTTCTAATTGAACACCCATTTGCACCCTATGGGTTTTACCCCTTCAGGTGGATCCACCAAGGTCCATACCTTATCGGCATACATGCCGTCCATCTTATATCTTAGGCTACTAGACATTTCTCAAAATATTGTCCCTCAATAACCTCATTGTAGGTTGATCATCAATAACTAATACATCATCTTCTTGAGTCATGCTGCATCCATATCTCTCAGGCTCAAGAATGCCCTACTAGTCCTTCAAGGTTTTTGTATACTAGAACTTGAAATACCATAACAGTTTGTGGTTCCCCTTGTTCCTTATCGACCTCCATAGGTTCAATATTATCTTTTTTGGACTTGAACTTCTTCAACTATTTTCCTCTCATTCATTCCTTTGGAATTGAATTTCTTTCTAAGGAATACATCAATTATGGGAACAAAACTTTGTTGTCATATAGAATATAGAACTAATATCTCTTGGACTCCTTAGGATGCCCAACAAAATGATATTGCTTTCATGACATAAGCTTTACAACTCAAAATCATCATAAAAGGCAAACTAGGACGTTTCCCAGTCCATATCTCATATGGTATCTTTTGAGCCGATTTGTAAGGTAAGAAATTAAGTGTAAATGTTGTTGTTTCTAGAGCATGTCCCTAAAAGGAAGTTGGAAGAATAGAAAATTATGGATCATACCATGTCCAACATTCTTTTGGATACATCATTATCTTGAGGTGTTTTAGGTGGAGTCCATTGTGATATAATACCATAATCCCTTAGAAGGGCCTCAAACTTTGACTTAAGTATTCACCACCTTGATCTGATGAAAGTGCTTTAATTCTTTTTCCAAGTTGATTATATACCTTAATTTTGAACTCCTTGAACTTTTCAATGGTTTCTGACTTGTGTTTCATTAGATACACATAGCCATACCTATTTATATCATTAGTAAATATAATGAAGTATCAATATCCACCTCTGGCATTTGTGTTACATACACATCTATTAGTATGTACGAGTCCTAATAAGTCACTTGCCCTTTCATTATCTTTAGTAAAAGATGTTTTTGTCATCTTGCCTAACAAACAAGATTAGCATGTCTCAATTGATTCAAAATCAAATGACTCTAGGTATCCATCTTTATGGAGTCTAGAAATGTGCCTTTCATTTATGTGGCCTAGGCGGAAATGACATGGATAAGTTTTGTTTGATTCAACAAACTTTTGGCCTCTTAGTATTTATGGTATAGATATGTGTCTGAAGATCTAACAAATAAGGAGAACAAGACATAGGGACACTACCATAAAAGTCCTCATCTTCATAAATAGAACATTGGCATTTTTATGAAATTCATAAGCATTTTTTTACCAAACATGAAATATAAGTGATGTTCCTATTTATGAAGAGCACATCATAACAAATCTGTAACTCTATTACAAGCCCATTGGGCATAAATAAATAGTAGGTACAGATAGTGGTGGCAGCAACTCTTGCTCATTTATTATGCGTATCTCCACCTCCACTTTTTTCAAGGGTCTACTCCTTTTTATATCTTGCATATTTATGCATGTGTGATATCCCCATCAGATATATAATACCCATGTTGAAGAAGTAGATAAATTTATTTCAATAAAAATATACCTAGAGTGGAGATCTTTGTCCCCTACTTCTTGTTATTCAATGTCTCAAGGTAGAGGGGACAATTTCTCTTCCAATGTGCAAGCTGGTGATAATTGCCTCCTTTCACCACATCTCCTTTTTCTTTGTGCATAATACTTTCGGCTAGCCTTAGAACCTTTCTTGGATTTGACTTTTTCCTTTAAATTAGTTTTTTAGTTGATGATCATTAACAATTGGTCTAGTCTTTCATGTGCCCCTCAGCTATTCTCAACATGCCAAGTATCACTATTAATGGCCTAAAAATCTGTTCATGACAAATTGTTTGTATGAATATGGAAACTACTGTAGAATCACATATGTGGCCAACTCTTGACCCAAAGGAGATCCTATTCTTGTATGAATTTCCACATACTTAATCATATGTAGTACATGTGTCAAACTAGACCACCTTCTACCATTTTGCACTTAAAAAAGCTCCTTTGAGACATCAAACCCCTCTTGTCTTTCTTGTTCTTGATATATGTTCCTGAGATATGTTATCATTTCAATAACATCCAAGTTCTCATGTTCCTTCTGAATCTCATGATTCATAGATCAAAGCATAAGGCATTTGATGTCCATTATGACATTGAACTGCTACGCATATGCTTCCCTTTCCGTCCTAGGCACATTTAGAGTTGGTTCATTAGGTAATGTGGGTCCACGACATAGAGCTTACGGTCATGTGTGATAATAATTCCCAATGTCCTAAACCAATCGTTGAAGTTACTCACCTTTAGTATTTTCTTTTGAAGGGATTATAGTGAGAAATGGTTATTTGTGTTTGCCGATGATCCACATACATAATTTTTTTGCACGTTTCAATAGATTTGAAAATTTTAACCAATTTCAAAAGTCTAATTTTTATGGGATTAATTTGGAATTAATTAATTACACATGATATTTTAGTCAAATTAATAATACTCACTTTTAATTTGTATGATTACAACAAGCAATCTTCTAGTGAGACAAGATCTAAAGTACATTAAATCATGACTCAACCAATGTTAATACTCAGAACTTAATTATTAAGGTAAGTAACAGTTACCAATTGCATCATATGCAATTATGGGATAGACGATTGTATAACTATGTGTCATGACCATCTTTATGCCTGCATGTGCTTAATCCTATTAAGGTCACCTAGTTAAGTCAGAGCAAGATCCAATACAATAGATATGTATCCTACTTTGGCAGATCTACATATCTATTCTCACACTTTCACAAGATAGGTAGTGCACCATGTTTTGGCATGCCCACACTTTGTCAATCAAGTGTTTCATGTGTATATATGATAGGAAAGCATATAAGACTTAACATTTCTTTCAGGGGTTTTAAATTTTACTTGTATATATCCACACACCACATACTTATAGCGTGTATCATATACACATTATATTAACAATCCACAACCATAATCATGTAACAAGTAGCTATGGTTATGATCATATTAATCTAACTCTTTGGAGCCATAGAGGATTACCATCCACCCATGGTCTATTGCATTGCATGCATCTTCAACCTACATTTGTGTAGCACAATGGATCCATGGACGCTCCTTGAATCTTCATGGTTACCTCATCATGCCAAGTCCTTTAAGGCATATTCTATTCATATCTCTATTACATAATATGAAGAAACATCAAGTTACATGTGAGGGGAATATAAAGGAATATAAAGCAATAAATTTGGAATAAAAGCTAGAAGGCTCGACATGCAAGCTGAATACTTATCAACCAAAAGAGGCTACATACATATTAAGCACACGAAAGGGAATTTGGCCATAACCATGGACACATCCTCCAAATAGAAATGTTTTTTGGATGTCTGCATGTATGATTTATAGATCTATCACACACACACACATGGGACAATTCCTATGAAATATATGTGGAGTTATATGGACATGTATGTTATTAGTTAATCATTCCCATCATATGTATGAACAAACGTGGCGTAAAAGAAAATCCGATCAGATTGATTTTGCATCCCGATGTATCATAGATTGACCTGCTCTGATACCAATGTAGATGCCTATAAAGAGATCAAAGAGGAAGGTATAGAGGAAGAAGTAAATAAAATTTTCTCTCTTCATGTTTCCATAGATGGATCACATCAACAATTATATAGCAGGAAGGAAGGTATGTGACTTTATACGTTTGTTTTGGAGTAGATCTAGAAACATAGCTCATAAGAATAGATAACAAAGGTGATGACAAAGTCAAACTCCTAATGTGGACACTAAAGCATACACATCTCTATGTCATCTATGTAGATGATAGAGAACTCTACTTTGTGCTCCAAGAGTTGGTGTAGAAGGAGTTGTCTTTTTGTTGGCAATGTGCTAGCATTGCACAACGTCTCCTCTCCCCTTATTTTCTTAATGGTAATGATGACTGGTCAAAGTTGCCTCCTTTTTCTCATAAGAGTTTCCCCTCAAGAGTTTTAAAGGTATCAAGGACATGTAAGTAAAACCTTGGATGTCATACATCTATATATAGGAAAGGTGAGGAAGTAGGATCATAATAAACCATGGGAAACAAAAATATATGACAACCATTTTTTGACAGCCACCTCTAGATAGTCTTCTCTTGGATATTGGACCCGGTATAATCAGTCGACCGACCAGGAAGTCCACCAGATCATTTGGAACCAGGTTGGTTAGTTGACCAGACTCAATCTGGTCAGCTAATCATCCTTGTCCAGTTGGGCTACTAGACCCATTCTAGTCGGCTGATCATCCTAGTTTAATTTCCCCATCAATGACTTAATTGATTACCTAAACCTTTTACCAAACAACTAACCATATGCCCATGATTATAGTCCTCTTTTTTATGCATCCTTTTATGTTGGCATTGATATAAAAAAAATCATGATTATTTTTGTAGTGATATCACATATCATATCACAATTCTATAGATAATGATTGGTATCTAGCAAGACTTCATTGTCACCCAAGTAATTTAAGAAGTTGGAGAGAAACTTCAACCTACTATCGTGTAAAATTGTTGCAGTGACTATATAATCCCTATGTCACGGATATCCAGATTGAAACTGAGGCATCAAAAGTCATCCTCTTATCATTTATTCAATGATCCTTGAACTAGAGTAGACTATTCAAGATATTGTGAGTTCAATATCATATATTGACTCTAAGTTGTCAAACGGGTGGGTGGGTTGGGTTTGGGTTGGGTCATTATGGGTTTGGGTATCACTGGTGTGGGAAAAAAGGCATTTCTAAAAAGGTCAAACACAGACAAATCCAAACCTGACCCAATAGGTTGCGGGTCACGCATGGATACCCATATAATATGTGTTTAATTAAATAATATTTTAAAAGTTTCTATTCTATAGGTAAAATAAGACCATTCCCAAGTTTCTATACATAAAATGTATCATAGAAACAACCAACTACTATACATTATTGCTATCAATAAATTACTGTTCATTTTTTGCAACCATTCAATTGCATACTTTTATATGCAAAATTCTATAACGTATAATCAAAATGTTTTAATGTATAAACAAATTACAATTAGTAACTTGTACTACAATTTCATATGAAGTTTGATAGGGAATTTATATTTAGTGGATGTGTATTTGTTATCATGTAATACCTCTCTCTCTCTGATATTGTATCATGTTGGGCAAGTTTGAGTTTTGATTGGAAGTCCTTAACAACCTATGGGTAGTAGTAGATCATCATATACTTTAAGTAGTAGAGTTCTATGTTTTTTTTATATAATTATTTTAGTTAAGTGGGTCACATGCAGATGCCCATGGGACACCCACAAAATCCTCTAACTAAAAGGGTGGCTATGGGTTTGGATAATTTTCAACGACTAGCAAATTTCATCACCCATTCACTAATTAAACGGGTTGACCCATGGGTACCTATGAATTTTGACCCAGTTTGACATGTCTAATTGACTCCATGACTATAACCATGCATTTCATATCTCTCTTATCAAGTGGCCAAGATATCAATCCTAAAAGAGGGACAAATTCCTTCTACATCACTCACAATATTCCCATGTGTCACATTATTCACAATCATCACCATTTTGGTAGCTTATATTTTAGAGTCATGTTGGAATAGTGTCAAAGTACAAAGAAGAACATGAGACTACCATAGTGAATTCAAGTCTAAGGATCACAATCACCATTGTCACTTTGAGACATGACTCTGACATGTCATTATTTGACTTCAATGTGTTAATCTTGAGGTGGTTCTATCCAGTTAAACTTATTCTTTAACAAGTCTCATGCATCTGAGAAGATTCCAATATCATGACTAAAGAGACACAATCATCACTAGCCATACATGCTAGTATTATGTATTATTGATATCCAATATCATGAGTAAAGAGATATAATAATCACTCACCATATAGGATAGTCTTATATATTATTGTTGTCCTATGATATCCACAATAATAATTGACCATGGAGATAGCAAGAATGAGTACTCTTATTATACATATGATATCAACCCTATTTTAAGGCTCCATCTTATGTCTTATTGCACTTCAATCACATCTAGTTGTTAGATAACATGTTATTTCTCTCAATATGTGTTTTACTATCGCATGCACTTATGAAGGCTTTTTGCATGTTTTATAGGTACTTTGAAGACTAATTGATGGACGAGAAAGATGATGGTTGAATCTAGGTCTTCCCCAAGCTTGGAGGAGCCCAAAATGAAGCCAAAACCACTCCCAACCTACCCCAAGTGGTCAAAGAATGTATTGAAGCAGTAACCTTCATGGATGGCCAAATTCAAGACCTAAATGCAAGGGAAGGACCCTAGAACAGCCATGCTACCATGGATCTGGGACATGCCCCAAGCAGTAGAACCATCAAAAATTTATGTGGTTGGCCAAAACGGCCATTCTAGCCAAAATGGCCGTTCTAGCAATTCCCAGCATGGTTGTGCTGGCCAGAACGGTCATTCTACCAGCCCCAAAACCCCAAAATTCCCTTTCTCATTCCATTTTTCTACTACAGGCATTCCCATCCACCACGGTCTTGCTACTACTGCCTAGTACGGCCATGCTACTCACAATTTTACCTAGTTTTTTGCACTGTTCTACCCATTTTACCCCCACTTAACCTAATGATTCCCCACCATCTACATATACTTGGGTGGGGGCTCTAGCATGAGGTTGGCCACCCCTAGATACCTTCCACCACCTCCTAGCTCCCCATTTTTTCATTCCACCCATTCCACTCCATTTTCACCTCCATTCCAATCCATTTCACTATTTCCACCACCAAAACCCTAATTTCTTGGTGTTTTAGCCCTATTCCACCATCATTCAATACCCCTACACCTTGGAGGAAGTAGGAGGACGTCTTGTAGTAGTTGAAGTGGAGTATTGCTCCATCTATACTAAGCTTCATGGCTTCTTCTACCACATTCTCCCTTCTTTTTTTTATTTTGCGTTTTCATGAGTAGCTAGGCCCCTTGGGTGGGTTGCTTGGGGTCAAATGATACCATGTTGGGGGGAAATGATATGTAAACATTGTAATTTCATTTCAAAATGATTATGTTCTATTTAAATCTCAATCTTCATGAATTTATTATTGGTTTGTGCTTGAAATCACATAGGAATTTAGGGAAATTACTTATGTGTGAATTTTGGGATTTTCTCCTAGGTCCAATTCTTGGATCCCTAGTTAGCTACCCATCCTCGTACATTCTAACTGATTCTTCTAACCCTAGTTGAGAGATCTAAGTATCTAGTTTAGATGAATTTGGTGTGTTTAGCATGGATCTTTCTCGAGGTTAGAATGTGGGTGATGGGAGGCCTATAACCTCACTTCCACTCCCATTACTAACCTCAGCCCCTAATCATCCTAAGATCATCTAAACTAGAAATCTAGGCTTGTTTAGGCTCTAATTGAATTACACTTAAACCCTAACCCAATTGAGCCTCACAAGGGTAGTAGGGGGTGTAAGGGACTAGTTCCCCTATACAGAACCTAGCATATCCATGGCCAATTAGTAGTTTAAGATAATTCATTAGACTCTAGCTTGTTTTTTGGTTTGGTAATCTAAATGAAATCATTATGTTCACATGCCACCCCCAAAATAATTGATAAGTGCATCCCTTAAATAGCCCACACACCCCTTTGTTGCTTTAAAACCATAATTGCCTTCTTTCTTAGCTAGTGTTAGCTTAGTTAGCTCTTTACTTGCTTAGTTAGCTTATTTCCCTACTCTTGCTTTGTTCTTGCTAGTTTATGCATTTACTTGCTCTTGTGCTTAGTTTGCTAGCCTAGTGTAGTGTAGACCTTTTCTTGTTTGCATTATTATAGATTGCTCTTTTCTTGTCTTTTCCTTGCTTATCCTATTTTTCCCACTTAGCAGAATTAACTATCTAGGGTAAACTTATGTTTTAATCTTACATGTCTTCCTTTAATTGTTTTCTTTCTCATGCTTAGTGTAATCAATCAAAACAACCTTCAAACCCTTAACCCTAGACTCTGCAGTAGGAACCTAGCCCAAAACTAACCTAGCTCTAGTTCCCCCTTTTCCCTTTGGATCGACCCTATACTTGTCACCCTCCTATACTACAACATGACCCCGTGCGCTTGCGGGTGTAGTGTTTTGGTTTATGTGAGTATGTTTGTGTAGGCCCTTATAAATTTTGAAAGTGATCCCACTGTGTGTTTCTATTCATGGGGTTGCATCTATTCAAACTCCAATTGAGTAGTGTGTAACGCCATTGGCAGAAGCACACCAAGTTTTCTGGTTCCGTTGTCGGGGATAAAGGCGCTTGGCCTATCTAGTTAGTTTTGCTTAGATTTTTCCAAGTGCCCTCATCATTACTATTATTTATTCTTTATTTTTTGCATTCTTTGTGCATATTGGTTGGCTAACTTTCTTTCTTTTGTTTGGTTGCGCCTTGTCCATGTGACAATCCACTCGGGGAAGACAAGGTGGAAGGCCAAAATGTACCTCACAAGCCACTTCAAGATTACTTCATGCCTAGAAACTACAAATTGCCAATTTCTAGCATAGTTGATCAGATGCCATGGGAGAAATTATCCATCCCTCTAGGTCTTCTTGGGCTCCTGTGTGTCTTCTATGGCTTAGAGGATGAGAACCCCTACAAGCACTTAGACTCCTTCCTTGAAGTATGCTCCACCTTCGGGATGCCGACAACTAGTGATGACACAATCCAGTTGACCTTGTTCTCCTTCTCCCTCAAAGACAAAGCCAAAAATTGGCATGATCCAAGAATGGACATTATGATTTGGGAAGAGATGAAGAATGTATTCCTAAGGCATTCTACTTTATAGCAAGGTTGACACAAATGTGGCGTACCATAGTGAGTTTTAGTCAAATGGGCAATGAACAACTTCATGATGCTTGGGAGAGATTACAGAAGATGTTGAGAGAGTGCCCGCACCATGAGATCCCTTTGTGGTAGCTAGTTCAATCATTCTACTCTGGTCTATATCTAAAGGATCAAGCTACAGTAGATTCTTCTTTTGGCTGAGTTTTCATGGCTAGGCCACCTGAGGAGATATGGCCACTGTATGAGAAACTGGAAGAAGGTTCAAGAATTCGAGCTTCTAGCATGATGAATGATGGTGGCCATACCTTTGGTGTGACATCTCTGACTCATAATGACTCAATCCCGTAAGTGATGAAGATTCTTGGTGACATGGTGAGCTTCATGAAGAACCAAGTGGCAAACGTTCCTTGCTACTCGGTCAATTCTATTGAGTTCTACGGTGAAGAAAAGAAGATACCTCACTCCTATAGCTACCAACAACCACAAAGTTCAAGATATATCTCAAGGTTTGAGGAAGAGGTTCTCTGTAGGTTGAAGAGCTTTGATGACATACAAATGAATGTGACAAGGCTTGAGGAGAGGATAGAGTAGCTATATTCCATACTTCCTCTCCAAGAAGAAAAATTATCTTCAAGGCCCATAATGAGTTTCAATGATGCAAGTGGACCTACACATTCCACTCAAGTTCTCTATAGTCCACCTCCCATGCAAGTGTATCCCATATACCACTTCCAAGGCCATCCAAAGCCTTAAAATCCTCCTCCCCCTCCATCACCACAACTTTCTCAACAATTCACCTTCCAACCTCAACTCTCCCCTCCACCTCAATTTCAATACCAAGTGCCACCTCCACCTCCTCCACAGCCACAACTAGCCCCACTCCCTCCACAATGAGCAAGGAAGTGTTGTGACAGTTCTAAGGAGTGGGAAATCTCTTGAGCAGCCTGCTAGTCAAAGAAAGGTTGATAAAGCAAAGCAAAGGTAGCTAAGTGGTGATATTGTGACTGAGATTGCCAAAGATGATTATGTGATACCTCATGTTGATTTTAGGATATCATGTGCTCAACCTCACACTCCATTTGCAGACCCCACCATCCCTAATTTTCTATATCATGTTGATGCAAGCAAGGCCAGAGCAAGTGAGCCACCATTCATTGAAGCATAAGATGATCCACCGGAAGTAAGGAGGAGATAAAAGCACAATGTTGACATTCTTGAGGTGTTTTGCCAAGTGAAAGTCAATATTCCATTATTGGATGCTATTAAGAAAATCCCATCATATACCAAGTTTCTTAAGAACTTATGCACTGTGAAGAGAAGGTCAATGGGGAGACTGCCAAAGAGAGTCAAGTTGACCAAACAAGTGAGCTCAATCCTCCAACACTCACTACCCGTGAAAAGGAAAGACCCAAGATCACCAATCATACCTAGCTACATTAGGGGACATTGCATAGACAAATCCTTACTTGATTTGGGATCTAGTGTGAATTTGACGCCATATAGTGTCTATGTTGAGTTGGGTTTAGGCAAGTTTAAACTGGCACATTGCATTCTCTAATTTGTGGATCGATCCATCAAAGTGCCTAGAGGATGAGTGGATGATGTCTTGGTGATGATTGACAAGGAAAGAGGAGTAGTGTTCCCAACTGATTTCAATGTTCTTGACATGGAGTCGAGCAATAGGAAGATCCCGATCATCTTGGGAAGACCATTCCTATCTATAGTTGATGCCAAGATACATGTTCCTAGAATCATAATGACAGTCTCTTTCATGGACATGAAGCTAAAGATCAACATATATAAGTCCTCAAATCAGTGAGTTCGAGATGAGGATATTGGATATGGTCACTTTAAGGGTCTGATTGATCATTTGAGAGGAGTAGATCTAGATAAAATATTTGATGACAGTTTTGGTGATCAATGGGATGAGGAGCATAGGTTGAGTGCAAATGAGAGATGCATTTATTGCAGGAATGGGCACATGAGGATGCCAAATGGATGAATACTTGAAGAATTTCCAAGAAGCTCAGCAGAAGGTATGAAACTCATTGCTTGTGGGAGGCCACCCACCTAGGTTTGGGAATTTTTCACCCAAACCTTCCATTTTTGATACTTTTAGTTATTTTTACACTTTTCCAATAAAACACACACACTGTCTTGATGGTTTTGTTGTTTTTGAATCATTTTAGAACATGTACAAATGAGAAAGATGATCCATGGAAGAGAAAATTAAGGAGAAGAACATGATTGAAGAGAAGATTGAAAATAAGTAGAAAATATACAGGAAGGAGACCAGCACGGGCGTTCTGTACAGCACAGCGGTATTGCTGGCAAGCCAGAATGGTCATTTTGTGTAGAACAACCATGGTGGCTTGGTCATGCATGGGAACCTTGAGATCTCTATTCCCATTTGTTGTTTGTCTACCCCGACTCCATGTCATCTACCCTATTATCCTAAACTTCTATTTCATGTTGAGGACAACATGGTTTAAGAGTTTGGGGTGGTAGGGCGGTAAGACCTTGCTTTACCCAACTTTCCTCTATGTTCCTTGTTCTAATTTTTTGGTCAAGATGATCAAACAGTATAATCATCTCTCATACTTGTGTATCCATACTTTGTGTGATTGGTTGACATACATGCATATCATATAGGTCAATTTCATGCATTTTTGCATAATTTTCAAAAACAATTTGCTCTTTTCGTCATGCATTGCATATCATGTAGATTTTTGTAATTTTTGCATGTTTTAGCTAGGATTTGCTTGATTTCTACTTTATGTTCCATAATGTAGGTCTAGATGTGATTGAAGGCAATTTCAAACCATTTTGACCAATTTTGCCCAAGTTTAGAACTTCTTGCCTAAAAAGTGTGTTTTGACCCGATCTCTACTTTTTTGGATTGAAAGTGATGACCTTTGACAAATGCAAGTGAGTTATCATGGTTTATTGCTAAATGGACTCAATCTTGACTTTTTACATGTGAACCACCTCTCTCGTGATTGTGAATTGTTTGGTTGAATTGTGATTGAAGCAAGTTGCCAACACTTAGAGTTTTGTAGAATCTCATGATAGAAATGTGGTTTTAATATTGCTCGTCCATGTGGTATGTCATTTCTTAATAAAATTGTTGAAGTAACTTTCATGAAAGAGATATCATGTTGAAGTCCATATTAGTAACCCCTCTTTAACTCACTTCTCTTCTACCATCTTCTTACCTCTCTACCTCATGAAAAGATGCCAAAGTGCACACATTCAGCCTTGGAAACCTCCAAAAGTTTGGAGTGGCCACATCCATGCCCCCCACTTCACTCTCATCATCATGTGCCCTGTCCACATCAAGGGCAAAGAAAAAGAAAATAAAAGATGATCATGTTTAAGAGCATCTAAATAAAGAAAAGATGAGTGTGTAAAAGCACTCCAAACTCTTATCACAACCCTTTCTTCCTTTTGCATGCCCATGGAGCTAGGAAATATCAAACCTAGCTCATTTTGCCCTTTTTTGCAGCTACGTGGGTTACTTACTGTGGATGGACATATGATATTGAAGGCATGAATGTAAAACAACAAAATTAGTCATTTTTTACCTTTGCTACCATGAAACGATTTACCTGGAGTGATATGACAGCCATATGGATTGATTGTGTTTTCTATGCTCTAAATTTGAAGTATGCAGGCTCAGTGCTCCAACCAAGATTGGTTTGTGAAAGAGGAGAGGAGAGAGGTGGAATGCATGTACTTAGTCATATTTGAGCCCATTTAGTCAATATTCATATGTTTCACTGCATTTGTCATTTCTTGATCGTGGGAAAATGAAGAGAGATTAAGTTGGAGCATACTTGAGGACAAGTATTCTTTAGTTTGGGGTGGTGATGTATCCCTATTTTAGGTCTCCATCTTGTGTCTTATTACACTTCAATCACATCCACAGATGTTAGATTGCATGTTATTTCCTTCAATATGTGTTTTACTATCAAATGCAGTTATGAAGGCTTTTTGCATGTTTTATAGGTACTTTAAACACTAATTGATGGAAGAGAAAGATGATGGTTGAATTTAGGTATTCCCCAAGCTTGGAGGAGCCCAAAATGAAGCCAAAACCACTCCCAACCTACCCCAAGTGGTCAAAGAATGTATTAAATCAATAACCTTCATGGATGGCCAAGTTCAAGACCTAAATGCAGAGGAAGGACCGTTCTGGGACATGCCCCAAGCAGAAGAACCTTTAAAAAATCATCTAGTTGGCCAGAACGACCATTCTAGCCAAAATGGTCGTGCTAGCAATTCCCAGCACGTCGTGCTGGTCAGAACGGTCGTACTACTAGCCCCCAAAACCCAAAATTCCCCTGCTCATTCCATTTTTCTACCATAGGCATTCCCATCTACCACGGTTGTGCTACCTACTTCCCACCACAGCCATTCTACTCACAATTTTACCCAATTTTTGCATTGTTCTACCCATTTTACCCCCACTTAACCTAATGATTCCCCACCATCTATATATACTTGGGTGGTGGCTCTAGCATGAGGTTGGCCACTCCTAGATACCTTCCACCACCTCCTAGCTCCCCATTTTCACATTCCACCAATTCCACTCCATTTCCACCTCCATTCCAATCCATTTCACAATTTCCACCATCAAAACCCTAGTTTCTTGGTGTTTCAGCCCTATTCCACCATCATTCCACGCCCCTGCACCTTGGAGGAAGGAGGAGGACATCTTACAATAGATGTAGTGGAGGATTGCTACATCTAAACTGAGCTCCATGGCTTCTTCTACCTCTTTCTCCCTTCTTTTTGTATTTTGCATTTTCATGAGTATCTAGGCCCCTTGGGTGGGATATTTGGGGTCAAAAAATGTTACTTTGATACCATGTTGGGGGAAATGATATGTAAACATTGTAATTTCGTTTTCTAATGATTATGTTCTATTTTTATCTCACTCATCATGAATTGCTTGTTGGTTTGTGCTTGAAATCAGCTAGGAATTTAGGGAAATTGCTTATATGTGTGGATTTTGGGATTTGCTCATTGGTTGAATTCTTGGATCCCTAGCTAGCTACCCATCCTCCTACATTATTATAGATTCTCCTAACCCTAGTTGGGAGATCTAAGTAGCTAGTTTAGATTAATTTGGTGTGCTTAGCATGGAGCTTTCTCAAGGTTAGAATGTGGGTGATGGGAGGCCTAAAACCTCACTTCTACTCCCATTACTAACCTCGGCCCCTAATCATCCTAAGATCATCTAACCTAGAAACCTAGGCTTATTTAGAATCTAATTGAATTACACCTAAACCCTAACCCAATTGAGCTTCATAAGGGTAGTAGGGGGTGTTAGGGACTACTTCCCTTATACACAACCTAGCATATCCATGGTCAGTTAGTAGTTTAAGATAATCCATTAGACTCTATCTTGTTGTTTGGTTTGGTAATCTAAACAAAATCATTATGTTCACATGTCACCCCCAACCTAATTGATAAGTGCATCCTCCAAACAACCCACACACCCTTTTATTGCTTTAAAACCCTAATTGTCTTCTTGCTTAGCTGGTGTTAGCTTAGTTAGCTCTTTACTTGCTTAGTTAGCTTCTTGCCCTGCTCTTGGTTTGTTCTTGATAGTTTATGCATGTACTTGCTCTTGTGCTTAGTTTGCTAGCCTAGTGTAGTATAGACCTTTTCGTGTTTGCCTTAGTGTAGATTGCTCATTTCTTGTCTTTTCCTTGCTTGCCCTTCCTTTTCCCACTTAGTACAATTAACTGTCTAGGGCTAACTTAGGTTTTAATCTTGCATGTATTCCTTTAATTTCTTTCTCGCTCATCCTTAGTGTAATTAATCAAAACAACCTTCAAACCCTTAACCCTATACTCCACAATAGGAACCTAGCCCAAAACTAACCTAGCTCCAGTGCCCCCTTTTCTCCCTGTGGATCAACCCTCTACTTGTAGCCCTCCTATACTACGACACGACCCCATGCGCTTGTGGGTGTAGAGTTTTGGTGTATGTGAGTATGTTTGTGTAGGTCCTTATAAATTGTGAAAGTGATCCCAACATGTGTTTCTATTTGTGGGGTTGCATCTATTCAAACTCCAATAGAGTAGTGTGTAACGCCATTGGTGGAAACACACCACATGCTCAGATCCTCAACCCAAACCATATGTCATCGAGTTACAACATTCTTAGGATATCATTAGGTTCATTCATTATCTCAATACTAAAATAAACATAATAAGTGGAATTATCTTTTATTAATAATCAAACAAAGTACAAAATACTTCTTTTACAATCATTCGCATGATGGATCCATGGCATATAAATAGAAGTTCCATCGGTCAACGAAGTGTGTTGAGCAAGATTTCCATCAGTCTATGTTTCATCGACTGTGAATTGATGATGTGATGAATTGATGAAAATTCAATTCCATATAAAAATTCTCTAGCTTGTTGGTCAGTCAGTGAGACCAGCGCTCCTACGTTGGGGGTGTCAAAATGAAGTTGGAATCTACCAACAAAACTAATGAATTAGATCATAACATAACAAATTAATATAGAACTAAGGAAAACTAACTGGAATTTAATACTAAAGTAACATGAGGAATATGAATGCAAACCTAAGCTCAAATTGTAACTAAAACTAGGATGAATGCGCATTCATCAAATATTTAATCGTGTTTTGATCATGTTGATAACATGTAGATAATATCAAACTATTTTCAAACCCTAGGCTAGCTTTGAGTTTTAAAATGTTAAGACTCAATATTTGACTAACTACAACTTGTCTACAAGGTCAATTGCCAAATACAAAGAGTGAGGTAGTAGGTCACTAAAATTTCATTTCTTGACCTATGATTATGTTAAATAATTTGGGTTATGAAAAGACTGCATAAAATATGCATACAAATTAATAAAGAACATGAATATAAGGTAACTACAAAATCAAATAAGACAATATCTAGACTAAGGTTATACTATTGGGATGTTCATGTTGGTGTATATGCCTTAGAATCCAATCACTAGATGATGGTTATAGGGATATTTTGTACTTTTAATTTGATTAATAAAGGCAAATGCAAATTTATTGATGCACATTTAATTAATGTGATATTAGTGTCCATAATAAATGTCCTTGGAATGCTTTTTTCAAAGCCATGACACTTCAAATACATGACTTGAACATGAGATCCTAATGGATTCTAAGAACAATATCCCTAATTGTCCCCAATCAAGTATTATTGAGGATTGGACAATAATAATACATGTGAGGCTAGTAAGTGGTGGCTGATGACCATGTCTCATGGGTCATAGGTATTGGATACCACGTAAAATTCATAGGTACTTGTTAGAGAACAAGTGTACTGGATAGATCTGCCTTGAGAGTGATTCCTGGATCATTATATGGCAGTCATAATCTAATCTCACATGTGATAGTGGTGTTGTGGTCCTTTAACCTGGAGTAACTACAACGTAATATGATAGTCATAATGTTTGACACTACCCAACGTGATCTTGAAGAAGGTTGCCAAAGAGGTAGTGATTAGGTGTGATGAGAATCATGCTATGCATTGTGAGTGAAAGAGAAGGAATTTGTCCCTCCCATACAACAAGGGTGATATCCAAGGCCTCTTGATAAGTGAGACTAGAGAAATGCATTTCCATGGTTATGTGACTATGTATATGATATTGGGATCATATGTATCTTTCCAGTATACTTGGAGATCAAGGAACTTAGATTGAATGGAACAAGGATGATGTGTCCATGCCACTAGTTCAATCTAGATATATATGACAAAAGGATTATACAACATGGTAAAATTGGTCATTGATGGTTTACTCTTATCCTACTAATCCTACTACTTGGGTAGAAATGATGTGTATTTCGACACTATTCATTGCTTGTGGATCTTAATATTGATTAGTGAATCCATTAACAATGTAGTATGGTGCCTATAGGGTAACACACATAGAGATATCTTGAAGAAAGGTTGGATTGGACCTTATTGTAATTATTACAATAAATTTAGGGACATGGAAGTAATTTTTAGGACTCAAATAAAATTTGGACCCAAACTGAAGAAATAAGTTTCCATAAGTCTGGGAGTCGACAAATTGACTAAATAGGATTTAGGAAACCTTGACTCTCCACTCCTCTTTATATATGACATGGAAGGAGGCCTTCAGTTCACACACTTAGCTCTTCTCATTATTGCCTTTAAGGTTTGACAAACTCTAAGAGCAACCTAGAAAGAGAAAGAGGGAGAGATAGAGACTAGCGACTCCGACCATCTTTGAGCACTTGTGTGGATGTCATGGAGATGAGTCTACATAGTGATTTTGTTCCAAATAAAGATCTTCATCGATGACACATGAAACGAGGTGATGGAGGAATAACACAATACACCACATGCATGGACGTCAGAATGACACAATCCTCTAGGCACAAACTAAGGACAAGGTCTCACGGAGGAATGACACAATCCACAACCTAGAGAACACATCTTGAGGCAGTGGACTGGTGTGATCTGTCTCACACATGTATGGTTGATTGGTGTGATCTGCTAGAGTAAACTTTCGGGTCAGTTCTGGGGTCAACTTAGCCATCTCTATGACTTGGAGTCTATGCAAGTCACCATCGGATTCCCATGATCCACCATTGACT
Source organism: Alisma plantago-aquatica (assembly GCA_963693085.1). Classification (NCBI taxonomy): domain Eukaryota; kingdom Viridiplantae; phylum Streptophyta; class Magnoliopsida; order Alismatales; family Alismataceae; genus Alisma; species Alisma plantago-aquatica. The sequence continues at coordinate 954,018,403 of OY856410.1, read as the reverse complement.
GTCACCGGTAGATCACCCGCAATTAGACAGCAAAAAGTAGTTTTCTGCATGCATCCCAAGGTGACTCCCAAAGTACTAAAAAACCCAAAAAGGAGTTCAGACTAATGATCAGGTGAAATTTGAGAGAGCCATAAATTGGAGGGTCCAGATTTACACTGAGTGTTCAAGTTGAATCGTTGGAACTTCTTTCACAACATTTTATGGATCCTACTCAAAGGATACTCATAAATTTTGTTATTCAACTACATTTTCTGCTCTTGAGAATTCTATACTAGTATCAGAATTACATCTAATGCTCTTTAATAGATTTTCAATTATGAATCAAATTCTTTTTGTTGGACGATGATAGCGCGGTGAAATTGATTAATGTGAAAATCCAATTAATGTAAATGTCCCAGTTAATAACCCACAATCATATTATGATATGATAATTTATTTGTATATATATGAAAATCTAAAGTGACACCTTGAAATGGTTTTGTTTAATGTGTGACACATGATTATTCCCAAACTCTAATTGTGATTTCTTGTATTGCTTGTAGTTTTTTGCTTGTGATTCTTAATACAACTTGCATGTCGTACCTTCTCTATTGACTCCATGTGTATGACTTCCCATCTTATTCCATCGAATGTAACTCATGGTTTCTCTTACATATGATGTAATAGTTTTAGGATAGTATAAGATATAAGATACCAAGCATGGTGGAGATGAAGAATGATGATTGTAAAATAATAATCAACAATGATGGATCATCCATGGTGACCACTGGTGATATAAGAATCCAAGGATCACAGTTTATTATTTTTTTATTCATGTTATACATGAAACCTTATATGAACTCAATCTTCCATTAGTTTGGGAAAAAATGCAAGGAGGCCATAATCATCACATTTTAATTTTTATCACTTGTGGTGCTTATATATATATATATATATATATATATATATATATATATATATATATATATATATATATATATATATATTTGTGTGTGTGTATATATATAATGCATACATGTGTGGTGATTGGATGTGTATATGTATTATAAAAATACCTTGTAAATATTAATCTTAAGATGGTTTTCAATGTGTGATACACATCAAGGCCTAAATTGATTTATGTGGGCTCGCCGAAGCTAGGTACACAATTTATCTTGGTGAGGTGTGGGGTAAATGTGTGGGTTTGCCAAAGTAGGATATGTTGTCTTATCGGTATCAACATTTAGGTATGACTTAATGAGGTAGCCTTAATAGGATTAATTTCCTAGAGGCATGCAAATGGGTGTTTCATATAATGGAATTGAATAATGGTTTTTCCCATCCATCCAAGGGTTGTACATGTTACAATTGTAAAAAAGTTTCCTACCTAAATAATTGAGTTGTGAGTGGTCAGCCAAAGTTGACTTATGATTCAATAATATATGGAACTTATCCCAGTAGAAATTTATTCATTGTAACTTTAAGGATTAATAGTGAGGGTTATTAATTTGAAGAAAATAGTGGGAGAAAACATTGCATTAAAGGGTTAATTAAAAGTTTTCCAATCAAAGTTTAAATTCCTATAATATTGTAGAAATAAAAATGAACCACTTGTCAGTGTGATCATTCCTTGATAATACTTGCTTGATGAGACATATATCATAGACTAGTACTTGAACTTGAGAAGTGTTTTCAAGCAATATCTTAATCTCAATGTATTGAAACATGTTTCCCTCATGAGCCCACTCCCATTAGATCCTTATATACTCGAACAAGTTGAGTAAATAGAGGACCTAGTGTGTATGTGAATTCTCTTGAATAAAGGTTGACCATGGACTTGAATATGCAAATGTTGTAAATATCATATAGCTTATCATTATGAATGATGTGGTTAGATAGTTGCTGGAATGTCTCATGATGTTACAAACAACTAAGATCAACACTTACATTTTATATCCATATTTTTTAATATCAAAATGAGAAGTTGGGATATAATTGGAAATGATATGACTAAGATGGGATCTAAGTCAAATTCAAACCAAATGTTTTTGTAAATAAGGTAAATGAAAATATGAGCACATAATGAAACTTCACCAATGTTGGACATTGGATGATTCATGCCTTACCTAGAAGAATTGAGAGGTAAAAGGGGATAGAGATCTCCACCTCAGGTAGTTATTTCATTGAGATAAATTCAGCCTCCTTATTAAGAATGTACATTGGATACAACATGAGAGTCTTACATTAATGTAAGATAATAATATAAATATATGCTAAGAAGAGTAATATGTGCGACCCAAGGTGGAAAGTATGAAAAGAGTTGTTCTTTTACTATAGGGACACACATTTTATCTCAACAAATTAGGAATGTATTAGAATTAGGGAATTTCTATTACACATATTCCATTAAGTTCTTGTTTGGACAAGAAAGAGTACTTCATTCCTTGTAAAGGATGATTGTTGTTATGGTTACTTGGATGACTTCCTATATGGGATTCCCAGATGTCTTATGATATTGAACCCTAAGATGCATATATAACATACACACCAAATGGCTTAAACTACATGACTCAAACATGACCTACGTTTAGCATGGTCGCTTGGTTGTACATATGTAATACACATTTCTAAATTCCACAAAGATAGATACTTAAACTTGTTTGATTTTGAATCTCTTGAGACATGTAAATCATGTTTTTTGACAAAGATGGCAAATGCACCTTTTACTAGAAACAAAGAGAGGGCAAGTGAACTTCTAGAACTCATACAAACTGATGTATGTGATCCTTTTAGTCCAATGGCTAGAAGGGGTTTCAAATGCTTCATCCCATTCACTGATGGATTTAATAAATTTGGATTTGCGTGAGATACAAATTATAAACTCTTGAAATTGTTAAAGAATTCAAGAATGAAGTATAGAAACAAGTTGGAAAGAATATTAATATTCCTCAATTAGACCTATGTGGTCAAAAATTGATGCCAAGTGTTTGAAGACCTTCTCAGGGAGTGTGATATTGTAAGACAATTGACCCCATCTGGAATGCCTCAACATAATGGTGTTTTAGAGAGAAGGAACTTCACATTGTTATACATGGTGTGTAATGATGATGTAACATACTCAAATCTAGGTATATATTCTAAACCTCCCTCTTCTAGGCCCTTTTTAGTTAGTAAAATGTTCAAATCCTTTTCAACCCCTATTAAGATTGGACTGGGAAGAGTTAGATAATATCATACATATGAAAATAATATTTATATTTGAATTTCTAGAATAGAACAACCAAATGAATTCATTTGTAGGGCTATAATGAACAAATTAATTATTTTTTACCCTAAATTGATATTCTAGAATAATTATTAGTTTATTTAAAGAATTTGAATATAAAATATAAGTTAATGTGTCAAAACTAATCAAGAAAGGCATTAAATATAAAATTAAGTACTGAACTTATTAATAAAGAAATGCAATAGAAATCATTTTCAAGATGTAAAATTTATGCTGAATATGAGTTCATCACACCTTAATTTGTCTACATTGTTATGCATTCAAAAGTAATTGTTTTATATTGAGATTATTGATAATTGTTATGGCAAGGCACTTATATTATCATGCTTGTAATTTGGATTTTAATATGCCTCATTTCTCTTGTTATTATTCTTTTGAACTTACCTAATTGGAAATAGCCCCCTTCTTGTGGGAACATCTCTTTTTGCACTTTTACCCCCAATATAATGCCCAAAGTGTTTATTATATGTATATACTTAGCATTTGTTGACCTATACCTTTATTTTTTAAGGCTATTCGAATTACTTTACTAAGTGGCCAAATCAGCCAGAACAAGGTCCATTACAAACTTGGAAATAAACTATTGAAGGAGAAACTATCGCTACTACTAGTTCACTGTGCTAAGCTATGAGCTAGCTTATTAAGAGACCCATGCTGGAAATGAAAGGAAACTGAACTAAAGTCCAAACTGATAGAGATTATGTCATGTACTACACTAGCCAGGTAACCCATCCTCTCACTCACCCTATTAATCGCATTAATAGTGAGTTGAGAATCTAATTCCACTCTGACTTTGTCTACAACTAGATCTTGCATTTGATGAGACCCTCTCTGATTGCTATGGCCTTGGTTATTGTTGTATCAACTTGTTTACCCATCCTCTAGCCTACAACAAATATGACTTTCCCTTCCCAGTCTCTTCCTACATATCTTATACAAAGTGCTCTTTACTTCCCATTATCGCACCACAGTTGATGGTAATGGTACCCTCTAGGGTTAGACTTCACCTTTCTAGCACTTTACCTGCTTTGCTTGCTTTCCACCTCCTTCACATTCTAGTAATTGCTGATGAGAGCTTTGAACTTTTGTTGTGTTTACAGAATTGACTTCAGTGGTATCTCAAATACGTGTTCATTTCTACTCATCCATACAACCCACATGGGTACTAAGATTTCATCACCTTCCTCATCGTTGGCTTGCTCCAAGAGTTTGTTTATAGATTCTGCTCAAGTTCTAGTACTAACAGCTTGGATCTTCATCTACAAGCTACTCGGTACTCTGCTCCATAGTTCCCAAGTTCTCGGGTATCTGAAAATCATATGTTCATTAGACTCCTTTTCACTCTTACAAGAACTACAAATTCTGGTTTAATGACAGTAGCGGTCATGAAGTCAACCCATGGTAGCTAAAGATCCAGTACTGGCTCACCAAAGGAAATGGGCAACCTTAGGAGGCCACCCTCATCTCCAAATCTGTTTCTATATGATTTGTGGCGTGCTGCTCTAGTGTTGTTCTAGTTCCTCACGGTTTAAACAACCCAGACAGTAGACCGAAATGAGTAGTTATCATCACTGCTCAACTACCAGTAGATTGCATCCACCTACGATATCCTTCCAATGGTTATAGAGATTATCTTTGATGCTACTTATTTAGGGAAGTATTGTTGTGTAGTCTTTGGATTCCAATTCTCCTTTTCTTCTGTCATCAATTATGTCATAGCCCTTGGATGCTGGTTTGATTTTGTCTGCATCATCTCTAACGGACCCTACCAATTGGGAACCCAACTATCTTTCCATAAGTCTATCTACTTACCATTGCCTACCCTTCATTTGATACCTTCCAAAATTAGAGCTTTTGTGTTCCATATACTACGTTCGGTGTAGCTTGGATTATACCCCCGTCTTGCCTCTACCATCGAGACATTCAAAACATATTTTGCTTTTAGAACTTTATAAACTAAGGTATATTTCCTAGTGGTACAGTCGCCATACCTACTTACTAAGGAGGGCTTGGTTGAAAGTTTGTAGCTCCCTAAACCCCATGCCACCTTGACTTTCCCGCTTACACATTTTATCCCAAATGAGTCAGCAGAATTTCCTTTCTACACCCTTCTCTCCCCACCAAAAGTGAGATATGGAGATATTTATTGCTTCTATGGTACCCGTGGGTAGGTGAGAAATACTCATCACATATGAGGGAATTACTTGTAGGATAGATTTGATCAACACTTCTTTGCCCGACTTTAACAGTAACTTTTCTTTCCATCCTTTGGTTTTTTTCCATGCCCTTTCTTGTAAGAAGCTGAAGACTTGTTTTTTTTCACCTTCCAATCATCATGGGCTGCCCCAGATGCTTGGCATGATGGCCCACCTCTTTGAATCCTAGAAACACCTTAAGTTCTTCTCTTTTCTCAAATACCACCCCTTTGTTAAAGACCACTTCGGTCTTGGATAAATTAATTTTCTAACCAGATGCCTGATCATATTGGTTGATAATTTTAGCTAACTTCAGGCATTCCTCCTTTGTAACCTTAGCAAAGAGAATATAATCATCTGCACACAAAAATTGAGCGATACAGGGTCCATGTCTACTAACCCTCACACCTGTAAAGTATTATTTTGGGCAGCTAAGCATAATGAAGTTGAAAAAGCTTCAACACATAAAATGAAAAGATAAGGAGAGAGAGGGTCATCCTAGCGAAGTCATTGATTTGGCATTTTCTTGTTGGTACTGCCTCCATGAATGGCAAAGGAGTAGGATACATTTTAGATGTAGTCATGGACCTTCCTTCTCCATCTGTCCCCAAATCCCATCTTTTGTAAGACATAGTTCATAAACTTCCATTCCACTCTATCATAAGCCTTGGATATGTCAATATTGACAGAAATGTTTCCTTTTTTTCTTCCCCTTGTCACCTTTCATGGGATGAAACAACTCATAATCAATGAGTGCATTTTCAGTGATCAATCTTCTCATAATGAAAGCACTTTGGTTTTCTAAGACAATTTTATCCATGAGGGGCTTTAGTCTATTGGTCATAACTTTGGAAGCTATTTTTTATACTACATTGCAAAAACTTATAGGCCTGAATTTTGACATTTTCATTGGTTTTTGGATCGTTGGAATAAGAAATACCAACGTATCATATATCTCAACAATACTTCTCTTTGTTTTTCACCATCCTTTAATGTAACTTGCCACATCTTCTCCTACATTGTGCCAATAATTCTGGTAGAATATCGCTTTCATACCACTAGGTCCTGGTGTATATCTTGGTGCAGCTATTGGAGTGCTCCCCATATCTCTATGTCTGTGAGATCTCTTTCTAAAGCATCTTGTTGGACCTCTAAAGACAATCTTTCAATGCCTATCGTTGCCTCTTTGAAACCCAGTGGGTTGGATGTTTAGAAGAGGGAGCTTTTTTGGAAGAGGGAGCTGAAAAAACTTGTCATAACAACTTCAATCTCCTTCTCCTCTATTTTCCCCTCGCCCTCAACATATTTAACTCTTCAATTGTGTTTTTTCCCTCTTATGAGATGCTTTATTGTGGAAATAAGTAGTGTTCCGGTCTCCTGCCTTCAGCTCATTTACCCTTGCTCTTTCACTCTAGTACGACTCATAGTTCTTGTGCCAATATTGGAGTTGTTTTGCTAGATATGCACACTTCTTTAGATTTGGGTCATTTGGAGGTTTCATCTGGTGTCTCCTAGTTCACACTCAATTTACCTGATTTTCTCCTTCATATCTCGATAATGTGTTGAGGCCCAGTCCTTCAGTCTTTGACCACATGTGGTAACCTTCATTGTTATCAAAGATGTTCTTGTATCCTCCCAAGTTTGTTTGATAATAGTAACACATTGTTCCTCTTCTATCCATATTGGCTCAAAGGAAAAAAAATTCATGTTTTTTTTGCTCTTTTCTTTGTTGTAATGATGATTGGTGCATGATCTGACTCATACTTTGGGAGATGCAAAATACTATAGTGATTAAACATAACCTTCCACTCCACACTTGCCATCATTCTATCCAGTTTTTCTTGCAAGTAAGTCTCCAGTGTCAGCCCCCTGTGCCACGTAAACTTGTCCCCTTGAAGCCCAAATCTATCAGTTTACAATCATTAATGACATCTCTGAAGTCCTGAATAAACCTCTTAGGCTTTGGTGCCCCCCTTGCTTCTTGTTGTTGGATATTATTTCATTGAAATCCCCAAAGAATATGACCAACAACTCTGATTCTTCCTTGAGTTGTCTCATTAGTTCCTAAGTTTTTTTTTGTAGTTGGTCTGCCTAACCATAGATACCTATTGCTCTCCAGTTGTTTGTGTTATCCCCAACGGTTATTTCACATGCCACATGATGTTGGAAATAATTTTAATGACCAGATTAACATCCTTCCACCACATCCCTAAACCCCCTACTCTTCCTTCACTCGCTAAACAGATACCATTCGTGAATTTGTATTTCCTTTTGATGTCTTCTAGATTAGCTGACTGCATCATGGTCTCCATAAGGAAATTCACATTGGGACTCTATCTCCAGCACCATGACTGCATAGCATTCACTGTGTCAGGGTGCCCTATACCCTAACACTTTCATCTTAAGATTTTCATGACTCTTCGCGGGGTTGGTCAACACCAACCTCTACTACTTGGACTGAACTAGCACCCATCTAATTCCCTGCGATAGTTCTTTTCCTCTTTCCTAAATTGGCTTGTATATCCTCTTTGTCGAGCTCCATAACACAACTTCCTTCCTCCCTATCCCTTTTACCAACATAAGATTGCCACTCCTCCTCCTCCTCTGGTGTACCCAGCCTTGCTTCTTTGCCCATCTTATAGACTCATACAAATTTCTCGGTATTCTTCTTCTTGCCCGCTTCCATCTTCTTCCCGCCTTTACCCTCAATTTCCTCATTTGTGCCTTAGTTTGAATATGTTTCTCCTTTCCCATCTCATTCCCCTCCACTATGATGCCTTCCTGAGATAGATTTGGTCTACTCTCATGGTCTCCCATTCCCCCCAGAGATGTGGGTGATGGCCAACTAACCACCTCTTTCTCAAAATCCATCTCTAGTGCATCTTCTTGTATACATGTCGCAACCCTTAGATGAAGAAACTCTTCCATGCTATGCTTGATCTTGCCTGAAGCCTCACTATCTATATGGTGTAGTCCTCCTTTGCTAGCATGGCGTGCTGGCGAATCCTGAGAAACTTCTCATGCTTTACCTTTCTCTTTCCCTCTATTTTGCTCTAGCATGGATGTCACCTCCTGCGCTTGAGTATGTTTCTTCAAGGTTGTAGTTCTGTGTCTCTTTCATTTATTGACTTTCCTTTGTAATTTTGCTTCGATGTCGTGCTTTCCTCTAGATGTCCCTCTTTGCCCCCGTGATTTCCCACTATCATTGTTTGTCCTCCTTTCGTACTATCGCCTTCCCTCGATTCAGTCAGTCTTGGCATGTTACATAAAGTAATCTTCCTCTTTGATTGTTCGACCCCATATACTTTGTGCACTGGCAAATACTAGGTTTTCTAGGAGACGCCTTGAACCACATACTCCATTGCTTGTTGATATCTTCTTCACCCTCTGATCTAGGGAAATCCTTGTCCACATGCCCTATTATTCCATAAAGGAAGCAAAAGTTTGGGAGACACTCATATTTAACTTCAACCTCAGACACCTTCTGGTTCTTCCCCGGGATTCAGATGAGTTATTTTAGTGGCTTCATAATGTCCAGTTGGATTATGACTCTCACTGACAAGTCCCACCCCAATTCATCATTGTCTGTTTGCATGAAACTCTCGATCCTATTTGCTATCTCTACCACCATCTTCTCAGATCTATACCCCATCGACAACCCATACAATCTAATCCAGAAGCTGCTATGTGTGATGGTGATAGCCCCCGATTGTTTCTCTTTGTCCACCTACTTCATGAGCAAGAGTTTACTGTCAAATACCAGGGTGCCCCATCTACTACTTTCTTCTTATCTTTCTAGTGTAGAAATTGGATCACAAAGATGTCTCCCTATTTGAAGATCACCTTGTTTTCTACCGCCCATGCCTAAGTAAGGGATCGTTTCATGGCCTAGAAATTATAGCAGTGATCGGTCAATATCTTCGCCACTAGTGCCAACTCAACATGGTCACCCTCCTATTGTTTTGTGCCTTGCTTTAGATCAACCATTTCCTCTTCCTCCTCCTATCAATTGTATCCTCACGCACCGTTCATCTAGTTCCTACACCATCATGGAGAAAGGACTAGCAAGATGCATGAGGGCCTTGAACCTACAAGAGAAAAAACCCATAGGGTGAAGAGGGTGTTCCACCCCAGAACCCTAGATAGCCAGAGAAAACCAAGGGTAGTCCTGGGGAAATAGTTCAGTAGCCTTGAGCTACTGGCCTATACCTTGTTTCCTATGTTATGGGTGATGTTTCCTTCCACCCAGGTATATGTACATTAGAAGACAATGACTCAAGAAGATCACTTGTATGACATGGACTTAAGGATATCTTAGAATAGTTGGGTTTCCCTTTGCACTCGGTCCTACATGTTATTAAATGTATACCTTTTACTTTGTTATACCATTTTTTTATGGTGAAGAACATTTGTAGATCAATCATCATGTAACTATGTAATAGTTTTATTTCTGTTGCTTATTCATTGCATGGCTCTTTATTGTACTGTTTGAGTGGATCCCCTTTTAGGCCCCACTTTTTTATAGATGAGCCAAGCTAGATTCATTATTCATTTTGGGGACATGCTCTAGAAACCGACACATTTACACTTAACCGTGTTCCCTCTAAATAGGTTCTAAATACATCATGTGATATATGGACTAGGAAGCATCCTGACATGTTTTTCATGAAAGTTTGGGGTTGTGAAGCTTATTTCAAGAGTTAGTTTGTTGAGAAATTGGGACCCAAATCTGACAAGTATTATTTTTTGGGTATCCTAAAGAAAAAAAAACAATACTGCTTCTATATTCCTTCCTAGAACAAAGTGTTTATTGTAAAAACGGGTACCTTATTACAGAAGGAGTCCATATCCAAAAATATCAGTGGGAGGAAAATATAATTCAAAGAAGTTCAAGATACAAAAAATGACAACAAACATGAAGAGGATATGAGGAGGCACCAAAAGTTGTTGTAGCACCACTACCCCCTCAATAGACACAACAACCTTGTTCATCTAGTAGGACTAGACATAATCTAGAGAGATTTAGATTTCTTGTGACTCAAGATGGTGAGGTGTTGGTCATAGATCAAGATGAGCCAACCACCTACAAGGAATCTATGGGGGACCGAATTATAGTAAATGGCTTGAGGCCATGAGATCTAAAATGGGCCTCATATATACCAAAAAGGTATGGACCTAGGTGGAACCACCTGAAGGGGTAAAATGCATTGGGTGCAAGTGGGTCTTCAAGAAGAATATTGACATGGATGGAAATGTCACATTGGGTGCAAGCGAGTCTTCAAAAAGAAGACTGACATGGATAGAAATGTCTAGACTATATTGGGTGACTAGTGTCTAGTGGTTTCAAACTAGTTCAAGGTCTTGACTATGATGAAACTTTCTCACCAATCTCCATCGTCAAATCCATTAGGATCATGCTTGCCATTGCAACATACCATGACTATGAGATATGGCATATGGATGTCAAAACTACATTCTTTAATAGCAATTTTCTTGAGGATTTGTATATGACTCACCCTAAGGGTGTTGAATCTCCAAAGGATGCTAGAAAGGTATGTAAGCTACAAAGGTCAATCTATGGATTGAAGCAAGCATCAATAAGTTGGAATCTTCATTTTAATGAATCAATGAAAGAGTTTGGATTCATCAAGAATTAAGTGAAACTTGTTTATGCAAGAAGGTTAGTGGAATTGTAGCATTCCATATATTATATGAAGATATAACAAACATGGAAAATAATATTCCAACTCTGTAAAAGTTTAAGACATGGTTAGGAAATAGTCTCTCAATGAAAGACTTAGGAGAAGCCATCTATATTCAAAGTAGCAACATCTATGGAGATAGATCTATAAGGCTTATTAGCTTAAGTCAAAGTAAATATATTGGAAAAGTACTAAAACGGTTTGGCATGTAAGAGCCCAAGAAAGGAAACTTACCCATGTCTCATGGGGTAATTATTTCTAGGACAATTGTTCCAAATCTTTGGAAGAAAGGAACTATATGAGTAAGTATCCATATGGATCCACATTGAATCTATCATGTATGCAATGTTATGTACACACCTAGACATCACATATGACTTGAGAATGACAAGAATGTCAAGTAGATTTGAGTGAAGGTCATCGAATTATAGTGTAGAACATCATAAGGTACTTATGAAGAACTTAGGATGAAGAGGTGAGGATGAAATGGTTGTTAAGAGTTACACAAATTTGATAATCCAAACACACAAGGATGAAGATTGATCACAATATGGTTCCATGTTTTTCCTCATGTGTGGTATTGTCAATTGGAAGAGTTCCAAGTTAGAGATAATGACTAATACTACAATTAAAACTGAATATGATGTTGCATTAGATGCTACTAAGGAAGTTGCATGGAGCATGAAGTTCATTTGATGAATTTAGAGTTTTTCCTAGCATTGATGACACTATATGGCTTACTGTGACATACAGTGTCATCAGTAGGGCTATCACGCTAGACAAGGAGTGTAGACGACATACATATTGCATACCATATTCTTTGATGCTTCCATCTCATATGAGAAATCATTGAGTGAAGAAATAAAAAGATCTACATGATACTGACAAATATCAGTTTGTTGATCCCTAGACTAGTTGATCCCTAGACTATGGCACTATTGCAACAGAAGAATGATGGTCATGCTATATCACTTGGTATAAGTTACATGAGTGATTGATTTTATTGCAAGTGGGAGATTGTTAGTGTATATGCCCTAGTAGTCAATAATTTGATGATGGCCATAGGAACATTTTTTCTTTTGATTTGATTAATAATAGAAAAATTTTCAATTTATCGATGCACATTTAATTTGTGAGATATTAATGTACATAATAAATGTCCTTATAATGATTGGTAGAAATCCATGGGACTTCAGGTTTGTGACTTGAACATGGAATCTTAATGGATGCTAAGAAAAATATTTTAAAATGTCTGTAGTCAAGTACTTTTGAGGATTAGATAACAATAATACATGTGAGACTAGTATTTGTGGTGATTGATGACCTTGTCTCATGGGTCATAGGCATTCGATACCAAGTAAGACACATATGTACTTGTTAAAGAACAAATGTACTAGACAAACCCAACTTGAGAGTGATTCATGGACCGTTATATGATAGTCATAATCGACTCTCATATGAGACCATTGTGTTGTGGCCTTTTGACATGAAGCCACTACAATGGTGATATGACAATCATCATACTTTGACACTACCCAACATGATCTTGATGAAGGTTGCCATAAAGGTAGTGATTGGGTGTGATGAGATTCATTCTACATATTATGAGTGACGTAGAAGGAATTTGTCCTTCCCATATGATGGGAGTGATATTCAAGGTCTCGTGATAACTAAGACTAGAGAAATGTATGGCCATGCTCATGCGAGTCAGTATATGATATTGGGCTTGTATCTTACTATTCTACCTGGAGATCAAGGAACTTAGACTGAATGTAATGAGGATGACATGTATATGCCTCTAGTTCAATTTGTATATCTGGGATATAAGGATTATACAACATGGTGACACTAGTCTTTGATGGTTAAGTCTTGCCCGACTAATCCTACTACTTGGGTAACAATGATATATAGATAGACATTGCTTGTTGCTTATGGATCTTAATATTTATTAGTGAATATATTGCCAATGTAGTATGGTTCCTACATGGTCACACACATAGAGATAGCTTGAAGAAAGGCTAAATTGGACCTTATTATAATTGTTATAATAAACTCAGGGGCCTGAAAGTAAGTTTTGTTAACCAAATAAGATATGGACCAAAACGTAAAAAAAAGTTTCCATAAGTGAAAGAGTAGACAACTTGGCCTAACAAGGTTTAGAAAATCCTGACTCTTCATTCCTCTCTATATATGATATGAGAGGTTGCCTTCAGTGCACACACTCAGTTCTTCTTATTGTTGCCTCTAAGGTTTGAGAAATCCTAAGAGTAACTTAGAGAGAGAAAAAGGGAGTGATGGTGACTAGCAACTCTGGCCATCTTCGAGCGCTCGTGTGGATACCATGGAGACAAGTTTGCACATCAAATTCCTTTTACAAAGATCTTTATCAATGACACAGGAAACGAGGCGAAGACAGAATGACGCAATCCACCCCAGGTGTGGACGGAGGAACAACGTGATCCGCCAGACACACAAACTAAGGAGAAGGTTGCTTGGTGGGATGAAATAATCCCCCAAACAGTGTACGCATTCCAAGACAGCGGATCAACGCGATCCTCCACACACATATATGACAGATAGATGCGATCTGCCAAAGTTGAGAGATTGAACGTTGTCCTTTTACCAAAAAACAATGCGACTTAGACACAAGTTAATGTTTTTGGCAAAACTTGGACTGGAAGTGGGATTCATAACTTATTAGTCCCATCTCAGTTAAAATATCTACACCAACTCAATCCTAATTTGAGAGAGATTTCAAGATCTACTCTATCTGACATTGATTAACATAATATATATACAAAATTTGAATTGAATTCCTGAACAATATCTTATCTAGATCAGACTAATTCTATCATGTTGTTAAATTTAATCCAATTTAATTTTCACAAAATTTTAATATCTATATATTCATCTCACGTGCATAATTGGGGCCTTAAGTGACAACTGACTAAAATCAGAGATAAATAATTACAGAGGCACAATACAATTTACATATTATGATTAGAATGGGTTGTTCAGGTCATTTGTTTTATAGAGTATGAACCTACAACAAGTAGGAGGTGCTAATTTTGGGAGTCTCCTTGTTCATAGAGTTTGGTATCCAAAAAATAAGATTTTTGTCTTTGATTGTCCATTGAGGAGCGAAACTAATTGAATTCCCCTGTGTTATTAAAAAAAGTGACAACATAGAAGATAGTGGTATCCCACAAAATCAGTCAAATAAGAATCATCAAGCCCTTATTTGGTTTGGGACTGGGATTATGTAGTCTAGACTGGATTAGACGGGGTTAGGCGGGATCCAGTCTGATTCTATTTGGCAACCCAATCTGATTCAGGTCAGCTGGTCTGATTTGAGTATGGATTCAGACTGATTCTATTTGGCTACAAGTCTGGATTCAGTCTGATTTTGTTTGGTAGCCTAGTCAGGATATGCTTATTCTATCATATTCTTACATAACTATTTTAACAAGTACAAAGAATGTGAAGTTGTGATGCCAATTCAATATAAGTTCAAAATTTATAAAAAAATGTTTATTTGTATCATGTGGGTGCTAGTTTTTGTTATTTAGTGAAGTGAATATAAGAGATGAGTATGCTCGTTTTTTTGCTTTTATTTAAAATAAATTAAACTTTACAATTTTCTTACATGACATATTCATATTGTATATATGTATAGATGTACATATTTGATCCAGTAATTGGAAACTGACAAGATAATTGAAATTGTCATAATATAACATAAAGTACACACAAGTAGAAAAGCAAATATGATAATGTTTTTATTAGAACTTAAACAAAGAAAAAAAATGATAATAACATATTTTGTTCTTGGGCAAATACGTCATGAACATATAAGGGAGAGAGGACAAAAAAGGAGAGGCATGCCCTGGACCTAGACATAGACACCCATACACATGCTAAGATGGTGACCAACCACTGTGGTGGACAATCTTCGGTGTGGAGGATGATTTATATTGATCCAAGGTAGGACCGTCCCAGTCGGCCCACTTTAGGGCCTCATCATACTCGTTCCATGACACGGGACATGCTTCCTGCAACGGTTGATTGGGTTGTTGTTGATGTCATCTTTTGGCCAATCAAACAACAATGGAAGATGATGAACATGATGAGTGACCCCATCCTTGCCTTGTTCCTGATTCCCATATTTTCCCTCCTCATGTGTATCCTCGCAACATTTTTTTTACAGACAAGGTTTTCTTCAACATATTTTTGTAGCTTTGATGGAGACATCAATATTTTTTCAAACTTTGGTCGTGACTTTGAACGCGATGTCAACTTTTAAATTTAATAAATAAATATAAGTATGAGCAAATAATGATAATAGCAAACTAATTGTGACAATAATATATACAAATAAATGTTGCAAGAAAACTTAGCTAAATACAAGTTTGAACGTGATGTAAGTCTTCTAAACATAAGAGTAAAGTAGAAGTTTGATCAAATGATAGTAATAACAAGCTAATGTAACGCATAAGTTTTACAACTAAATGTTGCGAAGCAAACATAAACAAATACAATTTCGAGCAAATATGTTACAACTTCATTCGTTTGTTTCATTGCCTAATGTTGTAGTTGTATTGTTGATGCTTTCTTCATTGTTAAGGTATTAAGCAACTCTAGATGGGTAAGTGCGATGAGTCATCACAAAGTTTTATTGAATGGTGTGTTGCACGGGCAATGACGGGGGAGGCAATAAATCTCCCAAAATAAAAAGATTTTCTCTTATGAACTCTCTCATGATGTACTACCGTCACATTTGCACCTCACTTAAAGATATGTAAAGCCCCCCTATTATATTTAGAAAGTCACGCCATGCCTCCCTCCAAGCTTGTGCATTATATACTCCATTCACACATCTCCCTATTTCATATTGGTTTCTCATCAAACCTATGAGAACCATATCAATCTCTGTACACCACATAACATATGGTGTCGTTGGATGCCCAACCATATTACAGATTCTATAAGTAATATATTTCAGAAGTAAGGGTGTATATAAAAATTATGGTGATATAATATGATTATTTGGTTTTAAATAACATTCAACAACATTACGATAAATAGCATACACCCTCTATAAAACATTCAACAATATTACGATAAAAATCAACAACCTTATAATGTAATACAACATTTATATCAGTGGATGAATTAAGAAAGTTTATAATGTTAATAACATCTAATGATAGACAATCTAAATTGATAATACAATCTAAATGTAGCTCTTTCATTCAATGCTATGGCATCATTGGAGGTAAAGGAATGTCCAAAAGAAGACTACAAGTTTCCTCCAGACTGGCAACGGAGCTTTGTAGAACCTCATACTTGTACTTTTTGTTGGTGTATATATCATCATAGTTGTGACGGATTTCAAAAAAGTCCTTCATGTTCATCGCCTGGCCCCACACTGACTTGCACTCGACAATTAGCAACATAATCTTAGCTTTCAAAGAATTAGTTGTTGGGGGAGATCAGTTGTCGAATGGAAGTATCTGCATCGGTCTTTTCCCTAAAATGTATTACCAAGTTCAAGTTAATGACAATGAATGTACAACCTACACAAGGGCAACCTATTATTTATGAATTTACTGTCGCACATCACGAGAAGGACATATGTAATACATTTCTCCCAACCTTTCACTCAGAATGCCAAAGTCATATAACCCTACATCCTCTGTGTTAAGCCTCAAGGCTGATCACACCTCGGAACTTCAGATGGATTCATCGACATCTAAAACATGGTTGGTGATTAGTAAAATAATTTTGGGTTCAGATAATAGATCTCAAATATATTTTATAGAACATTTCAATAGGCCTAGTTGATTGTTTAAACATATTCATTTGGATAGATTATAATATATTGCATCTATGATGTATTGTATCTATCTTCCTCTGTTGAAGAGTCCTTATCACTCGTTATGTGAAGTTGTTGGCAAAGATATTGAGACCTCTTCCGCAGAGTTGAAATTTCTTCTTCTAGCCTATCAGTGTCTACTCTTGTCAAACAGACAAAGTTGTAGTGTTCTGACCATTGCTTGCATTCGTTGCGTGCATATGCAAGTTGTGTTAGCATCGCATCCCTAACTGCAGTAAGTGTGGCCACTATAGGTTGTACTCGTTGTGTGGGCAACCTCATATGACATCTGGCTAGAACAAGACTGCTACCACATGTAAGATACGACCTATAGGGCTTGTTGTCTTCAAACTGTCCATTTGCCGCATCCGCGACATCCATGTACAATCATACCATGCATTGTAGGCCACATGGACAAGATAGCATTCCATTCTCCATTTGAAGACAACCTAATGAAACATAATGTGACATTTTTAATTAGGAGCCATAAAACATTGTATGAAACAAACATTTTAGGGCACATGTCAAGTGGTTGATGAGTTCTCATATGCTACAGAAATGATGACAAGTACAAAGTAAGGTCAATGAGTATCCCAAATGAAATTAGAAATTGTTTTGCATAATACATCACCCTCCCTTGCATCGGCCAGAGTTGTTTGTTGTGGCGAACTCAGGTCGACCCCATTGGGTGGGACGACAGATGTTGAACTATTTTTTGGGAGTTCCTCCACCATAGTGTCACCATCATTCTAGCAACATATAAAATTGTAGAGGATACAACAAGCCATTACGAGGCAACACTGTGAATGTATAGGATATGTCGCCCCTTTTATAAGGTAGGCGAACCGCCTATTCAGCACATTGAATGCTCTTTCTACAACATTACATAATTAAATGTGACAGTGGTTGAACATCTCCTTCTTGTTTTTGTATGAATGTATGTTTCCTTGGTACTCAGAAATATGGTAAGATGTATTGTGATAAGGTGCAAGAAACTGATGAGTGTTGGCATACCCTGCATCAACTAGGTAAAACTTTCCCGGTGAAACTTTAAAACCACCCGTGGTCATTGCTGATTGTAGGACCCTTTGGTCAATAGCTGAGCCCTCCCACCCAGTAAGGACATATGTAAACTCCATCGAGAAGACTACTACAACCATGACATTTAGAGAGACATTCCCTTTTCTGTCTCGGTAACGATTTTGCTTGTCGCATTTGACCAAGACTGGGATGTGTGTTCCGTCAATTGCCCTGATGGCATTCTATAACACCAAAATAGGTTGTAAACATACAAAGTAATTGAAAATGATTATAAATTGTAGGGATAACTATTACCTTGAATGTCAGGACCCACTCTTTTGATCAGCATAAATACCAACCATTAGAGATAATCCCAAACTTAAACCCAGATTATGAAATAAAATAATGAATTCTCGACAAAGGCGATTAAACAATATATGAAAAAGACAGATAATTTTTTTCCCTTTTTCTTTCTTCACAAACTCATAAATCAATGACACATCAAGAACATCACATTCAGATATCACAAATCATATTCAACTCCATTAAATCTAGAATCAAATCTTATTCTCATATGCGGTTCAATTTACATCAGATACATGTACATTAATGAACAAACATAATCTACAACCCATCCTGGGAAAGAGAGAGTACATGGACATTCTAATCTATCTAGATTATACTATTTATATCTTCTTTGTCACGACCTCTCTGCTGGATAGCATTATACCTAAAAACATTTGAAACAACCTCATGAGACTCATATAGAGCCCCAGTGAGTGGATACTTCCCACTCAAGCTAGGTACATGCATCAGCATCAGATTAAGTATAAAACTTAAAAGAAACATGCAGATATTGAAAAGTATAGAAAAAATTTCTATAATGAGACAAATCTATCTTGCAATGGTAATCTAATCTAACAGATAAGGCAATCACTTGAACCAATTATAACCTTGAAACATCTTTTAGAGCATGTTTATGAACAAATCAGCAGATACTTCTCAGTTCATATTAAGAGCCCTACTGCATGTGAAATAAGATAAGTTCTAAGAATTTTTGAATCAATACATAACAATAACATTACCCTTGTGACACTCCACCAGCTGGACATGAACAAATCAGCAGATACTTCTAGTTCGGACTAAGAATCTTACTACATGAGTAATAGGTCAAGTTCTAAGCATTTTGAACCAATACATAACAATAACATTATCTCTGTGACACTCCACCAGTCGGACCAGGAACACATCATGTAGTCCTGAAGCTGAAGTACACATAAAACATTTTTACCAAACAATACTATCGAATAGCAAGCAATCCAACTCATATTCAGAATGGATATAAATCCCATCATTTATAACTTGTCAGCATGACATATCATAATATGAAATAGAAAATATCCATATCAACATGATTACTTTCCTCAACAAGAAGCATAATCAACAATAACAAATCATCAAGTAGCAGTACAAAGAATGTAACAACCATTCAAATCATGTTCTACACAGCTTATC
The DNA here is from genome assembly GCA_963693085.1 of Alisma plantago-aquatica. NCBI lineage: Eukaryota > Viridiplantae > Streptophyta > Magnoliopsida > Alismatales > Alismataceae > Alisma > Alisma plantago-aquatica. The sequence continues at coordinate 953,998,831 of OY856410.1, read as the reverse complement.
ATCTTTTATTCATTTGCCCTGAAACTACTTGACTTGTACCTCACCAAGTAGAAGTCGCCACGCCTGATTCTCGTGTCAACGACTCACCATAATTATCTTAGGGTTTAGCCGGCCACACTAAGATATCAACAACAGACCCTGGCCACCTTAGGGTTGCCTAAAGAGGCTCACATCCTCATCTCGGGTACACGATATAGGAACCAGCAAAACATTATATCACATATCATAGTATTTCACATATTTTTCATTTCACATTTCACATTTCACATATTTCATTTCAATAGAGTCTATTCCATCTGGACATAGACTTTCACAGCAAGGATTTAGGGCCAGAGCCACTCCAGATGACTCACTCCTAAATCCTGGTGGTCTAACCTTTAAGTTCTCGATCCACACTCTAGAAATCCTTCTCATAATTCATCGATTACTACAAGGAGATCCATTTTGTTTCCCCAGTGTGGTCCTCAGGGGAAACTCACAGTGTTTAGGGCACCTAACTAGATGTTCCATCATTTCGCTTGTTATTAATCTCTTTTACTCATCTTACAAGAATTCAAAACATCATATATCACATCTGTGTATTCTCGCGTAACTATAATAACATGAAACAAATTAAGTTTATCAATAAGGACAATGATCAAAGCAAGAAGCACAATAAGTCTATAGATTGCAACAAATATGATTATTTCTATCTTCTACATCAACTCATAGCAATCATCAATAGTGGGTCTTCAGCCCAAGACATAATCTTATTGTCCATCATTTACCCCATCAGGGTTTTATCATCATCAGTGGGCTTTCAGCCCTAGACATAATCTCATTATGCAACATTTACCCTTATTAGGGTTTCTCAATGTAAGGAGTGCATATTAAGTTCTAATTCAACATATTCCTCATCAGTTCATTGTATACCACAGTTCTTAACAAATATTAGTAGAGCCATTAGAACTAGTAATAGTAAAAGCATATAGACATCATGTATCATTCCTCATACTCAGAATAGATTTATCATACAACATATGCTTGTTACATCTAATCTCAATAGATGTAAATAAATTTCATGCATATACATGCATAACAGACTTAGTTATCTTCTTCTTTTATTTCACATTCTTCATATGAGGTTGCTAGTCAACACATGTTGATTATCATTTGAATTCTATCAAAATAGTTCATTCTCATAATACAAGTATTCTATCAAACAATCACAATACAAGAACACATTCTTGTAAGTCAATTCAAATACTTGAGTTTCATCATTTAGTTGAATTAAACTATGGTTATGTACATCTTTTAATCACCCATTTGAGATTTTCATTCATTAGCATCATCAAACTCATCATTTCAGGGTAAGAGTTACATTCTTAGAATCATCTACTAATTCCTATCTTTTTCCATCATTTTAGACTTTGTAGTCTCAGCTTCTTTCATTTCATGTTCATTACATCATCTGGACCAATCTTTCTTGATTCACTTTACATACAATGCTTCTCTTCTACATAACATTGATCAAAGTAAAGTTCTTAGTGTATTTCATTTAATTAGGGTTAAGCCACATGTAATTAAAATAAAAGATAAAATACTTCATCATACTATCTTCATTAGTTTCATCTTTATCTTACAACCGCCATTAAGTACATCTTGTTCACATTGTCTCTTATATTCAGATAAGTGTACCTTGTCATTGACTACTAATGTCATTCCCATAATCAACAATGATCATTCTTTATTATACTAAAATAAATTCATTAGACTTAGATGATATTAGTAAGATTCATCATCATATTCAATTGAAGTATTAATACCTTCAACTTCAGCATTTGATCACATTTACAACATCATACACAAGTTCTAACTTTATCACTCATAATCGTCTTAATAATAAACTTTTAAGGTTTTCAAGAAGTCATTCCTTAGTTCAACATATCATAATAATCATATCATTCATTAATCCAATTATGACCCAAGGGTTCATTAGAGTTATTCACAAACATGGAAACCCTAGTTTCCATTTTCACACATTTCATTCATCAATCATAAGTATACATTAATTAATTGACTCATTTGATTCACTTCCTCAATACAAATCCTAATCAGGATATGTGGTCATTCAATTCCATTAACATTCAACAATACACTTGTATAATACAATGTAGTACAATTCAAATATGACTTTATACATGTCAATTCAATTCCAAGCATATCGACCATTGGGCTGATTTTTAGGCAAAATTCACATGAAATACCATATTCATCTACCCATAAGAATACCCATGCATCCTCAATCAATATAACAAGAACTAATCAAGTTTCAATCAATGAGAAATAATCAAAATCAGTAAAATTGGATTCCCCAATATCTTTCCCAAATCAAATCCAATCACATACATATACAAACAAGGTTTCTGATTGTTTTAGCCAGATTGAATTAGGCTTTCAACATGAATACAAAGCTTAGAAGGGATAAAAACACTCCCCTCAGGTTCCAAGCACCTTAATTTTGTAGATCAACCTCTGAATTTTTGGAAACCCAATCAAATTCTCGCAAATGAATCCAATTCTTTCTCCTCTCAACTCGAAAACCCTAGAAATGGGGATTAGAAGAGAAAGAGTGAGAAAAGGGGGATATTTGATGTGATTTCGAATCAAATCAGGGGAGGGATGGAATCTTGACATGTGAGAGAAGATTCACCATGAAATTCTATGCAAAGAAGCTAAACTTACTTAATTTCATCATATCTTGGATAGAGAAACCCCAGGTCATCATCTCCTCCACTTTCTCTACTCAAAACCCTAGCTCTCCTCTCTCTCAAGAATTTCATTTCTTTGACAGGAAGGACGAGTTATGAGAGCTACTTGTGTGTTAGTTTAGTGATATAGATGAATTGAGGTGTTTAGAACACCTTACCCAACGAAAATCCCAAAAAGAGAGAAAAGCCTTATGAGTGTGAATAAAAGCATGAGAGTTGTGCCCGATAAGAGAAAAGAAAAATATATATATATACACACTTGTTTTCCAAAAGTACCCATCTTTAGGCATGGTAGATCTAAAGCTAACTGGCTTGGACTGCAGGGACCACTTGTCCATTAACGGACCCTTACCTGGATGGACTGATGGGAAACAAGATGAAAAACCCAAAAAGCCTTAGTCTACCCTTTACACAACTTTCTGCCCCGAAAATATAGTTGTTTGGTGTGGAAGCTAACTTCATAATCATACAACAAAGTCTTGCCGAAGCTGTAGAGAAGAATCTTATTTAAACAATAAGGCGGGAAAAACTAAGTCTTTTGTTCGTAATGATATAACATTATCCTTAAGGAATTACGATTCTTGTTTCACCTTTCGAACAGAAAACTGCGCCGAGCAAGGAGAAGCATCTCTAAATAAGCTTAAATATTGATTGAGGACAATCAAAATGCTAAGTTTGGGAGAGTTGATAACACCAATTTTGGTGACATTTTAGCCTTGTTTTCTGTTATCAAAACTGCCCTTTTCTGCTATTTTCCTCTCTTTTATATGCACTTTCGCAATAATTGGCCAAGCAATGCTCTTAATCCAATACTTCCATCTTTTGCAGAATTTTCCTCCCGTTTTGGCCCAATAAGGCCATCCCGGCCCACAAGCAATAAGTCCAAACCTGCATCGACCTTCCAATGGCCCGATACAACACAAGCATTGCCCGACAGGGTGGCGCGACGCAACGACGCGCGACACGAGGATACCGCGTAAGAAGAAGCTGACGGACGACACGCCCTTTACCCGACAGGGAGCCCAAGCTCGCCCGACAGCCATGGCTTGTCGCCCGACAGCCATGGCTTGTCGCCCGACAGCCATGGCTTGTCGCCCGACAGCCATGGCCTGTCGCCCGACATGGACCACCCACCGGCAGGCGCCGCCCGTCACGTGACCGATAGTCGAGATCCCCGTGCCGGGCGATATGTGTATCGGTCGTCCACCAAACTCGCAAATACGGAGGACACGTAGCGCGTCGAGCACCATAACTTCCCCCAACCGCTGCCTATAAATAGCAGCTACAGGGAGCCGAAAAGACAGTTCAGACAGTTTGGATACTTTGGAATTCGGACAGTTGGGAGCTTTGAGTGATCTTCAGAGGAAACTGCGAGAATAGGAGTATCGCGCCCTAATGCTCGTGTCGGGCGACACTAGGTGAGCTCTTCCTCATCCCGAGAGGGAGGGGATGGTTCACTTAGGACTGTCCCGGGCGACATTGCGGGCCGATATCGGCCAACGACGATGAGCAACCCAAGTGCCCGACAGTAGACGCGTCGCTCCATGCCCGACACGATATCGAACCCGATACGCTTCGCCCGTCATGCGTGCCGCCCGAGAGGGTGTGTCGCCTGACTTGAGCGTATCGGCCAGGGTCTTTGAGCGATACAGTTGGTCGTCGAAGCGTGCCGCCTGAGAGGGTGTGCCGCCCGACACTACTATATCGGGCTAGGCCCCGGACTGATATCGGGCTGGAGAGCCGCTGTAGCATGTCGTCCTTCTACATCAATAGGCGACACTTATCTTTAATTCTGTCATTTAATTCTTTATTTACACATTGTAATTAAGACATTTAATGTTTATGGAAATGGAAATGCTTCTTTACTTGCTGCTATATGCTTGGTGTGATATATTGGATGACTGCTCTGTTTGATATCTGAACTCTAGCTTGCATGTTTGGATCGCGTTTCTCTTAGCTACCGAATCGTGTTTTCCCATCACAACAACTTCGAGAGTCGTGTTGTGGCTCTAGTGTTTGGTCCGATTCTGGAGTATGAGAGTGCCTGGAACAGAGTTGTTTCGATAACACTCCACTCTAACTTAAGTCCAGCAACCTTGAGAGGGGTGTTGATGCTTGGTTAGAGGTACCCGCTCTGAGAGGAGGGGTGCAGGATGTTACCGTTGCTGCTTGTTTTACTGTAGTCTTGTCCTTCGCATCTTGCTCTAGCTCTAGTTTTATCTTTCTGTTTTTGTTGCATGAAAACCCCTAAAAACTGCTAAATGACTAAAACCTTAAACCTCTCTTATAGCTCCAGTTGGATATAGTTTTCTTTGTTTTATTTGTGACATCTTGCCGTTTCCCCTTTGGGAATTTATATTCCTTTATACCTGTCGGAGTGTAGCGTGTCGATTCTGGGTTCTCAACACTACCCCCCTTGTCCCTGTGTTTGACCCCGTATATCTACTTCGACCCCATAAACAAAGTTGCGGAGGCCTAGAAGGATTCGGGTTTATAAATGTAAAAGCTCGACTACCTCAAATCCGCCTCCACTTTTGGACGCGCGATTTAGGCTGGTCAAGAACATGTGGGTTGACTTCAGTCTGCTTCAATTTGTTCTGCATTGGTGCCTGAGAACTCTGTACGTGCACACCAGCTCTCACCGGAGACGAAATCAAGTGCCCTGCACCACTGTCCCTCCCCCCGACGATGACTTCATCACCCTTTGCTACTTGCGTGTTACTGTTGTGGTGTTCAGGTGCTTTGACAGGAATCTGTCTCTCCTTATTATTCGTTTCCATCGTGACTTCTACACCCAGATCCTCCCTTTCAATCGAATCTAGGATATCTCTTCTTACACTGTTCATCTTCTTCTCCAGAGTTAGGGTTTCAGTAGTAACCAAGTGTTTTGGTCGCACGACGAAAGTAGGCTTTACATGTGCCCCTCCCCCTTCAGAACTTCCAGACGGTTCCGACGTTCTCAGCTTCCTCGGAGAGGCACAAAGCCAGCCCCCCCAGCCACGATTATTAACATTTTCTTCATCATCAGTGGGGAAGTCACGATCCAGATGATCCAATTTTCCACATAAATAACAGAAACTAGGCAGCCTCTCATACTTTATATCGATGGTAACTACTGATCCATTCTTGCCTCTTATCCTCTGGGTTCTTTTAATGGGTTTTGTGATGTCGATACCAATACAGACTCTTATCGACGTCTCCCACCCCAAGGCATCTCTGTCCACTTCCACTGCTCTTCTGATATGATTAGCAATCTTCATCACTGCCACTTTCGATCGCTGGCCTAGCGGCAGCCCATAGAACCTCGCCCATATTAAAGATTCATTAAACTCTATTCACCCAGGAACATCATTTTTGTCGACATCCTTTGTGATGAGAAGTCGGTTGTCAAAGTGCCAAGGCTCTCTGTCTTCCACCTTCTTCTTGTCCTTCCAATGGGTAAACTGAATAATGAAAACTACCGGATCAATAGGCTTAAAATCCACCCCGTGTCGTAGTGCCCAGGCCTGCTTTAAGGTTCGTTGCATGGCTTTGAAGTTATAAGGCCGATCAGTTAGAAGCCTCACCGTAAGGGCCAGCTCCACATTGCATATCTATCAATGATATCATCTGCCATCTGTTGGGACCGAGCCCACAAGGAACTAGATACTCTTGGACCTGCAAGAAAGGAAGCCCAGAAGGGCTAAGGAAAAACCACGAGGGAGAAGGGGGAACCCACCGCCGCCACCCTAATTGCCCAGAGCGCTTAGGGTTACGCACGAGGGAGACAATTATGAGGGCAATCCACCTAATTAGGGTTAAGGTTTGGAAACCCTAATCGGCCCAAATTAGGGTTTTGATGACATGAATACATATTTTGATAAGTATAGTGTCTCACTAAATTATTTTTAGTATTTTATGTGTAACTCTGATTTAATTCAAATTTGGATATGATTTGTATATATAAAATTTTAACAACATTGAAAAATATCAGAATTTTTGAAGAATGTTCTGACCTGTTTATTGGTCGAGTTTCAAACTCGACCGATCATATTTTCATATTGATATAGCAGTGGCGTAATTGAATTTTATCAATTTATTGGTATATCTAATTGATCTCAAACACAATTATAGACATTCTATTAAATTGGAGTAATTTTTGGATGGCTTTTGATCTCTACAGAGAGGGTGTCAGTCGAGTTCTATGAAAGACAAACTCGACCGACCATGTTGCTGACTGCAATATAGAAGTGTAGTATTTGATTTTTATTTATTTATTGGTAATTACAAATGATCTAAATTTTTTACTGTATATTAAAAACTCAATTTCAGAGATTTGGTTAAAGTTTCATAATTTTGGGATGAGGTTTGAGTTCTGAAACATGTGGTTTCGGTCGAGTTTATAACTCAGCTGACCAACCAGTCTGAGCAAAATAAAAATACATTGAGGGACGGTGTTGCACTACCTCCTTGGGACCTTTCCCAAAGGTCTTACAACCATATTGTTATTTTGTGAGGTGCATGTGTAAGGCTGAGGTAGATGTTATGGTTTGTTGACTCCTTTATGGAGTTCACAAGTGTTGCACATACAAGGCTAGGGGCATCGGGGAAAGTGTCATTGAAATGTTGCAAAATCGTTGCAGACTCTTCTTTTTCAAAGGCTCTAGTGGCCACACCTATGCCTAATTCGAGCACCTTTGCGTACACCTGTGTGAATTCAGATAACACTTCATTAGAAAGCACACATCGCTCTTGTGACATTGATGGTCACTTCCTGCGCATGTGGATAGGAGGAGTCCTCCCCCCAACATCTTGGGTATTTGTTCTGCCTCCCCCAATGTCACCCTCACTATGCATCCCAGGTGCACCTATGTCTGGTTCCCCTACTGGGGTTTCTGTGTTCATGGGTGTATCAGAAGAATTTAAATCGACAATAACTTCATCCTCAGAGGCAACGTCAGATGGTATTTGTCTATCTGTAGAAGACATTTCATGGTGTCCTCTAGCAATGTTCCTCCCCGCCATCAACTCGATGTCGTAGTAGTGGGGAAATGGGCGCTTAATCAACCTAGCAAGATCTAAATTTTTTTGTATCAGGAGATTTATGTGTAAATGTAGGACATTACTTTTGGAGTCAGGGTATGATTATTGTACATACCGCAAGGCTCTCCCTCCACTCAGGAGTGTCAGGTAGCATGGGCTTGTTCCTAGTCTCATCCCATCCGACGTCACTCTTGTTGGTGATAAACTTCAATCTAGCATAGTCCCTCCTCAGGTTCTTCCACCGAGTTTTGACCTGGTCTAACGAACAATGTGCCTTGACCATCCTATTTTGTAAATCACAAAGTGCCTCCCTCCAAGTGTCCCTAGTAAACTAGATGTCAATACACCTGCCTACGTCATACTGCCTCCACAATGCTGATATTAGAGCATCGTCAGACTCTCTTGACCAAACAATACAAAACTTGGGGTCTGCGGAAGACATACTCGGGTAGGTGTTGCAATATATAATGACAGTGAGGGGTGTTTACAGTGATAATAAGTATATAACATGTATGGTTTTCAATAGGTACAACTCATGACAATACAATAATCCTTTTGCTAATAATGAATTTGATTTGGGTCCCATCCCAAACCTAGCAGTTGGATGTGAATGTTTAGGAAAGATACTCATGTATGTGAATGACTGAATATGTGTTACACAAGATTCCAATTTATTGAATCTATGTTACACAAGATTCTAATTTATGTGAACCTGAAATTATATTTGGCATCATACATTTTCCTATCATAAAATCTTACATGTTCCCTTGCACAAATCAGACCATGCATCTATTGTAATGCCAAAAGACAAACAAAAGTTCAATAATTTTTCTTCTTCTTTAAACCTATGTAGATGTGCATGTGATTAGTGCTACAATAGGGATCCCAAAAACAAAGTAGAGACTACAAATTAACATCAATGTTGAATTGGCAAAGTTCTATTGGTTCCTTAATTGATACAATAGAAGAGTCTGATTTTATTATTCATGCCCAATTGATTCTACATTAAATTTTTCATCTCATAGAATTTTATATCAAACCTACATGTATCTAGCATAGAATTTGACATGACGACATTTCTTACTTCACTGACTCCACCATTCTTAGAAGAAAATTGATATCAAACCTACACAGGACTAGCAGATCTTTTTTTAATAATTCAAAGAAAACATTCATATATTAATATCATTCATAATATGAACAAATGTATTTATATAACATATTTACAAATAATCCTTGTACAATTGTGTTAATAAGAGGTTAAATTTACTGTTGAGCCCTACAAAGAATATATTAATCAAAATCGTGGCGCATAAACCATTGTGTGGATATATCCTTTGGTACCTATTTTATCTTTCACACGTATCATTAATACTTATGGTCTCAGTTTGAATTATGAAGTTGGGCCACGTAATGCCCTATTTTTGCACAGGTATAGAATTCCTTAATGAATGTGTCAGATATCTTATAGATATGTATTGTATCTCCTAGGCTTGTAGTTCACAAGACTTAGAATTTTTGTTATTTTCATATGATCTACTCTGTAATCCACCTCTTTTAACAAGGGAGCATTTTCTATACTACAAAATAACATCAGTGTTGAATTGTCAAATTTCTATTGGTTCGTTAATTGATACAACAGAAGAGTCTGATTTGCTATGTGATTGGTCTATTGATTTTGGATACATAAAGTATCTATGTTATTTTTTGTGAATGTGAGCATTTTCAACAATACGTCTGTTGTTGTTCAAAAAACTAGGGTATAACAGATAACAACATTGAATAATGTATTTTGTCTACTCACCTATTTATAGTTTTTGTATAAAAATAATTTTCAAGCATTTGAATTCTTTAAATATATGGCATGATTTGATGGTTTAATATGTCAAATAGAGGCATATGATAAGATTTTTATTTTATTATTCATGCCCAATTGATTCTACATTAAATTTTGCATCTCATTTGAAATTGTATCTAGCATAGAATTTGACATGACGAAATTTCTTACTTATCTGACTCCACCATTCTTAGAAGAAAATTGATATCAAACCAATACATGAATAGCAGATCTTTCATGAATAATTCAAAGAAAACATTCCTATATTAATATCATTTATAATATGAACAAATGTATTTATACAACATATTTACAAATAATCCTCATACAATTGCGTTAATAAGAGGTTTAAATTTACTGTTGAACCCTATAAAGAATACATTAATCAAAATCATGGCACATAAACCATTGTGTGGATATATCCTTTGGTACCTATTTTATCTTTCACATGTATCATTAATACCTATGGTCTCAATTTGAATTACGAAGTTGGGCCATGTAATGCCCTATTTTTTCACATGTATAGAATTCCTTAATGAATGTGTCAGATGTCTTGTAGATATGTATTGTATCTCCTAGGCTTGTAGTTCATAAGCCTTAGAATTTTTGTTATTTTCGTAGGATCTACTCTGTAATCCACCTCTTTTAACAAGGGGGCATTTTCTAGACTACAGAGTAACATCAATCTTGAATTGTCAAAGTTCTATTGGTTCGTTAATTGATACAACATAAGAGTCTGATTTGCTATGTGATTGGTCAATTGATTTTAGATACATCAAGTGTCTTTGTTATTTTTTGTGAATATGAGCATTTTCAACAACATGACTGTTGTTGTTCAAAAAACTAGGGTATAACATATAACAACATTGAATAATGTATTTTGTCTACTAACCTATTCATAGTTTTTGTATAGAAACAATTTTCAAGCATTTGAATTATTTAAATATATGGCATGACTTGATGGTTTAATATGTCAAATAGAGGAATAGGATAAGATTTTTATTTTATTATTCATGCCCAATTGATTCTACATTAAAATTTGCATCTCAATTGAAATTGTATCTAACATAGAATTTGACATGATGACATTTCTTACTTATCTGACTCCACCATTCTTAGAAGAAAATTGATATCAAACCTACTCAGGACTAGCATATCTTTTTTGAATAATTCAAAGAAAACATTCCTATATCAATATCATTTATAATCTGAACAAATGTATTTATATAACAAGCCTTATAATTTTTGTTCTACAAAAAATTAATAATTTGTATGTCAATGACATCCAATATAACACCATTTATTTTAATAAATACACAATGATTTTTAAAATGTATGTACAAGTTCTGTTGTATTTTATAATGGAGTGCCATTCGACTACCTAGATTGAATAAGATTGATGAAACTTATTCAATTGTGGTTATTATTGGGATATAAGGAGGTTCCACAACATTGACAAGCTTATTTACCTTCATTGTGATGAAATACATAAGATAAATAAATGCCACCAGATTTGTGTTCTTCTCATTCATCCTTTCCTCCATGTTCTCACGTTGATATCCCATTTTAGTAAGTATCGACTCCATGGGAAGTATTTTATTGGTTTACAATGTCTACAAAATACACTAACAATATCAAAGTAATGAAGTCCAGTTGGAGTTAAGGAACCAATTAGCATAAAGTTACCTTGATATACTTGAGAATGTTAAATCAAACCAGTCATGGAAATTGAAGAACATACATCATTAAGGAAACTTTTGGAATACACTAGAGGCAAAGAAACATTTCATCAAGAAATAATGACAGGACAAGAAAATAGTTAATATCTTTATAAGACAACATCTCCCTAAGAGCATAGTCTATAAAATAATTTGACAACATATTTCGTCCTACGTCGTGGGGGGGGGTCGGACTTGACTAGAGCTCACGCGGTTGCCACTGAGCTCGGGATACAGCTTGCGAGTGGCTCGTTCTTATATCTTGGCATCCCGGTTTCCATTGGGCGCTCTAAGATCTCTGACTTTGAGTTCCTTATTCACAAGATTAACTCTAAGATTGCTGGATGGAAAGATCATCTTCTTTCCTTTGCTGGTCGGCTTCTCCTTATTGAACATGTCTTATCCTCTATTTCCATATACACCGCAGCTGCTATCGACATCCCAGATGGTATTGCTAACAGAATAAAAAAACTCTTATCTAGATTCCTATGGGCCGATAGGAGTAATAATTCTAGAAGAGCATGGGTTAGTTGGAAGAGAGTTTCCACTCCTAGAGCTTCAGGTGGCCTCGGCTTGGTTCCTCTACACCTTATCAATGATGCATTCATGGCTAAGGCCTGTTGGGAGGTTATTAAGGGTGAGTCTATCTGGGCATCTTTTATGCGTAACAAATATGCGAGCAATACTAGCAGCAGGTCCACCTCTCACCCTGCCATGCTTAAACTCAGTGCATCCCCCTCACCTTTCTGGAAACGGGTCTAGAAAATGTTTTCTCGAGTTTTCCCTCATTGCAGATGGTTGGTTGGGAGGGGCAATATCAATTTCTGGGACGCTCTATGGTGTGACCATAGAATGGCCGATTTTGCAATTCAAGCTAGCGATAGAAATCATCAGTTTCTTGTCAGTGAACTCTGGTTACAAGACCAAGGGTGGGACTGGCACACGCTATCACAGATCGTAGACGATGATGGTATCAACATGATTAGATCGACAAATATTTGGATTTCAGACAATGAGGATTCAGTAATATGGGCACCGACCGTCAATGGAACCTTCTCTCTTAGATCAACAAAGAGTGTGCTATGTGAGGGCAACCCAGGAGGTCACCCTGGGCTCGATAATATTTGGTCTGCAGATGCTCCAAAGGAGGTGACTTTTATATGGAAGGCAGCACGTAAGGCATTACCTACTGATGAGAATATCAGGAGATGTAGGATCTCCATTGTTTCCCGTTGTGAGTGTTGTTCCGATCCTCAGGAAGAAGACATAACCCACTTGTTGTTCTAGAGTTGCCTCGCAAGATCTTTCTGGCACAGATTCAGTGCTTTGACAGGGATGAATGCTCCACGTGACATTCCAGCCCTCCTTGAGATGTGCAACAGAGGTTCTTCTCGCGACATTCTAAACTGGACGGCTGGGTGCTTGGCCACCCTTATCCCTTTCAGCATATGGAGGCTGAGATGCCAATGCAGGTATGATGGGTTGATGATTCTGTCGATAAGAGAATGGGAGAGTGTTATCCTTAAACTCAACAGAATGACGCAGACAAAAACTTTTCACATTATTGAGAATGCCCCATTCTATGCGGCCTTACGAGAGGCGCACATAGATGATCGCCGGGTGATTTTGAAGGAAATATCACTGATGAAATGGGAACTGCCCGATATTTACAATCTCAAATTGAACATCTCGACTGGGAGAAATAGAGTTTCACGAGGCAAGTATCGCCGGTGGGTGGCAAGGATTGTGAGAAATCACCATGCCTAGGTCGTTCTAGCTTTTCGGGCATGGATTAGGGTGTCTGACTTTGTAACGGCCTCCCTACAAGCTTGCTATGTTGGCCTTAAATTCGTGGCAGACCAAAGATTTAACATCTCATCTTTAGAGATCGACTGTCAACAGATCTATAACATCATCTGGGAAGACCATGTAGCTCTGTGACGTGCACTTGGCATCGCTCGTGCCCTCAAGACGGAGATCCAGCAGTCTGACATCATGGGTGGTATGATACACAGGCAAGCGAATGTCGTTGCCATGAGTTTGGGTATATGGGGATGTCACTTGGATGCTCCATTCCTATGCTCGGATTCTAGGAACCTTCTGACAAAGGTTTGTGGTCTGGCTCTGCTCGATAAGAATCGCACGCCTTACGTGGTTACAAGGAAGGTCAGAGTGGAAGGTTTGGCTTGAATGGTTTACTGTCTTGGCTGCTGTTGGGTGCTTTGGTGGTTGGGTAATACCCGCATTTTATAAGCGGTAGCTGTAATCATATTTTTGATGGCTTTGCCTACATGAGGAGGGTAGGATGAATAAGAAGACCTCCTGGCTGAAAAAAAATATGTTTAAGAGCTAACTATTACTACATGTATACTTATACCATTATCATCAAAGAGCCTCACCATATGTTAGACTGTCGCGAAGAAGATGAAGTCCAACTTTTTCATCATGATTTGGTATGATTCAGTAAAAAAATGAAGACAATATTCATCATCACCAACCTTTTTAGAAGTGGTCGACAACGAGCAGCAGTTGCAGAATTGCCGGGATGAGCAGCACCACCAGAGAAACAGGGATGACCACCACCTTTGGAATAACAGAGATGAGTACCACCTTCGAAGAACAAGTGCTCCAAGATGCGTAGGTAGATGTGAAGGAGCTCGATGCACAACATAATGAATATGAAGGAACACAGACACTGCTTGCCCTTGCTAGGGTTCGACCTGTGCGTTGACAAGATGAGACAATGACTACTCACCACCGACAATAGACGATGGCCAGAAGGACATGACATATGTACCTTACTTTTCCAGGATGTAGCCGCCCTAGTAGGCTGACGGTCGCAGATGGCCACATTGAATCACCACCCATACGCCCCTCCTGACGTCTGCTGCCCTCCAATCGCGAGCTGCTCAACTCACAGACCAACGGTGAGCCGGTAGCAGGTAGAGGGAGAGGGGAGACTGTAGCGAAGAAGAGGGGTGAGAGGGAGAGGCCCGAGAGGGAGACGACGAGAGGGAGAGGGAGAGGCGCAAGGGAGTCGGGGGGTCGGACCCGGACTGAGATTCCAAATCCTGCCTCTACCGGGACTGGGTTTGGCCGGATTATGGGATTCCGTTATCCCAAAACGGGGGTCGATTGCGGTTGCGAACCAAACACAAATTTTGCCCAACCCAGACCGAGTTACGCTGACATGGCGCTAGAAGACGGCAAAATCCGGATCGCATCCGGAACCAAACATGGGCTAGATGTTTGAGTAAAATGAGAGTAGAGTAGAAAATTCCTAAAACATCCTACAATTGGGATTAGAAATTAGCGGGCAGCAGCAAATGGTGTTGTTGTTATGTAGATAGATTATGACCGCAGCAGCATCGATAGAGTGCTCGAAACGGTTTCTCGTTGAACAGAAAACAAGACATGATAGGATCGGTTACCCGCTTTAACTGCTCCAAAACGAAAGTGGTAAGTGGTAACCACATACTGCAGTATCAGCATATAGGGTTTTGAAAAGTGAAGCAGCCCTGGCGGAGGAACCGGTGAGAAAGCATGCAACATCGCGCAGCAGGGAGCAAGTAGGTTGGTAGCCGAGACAATGGAGACGATCTCTGGGGCCCTCTCCTCCATGGAGGCGATGCCGCTGTTTGTCTCGCAGAAGAAGCCTCACTTCTTTAGAATATTCTTTCCAGAACATCACTCCTCACAGCTGGTACGGCTCCGCATTGCGCCCGATCCTCCTCAATCATCCCCATTTTGCTGAACGTTAAGCTTGGTTTCTTCACCCGGGTTACTATGCATCTTTTCACTCCATGGACGTCACCGTTCCTTTTGGTTGCTGTCTATTTCGAGAAAACATTTGAAACGTGCCTAGTTTCTTTTTCCCATCCTTTTGAGTTAAATTGATCGGTGGTCGAAGGTTTTTTGGGGCAATGCATTGTCTCTGACCTGCAAAATTTTCTCGGACTGTCAATTTCTAAGGTTAGTATTGGACATTTGATTTGAGCGCCAAAGATTTTGCATCGCCGTGAGGGGTCTTCTTTTTTGCTAAGGTAGTTGTTTTTCACCACTGATAAACTTTACTAAGAAGTTGGGTTAAGAGTTTTTTTTTCTGTGTCTTTATATATTAATCACTAGCTGATAGGGTACAGAGTGGAGCTGCGAATCTAGAGTCAGATAATTTTGGGGATCCGAAATTGTTTTACTTTATATGTTGAGACTTAATTTTTTTTTTTAATTTACGAGGGAACTTCAGCTTCTGCCTCTTTTAGACTATATACTGTCTTTTCGGGATAACTTTGAAAAGGAAATGTATCTGCTTACATATGGTCAGAAAAAATGTTGAAACAGTCAAATGGAAGGTTTAATGAAAAAGCATTAGACAATAATATCTCAGTTGAGAATGTAATTTGAAATATCATGTGGTGGCGACCTGTCATTAATTTCGTTAAATAATAGGACATCAACCAATAATCAAGGGCTAAACACATGTACACATTTGTACCAGTTATTAGTGTTGAAAGGATGCTTCTTGCCCACTGAGCTTTTCATACAAAAGATACTCCGTTTATTTTGTTCTGTGTTCCTCATTGTCTGTGAAAAGGGAGAAGGAATGGGTCGTGAGCTTGATATAATGATATTGCTATTATGCATGTGCCTTGCTTATTTCTTTGGAAAATGTATTTTTTTCTGCAAAATTCGAATTTCATCATAGATTGCCTGGAAGTTCTTGTGATACTAAACACTGTTCATGCTGTTATCAATGCTTAACACCTAATCTAGCTTATGGAATTATTTTTGATGGCATTGGCATTGGGATGACATATGCTGATTTGTCTGCAGAAAATTCCAGTTGATTTCGAGAAGCACATCAATTCTAGAAAGCATGAAATTGTTTCTCTAATTGGGCCCAGTCAAAGTGCCTGGTCTGTTGAGTTGGTCAGTGATGATGATGGGATGTTTTTCAGAGATGGGTGGTCTGAATTCGTTGTTGACCACACTCTGAGTGAAAAGGAGTTCTTACTGTTCACATATGCTGGGAACTTGCATTTTACAGTCAAAATATTTGGAGGAAACGCCTGCGAGAAGGAAAAGGCATTACACGCTTCACCTTGTCAGGACATTTCTATTATCGGTGATAGCCAGACATTGAAAAAGAGTTTGGTGAATATTGTGGAGGAAACCTGTGAGAAGGAAAAAACACTAGATGCTTCACCTTGTCAGGATATTACTATTATCGGTGATAGCCAGACGTTGAAAAACAGTTTGGTGAATATTGCGGAGGAAGCCTATGTGAAGGAAAAGCCACTAAATGATTCAGCTTGTCAGGACATTACTATTATTGGTGATAGCCAGACATTGAAAAAGACTTTGGTGAATATCGAGGAGGATGCCTATCTGAAGGAAAAGCCATTAAATGCTTCACCTTGTCAGGACATTACTACTATTGGTGATAGCCAGGCGTTGAAAAAGAGTTTGGTGAATGTTGTGGAAGACTTGTGTCCTCCTTCTAGAGACTACTTTCCGATCAATGCAGAGACCGCTCTCGAAAACCCCTTATCTGAGGCAGAACTTGGATGCTTAGTTAGAACGCCAGATCGATGTGATGGAGAAAGACCTCATGCTGCAAATCCTTCGAGCATGTATAGTATATAACATTTCAATTCTGTGCAGTCGGCTCTCTTTTTCTGGTTTCTTTTAGCTAGCCGGTGAACTATCCTCATATGAATTACTTTTTAACAGGCCTTACTGGTCTGGATCACGGGGCTCTGATGATCCTAAGAAGATGGATGGTCGCAATAAACACATGCATTCTGAATCTTCAGGCAGGAAACGTGGAAGGCCAAGAAAGATTGATGTTATAAAAGAGACACCAAGAACGATTGATATCATAAAAGAGTCGACTCAGCTAGATATCTCAACCACGAAGGAGATTGTTTCTGTATCAGATAATGAAGCAGGTTTGATTAGCTATTATAAGAAACTTTTTTTTCCTTACAAAGATGATCACAGACATGACCTGCAAGCCTGCAAGTCACAAAACCTCCTAGTCTCTCATCAATTTCACACTAAAAGTATCTCTGTATAATTGCAGATGCACGGCACATATCTTTCCAATTAATACTGGCATACGAAAGATCTCTGACTCCCCATAAACATCAATTTCACGATTTCCTCCTGTACCTCATATCCCCCAACTGTGTCATATTTGCTCCCAGCGCTGGTCTTTTAGTGACATATCAAATATTTTGGTGATAGGCTGCATGACTTGATTTAAGTTGGGTTGTTGAGCTATAGTTCTCTTTGCAGTCATTAATGTTGAGTTTTACCAAAGTCGAATGAAATTATATATGATAGAGACATCAGTTTGGAGTTTGACTGGTTTTTATGATATAAAATATGATACGGAGAGGAGATAAATTATGCGATCATTAGTTTTGATGTAAGGTATAGAAGTTTAAACCTTCCTTTTCTTGCTTTAAAATATCATAAATTAACATGTTTTGTTTTTAAATAAGTCAATCAGCTGCTCAAGTAAAGCCAAAAACTTTATAGAATTGTCCCGAATTATCATAACACTTTCTTGATCTTTCATATCAGCACATCGCTCTATTTTCTGTTAAAGCTTTACACGTTACAACTTTTTAAAACCTACAAGGAACACTGTATCACCAAAATCAGCTTTGTATACATCTTTATCCGGTAGCACTGTCTAGGAGCTTGATACGAAGACAATTACTGGTGTTACGTTAAGTAGCTGCTACATGTTGTAGGCGTGAGATTAAAGTTTGAACTAACAATTCTGTTATGGAGATTCATGTTATATTCTTGTTTTGTTTATTTTATCATTTTGTTTATGTATTATTTTCCCATCAATTAGATTGCAATAGAAACAAATTCAATTTGCATCCTATGCAAATTTATTTTCCTGTATGCTAATAGAAAATTATTGTTTATATTATTATATCGATAATACCTCAATTCTCTGATTCTGATAACTTTGCGTATATTTGGCAAACCTTCGAATCCATTATTCTGATGATTTCATCTCCATACATTTGTGTTCTATCAAACTTTCTTTCTATATAATAAAAAAGGTTAAAAACTTTTCTTCATATGCAGCAATTTGCTTTCTGTTAATTTTAATTCCAGTACTGAAATGTCCTCAAAAGGCCATCCTTAGTAAGTATTTCTGACAGGAAAATACTGTAGACTACAAATACATTTGCCCAATGGATTTATGTTGCAATTGCCTCCTGATACACAATCATTGACTAACGTTTGACGTTTTTAAGCAGTGTTTGTTCATTTTTGTAGTAGTCATAGAAACTGCACATTGTTCTACAAAAGCACAATGAAAGGGAAAATAAAGCATAGTGTAAATAAAGAAAATGAAAGCAAAGAAAAGTAGTCTAATGAATATCAAATTGCCGTCGTCTGGCATTCATATGTATGCATAATTAAAGGGAAAATAAAGCATAGTGTAAATAAAGAAAATGAAAGCAAAGAAAAATAGTCTAATGAATATCAAATTGTCGTCGTCTGGCGTTCATATGTATGCAGATGTGGTGTCTGTACTACATCTGCTCCTATCAATTGCAAAACACTCGACTCTGTCGAGATGGCAGTGAGATATTATATCAAAGGATCGACATCAATGCTGAGGTATCATATCAAATAATCGACATCAATGCTGAGGTATCATATCAAAGGATCGACATCAATGCAGCGAAAGTCATCCTCGGTGATCCTTGTGGCGTTGACAGGTGGGCGATCATGCCATCTAACTAGAAAGCGCCATACTACACCCTGTCTGGTGAATATTGGTTGGTCCCCAAGAACCGCGTCAATGCATGCAGGTGGTTGCTGAGGAATTTGAGTGAGAGGAGGCTGAGCTGTGCTGGAATGTCCGGAAGAAGCTGGAGTAGGTGGTTGAGAGGGGAATCAAACGTACCACATTAAGGGTATAGATCTTCCACATTGAATCCAACACTAATGCTCCAATATGCTGGCAGATTCAATACATATGCATTGGGTCCTTGCCTACTGATTATTTTGAAGGGGCCTGATGCTCTAGCGTGGAATTTCTTAAAAGAATTTTTGGGGTAGCGTTCAGGGCTTTCACGTAATAGCACGCAATCTATCACTTTTGAGTTCTACGAACTTGCGATGTGCATCTGCATAGATCTTTTAGTTTTCATAAGACAATGCAAGTTATTGATGAATCTCAACATGTAAACCACAAATGTGTTGGGTAAAAGTTTTTACAGTGTGTAAAGGGCGGGTGTCGGTAGGTACATATAAAATCAATAGGCTGTGCGGTTAGTACTAATGTATGACTTTAGAGGGGCTCTTCCCAATGGACATGTTCATAGAACTCCATAGGCAAATGCAATAATTGGTAAAAGCAAATGACAATTTCTTAAACGATCCCCCCACAAATGCATTCCAAAAGGTCACTCAAACTCCTATTAGCCGCCTTTATTTGACCGTCAGTTGAGGGTGGGAGGCTGATGAAAACATGAGCTGGATGCAAAAGATTGTCCACAATGTCTTCCAAAAACAATTGAAAATTTTCACATTTTGGTCATACAGTATGGTGGCAGGGAGGCCGCGTAGCTTTACTACCTTGTTGAAGAAAAGCCGATATGCAAGGCCGATGCATCAGAAGTTTTGCTACATGGGATGAAGTGAGCCATCTTGGAAAAATGATCAACAACCACAAAACGAAGTTGTGGTCATGAGAAGTGCTTGGAAGACTAAAAAGTGAAGTTCATACTCAAATCTTTCCAAGGCTCATGGGAATAGGAAGGGGAGTGTATATTCCCGTATTTGCCTTTTGTCTTTTGCCAATTAGCACATATGGCAATGTATACTCCATACTTTACAAGTATCTTCCACTTCCAATTTTTTATATACATCTATTTATGGTTATCCTAAACTAAAAATAAGCCTGTAATCATGTTACAGGTTGTTGATAACCTCAACTTTAATTTTATTTATGTGGGATTGCATGACCCTCACCTCGTAGATATGATGTGGGGTTAGGCGACTCTCTTGTGGTGCATGGCCCATACCTATAGCCTATAGGATATAGGGAGACTAGAGCCAGCGTTCTGAAATGCGGCTCATGCGACCGCATATGCGGATCGATCCCTCATCCGTTGCGCATATAGGTAGGCGGTGCTCATTTTGGGCTTGCACTGAATATGCGGCATGTGGCCCATATATGCGGCCGACTATGCTCCGCATTTCATATTGCGTCACAAATAAAAAAAAACAGTCAACTAATGAGACCTGAGTCACTCGACACCCTAACCCCCCCGACCCCCACTCACTCTCGTGAGTCGTGCGACTACCCGACCCTGTCTCTCACTCTCGCGCGAGGCTAGGGCTGCGACTCCCACAACCTCCCCGGCGGACGGCTGCAGCAACACAACCACCTCCGACACCTGCCTCCTGCCTACCTCCATCTCACGACGGCAACAACTCCGACGACACCTCTTCGTCCTCCTGACGGCAACAACGCCAACGACACCACCTCGTGCTCCTATCACGGCTACCCCGACGGTTGCTGCGTTCTCCCTCGACGCGACTACGTGCTTCGTCGGTGACGACGGCTGCTGTAGAGTGGTGTGAGGGATACGACCGCTAGTCATCCTCCTCCCCCCCTTCCTGAGGCCGGCCTACGGAGAGAAACAGGTACCTTACCTAACCCACTACTGCTTCTCATCCTCCTCACTTTCCGATTTTTCTTCTCGCCCCTTTATCCTTTGATGCCAATTCCCAGTATGGCTACTGAATTTGTTCCTCCCCTAAAATGGACGGCAATCTCCCATATCCATTCTATCCCTATAACCCAATTCTTCTTCTCTACTGATCCCTAAAAATTAAAATGGATGGCAATCCATGTCCTCTTCATGCTTGATTTTACTACAAAGTGTTAATGTTCACATTTGAGTTTGATTTTACTGCTAAGATAGTGTGTTTGGCTATTTATGATAGTGTGTTTTCTTGTGGTGATTGCTCCTGCTGGAATCTTAATTGGATAAATGTAGATTTACTCTTCAATTTTAATTCTACTATGAGCTGCGTGTAGTAATGTGTTGTTTTACTGTTGTGTGTTGTATTGTTATGGCGTCCAATTTCTTCTAGTGTCTTAGTGTTAGATCTTGCTTTGTTTATTTTTATTTAGGGTAGATGGAGAGTGGTGGTTCAACTGCAGGCCTTACAAATACCCAGTCTGAAGAAACCCCTCAATCTCGTTACGTTCCAATCGGTTCCACTGATCCGATATGGAAGTACGGGTTTCAGAAAGACAAATTCAACACTAATTGGGTTATTTGTGGCTTGTGTGAGAAAGTCATCAAAGGGGGAGTGAATCGATTGAAGCAACACCTAGCGCAAGTCAAGGGCAATGTGGCCCCATGCCGTCTTGTTGATAATGATATAAAACAGGAGATCATGCAGAATTTAGAAGAGATAAGAAAGAAAAAGGCTGCAAAGGCAAAAGGGGTGTCATCCATCCGTGATGAAGTCAATGTCACCATGGGCAAAGAACCTGCTATTGAAGAAGAACTTGACAACTCCTCCGCACTTGACCACTCCTCTTCTCATGTTTCTGACTTGTTAATGCGCCAGGTGGGAATAAAGGAGGCAATGGACAAAAAGCAGAGAGAAAGAGTGAACCAATATGTTGCTAGATGGGTCTATCGCTCTGGCATAGCCTTTAATGCAATATACAACAATGACTTCCTTGCTATGTGCCAAGCTGTTGGGCAATATGGCAAGAATTACAAGCCTCCCACATATCATGAGGTGAGTGAGACTTTGTTGAAGATAGAGGTTGATCAAACTACGACAGATCTCCAACCACATAGAGACATGTGGAAGAGATATGGGTGCACTATCATGACAGATGCCTGGAGTGATAGAAGAAGAAGGAGCTTGATGAATGTTTTGTTGAATTGTGAGTTAGGCTCATGTTTTCTCAAAGCTATAGATGCCTCAGCTGATTCACACACAAGAGAGTATATTATGAACTTTCTTTATGGGTGCATTCAAGAGGTTGGAGCAGAGAATGTCCTCCAAATTGTTACTGACAATGCCTCTGAAAATGTATTGGCTGGGAGGTTGTTAGGGGCCAAATACCCTCACATTATTTGGTCTTCTTGTGCTGCTCATGTGATTGATCTTATTCTTGAAGAGTTTAGGAAAGAGCAGAGAATCAAGACTGCTATCCAGAAGGGAAGGCAACTAGTCACATTCATTTATTCCCAAACCAAGACATTGAGCTTAATGCGCAAATTTACTAATAAGGGGGAGATTTTGAGACCTGGTGTGACCAGGTTTGCTACTGCTTACCTCACACTTTCTAGCCTTCTTGATAAGAAGGACAAGTTGAGGTTGATGTTTTCTTCTGATGAATGGAGCCAAAGCAGGTGGTCAAAGACAAAACCAGGTGACACAGCTCAAGCCACAGTGTTAGCTCCAACTTTTTGGAACCAAGTTTCTTTAGCTGTGAAAGTTTGCTCTCCTTTGGTCCAT
Organism: Alisma plantago-aquatica; assembly: GCA_963693085.1. NCBI lineage: Eukaryota > Viridiplantae > Streptophyta > Magnoliopsida > Alismatales > Alismataceae > Alisma > Alisma plantago-aquatica. The sequence goes on along the minus strand of OY856410.1, from coordinate 953,975,966 downwards.
CTATTGAGGATTGTTGATGGTGACAAAAAGCCTTCTCTAGGCTTTGTGTATGGTGAGCTAGAAGCTGCCAAAAAAGATATCATGGCAATCTTCAGAGGGGTTGAAGTCCTTTATAGTCCATTCATCAATGCCATTAACTTGAAATCCAAAGATAGATTGAATAGCTTTCTTCATGTGGCTGGCTACTACCTCAATCCTTATTATTTATAAGGATCAAGTTGAAATTGAAAGGAATCCTCTATTGATGACTGGGTTGATCAAATGCATTGAGGTTTTCTTTCCTGACATTGAGATTCAAGACCTAATTACAAGGAAAGAGTTGGTTGCCTACATAATGAAGACTGGCTCATTTGGTACAACATTGGCATTGGGGCAATGCGTGATCAATAATGATGAATATAAACCAGGTATTATAGAAATGAAACTCTTATTTTTTAACACAAATTACTTTTCACATAGTTAAGTACTAAATGTAATTAATTGCTTGTAGCCAATTGGTGGCGTGTACATGGAGGAGATGCACCACACTTGCAGGAAATGGCAATGAAAATCCTTAATTTGACTTCTTCCGCATCTGGCTGTGAGAGGAATTGGAGTACTTTTGAGGGGGTAAAATATGACACAATTTGTTTGATTAATGTACATGTAGGATTTCTATTAAAACATATCTATCTTGAAATGGCAGATTCACACCAAGAAGAGAAACAAGCTTGAGGTAAAGAAGCTAAACGACTTGGTATATGTTAGGTTCAATGCCAAGTTGCAAGCACAACGGGCAAGGAAGAATAAGAATCCCCTTCTCACAGTTGATAGCCAACATGCTATGGAGTTTATAGCAGGTGACAGTAGCGCTACAGATGATGAGGTCTTTCCTGGAGATGATCTCACGTGGGGTAATGTAGCAGAGGCAGCAGGAGTGGATGATATATTGCAGCCTCGAGTTACTCGTGCACAATCACGTGCCATAGGGACTGGCCCTTCTACATCATTGCATGCAATCAATGAAGATGAGCTTCCGGATGATGGGTCTAGTGATGATGGGGAGCCTACTTTTCTTCCAGATGATGAAGACTATTATGATTAGACTCATTTCATATCATAAGGATGTAGTGATGTATTTTGAGACTATTAGCTATTTAGATGCTACTCTTGCTATGTTTTAGGCACGTAATATTTTGTGTCCACTGTCACTATTATCATTTTGTTTATTTTTCACTTAGTGACAGGAAAACTGTGTTTCTTCTTCCATGATATGATGATTTGTTGGTGATTGGTATATCTTGGGTATTAGTTTGTGCAACTAGAATCTATAAAATTTATAAATATAATTATATTTTCTAATCAAAATATATGTATAAATTTCGAATTTATAAAAAAAAATCCAAAAACGCATATGCCTCGCTTATGCTCCCGCATTCCGCATATACTCTATGTGGTACCCTAACCGAACGCATACCACATACCGCATCTGAGAACACTGATTAGAGCATAGTTATAGGATCTAAGTATCATTGGCTTCTTGATACATTGACTAGCTAACTTTGTTCCTAAAGAGATTGGCCCCGATCTCCTGGTTTGAAGGTGTTCTAGGATGCTTGCGCCTCACGATGAAACTTAGGGGCTTGATGATAATGGGGAAGAGATGTATACCTTACATCACACATAGATAGACCGTATAGCTTTGTTTTCTTTTTGAGGATGTATAGCTTACAAGGTGGAGGGGACTCAATTAAATGATTTTGGAGATTTTTGCTTTTTGATGTGGGTGTAATCATTTTGGTTGATATTGCCTGCTTGAGGAGCGCAAGGTGAATAAATACGGCTCCTGGATTCACTAAATAAATAAATCCCCCAAAAAAGCCTTAATAAGAAAAATAAATACAAGGCATGCCAACGCAATTATGAAAATGGACAACAATATAAAGTCCATTATATAGAGGAATTAGGCATGTAATATGGATAACAACCTTTACTTAGGATAATATGACCCGAAAGGGAATAGAATATCCATATGGGGCGTTGAGAACCCATAAAACTGACTTAAGGAGCATGTGCATCAAGTCGCAAACCAAGGCGTGCGCCCTTGTACCACCTTGACAAGTATGTAATTAGCCCTACTTTAGACTAGGGCTAAATAAGTAAAGCCCTCTTGTGGTTTGAACCAATTCACGCTACCACCCTATGACACATTACAAGTCAATTTCATACCACGTGAAATTGACTTTTGTAAATTTTGACAATTTCATCCATATGGTGTAAAAATAGTCACCTGCTAAGGTATATAATATCTTTCTTCACGCTATAGGATGGCGTTTACAATTGGCCATATTTTCAACTAGTCAAGTCGGTATGTGAATTTTATTTTAAAAATATTGTTTTATAGACACTGTTAGAAACTATATAGACTAATACATGCATAATAAAATAACTTATCGATATTATGTATTATTTTACATAAGCAATTTTCACATATTATTATATCAATTTATCATTAAAGTCCGCTTGAGAAATAATTACATAAGATGTAAAGTGGGGTTGGCGAGCATGCTATGCCAGAGTCGCCTCAGATGGTATAGACATGTACAACACTATCTGCAAATGCACCAATCTAAATTAATGCTATAGAGTCAAGCATCTTTAACAGAGGAGGCATGCCTACTTGGAGATAGCCTATAGTGAGACATTTAAATATTTACATTATAATGAGATTATGATTTATAACGAGCTGCATGGAAAAGAAGGATCTATCTACCCTGCCCAACATGGTTGGGAATGAGGCTTACATGATAATTTTGATTATTTAATTTGTTATTTTTATCTATATGCAGTCATATAAGGATCCTTGTCGTAGAAAGAGTGACAAAGTTTTTATGGCTGGCTTCAACCTACCACCAACCCTCCTCCTTTACTCGGGCTTGGGACCGGCTACATTTGCACACAATGTACGAAAACATAGGTGGAGTTTTTGAATCTCTACATCTTAACATGGGATGAGCTTATAAATAGAAGAAGAGGAATGCCTAAATTAACGTGGGATGAGCTTATAAAGAGAGATTTTGAATCTCTACATCTTAACCAGAATATGGCCCATGATAGAGCTGAATGGAAACGAAGGATCCATGTAGCCGACCCCAACATAGTTGGGACTGAGGCTTAGATGATGATGATGATGATAATGCAATCATATATTAATATTTATTCTAAAATCTTATGTGTTTACCTATAAAATTAAAAAAAGTCATTAGGATATAGTACATTGCGAATAAGTCTTGGCCTCAACCTTAGGCGTTGACACTATATAGCTGCTGGACTGTTTTGACCATTTTAATATATCGAGGATTGAAAAAAAAAATTGCTGGACAAGGTTCATCTAAAATATCACCATGTGATGCAAAAAGATCGAATTTATACCCTTGCATATGTGACCAAATGGGTGGAAAAAGATCAAATTTATACCCTTGCATTTGATCAAATTGCCAAACTTGACACATACCAAATCATAAGCTATGAAATTGACGTGTACAGTGGTAAATTGAAATTGACCCAAACCACAATGTTTTGTTTTATGTATTACTCTAAGAAAAAAACCCATGACTATAGGAAAAACATTTTGCTGCCATGTGGTTTAAAACATGTCAAATTGAATACCAACTTTTCCACCTTGTACTATTGACAATTCATTTAACAACTTGTGTGTGAATGCATAATGTATGCTTAAGATTCTATGACGCTACTCATGGGTATATTATTATCCTACCCTTAGTAGCCATTGCATTGCAATAACATGAGGCACTAATATAAATGTTTTGAATACCACATGAAGGAACAAAAAACAAAGGAGCCTTGGGTTACATGATATTGTAACTTGTAAGGGATTTGGTTATTCAAAACAGAGGATGGCATTCAGTTGGAAGCAAGCAGTAGAAACCACATTAGCCCAAATAATCTTAAGAACATGGTAATAAAACAGAATTGTCCGAGCGACCTCTAGGAGATGACGATTCTTCCTTTCGGCAATACCATTCTGCTGAGGTGTGTAGGAACTAGATATTTGATGAATGGTACCCAGATTTCTACAGAAAACACTGACAGATTGTCACATAAATTCAAGAACACTTTTTTTTTATGACCGAGAGAACCCATCTCGAGCGAAGCCGACATGGTAAATTCTCGAGGCATGAGAGGGTGTGGTCCGATCACCCTCCTCCCGCGCCTAATCAACGTGGATTGTCGTTCCCAAAGTGCTTTCGGTGAGGTTCGAACCCGGGTCCTTCATTGGGACTTACCGAGCTCTTACCACCCGGGCTACTATGGCCGAACAAATTCAAGAACATCATCTGTTTGAATGATTTTATGGGCTTGTTAAATTATGTTTTAATTTGAGCAAAGAACAATAATGGTATCTAGAATGTGTGCCATGTCTTTAAGCTAAAATAACCAAGTAGCCTGAGAATAATCATCAATGAAAGTCATAAAGTAACAAAATCCTATCACATCATGGTCCCCTATATCGATATGCACAATATCAAACATAGATTTGGAAGAAGTATTCATTTTTTGAGGAAAGATACATCTTGTTTGTTTGCCAAGTTGGCATGCCTCGCAATGAAACCTAGTTTCTGATATAGTTGGAATTAAATGGTTGAAGCAGATGGATGACCCAACAGATAGTGCCACTGAGACATGATATAGATGAAGATAGCAACACAACAACTTGTAGAGAGTCAAGATAGTATAGTCGTGTGGTCCTTCATGACCTGAACCAATTCTCAGCCTCGTGCGGAGATCCTAAAAGATACCTGCCACTGTTAGGGTCAAAAGTAATAGAACACTGGATTTGGTTGACAATTTTGCTAACTGAAAGGAGATGAAATAAAAAGCGGGGAACATAGAAGGTAGATCTAAGCAAAAAATATTGGACGTGAGAATATTTCCAACACCATGCACCAGAGATTGAGTGCCATCTGTGACTGTGAATGAAGGAATAATCTAGGTCATATTCATATCAGAAAGTCGTACAAAATTCCCAGAATTATGAGTAGAAGCACTAGAGTCACGACCCATTTGTTTTTACCATAGGGAGTCGAAGAAGTGAGGAATTCATAATTACCATTTGGTTGGCCAACCATATTTTGAGTAGGAAGTTGTTCTTGGACTAGTTTTTTGAGTTCAAAGTGGATCCAGTCATCAGATGTAGTAGAGACTGGCGGTTTCTGCAGGATCTACATCGACGCACTTAGCAACGACTTGATTAACCCATGTAGGTTCTCAATGTTTGACCCAACACTGCTCTTCAATGTGGTTATTGCCATCATTGAAGGTACAATGTCTTGATCCAGGAGGGTGACAATTGCCATGTCCAATAGAATGTTGACCACGACTAGGTCTAGAAGGAGACTGACCACGTTAGGTCCGGAAGTCCCAATAGAGCAACCACGTCCTCTGCCACGCCCATGGCTCCTGCCATGACCAAAGTTACTAGAACAAATTGCCATGGCTGATGCCTTAGATGAAGCACTGGGTGAAGAAGAAAGAAACAGGAGGCATTAGACTCTCTTTAGAACATTATGAAGTTTAGGTAGGGGATTACTAGATAGGATTTGATCAACCACACAGAAAAAAGCAGGAAGCCCAATGTGGAAAATAAGATGAAGGCTTAATGAGTTGCTTCTTATTGATAGACGACAAACTCCCCTCCTATATATAGAAGAGGAGGCAAGTACAAGGAAGCAAACTTAATCCTAATGGGCCAACACAATTAGGTTCATATATATAATTAATTAATGACTCTAGCACCCCCCGTCAAGCTGGAGCATGGGTGAAACATATGTCCAACTTGCCAATATATGAAAAGATAAAAAATGGTCCATTCAAAAGTTGATCTCCCCTGACAAGAAATAATCCCCCCCTGAATCTTGTAATACAAAATTTGAAGCACTCTATACACTCCCTTTGAAGAAGATAGCACGTGCAACAAACAAGTCTCCTCTCTCTGATGAAATTTACATTAATGCAGAAGCCATAATAGCAGAATAGACTCCTTGAAATTGATAATTGCCAGACCAATAAGAGTGATCATGAATGAACGTATATTTAGCCAACATCCGATGCAGTAGATGGCGAGAATGTGTAGAAGTCATCTGAGTCTAAATTGTTGTTGAAGTAGTTCCGCACAGAAGCACTAACACTGGAATAATGCACGGTAGTTGGAATAAGAACACTACTATAGGAACATTGCGCCATGGCAGGTGGGCACGTGTTTGAGACACGCTATAGGAATATGTGTTACAGTAGGTGTCAACAACACAGATGAATACACAAAAACTAGGCAACATGGTCGGATGGCATGGCTTCTTCTCTTCATCTTCTCTTCTCCATCTCATCTCTTCCCTCTACTCATCTTCCTCTATTCTCCCCCTCACGCCAACCACAGAAAGAATCCTGAGAGTGGTTGGGATGAAAAGCGATAAACACTGGTAGAGGAATGGATATATATAGGACAAAACATAAATAAAGCACTATCGGTATAAAAGCACGGTAGGAAGAATAAAACGCTACTGCTATTTAGGCATGGTTGGAAAAATACCACATGAATATAGGCGATGGAATATGCAACACAGAAAATTTTTGATACAAACAAAGACACTCAACCATGTGGGCTAGGGGAACCACATGGAGAGGAAGAAAAAGTTAGTGCAGTGCTCCTTTTTGGGTGCTTTATAAACTGGACGAGGTCTTTTGTGTCTAAGATAGATATTCTATTCCATTGCTTGGACTTTTAATGATTTTCCTTTTCCGATCATCAACTCAAAGTAGTATTGTAACAATTAGAAATTTCAACATGGATGAGGTAATTGCTGTTTCAATTCAGCCATTAATATTTTCCCCTCAATTAGTCAATTATCATGGCCGCTAATTGTTCGATTGTAGATGCCTTTTCAAGCAGATCATTAAATGTATTGCATCTTTCAATTGCGATCGACCACAACACTGATGAATTAGAAATTCCAATAGCCAAGTATAATAAATTGACACACTTTCCAAATATTGATAAGTTCAACGCATGGCCATGATTCTTTTTGTTAATCTTTTTACATGGGGTCCACTCATCTTCCACATACGTTATGTTGCACTTTCAATTGCGGTAAACTATGGCATTTGGCAATATATTAATGACTTTGGATGCTTTCCAAACAACGTAGAATCACCATGAACACCTTAATAGGATATAAATTAATGGACATTGATAGCTTTGTGCTGCTGGTGCAACCCGAAAAGAATAAGGGGCGCAACCTGAAAGGATCAACTTCTCAGCTTAAAGAATAAGTGAGGCAACTTGAAAGCTGACAGATTTGAAAAAAATGGAGTGGGGGGGCATGTAGGAGATGATTGAGAGGACTATTGTGGGCAGTACATAGATGTAGTGGTTTTTTTTTTTGTTTAGCGGTCCACTGTTTCGGTTGAAGAAAGATGGATTTTTTTATAAAAGGATGTATTTTTTTATGAAAGAAGAAAAAAGAAAATGACCATGGAGGTCAGGATGAAGTCTGGCGGGAAGCCAAGTCAAGAAAAGATGGCGGCCGCCCGCAGACGGAGGCTCTCTTTTTCTCGATAGGGTTAATATCAATGCTCTGATATCATGTGGAAAGTAAAATAGAGACTTATTGAGATGTTTTGTATTGATAAATGGCAAACTCCTCTCCTATATGTAGGAAACGAGGCAAGTATAAGGAAGCAAACTTAACCCTAGTTGGCCAAGACAATTAGGCCCATATACATATCTGATTAATAACTCTAACACCCATCAATGAATTGAACAAGTTGCTATTCATAACGTTGTCGTTGAACTTGAGTGATGCCAACAGAAAAAGGATGGTAGACCTCAAACTCATCCCAGAGTGCACAATACTGGTTATAATAATCCTCAACTGAATGATCATTAGAAAATTCCTTTTTGGCCTAACTTTTAAAGATCTCAAATACTTTTCTTGGGATTTTGTTGATGAAAATAGACATGGGAAAGCCAGTCCCACGTAGCCTTGGTAATCCAAAGCGAAGAACAAATTGACTTATTTTTGGTTCGACACTAGTCACCATTCAAGCCATAATGTTCGAGTCATCCTTGACCCACAGATCATATCACTGTTGTAAAGGCGGCCAGTCGGTTACCTGTCCTGCTTGCGTGACCAAGACGACCAGGACGCCCAGATCAACTAGTCATAGGCATAATATTTACATAATATTAATAATGTACATATAGTTATATAAAATACATTATATAAATCCTCTAATGTAAGCATGTTTCAAGCATAAAATTGTCCATATTTAGTAATCATGTCATAAAACACCACAAACATTTTGCAATGAAAGCTATTTAACGTGTTCAAATTTAACAAGTATAATTAGAAAGAGAAGAGTGACCTACCATCATTAAATTGAGACTTTTACTACTTGTTGAATTGTTGCAACTAAAATAAAAGTTGGCGAATTATGGATGCCCCTAAAATTCAGACTCTTAGTACGCGCAAGTTGATGCAACTAAAATTCAGACTTTTAGTACTTGTGGAGTCGGGCTAGGGAGTGGGGGAGGGAAATAGAATTGCAAAAAAAGTAAAAAAAAACTTATACGCCCTGCCCTGGGCCCATGCCTGACTAAGCGGCCGCCCAAACAAGACTTGAGCCGACCAGTCGGGCTGGTCGGCCTAGGTGGGCGCCAAGATGAAGCTCGTTTGTGGGTGGGTGGCTGGCTAATCGACCTCCCTGGCGGCCAGTTGACTAGTCGACGACTATTCAGCCGCCTGAGCAAGTATGGATCATAAGCTTGCTTGGTTTTCTCATCAGCAATCCCAACAGGAGTAGGTGCTCAACAGAAATAAGGTGAGAGTGTTGGCCTTGAGCCTTGATGTGCAACTCAAAAGATGTAGACCAGGTATGGTAGTTGGACCCATCCAGTTTGACAATGGTCACACATAGCGTCCAGAAGTTGTCAGTCGAGGCCATATCAGAAAGAAGATTGTGCTTAGACCACACTGGGCGCCAAAATACAATAGGGTGTGGTAAAGCATACAAGTAGCAACATATCAATAAGAAGGGGCGTGAAGCATCACCCCTAGCAGCAACAAATCGGATGAACCTAATACATGGGTAGTTGTAGAAGTTAGGAAACCAACATCACACCGTAAATTAGACATGCATGTGACGTAGGAAGAATGTAGGGAATGAGTCCCTTCCTAATTTGAAGAAACTAACTTGAGGAGAGAGGAGTATTTAAAAAAGGAAATTGGGTGTGAGATCGGATCAGACCCGATTCACATGGTGATAGATGGCAAAGATAGAAAAGATGAGGAAAGGGTTAGAGATTGTGGTGACGGGTGGGTGGAAATGTTAATGGTGGTGGATGATGGCCAGAGACAGTGGGCAGGGATTGGGAGAGGCGACAGGCTGCGGGTGGTGGGGGTTGTGGCGGTGGTAGGGAGGTGGAGGGAGGGGCTATGGCAGTGGGCTATGGAGGGAAGGGGCGGCGACAATGGGTGTGGCTGAGAGGGGGAGCAGCGGGATGTGGGGCAGCGCGACGGTGGTGAGGTAGCAACATTGTGGGGAGGAGGAAGACAAGGAGAGCGGAAGGAGAAGGGGCGGCGGGTGGGGAGAGGAGAGGGGAAGGAGCAACAAAGCTGTCGGGTAGGGAGAGGATGCAGAAGGAGAGGAGGAAGAAAGAGAAGGGGGGTATGTGCAAGGATTAAGGGAAAAGGCAGAAGGGAAGCATTAGGGTTAGGGAAGCTTAAGGGGGATCACAAAGTTCTGATACCGTGTGAATTCTAGAAAAGGCTTATATTTGATGATTAAAACAAGTGCATGCTCTCTCTGTATGTAGGATATGAGAGGACAACTATTATAGAATTCACCAGTATGGGATAAAAGACAGGATAATAATACACAAAGTAATAACAAATTTCTACATATATTAACAAGAAGAAATAAAAAAAAATAGTTGAATGATAAATACAACTCGAAGGTTGAGTATTGATGACAATGTTACGTAAGGTTGCTTGTGATGGTATCAACATGTGCAACATAAACCAACATATGCATTAATTCTATGATCGACATGATATTGAGTCAAGCATAATAAAAACAAGATGCATGCCTAATTATCGATGTTTTAAAAAATGTTAATCAGTAAGCGTGCGGACAACACCTTGTAACTAGTTAAGCGGTAAGCGGGTGATTTAAAAAAAAACGGATTTTAGTTTCTGTATAATTTTATACAAAATTACACATATATGTATATAAATACTATACTCTTTGGAACTTTTATATATATCTAAACACTCTACCCAACAATACAAAACACCCAAATAGTTTATACTTTATAAGATAATTATATAAGACAATAATTATAGCCATAACATAATAAACAATAGACTTGACATGGATAAAAGACCCTACATACATGATACATACAAAAAATTGCATCACATGTTTACATAGCTAAGCAGTAAACAATAGACTAATTATTGGATACCTTACTAACTTATATGTTCTATGTGCGTATCATTAATTAGTCATACATTACAACAGTACATTCAGTTGAAGTATGCATTCTAATTTAGATAATAGTTACATGTAATTTACTTGTATAAATTACACTTTACTACAATGCCCTATTATCCCATTTTACATACAAAGTATGCATTCTATATTAGAACTAGGGCTTATCATAGGATATTTAATGTATATAAGTTTAATATATTATAGTCAATAATACTTGGGACCATATATATTACTTAATATTACAGGTGTACACCAATATTAAAAAAAAAAGCCAAAAAGCGGGGAAAAAGACGGAAAAAGGGCAAAAAGTGGTAAAAAACGGGCAATTAATTGCAAAATGATTAACGACGATTTGGGTCAATTTTAAACAGCCTTGGTGCTGGGCCGATTAATCGGCCGCTCAAGCCGTATTTCTATTCACTGCTAATTATCTTGGAAAGAGAGCCTATAAGGAGAAATTTTGTAATTTATACATCTTGATATGAATTGACTCATAAGAGTTGTTTGGAAAATAAGGATCCGTGTAGCCCACCCAACTCGGTTGGAACTTATGCTTGATGACAATGATGACGACAACAATGTTGACAAGCACAACTCAATAATATTAGCATTGCTTTGAATATGCATGAGATATTATGACGGACATGGTACATAACTCAGATTTGAACAATCTTTTAAACCCACTCTAAATGTAATTGTTATGTGTAAGGTTGGATTGTGATAATTCAATATGTATTAACGCGAACTGAAGATTAGGCATGCGAGATTTCCAACACCTAGGTATACATTTGCCTCCTCTCTATTGCATATATGTATGTAAAGCTATGAAGCACGGATACTCCAAAACAGGCGCCATACCCGTATCCGATACGTATTGGATACCAATACTCCGTGGATACTCCTGGATACGTATCGGATACTCCTAATCCGTATCCTGCCGTATCCAGGCCGTATCCAGTCAGTAAAAACTAGAAGAAAAAAAATCTGGGCATGACATTGCTTGATTAGCGTTTGACACCAGCTCATGTCTCAACCCTCTCTGCTAAGTAGTAGCTTGCAACAAGGCTGTCATAGTTGCTTCCTTGAAGTAGTTCAAGGTTAGTCACCATTCCTCTTGCTAAATGCCAATCTTCCTTCTTCTCTTTATTGTTTCTACCTCCTATGTTTTTTAAGATTTCACTTTTTAAAGAACTTCAATATGTAATCTGGATTTTTGTTTGTTCTTTATTGCAAACCAATTCATTCACCTTTACATGGTACTTCTGGATGCTTTCCCTGCTAAGGTGCAAGTTTTATGCACGTTGATGTCCTCCATATTCTATGAAGGGCTTCAATTTAGTATCGTTGGGTTAACATGCCTCTTGTTTTGGTGACTAAATCCATTGTGATTTATTCTGGATTTCTATCTAGACAATATCTATTTCATCTCCTTTGAAGATAATCATTGCATCCCCATCCTTATGTCTCCCCCTATGAAGCACCGATACAAAATAGGTGTCCTACTAGAACTGAATACATATTTGATACTAATACTCCCTAGATACTCTCTAATACATACCAACTACTTCTTAAGTCGTATTCCTTTTTTTATTAGCAGAAAATGACCTCAATGCAGTCAGGATACAACCAATCCATTTAGCAGCCAAGAGAGCACCCCACTCGCGTGATCCCTCAAAATCCTAAAACCATGTGACTTCCAACTCTAGACTCCTATTGTATTGTGATTTGAGAATGAAATTGATATTTTCTATTAAAATTTCAAAATAAACATAAAAAAAACTGTTGTATTCATGTTGTACCTGTATCTTATATTTTTGAAAATTGTCGTATCCCCGTACCGCACCCGTACCCGTATCCATTTCTGTATCTATATCCGTGCTTCATAGTAGCTAGCTATACATGAGAGAAGATAGTTTGGTATCACAGATGACACAACTCACTTTACAACACAACATTACATGATACATGAAATGTGAAAGGTTTAGAATATGATATTATCATGTCTTTTTGTAACTTAACTCAAAATAATATGAATGAAAGACCCCTTTTTAAATCATTGTTTGATATAATAGCATTGGTTTCCATTTTCTTTAGAAATATTGTGATTTTTTAATGAAATTTGATTGTCTTCATCTATTTTTAAAATAAATATATTGGATATTTTAAAAAAATTAAAATAAATATTAAAAAAATTGCCGTATCCATGACGTACCTGTATCCTATATTTTCAAAAATTGTCGTATCCACGTACCCGTACCCGTACACGTATCCGATACGTATCTGTATCCGTGCTTCTTAGATGTAAAGTAACCAAATAAATGGTGCAAAGTTTCTCTCTCTCTCATGTTGTATGTGTAGATGGAAATCCATTTTGTCACCAAGGATTTAGGCACATTGAGATATTTTCTTGGAATTGAAGTTTCTCGGTCATCTTCTGGTCTATGCTTATCTCAGCATAAATATGTTCTGGATCTTCAATCTGATACAGGTCTGCTTGGAGCCAAGCCTGCTAGTACTCCCTTAGATCCAAACACTAATTGGGATGACGAGAACTCTCCTCCTTACCCTGACCATCATCAGTATCGACACATGGTTGGAAAACTTATATATCTTACTGTCACTAGAGCTGATATCCGTTGGACTGGTTAACATGTATCTCGATAAGCCTAGACAGTGTCACTGACTCACTGGGATGTTGTCTGCCATATTCTGAAATATTTGAAAAGCTCTCCTGGGAAAGGACTTCTCTACAAGAAACATGGGCACTGTAATCTTGTTGGTTATTCTGATTCTGACTATGCTGGCAGCAAGATAGATCGTAGATCTACTTCTGGATACTGCACGTTTGTAGGTGGTAACCTAGTTACCTGGCGCAGCAAGAAGCAAACAATCGTCGTTCGTTCTAGTGCTGAAGCGGAGTATAGAGCAATGACTCATACAACATGTGAACTCTTCTGGGTACTCAGCCTTCTTTCTCTGATTCTAAACCCATCCCCATGCACTGTGACAACAAAGCAACTATTTTTATTGCCAACAATCCTACATTCCATGAACGCACTAAGCACATTGAAGTTGACTGTCACTTTGTGCGAGAAGCTGTCTTATCTGGTCAGATCTCTACGCCTTATACACATACTTCAGATCAAGTTGCAAATATCTTCACCAAAATTCTTCCGAACACCAAATTCACTACTCTGATTGACAAGTTGGGCATGATTGATATCTATGCTCCAGCTTGAGGGGGAGTATTAGTATATATATCTTACAGTGTTATTTTTACTTAGTATGTTTTGGCTTTAGACTTCTAGTTGTCTATTAGCCTCTTTTCTTTTATCCCATATTGCCTGGCTCTACTCTGTCTTACTCTCTTGTCTATAAAAGAGAGTGCCTTGTACTTGTTTTACTCACTCAATAAGAAGCCTTTTATTATTTTAGAAAGACAATTTAGTGCACTTTCCAAAAAGGAAAGCTTCCAATCTATTCTTGGTTTGTTGATTCTTTCTTCTCTATTATAATCATCAAATTTGTATTACACACATTTGCGAGAGCTCGTGAGTCAATTATGTGGGTGTATCTTATTCGCTTCCACTTGTCTTGATTTGTTTGTAAACAATCATATACGCGTTTGGCAGAAACCTTATTGATTCAGTCAGGTTGATAAGTAGATAGCAGTTTTTGTAATTTTTTTTTTTTGGGTGAACCAAGTGTGAGTCTTTTTATTATACCAAACTTTGTGTACAAATGTAGGTGCGCCCCTCAAAATCCTAACAATCTACCAGATCTGGAACCTCTAACAGAAACCAAGACATATTAACCAGCTATCATTATACTAAGCTCCACGCAGGGAGCAAAGAAAGAGCAAAAAAACTTGGAACTAGCCAGACATGGTTCATCTGCTCGCAAGGATAACAGAACCAAAAGGACCATAACCAAAGCTACCATTGGACACGACCAAACAAATAACCAAGAAAGAAAGGGAGGCCTAGTACAGGCAATACCGAGAAACCATTCCTGAACATCAGATAGAATGTATAAGTCTATCAAACTCCAGTTTGCATATGTCATCAGTTTTGCTCTTCTTAGGCCTCTTCTTTTTCTTTGGTCTAGAGTTCCCACATAGTTTTAACTGCTCCAGCAAATCCAGTTCTGAATCAAGAGGACTGTAAGACCCCTCTTCATCCAGATCGTATACCTTGTCCCTTTGTTGGTATATCAACGACAAACCATAGCTCTGCATTATGTCTCACATGACTTGGAGCCACATCAAGAGCAGGATAAACATCTAACTTCCACTCCAGATGTAGCCCTTCTACTAACACCTCAGGAGAGTTACACATCATGTCTGGCTCATCCAAAGGGGAGGCAGCAGCCGCTGATAGCTTGGGAACTCAACACATCAATGCTCATCTCTTGGGAGCCTGAGTACCGATCTGATCATCATTGCCAATCTCATCAGCAACTTGCTCAAGCCAGGGCACCTCATTACCTCAACTTCCACACCTTTCGCACATGCAAAGGCGGTTGAAGAACAGGCGTTAGTCTCCTTGGCATTCCATTGAGCAGTAACTATTGGTGATTGCTTCCCAGCCGAGAATTGCAGCTCATTGATTGGAGCTGCTTTCCTGATCACTGATGGACAGGAAGCAAGCCTATGGCCTAATGTCTTGCACCATGAACAGACTAAGAATTCAGTCTTCAGGAGCCTCAGTTCTCCATCCACCTCAACCATAATTGCCTTTGGGAACTTCGATGTAGAGTTAACCTCAACACAAACCTTCGCATCCCCAAGATAACCTGCTGTAAGGGAAAGATCTTCAAAGTCCAGAGGCGTACCTACTACGCTAGCAACTCCAGCTATTTGATCCAGAGACCACAGCACACCAGGACTCTCGATCTTTAGCCATATAGGTGCTTGTAGGAAGGAAAGAGTAGAGAGCACAAAACACGACTCCCAGGCTTGGACGATGACCAGGGCTCCGTCCATCATCCATGGAGCTTCATCAAGCACCAACTCTCTTTCCTTAGATGTAGGCATCTTGACAATAAAGCCTTCTCCTCAACGATAACCTCAAACTTCCCACTTTGACCTCAACCGTCTTCGAATCCATCCGAATAGATGTCTTCGGTATGGCTTTTTCCCAGTGAATTGAATCGACAGGTGCTCCTTCCAATCAGGAATAGAACCATCTTGACTTGAGATCAAAGTACACTTGACTCCATCCTTATCAGCGAACCTATGAATTTGATCACTGCCGCACCTATACCCTCCCGTCCATGCCGACTAGCCTTCAACCAATCCATTGACGGGGGACTCGTAGATGAGTCCGACCTAACCTCAGGAGGAGGCAACTAGGGAGGAGGAAGAATTGGAGTCGAATTGACATCCACGCCCAAAACTTCCTCCTGATGTATTGGGGAAGAATACTCCGGTTTGCTAGAGATTTGGGTGGCAGATTGCGAGCTTTCATCTCCATTCGCCGCACCTGAGTCAAATGGAGTCGTGGTAGACGACTCACCAACTACATTGCCTCCGATCTCGGCACGCCCACTAGGGTTCTGCCCCCGACCTCTCCCCCTACTGCAGTTCCTCCCTTTCGCCATCTACATATCAGTTTCTCTATTCATCAATCATCAACTTACTTTTATCTGGGTAAACTGAGTTGGAGGTAGAACTTTTCTTTTCTTTTTTCCTATTTACATAGGGGCTTCCTATGTGTGGTAGGTTTGCCTCTGGGTTCTGTCCGTAGTTTTAGAAAGTGGTATGGTACGGGCTGAGAGGATGCCACATAGAGTATATGCGGTATGCGGGAGTATACACGTTTTGGATTTTTCTTAAATTGATATATATGATCATAATATGACTTATTGAGTTAGGAAAGTAATAAATTTGAAATGTAGAATATGTAATTACATATAGTTTGATGTAAACATATTAATATACATGTATAAATGTTTATATATCTATCTGTAAGTATATAAATAAGGAATGTTTGTGTAATATTTGTAAATATATTGAAATTTATACATTTAAATGCACTAATATATGTGTAGAGTGTGTATTTGTGAATAAATAAAAATGTTTGCACGTATGTACAAAGATGTGTTTGGGATGCATATATGTAGGTATATTGTATATATATGTATACAATAATATATATATATATATATATATATATATATATATATATATATATATATATATATATATATATATATAGTCAGGCTAGTGTACACTCGAGTGTACCGGAGGCACCGTACACCTCAGTCATTTTTGAAGATGCAGTAAATTTTTGAAAAATCTAAACTATTGACCTTCTTAATTATCATAAGAACATACTATATAATAAATTTTTGCTCATTTGGACACTTATAAGTCGTGCATCTAAAGGAGACAAAAATCATGTATTTCAAATTAGTTTTTGTGCGTCGATTTTGTTGTCCTTGGATGAATGACTTACACTCATCCAAATGAGTTCAAATTTTGTATGTAACCTATTATTATTGTAACCATGAAGATCAATGGATTAGATTTTGGAAAAAACATGGTCTAGATAGATAAAACACCATTGGGGTGTACGGCGTGATCTGTACACTCGAGTGTATTCTAGCCTGTCTCTCTCTCTCTCTCTCTATATATATATATATATATAGAGTCAGGCTAGAATACACTCGAGTGTATTCGGGTGTATTCGGAGCAGAATACACTCAAGTAGTTTTTCATGATGCAATATTTTTTTTGAAAATCTAATCCGTTGATCTTCTTAAACATCTCGTGAACAACTTATACGCAAAATTTGAGCACATTTGGATATGTATAGCTCATGTTACGAAGACCGCAAAAATTATGTATTTCAAATTAGTTTCGCTCGTCGATGTTGTTGCCCTTGGGTGAGTGACTTACACTCATCCAAATGGGCTCAAAATTTGTATGTAGCCTAGTTATAGTATGACGGTGAAAATCAACGGTTTACATTTTGCAAAAAATAGTCTTGATATGCAAACACACTTGAGTGTATTCGTGTGATCCGTACACTCGAGTGTATTCTAGCCTGACTCTCTCTCTCTCTCTATATATATATATAATGTACAAATGTGTTAAAATTTTATTTATATATTAATGTACATATAAAGATATGATTATATATGTGAATATAAATTAAATGTATATATCCATATATGTACGTATAAACACGTATAAGTATTAGGCTTTTCAAAAGGTGGAGTTTAATCGGCCAAGCGGCCGTATATACGGCCCATGACCGCTTATTAGACCGATTAACAATATGCGGTGTGGCAAGGTGACCTC
Source organism: Alisma plantago-aquatica (assembly GCA_963693085.1). Lineage (NCBI taxonomy): Eukaryota > Viridiplantae > Streptophyta > Magnoliopsida > Alismatales > Alismataceae > Alisma > Alisma plantago-aquatica. The sequence goes on along the minus strand of OY856410.1, from coordinate 953,958,109 downwards.
TTAGGCATATGCGGGAGTTTATATGGGGTCATGTGGACCCTTTTTTGGATTCTGTCCAAGAAATTGATTGCCATAATATAATTGCTCAAGATTTGTGTGCAAATTAATCTGCAGACGTATTTTCTGTCCTTTCCAGTTCTCAGTGTCTCACTTCAGGAGAATTCTGTGTTTACTGCGTTGATAATCCCTTTCTGGTAGAGAGATGATGATTGAATGTATCACAGTTTCCTTAAGAAAAATTTACAGCCTTTTCTTGTTACCAAATAGTTTATAGTTGCTATTTTTACTTTCCTTTTTAATTTACAACAACCTACTAGAGAGTATTACTATGAATATGAACTAAAAATCTGAGATTCTGAAGCTTGCTTATTTTTGAAGATGAAATGGGACAGGAGCTAATCATTAAGGAAGAGCCAGTGGAGTTTGTCGAGTCCCTAAGTTCACTGAACGTACCCTGCTTACATCTGAGTGATTCAACTGGTAACAAGGAAATACTAGTGGATGAGTCCTTCAACAAGAAATCCTTGAGCTCTAAGAAGAGGGTGACAACAAACTCTTCTGAACTGGACACAACACACTCACAGAAAAGAAGACATAGTACGAGTTCTGCAAATAGGCATGGTAAGGTCCCATCATAATACTTTTGTGAATGAAGAACATATATGATTGGCTGCATGCTCTAGGATTATTTATGATTTGTTAGCAATGTTATAACCGAAAGAAATACCTTCTTTTAAAGTTGCCATTTCTAGTCACTTTATTTATTGTCTATACTGTGATGCAGTTAGTGTTAGAAGTCGCATTGGCATTCTGGTTTCAAACCGCCGACCAGTGACTCCTGATGAAGTGACGAAAGCATATGAATCTGCTAGGTCATTTGCATCAGAGAAACCTTCAGTTTTAGTTGTTATGCGGGAATCCCATGTCTATCGTGGGTTTTACCTGGTAAGGGCTGCATTTTACTTATTGGTTGATGCTCTTCTCTAGGTTTGCCTTTTAGCTGATCTATTTCAATTCATAACAAGTAAAATATGCTGCATATTGCCAATTTAAAACATATCATGTCAATAAGAAGGCACTTCAGATATTAACATTTATACTACCTGCATTACTATCTGGATATGCCATTGCTATCCCTCTTTTGCAGTCTTAAGTACCATGGAGTCAATGGTATGCATTTGATTTCCGTTATGCACAGAATTGGATGTATTCAATACACTATTGTAGTTGTTGCCTCTTTTTAGTTTTAAGTGCGGCTGATTAACTTTTACGACTGATGTTTACTTTTTCCTTTTGCTCCATTTTAGAACCTTCCCTGTACTTTTGTGAGAGATCATCTACCCACTTACTCTAGAAAATTGACACTCTGGAGTCCAAGTGGGGAACCGTGGGAAGTAAATTATGTTTCTCACAGGGGATACGGCGGTCTCAGTGCCCGGTGGTCTGCATTTGCCTTGGCCCACAATCTTGAAGTGAACGATGTCTGTGTATTTGAACTCTTTCGTCAGCATGAAATGCGGGTTCACATCTTCAGAGTTGTTGAAGAGATCACTCCGCTGACTAATGTTCCTCTATCATTGCAAGCCTGACCATGCCAGTTAATGATGACCCTAGGATGATTATTCTGACCAACCGAAATACTCCGTTATATACGGCTGTAACACTCTTCATTTGGCTGTGACTACTGTCTTCACGGAACCTTATGGCTTCGGCCTTACAGATATAAACTTAGAAACTTTGCTACTTTTGCATTGTTGACATTAACTAAGATATAAGTCAATTACTGTTCACGTTTCTTCTTTCTGTTTGGGAGGGTGGGTAGACAATAAACCTTATCACTAAACTGAATGGGACGAACGAGTGTAATTTGAGCATGTAAAAGTGACACCCTTCGGCTTTTGAAGTATTTTAACTGAACAACAGTGGTTTTGTTTTGGTTGGAGGGTCACAAGTCGAACCAAAATGACGCCTATGCATATATGAATTATAAATAAAATTCACGAATATTGACGTGAATAGCGTGCATGGATATTGCTTTTTTCCACGTTTTCCTTTTATTTTAGATTGCATTTGATAAACCGGAATCTGAAATTGCTAGCCAAAACCGAAGGGGTTTCCCTCACTTTGTTATGCAATCAAATAAATCCTTGAGTAGCTAGAATCATAATATCACGTCCTAGGCTTCAAACTTAATCTCCTACCACTTGGGGTCATGGAGCAAGGTGATCTATCTAGCTGCTGTTATTGTTTTTGTGGTTGTCTCTAAGTAATATATAGATATCACATATATTCATTTTATGTGTATTGTTTTTGATAAGAGAAGTGTTTGACATCTTTCTTGAAAGGAGCCTCAACTAACCAAACAAACATATAATTTTAATTTGGTAGTACAATATCCAAATCCAAATCTGATAAAAAAAGTTAGATGTGACGTTTGATGTGGAGTTTTATCGATATAAGAATGTTACATTGCATTTTGACCGCTTGAGTATTTGAACTTGGCTAATCATATGATCTTAAATGTGAATAATACATTGAATAAATAGAATATATGTACATATATATTGATAATTATAGTAAATTTATGTAATAAAATCTTTATATTTGATGTTTATGCAAGTAAGACATGCATATAGTTGTCTATCTTCACTTTTTAACGAGACAATAATATTAGAGATTTGATAGAAGATCTTTAGATAAAAAACCTAGTACTTGAAATATGATTTGAATATGTCAAAAGTGACCTTTTCATAATTGTATGCAAATGTGGAGGTATTTTGGGCATGTATTTACAGTCTTATATAAATTCATCTTTAATGTTGAACCTTGGTTTGCTTGAATTTTGTTTTTTATTACTTGTTTTTGTATGCCTTGGTTTCAAACATAGTTAACAGGATAAAGGCACTTTGGTCGATGATATTAGGTCCAAAACAAGCAAAAGATGATCTTGCCTTTCTAGGTGCTTTTGATTTGTGTTAGGTATAATTTATTTTTGTGTGGCGTTTGGTTGTTTCTCGTAACAACTATTGAGAGGACATACAATTGGAAAAAAAACCAAAATAGCACAATTTAATATAAATATGTATATGAATAGCATGAAACCAATTTTATTTTCAGAACTAGCCCACTTTTTCCACAAAGCGCCTAACATGTTGGCGTTTTAATTGGAACAATACTGAAAACGCCAAATACATCGGCGTTTTACTTGAGAAAAAACTAAAAACGCCAAATATGTGACATTTTACATGAGAAAAAAAATGAAAACGCCATAGTTTCAGCGTTTTAAATGGAGGGCCTCAAGTATACACCAACTAATTTGGGGTTTAATCAACCAACTTTACATTCACGCCAACCCATTTGGTGTTTTATCAATAGTTTAGGTATGCACAATTAAAATCCCAAACAAGTCTCATTGATGGCAAGTAAAATAATATCAAAATGGATAAAAAGATATTAGATGAATATCAGGCAAAGAAAAGATCTATATTAAGTATGCCACAACTCAACAAGAAGAATACATCCTTGAAAATATCTATATTAAGTTTGCCATAATATAGAACGAAGAACACATCCTTGAAAATATCTATATTAAGTTTGTCACAATATAGAAAGAAGAACACATCCTTGAAAAAATCTATATTAAGTATCCTACAATATAGAAAGAAGAACACATCCTTATACACTGTCTTTGTACGCAGTGGTCAAACATTCAACGAAAACGGAAATAAAGAAGTTGGTGTCTGCATCTGACAAAATCAACCCGGTAATAAAAAGAAGAACACATTCTTCTACACTGCCCGAAATGGTCAAACATTCAACGGAAATAGAAATAGAAATAAAGAAGTTGGCATCTGCATCTAATAAAATCAACCCTGTAATCAAAATAAAAATAATTATTTAACTATATATAGTTCTTCTATAAGTAAAGTGCTAGAAAAATTTATGCATACCTAACGTCTCTTACTTCCTCTACCTCAGGTTCGTGGACCCGAAGAACGCCCTGAGTCTGGAGAAGCCTCAATTGGACTCAAGTGTGTCTGCTGACCTGCACGTGTAGACCTACTTGGAGGGAGTGGTGGTGTGAGTGGACGAGTGGATGGCATAGTCTTCAACATTGGAGGTGATCCTAAAAATGAAGAACTAGTTGATCCCAAAAATTAAGAAAAAGCTGCATGTTGGTATTGGCTAAAAGTTGGGTGGGTCCAAGATAAGTTGGAAGGAACTCCAAAATGGTCTGATGATGATGAAGGATAAGAGTAAAACATTCCAGGGAATGAGGAAGGTGAACATTCCCTAGAGTGTCCTGCTATTGTGGATTGTCCTGGTGATGTTGAGTATCCTATTGGTGTGGATTGTCCCAGTGAGGGTCAGTGACATGTTGGTGTGGAGTATCCTTCAGTAGTGTGGCATGGTGTGGAGTGTTGTGCTTACATGGAAGATAGAATAGGAGAAGCACTAACTGAAGTTGTCACAGGATATGAGACACTCGAATTGGGCTGCAAGTGACTCGACATTTGTTGAAACCATGCACTCTGAATACTGCATATTTTGTCACACACTCTCATCCAATCCTCAACAGATGTCTGATTTGTAAGTATTTGCAATGATCCCTTGATATCCATTTGACTTTGAACCTGCAAAAAACATAGTTTACTTTATCATATTTTCATATACAAAGTCGTATAGTTAATTATCTATATGGATATAGGCATTACTTACATATTCTCTCTCCACATAACCTCGATGATAGTAAAGAGTTTGCAGCTCAACTGGTCGTTGTATGTGATACTCAAGATTGTACCAATTAGGAAGATGAACTACATGATTTTTCCTATCATTCCATATGTTGAGTTCTGTACTGTATTGGTTCAACCAATCAGTCATGCTTCGACCTCTACCATCAATTTTTTGGTATTTTGGAAAAGCTTGGGGTTGAGGTTGAATATGAGCACCAAACTGTTTTAATACTTATCGGGAACATGCCATTCCATTACTGTGAAACACGAGACATCCAAATTTCTCTGCCTTCGCGACATATATCTGGCAAAGTTTCCAACAATTCTTCACTATATGGTTTTCACATTAACTGCATTATAAGTTATCATTACTGAATAAGTTTCATTAAATGCTAAAATGTAACTTTTAGATAAAATATAAATTCTCAATTGACTTGACTCATGTGTATCAAACTCATTAAGGTAGAATCTTACAATCTCTTTTGGAACACGTACATGCTTCATGAGATGGTTCCATCTATTATCATGTTCAAAAAGATAATTATGAGATGAAAACTTTTAATAGAATATATTCATACATATACATGGTAGTGACAAACCTGTATCCTAATGGAGCATCTTCTGGCCACTCATGATCTTGATCCATGATCACTCTGCCTGGTCTACAAATATACAATCTTTCCCAAGACCACAACTGTAATAGATGGACACACCCTGAGATACACTTCTACTTAGAACCAGGATGAAAGCTATGCAACTGACGATATAGACTAGCTAAAACTGCACTCCCCATGAGTACATGCCCATTGCTCAAAATTAACTAGAAGTGGAAGGTAGCAAACATGGACTTCATTTCTAGTACCGTCTGGCAAGAGGAAGCAACCAATTAGGTATAACAAATATGCACTGGTGTACCGACGTTTGACCTGGTCATATTTATTTTCCAAATTCATATTTAAAAATGTGGAACACAACCAACTCAGATGAACAGAACCATGATCAAGTCCATCTGGATGTGACCCCAGAATATTGTCACAAAGGGCCGTCTAAGAACTATATTGGTCATCATTTGGCCCTATAGGATAGTGCGCTACAATAGCATCACCATCAACCTTTAACCCTAGCAACATTGCGACATCTTGTAGAGTGATGGTTAACTCTCCTAGAGGAAAATGGAATGAGTTTGTATTTGAATGCCACCTTTGAACAAGTGCTGTGGCTAAGGCAGAATCAAAAATTACTCTAGACAATTTAGTGATAGATGCACATCCAGTTGTGCGTATATAACCCAAAACATCTACATCCATCAACTCCCACCTACCAACCTCAATAGAATGACATGTGATCCACAAAGTCTCATCATCCTTCACCATTCCTAGAAAATATTTAAATAAAGTAACCTTTAGTGAGCATAAGTTTCAAAAAAATATTATTAGCAAAGTAACATTTCATGCATCACCCTATATTAGGGGAAGTCAGGAGGCAATTTTATTCATCCTTCCCTCCACATGTGAGCAATAAAAGTAGGATTACATTCACTAATTTTACATAATATCCTATCCTACTACTAAGTAGAATTACATTCACTAATTTTACATAATTTCCTATCCTACTACTAAGTAGAATTACATTAACTAATTTTACATAATATCCTATCCTACTACTAAGTAGGGTTACATTCACTAATTTTACATAATATCCCATACTACCACTAGGTATGATTACTTCACCAAGATTCATAAGCATCATTTGTTTCTACAAGTTCTTTCATTGTGGCCACAACCCCCATATTTTCCACATTTATATGTGATGTAGCCCTATTTTAGGGCTCCATCCTATGCCTTTTTTTTACTTAAATCACATTTGAACATGTTAGATTACAAGCGTTTGCCCCTAATGTGCTTATCATTACAAATATGCTAGATGTTCTTTGCACTGTTTTCAGGTACTTGGACCATGTTTAGATGGATGAGAGAGAAAGAAGGAGTTCTAGGGTTCCCCTAATCATGGAGGGACCCAAAGAAGGCCCCAAAGTCTCCCTCAACCTACCTCCAATGGCCAAGAGTCATCCCCAAGCAAAGACATCCAAGAATGATGGATTTTGAAGTGAAATCAATTGATGCAAGCCTCACCACGGCTGTGGCCACAACACCACGATCGTGCATTTTTTTAGCAAAGAAGTGCCCTTTTCAACAGGGTTTTCCAAAAGAATCCCATGACCGTGGCCACCTGCCACGACCGTGGCCATTTAAGACACCACGGTCGTGGCCATCCGCACGGTCGTGGTTAGGGGAAGAGAAAACGGCCGTGGGCTTTCCCCACGGTCGTGGGAATTAATGACAAAAGTTCTAGTTTTCAATAGGGTTTTCACCCAAGGCACCACGACCGTGGCTCACTGCCACGACCATGGCCAATAAAGTACAAAACGCTCATAGTGCTGCTCCACGATCACCTCTCTCTCCTCCAAAATAGCCGTGTTACCCAATACGACCGTGGTGCCCCTCACCCACCACAACCGTGACACTCCGCCACAACCGTGGCCACCACCATACTTAGCTTTCCACCACTCCCTCCATACCACGACCGTTTTGCCACCCCACGATCGTGTCCCACTGCCCTCACCACGGCTGTGGCATACCACCACGGCTGTGGTGATCCACCAACCCTACCCTACTTTTACAATGTATTTCCTAAACTGCCCCTACTTACCCTAGTGCCTCCCCACCACCTATATATACATAGGTGGCGGCTGGGGCACGAAGGCTAGCCTCTCCTACAACTGCTCCAAGCTTCCACCTTCCTTCCTTGAGCTATTAGTGCAATTCCTTTGCATTTTGGCTCTCCATCCACCATCTCCACCCTCATTCCACCTTGGAAACCTAATTTTCTAGGTTTTCATCCATAACCCCCCATATTTTCATGCTCCCCTGCACCCTTGGAGGAGGGAGGTCATCCACAACAGCTTGGAGGTGAAGAAGAAGGTTACTACACCAAGCTCCATGGCGTTTCTACCTCTTCTTCCCCTTTCTTTTACTCTTTCTTTGATCATGTGTAGCTAAGCCCCTAGTGGTGGGCTGTTTGGGGTTAAAATGTGACTTTGATACCATGTTGGGGAAAAGTTGCTTGTAATGAACTCAATTTATATCTATGATGATTGCCTCTTACTTCTATCTCATTTCTTATTTTATTGCATGTGGTTTGTGCTTATAACATGGATTGCTTGCTTTGAGATGTTTGATGACACTTAGCTTCTAGGAGGGATCGGAGTGTATGTGGCAATCTTAGGATTGGCTCCTAGGTCCAATTAGTAGATCCCTAGCTAGCCCTCTTTGTTCCTACATACACATCCCCTCTCCTATAAGTGAGTGTGAGATTTAAGTGGCTAGTATAAGTGAGAGTGATGCAATTTCCTAGGGCCTTCTAAAGGCTAGAGTGGCTAGTGGCATGAGGTCAAATACCCTCATCTATACTCCCATCTCTACCCTCAACCCTCAATTGCTCACTATCACTTACTCTAGAAACCTAGATTTGGTTAACCCCATTAGAATTACACCTAACCCTAGTCTTCTACTAGTAGTATAGGGTATATTCTAATGGCATTGGCCTTATTGTTTGATTTGGTAATCTAGATGTGGAATGAGAACCATGCTTGTCTAACTATCTTCCCCAACTAATATCAAAGTTACATACCCCAAATGACCCACCTACCCTAATCAACTTGTTAAAACCCAAACTGCTTTGCTCGCTTGTTAATGCTAGTCTAGTTTAATTACTTTAGCTTAACTTAGCCAATCACATAGTTTTGTTCTCTAGTGTTAATTTAGGGCCCTGCTCTTGTTAGTGGTTAACTTAGCTTCTTAATTTCTTCTTGCATGTTTTGTCTAGTGTAGCTTGTTCTTGTCCTTGCTTAGCTCGTTTGTTAACTTAGCTTGCTAATTCGCTTGTTCAAGATAACTTAGGTTGAATTCTGCCTTTCTTTCTTATTCGTCTAGAGTAATCAACAACCAAAACCTTTTAAAACCCTCAAACTCTAATCTCTGCACTAGGAACATAGCTTACACTACCCAACTCTAGTACCCCTTCTATCCCTGTGGACCGACCCCGTATCTTGCCAATCACCTATACTACGATAGTACTCCGTACGCTTGCGGGCGACTTGTTTAGTCTTTGTGATCGACTTGGTTAGGGACAATATAAATATCGAAAGCAAAATCCCATCCCGTGCGTTCCGACCTCGTGGAGTGCATCTAGCCACTCTAGTTGGTTGGTGTGTATGCCTCTAGCGGAATCCACACCAAGCTTTCTGGCACCGTTGCCGGGGATAGAGGCACTCGACCTAGTTAGATAGTGTAGCTTAACCTTTCCTTTTGCCCTCACCATTGCTATTATTTATTCTTTGTGTTCCTTTTGCATCTTGGTTTGCTAACTTGGTTTCTTGTTGTTTGTTTGTGCCTTGCGCAAGTGATAGCTGTGCATGCATAGCACATGTTCTACTTGCACCGACTTGGTGGTATACGACCCTGAGATTGGTAGAAGGAGGCTTCAAGCTCGCCACAACCTACACCGAGAGGCCGAGATGGCTGAAAACAACCAACAGGCAGATGCTCAGCCACCTCCACCGCCACATCGCTCACTCCACGAGTACTTCACGTCGGGGAACTACAACTCCCCCATCGCCACCTTGGTTGACCAGATGCCTAGTCAACAATTCTCCATTCTGCCTGTACTTCTGGGACTCCTCCCTACCTACTTCTGGATGGAGAATGAAAACCCCTACCACCACATTGACGCGTTCCTTGAGACGTGTTCAACATTCTACACTCCCGCCGCTACTGACGATTCCATTAGAAGGACACTCTTTCCTTTCTCCCTCAAAGAGAAAGATAAAGAGTGGTACATGTCCAAGCCGGAATTGGTCACATGGAATGAAGTGAAAAACAAATTCCTCAAGAAGTTCTTTCCCATTGCCAAGTTGTCTTACATGAGGAGGTGCATCACGTTGTTTGCTCAGAAGGAAAGTAAACCCTTCCACGAGGCATGAGAGAGGTTCCAAAAGCTACTCCGAGATTGTCCTCACCATGAAGTACCTTTATGGCAGCTCGTTCAAGCATTCTACACCGGGCTTGAAGAGAAAATCCAGAACAATGTGGACTCTTCCTGCGAGGGCACTTTCATGGCAAAGCCGCCCGAAGAATCATGGCCATTGTTTGAACACCTTGCTGAAAATTCTCGCCACCATGCTTCTACTAAAGGGGGGCATTGCAGCCGAAGCTATGTTCCTCCATCTTCCTCCGCAGATCCGACTCACAATACTACTGACCCATACATGATGAAGATGATGGCCGACATGATGAAAATGATGAAAAATCAACCTGGTGGTTCTTCTAGCCAACCCACAATGGTAGTTGACACTATAGATGAGGAAGTAAATGCTCTACACTCCTTTGGTGGCTGCAACAACCAAGGCCCCATGTCCAACTCTTACACTCCCGAGTGGAGGAACCATCCGAACTTCTCTTGGAAACAACAGAATGAGGATGGACCAGGACAAGGGCAACAAAAGCCACATTACAGTTCAAAGTATGAAGAGGAAGTGGTGGGAAGGCTAAGAAGTCTGGATGAAGTGAAAAAGGATGTGAACTCACATGGGCAGTCCATCCACCGTCTTGAGCAAAGGTTGGATCAGATTTCTCTCTCCCTTGCAAGGAGGGAGGAAGGAAGACTACCCTCTCAAACGATTCCCAATCCGAACAATGACGGTGCCCTCCTTGGGAGCACTTCAAGTGCATATGCTCCGCCACAATACCAAGCACCACCGAACCTATATGCTCCACCACCTCCTCAAGAACCTCTCAACGATCAATATGCTCCACCTCCACCTCATACATACAAAAAACCACCTCCACAATACCACCCCCATCCACAACAACAACAACCACCACCACAACTGCAACCCCAATTCATTCTTCAAAATCCCAATTCACCTCACCAAAGGCCTCCACCACCTCAACAGACACAAACACCTCCACAAGCCTCTTCTTCTACTACCCATGAGCATGTGAAGACAGTGACTATGTTGAGGAGTGGCCAGACTTTGGCGCAACCCCGTGATACAGTTGTTGATGATAGAGATGATACTGAGGCTGAACAGATTGATACTGAGATACAGGTTGAGGATACCGTAACAAGAGGCAAGGTTGATATTGTGATTCCGGATGTTGATACTGTGATCCTTGTGATTCCTGTTGATGATACTGTTGATATGGACTGTGTGGGGTCCCAACTCCCTCCGTTTACTGAGGCTCTTAAGGAGCCTTCTGCTGAGAAAAGAAGGAAGAAGCACACTGAGGACATTCTTGAAACCTTCAAACAAGTGAAAATCAACATTCCTTTGCTTGATGCAGTCAAGCAGATTCCCTCTTATGCTAAGTTCTTGAAGGATCTTTGTACATTCAAAAGAAGGACTACGAGAAGAACCCTGAAGAAAGTGAAGCTCACCGAGCAAGTGAGCTCGAACCTACAACACACCATTCTAAGAAAAAGAAAGGACCCCGGTGCTCCTATCATCTCATACTACACTGGAACACACCGCATAGACCAAGCTCTCCTAGACTTGGGCTCTAGTCTCAACCTCATGCCGTATGATGTGTTTGTAGAGCTATAGATGGGGCAGTTGAATCCAGCCCACTGTACTCTACAGTTGGCTAATAGATCAATAAAGACGCCTAGAGGGTGTGTCGATGACGTGCTTGTGAGACTTGATGACGCAACATCTTCTTTCTTTTCTGCCGATTTGATTGTCTTGGATATGGAGAAAGACACAAGGAAGGTTTCTATCATCTTAGGGAGACCCTTCCTAGCCACAGTTGATGTAATTATCCATGTTAGAACCGGTACAATGTATGTGACGTTCATGCACATGAAGATCCAGTTAAAAATCTTCAAATTGTCAGCCAAAACCGAAGTGATAGGGGCGACAGAAGAATATTGCTATCTCGTCGAGTGTCTAGATGATATTGTGGAGGAATGCTTACCCTCGTGGATGCAAACTGCCACTCAAGGTAGAGGACTAGAACCGATAGTTGAGTTTCCTGATGATGATGAGGAATATGATGAAGAGAATGAGCTAGCCTTAGTGGGCGCGAGCGCGGATCTCCCTTCCATCTCCGAACCATTGAAGAACTCCCTTGAAGAATCCCCTACTCTTGAGCTGAAATCACTTCTTGAAGGTTTGAAATATGCTTTCCTAGGGGCAAATGACACTCTTCCGATGATCATTTTGTCTATACTCTCGCCCGAATAAGAGGAGCTTTAATGAAGGTTCTGAAGAAGAACATCCAAGCAATTGTATGGTCCATAGCCGACTTGAGGGGTATTGATCCCTCCATTTGTGTGCACAAAATCTATCTTGAGGAGGATGCAAGGCCAACCCGCCAAATGCAAAGGCGGTTGAATCCTAAGTTGAAAGAAGTGGTGACTCAAGAGGTAGTGAAATTACTTGATGCCAGAATCATCTACCCTATTTATGATAGCACCTGGGTCAGCCCCATCCAAGTTGTACCCAAGAAGGGTGGAATTACTGTTGCTGAGAATGCAGATGGAGAGCTGATGTCAGTAAGAGAACAATCTAAGTGGAGGATGTGTGTGGATTATCGGAAACTCAATGAGAAGACAAAGAAGGACCACTATCCCCTCCCATTTCTTGATCAAATTCTGGAGAGACTAGCAGGAAAGAGCTTCTATTGTTTCCTTGATGGATATTCTGGGTATTTCCAAATTGTCGTGCATCCTGTAGATCAAGAGAAGACAACATTCACTTGCCTGAGTGGCACCTTTGCTTACCGGAGAATGCCGTTTGGGTTATGTAATGCTCCGTCTACTTTTCAGAGGTGCGTGACCTCGATCTTTACTGATATGCTTGATTCGTCCTTGGAAGTATTCATGGATGACTTCTCGGTTTTTGGCAAGACATTTGATGAATGCCTGTTACATTTAGCTGCTGTCCTCGAAAGATGTGTAAAAGTATAACTAGTCCTATCTTGGGAGAAAAGCCACTTTATGGTGCCCGAAGGCATTGTTCTAGGCCACCGAGTTTCTAAAGATGGAATTGAATTTGACAAGGCCAAAGTGGGCCTCATTTCTACCCTCACCATTCCTTCCACCACGAGACATGTCTGGTCTTTCTTGGGACATGCTGATTTCTATCGCCGCTTCATAAACGATTTCAGTAAGATCTCAAGACCTCTGTGTCACCTACTTGAAAAGGATGTTGAGTTTCATTTTGATGATAAGTACATTGAAGCTTTCAATCATTTGAAAGAAAGACTCATTTCTGCTCCGATCATGCAGCCCCCCGACTTCTCTTTGCCATTTGAGATCATGACTGATGCATCCAACATTGTAGTGGGGGCTGTGCTGGGCCAAAGAGTTGGCCAGATTCCTCATGCCATCTACTATGCGAGCAAGACTCTAGATGAAGCACAAAGAAATTACACCACTATCGAAAAAGAGTTGCTCGCCGTCATCTTTGCTCTGTACAAATTCCGCTCCTATCTTTTGTAAAACAAAGTTGTGATTTATACGGATCATGCTGCGCTCAAGTATCTCATGTCTAAGAAGGTTTCGAAGCCGAGGTTGATAAGATGGATTCTATTACTGCAAGAGTTCAACATCGAGACAGTGGACAAGAAGGGAGTAGAAAATGGCGCAGCTGATCATCTCTCCCGGATTGATCACCCCTTTGATAAGACAAGGCTAATCAAGGAAACCATGCCGCATGAACAAATCTTCCTCCTTTCATCTTCTCAAGGGCCATGGTACCAACACATAGCCAATTTCTTGGCTAGTGGGAGGATGCCTAGCATGTGGACAAGGGAGGAGAGCAAAAGACTATTTGCCTTGGTGAAGAATTATGCATGGGATGACCCTCACCTTTTCAAGTATTGCCTTGATCAGCTTATAAGAAGATGCATGCCGAAAGTGGAACAACAAGAAATCCTCTCCATGTGCCATTCCAGGATATGTGGAGAACACTTTGGAGGAAAGTGCACAACTGCCAAGGTTCTTCAGTGTGGTTTTTATTGGCCATCGTTGTTCAAAGATTCACACGAATTCTGCAAAAGCTGCTTAAAATGCCAAAAGGTGGGAAATATCTCCAAAAGAGACATGATGCCTCTATCACCCATTCTTGTGGTAGAGGTATTTGATGTATGGGGAATTGATTTCATGGGTCCTTTCCCTCCTTCATTTGGGTATATCTACATCTTAGTTGTCTTTGACTATGTGTCGAAATGGATAGAAGCTATTCCAACTCGGACGAATGACCACAAGGTGGTTTGTGATTTTGTGAAATCAAACATCTTCAGTCGTTTTGGCCTTCCAAGAGCCATGTTAAGTGACGGGGGAAGTCACTTCATCGACCACACCTTTGAGGGATTGCTCAAGAAACATGGAGTGAAACATAGAGTAGACACTCCGTATCATCCTCAAACAAGTGGCCAAGTCGAGTTGGCCAATCGGGAAATAAAGCTCATTTTAGAGAAAATAGTAAGACCAGACCGCAAGGATTGGTCTCTCAGTCTAAATGAGGCTTTATGGGCATATCATACTGCATTCAAATCCCCGATTGGCACCACACCATTCATGCTAGTCTACGGGAAAAACTTCCACTCACCAGTAGAGATGCAACATAAGGCATTATGGGCCTTGGAGAATATGGACTTTGATGGTGACAACACCGCAATGAAGAGGAAATTTCAATTAAATGAGCTAGAGGAAATGCGCCATGAGGCGTATGAGATGTCAAAAAGCTATAAGGAAAGAACAAAATTCCTTCATGACAAGATGATTAGAAAGGAGTTTGAGCCCGAGAAGTGGGTGTGGCTCTACAATTCAAGAATGAAGTTCTTTCCCAGAAAACTCTGGTCTAGATGGGAAGGACCTTATCTTGTCAAGAAAGTATACCCATCCAGAGCTGTTGTCATATGTGAAAAAGAAGGGGCAAAGGAATTTGCCGTCAATGGACATAGATTGAAACCAGTTGTTCAAATCGGCCCGGACAAGGCCAATCAAGATTTTGATATTTTTATGCTTGTAGAGGAACAATCCGATGAAGAAGAGTGCTTGGATGAGGATGAGAAAATAATTTACTACAAGGATGCACTAAGGATTCCAAAGAACTGATAGAGATCTGGAATCAATAAGCCCGACTGAAGGCGTAAAATTTAGCGCTAGTGGGAGGCAACCAACGTGGTTTGAGATTCTCAAACCTTGCTTTTTGATACTTTTACTTTGCTTTACACAAACACACATGCACACTTGTGCTTGATAGTTTTTTCTTTGAGTTTTGATGATGTGGCATGTGCTAGACACTTGAGAGAGAAGGTATGTAAGTGAAACATGGTCATTAAGGCATATTTGTGGCCAAATAACAAATAAAATTGAAGTTCAAGTTTTCAAAGTGAAATAATTGAAGGAACACCCCCAAAACGGACATGGAGCTCGACCACAGCCGTGGCACATCTGGTCAAACATGATCGCGGCCACCGGCCACGACCGTGGGAATTATTGCATCAAGTTGGCCAAAGTTACATGGTTTTTTTGAAGTTTGGCCACGACCGTGGCAAACATCCACGGCCGTGTTGAAGAAGCTTGGCCACGACCGTGGTCTCTCACCACGATCGTGGGAATTATTGCATCAAATTCCATCAAAGTTACATGTTTTTTTGGACAAGTGGCCACGACCGTGGCCACATGCCACGACCGTGTTGAAGAGGAACGACCACGACCGTGGCACCAGACCACGACTGTGGCGAGGTCAAACCGGGGCATTCTACATCGACAACACGACCGTGGCACCCACCACGACCATGCCACCCAACCTTAGCCATGACCATGGCCACCTGCCATGACCGTGGCCGAGCCCAGTTCAGCAAAAAAATATATCTTTTAAACATCCAAACCTGACCCCCCTTTTCATTTCTTCACCTTCCACCTCCAGAAAATGACTGTGGCGGCGAAAACCACCCTCGTGCTCCCCCAATCTCCATCACCAACCCGCAAAACACCTCCATTCGACCTCCAATCAATCCCAAATCAATCCCCAACCATACCTCTACCATTTCCACCACCTATTCTCTCTCGATCACCCCTCCATCTCCACATTCATCTCTAATCCACCCAACAGTCTCCCTCCACAAAAACTCCACATAAACCTTTAATTTTTCACCCAAATCCACAACAAGCCTCATTTCCACCATCCAAACATCCTTCTCCTTCCATTCCACACACAAATCCACATCCATATCAGCCCCTCCACCAAAATCTGAATTCCACTTCACCTCCACACCCCACCATGAAGAAGATTGGAAAGGCCATCACCAAGGGGACCAATATCCTCACCGGAGGGAAGAGGCATTCCAAAAATGCCTCCTCTAATATTTCCGTGCCCTCCCATACCCCTTGACCAACCACATCCACCTACCAATCCCTCTGCCGCTCACAATCTGTGAGTGGATCCCACACCCGCTCGTCCGATAGCCACCATATCACCAACGCTACGTATGAGGGGGAAGAAGAAGAAGAAGAGGAGGAGTCCATGGGAGTTGATATGGACTACCTAATCGATGAGATCAAGCCGGTAGCTGCAAAAAGAAATCAAAGATCAAAGGCATCACCATCCTCATCCAAGCTGCTGCCGAAGCCAACACCAGCCCGCCATTCGACATCACATGCACCAGTGGGACATAGTGTGCAGTCGCAACCCTCGCGGCAACTCCATCTTGATGAAGAGAAATCAGCACACTGGTACAACCTCGACACCAGTTCGGGGTCTCAATCGTATAGTATGGAGGAAAACAAAGAGTATAGTGAGGAGGAAGAGATGGAGCTTGAGCCCGAAGGAGATGATGTTCTGGCCCAGTTGGAGGAAGATAAAGCAAAGACCCTAGGAAAAGCACTGACAGGGGTGTCCTATGGTAGAGGAAACATGCAGAAAAAGGTTGATCTTATCTACCCTGAGTGCTTGACAAGGTGAGTCGTCGCCACCAAGTATGGGTCTGAGAAGGTGATTGATGATCTAGGGATCAAGGTGGTAGTGGAAGAAATCTTGAAGACAATAGGGTTGTGGGATGTTCTTTTCACACCCCAACCAACATACGTCGCTTTGACCCGGGAATTATTTGCCACTCTTTAAAGGACGAAAGTGAGAGGTTGTAACACAATCAAATTTGTCATGATGGGAAACGTGCACACCCTCACATCTACTGAGCTGAATGGTATATTTGCTGCAAGTCCTGAAGAAGCTGTGAAGATGGATGACAGCTTGTTAGAAAGAGAGGAAGATCTAGACTATGCCTATTTTTGGAAGAGAATTATAGGCAGTGATGTTTATGATGCATGTAGATCAAAAACCGCCGCCATAAGCAACCCGATGATCCACTATGTACAAAAGGTCTTGGCGAATAAAATTGTGGGGAGGTATGGTAATCAAGGCTCCATTTCCCAAAAGGATATGTTTGTCTTGATAATGATGTACCTCAAAAAGTACCTAGACCTTGGAGTACTGTTGATTGATCATATGAAGTCTGTACCCTATATGAGCTCAAAACCATTTGTTATGGGAGGGTTTGTGACTTCAATTGCACTAGCGTTGGGATACGATCTCTCTGGGTTACAAGACGCAATTGAGGCAGAATTTGTTGATCTCAACTACCTAATGCACTCACACACTATTAAGATGAAGGAAAAAAGGATGATCTATCTTACAACTAGTGTGCCGGATTTTGAGCTTGAGCTTCCATACCACGCGGTGCCACTTCTATTCGTGTTGGGAGTTCTCTTTAGATTGAAGGAAAAACTACTAAAATGGCAACAAGAACACCCAAGAGAGACATATACAAGGGGAGCCACTGTCGTACATGAAGGCATAGCTGAATCTAATGTACAAGTGCAGGAGCAAGAAGATGCAGAACAAAGGAAGCCCCACATGACAAGAAGGAGAGATGAGGGAACATCCTAGCTACAACAGCCCTCAGGGAATGCCTATGACATGGCAACCATCCATGCACACCTTGAGAGTATTCAGAAGACCCAAAGTGATATGCAACTTGTCCAGCAGTACATGTGGCAAGATCAACAATAGATACACCATCAGATCAACCACTTGTATCACTACAACCACGCCCAGGCAGCACAAAACCCCAAATGGGGTGGAGATTTTTGGGGTGGTTTAGATGGATATCTCGAGACGTACCCTCCACCCCACGAAGACTACTGGGGGCATTATTACCAGCATTCTCCACCGGGCTCAGCTCCATCCTCAACTCCTCCTCAAGATCCTCCGCAAATGCCAGACCAGCCACCACAGCCATGAAACTTCCCCTACCCCCCCTAAGCTATAGTTTCATGTTTAGGACAACATGATTCTAAAGTTTGGGGTGGGTAGGGCGGTATGCACCACCCTATCTCTCTCTTTTTGTCATTTTGTTCAACATCTGCCATCTAATTTAGTTTTATTGTTTTTGTTCTTTTCATTTCATCTTTGCATGGCATGTAGTTAATTTCATGCATTTTTGCATATTTTTTCAATTTTTTTGCTTTTCCATATCATGCATCACATCTTCATGTAGTTTTTGTAGTTTCTTATGCATGTTAATTAGGATTTGCTACTTTATGTCTTGAAGTTCCCTAAAGTAGGGTTAGATGTGATTTAGTGCAAATTGGCACCATTTTGGCCAATTTTTCCCAAATTTGAGATTTCTTGTCTAAAAAGTATGTTTTGACCCAATCTCTATTGTTTTGAGTAAAAATGACGACCTTTGACTAGTGCAAGTGAAATGTCATGCTTTATTGCTAAGTGGTATCAATGTTTGACTTTTTACATGTGCATTACCTCTCTTATGATTGTGATTGATTTGGCTGAATTGTGAATTTGAGCAAGCTTTGAATGCTTAGTGTTTGTGGAATCACTTGTTTGATTTATCAATTTCAACTTATGCATTCATGTGGTGTGATATCTAGGATGAATTATTGGATTAACTTTCATGCAGGATGTCTTATGTGGAAAATTATACCAATGACCCCTCTTTGACCCGACTCTTCTTCCACCATCTTCATACCCCCTCCGCCTCATAAAAAGATGCCCTAGTGCACATAATCAGCCTTGGCCACCTCCAAAAGTTTGGGGTGGCCACATCTCTACCTCCCTGCTTCACTATATCCACCATATGCCCTATCTACACCAAGGTCAAGAAAGAAAAGAAGAGAAAAAGAAAAGCAAAAACAAAAAAGGATGCTCCAGTTTAAGAGCATTCAAATAAAGAAAAGATGAGTGTGTAAAAACACTCCAAAAATCTTACCGCAACCCTTTCTTCCACTTTCATACCCATTGAGCTAGGAAACATAAAACTTAGCTCATTTTTCCCTTTTCCGCAGCCACGTGGGTCTTTTGGTATGATTTGAAATATAAGAGTGAACACATGAATGTGAAACAACACTCCTAGTCATTCTTCATTAACTCCACCATGAAACGGTTTACCCAGAACTTAATGAAAGAAATATGGATAACTTGTATATTCTATGCGCTATATTTATAGTTCATGTGCTTTGTGCTCTTTTCATGATTAGATTGTGAAAGTAGGAGAGGAGAGAGGTGAAATGCATGCACTCAGTCATCTTTGATCCCATTAAGCAATAATCATCTTTTACATTGCATATGTCATTTCTTTTTGTGGAAGTTTTGTAGAGAGGTTGAGTTGGAGCATATTTAAGGACAAGTATGTTTTTAAGTTTGGGGTGGTAATGTAGCCCTATTTTAGGGATCCATCCTGTGCCATTTTGTACTTAAATCACATCTAAACATTTTATATTACAAGCATTTTCCCCTAATGTACTTATCATTACAAATATGCTTATGGATGTTCTTTACACTATTTTCAGGTACTTGGACCATGTTTAGATGGATGAGAGAGAAAGAAGGATTTCTAGGGTTCCCCCAATCATGGAGGGACCCAAAGAAGGCCCCAAAGTCTCCCTAAACCTACCTCTAATGGCCAAGAGTCATCCACAAGCAAAGACATCCAAGAATGATGGAGTTTGAAGTGAAATCAATTGATGCAAGCCTCACCACAGCCGTGGCCACAACACCATGGTCGTGCATTTTTTAGCAAACAAGTGCCCTTTTCAATAGGGTTTTCCCACAGAATCACACCACCGTGGCCACCTACCATGGCCATAGCCATTGAAGACACCACAGTTGTGGCCATCCGCACAGTCGTGGTCAGGAGAAGAGAAAATGGCTGTGGGCTTTCCCCATGGTCGTGGGAAATAATGACCAAAGTTCCAATTTTCAACAGGGTTTTCACCGAAGGTGCCACGACCGTGGCTCATTACCATGAATGTGGCCGATGAAGTACAAAATGCCCGTGGTGCTGCTCCACGATCACCTCTCCCTCCTCCAAAATGGCCGTGTTACCCAACACAACCGTGGTTCCCCTCACCCACTACGACCGTGGCACTCCGCCATGGCCGTGGCCACCACCATACTTAGCTTTCCACCACTCCCTCCATACCACGACCATTTTTCCACCCCACGACCGTGTCCCACTGCCCTCACCACGGCCTTGGCACACCACCACGGCCGTGGTGATCCACCAACCCTACCCTACTTTTACAATGTATTTCCTAAACTACCCCTACTTACCCTAGTGCCTCCCCACCACCTATATATACATAGGTGGTGGTTGGGGGCATGAAGGCTAGCCTCTCCTACAGCTGCTCCAAGCTTCCACCTTCCTTCCTTGAGCTATTAGTGCAATTCCTTTGTATTTTGGCTCTCCATCCACCATATCCACCCTCATTCCACCTTAGAAACCTAGTTTTCTAGGTTTTCATCCATAACCCCCTGTATTTTCATGCTCCCCTACACCCTTGGAGGAGGGAGGTCGTCCACAGAAGCTTGGAGGTGAAGAAGAAGGCTACTACACCAAGCTCCATGGTGTTTCTACCTCTTCTTCCCCTTTCTTTTACTCTTTCTTTGATCATGTGTAGCTAAGCCCCTAGTGGTGGGCTGTTTGGGGTTAAAATGTGACTTTGATACCATGTTGGGGAAAAGTTTCTTGTAATGAACTCAATTTATATCTATGATGATTGCCTCTTACTTCTATCTCATTTCCTATTTTATTGCATGTGGTTTGTGCTTATAACTTGGATTGCTTGCTTTGAGATGTTTGATGACACTTAGCCTCTAAGAGGGATTGGAGTGTATGTGGCAATCTTAGGATTGGCTCCTAGGTCCAATTAATGGATCTCTAGCTAGCCCCCTTTATTCCTACATACACATCCCCTCTCCTACAAGTGAGTGTGAGATTTAAGTGGCTAATGTAAGTGAGAGTGATGCAATTGCCTAGGGCCTTCTAAAGGCTAGAGTGGCTAGTGGCATGAGGTCAAATACCCTCATCTCTACTCCCATATGTACCCTCAATTGCTCACTATCACTTACTCTAGAAACCTAGATTTGGTTAACCCCTATAGAATTACACCTAACCCTAGTCTTCTACTAGTAGTATAGGGTATATTCTAATGGCATTGGCCTTATTGTTTAGTTTAGTAATCTAGATGTGGAATGAGAACCATGCTTATCTAACTATCTTCCCCAACTAATATCAAAGTTACATCCCCCAAACGGCCCACCTACCCTAATCAACTTGTTAAAACCCAAACTGCTTTGCTCGCTTGTTAATACTTGTAACATCCCTGACCTGAGTTATGCTTAAACCTAGATGTTTTTCTTAATAAAGTGGATTATATTCTTGCTCTTATATTTTGAAAAAGTAATTAAGGCTCAAGAGGAACTTACATTTCAATTTTAGTCCTTTTTGAATAATGTTGAAATGATGTTTTACTTGTCTTGGATTAAAACGCAAATTACCCAAGTTAAGGGGTTAAATTGCAAACTGTGTATGAAAAAATGTTCCTCATATGTTGAAGCATCATAGGAGTGAGTATGATGCATTTATATGGCTTCTACAAGCCTGAATAATAAGAAAGAGCCTATTGAGCAATGTTTGTACATTAAAACCTGGTTTTGGTGTAAGGAGCAATTTACCCAAAACCCAGGGTTTAATATGTAAATTACTACTTCAAAATAGTCCCTAATATTTCTTGGCATCATGTAGAGCAAAGAAAATGAGAGGGGCATCTCATTTGTATCATTTTGGAAGAGAGAGAATCTTGTTATTAAAATAATCAAGATTTAAGCATAATTGGAACTTTACTTCAATTTAATGCAAAAAATAAATATGTTAATTGAAGTACCTTTCAAACAAAATTTTTTTGGTTGAAATCCATATATGTGGACGTCCTTGTGCCTTGCAAAGGTAAAGAAAATATCTTAAGGAGGTGAAGAACCCACTCACTATAAGGACCCTGACCCAGGTTTTGGGCTAACCCTCTTTGCTAATTTGCTTATGAAATGTGCTTAGAATCTTAAAATAATCTCTCTAGATGTTTTGTTATCATGTGAAAAGCTCATGTTTCTAGTTTGGTCCCGTTTGGATGCTATTTGAGCAATGTTTGCTTGTTTTGGACCAAAGTGCAATTTACCCAGAGTTAGGGGTTATATTGCAATATGTCACATGTAAAGCATTCCTTTAGTTCTCTTGCATCATTAGAAAGAGAATGATGTCGTGGGGCACCTTGTGGAGGACCTATGTTTCAAGTTTGAGCTTGGTTGGTTGATGTCTATGCTTTTTGTGCTAGTTTTGGTGTAAATTGCAATTTACCCAAAGTGGAGGGGGTCAATGTGCAATTTATCATCCCTGGAGACTTCTTTCTTGTGTGTTACATCATCTAGAACGAGTATGGATGTTGGGGCACCATGTTTGGTTGATAGATGAGGAATGACATCTTTATATGGTCCTTATAACATATATGTGTTACATATGTCACCTTGTCCTTTAGTGTATCGACTAGGACATGAAGGTGTGTCGCCCAACAGGAGTGTGTCGGCCATGGATTATTCCCAACTGCACGATACACTTCCTAGAGTGTATCACCAGGCCATGCATGAGCTGCTAGGGTGGCAACAAGTGGCGTTATGAGCTAGAGCAAGTGGCACCTTGGTTTATGTGGTTATGACACCTCTCCCTTGCTACCTCTCTCTTCCTTGGTGTATATAACTCCCTTCCTCCTTATCCAAGCAATACTTTTTGGCCACCTTCCTTCCCCTACCTGTATGTGACGAGCTTGGGAGCTTGGGAGCTAAGGAAGACTCCCATGGAGCATGGAGGGGCGAGCTCCTTGGCCATGGAAACTCCTTGCTCAAGATCCGACCTTGGTGAGTCATGCTTCCTTGCTAGTTTTTCCTTGTGCTATCTTCTTCACCTTCCTCTTCCCCTCTCGGCCATGGATAGGCCCTTGATAAGAGCAAGCAAGGACGTGGTCATCTTCCCTCCTTTCTTCTTCTTGAACTTTATATAACCATGGTTTCTTCTTCTTCTTCTTCCTTTGTTTCTTGAGGGGGTGATGATGGTGCCGAAGACATGTTTGGAGATTTGGATGGGTGCTGCTCTTGGAAGAGAACGTGTGTTTGCTTCTTGGATCATGGAGTTTTATGCCTTTCATGGAGATCCTCTTAAGGCGGGTTACATAACTCTAAACCATCTCTATTATGCACACTCTCCACATATGTATATGATGGTTCTTGTATTTAAATCGTTACCTTTTCTCCATGATAGATATATATATGGAACTTGGAATCTCATCTAATGGGAATGCTACGTTTTATTACTGCCTTTAGCTTGTTTTCCTTGTGCAAGATGGTAATGGGTGTCTAGAGGTTGAAGATGACTTGCACGATATGAGTCTTTGGCCGATACAACTAGGTTGCTCGATATGGGCCTTTACCCGATACAATACTTTGTTTTATAGCCTATTCTTTGGTCGATGGTTATGGCAACATCCCTTTCTCTCCTTTGGACTTGAAGGTGAGACTATGACCTAGACTTATGGGCGATATGATGAATCGGTAATAGTTTTACCATTGTGCCCGATATCCCTTAACCACCCTAGAGTTTGGGTTTGGACGACATGGTTGCTAGACCCTTGGATGGGCTCCTGGCTGACATGTGCTTCCTTGGTGACATTTTGAGTATGTTTCCTGATACTCCCTTTAGGGTTAAGTCTTGGACGATATGAGAAGTTAACTCTTTATGGACCTTGTGGTCGTTATGCCCTTCTACCTGACATGGTGATAGGTGGTTTGGTAGTTGACCGACACAAACCTAATCCTGGTATCTTGGCCGATATAGAGCCTCAACCCTAGCTTGGGCGTTAGAGTTGATTTGGGTGACATGAGTTGTCTACCCTTGTGGCATGATATGTTTTTGAGGTGGAATCCTTGGTAGGTATGCTTTCTTAGGCATTTGGTTGTCCCTTGTATCCTTGTTCGTTATACCTAGTAAAGCTTAGTTGGTAAATGTTATGGTCCTTGGCTATTATCACTTGTGGAGATGATGGATGGGCGATACACTATGTTGAGTGCCCTACCTGATACACCTTGTAGATGTGGCTGCCCGACACACCTATTCCATATGGTTGGACGATACACCATGTGCATAGGATACCTGACACACCTCCCTTGTATTGAGATGATCTTGGCCATTAGGTGGTGCTAGCCTGATGCCCGACATGGCCTTGGCCGATAGCTTGGTTCCCGACACAAGCTTTGGATGACATCACCTTGTCTTAGTGAGCTTGGCCGAGACGAGGGGATGGACGATAGGGCATGATGCCCGACAGGATAACCCTAGATGCTAGCCATTATGCAACTTCATGGCTATGCACGACATGATTCTTGGTGCCCTGGCCAATAGGAATGATCCATGGACAATACAAGAGTGTTTGTGTAGTAGGGGCACCTTGGGCGAAACCCCTTTTACTGATAGGGTTTCCGTGGTGGTTAGCCGATAGCCATGCTGGTAGTGCACCTTAGTGAGTATCTTAGTGGTGATGATCCCCTGACCGATATGCTTAGTTGACCTTGGCCGTTACCCCTTTGGTGGAGTTGGAGCTTGGGCGATACACCTAGATGTGTGCTCTGCACGACACACCTCGTGATAGGTCTTGGCCGATATGAAGTAGTCTGGTGATGCCTGATATGATGGTGGGTTAGAGAACCTTAGTGGTGTTGGCCAATATGCTGTTTGAATAACCAGCATGTCCATGCCCGATATGGTATCTTAGACGACATGGAGGTGGTACCTCTTTGGCCGATATGGTCACTCTTGAGGACTGGCCGATAGAGGAAACCCTAACCCTAGTTTGGTGCACGTTAGACCCTTAATTGATAACAATGGTAGTGTTGCACGTTATACCGTGGCGATGGATGCCTGACACCATGAGAGATGATGGGACCTTGATGCACGATAGAGGATGTGCAATGGTTGTCCGATATGGTGGTGAGTTGCCTTAGGGTTGGAAACCCTAGTCGTTACACCTTTGGTAAGGGTATTGCTACCGGGCATATCCTTTGGTGAGGGATGGCACTGCCCGCTAGACCTATAGTGAGGGTTGAGGGAGTTTTTGTGAGGATTTTGATAACCCGGGATGCATATAGATAATGTATGTGGTCATATCTCTGTTGATAGAAATGATACCTGTGATATGGTTTAATCACCTTGAACCCTGCACCTATGTTAGATAGGTTGTGACCACGATATGTTTGAAAGGAGATGATGTTGCTACACATGACAATGTGACACAGGTGTATGACCACAAGTATGGGCCATGATGTGTGTTCATGCATAATAATAATAATGTATGATGAACCCAAGATGAAATGGGTTGTGGACCTCTGTGCAGTGGTTAATTATGAGTAATAATAGATGAACCTTTTATAAGGTTGGATGGTGGGTCAGATGCGGGATAGGGTGGGATATCCCTGACTTGGTAGTTGTGGTGTATTGAGGAATACACCATCCACAACTTTAATCTACATATGTTAATGATGGAAGAATATTCCAATGTTATAAACCTTAATCTGGATGACATGATTAATCAAAGACATGAGATATGGGGCATGATGGATGCTCACAGCTTGATAGTAATAATCTAAATCAACTACAGACACAACTATGAACATGGATGTTGTTCCAATCCTGTACATCTAAATCCTTGATGACATGATAATCATATAATGTTCTCTAAAGGACCTATGTTCTATGTTTGGTGATCCAGTTATCTCTTTCTTATGCAAGCTAACCATGCAGGTATGTTGAATTCATAGCCAAGTAAGAGCTATGGTGACTATATGCTTATGTGCCTCATATAACACTTGATATATGTGCAATATCCAAGTAATAGTGTTGATGAGATAACATATATCACCAGTGTGATGAGAAATGCATGTTGAGGTGTGATGCTCTAGTAACGACATGAGGGATTGATATTCCCTAATGATGTTGATGATGCCTTGAGAGGCACTGGTGTAATGTGATGAACTCATGGATTGATATCCCATGATGATATGAAATGATGAAGCCTTGAGAGGCAATAACACTATGAGATGATGTGAGGGATTTATATCCCATGGCAATGTGATGATTGATGACGACAATGAAAATAGAAGTAGAAATACAACACCAATGTAATGAATCTAATGTTGTTCATGTTTTATATATATGATTGCTTAATACAACTTGGTTGCCTCAATAATTCACTTAAAATATACTAACTAATCACAGTGGAACTTATCATGTAGTTTGCCCTGGCCATAGATCCATCATCGTCAGTAGCTGGTGATGGTGAAATGGGTTCTCCTGCGGGTTAACCCGGAGCGCATATTGTTGAATATGCGAGGTTTCTCCTATCCTAAAATAGTGAGGATTCGAGTGCAGCTGCGGTTGCAGACTCGGGATATGTATAGAGCATGGTGAACATGCCCATGGCTCAGGATATGTGATATGGGTGCATGAATGCATTCATGGATCAGAGCACGGTGAA
Source organism: Alisma plantago-aquatica (assembly GCA_963693085.1). Taxonomy (NCBI): domain Eukaryota; kingdom Viridiplantae; phylum Streptophyta; class Magnoliopsida; order Alismatales; family Alismataceae; genus Alisma; species Alisma plantago-aquatica. The sequence goes on along the minus strand of OY856410.1, from coordinate 953,931,374 downwards.
CAGGCCCGTGGCTCAGTTTCACTAGCGCCAAGACCTGTACCGAGGCGGGCTAGGTAGAGGGTAGCCTGCATGAGCTAACCCTGTGGATGAGGCCACTTAAGCATGAGACTGCGGTCCTACTTGTGTTGTACCCGTGCACTGACTATGAGGTGGGAGGTTTTGGAGTTCGGCTCTTCCATTGACCTTGTATGGCACCGACTCCAGGTTTCATAGTCGTCGGTTGGATTTGAGAGGTACGGCTCACTTCCTCAGGGCATAATAATTTGTAAGCAAGCTGTATAGTATCTTTGCTTAGGGCAAATACGAAACATTGGTTGAGGCCTTGTTTGTATGGTTGCTCTGGTTTTACACTTGTAGTATATCATACATTCCTTATATCATGTGATAAGATCATATAAAACTTATCTTGTCAATCATGTTCCATAAAGAGTACCTGGTTATAGGCCTCATAAATATCTTGGTAAGACTTGTGGTAAGATTAGCCCTGCTCAGTATACTGCTCTTATAATCTTCTTATATCAGTTATCTGTGATCATAATAAGTTGGTAGAGGGGTATGTTTCTTGCTGGGACTGTGTGTCTCACCCCGCTGGTTAATAACCCTTTTTAGGTGGATGTTCCTGGTGAGATGAAGATCATGTGGCTACAGATGTTATGCAGAGGTATCGTACCTAGTGGGATGGACATCGTCTAGCAGTAGAGTCCTATGTGTCGTCCCTGTACACTCAGGTCTTTGGGAGAGTTTTTCGATGTTTCTCATACCATGATCGATGTATGGTTTTTGATATGAATTTTGATGTAAAGCATCCTGGCAAACAAGATATTTCATGTAACGGGATGATGGGAAATTATGTTGTAGCACCTTGGAGATATGCTATGAAACGAAAAGTGTTGGCTCAGACATTATATGTTTCATCTTGTGGTGCTTGTTGTAAATCGGTTTTAATTTCTCGTGTTTTTTTTTCTTCCGGTAATCCGCTGGTTAGCATGTAATCATGTTTTGTTGAGGTTGAGGTGTTACAATGTTGGTATCAGAGCTCTAGGTTCGCCGAGTCTACAGGGACACTAGGACTAGGATTAGGATGGTGTCTAAGGTTGGACCGTGACATAATATATGGTGCATACTACCTAATCTCAGTACTTGATGCCCTGGCCAGGTATTCAAATATTGAAGACAAAGGTAAGTATGGAGCATTTGATTGTTTCCTCCTTGATTACTCTGATCAAGTAGTCATTCTGGTGCAATCTAAAGAGCATAACAAAAATTAATAATATGATGAGATAAGTTATTCAAACTGTAATCTCAAGATATATATATGATAAAAGACAGATTAACTTGTGATAACAACGTAAGTTAAAGCATAGAACTGACACAAGATGAAGAAAATACCTGAAAGCAAAAATAAAGTTAGAAGAAAGAGAAGAATAAGTGACGAGTAAACAAGATGGAACCTGACATAATCTCAGACCAACCAATGAATGTAAGCAAAAATGTGAATGAATAAAGTGCAAATTCATGATAAGAAAAAGAGAACCAGGGAGATGATCCTTGTTCAATAAAGAATATGCGAAGAATAACTATCTTTTTCATAAAGAGAAAACAAAAATATGATATAATCAGGAACTAATCATGATTATGATGAAATGGTAACAAGAGAAGAAGAATAATGACATGTAAGGATCTTGATGTTTCCTATGCTGAGTGCAAGGAACCCAAGAAGATACAAGATAAAAACCAGATGGGAAAAGGTTAAACAAAGTATAAACGGTTGGAAACTCATGTAAGGATCAAAGAAAGTGATAATATCCTCCCCTTTGATATGAAACCATAGATGTTGATGGGTTGATGGGAGGAGTTTGTTCCTTTGTGTTCCTTCCTTTCGAGGGAGTGTCAGTCAAGTGGACCTCGTGTCACTTGATATGTGTGCCTTTGAAGTGATCGCTATTTGGATACTTCAAAAAGTATCAGTTGATCTTGGACTTTGGTTTCCAAGATGGGGATGTCTGTGATGGATGATGACGGTAGGATCCTCTTGGAATGCCTTTTGAGAAGGGTTTGAGAATCAAGACGCCTGGATCGTGGAGGTATGAAGGTGAACCATCTTGCTAGATCACCCTTGACCTTGAACCTACAAGTGGAAGCTTGTTTTGGAAGTATGGATCTATGTGGTGACCCTCGAAGTAGCTATTCAACATCACAGAGGAGCGCTGATAAGGATAAGCAAGTGAGGACTGGATGGTTTGATCAGGAAGCAGATGGCAATAGGAAATAGCTAGATCGTGTGGCATAAGCTGGCCAGAAATGGTAGGATGACCAGTGTATGGTGATAGGTCGAATGGAATCATTCCATTCTGCTTTTGCCTCTTATCTGCTCTAGTTGATCCAGTTCAGGATGTACCCTCCTTTGAGTGCTGGTTGTACGTTTGGCAGATGTTTTCTTCCTGTGAGTCATAGGAGAGATAGTTTGTTGTCGAGCACCTTGTTGATGACCTGGTTGTGCAGGATGAAGTATACCCTTCTCCGTATCCTTTCCTTTCCTGGAGGTAATAGTCGGGTGAATCCCTTTCTGTGTGACATGTCAAGGATCGTTATAACCCTGGGAATGGATATCTTTGGAAAGGTGTGAAGTTGTCTCAGATGGAAAGGTCAGCTTTGGTTTGATCCGGCTAAGTGCCTATAGTGCGGCTATCATATGTTAGGGGTTTATGCTCCACATAAACATGACATCGGAAGGTATGCACCCAAGAAAAGGGAGTGATGTAGGGTCATCTTGGGAAAGTTCATCTAGTTGAGCCCTGTCATGTGCATACATGTGTTTTGTAGAGTATGTATCTTGTGATAACCTCTTCTGAGTATGATCCCCCTAGAGTAGAGACATCCTTTGTGAAAAAAGGGGAACAATTGAAACATATATAGTAGAAAGATAGTGATACAAGTTATGCAAAGCTTAAAGTGCCAAACCTATGAGAGAAGAGTAGAGCAGTGGAAACATAACGAGGAATATGGTACATCAATAGAAGGAACTGATACCTGAGTAATACGAGTTGCTAAGAGTATTACCAGGCAAAGGATGATGAGCTGAGGGTTTGAGTGTGTGACCAGTACAAGGAAACCCTGAGTGGCTCTGGGATAAGAGAAAGTATGTTGGTCTCAGATCTGTGACACCTGGGAGCTTTGCAGAGTTGTTCAATGTGATGCACAAGTAACACCTGTCTTCTTACCGCTCGGGATTTTGGGGACGAAATCCTTGTTAGGGGTTTATGACTTGTAAGGACCCTGACCCAGGTTTTGGGCTAACCCTCTTTTATTTGCTTATGAAATGTGCTTAGAACCTTAATCTAATCTCTCTAGATGTTTTTTTATCACGTGACAAGCTCATGTTTCCAGTTTGGTCCCATTTGGATGCTATTTGAGCAATGTTTGCTTGTTTTGGACCAAAGTGCAATTTACCTAGAGTTAGGGGGTATATTGCAATATGTCACATGTAAAGCATGCCTTTAGTTATATTGCATCATTAGAAAGAGAATGATGTCGTGGGGCACCTTGTGGAGGACCTATGCTTCAAGTTTGAGCTTGGTTGGTCGATGTCTATGCTTTTTGTGCTAGTTTTGGTGTAAATTGCAATTTACCCAAAGTGGAGGGGGTCAATGTGCCATTTATCATCTCTAGAGCCTTCTTTCTTGTGTGTGACATCATCTAGAATGAGTATGGATGTTGGGGCACCATTTTTGGTTGATAGATGAGGAATGACATCTTTATATGGTCCTTATAACATATATGTGTTACATATGTCACCTTGTCCTGTAGTGTATCGGCTAGGACATGAAGGTGTGTCACCCAACAGGGGTGTGTCAGCCATGGCTGCTGCCCATCTGCATGATACACTTCCTATAGTGTATCACCAGGCCATGCATGAGCTGCTAGGGTGGCAACAAGTGGCATTATGAGCTAGAGCAAGTGGCACCTTGGTTTATGTGGTTATGCCACCTCTCCCTTGCTACCTCTCTCTTCCTTGGTGTATATAACTCCCTTCCTCCTTATCCAGGAAATCCTTTTTGGCCACCTTCCTTCCCCTACCTGTATGTGATGAGATTGGGAGCTTGGGAGCTAAGGAAGACTCCCATGGAGCATGGAGGGGCGAGCTCTTTGGCCATGGAAACTCCTTGCTCAAGATCCGACCTTGGTGAGTCATGCTTCCTTGCTAGTTTTTCCTTGTGCTATCTTCTTCACCTTCCTCTTGCCCTCTCGGCCATGGATAGGCCCTTGATAATAGTAAGTAAGGACGTGGTCATCTTCCCTCCTTTCTTCTTCTTGAGCTATACATAACCATGGTTTCTTCTTCTTCTTCTTCTTCCTTTGTTTCTTGAGGCGGTGATGATGGTGCCGAAGACATGTTTGGAGCTTTGGATGGGTGCTGCTCTTAGAAGAGAATGTGTGTTTGCTGCTTGGATCATGGAGTTTTCTGCCTTTCATGGATATCCTCTTAAGGCGGGTTACATAACTCTAAACCATCTCTATTATGCACACTCTCCACATATGTATATGATGGTTCTTGTATTTAAATCGTTACCTTTTCTCCATGATAGATATATATATGGAACTTGGAATCTCATCTAATGGGAATGCTACATTTTCTTACTTCCTTTAGCTTGTTTTCCTTGTGCAAGATGGTAATGGGTGTCTAGAGGTTGAAGATGACTTGCACGATGTGAGTTTTTGGCCGATACAGCTAGGTTGCCCGATATGGGCCTTTACCCGATACAGTACTTTGTTTTATAGCCTATGCTTTGGTCGATGGTTATGGCAACACCCCTTTCTCTCCTTTGGACTTGAAAGGTGAGCCTATGACCTAGACTTATGGGCGATATGATGAATCAGTAATAGTTTTACCATTGTGCCTGATATCCTTTAACCACCCTAGAGTTTGGTTTTGGACGACATTGTTGCTAGACCCTTGGATGGGCTCCTGGCCCACATGTGCTTCCTTGGTGACATTTTGAGTATATTGCCTGATACCCCCTTTAGGGTTATGTCTTGGGCGATATGAGAAGTTAACTCTTTATGGACCTTGTAGTCGTTATACCCTTTTGCCTAACATGGTGGTAGGTGGTTTGGTAGTTGGCCGACACAACCCTAATCCTGGTATCTTGGCCGATATAGAGCCTCAACCCTAGCTTGGGTGTTAGAGTTACTTTGGGTGACATGAGTTGTCTACCCTTGTGGCATGATATGTTTTTGAGGTGGAATCCTTGGTAGGTATGCTTGCTTGGGTGTTAGGTTGACCCTTGTGTCCTTGGTCGTTATACCTAGTAAAGCTTAGTTGGTAAATGTTATGGTCCTTGGCTGTTATCCCTTGTGGACATGATGGATGGGCGATATACTATGTTGAGTGCCCTTCCCGATACACCTTGTAGAGGTGGCTTCCCGACACACCTAGTCGATATGGTTGGACGATACACCATGTGCAGAGGATGCCTGGCACACCTCCCTTGTATTGAGATGATCTTGGCCATTAGGTGGTGCTAGCCTGATGCCCGACATGGCCTTGGCCAATAGCTTGGTGCCCGACACAAGCTTTGGATGACATCACCTTATCTTAGTGAGCTTGGCCGAGATGAGGGGATGTACGACAGGGCATGATGCCCGACAGGATAACCCTAGATGCTAGCCGTTATGCAACTTCATGGCTATGCACAACATGATTCTTGGTGCCCTGGCCGATAGGAATGATCCATGGACGATACAAGAGTGTTTGTGTAGTAGGGGCACCTTGGGCGAAACCCCTTTTATCGATAGGGTTGCCGTGGTGGTTAGCCGATAGCCATGCTGGTAGTGCACCTTAGTGAGTATCTTATGGTGATGATCCCCTGACCGATATGCTTAGTTGAGCTTAGCTGTTACCCCTTTGGTGGAGTTGGAGCTTGGGCGATACACCTAGATGTGTGCTCTGCACGACACACCTCGTGATAGGTCTTGGCCGATATGAAGTAGTCTGGTGATGCCTGATATGATGGTGGGTTAGAGAACCTTAGTGGTGTTGGCCGATATGCTGTTTGAATAACCAGCATGTCCATGCCCGATATGGTATCTTGGACGACATGGAGGTGGTACCTCTTTGGCCGATATGGTCACTCTTGAGGACTGGCCGATAGAGGAAACCCTAACCCTAGTTTGGTGCACGTTAGACCCTTATCTGATAACCATGGTAGTGTTGCATGTTATACCTTGGCGATGGATGCCTGACACCATGAGAGATGATGGGACCTTGATGCATGATAGAGGATGTGCAGTGGTTGGCCGATATGGTGGTGAGTTACCTTAGGGTTGGAAACCCTAGTCGTTACACCTTTGGTAAGGGTATTGCTACCGGGCATATCCTTTGGTGAGGGATGGCGCTGCCCGCTAGACCTCTAGTGAGGGTTGAGGGAGTTGTGGTGAGGATTTTTATAACCTGGGATGCATATAGCTAATGTATGTGGTCATATCTCTGTTGATAGAAATGATACCTGCGATATGGTTTAATCACCTTGAACCCTACACCTATGTTAGATAGGTTGTGACCATGATATGTTTGAAAGGAGATGATGTTGCTACACATGACAATGTGACACAGGTGTATGACCACAAGTTTGGGCCATGATGTGTGTTCATGCATAATAATAATAATGTATGATGAACCCAAGATGAAATGGGTTGTGGACCTCTGTGCAGTGGTTAATTATGAGTAATAATAGATGAACCTTTTATAAGGTTGGATGGTGGGTCAGATGCGGGATAGGGTGGGATATCCCTGACTTGATAGTTGTGGTGTATTGAGGAATACACCAGCCACGACTTTAATCTACATATGTTCATGATGGAAGAATATTCCAATATTATAAACCTTAATCTGGATGACATGATAATCAAAGACATGAGATATGGGGCATGATGGATGCTCACAACTTGATAGTAATAATCTAAATCAACTATAGACACATCTATGAACATGGATGTTGTTCCAATCCTATACATCTAAATCCTTGATGACATGATAATCATAATATGTTCTCTAAAGGACCTATGTTCTATGTTTGGTGATCCAGTTATCTCTTTCTTATGCAAGCTAACCATGCAGGTATGTTGAATTCATAGCCAAGTAAGAGCTATGGTTACTATATGCTTATGTGCCTCATATAACACTTGATATATGTGCAATATCCAAGTAATAGTATGGATGAGATAACATATATCACCAGTGTGATGAGAAATGCATGTTGAGGTGTGATCCTCTAGTAACAACATGAGGGATTAATATTCCCTAATGATGTTGATGATGCCTTGAGAGGCACTGGTGTAATGTGATGAACTCAGGGATTGATATCCCATGATGATATGAAATGATGAAGCCTTGAGAGGCAGTAACACTATGAGATGATGTGAGGGATTTATATCCCATGGCAATGTGATGATTGATGAGGGCAATGGAAATAGTAGTAGCAATACAACACCAATGTAATGAATCTAATGTTGTTCATGTTTTATATATATGATTGCTTAATACAACTTGGTTGCCTCAATAATTCACTTAAAATATACTAACTAATCACAGTGGAACTTATCATGTAGTTTGCCCTGGCCATAGATCCATCATCGTCAGTAGCTGGTGATGATGAAACGGGTTCTCCTGCGGGTTAACCCGAAGCACATATTATTGAATATGTGAGGTTTCTCCTAGCCTAAAATAGTGAGGATTCGAGTGCAGCTGCGGTTGCAGACTCGGGATATGTATAGAGCATGGTGAACAGGCCCATGGCTCAGGATATGTGATATGGGAGCATGAATGCGTTCATGGCTCAGAGCACGGTGAACAGGCCAGTGGCTCAGTTTCACTAGTACCGAGACCTGTACTAAGGCGGGCTAGGCAGAGGGCATCCTGTGGGAGCTAACCCTGTGGCTGAGGCTAGTTAAGCATGAGACTATGGTCCTGCTTGTGTTGTACTCATGCACTGACTACGAGGTGGGAGGTCATGGAGTCTGGCTCTTCCATTGACCTTGTATGGCACCGGCTCTGGGTTTCGCAACCATCAGTTGGATTTGAGCGGTACGCCTCACTTCCTCAGGGCATAATAATTTGTAAGCAAGCCGTATAGTATCTTTGCTTAGGGAAAATACGAAACATTGGTTGAGGCCTTGTTTGTATGGTTTCTCTGGTTTTACACTTGCAGTTTATCATACATTCCTTATATCATGTGATAAGATCGTATAAAGATTATCTTGTCAATCATGTTCCATAAAGAGTACCTAGTTATAGGCCTCATAAATATCTTGGTAAGACTTGTGGTAAGATTAGCGCTGCTCAGTATACTGCTCTTATAATCTGCTTATATCAGTTATCTGTGATCATAATAAGTTGGTAGAGGGGTATGTTTCTTGCTGGGACTGTGTGTCTCACCCCGCTAGTTAATAACCCTTTTTAGGTGGATGTTCCTGGCGAGATGAAGATCATGTGGCTACGGATGTTGTGCAGAGGTATCATACCTGGTGGGATGGACAACGTTTAGCAGTAGAGTCCTATGTGTCGTTCCTATACACTCAGGTCTTCGGGAGAGTTTTTCGATGTTTCTCGTACCATGATCGATGTATGGTTTCTTATATGAATTTTGATGTAAAGCATCCTGGAAAACAAGATATTTCATGTAACGGGATGATGGGAAATTATGTTGTAGCACCTTGGAGATATGCTATGAAACGAAAAGTGTTGGCTCAGACATTATATGTTTCATCTTGTGGTGCTTGTTGTAAATCGATTTTAATTTCCCGTGTTTTTTTTGGTAATCCGCTGGTTAGCATGTAATCGTGTTTTGTTGAGGTTGAGGTGTTACACTCACATTATTATAAGAAAAAGAAATATCCACTCACTTATGGATATTATTATAATATGATTTAAGGTGCTTAGTTTGTTTTCCTTTAAATCATGGATAATTGAGAGGAATATGAGGCAAGGAAGATAGCCTCGTATCTAAGGAAGGGAAGGGAGCAAGTGGCAAGGAAATGGAGGAGATAATCCCTACTTTCTCTCTCTTAAATGAATTTTCAATAAAATTCATATATATGCTCCTTTATCCATGAGTTGAAAGGGGTAATTTCGAATCCACTTTCACTTCTTGCTTGCAAAAATGACCAAGGGAGCTTGGAGCAATAGGAGGACGTCCCCCAACATGTTGGTAAGCTTCTTGACCTTCTTTCACCTTGATTCCATGGTGGAAATCGAAAATCAATGCATGATTTCTTCTTATCTCCATTCCATCTTCAATTCTAGCCATTCCTTTTCACTCAAAGCTTAAGGACGAGCTTGGGATAGTGGAAGGTGTTGCTTTCACCATTAAAGATGTGGAGGTTGAAGCTTTGAATCTCAATTGAAGGCGGGTTATATAACTTGAACTCTTGAACTTTGTTATTGATTCCATATCTTTAGTAATTGTTGATTCCTTCTTTATTCCCAAAATTTTACTTGATTGATTGATGCAATTACCATGAAAATCATAGCAAGCTTCATGGGTTTATAGCTTGATTATGATGACATCATCATAATCACACACCTCCACAAATATCTATTGCAAACAGTTTCATAATTATGGTCCAATCGGTTTCACCAAACTGTTTGGTGACCAAAGGGTTTGCAAACCGTTTAGAGGTTTGTGTTCCAAACCGTTTGGAGTGGTTGACCGTATGGAGGGGGTTGACCATTTGAGGGTGGTTTTTGATGTGTTGAATAATGATCTAATATATTTAATTGATTGGTTTCTAAAGGTTCTATGAGTGGATAACCTATCAATTGCAAACCCTAACCGGGTTGAGTGCTGAAATTCTCAATTGATTGATTTAATTTTTGGGTTGAATAGCCCAAACGGTCTCAAGACATTTTGGAGGTCACCCAAACAGTCTCAAGACCGTTTGGAGGTCAACTAAGACTATTTAGAAGTCTATGATGATGAATGATTGGATGGTTGAAGATCCAGTGATATCAAATTGAAATACAATCAATAGCTAAATTGATGATTGACTCAATGGTGCAAACCTTAATTGATTTTCACAAATTTCAATAATGGTTTGAGTCAAACGGTCTCAAGACCATTTGGAGGTCATCCAAATGACCTCAAGACCGTTTGAGGTCAGGTCATATCATGGTTTGATGATGATCCAACGATTGCAGTTGGATTAGTTCCACAATGTCAACCATTGATGGTTCCTCGATTTCAATACCCTAATTGATGGTGTCTTGATTATAAACCCTAGTTCAATTGGGTTCAAAACCCTAATTGAAGGTCCAATTTAAGGGTGATTCAATGGTTCAATTGAAGAATAAATCAATAGTTCAATTGATAGATGGTTTAATGATTGAAACCCTGAATTGATAAAGTGATGGAAGACCTATTTGGTCCATTCAGTTTTGAGAGAGTTTGGACCAAATGATCTCAAACCGTTTGGAGACCCAAGTGGTTTCAAGTGTGAATTGCCCATACAGTTTCATTATTGTTTCGCTTAAACAGTTTCAAACCATTCAATGTCTGAGTGACTAAGATCGTTTGAGGTCTAAGTGACCAAGACCATTTGAGGTTCAATAGGTCAAATCATTTGGACATCTAAGGTGACTATAGGTCAATTAATTAATTGATTACTAATGATGAAAATCAAAGGTGATCACAATGGTTGTATCTTTGAGGTACTAGGGTAATTAGTACCTTTTTGAGTGGTTAACTCTTGATTCTTATGAAAGCAATGATTTAATATGTTGTGACAACCCTTCATTCAAGTTGTTTGGACCTAATCTAATTAATATTGAAGTAATTGACATCCTAGAGAGAATGAGAGAGAGATGAATTCCTACATGAATGACAATCATGTAATGGTTAAACCTCAACACTCTCAACATGAACATAATAGGTAATTAGGGTACGATCCTTTGTAAAGAGATCATGAAACCCTAATTGAGTAGGTTGATGAAATCTTAATCAGGGGTGAGGACATGTGAAACCCTAATTAAGGGTGATGCCAAGTGAAATCCTAATTTCAGGTAATGCTATGTGAAACCCTGATATGGAAGGATATTATGTGAAACTCTAATATAGAGTGATATTATATGAAACCCATAAATATGGGAGATGCTATGTGAACCTTAATTTATAAACATGGAAAACCCTATTCCTAATAATGGAATAGTGACTAATATATTGACAAGTGTAACACCTTAAGAGGATAATAATGGATACCCTTTTACATCAAAAATAAATAATGGATACCCTTATGTCAATAGTTCCTAAATCAAAGATGAGTCCATATCATTAGTACTGGTTGTATTTTCTAAATAAGTGACTTATGACCAACACATTACATGATAAATGTGATGAACTAGTGTATAAAGTATTAGGATGGGAAATACCCTAATACAAGCTAAGTGAATGAACTCAAGTATGATAAAGGTGATGAGGGAAGTGATACATCAAAGTATGATAGATATCACATCCAACACCTCAATATTGATATACCTTGATGTGTTTTAAATCCAATATATTTGGATGAATGACACATGAAGTGTGTCATGTCAGTTGTTTCATTGAGATGTTATGCACTTTGATAAGTGTAGGCTATCATGCCTTATGAAAAGGTTAATCCAAATAAATAAACTATGATGCAATCATATTCTGGTAAAGATGAGAGAGAAACTCATACTGTGTGTTGATAATTCATTTAATGATGAATGATGAGAATAAATAAGTATGATTGAATACTTATGTCATCAATGTTGGCTCCTAGCTGTGTGGAGCATTGAAATAGGACTTGATCATTAATAATGTGATCTTGAGAACCTAAATGGTTATTTAGAGAAAATCCTAATGGAGGGTGATGATATGCAAGAGGAGTCTTAACCCTAAAAAGGGAATAATGGTATTACTTTGTGTTGCATGGTGCTGATATGAAATCATTATAACTATTATCATGAGTACTAAACATGCATGTATGTTGAGATGATAAGCATATCCATGTATGAGCTATGATGCTCTGTATATTGAAAATGTTTTATATGACTTATAAGACTTCATATGCTTTGTTGCTCAGTGAGAGGTAATCTGAAATTAATGAGCCCTGTGTGCCATATGATGTTTTAATAATTGAAATTGTTTATGGGCTTCATAAGCCATAATATGCCTTGTTGCCTATTAAGAGGTAACAAGAGGTGAATTAAGCTTTGTGTGCTATGTGGAATGCTTATGTAGTAAGAATCATGCTTACCTTGGTCAAATGACCTGACGGTATTAAGTTACCTATTATGTGGTAACAAGTATTCTATGACGAACTAAGGGTTTGAATACCCATATTCTATAATCATGATGATGATCTTGTTAAGAAATGGAAATGTACTTGATGAGATGAGGGATTAAGATCCCAATACTTTGTTAGAAGAGTATGGCTACAGGCCATGACTCCAAAAAACAATGCCAGGCATTAGCTATGTGATCTAAGCCTGAAGAGAGTATATATTGCAACTATAACTCTATAGTGAAGATGTCAATATACCATGGCAAGCTAATTGTAGTTTGACACATGAAGTGTAAAATATAACCAGTCGTGTAGTGTATTTGCACAAAGTTGAAATACGAGAAACATTGGTTGATATTATCCTGTTTAATATAGCAGATAAATGTTATACATGTTCTTCATATTCCTTATTGGATAAATGACATGCTGCTCTATCAGGTTATAGCTGAAAGGCTTTAAATGAGATTAATGTTCTAATATGTTAGACAATGAATTAACTGTTGTTAAACAATTATGATTCCTCTATTCAGATTTATCTTAATAAACTACAATAATAATGTTTCTGGTGGAGAGTTATATCTCTCGCTGGGGCAATTTACAATTGTCTCACCCCCATGGGAACCACATTTTTAGGTGGGCACGGATGAGGAGGCAGGAATCCTGTAGTAGGTGAAGGACAACAACAACAACAAGGACAAAAGTGAATTCTCAGGTGGAGACACTGGATGATATGTCTTGTATAGGTGTACATAGAGTCTTATGTGTCGTCTCTGTACTCTCAGGCCCTCAGAGTTGTAGTTAATGTTTTTGAGATTTAGGCTCAGTGCCTAGAGATTTTATACTACCTGTGTTTAGTTTAACAGGGAAGTTGATGCTTGTAATTTCTCAGAAAAAGATGATACATGATATGTACTTGTAAACTAGTAAGTAATTGAATTACTTCAGTTCTTTGTGAAAAGAGTTTTCCTATGTGTGGACCTCTCTGTAAAATGGTTTTAATTTTTAATGATTTTTAGTAATCCACTGTTTAGTGATCGCTTCCACTAAGTTAATAACCTTTTATTCGAACGATGCATCACAATTTAGTGGTATCAGAGCTCTAGGTTCGCTGAGTCTACAGAGACATAAGACTAAGGTGTTGAATCTGTGTTAGTGTCCTCCAGTATACCATATAGTGACTTCTGCTTATGCAGAGTAAAGGATAAAATTTATAAATGAATGGGGAACATGAGGAACACATTGCTAAGGGCAATGTTGTTGCACTGGGAGAGGGTGCAAGGGATCAGGAAAGAGAAGAACAAGTGCTTGAGAATTCCCATCTTGACATGATCAGGTTAGAGAATCCTATGTTTATGCTCTTGAAGGGCAGGCTAAGACAATAGTAATGCATATAGAAGACTGGATACTAGCATTACAACCTAGGTTACTAGTCCTTAATGTAAAAAATTTGGGCTTAAAAAGGGTTCCTGAATTACATAGTCATGTTGGAACAATGGAAAGGTGGGAAAGATTAACATATGGCGAGAAAGTAGACTCTACCATAAGTTTAGACAGATAGTACATTTGTGATGGTAGTGCCCAAGGAGAGGCAATAAGATGAGATTTAAGGTAAGGTATCTATAATTTTAGAGACATTTTCCTAGTTGTTCAGAAAAGCCAAAGTTTTTGGTGCCACCAGTGCAATAAATTCCTAGTACACCAGGACAATATCTAATAAGTAAAGGCAAAAGCAACAACATGAAATAGCTAGACTCTATGTGTTGAGTCAACCTAAAGAGGTAGATGACCGCGAGGGGTAATAGTCAGATAGAGCTTTTTCATTTCGATATGCCTTATCTTGATGCTATCTGATAATCCTAAAAAGGATTACTATTATGAATTTCCCTATTGATATTCCTATGAGGACACAAGGAAGATGAGGATTTATATTTTGTTCAGTATTCTCTAAGATGCTTTATAATCTCTCTTATCTGTGTAATAAAAGATGAGATATATAAGTGATGCCTAAAGAAAATCTAGGAATGAAAAATCCTGTGTGTATAATGATATGAAAAGTGAGGAACATGATAGTAAATAAAGTGCATACTACCTAATTTCAATACTTGTATACCCTGGCCAGGTATATGATTATTGGAGATAGGGTAAGTATGGAACTCTTAGATTGTTATCTTTCTGATTACTCTGATCAAGTAGTCATTCTGAAACAATCTAGTAAGTATAATGAAATTAAATATGAATTGCTAAGTGAACTTTCACAACTAACGAGGAAGTGCTAAGTGAACTTTCCCAACTAATGAGGAAGTGCTAAGTGAACTTTCCCAACTAATGAGGAAGTGCTAAGTGAACTTTTCTAACTAATGAGGAAGTGCTAAGTGAACTTTCCCAACTAATGAGGAAGTGCTAAGAAAACTTTCCCAACTAATGAGGAAGTGCTAAGCGAACTTTCCCAACTAATGAGGAAGTGCTAAGTGAACTTTCCCAACTAATGAGGAAGTGCTAAGTGAACTTTCCCAACTAATGAGGAAGTGCTAAGTGAACTTTCCCAACTAATGAGGAAGTGCTAAGTGAACTTTCCCAACTAATGAGGAAGTGCTAAGTGAACTTTCTCAACTAATGAGGAAGTGCTAATGAGGAAGTGCTAAGTGAAATTTCCCAACTAATGAGGAATTGCTAAGTAAACTTTCTCAATTACATAGGAATTGCTAAGTGAACTTTCCCAAACAAATAAAGGATTGCTAAGTGGATTACCTCTATTAAATATATATGTTTCCCCTTTGATAAACAACCTTGGGTAATGATAGGGGTATGTTCCTTCCTTTCATTAAACATGACAATCAAGTAAGTATTATGACATTTGATGTTCATGGATCAGAAATAATCCATTGATGGATAGTTAGAAAAGTATCAGTTTGGTTTGGACTTTGGTTCCAAGATAATTATATATGGAACAAGCAATGTCCTAAAATAAAAGAAATACCCTGTGCATGTGTACCCTTGGTGGTATCAACAGAGAAATGAATATGATAAGGATGAGATGTGTTCTCAACACATGATGAATACCAAAGTAAGGATTTTGGTATCTGAGAAATAATAGATGATTTATGTTGGTTATCTATATTGGCCAACTGTGAAATCAATCTAGTTACATCAAATAATATTGACATCATATGTTAGGGGTTTATGCTTCAAATAAACATAAACATTGATAAGGTTGAACTAATGGAAGGAACAATTGTAATTGGTGGAAAAGTTTATCAAGCTAAAAGTATTTCCTTAGAATAACCCTGTGTGGAAGAAACTTTGTGTGGATTACAGATCTATGGTATCTCCATGATATTAAGATGTTATGTGGAGATTTGATAGTATGATGAATGAATAAAATCTGTCTCTCATTTTCCTGGGATTTCAGGGACGAAATCCTTGTTAGGGGTTTATAATTTGTAACATCCCTGACCTGGGTTATGCTTAAACCTAGATATTTTTCTTAATAAAGTGGATTATATGCTTTCTCTTATATTTTTAAAAAGTAATTAAGGCTCAAGAGGAACTTACATTTCAATTTTAGTCCTTTTTGAATAATGTTGAAATGATGTTTTACTTGTCTTGGACTAAAATGCAAATTACCCAAGTTAAGGGGTTAAATTGCAAACTGTGTATGGCAAAATGTTCCTCATGTTGAAGCATCATAGGAGTGAGTATGATGCAGTTGTATGGCTTCTACAAGCCTGAATACCAAGAAAGAGCCTATTGAGCAATGTTTGTACATTAAAAACCTAGTTTTGGTGCAAGGAGCAATTTACCCAAAACCCAGGGTTCAATATGTAAATTACCACTTCAAAATAGTCCCTAATATTTATTGGCATCATGTAGAGCAAATAAAATGAGAGGGGCGTCTCATTTGTATCATTTTGGAAGAGAGAGAATCTTGATATTAAAATAATCAAGATTTAAGCATAATTGGAACTTTACTTCTATTTAATGCAAAAAATAAATATGTTAATTGAAGTACCTTTCAACCAAAATTTTTTGGTTTAAATCCATATATGTGGACGTCCTTGTGCTTTGCAAAGGCAACAAAAATATCTTAAGGAGGTGAAGAACCCACTCACATTATTATAAGAAAAAGAAATATCCACTCACTTATGTATATTATTATAATATGATTTAAGGTGCTTAGTTTGTTTTCCTTTAAATAATGGATAATTGAGAGGAATATGAGGCAAGGAATATAGCCTCATATCTAAGGAAGGGAAGGGAGCAAGTGGCAAGGAAATGGAGGAGATAATCCCTACTTTCTCTCTCTTAAATGAATTTTCAATAAAATTCATATATATGCTCCTTTATCCATGAGTTGAAAGGGGTAAGTTCGAATCCACTTTCACTTATTTCTTGAAAAAACGACCAAGGGAGCTTGGAGAAACAGGAGGACGACCCCCAACCTGTTAGTAAGCTTCTTGACCTTCTTTCACCTTGATTCCATGGTGGAAATTGAAAATCAATGCATGATTTCTTATTATCTCCATTCCATCTTCAATTCTAGCAATTCCTTGTCACTCAAAGCTTAAGGAAGAGCTTGGGATAGTGGAAGGTGTTTATTTCACCATTAAAGACGTGGAGTTTGAAGCTTTGAAGCTCAATTGAAGGCGGGTTATATAACTTGAACCCTTGAACTTTGTTATTGATTTCATATCTTTAGCAATTGTTGATTCCTTCTTTATTCCCAAAATTTTACTTGATTGATTGATGCAATCACCATGAAAATCACAGCAAGCTTCGTGGGTTTATAGCTTGATTATGATTACATCATCATAATCACACACCTCCACAAATATCTATTGCAAACAGTTTCATAATTATGGTCCAATCGGTTTCACCAAACCATTTGGTGACCAAACGGTTTGCAAACCATTTGGAGGTTTGGGTTCCAAAACCGTTTAGAGTGGTTAACCGTATGGAGGGGGTTGACCATTTGAGGGTGGTTTCTGATGTGTTGAATAATGATCTAATAGATTTAATTGATCGGTTTCTAAAGGTTCTACGAGTGGATAACCTATCAATTATAAACCCTAATCGGGTTGAGTGCTGAAATTCTCAATTGATTGATTTCATTTTTGGGTTGACTAGCCCAAATGGTATCAAGACCATTTGGAGGTCACCCAAATGGTCTCAAGACCGTTTGGAGGTCAACCAAGACCGTTTGGAAGTCTATGATGATGTATGATTGGATGGTTGAAGATCCAATGATATCAAATTGAAATACAATCAATAGCTAAATTGATGATTGACACAATGATGCAAACCTTAATTGATTTTCACAAATTTCAATAATAGTTTGAGTCAAACGGTCTCAAGACCATTTGGAGGTCATCCAAATGACCTCAAGACCGTTTGAGGTCAGGTCATATCATGGTTTGATGATGATCCAACGATTCTAGTTGAATTAGTTCCACAATGTCAACCAATAATGGTTCCTCGATTTCAATACCCTAATTGATGGTGTCTTGATTATAAACCCCAGTTCAATTGGGTTCAAAACCCTAATTTAAGGTCCAATTGAAGGGTTATTCAATGGTTCAATTGAAGAATAAATCAGTAGATCAATTGATAGATGGTTTAATGATTGAAACCCTGAATTGATAAAGTGATGGAAGACCTTTTTGGTCCATTTAGTTTTGCTTAAACGGTTTCAAACCATTCAATGTCTGAGTGAACAAGATCGT
This sequence comes from Alisma plantago-aquatica, assembly GCA_963693085.1. NCBI lineage: Eukaryota > Viridiplantae > Streptophyta > Magnoliopsida > Alismatales > Alismataceae > Alisma > Alisma plantago-aquatica. Next base: position 953,913,354 of record OY856410.1, on the reverse strand, counting down.
TTGAGGTCTAAGTGACCAAGACCATTTGAGGTTCAATTGGTCAAATCATTTGGACATCTAAGGTGACTAAATTTCAATTAATTAATTGATTACTAATGATGAAAATTAAAGGTGATCACAATGGTTGTACCTTTGAGGTACTAGGGTAATTAGTACCTTTTTGAGTGGTTAACTCTTGATGCTTATGAAATCAATGATTTAATATGTTGTGACAACCCTTCATTCAAGTTGTTTGGACCTAATCTAATTATTATTGAAGTAATTGACATCCTAGAGAGAATGAGAGAGAGAGAGGAACTCCTACATGAATGATAATCATGTAATGGTTAAACCTCAACACTCTCAACATGGACATAATAGGTAATTAGGGTATGATCCTTTGTAAAGAGATCATGAAACCCTAATTGAGTAGGTTGATGAAACCCTAATCAAGGGTGAGTACATGTGAAACCCTAATTAAGGGTGATGTCAAGTGAAATCCTAATTTTAGGTAATGCTATGTGAAACCCTGATATGGAAGGATATTATGTGAAACTCTAATATAGAGTGATATTATGTGAAACCCATAAATATGGGAGATGCTATGTGAACCTTAATTTATAAAAATGGAAAACCCTATTCCTAATAATGGAATAGTGACTAATATATTGACAAGTGTAACACCTTAATAGGATAATAATGGATACCCTTATGTCAATAGTTCCTAAATCAAAGATGAGTCCATATCATTAGTAATGTTGTATTTTCTAAATAAGTGACTTATGACCAATACATTACATGATAAATGTGATGAACTTGTGTATAAAGTATTAGGATGGGAAATACCCTAATACAAGCTAAGTGAATGAACTCAAATATGATAAAGGTGATGAGGGAAGTGATACATCAAAGTATGATAGATATCACATCCAACACCTCAATATTGATATACCTTGATGTGTTTTAAATCCAATATATTTGGATGAATGACACATGAAGTTTTTCATGTCAGTTGTTTCATTGAGATGTTATGCACTTTGATAAGTGTAGGCTATCATGCCTTATGAAAAGGTTAATCCAAATAAATAAACTATGATGCAATCATATTCTGGTAAAGATGAGAGAGAAACTCATACTGTGTGTTGATAATTCATTTAATGATGAATGATGAGAATAAATAAGTATGATTGAATACTTATGTCATCAATGTTGGCTCCTAGCTGTGTGGAGCATTGAAATAAGACTTGATCATTAATAATGTGATCTTGAGAACCTAAATGGTTATTTAGAGAAAACCCTAATGGAGGGTGATGATATGCAAGAGGAATCTTAACCCTAAAAAGGGAATAATGGTATTACTTTGTGTTGCATGGTGCTGATATGAAAGCATTATAACTGTTATCATGAGTACTAAACATGCAGGTATGTTGAGATGATAAGCATAGCCAGGTATGAGCTATGATGCTGTGTATATTGAAAATGTTTTATAGGCCTAATAAGCCTTCATATGCTTTGTTGCTTAGTGAGAGGTAATTTGCAATTAAGGAGCCATGTGTGCCATATGATGTTTTAATTATTGAAATTGTTTATGGGCTTCATAAGCCATAATATGCCTTGTTGCCTATTAAGAGGTAACAAGAGGTGAATTAAGCTTTGTGTGCTATGTGGAATGCTTATGTAGTAAGAATCATGCTTACCTTAGTCAAATGACCTGAAGGTATTAAGTTACCTGTTATGTGGTAACAAGTATTCTATGATGAACTAAGGGTTTGAATACCCATATTCTATATTCATGATGATGAACTTGTTAAGAAATGAAAATGGACTTGATGAGATGAGGGATTAAGATCGGAATACTTTGTTAGAAGAGTATGTCTATAGGCCATGACTCCACAAAACAATGCCAGGCATTAGCTATGTGATCTAAGCCTGAAGAGAGTATATGCTGCGACTATAACTCTATAGTGAAGATGTCAATATACCATGGAAAGATAATTGCAGTTTGACACATGAAGTTTAAAATATAATCAGTTGTGTAGTGTATTTGCACAAAGTTGAAATACGAGAAACATTGGTTGATATTATCCTGCTTAATATAGAGGATAAATGTTATACATGTTCTTCATATTCCTTATTGGATAAATGACATGCTGCTCTATTAGGTTATAGCTGAAAGGCTTTAAATAAGATTAATGTTCTAATCAGTTAGACAATGAATTAACTGCTTTTAAATAATTATGATTCCTCTATTCAGATTTATCTTAATAAACTGCAATAATAATGTTTTTGGCGGAGAGTTATATCTCTTGCTGGGGCAATTTACAATTGTCTCACCCCCATGGGAACCACATTTTTAGGTGGGCGCAGACGAGGAGGCATGAATCCTTTAGTAGGTGACAGACAACAACAACAACAACAACAAGGACAACAATGAATTCTTAGGTGGAGACACTAGCTGATATGTCTTGTATAGGTGTACATAGAGTCCTATGTGTCGTCTCTGTACTCTCAGGTCCTCAGAGTTGTAGTTAATGTTTTAGAGATTTTGGCTCAGTGCCTCGTGATTTTATACTGCCTGTGTTTAGTTTAACAAGGCAGTTGATGCTTGTAATTTCTTAGAAAAAGATGATACAGGACATGTACTTGTAAACTAGTAAGTAATTAAATTACTTCAGTTCTTTGTCAAAAGAGTTTTCCTGTGTGCGGACCTCTCTGTAAAATGGTTTTAATTTTTAATGATTTTCAGTAATCTGCTGCTTAGTGATCACTTTTGCTAATTTAATAACCTTTTATTTGAACGATGCGTCACAATGCTAGTCTAGTTTAATTGCTTTAGCTTAACTTAACCAATCACATAGTTTTGTTCTCTAGTGTTAATTTAGGTCCCTGCTCTTGTTAGTGGTTAACTTAGCTTCTTAATTGCTTCTTGCATGTTTAGTTTAGTGTAGCTTGTTCTTGTCCTTGCTTAGCTCGTTTGTTAACTTAGCTTGCTAATTCTCTTGTTCAAGATAACTTAGGCTTAATTCCACCTTTCTTTCTTGTTCATCTAGAGTAATCAAAACCAAAACCTTTTAAAACCCTCAAACTTTAATCTCTGCACTAGGAACATAGCTTACACTAAATAACTCTAGTGCCCCTTCTATCCCTGTGGACTGACCCCGTATCTTACCAATCACCTATACTACGACAGTACCCCATACGCTTGCGGGTGACCTGTTAATCTTTGTGATTGACTTGGTTAGGGACAATATAAATATCAAAAGCAAAATCCCATCCTGTGCGTTCCGACCTCGTGGAGTGCATCTAGCCACCCTAGTTGGCTGGTGTGTATGCCTCTAATAGAATCTGCACCAATATGTAGCTTGATTGGGATCGATATCCATATTAGTCTTCCTCCACTTCATCTTAGGTCATCCAACACATGGAGTGAAAATTGGCAGTAGTAGAGGAGCAACCCCAATGGATGGCTCAAAATCAGGCCAATACCTCTTATCAGGAATGCCTCTAAATTGGGGAGCATATGTCATTCAATATTTGTTAGAGTATACCAAGTACTGACAAACTGATGATGTCCATAATGTATCGATTCAGTGGCTGCAAGTACATGTGAGCATGGCAAGTGATAAACTAGAAGTGCATCACAAGTACATAGACAACCAATGGGATTTTGGAAAAGATGCATTTGATAGTTGTTTTTGGATGTATCTTCAACTGTAAAATCAAACTAATTTATTCTACAACTAACCCTTAGTTTCCTTGCCTTGGTCTCCAATTTAACCAATTTAGCAGATACTTTTGGTGTGAATGAACCAATTAACTTTGCACCTAAGTTTCTTCTTTGAAAGAACATTGCTACCAAACGATAATATGTGCTGCAAATAAGGGTTTTAATGGGAAGGTTGCGAGCACGCTTCAAAACTCCATTTATTGTCTCTGAATAATTGTTAGTCTTTATACCATATCTTGGGCCGCCATCACAGGAAAGAGCCCACATTCTTGGGTGTTGCTTCAGGAGCCAATTGAAAGAAGATGGGTCAATGGATTTTATAGTTGCTAAGAGCTTATCAAACTCAACCATTTTAGTCACCTTACCGACCTTCCACATTAAGTTGTAGAGCTCAGTGGACTTCAATTTCTTACGGAAGTTGTCCCTATAGTGCCTCAAACAAAACCGTTGTGTGCTGAGAGGAAAAACTTATTTCGTAACTTTATCAAGACCACACATCCTATCGGATATGAAACAAAGATTATTCCTTCAACTGAATATTGGAATTTGTTGCTCCATGCACCTCAAGAACCATATCTAAGAAGATTTGTTTTCCTTCTCAACAACTGTAAAGCAAAAGGAAACAATCCATTTGTTGCATCAATCCCAGTCGCTATAAGTATTGTCCCTCCATACTTACCATATAAAAAGGTGCCATCAACACTTAGTACTGGTCGACAGTGATCCCAACTCTCAATACATGGCCTAAAACTCCAAAACACATGTTTAGATTGATATGACATTCCATCTGTTATTGTAGTGTTTTGAAAATTGTATACCATCCCTGGAATCACTTGCCCTAAACATTGGAGAAATCTCAACACCAAGCCATATGACTCCTCCCAATCTCCAAAGATTGCAGAAATAGCCTTTCTACATGCATGCCAAGCTTTTTTATAAGAGATAGTAACATTCAATTCTGCATTAATCTTTTCCATCACTTCTCGAGCATTCATGTCAAGTTTTTCTCTCAACATCGCCATTATCATCCTCACAATATATGAGGACTTGCATTGTGAGTGATCCTTATATAGGATTGCACTATGGTATATGTGTTCATCACTATAACTTGTGATTTTCCACAAACCACCAACCCTCTTAGAAGCACATGCATGAAGCCTCCATGAGCACTGCTCATTGTGTAAGCATATTAAAGTGAGGTAAGTCTTATTGGATCACTTTGTTTAGTATTGGACATTATTGCTGATTGACCATGATTGCAACCTATGAAGGAGATTTGCCTTTGTCTCAAATATTTCACATATACTAAAGCCATGCCCCACAACCAGTTGAGCCTCTTCCATGTCTATAGGGACTTCATATTCATCAACCCGAAGTATTCATAATTGTGATCTACCCAATCATCCTTCTATGTTTCAGGATCAATAAAAACTTCATAATTACTATCATGAATGCATAGTTTCAACAATCCAGTGTCATCATTAATATCAATATCCTCATGCTCATCATCATCACTGTCACCATCACTATCATCATTATCAATGTCACCATCATTATCATCATTAATATCACCATCATTATCATCATCATAAATATCAACATCATGATCATTTTGCAACTAACTCATTCTCCCATTTGGTACACTAAGAAGGGTTTTACAACTATCCTAATCAACTACTTCAATAGGAAACAAGTCATAACTAGGATGCATATCTTTGGGAAAGTTGTAGCTTGGACGAAGGTCATACATCATTGAGTGTATATCAAGAATCTGATGCATGTGTGCCATCATTTCAGAAAAGTGGTTGTTGTGGCTATTTGAATAGGCATGCATACCTCATTACAAGACGACCCATCAACCAATAAGTTGCCACCATAACGGATGACAAAGTTGGTTGAGACATTGGCCATTTTCCTAAATATTTTCAATAGTGAAAGTTAGATACAATGACACAATTTAACTAGATGGTTGTGTACTGTTATACATATATGATACTACATATATATTTAAACACATTATCACAAAGGCCTTATGAAGATTTTGAACAATAAAATCTTGGGTCTACTTTCATCGTCCCTCTTTTTCTCTTCTAAAATACTACACTATAAGTTTTAAGTTGATGAAGTATTTGAAAACAAATTAATTATGAATTTGAAAATAAAATACGATGATATTTTATGAAAAATATGTTATTGATATTTGATGAAGTTTTGAAAACTTTGATTGGAAGAAAATTAGTTTAAACAAATATCAAATGATTTAATAAATTTACCCTTGGATTTCAAAACATTGATTGGACTTGATTTTGAAAATTTTGAAGTGGAACAATGTTACAAACAACCATTTTCACACACATATTGAAATATACAAAAATTTTCAACACATGTTATGAAGTCACCATAAAAATATTCAAACCTCATCTCCACAAAAAATAAACCAACATATTAAATTGTTCAAACACCACTCAAGACTATATGAAAATTTGAAAACAACACATTACATGTCATTTATGCTAATAATATTTGGATATTTAAATATTTAGAAGAAAATTAGTTTAAACAAAAATCTAATGATTTTATAAAATTACCCTTGGATTTCAAAACTTTGACTGGACTTGATTTTGAAAATTTTAAAGCAAAATAATGTTACAAACAACCATTTTCACACACATATTGAAATATACAAAATTATTCAACACATGTTATGAAGTCACCATCAAAATATTCAAACCTCATCTCCAAAAAAAATAAACCAACATATTAAACTATTCAACCACCACTAAAGACTATATGAAGATTTGAAAACAACATATTACATGTCATTTATGCTAATAATGTTTGGATATTTAAATATTTAGAAGAAAATTAGTTTAAATAAAAATATAATGATTTTATAAAATTACCCTTGGATTTCAAAACTTTGATTGGACTTGATTTTGAAAAATTTGAAGCAAAATAATGTTACAAACAACCATTTTCACGCACATATTGAAATATACAAAATTATTCAACACATGTTATGAAGTCACCATCAAAATATTCAAACCTCATCTCCACAAAAAATAAACCAAAATATTAAACTGTTCAACCACCACTCAATACTATATGAAGATTTGAAAACAATATATTACATGTCATTTATGCTAATAATGTTTGGATATATAAATATTTAGAAGAAAATTAGTTTAAACAAATATCTAATGATTTTTATAAATTGACCATTGGATTTCAAAACTTTGATTGGACTTGATTTTGAAATTTTTGAAGCAAAATAATGTTATAAACAACCATTTTCACACACATATTGAAATATACAAAATTATTCAACACATGTTATGAAGTCACCATCAAAATATTCAAACCTCATCTCCACAAAAAATAAACCAATATATTAAATTGTTCAACCACCATTCGAACTAAGAAAATCATCGTAATACACACAAAAAACTAAAATTTAGCATATAAAATCAAACAAACAAGTACAACCCAAATTAATAGTCCTAATTAACTACAGTCCAAAATAAACAGTCCAAATTAATTACGGTCCAAAATAATAGTACGAATTAATTACAGTCTAAAATAAGTAGTCTGAATGAATTACAATCCAAAATACAGTCCAAAATAAGCAGTCCAAATTAATTACAGTCCAAAATAAACAATCCAAATTAATTGCAGTCCAAAATAAACAGTCTAAATTAATTACAATCCTTGTCAAACACAGTCCCAACTAAATACAATCTAAAATAAAATAGTCCAAATTATTACAATTTTTTTGCAAAATATCAATCTAAAATGATTAAGTAAAATGAACTCACCCTTTAGAAGAGAAAGAAGTCCTCAGTAGAAGCCACACCTCCTAGCAAACTCCTAATGCACGTAGTTGCACTCCTATTAGAATCACCAAAGTACAAAACAACTGCAAATAAGAGATACATAGTAATGAGTAAATGATCCAGCGTCCAAAAAAGCGGAAGAGGAAACAAGAACAACAGTTGAAGAGAAAGCAGAAGAACTACTGAAGAAGAAAAAAAGGATCACCCGAAGATGAAAAACCAAAGACAAGCGGAGGAAATAAACAAAGGAGGAGGAAAGGAAAATAGAGCTGTAAAAAAGGGAGAAAAATTCACAAATAGTAGAGAACAACGGAAGAGAAAAAGAATAGTTGAGGAAAGAAAATGGCGGAAGAAAGAAAAGAAGAAGAGTGGAGGAAAACCAGAGAAAGAGGAAACCAGAGGAAGAGAGAAAATTGGAGGAAAAAGAAGTAGAGGAGGAGGAAAAGTAGAGAAATGAGGAAGAAGAAGTAGAGGAAGAGGAAAGAAGAGGAAACTGGAGGAAGGAAGAAGCAGAGGAGGAGGAAAGAAGAGGAAACTGAAGGAAGGAAGAAGCTAGGAAGAGGAGGAAGGAAAAGGAAACCAGAGGAAAAAGAAGTAGAGGAGGAGGAAGGAAAATGAAGCCTGAGGAAAAAGAAGAAGAGATGGAGGAAAAACAAAGAAACTAGGAAGCAGAAGAGAAGGAGGAAAACCAAAGAAACGAGAGAGAAGAAGGATAGGAAATGTACCTAAAGACTAGAGTTCGTAAAAGCAACAAAGAGAAGAGTTATTAGGGGTGTATTTAGATCCAACTACTAGGTACAGAGCCTTGATGGCCAGCTACCGCTGCTGCACATGGAAGGGATGTGACGACACATGCTTTGATGGCGGCGAGCATAACAAATGAAAATGCCAACTTTTCAGCGCTTTCGCCCTAAAATGCCAACATTTTGGCACTTTCACATTAAAACGCCAAATTTTCGCCGCTTTTGCCCTAAAACGCCAACTTTTGGGCACTTTCACACTAAAATGCCAAAATTTCGGCACTTATGCCTAAAACGCCAACTTTTTGACATTTTCACCCTAAAACACCAATTTTTTGGTGTTTTTTAGTCCCGTTCCAATTAAAATGCCAAATCTTTGGTGCTTTCACACAAAACTAGGCTACAACTGGAATTAAGATCGGGTTTCATGCTATTGAAGTATATATTTTTGGTTAATCATGCTATTTCAATTTTTTATCCCATACAATTTTATAGATGTGAATGAGATGCATTATGTGCTATTATATTATATCATTTTGTAAGAGTTTGTTTCACTGAACATGTGCATGTAGTTATTTATGTTAATATTTAAAGCAATTGCTATAGATTTATTTATCACATTGCAATTTGGATGATTGGTTTAGGGCCATTCTGATGGAATGAAGGTAGTTTATATTGATCACTTTGGCATGAAACTTAGATCTTCAACAAGTTTTATTCAAAATCGACCCTAATTGTAAAATGAGCTATTGGATATCAACCCATATATTGAGTATTCTATAAATTTTCCTTAATTATGAGTACATTAACATAGTTATGCCTTGTAATTCATACTATCTTTATGCATGTTTTTACTGGATTAATCGATCCAAATTCTCAGGTTTGGCCACATGACAGGCTTGAAAATGCATGTCTAATATAACTAGGGCTCATCTTTAATACCCACGTGGGTAGCTACCCGCGCAAACTTCTTGATATTTTTTTTAATTTTTTTACGCAATTGTAGAGGAGCATTTTATCTAGCTCCCCAAAAAATTTAATCCAAAAATAATATCATTTGCCCCCCCCCCCCCCAAAAAAAAACCCATCCATATATTTACTGACTGTATATTTTCTGCGCAGTTACTCTTTTGCTCTCAGAGTTACTCCATATATGAATACAGTTACTCTTTTGATTTAGAAGAGTTACTCCAGTGTACCATATAGTTACTCTTTTAACCCTGAGTTACTCCAGCGGGTAGTGAAAATCTGGCTACCCATGCGGGTAATGAATGAACAGCCATATATATATATATATATATATATATATATATATAGTCAGGCTAGTGTACACTCGAGTGTACCGGAGGCACCGTACACCTCAGTCATTTTTGAAGATGCAATAAATTTTTGAAAAATATAAACCATTGATCTTCTCAATTATCATAAGAACATACTATATAATAAATTTTATCTCATTTGGACACTTATAGGTCGTGCATCTAAAGGAGGCAAAAATCATGTATTTCAAATTAGTTTTGTGCGTCGATTTTGTTGTCCTTGGATGAGTACTCATCCAAATGAGTTAAAATTTTGTATGTGACCTATTATTATTGTAACCATGAAGATCAATGGATTAGATTTTGGAAAAACATGGTCTATATAGGCAAACACCATTCGGGTGTACGACGTGATCTGTACACTCGAGTGTATTCTAGCCTGACTATATATATATATATATATATATATATATATATATATATATATATATATATATATATGATATTAAATGATATTTGTGGATACGATTTTACACAATATTCATTCAATGAATGGATTTGGTTCAAAATACAAACTGGTGTAGAAAGCATGTGTGTCAGCTCTGATACCATTTTTGGATTTTCAAGGTAGGAGGGTGCACCATATTAAAAATGTTCTCACAGATTCCCATGCCAACAGATCCATCATAGCTATAAAACTCTGGTATATAAAATAACAAAAGAGTTATATAGTTGATACCTTTATGCATGCTTGTTTTCCAACAATAAGATATATTTTTTGTCAGTGAATATCTGATCTACCAGATTCAAATATGAGTTGGCAACCAATAAATATGGATGGAAGAGAGTATTTGGATTTTCCTTTAAACATCAACCTTTTGTTGTCTTCTATAAGATGTTCTCTAAGCCTCCGCATGTTGTGTCTTGGCCTCTACTTTGTCCAGGCATATGAGGGAGGATGTGGTGCACCACCTTGGCCACCCTGTTGAAGAGGAACAAAAGTTTTGGACATGCTAGTCATCTTGGAACTTTCTTTCTTTTCTTATTTGGGAGACAACCTTATCATCCAAGAGAGAGAGTGAGTGAGGGAGAGAGGACAAAGGTGTGTCTCACCCTTTGGATGTGCCCCCTTTATATACGAGAGTCATGGGCTTGGAAAATCCCTACTCTGATCCCTTTCCTATTTGCAATCCCAATATCAATACAATGGTGAAAACTCAAATATGACTTGTGATCAACCGATCATGTATTGTGATCACCGATCATAGTCCCTAATCTCCCAATCAAGTAAGCTGATCGATCGATGATGAAACTCCAGATCTAGATCTGACATTTTTTCTAATTTTATACTTTTCCTATAACATTATGATTGCCCAATCATGTGGCTTGATTGGCCGCTCATATCCATCAAGTGCATATCTAAATAAATAAATTGACAATCCATTGATCTATTTATCCAATCAATATAATCATCTGATCAGAAGTTATGATCATAGGGTAAACCAACATATTTATGACTCAGAACCATTCTAATTATATATTTGATTACAAACTTAAATTCCCTTATGCATACTTATGTGTGTGACTCAGTATATTCCTAATTACGTTAGTACTGATGTTCAAAACAAAACAAAGCAAAGATTGGTGTTTAGCCACACATCATTGCCACCCTAGTAATGGGAATGAGTTTAAAAAAACTACAACCTATAATTTCATTAGTGTTTCCATAAGTGTATAATCCCTTTGTTACAAATATATAGATTGAAATTGAGGCATGGAGTGTCATTTCTTAACTCTCAATCTACGTTACTTAAAATAGAGAAGACTACTTGGGATATCATGATCTCAATATCATATTGATTCAAATGAGCATGGCATATTCTCTCTTATCAAATGTCTAGGACATCACTCCTAACAGAGGAAAAAATCCCATTTGCATCACTTCCAATCATCCCGAAGTGTGATAGTGCACCCAACCACTACCTTTTTGGCAACTCGTATTTCAGAGCACGTTGGGCTAGTTGTCAAAGCACAAAATGACTTATGATTATTGTAGTGAATTTAGGTCTAAGGATCATAGTCACCATTGTCACATTGTGATATGACTTTGACATGTCACTACATGACTTCCATGTGTCAATCTAAAAGTGGGTATGTTCAGTACAACTTGTCCTCTAACAAATATCCATGTATCTAAGTTGATATCTAATATCATGACTAAAGAGGCATAGTCATCACTCACCATGCAACTAGTCTTAAGTATTATTTTTGTCCCATGGTATCCACAATAACAGCCTACTAGGACATAACAAGAGTGAGTACTCTTATTATACATATGATATCATGTTCAAGTCCCAACCAAAACCATATATCACCAAATCATATCATTCATAAGACATTATTAGGTTTATTCATTACTCAATCGTAAAACAAACATAATAAGAGGATTTTCCTTCTATTAGTAATCAAATTAAGTACAAAGAATCCCTATTACAATCATCACATGATGGATCCTAGGGAATAGAACCAACATTAACTATTTAGGTAGGCAACAATTAACAATTCCATCCAATGCAACTCTTGGATATATGGTTGCACAACTCCTTGTCATAATTCATATCATAAACATATGACATCTTTATGCCTCTAGCTACTTAATACTATTAAGATCACCTAAGATAAATCAATCCCAAAGCTAATACAATAATATAGCCACCCTACTTTGGTATACCCAAATAGTTTTTATCACACTTCCCCAAGATAGGAGATGCATCATCCTTGGCATACCCACACATAGTGGATCGAGTTTTTCATGTGTACTTCACATTGGAAGGAATCTTAAACTTAATATTAAATTGAGGGATTTGATAATATATACATATGTATGCAATAACCATTACATGTACATTATTATATGTATCATATACTATAACAATCACCACAAGTGATAAACATGATATGGCATACAATATATTGAGGCATCAAGATTTATAAACAAGAAACCAAAATATTTACATCTTATTGTAATACAAAAGCTACTCTAATAGGACATCAAGTTGATTTACTACAAACCATGTCGATTGGGTGGATTCTCTTTTTGGGTGGTTCTTTAGTTGTTGATGGATTGATCGCTTCGTCTTCATGAAGAACCCTTCAAGGAGATTGCTTGTTGGTGTGGGTTTATGTTTATGTCCTCCTCTCCACCGTGGTCCATGAGTGACGTCATTACTTCATCCTAATATAATTCAAAGAATAAAATTTTATGTGGAGAATGCATGAGAGGGGTAATGGCATGCACTCCATATACATGTTCCATACTTTAATCACAATAAAATCAAAAAATATACATGTTTTATATCACAAGAACCACAATGACCTAGCCACCATATCCAAATCCACAAAACAAAATGATTTCATAGATGCCACATTAGTTTATGTAATATTGACATATCATATCATATCATATATGATAGCTGGTGGTTAATGTGATACACATTGCACTATTATCTTTTCATCAATAAAATGCAACTCAAAATCTAAACCAACATTAAGAGCATATGGCATTGGCTATGATACCACAATATGGCTTTGAGTAAAGGGGGCTCAGTGGAAAAATAATTTTTTTTCCAAAATATCTCTTTGCCAATAGGTCCATTGTAGGAATTTCACATTAGTATATTAAAGATATAGAAGGATTATCAGAAACACCTTTATGGGCACTAGTTATCTAATAACTAGACACATATTATGTCATTACAGAACTTGCGCTTCTAGTTATGGATCTGAAGTTTTTTTTTGTCTTGATTGCCTTGTAGTCACAACAAAACCTTGTCTTCTCCTTGTAAAAGATGATTTTCCTCAAGACTCCACCCAAGGGCCTTGGCCTCTACATCATCTACATGGATGTGGGAACTCTTGGTGCACCACATTGGTTTCTAAGAGGAAAAAACTCAAAGTTGTTGGCGTGCTAGTGTTTCTCACTCTCCTTCTCCTCCCATTATAGATTTTTCTCCTTGGGATGAGTTTTTCTCTCTCCAAGAAGAACAACTCTTAGAAAAATTGTGACTTAGTGTGTGTCTCCCTTTATACATCCACCCTTTTATATAGGAGAGACATGGTCTTGGATTTCTCAAAAATCCAATCATGTTCTTAATTGCAAATAAAAATAAAATCAAACTAGGAATGCTTATACACTTCCCATCCGACCAATTGGTTTACTTATTCGACCAATTGGGACTAGTTGGGTCACCCCATTTACTGATTGGTATATATAGTCGATTGGTTGGCCAATCCTTATTTGGTTCAAACAAAATTCTATATAACACATGTATCATATTCCTTATTGTTTATTTACTTCAACCCAATCGACTTTATACATCCGCCCTTTTATATAGGAGAGTCATGGTCTTGGATTTCTAAAAAATCCTATCATGTTCTCAATTGCAAATCAAAATAAAATCAAACTAGGAATGCTTATACACTTCCCATCTGACCAATTGGTTTACTTATTCGACCAATTGGGACTAGTTGGGTCACCCCATTTACTGATTGGTATATACAATCAATTGGTTGGCCAGTCCTTGTTTGGTTCAAACAAAATTCTATATAACACATGTATCATATTCCTTATTGTTTTTTTACTTCAACCCAATCGACTTATTAGGATATCCAATCATCCGATTGGCCACTTTCCCAAAGTGGTGATCAATCAGTCATTTGACAATTAATCAATCCATTGATCCAAACATCTATTCTATAGGTTGCTTACCAAATCAAATGATTAGGAATGAAATTAACTTGTACATAAATCATACTCATTCTAATCATATATTAGATTGTAATCATCAATTCACATATGCATTCTTATGTGTGTGATGCCCTAGGCTCCACATTATGTTGTTATTGATGTTCATAAACTCAAAAACAAAGAGTGGTATCTAGAAACATGTCATTGATACCCAAGTAATTGGAATAAGTTGTGAACAAGTTTAACCTATATGTGATCAATGTTACCATGAACATATAATCCCTTCGTCACGGATATCCAGGCTGCAATTGAGGCATGGAGTTTTCATCCTCTTAAAATTCACTCTATGTTTCTTGAGCTGGACATGAATACTGAGATTGTGTGAGATCAATATCATATATTGACTCACATGAGCATGACCATGCATTTCATGGTGTCATTTATTAAGTGGTGAGAATATCACTCCAAAGGAGAGAAAATTCCATCTACTTTACTCATGATAATCCACAAGTTTCATTCGACACCCAATCAATACATGTATGGAAACCCTTATTCAAAGTCATGTTGGGTAGTAATAAAGAACATAGAATAACATTTGATCATTACAGTAACTTTAGATCTAAGGATAGAAATCACCATTGTCACATTGAGATATGAGTTTCACTTCCATGACATGGTTTGCAAGTTTTATTCCTAAAGTGAGTTTTTCTAGTATAACTTGTTCTATAAAAGTACCCATGTATCTAAATTGATATCCATTATTATGACTAAAGAGACATAGTCATCATTCAACACTCACAATAGTCTTATGTATTATTTTTGTCCTATGATATCCACAATAACAATTAGCTAGGGACATAACATGAATTAATACTCTTGAGTATACATAGATCTCATGTTTAGGTCCTCAACCCAAAGTATATGTCATTGAGTCAAAACATTCATATGACAATATTACATTTACTCATTATCTAAATACTGAAACGAACATAATAAGTGGAATTGACTTATAAATAGTCAAATCATATACATGTGTTCCTATTACAATCATCACATGATGGCTCTCAAGACATACAATCAACAAGTTATGTACATCACTACCTTGGTCTCCTGATAGAATTTGAACACACAATGTTTGAAATTATTATCAATTTCTCCCTCCCAATAGGGTGACCAGATGATGAAGACAGTCATAGTAGAGTGTTTCCATCTTGAAACAAACACTTTTTATTTTGGTTTTGCCACCCTCCTGGATGGTTAGTTTTATACATTGATTGAGCTCTATTTCTGTGGCAAAGAGCTACCATCTTGGGATATGGCTCCAAAAATGAGTCTAACATGTGTTCGGGGAGTTTCATCCCACAAATTCTTTGGGAAGTCATGGGTCTATCTTGAAGCTTGTGTGTCTTGAGGCTCTTGTCTTTCACAAATATGTAGATCATTTGAGGGGTTGCAATGATTGACTACTTATAGAAGGTGGTATTATAACCCTCACATTAATCATGGTGTCCACATTATGTGCGGTCATGGGCATATCATGTTGCTTCATGTCTTGGTTCTTATAGATATGATTTCCTTTTAAGTTTGGAGTAGTTTGGTTTTTGGATTCTTGATGCATAACCTTGGATGTTTCATTGTTGGGGATTTGGTTAATGATAGTATGGTCACCATCCAATCCTACAATGATTTTCTCCCCATTTATAGGGTACACATTTTATTATCATTGTTACCTCAAAGGAAAATATGAAAGAAACAACGTTTTTAGACCCCTTGCAGTATTGGGCATATGAGCATTTCCAATTTGGTTGTCCTTTGCTAGTGGGTGATGCCATCTACCAATCTTGTATCTTTTGTCACAACTACATTTCCTTATAGTGTTGTTTGACGAGTGCAATCCAAGTGGGGTTTGTATTTGATATACATTTATCTCTTTGGTGGAACACATTAGTGTTGATTTGACCCATGTTTTTGTTGGTCTCTACCTATAGATGTGTTTTTTCCTATTCAAAAGATTATTGGAGGAAGGGGTTTTGATGGATGAGTGGGTTCTTTGTGCAACTACTTTGGGTCACTATCATTGCACTTTATTTTCCATGACTTGGTATATATGCACCTAGGACAAAGAGTGGCATTCTATTACCTTGTAAATGGCAGGTCCATGTGGATCCTCATGTCAATCTGTGTGCTACATCATTTTTGGATATAAATTCCATGGGACTATTCTAGAAAGTACCCTCATACCCTCAGAAATATACCACCATTGTCCCAACAGGTCCTTAGTTGTAGATTTAGTATATTTTGTCAATGTTGACCTAGTGAGTTGTCTTTACAATGAACATCATCTATTCCTTCTTTATTGTATTGATTCTTGAACTATCCTTTTGTATTATGTTCCTTTGTAGTTTACTCATATGAATAACTAGAAGTTAATCCTACTACCAATGTTGGCATGATGTTGATGTTGTTGGGGAAGATTCATTAAGGGTAGTATTGTACTTCTTCCTATTAGGATTACTATGTTGGTGTGACTTTTACAATGAGCATGGGCCATTGTCATATTCTAAACAAAAAAGTTGTGAACGTGGAGGAAGTCGATCATCATAGTCGGACATAGCAGTGTTTCAATAGAGGACAAGAAATTCCTCTTGGTTCGACTATCCCAATAGTGGGTAAAATCACACAATCTTGAGGGATCACTTTGCTCCTCCGCCCATAGTTAGGGACCACTCAATAAATCTAGTTCGTTCATCATTAGGTTATGGAACAAGTGGCATGTTGATCTTCTTGTTTTTGAGAGCCCCTTGTCCAAGATGATATAGTGTTTTGTGCCAACATTCACCGAACATCCCCATCTGTTGCTGGCATAAGTTCACTTCTTTCCTCAAGAAGTTTTTTTCCAAGTAGATAGGATCTTTTATGCGTTGTATGCAAATTATCTCTTACAAAATCACTATCCAATCTTATCTTTCTTGTACCTTATCTTTTTTATTCTTCCAATGAAGTTAGTATTTACATTCCCAGACGTCATTATTTTTTAGTGTGTTCCTTGTTTCTAGATATGTTGGTATGTTGATCATTTTGGCTGATGCCGATATTTTCTAAGTGCTAGGGATGCATTGTATGAGGTGGCCACGTCTAGATGTCACATGTAGAGATGATGGCATACTATAAGAAGGTGAAAATTTATAGATTTTTTAGAGGATTTTGTTATCTTGTTACTTTTTGACTTGACATTGTATCTAATAAAATTTAATGAAACCTCATGCTATATTTTTCCTTTGAATGCATCACTAGTTCGTGACATAATTGATGTGTAATCAATGGCATAATTTCATGTAGGGTCTCATAACTCCTACCATTAGTAATAGAATTCTTGATGAGTATGGGAACCCAAGAGGGTATGCAATGGGATCGATTGAGGATATTGTGTTTGGGTGGACAAGTTTAGCCTACTTTCCTCTAGTAGTCCTACAACCATTATCCCTGAAATGTGGTGTGGCTTTAAATAGGGCCACATATCCTTTCTTACCTAAAATTTTCACATTATGAGTATTTGATTTTTGGGTAGAGAGAAGGATGTGGTAGGACCATGTAGCATTCTATTTTTAAATGTCACTTAGTCACAAGCAATTGTTGTAGTGTTTGTATAAGTCTAGATGAGAACTTTTTGAAATTGGTCCACATGACCTTAGGATGGGGTTGGTTCCTCACTGGTTGTCAATATAATATTGAATTTTGATCCTCATATTTGACAATTGGTGGGTGTTTTTTCACGAGAACTTATCTTGTAGGAAGTGGTGCTTGGAGCCTTAGGATGGGTCAAGAATATAGCACACCAAATGCATTCTAGTATTCTAGAATTGAACCTCCTACAATTTGAATTCAGTGGATTATAAATATATTGGTCCAATTAACAATAGTGTGAAGGGCATTGGTTGAAGGACCCAATCTTTCCTTCAGACCCATTAGGTATTATATGATATGTAAGGTTTACATTGCTCAGATAAAAGATAAATATTCCAATGACAAGATCCTATATGGGAGTCTCTTGAGAAAGTTGGTCTCATAATCACCCCTTTTGAAGGGTAGAAAACATATTGCATTATTTTTCATGCCAGTCATGGGCATCTTTGTAAACTGAGATAGATGTCTAATTCTATTATATTACATGGATTATAAGTGAGTTGATTAAGTGGATGAATTTTAGTTAATTTGAATTTGTGAAACAATGATGTTGGGAATGATTGGTTAGGGACCGATAGTCTCCTTAAGCGTCTTTATGAGATTTGTAGGTTGCTTTGACTAGTTCATTCATCTGAGGTCTATAAGGAGATGTCATGTGGTGTTTGATGCCAACATAATCAAGGCAATCTTATACTAATTTTGTGATGGAATCGGTACCGTTATCAAAGATGATTTGGCAGGGAACACCATAACATGTGATGATGTTGTCGTGAATGAACTTAATGACTTATGAGGGCAATTTGATGGATATTGAGATTGCTTATACATGACTTATGATGCTAATGTGATGGATATTGCTATTGCTATTGCTTCCATCCATTTGGAGAAGTTGTCAATAACGACCAATATGACACAATGGACATTAGAGGCCTTTAGGTGAATTTTACTGATCATGTCAACACCCCATACTATAGATGGTCATGGCAAGACTGTGTCGTATCATTGAGTAAAATGTGTGTTAATACGGTCAACATGTAGCTAGTAAATTCAGTAGTTGCAAATGTATTGCATGTAGTCTAACTTCATCTTATTCTAGTGATAGACTAGGATTTGTATGCTCTTGGTGAGGGTGACACCGCTTATGTAGCTGCCAAAAATGCCTTCATGGACTTGTCACATGACGCCTTTGGCTTTCTCTTATTAAGACAATGTAGACGTTTTTTATTTGTAGAGTGTCAACATAGTGTGTCATCTCCCACGACATAATTGACTGAAAAATGTATGATTCTTTACTCATTTCATTTGGAGGTGACTTTAAGGAAGGGGTTCCCTCTGAGTAATTGTTTGATGTCATACAACCATGATTCTTTATCAGTTGCAGGAATTGCTTTGATATTCATATAGTAGGTTGGTTGAGGTAATGCTTTTGCTAAGAAGGTGAAGTTGTATGTGTCTTAAATGTTGACCAAAGAGGCTAGAGTTTATAGTGTGTATGTGTACATGTTCCTCTCTCTAATTTTAGTGAGTGAATTTAATGTTATCCAACTTGTCAGCTAGTTTCAAGAGGAAATCTTGACATGAAAAAAACTGATTTTGCTTTGTCTTATACTCAAATGCGCAGCCTCTTGGCCACTAATAAACCTAAGATTCAAGCTTCTTACTAGGTGGAGTCTAATTGTACAACATGGAAGCCATAAAGATGAAACCAATTTGAACTGTCTACATCCCAATAGTAGGGGAATCAAAGCCATGATGTCAGATAAGGTGTAAGGCAATGAATTCCATAGATATCTCTCTATCTACATACCAGGCGGTTCATGTGAGCATCATGACTATGCTTTTAGCTCCTACCCATGTGGGAGGGGGAGTAACTGATGTATTGATTTTTAGTCACTTTTCACAGGATAATTTTTGGGCATTAATTGTTTATATGCTCACTTTTAGTTTCATTATTTCTTATCATTAGTATGTGAGTCATTATTGCATCAAATATTTAGTAATTCTATAAAATCATTCTAGTTTATTATCTACAATTCAGACTTATGCCATTTTTCCCTATTTCAGGCAATTTAAGCATTAAGTGGACAACTCGATGCCACCTACACTTCCTTTGGTGGTATTGACAAATCATGAATATATAATAGGGAAAGAGGGAAATCTAGATGCTATCAAGGTGGATATAGGTGCTACCAAGAGAGAAATCAATGCTACTAAAGTTAGCAGTTGGTGGTATCGACTCACAATCCAAGGGCATCAATACTCAAAATTACCATCTCAGTGCCATTGACATGCGTGTTAGGGGCATTGACCTCAACATCTAGAGATTTATCATCCTAGTTTTGCTGACATGCATTTCGGTGGTACCAACCTCAACATCTAGATAGCAATTTGAGGAGAAAATCGATTCTATTGACACATAAAGTCATTAGTACTGACAAAGTTCAAGAAATTCAAGTCAGCTGACTACCGGGTGCCAGCATTAGCCCATTAGTTGTAACGACAATGTGCAATATGTTTAGATCTAATACTAAGTTAGATCCTACAACTACAACTTAATGACATCCAAAGACTCACTTATGACCTAATGGGAGTTTGGCTTAAAGAGGGATGTCATGGCTATCACATTGCAGTGATAAAGCCGATAGAGTAGAAGACGAAGGAGATAGCCATGGATCGGACACTCAGGGCACTTCTGGAGGATTAGATTTGTAGTCAAAACACTATAGATGAGAGTGTTCATCAGAATGGATTGATGAGACAACTTCTCCAGGGGTTTTCACATTGAATTCTAATGTTTAGCCCATTTTCTTCCTCTTCCTCTCTTTGTATGATGATAACAATCATATAGGGCTAAGACCATATTCTTTAGGATTGGGAGTAGCCCGCATTACATTGTATTTAAATTCTATGAATTAATTATTTATCTCCTTCATTCTTGACGTGAAACTATGATCTTTTCATCAATTTTTTATTCTTGTTAGACCACAAATTGCTTTGAAAGAGGGATTAGGAGTCAGAAAAATTAGAAATCCACATTGCCTATATTGCACTTTAGGAGAAAGCTTACAAATATATAAGAATAACCTAGATATTTTGTTGATGTACCTAACTAATTCCTAAACTCCTGGTCGGGTGGGTTTGTTATAGTCTAGGTAGTATATTTTGTTGTGGGAGCGAGTAATACTTGCTAAAAGTCTTTAGTCTATAGTAAAAAGTGACTAGTTATTAATGAAATAGAATTTGAATACATTGTATGTTGTGGTGAAACCAATAGTCCTGAGGAATACATCCATTCTTGATCTCAACCATCTTATTTAGGTTTAATTATTTTCTCTTAGTTAATAAAAAACCAATCAACACCTTTCTAGGTCTAGCTAATTTGTTCTCAAAAGTAGTAGTCATTGATGAACGTTTTCCTGAGTTCGACACTCAGGCCTCATAGGCCTATATTACACGACACATGTACTTGCATTTTACACCCACAATTTAAGTGTCTCAAGTTTTTGGCACTATTGCTGGGGAAATGGAAACACCAATACTACAAGTGTTGTGACTGATCATTGTAGGCCATTTCTCTTTTTATTTTTATTTTTTTATTATTTACAGTCTAGCATAATTGATATGATTTCTTTTGTCATTTTATTAGTATTTTGTGTTTCACATTACCGATTCAATTTTCAAGAACTAGTGCATGGTTCCCACTCAGATAGCAGACTAGAGAGAGTTCACTACAACAAGTGTAGATCAAGAGGAGATCTTGCACAAGGTGTGAGAGTTTGGGGCATCAGTTCAGAAGATCATCAAAACTCCACCACCATAAATAGTGCAAGAACATGCGATAATTACAAATCCTAATGACAACGATCATGTGGAGGACATGCCTAAATAGCAGACAGTCTGGAGAAAGGTAAATGCATCATCATCTACAACTCAGGTTGACCAATCAAACACCAGGAAGGGAACATCATAAGCTATAAAATTGACCCAAGACTGGTGGCATTAATCAAATCACAAGCCTTTTATGACCACAACATGAAGGATCCAATGGCACATATAAACAATTTTGTTGAGAGCTATGACATGTTGAAGCTTGATAGGGTTCTGACCACAGTGATTTATCTGAAGCTCTTTTCAAATTCATTATCATATTAAGCCAAGGTTTGGTTCCTTAGCCTACTGCTAGAGTCAATTAAGACTTGAGACAATATGATTGATACTTTCTTCAAGAGGTATTTTCTGACATAGAAGACAAATGAATATGTGTAAAAAACTACAATCTTAAGAAGCATGATAAAGAGTCTTATTCAAAAACTTGGGAGAGATTTCAAAACATGTTGAGGAAAGTCCCTCATCACGGGGTTGATATTTTTGGACAAGCAAAGACATTCTATTAGGACCTACATAAAGGGGAGAGGACTACTCATGACACTATAGGGGCAAGATTCTTCCTTAATAAAAAAGCTACAATATGTCACGAGATACTGATGAACATGGCCAAGAACCAATCCCAGGGTTAGAGCAAGAAGTACAAGCAACAATCCAAAGTGTTATAGAATGAAGGGACATCATAGAATTAGAAGCTCATATGGATAGACTCACAAGGAAGCTTGATTAGAAATCTAACACCTCATCTGGAAGTGAAGAAAAGGAATGTATGTAATTGCGGTAGCAAAATAAATGGGGCAAAAAGTACCATTTATGACATTAGGATTCTAAATTCTCTTGAAAGGATCCCAATGATTTGCAACAGGGCCAGTCACAAGCACAACAACCCAAACGAAAATATTAAGGCAACACTTCATACCAATATCAATAGGATAGGGGTCCTAGTAAGATGGATAGGTTGAAGACATGCATGCCAAACTCATGAGTCAGATAGAGGCTTTATTGGACCAAAATCCAAAAGGGAGTAGAAAAATCAAGGGGCTCAAATTCACAACATTGAAAATCAAATCTCACAAGTAGTAGAAGAGGTGGCATCCAAAAGGAGACACAACCAACAAAGATTCTTTGGGAACACTAATGTTCCATCCAATAACAAACAAGTAAATTTGTAGTAGTAAAGTGTTGGTGAATGAGCATAAAGTGATGCCAGAGAAAATTACAACACTAGATAACACTGGGGGAGTAAATGACATGGTGCCTCCAGAGCAGTCATATGACCCTATACAAGAGGAGGAAGCCATGTAAGAGGAAATTATTGGTCAAATAGAAACCAAGGAGTAAGACTAGGTCTAATCTACGTAAGAGAGAAATCATTTCTAGATAGAAAGAGGCAGAAAAACTTCTGTCAATAGGTCTAATCTATGCTAGTTCTGATTATAAATGGGTTAGTCTGACTCAAGTAGTTCCCAAGAAGGGGGAATCATGGTCACTACTACTTCTGCAATTGAACTAGTCTATACTATATTAGTGATAGGGCGATGAGTTTGCATTTATTATATTTATAACTGATTACATGTTATCACTTTAAAAGATCATTTCCCATTGCCTTTTATTAATCATATCCTTGACAGGCTCATCTGACACTCACACTTTTTCTTTCTTGACAATTATTCTGGTTATTATCAAATGTCCAATGAACCACCAGATCAAGAGAAGTCAACCTTCACTTATCCCTATGGTACTTTTACTTACCGATATATAGCTTTTGGTCTTTGTAATGCTCCAATGACATTTTAATGATGTATGCTCACTATTTTTTATATATGGTAAATCAACATCTTGAAATTTTATGGATGGGTTTTTGGTGTACGGTGAGTCATTTAAGGAATGCATTGCTAATCTTGAAAAAGTTTTGTAGAGATGTGATGACACTCACCTAGTTTTGAATTGGGAGAAATGTCATACGATGGTGATTGAAGTGATTGTGTTGGGACACAAGGTGTCCAAAAAAGGGATGGAAGTCTATGATGCAAAAATAGAGATGATCTCCAAGATAACTCCACCATCTTCGGTGAAAGGAGTGCATAGTTTCTAGGACATGTTAGTTTTTATCGATGATTCACAAAATATTTTTTGAAGATTGCCAAACCACTTTTTGAGGTGTTAGAAAAGGATGTCAGATTTAATATTGATGATCATTGTTTGAAAGCTTTTGAGGTTTTGAATGAGATATTGATCTACACACCTGTGGTGGTGGTTCCATATTGGAAGCATCCTTTTGATATGACGTGTGACACATCTGAACATGTTGTTGGAACTATTTTGAGCCATAACGATTACTATGCATAAAAAATGCTTAATGATTATCAACTTAACTATACCAACACTAAAATGGAACTTTCAACCATTGTCTTTTCTTTTGATAAATTTAGACAATATTTAATAGGGGCAAATGTAATTGTTTGAACTGACCATGTGGCTATCAAGTACCTATTACAAACGAATGATGAAAAGCCGAGACTGATCTGATGGATTTGTTACTATAGGAGTTTGATATAGAAGTTAAGGATAATGCTAGAGTAGAGAATGCAACAGCAGATAGTGTATCTTGGTTAGAGAGGGTGAATGAGTGAGGAATGGACATACCACTTCCTGATGAGAAACTTTTTTCTATGAGAGACAAAGACCCCTAGTTTTCAAACATTGTGAGTTACTTGGTTTTTGGATCATTACCAAGAAATTGGGGGTATTAGGAGAAAAAGATACTTTTCTACTCCTTGAAATCTTATATTTTGGACAACCATATTTTGCTTAAGTAATGTAGAGATGAATATTGAGGAAGTGAGTTCTAGATGCAAGTTTGAGAGCATAGTTGCCCAATGTCACTCTCTACCATCTGGGAGACACCATGCTTGTGACACACCACCACACTAAATAAGATTACTCAAAACCCAAAACACGATCAATCACTAATTAATTACAAAGTCAGAAAAGTGAATAAATTAAAACCAATCTAAGTCCAATGACCAACATACGAGCACATACCATTTCAGGTATTTACATATCTGTCCAATGGCTGAGGCCACTACATGTATAAAAAATAGTCGCTCCACATGTATACATGCCATATACAAACATTGGTGTACTTCCCACGGTTGGATCTAGGGATCTAGAGGTGGGGGGTGAATAGAGCGTAAACAATTCTCACAAGATAGATTAGACCTTCAAATTATATCAATCAAAACCAATAGATTATGTGCAATTTGAAGTCCTAACTAACAAGCATAGCAAGGATGAGAAAAAATGAAACAAGCACTTGGACAAGGTCTTTTAGAGTGGTTCCACTCTCCAAACTAGGAGAGAGTCAATCCACTACCTAAATAGGTCAACCTATAGGACTTTGCAAGTGCTTTCCTCTATATATTCACCAATAAGAGTTACAACACAAGACCTACCAAGGGACTTACTTATCCAATACAAAGAGTCTTCAACCTTACCAAGGACTTACCAACTTTGCAAAGAGTCTTCCTCCTTCTTCCAAGGACTTACCTACTCTTGCACGTCTTCAGCCTTCAAGGAATTACCCACTCTTCTTGGATCTTCAGCCTTTGCCTTCTCCTTCATTTGGAGAACATCTTCACCTCTTCTTCAACCTTGAAGAGGAACACCAAAAACTCCACCTTCACTTGAGTATCTTGCTTCAGCTTTGCTTCTTTAAGGAAAGGGGTAGGGAAGATGGAATGGAATGAGAGCTTTACAAGCACAAGGAAGTAGCTCTCTTACAACTAGCCAAACTCACTCATAATCATGAAATGCTATGTAAATGAGAGAGAAAGGGCCTCAAGGAGTTGCAACACACTCAACTATACTAAGGTAATAGAGTAGCATGAATGAGCAAACTTGGAATGAACTCCAAGGGGTCGTATTTATAGCTGGGGGTGTTCCCTTGAGTGTGGGATTACTTAAGGGAAAAATATAGCCACTTTTCAAGTTGTAATAGATCTATTCTTGCTCAAAACAACTCACCAATGATTATCGTCATTTTTTCTGCATTTTTTGTGCAGTACATTTGATTGAGTTCTAATAAAGTTATTTAGTGAATCGGTCGAGTTTGTTCTGGGAAACTCGACCAATGAGCTAAAATTAGTTTTTGTTAGTGAGTCAGTCAGTCAGTCGAGTTCTGTGAGTGTGCAACTCGACCAATTGGTCTCTCCAGAAAATCCATCACTGGATCGGTCGAGTTGGAAACTCAACTGATGAACAAGATGTGACAAATTTTCTAAATTGACATTTGAGTAATCAAATGTTGGAATGAAGTGTCCCTAATTTTCTCATCTTAGTTACAAGCCATATCATCAAAACAAGTGATTACAAAAATTATCCAAGGTCATTTGGAGTGATTTCCTAAAATGCGCACTTGCATTTCTTTTGACTTGAACTTGAACATGTTAGGGCTTGTGTAGTTTGATCCTTTTCATGTACCTAAAGCCTAAAATCAATCTTTAACAAACATATTAGGTACAAAGGAATGGAATGGTTAAGTTGCTATCAAAATATGGACAATTTATAACTCTCAAGTCAACATTCTCCCTCTTTTTGATAATGACAAACCATTCCTCAATCATATTGAAAAGGATATGTGAAATTATACCTTTGCCTTGTGAATTGCAAGGGTATTCAAGATTTGAACAATGTGAATCCCTCCCCCTCAATCTATGCTTACTCTTACTTGCATAGTTAGTCTATCTACACAAAACAACATGACATATATATACTATATGGTCCTTTAGCAAGTCACTTGATAAAACATATAATGAACAAGAAAAGGATCACATAGGCAATAAAAGAAATATGTTTGAGCTTCAACACAGTGAAATTCTCTCCCCCTTTTGAAATTATCAAAAAGGAAGGGGGGGTAGAAGAGCACAGAAACGAGTCTTCTCCAAGCACAACCAAGCATATATCCCCAACATGCAATCTCAAAGCATACACAAAACAGAGACGAGAGAAACATACAGTCTTAGTCATAATCAAAATATGGTAAACTTGGCACCGACTCATGATATGTAGTAAATCAAAGAGTAAGTGTACAAAGGATTAATGTTACAACCCATAAAGCATGTTTTCATATAACAACTACAAGCCAAAATGATGAAAACTAAATGATAAAATAGTACATCTAAAAAAATGTGCCCAAATGTTTTTAATAAAAAATAGCCTAGAAAGATATATAAAGGATCAACAACTAGACTAAAAACTAGAAAATCTAAACATCTAGATCATCTATGTCTACATCATCCATAGCAAAATCTAAACATCTAGATCATCTATGTCTACATCATCCATAGCATCATCAACATAAGAAGCTTCAGGCTCATAGTCGTCATCTTCGTCTGAACGTGCAACAATATCACCTTCATCACCAGAGTCACCAGCAAAACCATCAGAGCCATCATCAGAAGCATCACCATCAATCTCATTAGACTCCTCGTCAGTAGCAGCCTCCTCATCAGCCTGGTTTGGCATCTCTTCATTAACAGAGGGACCGAAACCATGATCGGGCCATCATGCACACTGCTCAGCCCAAGACATGACAAGAACATGGAGCTCATTAGCCTGTGGAAAGGAAGGAGCAAAAGTACCAAGAGTGGCAAGAAAGGTGGCCAAGGGGCCAACAGGTAGAGGCAACACTCCAGGGATAGATCCACCAAAAGCAAAGGCTATAGCAGCAGAAGCAGTAGGTGGAGGGGCATGGTAAAAGTGATCATATGCAAAGGATGCATAGTCACCTACTAGGTAGGGCTGGTAGGCAGGGTAAGGGTGTGCACATGACATGTTCATGTTGGATATGATAGAAAAAAGGTCCTGATGTAGGTGATCTTGAACCTGAAGGTTGTACGCCTGTTGATGCATCATGTAGCCCACAAGGGATTCATCAGATACATGGAATGAGGTGCGGGTAGGTCGGGTAGGCTGAGGTGGTGGAGGTGATGGGGTAGAGGTAGAGGTAGAGGTAGAGGCACCAGATGTGGTAGAGGATAGGATAGACATAGACTTCTGAAGTGTGGTCTCACTGATGCAAACTCCTTTCTGGGCAGGTTTGTAGTGTAGGTCATGGAAAAGAGATTTTCTAGAGGCAAGCTGGAAAAGACCACATATCAGGGATGTGTGGGGTGGGTGCCACATGTGTTCTTGCCTAAGTCAAAGCAGGTCATATGGTGGAGAATATATCTCACCCACTTGACTCCTATGTTATTCAAGAGGCAGTACATAATGACCGTAGTGTTTTATGTATTTCACTCTGATTTTTCTTTGGATGAATATTGTAGTTAACAACTAAGGCAAGTATGCGTCTCTTGAGGTCTAAGGCAGAGGAGGGAAGGGTGCACTTATTACCATATGGGAATAGGGGCTTCTTCAATAATTTATGAATATCAAGGAGAGTGAGATCATATTTCTTGTAGAAGGCCTTAGGCTCGACTAGGTCAAAATACTCTGGATAGTCCTTACGCCAAGTGTTAGTCAATTCAGTACCCCAAAAAGAAGATGTTCAGGGTATCCTCAGAGACTTGAAATTTCTTCCCAATGATCATGGAGGTGAGGACTGCTTGAGTATTAGGTGGGGGTACCAGGGTGTTGTAATTCCAATGCAAATTTGGATAGAATTCATGAATGGCTTTGGTGCTTGTGATGGAATTGTTATAGCATGGATATTTAACACCCAAGGCTAAGAGATGGTAGTCATACTACAAGTCCCTTACTTGATCTATGACCTCTTGTCTTTGTGGGCATGGATCAAAAGGGAACGAAATGGAAAGGGGTTCCTAAGAAGGATCTCCTTGTACCTATTGAGACCTCATTTGAGACAAAGAAAGTGTCATCAAAGGGAATCAAGCGAGAGTTGGAAGAAGATGACGGTGCATTAGCCTCTTTCTCCTATTAGACACCATAGTGACGAAAAGGAGAGGATGGAGAGAGAAAAATCTAGAGAAACACCACCAAAACCCATCCACACACCTAGGGTTGATAGGAAAGAGGTCAAGGAAGGTTGATCTAGGTTGAACTAGGGCTAGGGAGAGGAAGGTCGGGGCTAGGGTTGAGATCTTGAGGGAGCTAGAGGTTGGATCGATCAACTTTTCTCTGTATGAGAAGGAGAAAAGTCGATCGAACCTATCTTAAGTTTGCTCCATCCCGGCCATGAGTCGAGTTCTTGACTTAGAAACTCAACCGATAGGCTCTTAAAAAAAGCTCTCAGCCACTGATCAGTCGAGTTGGCAACTTGACCGATGGTCAACCTGACTCAAAATTAGAAATTCTAATTTATAGCCACTAGAATGCTAATTAAATTTACTTTTCAAGTCCATTATGCATTTTAAACATACTTAGGCGCATATCACTCATCATTTGGTATTATTTTGCAATAAAACAAGCATTTGTGAAAAAATCCAAAAATAAGATAAAACAAGGCAAAAAGAACATGAAAAAAGAGTTTTAGCATATTAGAAATCAATGGTGATCACAACATAGGCAAATCATACATGATAGATGACAAATAGCTAGAAGACATATGAGATTCATTCAAAGTAGTTATGAGCGGTTTAGATCTAATAAAGTTAAATAGCTCTCTAGCTAGAGGTTTAGTGAAAATGTCTGCCAACTGATTTTCCGTGTCCACAGGTGTGATATAAATATCCTTTTTGGTAATGTGATCACAAAGAAAATGATGGCAACCCTCTATATTTTTAGCTCTACTATGAAAGATAGGATTATATGACAAGTTAATTGCACTAGTATTATCACAATAGATAGGAGAAGCATCAAAATGAATGTTAAAGTCTTGGAGCATTTGCTTCATCCATAGGACCTAGGCACAATAACTCCCAGCTGCAATGTATTCAACCTCATTGGTTGATAATGCCACTGTTCTCTATTTCTTGGAGAACCAAGACACCAAGCATGGTACTAGGAGAAAACAAATGCTACTTATGCACTTGTATCAATCAAGCACCCTATGTAATCCACATCACTATAACTAGTAAGAATAAAGTCCCTTGACTTGGGATACCATAGTCCAAAATTTTGGGTTTTATCTAAGTACCTTAAAATCCTCTTAACAACTAAAAGATGTGATTGCTTAGGATTTGATTGAAAGCTAGCTCACAAGCCAACACTAAACATTATATCAGGTCTAGAGCCAGTTAAAAGTAAAATTCCGATCATATCTCTGTATAGCTTCTCATCTACCTTCTCACCTTCTTCATCCTTATCAAGTTTGGCGGTGTTGGACATGGGTGTGTCCATCGACTTAGTATTCTGCATACCAAAGCACTTAAGTAGATCACTTGTGTACTTGCCTTGGTTGATGAAGTTCCCATCTTTAGTTTGCTTGATTTGAAAGCTAAGGAGGAATGTGAGCTCATCCATCATACTCATTTCAAATTTACTCTACATAAGATCACTAAATTATTTGCAAAGATCAAGGTTAGTTCCACCAAAAATGATATCATCAACATATATTTGAATAATAAGAAAATTGTTATAAGTGTGCTTTAGAAATAAGGTAGAATCTACTTTTACCATTATATACCCATGATCTAACAAAAACTTCTTTAATTTCTCATACTAAACTCGAGGTGCTGGTTTGAGTCCATAGAGAGCTTTTTGTAACAAATAAACATGTTTAGGTAAACTATCATGTTCAAAGCCAGGAGGTTGCGCAACATACACTTCCTCCTCAATTGTACCATTCAAAATCACACTTTTAACATCCATTTGATAAATAAGAAAGTTTTTATAGCTTGCAAAGGCAAGTAACATAAGAATAGACTCAAGTCTAGCTACATGTGCATATGTTTCATCAAAATCTATACCTTCTTGCTGATTGTAGCTTTGAGCCACTAACCTTGCTTTGTTTCTTACCACTTTGCCACTTTCATCAAACTTGTTGTAGTAGATCCACTTGGTGCCAATGACCTTTCTATCACTTGGTCTTGGCACTAGGGTCTATACTATGTTCTTTTCAAATTTCTCCAACTCTTCTTGCATAGCTAGGATCCATTCATCATCCCTAAGAGCTTCACTTATGCTCTTTGGCTCGAGTTTTCAGATGAAGGCATTGTTGGCTTGTTATTCTTTGTTGAATGCAGCTTGTGTCTTTACTCTTTCAAAAGGATCACATAAAATCAGCTATTTTGGATGATTCTTTGCAAATCGGGGAGTTGGATCCTTTTTCTCTTCATCTTTCTCATCTTCTTGAGTAACCACCTCTTTTCCTTTTTGGTTGATGTTGAGTTCTTTTAGAATAGGAATGACTTCACCTACAACATCATCATTTGCAACAATATCTTTGGGAATAAAGGGGTTCGTCTCAATAAACTTAACATTTATAGATTCTTCTACTTTAGCACAATCAATATTAAACACTTTATAAGCCTTGCTAGTAGTTCTATAGACAAGAAGAAAAGACTTGTAAGATTTCAGATCAAACTTGTTGAGAGTATCTTTCATATTCAAAACAAAACAAGGACATCT
Source organism: Alisma plantago-aquatica (assembly GCA_963693085.1). Classification (NCBI taxonomy): domain Eukaryota; kingdom Viridiplantae; phylum Streptophyta; class Magnoliopsida; order Alismatales; family Alismataceae; genus Alisma; species Alisma plantago-aquatica. Next base: position 953,881,969 of record OY856410.1, on the reverse strand, counting down.
GAAACATGGAAATATTCGATAGAAGGCTTCCTACCACGCCATATCTCATAGAGGGTTTTCTTCAAAGAAGGATGTGTAAAAACCAAGTTTTACACAAAACATGATATACTGATGGCTTCAGCCCAAAACTTCTTTGGAGTGTCATACTCTAAAATGATGGTCCTAGCCATCTCCTGTAAAGACCTATTCTTCTTCTCTAGAACCCCATTTTGTTGAGGTGTTCGAGGTGAAGAAAAGTTATGTGCATAACCAGATTCTTGACAACACATTCAAAAAGATCATTTTCAAATTCTCCCCCATGATCACTATGGATAGAAATGATGCGACAGGAGACTTTGTTCTCAACTCATTTACAATAGCTCAAGAAAACATCAAGTGTATCACTCTTGGAAATAAGGAAGAAGTTCCAAGTATATCTAGAGAAATCATCGACAATAATAAGGAAATACTTGGAACAACGAAGCAAATGAGTTCTCATTGGTCCAAATAGATCAACGTGAAGAAGTTCAAGATCTCTCTTGGTAATAAGGACTCCTTTGGATTTAAAGTATGAATAGGTTTGCTTTCCTTGGGTACAAGGTTGGCATTCCTAATCCTTTTCAAAATATAATTTGGGAAGTCCCTTGACCAAGTCCTTTTTTATCAACTTCTTCAACTGATGCATATTTACATGACCAAGATGACGATGTCAGAGAGAAATATCATTCAAATTGACTACTAGGCATCTACCAACAACTGGCTTAATAAAGTCAAGCACAATGACATAAATATTACCACTTATAGTTCCCTTATATATAACTTGATATGTGAGGGAATCTAGAATCAATCATTCAAAACAAGTAAATAATACAAGGTAACCATTGTCACATAATTGACTAACACTAATTGAATTGTGATGTAGGTCATCCAAAAAAATAACATTCTTGATACATAAGGATTCACCTACATCACTCTCACCTTTGGTCTTACCTTTCTTGTTGTCCACAAATGTAACCGAGCCTCCTTTCTTTTTGGTGAAGTTGTTGAAATGGCTTATATCACTTGTAATATGCTTGGTGCAACCACTATCAACAATCCATCTTCCTTTTTCCTCACCAATTTCTTCACTAGTAGAGGCCATGAGTGCAACGTGGCACTCTCCATATACTTCAGAGCTTGATCTACTTGCGGATGAAGCTTCCCAAGCTACATGAGTTGCATTCTTGTGTCTTTTCTCCTTATTGTCCTTCCTCTTGTACTTTCTCTCCTTCTTGTACTCTTCCTCCTTCTTTAAGTTGCCCTTGTGGTGTGACTTTCTTGACTTGGGACATTCACTCTTGTAGTGTCCATTTTGTACACATTTGTAGCATCTAGGAGTATAGGAGGAGGCTTGCTTTCCCTTGAAGTGCTTTCCCTTGATGTAGTTGGATTCATGCTCACTAGGGCCATCATCTTTACTAGAGGAGGAGGGAGATGTCCAATAAGCAAGTTGTTTTTGAAGGATGACCGCCTCCACTTGTGCTTTGAAAACACTATCTTTGATCTTCTTGGCTTCCTTCTATTCTTTCTTGGCTTCTTCTTCTTGCTTTTCAAGCCTTGGCTCATGATCTTGGAGGTTACCAATGAGCTATTTGGTTGGAATGTCACCAAGGCTCCTCACTTCTTCAATGGAGGTCACCTTTGACTCCCATCTCTTTGGTAGAGTCCTCAAGATCTTGGTGTTGATCACTCCTCTATCCAAAATGTTTCCCAAAGTATCTAGGCCGTCGATGATGATGTTGAGCCTAGAGTACATCTCCACAATCCCTTCTTTCTATCCCATCTTGAAGTTCTCTACAAAGTTGTTCAACATGTAGATCTTAGCCTCCTTGACTTGCTTTGTGCCCTCATAGGTAATGCACAATTTATCCCAAATCTCATAGGCGGTGTCCCAAGATGTGATGCAGTTGAACTCCGTTGGGGTGAGAGCTTCATAAAGGATGCTTATGGCTTTGGCATTGAGCTGGGTTTCTTTAAGTGAAGCTTCACTCCATGTTGCAATAGCTCTGGTTGTCTCCTTGTATGATGTGACCATCACCTTCCACATATCAAAGTTAATGACTTGAATGTAGAACTGTGTACGCCTCTTCCAATAGAGGAAGTTTGTGCCATAAAAGACTGAAGGATGCATGGAGAAGCCTCCCTCTAGGTTGAGTGAACCAAGTAGGTTTTTGCCCATCTTCTTGTCTCATAGGAGATTATTGGAGAAGATCCTAGGCTCTGATACCACTTGTTGGATCTATGGCTCTATAGGGGGGTGAATAGATCTTCAAAAATTCTCACAAGATATATTAGACCTTCAAATTATATCAATCAAAACCAATAGGTTAAGTGAAATTTGAAGTCCTAACTAACAAGCATAACAAGGATGAGAGAAAATGAAACAAGAACTTGGATAAGGTCTTTTAGACCGGTTCCACTCTCCAAACTAGGAGAGAGTAAATCCACTACCTAAAGAGGTCAACCTATAGGACTTTGCAAGTAATTTCCTCTATATATTCACCAATAAGAGTTACAATAAAAGACCCACCAAAGGACTTACCTATCCAATACAAAGAGTCTTCAACCTTACCAAGGACTTACCAACTTTGCAAAGAGTCTTCCGCCTTCTTCCAAGGACTTACTACTCTTACACAAGTCTTCAGCCTTCAAGGAATTCTCCAATCTTCTTGGATCTTCAGCCTTTACCTCTCCTTCACTCAGAGAACATATTCACCTCTTCTTCAACCTTGAAGAGGAACAACAACAACTCCACCTTCAATTGGAGTATCTTTCTTCACCTTTACTTTTTTAAGGAAAGGGGTAGGGAAGATGGAATGGAATGAGAGATTTACAAGCACAAGAAAGTAGCTCTCTTACAACTGGACAAACTCACTCATAATCATGAAATGCTATGTAAATGAGAGAGAAAGGGGCTCAAGGAGTTGCAACACACTCAACTATAGCAAGGTATTAGAATAGCATGAATGAGAAAACTTGGAATGAACTCCAAGGGGTCCTATTTATAGTTGGGGGTGTTCCCTTGAGTGTGATATCACTTAAGTGCGAAATATAGCTCTTTTCGAAGTTGCAACAAATCTATTCTAGCTCAAAACAACTCACCATCGGTTATAATCATTTTTTTTGCATTTTTTGCACAATACATTTAGTTGAGTTCTAATAAAGGTAACTTGACTGATCCACTAAATGACAAAGCCAATTTTAAAACTATCGGTTGAGTTTGTTCTAGGAAACTTGACCGATGAGTTAAAATTAGTTTTACACAATGAGTTGGATGGTCGAGTTCTATGAGTGTGCAACTCAACTGATTGGTCTCTCTAGAAAATCCATCACTAAATCGTCCGAGTTTCCAACTAGACCGATGAACATTCTATGACAAATTTTCTAAATTGACATTTGAGTGATAAAACGTTGGAATTAAGTGTCCTTGATTTTTCACATCTTAGTTACAAATCATATCATCAATACAAGTGATTACAAAAATCATATAAGGTCATTTGAAGTGATTTCCCAAAACACACACTTGCATTGCTTTTGACTTGAACTTGAACAAGCTAGGGATTGTGTAATTTGATCCTTTTTCATGTACCTAAAGCCTGAAATCAATCTTTAACAAACATATTAGGTACATAGGAATGGAATGGTTAAGTTGCTATCAAAATATGGACAATTTATAACGAACCTTACTGCATCATTGAAGACCACCTAAGAAGATGTGGTAACTCATGACAGTGAGACCCGTGCCCTAGAAAGAGATATAACTCTCAACAATAATAATTGATTACAATAGGTTATATTATTAAACAAGATAAACTAATTAAGCAAATTATGTAAGTTAAGAAGATATAACATACTATACAGATAGCATAACAACAAGCTTTATTAATAAGATATCTAAAGGAACAAATAAGATTTAACAACTAAGAAGTTGCACAATCCATTAACTAAGAATTATAAGAAACAAGGCAAGGGTGAACAACCAACGTGAGCCGTGCTTAACCCTAAATAGATACACTACATAGCTAGATTACATATTATATTAAGCCCTGGTGAGAGTGAGGTATACCACTGAAACTCCAATTAAGCACTGCTAAGTTCTATTCAATTTCGTATAAGATCTAGGAGAGTCGTCATCCTAGTATCTCCCACCTTCAGTCAGTACAAGTGAAAGGGAGTGACATAATAGTCAAACTACCTGCACTGACATATAAAAAACATGCTACACCAGCCTATCCTTGGTACAAAGGTCATGACACTCAAAACTAGGGTATATACAACCCTATAACCCAAGGTACAACCACAACTATCCTGAACCACATCACATATACATATGTACCAACTATTATCAAACTTTGCCATCCTCCATGACCTTGGGATCTAGATGTCAAGGATGTACACTCCTTGCACCCTGAATACTCAACAGTATGCGCCCCAAGCTTTCCTTAGGAATACTCATTTCCCCATTCAAAAAGTCTTGACACTGAATGGTTCTATAACACATGAAACTACATGATTAGGGTTTCACTTGATAAGTTATGTCAATTGGGTGAATTAAGGATGCATCAAATAAGTGGACATACAAACCCTAATTTATTTCTAGAAAACATTGATATGTAATACCTTCAGAAGATATAAAATGTATGGGGTATAAATCTTGTCACATCACCACATGATACCGATCCCCGTCACATAAGAAAGAGGATCACACCTCCATTAGGGCTCAAACCATGCCCAAGGGTCATTAAGACCATCATAGCATAATCACCTACAAGAATCATCATTATCTTTCCTCCTCATAAAAAGGTTCAATAGACCATCACTATACTAGTGATACATAGGTTTAACATAACATTGCATTGAGAAGCTTGTGATGTTCATATAGCAGCATATGAGGGTTACAACAACATTGAGTGAACATTCCAACATCATACCAATCACACAAGGAAACTAAGTATGATTACCATCCTCATCTATTTGTATTTGGGTTAGGTGTATCAAGATAAACTAGAGTAGTATTAGACATCTACTTATTTTGGTGGCTACTACTTTACATTCATACGAGGGTAAAGGTAATACCACAAAGTTATGGGCATAAATCCATCTTTTCTTCATCATACAAACCAAACCATCACATTAGGGACCTCACTCATGACCATCATATGTTGAATAGGTGAAACCATAGGTTACATCACAAGTAAAAACCTTGATTAAAACATCTGGGAAATCTATCAAGTTTTGGCTTAGATGAGTCACCAACTTAACCAAACCAAGCCATCATTTGTTAACACAAAAGACACCATCGGTTAATGACCTTATAGAAGACATCAGTTGTGGACATGGGATCAACCATCAATTATGACACATAGAACCACCATTGATTGCGGTGTCCAATGTCACCATAGGTTGTGCTTCCAGAACCACCATTAGATCTTGAAGTCAGAAGGACCATTGGTTGACACCATTGACCTAAGAACCGGGACAAGCATCATTTGATGACCATTGGTAAGAGAAACCATCAAGTTAGGAGTCAGAACAACCATTGTTTGTTAACCATCAAACCAGAGAAGCCATTGGTTGTTGGATAAGAAGATACATCAGTTTTGGAACCCAGTATGACCATTGACTTTGGTCAATAAGTGGTGAAACAAGCTTAAAAAACCATCAGATAAGTAAGGAAATAAGACCATCGAGTTCACCACTTCAAGGGGTAGTAAGACCACCATTTCATGAGCACAAGAGAGTCCAAAATAGAAACTAAGTCATGACCATCGGTTGACATAAGAAGGTAAGAAAAACAACACCAAGAGTAAATCCATTGGTTCTACCAAGGAGGCACACCATCAGGTCATGTACAGGTAGAAAACAACCCCAAAACCCTAAAGGAAACCCACCGTTTGAGAGAACAAAAGATAGTGTTTGTGACATGAAATAAAGGTCTAGAACTTCCACTACTAAAGGGAGGTAGTACAAAAAGTTTAAGGTACATTCAAGAAGATTACTCATCCATGAACTAACACCTAAGCTTAAACCCTAAGCAAAGATACTACCTTTCTACTTAGAACTTTGTTTTAGAGTAAGATCTAGCACATACAAGCTATAAGTAAGCAATAAACATGGAGAAGGTTATATAACTCACCTCTAGGATGAAGAGGAAACTCCAAAAAACAAGATAGCTTGAGATGAAGAGGAAGAAACCCTAGCTTGAGCACTTCACACAACAAGCTAGCTCCTTCTCCAAGCAAAGAAGCAAACCCTATGTCAAGGAAGCAAGAAAGAGGTGTTCTCTAAGATCTAGCACATGTCACACCATGTAACACCATGGGCACGACCAAGAATAAGAGATAGAGATAGAACACAAAGAAAAATGAAGAAAGAGGGAGAGATTACTTGCTTAGGTCAAGAACAAGTTAAGGAAGCTCCACTAGCTCAAGGAGAGGGTAGATCTGAACCCTAGTTGCACATGCAAGCAGATTGATCACCTTCTTCTACCTTTGGGTAGCTTATTCTCCATATAGAAAAGGAGGATGAATATTTAAACATTAATGAAGAGAAAGTGGTCCAGAGGATTCATTTTCACAGAAGAGGAGAGGTTTATAAAGCTATGGGAGAGAGAGAAGAGAAGGCTAAGGTGTCCTACTAACCTTTCCATGTGTCCTTGGCCTAGGGACATCACGTCTGTGAAATCAAAAGATACATTTGTTGTGGGAGTCTGTAGGGCCATTAGATATCAGATACCTAGGGTGGCCATCGAGTTCCAACATATGGTGACCATAATTTGTTAAACCCTAGGTCACAAGGGTGGAAACCATTGTTTGCGCACCTTCTCAAGGTAGACCATCGATCCAAGGAGCTCAAGAGAGGAAACCATTGACCCTAACACCTCTAGAGACCACCATCGGTTACCAAAAAAAAATGAACCATCATATGTCACCTGTCTAGGAGGACCATCGAGTGTTGGCCTTCAAGGTAGCTCATCTATGAGAGCCAAAACCCTAACTCACCCTAGATAGATGTCACCATTAAACCAAGTTGCATCTAGGTATCCAAAGGCACAAATAACTGATTCACAATAAGAAAACATGCAAGGAACAAAAATCATGTGAGAAATTCTAAGAAAAACCATATATATGGGTAAATAGAAGAAAAGTCCAAAATAAGCATAAAATTGCATAACTTGCTCAAACAATTCCAAACTGGACCAAACTTGTAACATCCCTGACTTGGGTTATGAGTTAACCCTAGGTGTTTTGCCTAATTATGTAATTAAGATACTGGTGATTATCTTTTGGCATGTAATTAAACTCTTGAGGAACACATATTTCCATTTCTGCCCTAATCGAACAATGTTTTAGTATTGTTTTGTAATACAGGGACCTATGTGCAAATTACCCAGCTAAAGGGGTTAACTTGCAAATTTCACATGTTGAGATGTTCCTCTGATGTTTAGACATCATGAGAATGATTATGGTAAAGTTTGAAGGATTTCCCAAGCTTGAGCACCAAGGTGCAGCTGTGGAAGTAATCCATGTGCTTGAAACCCTGGTTTTGGGGTAAAATGCAATTTACCCAAAATTTGGAGTGCAACTTGTAATTTTCATCTTCAAAATATCTTTTATAACTTTTGTCATCATTTAGAGTAGAAATGATGAAGAGGGCACTTCATTTGAATAATCATATAATAAATAAACACCTTTGTGATTAAATAATCAAGGTGTAAGTATAATAGCCTTTTATATGTGTACTTTAGTAATGGGTTGATCTTCTTTGCCTTCAATTCTTGGCCTTAGAAGGATTTTGTCCTTAGAAATAAGGGGTAGGGACGAGAAAAGAAGAAAGGAAGGACTTAGATGAGAAATGGGTAAAGTAGAAGCTTTATGGAGAAATTTCACCCAAAATATATATACCACTTCCTTTGCAAGCAAAGGAACGTTTCTTTCATTCCCTCACTTATCCCCCTTGCTCAAACCGACTAAGGCAGAGCTCTGGAGCATAGGAGAACGACCAGGGAGTTCAAGGTAAGTTTGGATCATCCCTTTTTGCTTGAATTCATGGAGGAAACTCGATTTCAAGGTTGAATTCATGGCTAGCTCACCTAGCTTTATCTTTCTAGCCATTCCTTTCCAACTTTTCCTTGGAGAATTCACCTTGGCCGACCTGTGGAGCTCAAAGACGCCATTAAAGACCTGAATCTTGGAAGCTTGGATCTCAAGGAACAACCTTTAGGCGGGTTTTATAACTCTAAACCTTATGCTTTGATTATACATCTTTTTCTATGCATATAGTTGCTAGTTCTTCTTCTTCCCTATCTTCCCTTGCATCCTTGCAAGTAAAATCGTGAAGAACTGCTGCTGTTCTTGAGGTATAAGATAAGGGCTTTAATTCCTATGCTTATCCACGGATTTCCACTTTACTAAACGACCTCCACCAATTGCCCATACGGTTTACACAACCAGTTGGTGGGCAAACAGTTTTAGGGTCGTATGAAGGCAAACGGTCTTCAAGACTGTTTGGTCGCGTTGACAAAGCAACGACCGTATGGGAATCTTGTTTATAATTATGTAGGTTAATCACCCAAAAAATTTGAGGTCTTAACTCTAAAGGAATCGTGATATATAAGCAAATAAATTAGCAAATCCAATTGAATTAAGTTCTGATTTTCAATCTGTTTATTTGCCCTTTTTGGGAAAACGGTCTCAAGACCGTTTGAGATGGTTGACCAAGCATTGACCGTTTAGGATTACTGTTCCTAATAATGTTGGTTGATGTCCCACAAAATTTGATGGCTTAATTCCAAACGAGTCATGAGTTGAAGGCTAATCAATAGGGCAAACCCTAATTGAAATCAGTGCTGAAATCCCAATGAGTTAATTAGAGATTTTGGGTTGATTAGCCCAAACGGTCTCAAGACCGTTTGGGGAATCATCCAAACGGTCTCAAGACCGTTTGGGGATCACTCAAGACCGTTTAGAGGTCTGGGGTCAAGAATAGTTGACCAATTGAAGGTCCAAAGGTACCAAACCATATTGCAATTAAGTATTGCTGTGATGATCAACTCAATAGATCAAACCTTGATGAATTTTCACTAGAGTCCAAAGATTGGATGGGCAAACGGCCTCAAGACCGTTTGGAACTCATCCAAACGGTCTCAAGATCGTTTGGTGTTAACCCAAGACCGTTTGGAGGTCTAGGGTTAAGGTAATTTGATCAATTAAGGACCCAATTACAATGGGTTATTGAAATAATCAAATTGCTGATTTGACTTATTTAAGGTTCAACCCCTATCAAATCAACTTAGATTTTGATGCATTCTTGGGAAAACGGTCTCAAGACCGTTTGGAGGTTATCCAAGCGATCCCAAGACCGTTTGGGCCAAGTTTGAGCCCGATTGGAGGTCAATTGATGGGATCAACTTCGATTTGATTCACATTGTTGAGTGTTGATGGTTGAATGTTTATAGACCTTAATTGAACCAACTCCAACCCTAATTGGATATCAATTGAGGGTCAGTTGAGTGACCAATTGGTTAGGGATAACCCCAATTGTCTCAATTGATAAGGGGCTAACAAGGATTTGACCAATTGAAGGCTTCAACATAGAAAACCCCAATCGTTTATAACCTTTAATCCACTTTTGAGGTCCAAACGGTTTGAACCCATTTGGACCAAACGGTCTAAGACCGTTTGGGGCCAAATGGTCTCAAGACCGTTTGGGCTCAAACGATCTCAAGGTCGTTTGGACCAATCGATCTCAAGATCGTTTAAGATCAAACAGTTTCAAACCGCATAAGCTTCAAATGGTTTGAAAGTCAACTCTCCCCAAACGGTCAACACACCCAAACAGTCTCAAGACCGTTTGATGGTTGAAGGTTGAAACCGTTTGAAGGTTTTCAAGGTTGTTTATACTTAATCACTTGAAGGTGTAAATGGTTCAATGGTGATCTAATCTAAACCCTAATGGTAACTTAGGACATTAAGGGACTAAATGACTAATGAATTGACCATGATGACGATCAATGGGTAATTTACCAAAATGCCCTTGAAGGGTTCAATTGAGTAATACCTTGTTCTAATCAAACCCTAATCACATGATAGTGGTGATTTGGCTTATGATAGTCAATAAGGACTTAACCCAACCTAATCTAGAGTGATGTAATCATCACCTATGAGTAAGAGGAGAGAAAATATCCCAATTATGGTTGAAATCCAAGTAATGAACCTTCAATATATATATGAATGTGCATGATTAGGGTATGATCCACCTATGTGAGATCATGAAAACCCTATTTATGATAATTGATGAATCTTAAATCTTATTTGAGGACTTTAATGATGATGTTTCTCATACATGGTGATGTTATGAGATCAATTCACCAATAGGTGAATAGTAAACCCTAATTCTAGGATGATGACATGTATTATGAATAGTAAACCCTAATTGATAAAAATCATGGAAACCTAGCTCTTGTATGAGTAGGGAGATACAACTTATTTAAATGAGTTATTTATTGTTATCAGTTGATTTAACCATGCAGGTTCCTATATGAGGATGATCATATCCAGGTATGGATGATGATACTATATTCATTGAAAGCATGCTGTTAGGTTTATGAATAGTGATTTATCCTGATGCCTTGTTAATAGCATCTTATGAGATTGATAGGCTGTGAGAGCCATGAATACCATCAAGGTCATGCTTTAAGAGATGACTTGTGATGAGAGTACTGAGAAATGATGATTATGTGAGTTAAACTTGATACATATAGTATTCTACTTTCATAACTACTGTTCTAATGATTAATGTTTGAAAACATGTATGATGTTAAAAGAATACTAAAATGTACCTAACTAATCAAGTATAATCATACCATGTAGAGTCCTGATCATAGATCCATCATTGTCAGGAGTTAAATGATGGTGAAACAGGTTTTCCTAAGGGAACTCCTGGATCACATACTTTTGAGTATGTGGGGAAAATGGATGTGAATGTCCTTACATCCTAGTATAGGAATTGATGTAGATGTATCTTAATCTATCAATCCTTCACTATGGGTTATGCCGGGGTGATGTAACACTAATCTCCCGAGAAAGTCTTTTATACCGCATTGATGAGAGATAAACAAGAAATCCCTCGATGGCGAAGAGAGTACAGAATGCCACTGTGACTCTAATAGCGAAGTACCAGAATACCCTGGTAAGCTATAGTAGCAGAGACATTAGATGTCCTGCATGTTGAACCTCACACTGACTGAGGAAGATGAGGTCATAACAATCCGGCTCTTTTGATGACCTATGTATGATACAGATGCGACTTAATAGTGATCGGTTGGAGTATGAACGATATACCTCATCTCCGCAGGGCATAATGATGTTTGTAAAACATAATCAACCGCGTAGCATATCTGCTTAGGTTGAACTACGAGATACATTGATTGAAGATACATTACTTAGTATACATGTTCTTCATAGTCCTTAAATGTTGTTGTTCTAATTGATAACAATCTGCTGTTGATTACTTTAAAGCTTTTACTGCCTATGTTGTTCTTGAATTGTTATAATAAAGCTTCTGGCGAAGAGTTATAACTCTCGCTGGGACAATTATTTAAAATTGTCTCACCCCGTAGATTTCAACCTTTTTAGGTGGTCGTCGAGGACGAAGGAATCAGTCTGCAGGTGGATAGTATCAGCGGCAGCAGCACCAGGAGCAGCAGTAAATCTCAAGTGGAGATTCAGACTACTGAGTTGTGTAGTTAGATAGTCAGTCCTATGTGTTCTCTGGACTCTCAGGTCCTTGGAGTCTTTTGGTCTGAGATTTTGATTTTGAGTTCTTGAGATTTTGTATCATGTTGTATATAATTACTCAAGAAGTAATTATCAAAGATGTAAACAGTTTATCTCCTTTTATGAAAGAAGTTTTTATGGATTCAAGCTCTTATCTCGAAAAGTTTTAATTTTCCGTGATTTTTGTCTTCCGCTGTTAATCGAACCATTTCTGCTATGTTTAAATCGTGTTTATATCATGGTTTGGAGATCAGAGCCCACAATTAGTGGTATCAGAGCTCTAGGTTCGCTGAGTCTACAGAGACATAGAAATTAGGATGTCGAGTCTATCCTTAGCATTTCTTTCTTATCTAATAGAGTCTTCTGCTCCTCAGGAGAAGAAGATAATTAAGAATGTCTGAACCACACGAGGAGTTCGTGGCAGAAAGTAGTGTTGCTGCACCCCAAGGAGGTGCAAGGAACCTGGAGATAGAACAACATGTACCTGAGCCACCCAGAGAGCCACCTCAGTTTGACACAGCTGACATGGAAAACCCAGTTGTTCAAACTATGTTCGGGCAGTTTATGACTTCCATGACACACATCACCGACAGGATGCCCATGCCTGCACCTAGGGCACCTGCCCAGCCTGAAGGACAAGGTATCGATAAGACGTTCAAGTGACTTCGTCGTGTCGGGGCAACCAAATACTTTGGAACAGCTGATCCTGCAGATGTCGATCTGTGGTTGACCGAATTGGAAAAAGCTTTTAGAATCCTCAACATCCCAGAAGCTCAGAAGGTTAGACACGGTGTCTATCTTCTCAAGGGAAGTGCTGGTCACTGGTGGACCATGGAAGAGCAGAAGAGGCATGGAGTGGAGATCTCGTGGGAAGATTTCCGTTGGGAATTTATCAATAGATATTTTCCAAAGACCTTCCTAGATGAGAAGATCTCTCAGTTTGAGAGACTGAGGCAGGGCATGATGAACATTAGCGAGTATGAAGCTAAGTTCATGGAGTTACTGCAGTTTTGTCTGCACATGGCTGCCACAGAAGAAGAAAGAATCAGAAGGTTCGAGAAGGGTTTAAACGCCGACTTGACTACTCCCGTGTCTGCCCTAGAGAATCGGAAGATGTTTGCTACCTTCGTTGAGTCAGTCAGAAGGATAGAGAAATCTGTAGTCGAGAAGAGACAAACCCATAAAAGATATCCGCAGTTCCATAGTTCTTCATCTAGAGACTTTAAGAAGCCTAGATTCTCTGCACCTACACCTCCACCACCCATAACGAGTGCTCAGACACAGTGGTCACTGAGTAGAGGTAGGGGACGAAGCCTACCTCAACAAGAGACTCGTAGTTCAGCATCGATGTCAGTCACAGGACCACCCAGACCACAACAACTGGAGAGGAGCTATTACAACTGTGGGAAGGTGGGGCATTTAATGAAGGACTTCCGAACTAGGCCTGTCAGTGTGACACAACCTCAGAGGCAGAGTCAACAGGGATCTCAGAGAAGGCAATCTCAAGGAGCAGCTCGGGGACATGGACAAGCGTCTCAAGCTGGATCATCAACACCACCTCAACACCAGGCGACAACAAGGTTATATGCTATGAACCCACATGATGTAGTGGTCAATCCACGGGTAGTGGCAGGTCAGATGGAACTTGTATATTCTAATATGTCTAAATCCTGTGTGGTATCTGTTCTAATTGACCCGGGTGCTACACACTCCTTTATCACTCGGAGAGTGATTCGTAACTGCTATATGACAATTAGTCATAGGGCAGATAGCTTGTGTTTGGAGACTCCGTTGAGTGGGTCTGCTGTGTTGCAGGAGGTATGCTCTCCCTGCATCCTCTTCTTTTCTAACCATCGCATTCAAGTGGACCTTATACCACTTGATATGCAAGGATTTGATATAATCCTCGGGATGGATACCTTGGAAAAGTATTGAGTTGTCTTGGATTGTGAATCCAAGCTTGCTGTGTTTGCTAATAAAAACAACACATGGATCTTTCAAGGAGAAAGGAAGATTCTGCCCACCTGTCTTGTGTCAGCTATGGTTGCTGATAAGATGATGAGGCAAGGATGTTATGCATTCTTGGCCCATGTGGTAGATGTTACCAAAGAAGGTCTCAACCCTGCTGAAGTTCCTATAGTCAGGGAATTCAAGGATGTGTTTCATGAAGAACTTCCAGGTATACCACCGCCTTGGGAAATTGATTTTGAAATCAATTTGATCCCAGAAACGAAACCTATAGCCCAGACACCGTATAGGATGGCGCCTGCTGAGATGGCAGAACTCAAGAAACAGCTTCAAGAGTTACTTGAGAAAGGTTTTATCCGACCGAGCACTTCACCTTGGGGTGCTCCGGTTTTGTTTGTTAGAAAGAAAGATGGGTCAATGCGGTTGTGCATTGATTATAGACAACTCAATAAAGTAACGATAAAGAATAAGTACCCTCTGCCGAGGATTGATGATCTCTTTGACCAGTTGCGTGGTGCAACCGTCTTCTCAAAGATAGATCTGAGGTCTGGATATCATCAACTCCGTATTAAGGATAGTGACATATCCAAGTCTGCCTTTAGGACAAGATATGGTCACTATGAGTTCACGGTTATGTCGTTTGGACTAACCAATGCACCAGCTGCATTCATGGAACTCATGAATAGAGTTTTTCGACCTTTCCTCGATCAGTGTGTTGTCGTCTTCATAGATGACATTCTGATTTTTAACAAGGATGCTCAGCAGCATGAGCAGCATCTTCGCCAAGCTTTGACCTTGCTAAGAGAACACAAGTTGTATGCTAAGTTTAGCAAGTGTGAGTTCTGGCTGACGGAGGTATCTTTTCTTGGACATGTGATATCTGCCTCGGGAATTCGTGTTGACCCTACAAAGGCAGAATCTGTTCTAAAGTGGGAACAACCGAAAATGCCGACGGAGATTCGAAGTTTCCTAGGGTTAGCAGGCTATTATCGAAGGTTCATTAAGAACTTTAGTTCCATAGCCTTACCCTTGACAAAGTTGACCCGAAAAGAAGTTCCTTTTGACTGGAACGATAAGTGCCAGCAATCTTTTCAGTTGTTGAAGGAGAGGTTGACAAGTGCACCAGTACTTGTGTTACCTGAGCAAGGCAAAGGATACATAGTTTTCTGTGATGCCTCCAAGAATGGACTCGGATGTGTGTTGATGCAGAATAAACAAGTAATTTATTTTGCTTCCCGACAGCTTAAGAAACACGAAGAGAATTATCCGACACACGATCTAGAGTTAGCTGCTGTGGTTCATGCCCTGAAGATCTGGAGACATTATCTTTATGGAGAGACATTTCAGATTTTCACTGACCATAAGAACCTTAAGTACATCTTCTCTCAGCATGAGCTTAATATGAGACAATGCCGCTGGATGGAATTAATCAAGGACTATGATTGTACGATTGATTACCATCCGGGGAAGGCTAATGTGGTTGCTGATGCCTTGAGTAGGAAATCAGAAACATCAACCATGGAAAGGGCACAACAAAACTCTTTAGTATGCTCTAAGAGAGATATGCTTATCTCTTTAAGGCAAGACAATGTACAGTTGAAGGTTTCATTGTTAGCCGGGTTGTTGGCTGAGATGCATATTAAACCTACCCTTAGAGAGAAGATTAAGGAAGCATAGCAAGGTGATACTGTAGTTCAGCAGATTAGATCGGAGTATGGTAGTGAGAAACGAGATGGTTTCCATGACTCAGATGATCAAATAGCCTGTTATCATGGGAGGATGATAGTGCCGGATGTGGACAACTTGAGGAAGTTAGTCCTGGAAGAATCTCATTCTTCGATGTATGCCATGCATCCAGGGAGCACCAAGATGTATCGAAACTTGAAGATATGTATTGGTGGCCTGGAATGAAGAAGGATGTTGCAGAGTTTGTTATGAAGTGTCCTATGTGTCAGTAAGTTAAAGCTGAACACCAGAAGCCTACAGGAACAATGCAACCTTTACCCATACCACAGTGGAAGTAGGACCATGTTACCATGGACTTTGTTGTTGGCCTACCCAGGACAAGCAAAGGACATGATTCCATTTGGGTAGTTGTTGATAGTTTGACTAAGACAGTGCATTTCTTACCTGTCAAAACAACCTATTCTGCAGAGAGGTTATCACAGTTGTATGTTCAAGAGATAGTGTGTTTGCACGGAGTTCCTGTCACTATAATTTCTGACAGAGGTCCCCAGTTTACAAGTCGTTTTTGGGAGCAGTTACACAGATCCTTAGGCACCAAGCTAAGGTTTAGTACGTCCTTTCATCCACAGACTGATGGACAGTCGGAAAGGACCATACATACCTTGGAAGACCTGTTGAGAGCATGTGTTCTCCAGTTTACTGAAAGTTGGGATCTACACCTAAGCTTGATAGAGTTTGCTTATAACAATAGCTATCAGCATAGTATTGATATGGAACCTTATGAAGCCTTGTATGGTAGACGTTGTAGATCACCCTTGTGTTGGTATGAGACTGGTGAGCATCAGTTGTTAGGACCTGATCTTGTGCAGCAAACTACAGAAAAGATTAAGGTAATACAACAACAGATTAAGACTGCACATGATAGGCAGAAATCTTATGCTGACAAGCGTCGTAGACCCTTAGAGTTCCAGGTCGGAGACAGAGTGTATCTCAAAGTCTCGCCTTGGAAAGGAGTTCTTCATTTTGGAAGAAAAGGGAAGTTAGCTCCTAGATTTATGGGGCCTTATCCAATCATTGAACGGATTGGAAAGGTAGCATATAAACTAGAGATGCCACCAGAGTTACAGAGGTTACACCCTGTGTTTCACATTTCTATGCTGAGGAAATGTCACCCAGATACCGAGTCAGTTCTACAACCTATGGAAGTAGAATTGAATGAAGATATAACTTATGAGGAAGGACCAGTGTCAATCCTTGATTGTAGAACTAAAAAGTTAAATAAGAAAGATATAAGCCTTGTGAAAGTCCTCTGGAACCACTGTGGTGTTGAAGAAACCACTTGGGAACTAGAAGAGGAGATGAGAAGGAAATACCCTGCTCTTTTCTCTTAATACGTTTTATCGATTTCGGGGACAAAATCCTTGTAAGGGGTGGATAATTTGTAACATCCCTGACCTGGGTTATGAGTTAACCCTAGGTGTTTTGCCTAATTATGTAATTAAGATACCGGTGATTATCTTTTGGCATGTAATTAAACTCTTGAGGAACACATATTTCCATTTCTGCCCTAATTGAACAATGTTTTAGTATTGTTTTGTAATATAGGGACCTTGCAAATTTCACATGTTGAGATGTTCCTCTGATGTTGAGACATCATGAGAATGATTATGGTAAAATTTGAAGGATTTCCCAAGCTTGAGCACCAAGGTGCAAATGTGGAAGTAATCCCTGTGCTTGAAACCCTGGTTTTGGGGTAAAATGCAATTTACCCAAAATTTGGAGTGCAACTTGTAATTTTCATTTTCAAAAATATCTTTTATAACTTTTGTCATCATTTAGAGTAGAAATTATGAAGAGGGCACTTCATTTGAATAATCATATAATAAATAAACACATTTGTGATTAAATAATCAAGGTGTAAGTATAATAGCCTTTTATATGTGTACTTTAGTAATGGGTTGATCTTATTTGCCTTCAATTCTTGGCCTTAGAAGGAGTTTGTCCTTAGAATAAGGGGTAGGGACGAGCAAAGAAGAAAGGAAGGACTTAGATGAGAAATGGGATAAAGTAGAAGCTTTATGGAGAAATTTCACCCAAAATATATATACCACTTTCTTTGCAAGCAAAGGAACGTTTCTTTCATTCCCTCACTTATCCCCCTTGTCAAACTGACTAAGGCAGATCTCTGGAGCATAGGAGAACGACCAGGGAGTTCAAGGTAAGTTTGGATCATCCCTTTTTGCTTGAATTCATGGAGGAAACTCGATTTCAAGGTTCAATTCATGGCTAGCTCACCTAGCTTTATCTTTCTAGCCATTTCTTTCCAACTTTTCCTTGGAGAATTCACCTTGGCCGACCTGTGGAGCTCAAAGACGCCATTAAAGACCTGAAGCTTGGAATCTTGGAGCTCAAGGAACAACCTTTAGGCGGGTTTTATAACTCTAAACCTTATGCTTTGATTATACATCTTTTTCTATGCATATAGTTGCTAGTTCTTCTTCTTACCTATCTTCCCTTGCATCCTTGCAAGTAAAATCGTGAAGAACTGCTGCTGTTCTTGAGGTAGAAGATAAGGGCGTTAATTCCTATGCTTATCCATGGATTTCCACTTTACTAAACGACCTCCACCAATTGCCCATACGGTTTACACAACCAGTTGGTGGGCAAACGGTTTCAGGGTCGTATGAAGGCAAACGGTCTTCAAGACCATTTGGTTGCATTGACCAAGCAACGACCGTATGGGAATCTTGTTTATAATTATGTAGGTTAATCACCCACAAAATTTTAGGTCTTAACTCCAAAGGAATCGTGAGATATAAGCAAATAAATTAGCAAATCCAATTGAATTAAGTTCTGATTTTCAATATGTTTATTTGCCCTTTTTGGGAAAACGGTCTCAAGACCGTTTGAGATGGTTGACCAAGCATTGATCGTTTGGGATTACTGTTCCTAATAATGTTGGTTGATGACCCAAAAAATTTTATGGCTTAATTCCAAACGAGTCATGAGTTGAAGGCTAATCAATAGGGCAAACCCTAATTGAAATCAGTGCTGAAATCCCAATGAGTTAATTAGAGATTTTGGGTTGATTAGCCCAAACGGTCTCAAGACCATTTGGGGAATCATCCAAACGGTCTCAAGACCGTTTGGGGATCACTCAAGACCGTTTAGAGGTCTGGGGTCAAGAATAGTTGACCAATTGAAGGTCCAAAGGTACCAAACCATATTGCAATTAAGTATTGATGTGATGATCAACTCAATAGATCAAACCTTGATGAATTTTCACTAGAGTCCAAAGATTGGATGGGCAAATGGTCTCAAGACCGTTTGGAACTCATCCAAACGGTCTCAAGACCGATTGGTGTCAACCCAAGACCGTTTGGAGGTCTAGGGTTAAGGTAATTTGATCAATTAAGGACCCAATTACAATGGGTTATTGAAATAATCAAATTGCTGATTTGTGACTTATTTAAGGTTCAACCCCTATCAAAGCAACTTAGATTTTGATGAATTCTTGGGCAAACGGTCTCAAGACCGTTTGGAGGTTATCCAAACGATCCCAAGACCGTTTGGGCCAAGTTTGAGCCCGATTGGAGGTCAATTGATGGGATCAACTTCGATTTGATTCACATTGTTGAGTGTTGATGGTTGAATGTTTATAGACCTTAATTGAACCAACTCCAACCCTAATTGGATATCAATTGAGGGTCAATTGAGTGACCAATTGGTTAGGGATAACCCTAATTGTCTCAATTGATAAGGGGCTAACAAGGATTTGACCAATTGAAGGCTTCAACATAGAAAACCCCAATCATTTATAATATTTAATCCACTTTTGAGGTCCAAACGGTTTGAGCCCATTTGGACCAAACGGTCTCAAGACCGTTTGGGGCCAAACGGTCTCAAGACCGTTTGGGCTCAAACGATCTCAAGGTCGTTTGGACCAATCGATCTCAAGATCGTTTAAGATCAAACAGTTTCAAACCGCATAAGCTTCAAACGGTTTGAAAGTCAACTCTCCCCAAATGGTCAACACACCCAAACGGTCTCAAGAACGTTTGAGACCAAATGGTCTCAAGACCGTTTGAGACCAAACGGTCTCAAGACCGTTTGATGGTTGAAGGTTGAAACCGTTTGAAGGTTTTCAAGGTTGTTTATACTTAATCACTTGAAGGTGTAAATGGTTCAATGGTGATCTAATCTAAACCCTAATGGTAACTTAGGACATTAAGGGACTAAATGACTAATGAATTGACCATGATGACGATCAATGGGTAATTTACCAAAATGCCCTTGAAGGGTTCAATTGAGTAATACCTTGTTCTAATCAAACCCTAATCACATGATAGTGGTGATTTGGCTTATGATAGTCAATAAGGACTTAACCCAACCTAATATAGAGTGATGTAATCATCACCTATGAGTAAGAGGAGAGAGAAGATCCCAATTATGGTTGAAATCCAAGTAATGAACCTTCAATATATATATGAATGTGCATGATTAGGGTATGATCCACCTATGTGAGATCATGAAAACCCTATTTATGATAACTGATGAATCTTAAATCTTATCTGAGGACTTTAATGATGATGTTTCTCATACATGGTGATGTTATGAGATCAATTCACCAATAGGTGAATAGTAAACCCTAATTCTAGGATGATGACATGTATTATGAATAGTAAACCCTAATTGATAAAAATCAGGGAAACCTAGCTCTTGTATGAGTAGGGAGATACAACTTCTTTAAATGAGTTATTTATTGTTATCAGTTGATTTAACCATGCAAGTTCCTATATGAGGATGATCATATCCAAGTATGGATGATGATACTATATTCATTGAAAGCATGTTGTTAGCTTTATGAATAGTGGTTTATCCTGATGCCTTGTTAATAGCATCTTATGAGATTGATAGGCTGTGAGAGCCATGAATACCATCAAGGTCATGCTTTAAGAGATGACTTGTGATGAGAGTACTGAGAAATGATGATTATGTGAGTTAAACTTGATACATATAGTATTCTACTTTCATAACTGCTGTTCTAATGATTAATGTTTGAAAACATGTATGATGTTAAAAGAATACTAAAATGTACCTGACTAATCAAGTATAATCATACCATGTAGAGCCCTGATCATAGATCCATCATTGTCAGGAGTTAAATGATGGTGAAACAGGTTTTCCTAAGGGAACTCCTGGATCACATACTTTTGAGTATGTGGGGAAAATGGATGTGAATGTCCTTACATCCTAGTGTAGGAATTGATGTAGATGTATCTTAATCTATCAATCCTTCACTATGGGTTATGCCGGGTGATGTAACACTAATCTTCCGAGAAAGTCTTTTATACCGCATCGATGAGAGATAAACAAGAAATCCCTCGATGGCGAAGAGAGTACAGAATGCCACTGTGACTCTAATAGCGAAGTACCAGAATACCCTGGTAAGCTATAGTAGGAGAGACATTAGATGTCCTGCATGTTGAACCTCACACTGACTGAGGAAGATGAGGTCATAAGAATCCGGCTCTTTTGATGACCTATGTATGATACCAATGCGACTTAATAGTGATCGGTTGGAGTATGAACGATATACCTCATCTCCGCAGGGCATAATGATGTTTGTAAAACATAATCAACCGCATAGCATATCTGCTTAGGTTGAACTACGAGATACATTGATTGAAGATACATTACTTAGTATACATGTTCTTCATAGTCCTTAAATGGTGTTGTTCTAATTGATAACAATCTGCTGTTGATTACTTTAAAGCTTTTACTGCCTATGTTGTTCTTGAATTGTTATAATAAAGCTTCGGGAGAATAGTTATTACTCTCGCTGGGACAATTATTTAAAATGGTCTCACCCCGTAGATTTCAACCTTTTTAGGTGGTCATCGAGGACGAAGGAATCAGTCTGCAGGTGGACAGTATCAGCAGCAGCAGCACCAGGAGCAGCAGTAAATCTCAGGTGGAGATTCAGACTGCTGAGTTGTGGAGTTAGATAGTCAGTCCTATGTGTTCTCTGTACTCTCATGTCCTTGGAGTCTTTTGGTCTGAGATTTTGATTTTGAGTTCTTGAGATTTTGTATCATGTTGTATATAATTACTCAAGAAGTAATTATCAAAGATGTAAACAGTTTATCTCCTTTTATGAAAGAAGTTTTTATGGATTCAAGCTCTTATCTCGAAAAGTTTTAATTTTCCGTGATTTTTGTCTTCCGCTGTTAATCGAACCGTTTCCTCTACGTTTAAATCGTGTTTATATCGTGGTTTGGAGATCAGAGCCCACAAAACTTGAAACATAAGATTGTCACATGATATCAAAACACTTCTTAGGGTTATATTAAGGTTTTAAGAATCCAATGATGATAATTAAGAACGTTCATCCATTAATCCAGGTCAGGGGTCCTACAACCATAAGCCCCTAGAAAGGATTTCACCCCCAAAATCATATGCAAACAAAGACATGTACTTCCTACACATCTCATCCTCTAACTCCCACATATCTTCCTACACACCACAATGATTCCACAACACATAACTAAGACTATACCCTTCTTCTTTAGCTTCTTCATCCTCCTATCCAAGATCAACATATGACCCTCCTCATAAGAAACATCCTCCTCCAACTCAACCTCCAATGGCTGCAACACCTACTCTATATCTAGGTGACACTTCCTAAGCATGGAGAAATGGAATATAAGGCTTAATGTGTGCAACTGTGGAGGTAACTCGAGCTTGTATGCCACCTTCCCAACATTTTCTAAGAAAGGGTAAGGTCCCATAAACCTAGGAGCCAACTTACCCTTCTTACAAAAACTCAACACACCTTTCCAAGAGGAAACCTTAAGGTATACATGGTAGCAACTTGGAATTCCAACGGTCTGTGGTAGTTATCAACATATGACTTCTGTCTATCCTAGGCTGCCTTCAACTATTGATGTATCACCTTGATCTTCTGTATGGTCTGTTGTAATAGTTTAAGACCCAAAAATTGATACTCACCTATCTCATGCCAACACAGAGGTAATCGAAAATGTCTCCTGTACAAAGCCTCATAGGATGCCATATTTATACTTCTTTGACAATTGTTAATGTAGGAAAACTTGACCAAACTCAAATGGACATCCCAACTTCTAAGAAACTTTATAAAACAAGCTCTCAAAAGATCCGCCAAAGTCTAAATCATCCTCTTTGACTGACCATCTATCTAAGGGTGGAAAGTTGTACTAAACCTCAGTTGTGTCCCCATAGTCATAGGTAGGCGTTCCCAAAACTAACTCATTAACTATGGACCTCTTTCAGATACTTTGGTAACTTTAATACCACACAAACGAACTGTCACATCAACTTATCTTTGTTCCAACGTCTTTGTTGTATATGTCATCTTAACGGGAAGGAAGTGAGCTGACTTGGTCAACATGTCAACCATCACCCATATGGAATCATGACCTCTTACTGTCCTAGGAAGACCAACTACAAAGTCTATGGTGATATAATCCCACTTCCACTGTGGTATCGACATAGCTTGTAATGTTCCTACATGATTATGATGCTCTACCTTGACCTATTGACCGATTGGACACCTAGCGACAAACTCTGCCACATCACCCTTTGAACTTGGCCATCAATACAAATCCTTCATATTATGGTACATCTTGGTCATGCCAAGAAGCATCATATACATCGAGGAATGTGATTCCTCAAGAACCATATCCTCAATCCATCAACATCTAGAACCACTATTCTATTGTGAAAACAAGCTTTCCCATCATCTATCTCATGGGATCCATCATACTTCCTACTGCCAAACTCTGAAATGATATTTTATATCATGACATCACTCTTATGAGCATCTCTGATCTGCTGCATCAAGGTAGGCTTCACCTGCAACTGTACCAACATGGAAACCTCCAAGATCATGTTCATCTGGCTGAAGTGATACTAGCATGTTCATCTTGTGGCACACCAAGGCATGTAATTGTGCCTTATATGTAGATGATGATGAAGATGCTTCCCACTCAGTGCATTAGCCACCACATTCACCTTCCCTGGATGGTAGTCTATCGTGCAATCATAGTTCTTGATAAGCTCCATCATCTTATAGCCCCATGTTTAGCTCTTTCTTTGAGAAGATATACTGAAGGTTCTTGTGGTTGGTGAAGATCTGACACTTCTCCCCATACAAGTAGTGTCTCCAAACCTTCAGGTCATGAAAAAAATCACATTCTTGTCCTGCATCAACACACATCCCAAGATGTTCGTTGAAGCATCACAGAAGATGATATAACCCTATCATTGTTCTTACAACACTAACACTGGAGCACCGGTCAACTTCTCCTTCAACAACTGGAAACAATGCAAACACTTATCATCCCAGATAAAAGGAACAACTTTGCTAGTCAACTAAGTCAGGGATAACACTATATCACTAATGTTCTTTATGAATCTCCTATAGTAACAAGCCAAACCTAGGAAACTTCAAACCTCCATCGGTGTCTTGGGCTGCTCCCACTCCAACACTGACTGTACCTTCTTTGGTTCTATGCAAACGTCCTTGGCAGATATGACATGCCCCAGAAAAGATATCTCTATCAACCAGAACTCACACTTGCTGAACTTAGCATACAACCTGTGTTGCCTTAATAACATCAATGATTGGTGTAGGTGTTTCTCATGTTGCTGACTATCCCTAACATATATCAAGATGTCATTGATGAACACTACTACAAATTGATCTATCTATGGCCTGGACACCATGTTCATAAAATCCATAAAAGTTTTTGGTGCATTGGTCAACCCAAACGACATAACCACAAACTCATAGTGGTCATACCTAGTCCTAAAAGTAGACTTAGGTATGTCATCTACCTTGATCCTCAATTGGTGATATCCTAACTTCATGTCTATCTTTGAGAACATTGTTGCACCTCTCAATTTCTCAAACAGATCATCAATCCTCGAAAATGAGTACTTTTTTTATTGTGACCTTATTCAACTATTGGTAATCTACACAAAGACTCATGGAACCATCATTCTTCTTCATGAATAACATGGGAGAACCCCTAAAGGAAGTGCTCAGTCTGATGAAACCTTTATCTAACAGCTTCCACAATTATTTCTTCAACTCTAGAATCTCTACCAGTGCCATCCTGTAAGGTGTTTGAGCTATATGTTGTGTTCCAGGAACAATATTGATCTCAAAATCAATCTCCCTAGGAGGGCGAACACCAAGAAACTTCCTCAAGAAAGACATCCTCAAGATCACACACCATAGGAACCTCCTGGATACTAGGGCCTCTCGCCTAGGTATCCACAAGCTCATGCACCATGGGAACCTCCTAGACACTAAGACCTCTTTCCTTGGTATCCAAAACATGGGCCAAGAAATCCCCACACCCCTATCTCATAAACCTCTCTACTATCATTATAGATACCAAACATGTAGGAAAAATCTTCATGTATCCTTAGAAGTTCAAAGAAACATCCCCATTACAAAACTTTTGCCACCTTAGAACCATAGTTCAAAACAACATTGTACTTCTCCAAGCCATCCATCCCTAGGATCAAATCTAGTTCATCCATTTCAAGTGGCATAAGATCCACTTGAATGTTGTGTCTCGAGAAAGAAAGAATGCAAGATGGACACACCTCCTACAACTCAGGGGAACCAACAAGTGGGATTTCTAACAGAAGGCTATTAGATCTATTACAAATAGACAGATTACAACTACTTATTACCTCTCTAGTGATAAAAGAGTGTATCACACCTGAGACAACCAAAATAGATACAAAAGAAGATGTAGATAAGTGCAATTGCAAAAGTTCCATCTGACCTGTCATGACCCATGGATTGACCACTCCCTTTGATGGACTCATAGACTAGAATCTAGCCATCACCTATTGTCATCCATGTCCTTGGCCTACTGGCCCAGAAGATCCTACATGTGATGCCTCACTGCATCCTCTACCACCACCACTGTTATACTACCATTGTTGCGAACCTTGATGACTCTACCTCGACTGTTGCATCACTTCTTCATTCTTCATAGGGCATGCCTACAACTTATGCCCGACTTGTCCACACTTGTAGAAAGTATTCAAAGCATACTGTGGCCTAGATGGCTCTATCACAGATATAGACGCTGCACTTTATGCTTCCACTGGCAGAAAACTCTGGCCTCTTCTGTCACTTGGGGACCACTGTGACTGTGCGTGTGATCTTGACTCAGAAAATGTTGATCTCTCTTATGAGTGTTGGTACTGCCTTGAAGAAAACTTTGAACTTCTTAAAGTCATCAGATGACTGTCCTTGAAACTAAGACAACATCTTATTAGTGTTGGCCTCATGCTTCTCGATAGCAGATCATTCAATCCTCCTTATAGACTCCACAAAAGTAGAGAACCTCTCTCTATTCTCTAAAGCCTATGTCGTTGTAGACAACTCTGAGCTCAAACCCTTCTTAAAACTACATATTCTCTCCTTCTCAGTTGTTTCCATATGAGGACAAAACCTCAAAATCTCTATAAACATGGCCTCATACTCGTTGATGGTCATCGAGCCCTGACGTATCTTCTCAAACTACACTATCTTCTTATCCAGATAGCTCTCTAGGAAGTGATGGCTCACAAACTCCCACTAAAACTCTTCCCAGCCTATCACAACTCCTGATCTCTTCCCTCTTCTATGGCCCACCAATGGCCAACACTACCCTTCAATAGATAAACTGCGTGCTTCACCTTGTCCTCTTCTGGGATGTTGAGGATCTTGAATGCCTTCTCAAGCTCCGTCAATCATGTATCGACGTCTTTTGGGTCCTCCGTACCTGTGTTTTTGATCAGTAACTCTCTCATCATGTTCCTACCTCCTAGAGACACCTCCTGGAATGACATATCTACTCTCTACATTTTCTTTGTGTTATCCAGACATATTTGAATAAAAATAAAATATGATCAGATATATTGGATTACATAAGAATAGACACAAACCTATGTCTTATGTCCCTATAGGCTCAACAAACCTAAATCTCTGATACCAACCCAAAGTGTCACACCTCCACACTAAATGAGATTACTCAAAACCCAAAACACAACCGATCACTAATTAACCACAAAGCCATAAAAGTGGGTAAATTAAAAATGATTTAAACATTTCAAACATGTCTTTTACATATAAGTCCAAAAATATGCATACGAGCACATACACATACCATTTCAGGTATTTACATATCTTCCCAGTGGGTGAGGCCAAAACCTGTATACAAAATATGTGTTCCATATGTATGCATGTCATATACAAACATCAATATACTACCCACCACTTGTGTCATTGTATACATATCATCTACAAAACATCCCCTGCCCATACATGAGTGTACAAGGATGACTCTAGGACTCTACTAACTACTACCAGCCAACCTCAGCTCCTACTACTCTCCCATCTTCTCTTCTTCACCACCACGAACCTGATCACATCTATGACGACCACCTAAATACATGTGGTAACCCACGAGAGTGAAACCCATGTCCTAGCAAGAGATATAACTCTCAATAAACATTATTGATTACAACAAGTTATATTATTAAACAAGATAAACTAATTAAGAAGATTGAATATGTTAAGCAGATATAACACACTATATAGATAGTATAACATCAAGCTTTATTAACAAGATATCTAAAGGAACAGACAAGCTATTACCAACTAAGCAGTTGCACAATCCATTAACTATGAAGTATAAGAAACAAGGCAAGGGTGAACAACCAACGTCATTTGTCTTTAATCCTAAATAGATATACTACATGACTAGATTACATATTTTATTAATATGTGGGAAGAGTGAGGTATACCACTCAAACTCCAACTGAACACTGTGAAGTGCTATTCAGTTCCTTATAAGATCTAGGAGATCCCACGTCCCAAGATATCCCAACCTCAGTCAGTATGAGTGAAAGGCAGTGACATAACGGTCAAGCTACTTTTAGTGACATATAGACAATCGGATACCACCAACCCGTCCTTGGTATAAAGGTTGCGACGCTCAAAACTAGGGTATATAAAACCCTATCATCTGAGGTACAACCACAATTGTCCTCAACCACATCACATATACATAAGTATCAATTGTTCTCAAAATGAGGCATGACCACACCCATCCTCCATAATCTTGGGATCTGGATGCCAAGGATGTACACTCCTTGCACCCCATATCCTCAACAGTATGTTCTCTAAGATTCTCTTAGGCTCCAATTGGTTTGTTGTAACTGGTTCGGAAAACTTATGAACTGGAGTTCCTAAAGCAGTTTTTCATGATTGGTTTAAAGTAAGTGCTGGAAGTCGAGTTCCGTGACTTTCGGTGAGTTACAGAGTTATATACAAAATAGAGTTCCTGAGTTCCCTCTTAAAAAGAGCAGAAAATGAGTTCTGGAACAGTTGACAACATTTCGTATATAATTATATTTTTCATTCTTCATAAATGACACATGTAAAATATTTATGACTATGAATGTTAGTGTGTGGATATGATTTATTATCAAAATGATAAAATAATATGACAAAATATTGTATTCTATAAGCGACACCATATAAAATATTTTACACTACAACTATCATTATCATTGTGTCTACAAAATAAAAAAATATAAAAACACTATGAAAAATAACCAGACCACTATGAAAAATAATCAGACTGCACCATGTGACAAAAAATAATTTATCTAGCATTTTTTTATATTCATGTTTAAATAATATGATGTGAAAATGATCATAAACTATAATCCTACGTCAAGAATATAGTAAAAAATAATGTTGTACATATTGTTAAATAATTTTAAACCAAAACTTATATTTACATACATATAAAATGTACATATCATTACAATAGTTTATACATACAAAGTGAAATAAAAATATTATAATGTAATTTGAACCACAATATACCATATTAAAATATTTTTAAAGGAGCAACATCCACATCATGACCGCTTGTTGAGATTATTATGTTAAAAATATATTAATTAGTAGTCACATATATTATTCTTTTTTTACTTTTTTCGTCCTCTATTTTTAAGGGAGCAACATCCGCATTATGACTGCTTGCTAAGATTATTATTTTAAAAATATATAAATTAGTAGACATAGATATGATTCTTTTTTATTTCTTTGCCGTCCTTATTTTTTATATATCACATAATAAAACTAATAATTTTTTTATTGATGTCCATATTTACACTAATGACAAGCCAATCACATGGAAGTGAATGAAACTTAAGTTCCAGAAATGGAACTAGAGTTTCCAGAAAATGAGTTCCATAAAACTTATGACTTCCACCAAACCAATCAGAGCCTTAGGAATACTCGTTTCCCCATTTAGAAAGTCATGACATTGAATGGTTCTACATAACATGACACTACATGATTAGGGTATTACTTGATTAGTTATGTCAATACAAACCCCAACTTATTTCTATCAAGCATCGATATATAACAACTCCAAAATATATAAAACATATGAGTAATAAATCTTGTCACATGACCACATGATACCAATCCTTATCACATAAGAAAGAGGATCACACCCCCATTAGGGCTCAAACCATGCCCAAGGGTCAATAAGACCATCATATCATAATCACCTATAAGAATCATCATATCTTTCCTCCTTATAACAAGGTTCAACAAACCATCACTATACTTGTGATACATAGGTTTAGTATAACATTACATAGCGAGCTTGTGATGTTCATATAGAAGCATATTAGGGTTACAAAAACATTGAGAGTGTTGGATCAAAGTGATCTATAGGGGGCGAATAGAGCTAAAAACACTTAAATGGAATCAATTAGACCTTCAAATTACTTCAAGAAGTAAAATTGCAATTATGGAATTTGATGAGCAACTAAGCATACATAACAAGGATGAGAGAGATTGAACATACACAAGAATAAGCTATGTAGAGTGGTTCCAATCTCCAAACTAGGATAAAGTTAGTCCACTACCTAGAGAGGTTAAGCTCTAGGATTTTGCAACCACTATATACATATATTCCATTGTAAGACATACAACAAGACCTTCCTTTTGCAGGGCAAGAATAAATAGCCTTACTTTTTAAGGACCAAAAGGAGCCAATAAAGCTTACAAGGTCGTACCTATCCTTTGAGATAGAGTCTTCAACCTCTACAAGGGCTTACCCACTCTTGCAACCAGCTGGACACCTTCACCAAGGAGCTCCCCTTCTTGCACCGAGTCTTCCGCCTTGAAGGAATTACCCACTCTACTCAAGGATCTTAAGCCTTCACCTTCTCCTTAATCTCGGAGAAACTTTTCACCTTCTCCTTCACCTTGGAGATGCTTTCATCTTCAGCTCATGTTAGAGAAGATTTCATCAACTTTGCATGAAGAAAGGAATTGAAGAAAGAGAGGCTTTGGGAGGTATACAAGACTACAATTGAGTAGCTCTCTCCCACATAGCCTATCTAACTCATATGGACATTTTGAAGTGTAAGCAAGAGAGAAAAAGGGTATCTAGTGGACAAAATGCACTCAACTATAGATAGGATCTTGAATAGCATGAAGGAGAAAACTCGGATGAAGTCAAAGGGGTCCTATTTATTGTTGGAGGTGTCCATTAGACACTAGAAGTACTAAGGAACACTTTCTTGTCCTATGGGGTGTTGTGATGGATATAATTTTGAGTTTTGCAACACTCCAATGGTTAGAATCACTTTCTATGCATGCCCTGTACAATGCAGTTGGTTGAGTTTCAAAAAAGGTAACATGACCGATTACACTGTGCAAAAAAGAAAATTTGAACCATTGGTCGATTTTACACTGGATGAAAATCAACTGATTGCTTAAATATACTTTGGCAGTGCAAGGTGTCGGTCGATGTTGTCCTAAGATAAACTCGTTCAAACCTAGAAATTCCCAAAATTCATCAAGGGTGTCATCCAAGTTTATCAAGGATGAAACTCAACGGAAAAGGCACTCTATGATTTCAAAAATCATCATTAGAGTGATTAAACATTTGCATTAAGTGCTCCTAATTTTTATCATCTTATTTACAGGTAATAACATCAATAAAAATGAGTACAAAAAATTTCCTTAGTCATTTGAGGTTATTTCCAATAAATTGAATTTTCATTGCTTTTGACTTGAACTGGAACAAGCTAGGGCTCGATTGAATTGATTCTTTTCATGTACCTAATACCTAAAATCAATTTTAAATAGACATATTAGATACATATGAATGGAATGGTTAAGTCATCATTAAAATATGGACAATCTATAACACTTAGGTCAACATTCTCCCCCCTTTTGCAGATGACAAATGATTCCTCAACATATCGAGAAGGATTTAGAATTTAAACTTTTACCTTGTGAATTTTGACCGGATACATGAATACACAATAGAAATTTATCCCCCTCAATTAATGATTTCCTCAATTTCTCCGTTATTTCACCTGTATGGTTAGTTTATCCAGAAATCATAACCATATCATACATATACAATATTGAGTCTTATTGCAAGTCACATGATACTTCAGAAAATAGACTAGAAAAGGATCACAAAAATAATATGATTGAGCTCATTTCTCCCCCTTTGTCATATAAAAAAGGTAGGGGGGTAGAAGAGCTAAGAAACATAATTCTTATCTATAGGCACAAACTTCACATGTAGCAAGCACCAAATAGAAAAACTAAAAGAGAACAAGCATGCTAGAGTCATAATCAAAATATGGAAACACATACCAAGAACTCATAAGATGTAACCAAATAAAGAGTTAAGGTACATAAGATTGAGATTAAAACACTAGATATGTCCTCTTGATATGAAAACTACAAGCCAACAAAAAATTTCGAGATATGAAAATAGTATGCCTCAGATACAGTGCCCAATGGTCAATACATGATAGTCTACAATATATATATATATATATATATATATATATATATATAGGGCTCATCTTTAATAGATGTGCGGGTAGCTACCTACACACACTTCCTATCACTTTTTTTAAAAAAAATTGCAATTGTAGAGGAGCATTTTATCTAGCTCCCCAAAAAATTTCATCCAAAAATAATATCATTTGCCCCACCAAAATCAAAAAATCCGTCCATATATTTACTGACTGTATATTTTCTACGCAGTTACTTTTTCAGTCATATAGTTACTCTTTTATCAATACAATTATTCTTTTGATCTAAAAGTTACTTTTTTGTACCATATTGTTACACTTTTGGATGTGTGGGTAGTGAAAAATCGGGCTACCCGCACGGGTAACGAATAAATCCCCATATATATACATATTTATATATGAGCACCATATAGACTAAAGAACTAAAAATCTAGGCTATATGTGTCAATTGGGTAGTCGTCAGCTACACCATCCTATGGCTAGTAGTCCTCATCACCATCTGAAGGTGCATTAGGTGCAACAGGTGTGTCATCACCTTCATCTCCATCATTAGAGACATCATCACCATCGTTATCAGCAACCTCATCACCATCACCAACATCATCATCAACCTCCTCATCAGTCATCTCAATATCCTCATCAAGAAAAAAGGATCAAAGACCAATCCATATGTGATTCTTCTCTTCCCATGAGACTCCACACTCAAGTAGAGCCTTGGCTTGCTCCTTATTGGGTATAGATACCCAATCATAGCTAGCATGGAAAGTAGCAACATGTACAAATGGAAGAGAAAGAACCTGAGGGGCAGCATGATGAGAGGAAATTGAGGCACATCCACCATCAAAAGTAGGGGTTACAATAGAAGAAGCAGGTGGAGGGGCCAGGTAGAATTGACTGTATGCATAGGAAGAATAGTTAGCACCAGGGTAGAGCTAGTAGGTGGGGTAGGGATGGCTACAAGATGATTTTATGTTAGACATGATCTGAACTAAATCCTGGTGGATGTGGTCCTGAACTTGGAGGTTGTATGTCTATTAGTGTACCATGTATCCCATCATGGCTTCATTTGACATCGAGGATAAGGCACAGTTAGGTCTAGGTGGTGATGGAGGGGCCTAGGTGGAGTTGGAAGCTCCAAGTATGGTAGATGAGGTAGGATGAAAGGATTTCTTGATTGTGGTCTCACTGATATAAACCCCTTTTCTACTGGCTTTGTAGCCAAGATCATGGAAAATGGATTTTTCAAAAGGTAAGAAAAAAATCACATATCAAGTTAGGATAAGAGATATGGGTACCATTGGTGTTCTTCTCTGAGTCAAAACAGGACATGTGAAGAAAAATATAACGGGCCCATTTGACTCTGACATCATTCAACAGACAATAGATGATCACAACAATATTCTCTACAATGTTCGTTTGATTTCATTTTGGATGGACATTGCAGTTTACTACTAATGTGATAAGACATGTCTTGATGTCAAGGGAAGATGTAGATAGGATGGATTTCTTCCTATATGGGACATCGAGTTTCTCCAAAAACTTGTGGATATCGGGAAGGGTAAGCACATGGTCAAATATTTTGTAGAAAGCCTCGGGGTCAAGTAGGTCATGGTATTGGTGATAGGAATATATCCATGTGTTTGTGAAGTCATTACCATTGAAATAGGTATTCAAAGAATCCTCAGAGATTGTGATCTTGGTACCAGAAATGATGGAAGTCAGGGTGACTTGGGTGTTAGGTGGTGGCACATGGGTCATGTAGTTCCATGTGAGGTTGGCATAAAATTCATGGACCACATTTTTTATAGACATAGAGTTAGCGTAGAACAATCACTCTACACACAAGGCACTAAGATGGTGAGTTTTGAAAACCTCATCAACTTCTTTTATCACCTCACTAGTAGAAAAATGTGGTTCAAACAAGGCATGAAATGGAAAATGAGTTCTAGGAAGAAGTTCCTTATAACTATTCATGATTTGGGAGGAGATGAAAGAGGTGTCATCGATGGAGAAATTCCTAGAAGTAGTGGAGGAGTATGAAACTCCAGTTGGTCCAATGTGTTTCCTACGGTTAGAAGCCATGAAGGCCATGTTAAGAAGAGAAGACCACCAACAAAGGAAATAGTACAAGTTGGAGGTTGCCTAACCACCTAGGTCAAGGTTAGGAGAGGAAAGGAGGGATGATCTAGGGCTAGAGATGGTAAGAGAAAGGTTTGGTTAGCCCTAGGGTTAGAGAAAGAAGGGAATAGCTATTTGTCAACTTTCTCTAGTTGAGAGGGAGAACATTCAGCTGACATCATATATATTTTGTGCCTAGCAGCGTTGTCAGTCGAGTTTAGGTTTTGGAAAACTCGGCCAACACTGCGGTTTAGATCAGTACTCAGCATGTGATCGTTCACATTTTCCCCTGATCAAACTCGACCAAAAGATTGGTATGTTTAAAAGATAAGAAATCTAATTCTAAGACACTGGAGTGCTATATAAATTTATTTTTCTAGCCTATCATGTATTTTGAACATATTGAGGCACATTCCACTCATCATTGGCTACTATTTTGTAGTAAAACATGCATTTGCAAAAATGTAGACAAAAACAAGAAAAACAAGGCAATAAAACAAGGAAAATATAGCACTTTGAAGCATAAGATAAGCAAGAACATATAAGTATGAGAACATCTATCTAGAAGGCATATCAATATCATCAAGAGCAGTAATAAGCAGTTTTAATCTAATAAAGGTAAATTTCTCTCTAGTTGGAGGTTTTATGAAAATGTCCACAAGTTGATTCTCTATGTCCACATGCGTGATATAGATATCCTTTTTGGCAATGTTGTCACATAGGAAACGATGACACACCTCTATATGTTTAGCTCTACTGTGCAATTTAGGATTGTAATAAAGATTGATTGCACTGGCATTGTCAAACTAGATCAGAGAAGCATCAAAATGAATGTTAAAGTCTTGGAGCATTTGCTTCATCCATATGACTAGGCACAACAACTCCCAACTCCAATGTATTGAGTCTCAATAGTTGAAAGAGCCATTGTGATTTGTTTCTTAGAGAACTAAGAAACCAAGAATAGTCCTAGGAAGAAGCAAGTCCCACTAGTGCACTTTCTATCAATCAAGCACCCTGCATAATTAGCATCACTATAAGTAGTAAGAGTAAAGTACCTTGACTTGGGATACCATAGTCCAAAATTTTGGATTTTCGCTAGATACCTCAAAATTATCTTAACTACTATAAGATGGGATTTCCTAGGACTTGATTGAAATCTAGCACACAAGCCAACACTAAACATAATATTGGGTCCAAAGGTAGATAAATAAACTAAGCTACCAATGATACCTCTATAGAGATTCTCATCCACTTTCTCACCTTCGGCATCTATATCAAGTTTGGCAATGTTTGACATGGGGGTGTCTATCAGCTTGGTGTTCTCCATCCCAAAGCACTTAAGAAGTTCATTTGTATACTTGCCTTGGTTAATTTTCCTTCTTTTGTTTGCTTAATTTGAAATCCAAGGAAGAAAGTAAGCTCCCTCATCATGCTCATCTTTAACTCATTCTGCGTAAGAGAACTAAACTCCTTGTAAAGATCAAGATCCATTTTTTCCAAAAATGATATCATCAACATAAATTTGATCAACAAATTGTTAGAAGTGTGTTTAAGAAATAAAGTAGAATCAACTTTGTTCATGATAACCATTGTCTAACAAAAAGTTCTTTAATTTCTCATACCAAGCTATAAGGGCTTGTTTGAGTCCATATAGAGCTTTTTGCACCAAATAAAAATGTCTAGGAATCTTATCATGTTCAAAGCCAGGAGGTTGAGCCATATAGACTTCCTCCTCAATTGTACCATTCAAAAATGCACTTTTAACATCCATTTGATAAAGCAACAAATCTTATAGCTAGCACATGAAAGTAACATTCTCATAGATTCAAGTCTAGAAATAGGAGCATACGTTTCATCAAAACCAATACCTTCCTATTGATTGTAGCCTTGAGCAACTAACCTTACTTTGTTCCTTACCACTTTGCTGCTTTCATTTAACTTGTTGCAGTAGAGACACTTGGTGCCAGTGATCTTTCTATTATTTGGTTTTGGAACTAAGTTCCACACTTTTTTCTTGTCATATTGTTCTAACTCTTCTTCCATGACTAGGATCCATTCATCATCTTTAAGAGTCTCTTTTACATTCTTGGGCTCAGGTTGTGAGATGAAGGTGTTGTCAACTTATTCTTTATTGAATGTATCCCACATCTTCAACGTTTCGAAAGAATTACCTATCATGAACTCTTTAGGATGATGTTTTGCAAATCGGGGAGTTGGATCCTTTTTTGTTCTTCTTTCTCTTCTTCATAAACTATCACCTCTTTTCCTTTATCAACAATGTTGAGATCTTTCAAGTGAGGGATCACCTCCTCTACAACACCATCATACACAATATTCTTGGAAGAGGGGTTAGTTTGAACAAATTTAACATTGATAGATTCTTCTTCTCTAGACAATTCAATGTAAAATACTCTATAAGCTCTATAGGTAGTGCTATAACCAAGAAGAAAGCCTTGTAAGGTTTCACATCAAAATTGTCGAGAGAATCATTGGTGTTCAAGACAAAACAAGGAAAACTGAAAACATGAAAGTAATCGATGGAAGGCTTTCTACCATGCCATAGCTAATAGGGGATTTTCTTTAAAGATAGATGGGTACATACCCAGTTTTTGTTCAAAACATGAAGTGCTAATGGCTTCAGTCTAGAACTTCTTTGGAGTATCATACTCTAGAAGCATGGTCCTAGACATTTCCTGTAGCAACCTATTGTTTCTACAACCCCATTTTTTGAGGTGATGAGGTGAAGAAATGTTGTTTGCATACCTAGATTCCTAAGAAAAATGTTCACACAAATCATTTTAAAATTCTCCCCATGGTCACTGCGGATAGAGGCAATCCAGTAAGAAGATTCATTTTCAACCCATTTGTAAATATTTGACAAAACATCGGGAATATCACTTTTTGAAACAAGAAAGAATGCCCAAGTTAATCATTGACAATCACAAGGCAATACTTGCTACCACAAAGTGATTGGGTTCTCAGAGGTCCAAATAGATCAATATGAAGAAGTTCAAGAGTTCTTGGTACTAAGGACTGACCGGCCTAAATCGCGCGTCCTAAAATTGGAGGCGCATTTGAGGTAGTCGAGCCTTCACATTTATAACCCGAATCCTTCTAGGCCCCCGCAACTTTGTTTACGGGGTCGAAGTAGTCATACGGGGTCGAACACAGGGACAAGGTGGGTCGTGTTGACGACTCTGAATCGACACTCTACACTCCAGTGGGTACAAAGAGATATTAAAGTTCCCCGAAGGGGAACAACAAGCTGTCACGATTAAATTAAAGAAAAGTTCCCCGAAGGGGAACAACAAGCTGTCACGATTAAATTAAAGAAAACTATCTCCAACTGGAGTTACAAGAAAGATTAGGATTTTGTCATTTAGCAGTTTTTAGGAATTTTCATGCAACAGAAAATAGAAAGATAAACTGCAGTTTAAGGCGTAATGCAAGGGATAAGACTTCAGTAAGACAAGCGGTAGCAGTAACACCCTGCACCCCTCCTCTCAGAGTGGGTGCCTCTAACCAAGCTTCAACACCCCTCTCGAGGTTGCTGGGCTCAAGTTAGAGTGGAATGATACTAAAACAACTCTGTTCCGAGCACTCTCGTACTCCAAAACCGGACCAAACACTAGAGCCACAACCCAACTCTCAAAGTAGTTGCGACGGGAAAGACGATTCGGTAGCTAAGAGAAACGTGATCCAAAACATGCAAGCTAGAGTTCAGATATCCAACACAGCAGTTACCCAATCATAAGGCACCAAGCATTAAACAAATAGCAATTTAGCATTTCTATTTCCATAAGCAATAAGGGTCTTAATACAATGCATAAGCTAAGAATTTAAATAACAGAATTAAAGATAGATGTCGCCTTCTTGATGTAGAAGAACGACAGACTACTGTAGCTCTCCTGCCCGATACCTGTCAGGAGCCGAGCCCGATACGGCAGTGTCGGGCGGCACCCCCTCTCGGGCAGCGCCGACTGACGACTGACTGTATCGCTCAAGGACCCTGGCCGATACGCTCATGTCGGGCGGTGCACCCTCTCGGGCGGCACGCATGACGGGCGGAGCGTATCGGGTTCGATATCGTGTCGGGCAAAGAGCTACGAGTCTATTGTCAGGCACTCGTGTCGCTCATCTTCGCTGGCCGATATCGGCCCGCAGTGTCGCCCGGGACAACACTAAGTGAACCATCCCTTCCCTCTCGGGATGAGGGAAAGCTCACCTAGTGTCACCCGGCACAAGCACTGGGGCGCGATACTCTTGCTCTCACAGCTTCCTTCGAAGGTGGCTCCCGAACTTCCGAACTGTCTTGTCACGAATTCTCTTCCGACTCTCTTGACTTGTCCGACCTATCCGACTTATCCGACCTATCCGACCTTTCTTTTCGGCTTCCTGTAGCTGCTATTTATAGGCTGCGGTTGAAGGAGTTATGGTGCTGGAAATGCCACGTAGCTCCCTTATACGCCGGTCGATGGATGTGGACGGCCGATACAGGTATGTCTCGGCGCGAGGCACTGGCTATCGGTCACGTGGCTGGCGGCACGCCTGCCGGTGGGTGGCTGTGTCGCCCGACGAGTTTGGTCGTCGATGCGGCTTTGGCTCCCTGTCGGGTAGACGGTATGTCGGCCGACACGTCCTCCTTGCGCAGCGCCCTTCTCCGCTGATCATTCTCGTGTCACCCAGCCCCTGTCAGGCTGGGTTGTATCAGGCGTCAGGAAGGTCGAGACGGGCTTAGACTTATTGTGGGCCAGAATCGGCCTTATTGCACAAAAACGAGGAAAACTCTGTAGAAGATAGGAAAAATTGGAATAAGAGCGTTGCTTGGCCAATTATTGCGAAAGTGCTAATAAAATAGAGGAAAATAGCAGAAAAGGGTAGTTTTGATAACAAAATAAAGGGTAAAAACGTCACAAAATTTGGTGTTAGCAACTCCCCCAAACTTAGCTTTTTGATTATCCTCAATCAATATTTAAACTAAACTTTGTGTTGCTTCTTCTTGCACAGCAAAACTTTAAGGCTAAAGGGTAGCACAAGATTTGCAATGTCTTGGAGGTAATGCTGTCTTAATGCGAACAAAAGACCTTGCCCTACTTGCCTTATTATTTAAGTAAAAATTTTCTTCTCCACAGCTTCAGCGAGACTTTGGTGTATGATTTCGAAGTTAGCTTCCACACCAAACAACTTTATTTTAGGGGCAGAAAGTTGTGTATAGGGTAGGATAAGGCTTTTTGGGTTTTTCTTCTTGTTTCCCATCAGTCCATCCAGGTAAGGGTCCGTTAACGGGCAAGTGGTCCCTGCAGTCCAAGCCAGTTGGCTTTAGAGCAGTGATTTCACATCCTACGTACCACTGCCCCAGATCTACCATGCCTAAAGATGGGTACTTTTGGAAAACAAGTGTGTATATATATATATATATTTCTTTTCTTTTATTGGGCACAACTCTCATGCTTTTATTCACGCTCATAAGGCTTCTTTCTCTTTTTGGGATTTTTGCTGGGTAAGGGAAAACAAAAGAGATATCTGCTGTTTGGGCAGCTTTTTCCTTCTCCATACTCGTCTCTTAGCTGTTTGCGAGATTATTATTTTTCAAAAAATTTTGGATGGCAAGGCACAATCTTTTGTTTGTTTGAGACAGCATTATCAGAAAGATATGACAGAACTTGTAACTCGTTAAATATACAGAAAGTAAACTTTGCAAGAAGTCACAACAGGTTTTTATTATTATTATAGCAACTTTATACATATATAAGTATAGGGAATCATAAGCAAAAAATTTCAAAGTTTTCAAGACTTTTAGCAAGAAGGAAAAAGGTTGTGTAAGAAGTTATATTTACACTAAAAAGGTTATATGTACACTAATTGAATTGGATAGGACGAGGGGGATCAAAGGAGAAAAGTTTTGTACCTCCCTCACTGGTACATGGTACCCCCCGAACTTACTCCACACTCTGTCCCAGAGTTGTGAAGTAGATGAGGTAAGGAAATGTTAATCAGTGAGGGTTAGATGATCAGCGCGCCTGGGCTAGATAAGAGCTCCCACACATATTCTCCTCTTTTGTTGTGATAGTCGATGTGGAGGAGCTGATCAGGCGTTGCCTCATTTGCCATCCATTCCAGGACGAAGATGCCGCAGTCGTTGGATAGTTGAATTTGCTGCGGGCTGCGGTGGCAGAACTGGAGTTCATGCCAGCTTCTTGCTTGCATTCCCAGGAATGGTTGTATCAGCTCTGCTATATCGATATAGTACTTTCGTACTAATCGTTCGAGAGATTTCAGCGTTGTCGATGTACAAGGCACTAGATGGTCTTTGTTGCTGTCCGAGCTGTTGTAGAAAATCCCTGCTCGTTGTTGGGTGTACACTGCTAAGAGCGTCCAGTGGTTGTTGTGCAGGATGGGAAGGAGAATGGTATTCGGGACTCTGCATTCCAACTCTGCTAGGAAAGCTTCCTTCGCCCCTTGCTCATCGGCTAGGCAAATGTCATTGAACAACATTGGATCTGCTATGCATGCGTGTTCAGACTTGTTTCGTAGTATCTGGATGTAGGCGAGCGCCACAGATAATGCCAGACATCCTCCCTCTTTTACCATGTCCCTTAAGTCGTCAATCAGGACTATGGCATCTCCTGCCGAGTAGGCTATGTCTGCCGGGGTGGAGTCAGCCAACTTCATGTGGATTTTGTTGACCTGTTCCTGCGTGAGGGTAGCGCATGAGAAATGGTCGAAGTTGTGGATCGACTCCTCCTGGTTCTGGGGCGAGGCTTGTTCGTCGTGTCCGAAAACTTGTCGCAAGATGTTTATCTGTTTGCCTGCCCCACAGACGTGCGTCTCTGCTTCTGCTTCTTTTTCAGGAGGGCTGCTGTGTTGAGATGACTCCTCTTCTTGTTCACTATCCAGCAGCTATTCTGGTATCCCCGTGTCTCGGAAGTAGCGCTTGTCCTTTATCAGCAGCAATGCATATTTTCTTCTGAGACTGTAGAAGTTATTACTCTGGAGTTGCTTGAAGTATCCGAAGATATGTATCATCTCCATGTCTCTGAGGACTATGAATGCGCTATTTCCACTTCCCTCCTCTTCTTGGACTGGGAAGTCCCTTAGTGAGTAGAAATTTCAGACGCCGATGTGGCGCTGGACTCCATACTTGATGACCTGGTGGAGACGTAGCGGCAGCAGTCTTAGCCTTCCATCCTTTGGGTGTAGGAACGTACTTCCTGTGTGCGGGACCTCTTTGCTACAGCAGCAGTGCAGTTGGACATCATGATTTCGGAGGTCGGCAATGCACATGAACCAGTTGTTTCTGTGTTTGTAAGGGGCCAGCACTAGTTTCGGATTGTGCACTTCAATGTAATCCAACATACTTTCTACCTGCGTAGAATTGTACAACCCCATCATTAGTCTTCTTACTAGGGCTGGGGTGGCAGCGTAAAGTGTATGTTGGCCTTTCTTCTTGTCGGCGCTTTCTATAATGGCCCCTTGTAGTACTCTGAACAACCTCTTCCCTACGACGGCCTTGGCGCGGAAGATGTTTCTCAGAGTTCCCCGCTGCACCGAAAAATAACCGTCGCTCCAGAGTACCTCTTCCTCGTCGGCTTGCGATCTCAGGACCATGTTGAGTAGTTTCTGGTCTCTGATCGTTAGATACCCTATGACCCTTCTGTCAAAGTCAGTCATTTCGAAGGAAGGTATCTCTGTCGGTGCGGAGAAATCGTTGAGGTTAGCTTTTGAACTCCTTCCTCTGGGGAGGTGTCTTTCATTTGCAGTGCAGATGTCCCCCCTTCTCCCTCGGATTCATCAGAAGAGCCCTCCCCGACACTGATATTTTTGTCGTTATCCTCAGCTTCGTCAAAGGGGGCTGAGGGAGCGGCCTCATTCAGGTCAAAAGGGCTTCCTTGTCTGGCTGGAGCTTCATAGCCTTGCCCTTGTGATGAATTTCCTCCGGTTGCTGATGAAGATCTGCCGGAGGAGGAGGTGGAGGATGACGATCCTGACGACGCTCTTGACGACGAGGATTGAGAGCTCAGACCAGGAGGCGACGGCGATCTTCTCGGCTGCCTTGGGCGTGGATGGTCGTCCTCCCTGTTCAGCCTCCCCTCGATCTCGCTAAGGCGCTGCAGAACTTGTTGTAGTGTGGCATTCACTGCCTCTAGCCGGCCGGGTAGGCTGGCCAAAGCCAACAGCTCTCGTTCCTGGCTATCCAGCCTTTGTTCGAAAAACGACAACTTGTGGGTTAGGGAAAGAAATGTAGTAGAATGGTTTTCTGTTACCTCCCGTAAGAAATCGAGTTCTTGTCCCAGCATCATTCTGAGCGAATGAGGGTTTTCCGCTTGTCTCCCCTTTGACCTCGAAATGCTCCTCCCGCGCGATGGTCTGCCTGACGAGGCAGAACCTACTTCTATCGTCCGCGCGGCTGATGCTTCTGGGCGAGGTGTTGTTGTGGGGGACGGATGCTGCCCCATATCGACGTTGTCGACGATCTCCTCAACAACTGCTACAGGTGACTTTGGTGGTGGTGTCGGCGTCACCTGTGCTCCTTCGAGCTCCATTTGTAGGATGTCGGCGAATAGCTCATCGCTGACATCTGGTTGTACTTCATCAATTGCCCCTAAGGGCGCAGCAAAAACTACGGGAACTGCATCCGTCTCTCTCGCTGCAGTTCCAGTTCTTGTCTCGGCGACCTCCACGATCGCCGGTTCTTCTCTTGCCACCACTGGCCTTGTTGTTGTGGCTGTCGTTGGTGGCTCTGAGGCAGTGAGCCGCTCGGCAGGAGCTGTTGAAGATACGTCCTGTCGAGTACCCAGTGGGATGGGCCCTCTGGTGATTCCCCGTTCTTGGCTTCTTGGGGGTGGAGCGCAGCTTGCGCCTGCTGCCACAGCCTCGATCTCGGCTGTGGTGAAGACTAGCTTTTCTGCGTCGTAGGCGGCACAACGAGGAAGTAGGAGAAGGATCTTTGTCCTTGCGAACTTGTAGAAGTAACTCCGCCCCTCCTTCTTTATTATACCCGACCTCATGAGGTACTTGAGGTCAATCAACTCGTCCCCTCTTGTTCTTGAGAGGCTGCGCGGCTCGCGCGGGTATCCCAACCCCACCGCGATTAGGTTCACGATGCCACCCATGCAATATTCCTTGATGGCATCCTTTATTGGGTGCAGCCTGTTCAGCAAGAAGCGCCCCAGGTTGATAGTTCGGCCCTCCATCATGTGCCACATGACATGGAGTTCCTCGGAGTAAATGTTGCTGGACTCATTCTTGCTGAAGAGGAGGCACACCACCAGCTTGTGCATTATCCTCCAGAAGCATGAGTGCACTGCCGCCGCCTTACTCCCGGGTTTGAAAGATGACTCCCCGGTTAGCTTTTCCCAGATATCTACGAGGTTGAACCCGTCTCCTTCGGTGATCCTTGCACTGTTATCTAGTCTCCCTCTCTCCTCTACGTTGGAGGAGAAAATCTGGTTGAGCAGCTTCTCTGAAATGACGTGCTCTGCATTGTAAAGCCGCCCCTAGAGTCTGTCTGCTCCGCCATACTTTCTGGCTTCAGCAGGTGTATTCTTTACTCGGTGAAGGGACGCCATGAGCTCCTTCGTGAGCTCGGTGTAGGAGGCGGATAGGCTGAGGCAGATTTGCCTCAGACCTGCTGCGGCAAGCACGTTCTCCATTCTCTCAAAGATGCCCAACTGCATGAAGGACGACTGGTGGCAGAACCTGCTTGGCATGTAGAGCTTGGCCCCTAGCTCAGCATATCTGCATCCATGCTCCTCATCCCTTGGCACGAACCTTCCTGGTGTGTGATCCAGTGGTTCTTCTGTTGGGGCGGGTGCTGTAGCTGGAGCGGCCACTTCTTCAGTTCTCACCCTCTTTTCAGTCGTTGAGGGCCCAACGACCTCAGGATTTGGGCGTTTCTGCCCGATCGTAGCCATCTATGCCTCTAGCTCGTTTATTATTCTCCTACCTTGCTCATCAACGCATATGACGGTTTGCTTTGTGCGTGCCATCCCTATTATCAATTCAAATGTACTTTTGTTATCAGTGGGTAAATTAATAAAGGG
Source organism: Alisma plantago-aquatica (assembly GCA_963693085.1). Classification (NCBI taxonomy): domain Eukaryota; kingdom Viridiplantae; phylum Streptophyta; class Magnoliopsida; order Alismatales; family Alismataceae; genus Alisma; species Alisma plantago-aquatica. The sequence goes on along the minus strand of OY856410.1, from coordinate 953,838,435 downwards.
AGAGACACCCGACACGACTGTATCGGGCTTCAAGACAAAATCAGGAGAAGCTTGCCCGATACAACTGTGTCGGGCGATACGGTCAAAAAAAACTGAGCGCCCAGCAGGATCTTGAAAGAGCGCTGCCCGATACAAGAATAAACGGGCAATACGGTTGCTGCCCGACACAGCTGTATCGGGCAGGCACGAGAGAAGCGTGTCGCGCGATAACAGTATCGGGTGACAAGAAAATCAATCATAAAATCCTCTCCTGATACATCGTACGCGATAAAGGTCCGTATCGGGTATGCTCGAGCGATAGGGCTGTCGCGCGATACCTTTGTTTTCCTTAAGGTTTTGCGCGTTACGGGATCGGGAGAGGTCTCTACGCGACACGGGAGCGGAGAGCAAGAAAAGTATTGCGCGATACGGTAGCTGAAAAAGGTAAAGTCCAGGAGCGCGACACGGTAATGTTTTTGCCTTATATATAGCGGCCGGACGTCGCGGTAAAACCATTCCCTCTCGAGACGGGCGCAATCTGTATGTCGGTTGGTGTGCCGCCCGATCCGGTCTGGGAAAAAGGGTTACTAGACCAGACTTCGCCTGACCGATACAAGATTATTCGGGACAAAATTCCGAGGTAAAACCCACTTAAAGAAAGAGGCGACAAGCAGGTAAAACATCATTGGCCTAAGGCTAAACCCGGCCTCAGATGGTATTACCCATCCTGGCAAATAAAACTAAAGCGGTGGCCATTAAAACAAAAAGAGTCAACACACGTGCGCATGCACTGACTCGGGCCTTATTACAGTCCATAATGTTTGTAATGTCTGCTTTGCTGAAAAGTAAATAACGTCCTATACTAGGGAAATAAAAGCACGGGCTGCCTCCCGAGGAGCGATGCATTTTCCGTCTTCAGCTAGACATCTTTGGATTCTTTATCATACTTTATCACTTTGCTGGTTCAGTGTTGGACGGGATCTTCCCCGAAGGATTCTTCACAATCTCGGCGAGCTGTGCGAGCTGCTGATCGATTTGTCGCTGATGTATTTGCATATCCGCCAATTGGACTTGCAGTGAGTTCAAGACTCCCGAATTTGACAACGCGCTCTGTGCTAACTGGTTATTGACGCTATCTTGCTTCTTGACAAAGTCAAACAGCTGGCCGATCACCTCAGATTGGCTTGCCCCCTTCTTTTGTTCACGGGATGGGCCTTGGTATTTTCCTGCTACTTGGAAATTGCCTTTTACTGGTTGGAACTGGCTATTCTTGTTATACTGCCCGGATCCCCCTCTCCTCTCGAAAGGTTGCACTGGCCTGGCCGAGGTGTGCAGCTGATGCGAGTTTTCGGCTGCGTCTTTGTTGCCATAATTAAAACCAGGGTGGTCTGGTCTCTTGAAGTTCATGTAGGATACATTCTCGGTCCTTTCTTCTTCCGAGTCGGAGTCGCTGTCGGTGCCGGGTTTGGTGTAGACACAGTTGTCTACCCCATGTCCTCCTTCACCGCAGGTAACACATTTCATGACTTTCTCAACTTGCTTCTTTCCCTTTCCGCCATGATCCTTCAGTTGTTTCACATCTGTTGCTATCCTTTGAATCTGAGAAGTAATGTTTTCCAGCGCCTTGGACCCAAGAGAGGTTCCTTCCCCTGCCTTCTTTGCCTGCCCTCTATCGGATCTATCATAGTCAACATCGGCCTTCAACTCAGCCATGTTCCTAATGATCTTTTCAGACTTGCTTGGCTTTTTCCCTAAGAAGTCACTTCCTGCTGCCGCATTCAGCGATACCCTTTCATCGGGAGTTAGCCCATTGTAGAAGGTGGAGACTAGGAAGCCCTTCTTGAAATTGTGGTGAGGGCAGTCCCTCTGATATTCCAGATATCGTTCCCAGGCGTCGTGGAGGTTTTCATTTGGATTTTGCGTGAAAGACGTGATTTTTAACTTGTTCCTCATCGTGTTCTTAGTGGGGTAAAACTTGTTTACAAATGCGTCCGCCAGTTCTCCCCATCCATTCAGCGCTTGGTGGGGTAGCCCAAGGTACCATGATAGAGCCTTATCCTCCAAAGAGAAGATGAAACCCTTGCAGTAAATTACCTCTTGGGGAACCCCTCGCATCTTTATGGTGTCGCAGATATTTTTGAAAGCATCAAGGTGATGGTAAGGGTTGTCACTCTTAGAACTCCCCCTGAAGCTTTTATTTTGAATCATGGAGATCACAGATGGCTTGAGCTCAAAGTTTGTCGCATTGAACCTTGGGATGATAATGGGGCACCTCGATCTATTGGCCTTTGTAGAAGCCAATTCTCTCAGAGTTTTCTCTTCTTCCTCCGAGTCGTCACTGTTGCTGGCGTCTCGGCGTCGCTCCCGGTTATCATGATTCCTCCTATGTCTCCGATGACGTCTATGCTGATGATGCCCTTCCACATGCCCTGGTGATTCTGGATCTTCTTGCTGCTCATTATCACTATACCGGTCGTTGTCTTCCGGTGGAGGCGAAACTGGCCTCCCTCCTTGGCTTTCGTTTCCAGAAGGTGGCTCTACGCGAGGAGGCATGGTTGACAGTCTCGGTGTTCAGTAAATCAGAGTACCTGAAAACCGCATAAAAATCATGTTTAGAAAATTATAATTGGGGTAAAGAATAATGCTTAAAGTAAAAGAAAAAGAAAAAGAAAAAGAAAAAGAGGTGCTGTCAAGCCTATTTCTAAGCTTGAGGCACGGGAGTGTAGTTAGTGGCTTCGGATTCGTCAACAGTGCCATTTGCCTTGTCCCCGGCAACGGCGCCAGAAAGTTGACCGGCCTAAATCGCGCGTCCTAAAATTGGAGGCGCATTTGAGGTAGTCGAGCCTTCACATTTATAACCCGAATCCTTCTAGGCCCCCGCAACTTTGTTTACGGGGTCGAAGTAGTCATACGGGGTCGAACACAGGGACAAGGTGGGTCGTGTTGATGACTCTGAATCGACACTCTACACTCCGATGGGTACAAAGAGATATTAAAGTTCCCCGAAGGGGAACAACAAGCTGTCACGATTAAATTAAAGAAAACTATCTCCAACTGGAGTTACAAGAAAGATTAGGATTTTGTCATTTAGCAGTTTTTAGGAATTTTCATGCAACAGAAAATAGAAAGATAAACTGCAGTTTAAGGCGTAATGCAAGGGATAAGACTTCAGTAAGACAAGTGGTAGCAGTAACACCCTGCACCCCTCCTCTCAGAGCGGGTGCCTCTAACCAAGCTTCAACACCCCTCTCGAGGTTGCTGGGCTCAAGTTAGAGTGGAATGATACTAAAACAACTCCGTTCCGGGCACTCTCGTACTCCAGAACCGGACCAAACACTAGAGCCACAACCCAACTCTCAAAGTAGTTGCGACGGGAAAGACGATTCGGTAGCTAAGCGAAACGCGATCCAAAACATGCAAGCTAGAGTTCAGATATCCAACACAGCAGTTACCCAATCATAAGGCACCAAGCATTAAACAAATAGCAATTTAGCATTTCTATTTCCATAAGCAATAAGGGTCTTAATACAATGCATAAGCTAAGAATTTAAATAACAGAATTAAAGATAGATGTCGCCTTCTTGATGTAGAAGAACGACAGACTACTGTAGCTCTCCTGCCCGATACCGGTCAGGAGTCGAGCCCGATACGGCAGTGTCGGGCGGCACCCCCTCTCGGGCAGCGCCGACTGATGACTGACTGTATCGCTCAAGGACCCTGGCCGATACGCTCATGTCGGGCGGTGCACCCTCTCGGGCGGCACGCATGACGGGCGGAGCGTATCGGGTTTGATATCGTGTCGGGCAAAGAGCTACGAGTCTACTGTCGGGCACTCGTGTCGCTCATCTTCGCTGGCCGATATCGGCCCGCAGTGTCGCCCGGGGCAACACTAAGTGAACCATCCCTTCCCTCTCGGGACGAGGGAAAGCTCACCTAGTGTCGCCCGGCACAAGCATTGGGGCGCGATACTCTTGCTCTCACAGCTTCCTTCGAAGGTGGCTCCCGAACTTCCGAACTGTCTTGTCACGAATTCTCTTCCGACTCTCTCGACTTGTCCGACCTATCCGACTTATCCAACCTATCCGACCATTCTTTTCGGCTTCCTGTAGCTGCTATTTATAGGCGGCGATTGAAGGAGTTATGGTGCTGGAAACGCCACGTAGCTCCCTTATACGCCTGTCGATGGATGTGGACGACCGATACAGGTATGTCTTGGCGCGAGGCGCTGGCTATCGGTCACGTGGCTGGCGGCACGCGTGCCGGTGGGTGGCTGTGTCGCCCGACGAGTTTGGTCGTCGATGCGGCTTTGGCTCCCTGTCGGGTAGACGGTATGTCGGCCGACACGTCCTCCTTGCGCAGCGCCCTTCTCCGCCGATCATTCTCGTGTCGCCCAGCCCCTGTCGGGCTGGGTTGTATCGGGCGTCAGGAAGGTCGAGACGGGCTTAGACTTATTGTGGGCCGGAATCGGCCTTATTGCACAAAAATGAGGAAAACTCTGTAGAAGATAGGAAAAATTGGAATAAGAGCGTTGCTTGGCCAATTATTGCAAAAATGCTAATAAAATAGAGGAAAATAGCAGAAAAAGGTAGTTTTGATAACAGAATAAAGGGCAAAAACGTCACAAAATTTGGTGTTATCAAGGACTCCTTTGGATTTAATGGAGGATTTGGTTTGCTTTCCTTGGGTACATGATTGGCATTCCTCATCCTTCTCCAAGTCAATTTACGAAGTCTCTTTACTAATTCCTTTTTTCTCAACTTCTTCATTTGATGCATGTTAACATGACGAAGCCTATCATTCCATAAAGATATATCATTCGAATTAACAAAAAGGCCTCTACCAAGAACAAGATTAAGAGAATCAAGAACAATAACATAAAGATATCCATTTCTAGTTCCCTTATATATAACATTATAGGAGAGGGAATCTAGAAGCAAACATTAAAGTAAGGTAAAAAGAACAAGATAACAATTATCACGTGATTGGCTGACACTAATTAAATTTTTATGTAGGCCATCCACAAGAAGAAAATTCTTGATGCATAGTGGATCACCTACATCACCCTCACCAATCACTTTACCTTTGTTGTTGTCACCAAAGGTCACCGATCCTCCTTTCTATTTAGTGAACTTGTTGAAGTGGCTGATTTCACCTATCATATGCTTTGAGAAACCACTATCAACAATCCACTTTCCTTTTACCTACAAGAAAGGAAGATGTCGATGCCCAATTCGAACCTTAGGATCCAAAGTTGGAGTTAGGATCCATTTCATCTATGGGTTGCCCCCCCCCTTCTCTCTATAAGGACAATAAGTAGAGTAATTGTTATCACTCTTGCAATGCACACAAACCATAGGGTTCTTAGAGACAAATGACTCTCCATGGAAGATAGGAGGCCCCTTACTCTTTTTCTTACCCTTGCTCTTGCTTTTAGGAGCATCCACATATCCCAAACCACTTTTACCACTATGTTTGGTAGAGTGATCTAGAACTTCATTGAGGGACTTTTTCCCTTTGAGGAACTTTTGCAAGGAAGCTCTAAGATTGTGGTTATCATCACTAAGAGTAATGACAATAGAAGATAAACTATCAAGATCATCTTGAGCACGAAGTAATTTATCCGTTAAACAAAGGGATTTAGTAAGATAAGAATGTTTTTCTAAAGAAAGACTAGCTACTTCATTACTTGGCAATAAATGTTTAGAAGTAAGATCTTTAATTTGAGCAAGAAATATATCATTTTCAGTTCTAAGAAAGATAAGCTCATAAACATAGATCCTATTTTCATCTTTAATATCATCACAAGCATGTCTAAGATCATCATTTTCAGTTGTAATTAAGACAAGCTCATCAAGGTGGGCTTGGTTTTCCTCCTTAAGACTATTGATATTATTAAGGTAGATACCATTCTCTACTTCAACTCCATTTTATTGGATCTCAATATCAAGAAATTTCCCTTGCAAGTAATCAATGGTATCAAGATGAATCTTCCCATTTTGCTCAAGAATATCTATTTTAGCATACAAGTCATCAATAAATTTCTCTAACCTCTTCTTCTTAGATTTGCACTCAGAATAAGAAGAGAGGGAAGCATTAAGAATATGAATAAGGGTATCTTCAGATAGTTCATTTAAACTTACCTCACTTACCTCACCAATATCTTCACTAGTAGAAGCCATGAGAGCAAGGTGGCATTCTCCCTCATTGGAGTTGGAATCACTAGAAGAAGACTCTTCCCATGCGGCATGGGCTGCATCTTTGCTTCTTCTTTCCTTCTTGTCCTTCTTCTTATACATGACATCCTTCTTGTAGTCCTCCCTTTTCTTGGAGTTGCTCTTGTGGTAGGACTTCTTTCCCTTGGAGAAATCATTCTTGTAGTGTCCCTTTTGGCCACATTCATAGCACCTTGGAGTAGATGAGGAGGATGTCTTTCCTTTGAAGTGCCTCCCCTGGGAGTAGTTAGCTTCATGATCACTAGGGGCTTCATCTTCACTTGAGGAAGGAGGAGAAGACTGGCAAGCAAGTTGTTGTTGGAGAACAAGTGTTTGCACTTGAGCTTTGAATGCACTATTTGTGATCTTCTTTGATTCCTTCTCTTCTTTCTTCTCATCTTCCTCTTGCTTGTCAAGCCTTGGTTCATGAGATTGAAGATTGCCAATGAGTTTTTTGGTGATGATGTTACCAAGGATTCTAACTTCTTCAATATAAGTCACCTTGGATTCCCATCTCTTGGGGAGTGACCTTAGAATCTTGGATTTTATGGCCCCTCTATCCATGGGTGGCCTAAGGAAGCAAGTCCATTAATGATGGTGTTTGGTCTTGAGTACATCTCAGCAACCATATCATTCTTCCCCATCTTGAAATTTTCAAGGAGACCCTTGAGCATGTAGATATTGGACTCCTTGACTTGCTTGGTCCCTTCATAGGTGATGCAAACCTTGATCCATATCTCATGGGTTGTATACCAAGAAGACATCTGATTGAGCTCGGTAGGGGCGAGGGATTCATTAATGATGCTTATAGACTTTGCATTTAGTTGTGCCTTATTTAGAGTAGCTTCATCCCAAGTGGCAATATCTCTATTCATCTCCGTGTAGGGATGAATGACTAGTTTCCACATGTCGTAGCTCAACCCTTGCAAATAGAACTACATCTGTCGCTTCCAATAAAGGAAGTTTGTGCCTTCAAAGATTGGAGGCCTCATGTAGAATCCACCCTCCAAGTTAGAGAACCTAAGAGGCTGTCACCCATCTTCTCATCTCGTGGGAGATATTTTTGGAGAAGAAAATGGCTATGATACCACTTGTTGGATCAAAGTTTCTAAAGGGGGCGAATAGATCTAAAAAACACTTAAACAAAATCAATTATAACTTTAAATTACTTTAATAAGTAGGATTGCAAATATCGAATTTGATGTGCAACTAAGAATACATAGCAAGGATGAGAGACATTGAACAAATACAAGAACAAGCTATGCAGAGTGGTTACAATCTCCAATATAGGAGAAAGTCAGTCCACTACCTATAGAGGTCAAGCTCTAGGATTTTGCAACCATTGTATACTTATATTCCATTATAAGACATACAACAAGACCTTCATTTTGTAGTAAAAGGACACCTAGCCTTCCTTTTTAAGGACCAATAGGATCCAATAAACCATACAAGGTCTTATCTAACCTTTGAGCTAGAGTCTTCAACCTCTACAAGGGCTTACCCACTCTTGGAAGTAGCTAGAAACCTTTGCCAAGGAGCTCCCCTTATTGCATAGAGTTTTCCACATTGAAGGAATTTCCCACTCTACTTGAGGATTTTTAGCCTTCACCTTCTCCTTCACCTCGGAGAAGCTTTTCACCTTCTCCTTCACCTTGGAAAAGCTTTTATCAACTTTATTTTAAGAAAGGGTTTGGGGAAAGAAAAGTTTTGAGAGCTTTACAATACAACAATGTATTATCACTCTCATACACATCCTATCTCACTCATATGGACATTTTAAAGTGCAACAAGAGAGAGAAAGGAGCTATAGTGGACAAACTTGGAATGAAGTCCAAGGGATCCTATTTATAGTTGGGATGTCTACTAGCCACTAAAAGCAGTAAGGAACATTTTATAGCCATTTGGGGTGTTGCAACAGATATAATTTTGAGTTTTGCAACACTCCAAGGTTAGAATCACTTTTACTACACACTCCCTATAGTGTAGTCAGTCGAGTTTCAATAAAGGGAACTTGACTGGATTGCACTTGGTGACAAAGCAAACTTGAAGGATCAGTCGAGTTTATCCTAGATGAAACTCAACCGATCACTTAAATCTACTTTGGTAGTGTAGGGTGTCGGTCACGTTTGTCCTGAGATAAACTCAGTCGAACCTATACATTCCCAAAATTCATCAAGGGTGTTGGACGAGTTTATCAAGGATGAAATCAACCAAACAGACACTCTGTGATGAATTTTAGAAATCATCATTAGAGTGATTAAACATTCAAATTAAGTGCTCCTATTTTTTTCTCATCTTAGTTGCAAGTCGTAGAATCAATACAAATGATTACAAAAATTGTCCTATGTCGTTTAGGGCTATTTCCACAAAAATGCATTTGCATTGCTTTTGACTTGAACTAGAAATCAAAAGCTAGTGCTTGATTGAATTGATCATTTTCATGTGCCTAATACCTGAAATCAATCTCAAATAGACATATTAGATACATATGAATGGAACGGTTAAGTCATTATCAAAATATGGACAATTTATATCACTTAGGTCAATAGAGAGAACATTCCAACATCATACCAATCACACAAGGAAACTAAGTATGATTACCATCCTCATCTATTTGTATTTGGGTTAGGTGTACCAAGATAAACTAGTGTAGTATTAGACATCTACTTATTGTGGTGACTATTACTTTACATTCATACGAGGGTAAAGGTAATACCACAAAGTTATGGGCATAAATCCATTTTTCTTCATCGTCCAAACCAAACCATCACATTAGGGACCTCACTCATGACCATCAGATGTTGAATATGTGAAACCATAGGTTACATCACAAGTAAAAACCTTGAGTAAAAAATCTGGGGAATCCATCAAGTTTTGGCTTAGATGAGTCACCAACTTAACCAAATCAAGCCAACATTTGTTAACACAAAAGACACCATCGGTTAATGACCTTAAAGAAACCATAAGTTGTGGACATGGGATCAACCATTGGTTATGACACATAGAACCACCATTAATTGGGGTGTCTAGGGTCACCATAGGTTGTGCTTCCAGAGCCACCATTAGATCTTGAATTCAAAAGGACCATTGGTTGACATCATCAACCTAAGAACCAGGACAACCATCGTTTGGTGACAATTGGCCAGAGAGACCATTGAGTTAGGAGTCTATACAACCATTGGTTGTTGACCATCGAATCAGAGAAGCCATTAGTTGTTGGATCAAAAGAGCCATTGGTTGTGGAACCCAGTATTACCATTGAGTTTGGTCAATAGGTGGTGAAACAAGATTTAAAATCCATCACATTAGTAAGGAAAGAAAACCATCAAGTTCACCACTTCAAGGGGCACTAAGACCATCGTTTCATGAGAACAAGAGAGTCCAAAATAGAAACTAAGTCATGACCATCAGTTGATATAAGAAGGCATTAAAAAAAGCACCATGAACAAATCCATTGGTGCTATTAAGGAGGCACACCATTTGGTCATGCACAAGGTACAAAACAAACCCAAAACCCTAAAGGAAACCCACAGTTTGATAGAACAAAAGCCTTGATTTGTGACATGAAAGCAAGGTATAGAACTTCCAATACTAAAGGGAGGTCGTACACAAGGTTTAAGGTACACCCAAGGTGATAAACCATCCAAGAACGAACACCTAAGCTTAAACCCTAAGCAAAGATACTACCTTTCTACTTAGAACTTTGTGTTAGAGAAAGATATAGAACATGCAAGCTATAAGTAAGAAATAAATGTGAAGAATGTTATATAATAGACTCTAGGATAAAGAGGAAACTATAAACAACAAGGTATCTTGAGAAGAATAGGAATAAACCCTAGCTTGAGCACTCTACACGGCCAAGCTAGCTCCTACTCCAAGCAAAGAAACAAACCCTAGGTCAAGGAAGCAAGAAAGAGGTGTTCTTTAAGCTATAGCACATGTTCCACGAAAAAATCCATGGGTACGACCAAGAAGAAGAGAGAAAGATAGAATATAAAGATAAAAAAAGTGAAATAGGGAGAGCTTACTAGATTAGGTGCAGAACAAGTTAAGGAAGCTCCACAAGCTCAAGGAGAGGGTAGATCTGAATCCTTGTTGCAGATGCAAGTAGATCGACCACCTTCTTCTACCTTGGGAACCTTCTTCTCCACCTAACCAAGGAGGAAAAATATCTAACATAAAGGAAGAGAAAGGGAGTCCAAAGGGTTCGTTTACATGGAAATGGAGAGGTTTATAAAGCTATGGGAGAGAGAGAAGGATTAGGTGTCCTATTAAGCTTGACATGTGTTCATGGCCTAGGGACATCATGTCCATGCAAGAAGAATCTCCATAGGTTGTGAGAGTCTATAGGTCCATTGGATTTTGGCTATTTAGGGTGGCCATTGAGTTCCAACATATGGTGACCATCATTTGTTCAAACCCTAGGTCACAAGGGTGGAAACCATCCTTTGCGCAACTTCTCAAGGTAGACCATAGATCCAAGGAGATCAAGAGAGGAAAACATCAACACTCACACCTCTAGGGACCACCATAGGTTCCAAAAACCCAAAGGGAACCATCGGATGTCACCCATCATGGAGTACCGTTGAGTTTTGGCCTCCAAGGTAGCTCATCCATGAGAGCTAAAACCCTTACTCACCCTAGATAGATGTCACCATCAAACCAAGGTGCATATAGGTTCCCCAAGGCACAACTGACTCATGTATGATAAGAAAACATGTAAGAAACAAAACACATGTGGAAGATTGCAAGAAAAACCATAGATATGGGTAAATTGCATAAAAGTTCAAAACTAGTATAAAATTGCATAACTTTCTTAAATAGTGTCCAAAATATACCAAACTTGGAACTTAAGATTGTCACATGATATCAAAACACATCTTTGGGTTAGATTAAGGTTCTTATCATGCAATTAAAATAATAAAGTAGGCTCATTCATTAAGTCAGGTTAGGGGTCTTACAATGCTAGCTCGAGGACGGTAGTCAAGATATTAGTGAGAGGATTCTATGACTTTGTGAGGAGGTGTGAAACATGTAAAAATCAAGAAATATTTCAAGAAGATGTGAACTGTTCCTAAATAGGATTGAGGAAGTAGATTTTTTTTTAAATTTTTGGGGCATTAACTTCAAGGGTCCTTTTGTGTATTCTAAATCAAACTTTTACATATTACTTGTAGTTGTCTATGTGTCGAAATGGGTGAAAGCAATTCCAACCCAGACCAAAGATGCATAAGTTGTATGTTGCTATGTGAAAAATCACATTTTTGTGCTGGTTTAAAGTACCCAAGATGATTATAAGTGATGGAGGTTCTCATTTTACAAATAGGAAATTTGGAGCTTTGTTGAGCAAATATTCATTCAAGCATAGAGTAGGAACCCCATACCATGCCCAGACTCAAGGACAAGTGAGTTGTTCAATAGAGAGATAAAGATGATACTAGAAAAGACTGTTTCAAGTAGTAGGACAAAATTGGAGGGTGAAATTGAATTATGCTCTTTGGGCTTATAGTCTGACATTTAAGGCACCCATTGGCACATCCCCATATCAAAAAATCTATAGGCGGGCATGTCACTTGCATGTAAAACTAGAACATAAAGCCAAGTGGGCCTTAAGGAAATTAAATATTAATCTATCTAGTGCATGGAGGAAGCATGGGTTAGAATTGAATGAGTTAGATAAGATTAAGCTAGATGCTTATGAGAATTCAAGGATATATAAGGATAGGACCAAGAAGATCTATGATTGCCATATCTTACATATTTTTTTCATACTAGGAAAATGGATGCTATTATTTAACTCTAGGATGAAGTTACATTCGGGGAAGTTGAGGTCCTATTGGAGTAGACCTTATGTGGTGGTTAAGCTTTCCCTCATGGTGCAGTGGAGATTAGTGATGGTTCCAAGACATTCTTGAACAATGGGCAACATATCAAACATTATTATGGAGGAGAGAAGTGGTCCTTGTTGAGAAGAAGTTGAAGCTCATTGAGCTTCCTTGAAGAATTAACTAGATGATTGTCGAGCCTAGTAGATTAAACAAAGGCACTTATGGGAGGAAACCCACTTTATTATCTTCATTTTATTTTTGTTTAGTCAGTCTTTCTTGTTTAAATTTGTATTTCCTTAGTAGTAGCTTCTTAGTATTTGTAAAGAAAAAGGTTCCTTGATTTGTTTTGTTTTGTGTGCAGGATAGTGTCAGTACCATGGACAGCCATGTTGGTGGCACTGACCAACATTCAGGAATCAACATGAATTTATTGAAATCTTGGTACCACTGATAGGCAGATCAGTGGCACAAAATTCTTATCAGATAAGACTAGTGTGAACCAATCACATCGATAACATCGACAACAACATTGATATCATCGACAATTTTCAAGAAAAACTCATAGGGATACAGAAAATATTGTTCGATACCATCAATAAGATGCTTGGTGGTATTGAGAATTTTAATTGGAAGCCTTGAAGCTATAGGAAATTCAGCATCAACACCACCAATAAGGATCTCGGTGGAACTGACACAAACATTAGGGTGAGGCAAGATCAGCTTGGTACCACTGACACACTCGTCGACAACATCGACACAAGAAGACCTGATATGTGGCAGTGATGACAATGACCAAGATCTTCCACATCCAATGGTTGGTCTTACTAATACACATGTGTGATTGACAAGTAGGTACCACTAATGAGGAGAATCTATGAGTAGATATATAGATGGCACAAAGTCATTGATATCAATGGCGGGCACCAAGATGCCAATGGATAACAAGGATTTATTTCCACCAACACGTAGTGTCCATTATACCAACACAGCGTGGGTGGTCACTTCTTCAACTATAAAGGGGAGGCAAGGGGTGGTCTAAGATCACACCCAATCTCTCTCCTCCCCTAAAAAGGTGCAAGTAGGACATCAGAGGTTATTAGAGCATTATAACATTTCAAAATGTTCACCAATATATTTTGTTCACCTCTTTTTCCTTGTCTTCAAGGAGATGGAAGCCCAATGAAAATCGTTGTCCACTTCAAGCACACTTGATCAGTTGGTACCTAAGCCAACTAGGATTGCTTTTTCAGACGAGGGGGCACAAGAAGTGTTATGTTCCATTGTTGAAGAGGGAGATCATACCAACTTGATATGAGGATTGGGCCTTCCTCACCAAAGTTGGCTTCATTGATAGGCTCTAATGAGTCAACACTGGGTAGGAAATGGTGGGCGATCACAAATTCTTTGGTGACTATCCCACTTAACTCTAGATCATCTATGAGATCCTATCAACATTGGAGGTTAGTTGTATCCCTAAGCATGGGGAAGGATGGGAAGAAGGTTGGGTCAAGTTCAGGCTCTACAACACCCAACATCATCTCACCCTTGAGGAGTTGGACTCCATCTATGGTTGGTGCATCAGTGAGGTGTGCCTCATGCTGAATGACTTAAATTTCATCTTAGAATCGAGACAGATGGCAGTACTACCTCAAGGGTTTGCCATCAACTGGCATCATTTGTCAGTGATGGACATCGAGCATCCCTTTGCTCTGATTCTTCACCACTACCTGACAAACACCATCTTCAACAAGTCAACTCAAGGGTAAGGGAAGGCCCAGTAGGCAGACCAATATGTCCTTTGGTCATTCTTGACTTTAGGAAGGGAGCGAGTCAATCTTGGATTTTTCTTCCTTCTACACATGTTGGCAATGAAGATTCAAGTTCACACAATCACCCAAGTTCATATTGGGGCCTTGATTACACCACTAGCCATGCATATGTGCCTTGACCTCTCCAAGGTCAACGCCCTTAATATGTCTCCGACACTTGATTTCAAGCACTTCAAGAGGGACCACCTCATCACCAAGTACCAAGGTAGGGTGTATGATTGTTGCACCATAGACATCCAGTTGAAGGAAAGAGATCTTCCTAATACGATCTTCTATCTACGAGGAGTGTGCCACCTTTGATGGCCTACATAGGATGAATAGGTTGTACCATAGGGAGAAGATGTAAAGTAAGAGGAGAAGAAGAAGAAAAAAGTAGAGGGAGAAGAGGAGGAGGCATACATGCCCTACACTCTATGTTAGTGCTTGCACCACATCCCCTGTTGATATGCAACCTCGAGCTCCATAGATCCAACACCTCCACTTCCAAGAGAGTCATTATCCATGGAAGGCATGCATGAGATATTATAGTCTATTCAATAAGGGTGGCAGCAACAACAATCATCCACCCTAACCCAGATTCATGTTGTTCATGAGCAGTTGCTTCAACAACAACAGACCATCTAAAACAAAAAGTGTCTTCTCCTAGTCAATGAGGAGAACATCCATGCTCATCTATAGTTCATAGAGTACCACCATCAGACACTCTATGATCAAAATGGATTTAGGGGAACTTTTTGAGATACTCTCAGCTGCCAGACATGCTAGCAAAGCCTCGATAGTTCATAGGCACATTCTATCCACCTTATTCACAAATTTCTCTAACGACATTCTACCCACCACAACCACCATTCTGAGTATCGGGTACCCATGTTCCACCTTTGAGTTAGATTTTTAACTATGAAGACATAGTCAATTTCAAGGTTATGAGGTGATGGAATAGATTTTTTTGCACTATCCTCTTTCTTATTTAATTTTCCTATTTTCAATTGTAGGATCCACTACCTATATAGTGTAATCATGGAGCTTAATTTATCATAATTGCATCATATCATTAAAAAAAGATTGTTCTTCTTGCTCTTAAAATGAATCTAAAAAGAATAAAATATTCATTAAAAGTTAGAGCTTTTCTTGAATGCTCTATCTTGTAACTTTACTTATGAAGTCTAAGACAACACCAACTTGAGGAAGTGTTTGGGTGAGTCATCTTGAGGACAACTTATAAGAATGAAAATCTTAAGTTATCCAAATATAGTGTATAATGACGAGTTTTGATCCAAAACCAACTAATCAAGTAACAACTCTTAAATGAGAATTTTAGAAATACTTAAGAATAGGCATTATCTCTTGGTCATGTGATTCCATCCACCTTTCATGATGTTTCATTCACCACCATTGGATGATCAAGTAATCCAATTTTTTTCTTGTTGACTTCATTGCATAGCATAGTAGTTAGCATGTTAGTTAGTTCCTTTCCAAGTTCATTAGAAAAAAAAGATGTGCATGTTATTTTGTTTAAGTTGAGAACTTTTAGTTGCATAATAGCTTGCATGTAGATTGCATTTTCTTTTGCATCATTTTGCATATTCCGCACCATGTATCTATTTAGATTTCTCCACAAATAAAGAGTGGAAGGATCTACATATGTATATCTCCAAATGAAGAAAAATATACAAAGAAAGAAATGATGTATGGTGAAGAAATCTCGATCAATAATCATGAATCATGTTGAAAATAAGAGGGCAGAAAAAAAAGAATAAAAAGAAACCAAGAAAGGGAGAAAAGGATGCCGTGAACTCAATCCAAATTTTCTCTAAAGTGAGACTAAAAATAGCTTAAATGTATGCATCCTTCTACCAACACTCATTATTAGGATGAGACATTCAGTGCATTCACCATCTAACTATAATAGTAAGCATTAGGAGTCATGCATTTTTATTCCCACAATTTTGTAGGTGCATCATCTTTTGTTACATGCATAAACAATTTGGATGTTACTTTTTATTCTTTCTTTATATTCACCTATTCTGTTTCCACCCATTTCTCTACATGATAGGACACATATATGATTGATCCCCTCATCCATATCTATACAGGGAACTACTTCCAACATAGTTGTGTAGGTAGATCAGATCAATGTAGATAGAGAAATCACATGATACATCAAACATATGCCCTATTGACTATGATGCTAACTGCTCCATATTAATAATGTTTCATTGATTTTGGTGTGGACATCTATAATGAAGCTTTTTTATCACTTCAGTTTAGTCATTTTTTCAATGGTTAGTAAGGTCTGGTTTGGGACTGTTAGGTGGGGGTAATTCAGAAAAGTAATTATAATATTGTCCTCTTGTTGACTCTTTCAACCAGATCCAAAAGTATCATTTCTGAAGGATGAGCAACATTCAAGCTTATGGGATTTTGATGTGGTTTTCAGTCACTTTTCACAGGCTATTCTTTGGACATTAATTGCATATGTGTTCACTTTGAGATAGTTTTATGCATTGCTTTATATCATTAACCCATGAATCATTGTTGCATAAAATATTTAGTATTTTACCAAATATGCTAATTTATCATCTATAATTTGGACTTATGTTATTTTTCCCTATTTCAAGAAATTTGAACATTGTGTGGACAGTTCAGTGCCACTTACACATCTATCAGTGGCATCAAAAAATCATGAATCTATAATAGGGAAAGAGGGAAGTTTTAATGCTACAAAGGGGGATATTGGTGCTACCATGAGAGGCATCGATGCTAGCGAAGTCAGTATTCAATGCTACTGACCCACTATTACAACCCCAATTTTTGGGTTCATTCGCCGAAAAATGTAATTTCTCATATTAAGGATATTTGAACAAATAATGATATAATTTGGTTCGAATAAATGGATTTTGTTACAATAGCCTTGATGTTTGTGTTGTGGGCTTTATTGGTTATTGGGCCCAAATAACAAGGAAATTCAATTAGTAAATGAATAATTGAATATTTAGAGAAAAGAAAAATGTGGAAACCTCTAGAAGGCAAATCCAAAAAGGGATTTCGTGCCTCTTGGGTTCCTTGGATTCCAAGGAGTCCAAAGTTGCATAAAGAGTGCAATAAGAAAAGAAAAGATCAATTAAATGTTTCTTTATTAAGAAAGAAATTGAAAACAATGGTAAAACGTGGAAAATAAGTAAAAAGAGGTACAATTGAGTTATCCTTAGTGGAATATCGTATCCCAAGGATTCCTAATGATAAAAGGAATAACAATGAGGAAAATAAAAGAGAAGGAAAGAGAAATCCTCAAAAAGAGCTATTTTAATAAGAAATAAACAAGATAATGAGAAATAATAAAGTATAATGCATTTAGATGCATCTAGAAGGATAATGAATATCCAATAAAAAGGATTTAGAAATAATAAAGTTTCTTGGGATCCAAGGAGTCCCAATAAAGAGGAAAGAAAGAGAAAATACCAAAATTGCAATATAAAAGGATAATGGGGATACATAATTAATGAATTGTGTGGTTTTGCGAAAAGGAAGGTATTTTCTAATAAAGGAAAATAGGATTTCATGGCCAATGAATTAAAAGGCATGAATAAAGAGAATAAGATAGAGGATTTTCATTTTTCTAATTACCCATGCAATAAATAATATCAAAAAGGTAAATAGGAGAGAGAAGAATTTCTTCTCCATGAAGGAATTTGATTCTTATTGGGAATAGAACTTGTTGACCCATATGTGGACATATTAGGGCATGGTTTCTTGCCCTATATAAAGGGGTAAAGCCCTAGTTCGAGTCCA
This sequence comes from Alisma plantago-aquatica, assembly GCA_963693085.1. Classification (NCBI taxonomy): domain Eukaryota; kingdom Viridiplantae; phylum Streptophyta; class Magnoliopsida; order Alismatales; family Alismataceae; genus Alisma; species Alisma plantago-aquatica. The sequence goes on along the minus strand of OY856410.1, from coordinate 953,820,798 downwards.
AGAGAGAGCGAGAAAGATCCCATGCTCTTCACCTTCTTCCCTACGTGTAAACCCTAGTCGAGGGTGTAGACCTATCCTGAGGACACCAAGGAGCGGTGTCAAGGTCTTGATGGAAGTAGGGCACTCCAACAACAACCCTAGTTGATCGGTTTCTAACCCCACGTCCGTATCATCGCGCCATCCCTACCACGGGACTGCAAACGGCTACAAACACAGTAGTAGTGGCGACCTCTTTCTCACCCAAGGAGGACCAAGGTGGTCGCGACCAGGGGGCACCATGTGTGCGCCAAGGCACGACAGTGGTAGGAAAGCCATCCCTGATGGACGACGGGGTCCAAGAAGGAGAAGGTGGGCAACGCTCAGCCCTGACCTAGCGGCCGCTGCTGGGAAAATGCAAAGAAGAAGAAGGAGTTGCCATTGGATGAGTTTGCCTTTCACGGGATAAAAGAGGGCACAACATAACCAAGGGCACGACGGTCCTTTCGTTATATTTCCAAAGTGAGATCTTTGCATGGGAGTTGGTGACGTGGCACAATCTCATTGGTTGTGGTAAGTAACTTTGCAAAAATCATATCTCTTAAACCGTAACTCGGATAAATACAAATAATTATGTATTTTTATCAGGAGAACGAGAGGAATCCAATAAAAATGATACTAAAGCGTTCCTAATTGCAAAAGTACAATAAGTTGATGAAAAGTGCATTAAACTTAAGTTAAAAACCCTATTTGTGATTGAAGATGGAATCTAGTATGCTTAATGGGTTAATTAAAGTATCAATAACTTGTTGAATGATAATGTTAGATTCGAACCTGATCTAGATGTAAGATTAAATGATTTAGGGTTTTTACCCCATATGAGAATGATTAAGTAATTAGAAACCCTAATGGTGTATAAATGATGCATCTTTGTAAGTTAATGGGTTAATTAGAAAGGTGATAACCTGTTGATGCTTATGAAGAAGTTTTTAACCGTTTTGGATACAAAATTGGTTACTTTAGGGTTCCATATGATTTAATGAACCTTGAACCCTAATTGTGGTAATTAGGACTCTTAATGATTTTAATTGGTCAAATTCATGTACAAAACTGAGATATGATGGTTCTAATCTATTTAGAGTACAAAAGTCCTTAATTCAGGATAAATACCTTAAAAGTAATGATTAGGGTTTTCTCTTGAATAAAAGGTAGAATTAATGGCAAATCGAGTTCATATGTTAATTAGACCATAATGAACTTTGAATTGATGATGAATGTGTATAATGATCTTGTCATGGATTAAAAGGATAAAAATAGTAGCTTTAATGAAAAAGAAGCTTAATGAAATTAAGTGATGATTAATGTGCCTTTAATATGGAAATAGGGTTATATGTTGTTAAGATAACCTTAATAATGAAGAATAGATGAGATAATTAGGGTTTATGAGTAATGACATAAAATTAGGGTTTAATATGGTAAAAGATGAAGGGAAACCCTAATTGCAAAATGAAACCCTAAAATGGATACAAAAACCCTAGATAGTGAATCCAAGTCAATAAAGTAGATTCTTGATAAAGTGTGTAATAAATAGAGTACATATTCTTTTCAGGAATTATGTGATTATTAAATTGCTTGCTTAGATTGTGTTCTTGGTTGGAATTGCTTAATGCTTGTGAAATCATCAAATCAGGTATGTGATTATGCTTATGAATAATCACTTTAGTTTCACAGCGATTTCCGAATGATTTTATCGGTTGCTTGAAAATAACTGTTGGATGCTTTTATTTCATGCAACTATAGAGTGACTATGACTATCACTATGAATATACATGTATAACTGGCTAGATCTGGGTCCACCTCTGTTGCTTTGAAAAGGCTAAAAAAAAGGGGTAATCCTAGAGTAAGGTCTAGGTTACCGTGAGTTAGAAACTAGGCTACGTACGTGTAGTGCCATGAGACTCTTTAGCATGCCATGAGTTAAGGAGTGGGCTACTTATGGGTAGTTCCATGTGACTCAACCCTAGAAAATAGTTCACCTATGGGTGGGACCATGAGGGGTTTAATGGGGATCTACCATAAGGAAGGTAGTATCCAGGTCCACTACAGGGCCAACACAGAGGATAGGGTACTCATGGATCACAGAGTTATATTTAAAATGTAATCTTAGTTGTTAAATGATTATTTGAATGATTACATTGTTATAATAGTTGCACGTTTATTGTTTCCCCCACATACGAGCTTCGGCTGACTGACATTTTGTTTGTCGGCATTTTAGGTACAAGCCAAAAGGACAAGCAGTAAATCATCATATTGTGAAATACATGAAGTAAAATACACGGAGGATTAGTTAGAATAGAATCCATAAGTGGATAGAAGTTTAGAGATCCAAGTTTTCAAAAAGGTATGAAAAAGTTTATTTTCTTACAGTTTTCCCATTTAGTCTGTTAAAATTTGATAATTATTCTTGGTTAATTGCCGAACCTTTGATCTGGAAGTTATGGGTGTGGCTTCGACCTCTCACTCTCCCTTAATTGGGGGTTATCGGGAGGTGGGGTCGTAATATTTGGTATCAGAGCGTAGGTTCCTCAGTTAACGATTAATAATTATTAAATTTTACAAACTCCATAGAACTGAAGGGAGTTATTAGAGGATTATCCGAAAGATGGAGGTGTCTGGAAAAGGATCACAACCGGGGGCTGGCAATATTTTCCTCCGCACCACTAGTCAGAATACGAGGACTCTCAGATCTGTGTGACTACCTGGCCAAAGTCTTAGGGTATGAATTGAAATAAGATACCTTTAGGACTCTCTCATCTTATTCATCCCTTCTCATCACAAATTCTGTTAAGGATCTTAAGGATTAGGGTTTTCTCTCTTCTCCTCACCCTCTTGAGGTATGGGCAAGGTTAATAAGGTCTAAGGAATCCTCCACCAAATTAATGAAAAGTATGTAAATAAGATGTCATAGACATAAGCTTAATAGAGTAAGCGTAAAATAATAGATACATGCTTAGGTCGTATGACATAAGTTTTCATGCCCTCATGAGAGACCTGAGGATAGACCTCCTTATCAGGAGGATGAGTAAAGAGAGTTAGTCTTGGAAATAGAAATCTCCATTGCAAGTAGAGACCTGAAACCTCCTCTGAGGATGATGTTAACCCTAACCCTAAGTGAAGGTTAGAGAGAGAGATGGCATGATGAGTTAGACCAGGTGTTTGGATGGTCATGCATAACGTATGAGCCATGAGAGGTTGAATGACCTAGTACCTATGGCGACCCAACCCTGGGAAGGGTCGTGCATGTTAGAGTGAATGATATCTCCCTCATTGATGAGGTTAGAGAAGAACCCATGGGAAACCCCCTGAGCTTATATGGGAATGGTATAGTAGACACCCATAGTACGTCAGTGGTATGAGCAGTAGGTTGAAACCTTGTCTAGGAAAGTACGAGGGAATAGCCTATGAGATAAGCGTAAAGAGCTACGGATAACCATGAGCAAACATAGGCTTCACCATGTAGGGGTATTCTTGTGAGCTTGATCCCTCTTGGATAGAGAACCTCTCGTAGTAAGGTTGCTTGTAGGGTTGTCTCTAGAGAGAGAAGGAGTCATGCAAGAAAGTTGGAAGCTTAGATTCCGAGACATGAGGAACAGTGGGAGTTCAGGATGATGCGACCTAAGTGGATGATAGTGGTTGCCTCGTTCTTGATCCCTGGAGATGGATGATATCTTGGTTGCCTTTAAGAGGAACCAAACCCTAGAGAAAGGAAGAAGAAGTTTTGTATACCCTAGAGAGGTTTAGTAATAGGTTATGAGGCCTTGTACCTTGTTGCTTGTCTTCAAGGAAGACTCAGCGTTAAAGTGTCGATCGAGGAAAAGGATGACCCGATACATGTTTGGTTTGTGGTTAAGAGGTTGAACATGCAGTTGGATGCCCAAAAAAAGAACCTAGGGTTCCTAGGCCTAAGAGGAAAAGTGGTGTACCAAATGCACATGATGAGAGTTGAGTTTCTATGGATGCGAGCATGATACTCCTTATGTTTAGAGAAAAGGAAAACCCCTTAAATATGGGTATGGTTGGTGAACCCCACCCCAGATAAGTTGATGACACGAGAAGGTATGATCTTGATCTTATATTGAGGAATGAGAATAAGTGTGACCTAGCATGGTTTAGCAGGTGGTCCGCTTGTGCCTTAGTAGCTGCTGGGTTAAGCATGCTCATATGGATGTAAACCCTAGACCGTAGGGCGTTTGTGACCTTGTTGTCAAGAGATAGTTTCCTCCTATCCTGGGAGAGGGACCCTTTTGAAGGGAGTACACCAGTTTTTGTGAAAACCTAAAGAGGTCTCATAGGATCTTGAGAAGCTAAGTAAAAAGTACATGGTATACGAATGAGCCTGTAAACCCATCGATAATCATCTCTATGTGCATGTGGATGTATTACCATGGAGGTAACCGGTATGGGGCCTGACCAAGGTAGGAAAGTTGCCATGACCCCTATGAAAGGATGAATGTTATCCCATGTATCCAAAGAGAGATGATGACGACTTGGGTAAGGTTCTAAGTTGGACATGTACTATAAATGGAATCCTAAGTCTATCCTAGCGTCAGGTGGGGATAAGACCAATGAAAGTGGAAGTTGCCCAATTCCCTAGTTGCACATGACCATAGGGTCGGGAGGTAAAAACTATCATTGTCTGAGGGCCATGGGTTAGGAGATTGATCACCTTCATGAACTCATGGGACCCAAAGGGCAGATGAGTAGGGCACTCTCTTGATGCATGAGGGAAGAGGGATGACCCCAAAAGTGTCGGCACCCTATAGACCTAGAGGAGATGACTAAGGGATGTTTGTAAACCTCAATAGGTTTAAGACTAGTTTCCATAGAAATAACCTTGATATCGAGATGATTGTGATGTAGAGACATAGGTGGCATGTCTTAACTTGGATTTAAAGGTGTACTGGAAAGGTGGGATGTACCATCTCTACTATTGGAATAGGAAGAACTCTGTATTTGGACTGTAGCCAAATGCTTATTTCCTCTTGTTATGGGGGTGAGAGATAGGACATTATGCATGCCATACACCAAGGATAAGAGATGATGTAGGTTGGAACGTTGCCACGAGAAATGGGGACAGAGAAGATAACATACCCTGGTAAAGTGAATGATACATGGATGGTTTGCAAACACTAAGAGGAATGAGGTAGTAACCTTATGAGGATGTTTTTATCATGAGATATGAGTCATACAAGGTTGAGTTTGATCACCAAGAAAGATGAGCTCAAAGTGTTCTCAATGAAGATAAACTTAGAGTTCGAGTTTGAGATGATAAGTGAAATACACGAAGGTGTATGTCATCAACATTACCTAATACGTAAGGATGTGAAGTGGTAATGGATGCTCTGGTTGAGATATATCTGCCTAGTTTGGCTAGAGGCTAGACGAGGTTGTTAGGCTAACCCTTAGTTTGGAAAGGAGATGTGATCGGCTAACACTCAGATGTAACGAAATCTATTGATCAAGTTAGTGGTTGTTTGGTAGCCAGCCTAGGCCTCGATGCAATGAAAGGATGGTTGTAGGACCTCAAATGCACTTCTTTGGAAAGGAAGGTGATGAAACCCCAACTAGAGTGGTTTAGGGTTTCTGAGGTATCGATCTTGAGAAATCATGACATACATGAGATCATGATTTTAAGATCACCATACACTGTACCACCAAGACAATAAGTGACAGTAGGACTTTGGATGCATGAGATAAAGTTGCATGTGGTATATGGCCATGCAAGACGAGGGTGAAGGAAGAATACCAGTAACAAAGTGTATTGATATAAAGGATAAAGAGTCCCTGAAAGAGAAAGGGAGTTCATCACTATGGATGACGTGGAAAGTCTCCCCTTGACCAAGGAAGGTCATGATGCAATATGGGTTATGGTAGATCGCCTTACCTAGATGACATGAGAAAGAAAGAGTTCTGTCAAGGGACAGATCTAGTTGAACTACCCATGAGAAAGATGGTTCAACTACACCATGAAGTGAGTTCAAATGTTCTTGAGTTTGATCTAAAGGTTCCCTTCCAAAAAGTGGAAGTAGGTACATGAAGAACTCGATGATAGTATAGTTGATCATCCCTAACTAATGGTTAGTATGATCCAGACTAAAGGGTCTGATGAGAGCATATGTGCTTGTTCAGGGTGACAGTTCTTGTCTTATGAAAGATGTGATGATGACCACCATAGCCAGTATCAGGATTTAAAGAAGCTCTATAAAGGAGGTTCTGTCGGTCACCACTTCAGTAAGGTGATGTTGGTGAAAGGACCACATGATGGTTAGAAAAGGACCACAGTGTGTGTAGATGAATTCCCTTTGATCGTGAAAAGGCTGAAAGGAGCCTAGAGACGACGTGAGTCATGAGAGGATGCAAAGTAGACTGACATGCAGTTCACTGTGGGAAATATGTGACATGAAAATCTGACCCCTCTGAGCGATAGCTAAGAAAGACGAGTCCCCGATACATGGGTCCATTTGAGGTGGATTGGTGGAGAAGGTTATGTTTGACCCTACCCCTCAGGATAAAGTAATGTGTAATGAGTTCCATGTGTCCAATTTAGAGCACTATGTGAGGTACCTCGACCATGTGCTGAGCAATGAACCTAGTGAGCCCAAGGGAGGCTGAAATGGCCTGAGTCCACCTGTGCAGTTTATAGATGCCAGTATGAAAGGACTCAGAGAAAAGAATACATGATGATAAAGGTTCTTGGGAAGCGCCATGAGTACGGTAAAGCCACATAGGGGCCAATGATGGATATGGAAAAGTCTTATCCTGAATTGTTTGTTTGCTTGATAGAATTTTGAGGACAAAATTCATATAAGAGGGGAAGGATGTTACAACCCCAATTTTTGGGTTCATTCACCGAGAAATGTAATTTCTCATATTAAGGATATTTGAACAAATAATGATATAATTTGGTTCGAATAAATGGATTTTGTTACAATAGCCTTGATGTTTGTGTTGTGGGCTTTGGCTATTGGGCCCAAATAACAAGGAAATTCAATTACTAAATGAATAATTGAATATTTGGAGAAAAGAAAAATGTGGAAACCTCTAGAAGGCAAATCCAAAAAGGGATTTCGTGCCTCTTGGGTTCCTTGGGTTCCAAGGAGTCCAAAGTTGCATAAAGAGTGCAATAAGAAAAGAAAAGATCAATTAAATATTTCTTTATTAAGAAAGAAATTGAAAACAATGGTAAAATGTGGAAAATAAGTAAAAAGAGGTACAATTGAGTTATCCTTAGTGGAATTTTGTATCCCAAGGATTCCTAATGATGAAAGGAATAACAATGAGGAAAATAAAAGAGAAATAAAGAGAAATCCTCAAAAAGAGTTATTTTAATAAGAAATAAACAAGATAATGAGAAATAATAAAGAATAATGCATTTAGATGCATCTAGAAGGATAATGAATATCCAATAAAAAGGATTTCAAAATAATAAAGTTTCTTGGGATCCAAGGAGTCCCAATAAAGAGGAAAGAAATATAAAATACCAAAATTGAAATATAAAAGGATAATGGGGATACATAATTAATGAATTATGTGGTTTTGCTAAAAGGAAGGTATTTTCTAATAAAGGAAAATAGGATTTCGTGGCCAATGAATTAAAAGTCACGAATAAAGAGAATAAGATAGAGGATTTTCGTATTTTTAATTATCCATGCAATAAATAATATCAAGAAGGTAAATAGGAGAGAGAAGAATTTCTTCTCCATGAAGGAATTTGATTCTTATTGGGAATAGAACTTGTTGACCCATATGTGGAGGTCTTAGGGCGTGGTTTCTCACCTTATATAAAGGGTTAAAGCCCTAGTTCGAGTCCAAGAGAGAGCGAGAAAGATCCCACACTCTTCATCTTCTTCCTTATGTGTAAACCCTAGTCGAGGGTGTAGACCTGTCCTGAGGACACCAAGGAGCGGCGTCGAGGTCTTGATGGAAGCAGGGTACTCCAACAACAACCCCAGTGGATCGGTTGATAACCCCATGTTTGTATCATCGTGCCACCCCTACCATGGGGCTGCAAACTACTGTAAACGCAGCAGCAGTGGCAGCCTCTTTCTCACCCAAGGAGGACCAAGGTGGTCGCGACCAGGGGGCGCCATGCGTGCGCTAAGGCACGACGGTGGTAGGAAAGCCATCCCTGATGGCCGACAGGGTCCAAGAAGGAGAAAGTGGTCGACGCTCAGCCCTGACCTAGCAGCCGCTGCTGGGAAAATGCAAGGAAGAAGAAGTAGTTGCCATTGGACGAGTTTGCCCTTCGCGGGCTAAAAGAGGGTGCAACTTAACCAAGGGCAGGACGATCCTTTTGTTATAATTCCAAAGTGAGCTCTTTGCATGGGAGTTGGTGACGTGGCACAATCTCATTGGTTTTGGTAAGTAACTTTGCCAAAATCATATCTCTTAAACTATAGCTCAGAGAAATACAAATAATTATGTATTTTGATCAGGAGAACGAGAGGAATCCAATAAAAATGATACTAAAGATTGATTCCGTTCCTAATTGCAAAAGTACAATAAGTTGATGAAAAGTGCATTAAACTTAAGTTAAAAACCCTATATGTGATTAAAGGTGGAATCTAGATTGCTTAATGGGTTAATTAAAGTATCAATAACTTGTTGAATGATAATGTTAGATTCAAACCTGATCTAGATGTAAGATTGCATGATTTAGGGTATTTACCCCATATGAGAATGATTAAGTAATTAGAAACCCTAATGGTGTATACAGGATGCATCTTTGTAAGTCAATGGGTTAATTAGAAAGGTAATAACCTGTTGATGCTTATGAAGAAGTTTTTAACTATTTTGAATACAAAATTGGTTACTTTAGGGTTCCATATGATTTAATGAACCTTGAACCCTAATTGTGGTAATTATGACCCTTAATGATTTTAATTGGTCAAATTCATGTACAAAACTGAGATATGACGGTTCTAATCTATTTAGAGTACAAAAGTCCTTAATTCAGGATAAATACCCTAAAAGTAGTGATTAGGGTTTTCTCTTGAATAAAAGGTAGAATTAATGGCAAATCGAGTTCATATGTTAATTAGACCATAATGAACTTTGAATTGATGATGAATGCGTAAAATGATCTTGTCATGGATTAAAAGGATAAAAATAGTAGCTTTAATTAAAAAGAAGCTTAATGAAATTAAGTGATGATTAATGTGCCTTTAATATGGAAATAGGGTTATATGTTATTAAGATAACCTTAATATTGAAGAATAGATGAGATAATTAGGGTTTATGAGTAAGGGAATAAAATTAGGGTTTAATATGGTAAAAGATGAAGGGAAACCCTAATTGCAAAATGAAACCCTAAAATGGATACAAAAACCCTAGAAAGTGAATCCAAGTCAATAAAGTAGATTCTTGATAAAGTGTGTAATAAATAGAGTACATATTCTTCTCAGGAATTATGTGATTATTGAATTTCTTGCTTGGATTGCATTCTTGGTTGGACTTGCTTAATGCTTGTGAAATCATCAAATTAGGTATGTGATTACGCTTATGAATTATCGCTTTAGTTTCACGGCGATTTCTGAATGATTTTATTGGTTGCTTGAAAATAACTGTTGGATGCTTTTATTTCATGCAACTATAGAGTGACTATGACTATCACTATGAATATACATGTATAACTGGCTAGATCCGGGTCCACCTCTGTTGCTTTGAAAAGGCTCATAAAAAGGGGTAATCCTAGAGCAAGGTCTAGGTTACCATGAATTAGAAACTGGGCTACCTACATGTAGTGTCATGAGACTCTTTAGCATTCCATGAGTTAAGGAGTGGGATACTTATGGGTAGTGCCATGTGACTCAACCCTAGAAACTTGTTCACCTATGGGTGGGACCATGAGGGGTTTGATGGGGATCTACCATAAGGAAGGTAGTATCCAGGTCTACTGTAGGGCCAACACAGAGGATAGGGTACTCATGGATAGTGTAGTTATATTTAAAATGTAATCTTTGTTGTTAAATGATTATTTGAATTATTACATTGTTATCATAGTTGCACATTTATTGTTTCCCCCACATACCAGCTTCGGCTGACCGACGTTTTGTTTTTCGACATTTTAGGTACAAGTCAAAAGGACAAATAGTAAATCGTCATATTGTGAAATACATGAAGTAAAATACAAGGAGGATTAGTTAGAATAGAATCCATAAGTGGATAGAAGTTTAGAGATCCAAGTTTTCAAAAAGGTATGCAAAAGTTATTTTCTTACAGTTTTCCCGTTTAGTCTTTTAAATTTGATAATTATTCTTAGTTAATTGCCAAACCTTTGATCCGGAAGTTATGGGTGCAGCTTCGACCTCTCGGTCTCCCTTAATTGGGGGTTATCAGGAGGTGGGGTCGTAACACCCATAATCTAGGGAGAATTGTGTTGGGTTTTAGAGGAGGCAGAGAAGCAGCGGAAACAAAAAAAAATTCTCCCCAAACCCGGAACAAAAGGAATCGCGTCAACATCTATATAATAGGAAAGATGGTTTGTGAATCATACCTTGTCCCGAGGCTTGCTCGGCGACAGTGCCACGTGCCTTGCGCGGTCTTCACCTCCTGTCTTGGACGGTGTCTGTGCATCTCCTGGTCGCACCGGGACTGAAGACTCCTCCTCCTACCGGACTGTCGGATGACAGTTGTCCTCCTGAGCGGCAATGTCCTCCCGCCTCTGAAGTAGTCCACACGGACCACCTGAAACTCCACTCTCCTTGTCCCACAAGGAAGTGGAAGGAGTCGCACCCTCCTGTTGACGTACTAGTCGCCAACACACTCTCGTGCTGTCAATTGCAACTGCACTTGTCCTTCCCTTGCTGCACCTCCCTTTGCGGGAAGCACTTGCTCGGGCTCTCTCTCGGTTACCAAAACCAGAGAGAACGACAACTTTGCAGAGCAATCAACTTGCACTGAGTTGTACTCTGAGAAGCCCCCAATACCCCTATATATATGCGGGTCATGGGACAGGGTTCTCTATGCCCGGCAATACGGGACTAAAGCAGGAGTAGAAGGGTTTGGGATTTTCCACAAAAAGCAACCATCTCGCAACCTGAAATGATCGGTTCACAACTGAACCGATCGGTTCGGCCATTGAGCCGATCGGTTGGACCTGAGCCGATCGTTTGGGGCACTCCAACCAATCGGTTGGTGCCCTGAACCGATCGGTTCATAGTCCTAATCCGGCTCAAAAAGACTTTCCTTGTTTCGTTCCCAATTGGTATCGAATACCAATGTTATTCCCAATCGAATTGGGCAATTTGAAACCAAAGGAAAATTCTTGCCGACATGACTTTTCCCAACTGGTCGGTTGCACCAGTTGAGCCGATCGGTTCAACCCTTGAACCGGTCGTTTCAACTTGGGCATGAGCCGATTGGCCTGGACACTCCAGCCGACCGGTTCAACAACCTCAGCCGACCGGTTCATCACATGAACCGATCGGTTGGGAGCACAGGTTGGGCAAAATTAGTCAATTGCGATTTCAATCAATCCGATACTCCAATCAATGCGTCCAACACCTTGAACCATACGATATTGAGCCATTGACTGATTGAGTGTTTAATTGAACTACTAAACTCCTTTAGTAATCAATCTAAACATTGCTTTGTGGACAAAACTCCTCTTCCAGGTTAAATCCTATGTGTGTGACCCTGCAGGTCCATTTCACGTTGGCAGTGAAAGTCCATAACACTTATGACTTCACAAGCAAAGAGCGGTGCCTAGTCACACATCATTGCTACCCAAGTGAAAGTAGAAAGTTGGAGAACAACTTTCATCCTACAATCCGTGAATGGTGTTATAGTGAATGTATAATTCCTTTGTCACTGATATCCAGAATGAACTCGAGGCATGGAACAGTCATCCTGTCAATGTTCATTCATTTCCTTGATCTCAGAGTAGACCGAGTGAGATGTGTATGACATCAATATCACATATTGATTCACACGTGCATGCGCATGCCTTTCTCAATCCTACTCATCAAGTGGCCAAGGATATCAAACTCCCTTAGGAGGGACAAATCCCATATCTATCACTCACCCCTCAAAAGCCCCATGTGTCAAAGCCACCCAATCATCACCTTTATAACAACCCATGTTTCAAGACTGTGTTTGATGATGTCAAAGTGTACCCAATGACATGTGTTGAGTGTAGTGATTTCAGGTCTAAGAATCACACTCACCACCATCACTGTGAGAGCTGACTGTGACTACCAAGTCATGGTTCCATGTGTCACTCTCACGGTGGGTCTGTCCGGTACCTTGTTCTCTAACAAGTACCTATGTGCTTGGTTTGATATCACCATATCATGACTAATGAGATTCTGTCATCAACCAACACACAATCTAGTCTTTAGTGTTATTGATGTCTATGGTTATTTCCACAATAACAACCGACTAGGGACTAAACAAGAAAGAATACTCTTAGCATCTGTATGATCTCATCGTTTAGGTCCTTAACCTAAAAGCATACGTCATTGAGTAAAACAATCTTTAGACATCTATCATGTTACACCATCATCTCAGAAACAGTTTAAACATATAGATTAGAAATTGCCTTTATTATTATTCAAATCATTTACAAAGTATCCCATTACAATCATCATATGACTTGCTCTATGGGCATACATACCAACAGACTCCCACTTGCACTTAGAGCCAGTCACCAAGGAAACGCAGTCCTTGTGACCTAGCATGACATCATGCTTCTGCTGAGAAAGGGCCTTAGTCAGTGGATCAACTATGTTGTCTTCAGTTGGTACTTTGCAAATCTTCACATCTCCTCGCTGTACGATCTCTCGTATGAGATGGAAGCGCCGCAGTATATGCTTGGACCGCTGATGTGATCTGGGCTCCTTAGCTTGTGCAATAGCTCCATTATTGTCACAATAAAGCTCAATTACATCACAGCTACTGGGAACTACACCAAGTTCAGAAATGAACTTCCTGATCCACACAACCTCCTTTGCTACATGCGAAGCAGCAATATACTCGACCTCTGTAGTAGAATCGGAAATTGTTTCTTGCTTGGAACTCTTCCAGCTCACAGCTCCATTTTTAAGGCAAAACACAAATCCTGACTGCGATCTGTAATCATCTTTATCAGTTTGGAAGCTTGCATCGGTGTAACCCTTTACAACCAGCTCTTCCTCACCGCCGTACACAAGAAACTGATCCTTAGTCCTTTGCAAGTACTTGAGGATGTTCTTCACGGCTGTCCAGTGAGCATCCCCGGGATCTGACTGGTACCTGCTCGTCATGCTGAGAGCATACGAGACATCTGGGTGTGTGCACAACATAGCGTACATGATGGATCCAATGGATAATGCATATGGGATCCCATTCATACGCTCCCTCTCTTCACAAGATTGGGGACATTGAGCTCTAGAGACGGTAACTCCATGTAGCACAGGGATGTTGCCTCTCTTTGAGTTCTCCATGCTGAACCGCTTCAGCACCTTGTCAATGTACGTGCTCTGACTTAGTCCGAGAAGCCTTCTAGATCTATCTCTATAGATCTTAATTCCTAGAATATAGGATGCTTCTTCTAAGTCCTTCATTGAGAAAGTTTTCCCAAGCCAAGTCTTTACCTTCTCTAAGGATAAGACATCATTCCCCATCAAAAGTATGTCATCCACATACAATATGATGAATGTGGTCGATCTCCCACTAACCTTCTTGTACACACAAGGTTCATCTTCATTTTGAATAAAGCCAAACACTTTGACTTCTTCATCAAATCGAAGATTCCAACTCCGAGATGCTTGCTTCAATCCATAGATTGACCTTTGCAGTTTACAGACTTTATTGGCATTCTTTGGATCTACAAAACCTTCAGGCTGTGTCATGTACACATCCTCATGAATATTCCCGTTAAGGAATGCGGTTTTAACATCCATCTGCCAAATCTCATAGTCATAGTAGGCTGTAATAGCAAGCATGATCCTGATGGACTTAATCATGGCAACTGGAGAAAAGGTTTCGTCATAGTCAACACCTTGAATTTGTCGAAAACCCTTCGCAACCAATCTTCCTTTATAAGTTTGCACATTGCCATCCATGTCGGTCTTTTTCTTGAAGACCCACTTGCACCCTATGGGTTTTACCCCTTAGGGTGGTTCCACCAAAGTCCATACTTTGTTGGAGTACATGGATTCCATTTCGGATCTCATGGCTTCTAGCCATTTCTCAGAATCTGGTCCCTCCATAGCCTCTACGTAGGTAGTTGGATCATCATCTATGATCAACTCTCCACCTTCCTGAGTTACAAGGTATCCAAACCTCTCAGGTTCAAGGCGAGTCCTACTAGATCTACGAGGTCCTTGTGTTACCTGAGGAGACTGAGATTCCACAACACCTTGTGAATCTACATTTTCCTCTGGTACATCTACCGGTTCAATGTTTTCTTGTTGGACTTGAACCTCTTCAAGCTCTACTTTCCTCCCACTGTTTCCTTTGGAAATAAATTCCCTCTCTCGGAATACAGCATCCCTGGCAACAAACACTTTGTTGTCAGTAGGGTGGTATAAGTAATATCCCCTCGTTTCCTTGGGGTATCCAACAAAATAACATTTATCGGATTTGGGTCCAAGCTTATCAGGAAACATTTTCCTAACGTAAGCCTCACAACCCCAAATCTTCATAAAAGACAAAACGGGACGCTTCCCATACCATATCTCATATGGTGTCTTTTGAACCGATTTAGATGGCACACGGTTAAGTGTAAACGTGGCGGTTTCAAGAGCATGACCCCAGAAGGAAATCGGAAGATCAGCAAAACTCATCATTGATCGCACCATATCTAACAATGTGTGATTCCTTCTTTCAGACACACCATTATGTTATGGTGTTCCAGGTGGAGTCCATTGTGATACAATACCACGGGCTCGCAGAAGGTCCTCAAACTCCTGGCTCAAGTATTCTCCACCTCGATCGGAACGAAGTGCCTTAATACTTTTACCAAGCTGGTTCTGTATTTCATTCATGAAATCCTTGAACCTTTCAAGGGTTTCTGATTTATGCTTCATCAGGTGCACATAGCCATACCTACTGAAATCATCAATGAAGGTAATGAAGTACTGATACCCATTTCTGGCATTAGTTCTAAAAGGCCCACATACATCAGTATGTATGAGTCCTAATAGATCACTAGCTCTCTCACCTTTACCTGAAAAGGGAGTCTTGGTCATCTTGCCCAACAAACAAGATTCACATGTCTCTATTGATTCATAATCAAAAGAGTCTAGATAACCATCTTTATGGAGTCTAGATATGCGCTTCTCATTTATGTGCCCTAGACGACAATGCCAGAGATAAGTTTTATTTGAGTCGTTGAGTTTTTGCCTTTTGGTGTTTACATTGTATACACTTGTCTCCAAGTCTATCAAGTATAGACCATAAGACATAGGGGCACTGCCATAAAAGATCCCATCTTTAGAAATGGAACACTTTCCATTCTTAATAAGAAATTCAAATCCATCTTTGTCCAAACAAGAGACGGAAATGATATTCCTATTTATGGCAGGTACATAATAGCAGTTCTTCAACTCTATTATTAGCCCACTAGGTAGAGTTAACTCATAGGTTCCTACGGCACTGGCGGCAACCCTTGCCCCATTAGCAACACGTAGTTCAACCTCGCCTTTCCCTAAAGGCCTACTTCTCTTAAGATCCTTCACATTTGAACAAATGTGAGATCCGCATCCGGTATCAAGTACCCATGACGAAGAAGTAGTAAAGTTAATCTCTATCACGTATACACCAGAAGTGGAGATCTCTATCTCTGACTTCTTCTTCCATTGTTCCTTCCATCCTCTCCATGTAGAAGAAATTGGTTTGGCGAGAGAACACTTCTCTCCCTTACCTTCTTTCTTCTTCACCAACGCATTAAGCGTACATAGAGTGGATTCTAAGGCTCCTGGTATATCTGGATTGTGCATAACACTTCTCACAGTCCTCATCCAGTTATGGAATTTATTCTCAATTAATTTGCCCATTATAAAAGATGATTCTTTTGCCATTCTACAAGAGAAAATTTGCATTTGTCAAAACCTTTTTGATTTGATTTGAATAAAATTGACGATAGTTAATTAGGCCTTTAATTAATTACAGCTCCCACTATTTTGACTCAAATTGATAGCCCTCACCATCAATTCGGAAGATTGCAGCGTTCAATCTTCTAGTGGGTCAAGATCCTGAAATCCTCTGAGCCATGGACCAGCTAGGGCTGTCACCCACAACTCAGATCTCTCAGGTAGGCAACTCTTGCCAATTTCATCATATGCAACTCTTGAAAGATGTCATATGCAACTCCTTGCCATGATCATCTCCATGCCTCAAGGTACTAGATCCCATCTAGATCACCTTGTTAAGTCCGACCCAAAGACAACACGATGAATATGCACCCTGCTAGGGCAGACCCACACATTCATCCTTCACGCTTCCATGAGATAGACGGTGCACCACGCTAGGGCATGCCCACACTAGGTCGATCAAGCTTTTCACGTGTGTCGCATTTGGAAGGCATCTAAAACTTAATATTTAATGAGGGATTTGGTTTTTATATACATATACATATCCAATCACCACAATATATAGTATGTATCATATACATGCTATATCCCACAGAAAACATGCATAAACGATAAAAGCAATGATTATGGCCATCCTATTTGTGATTCCTCAAGCCAAGAGGAATCACGGTCATCTAGGTCTACATCACATGCAACCTGTACAAGATGAAATCTGTGCCTGCCTTTCTGGGTTTGATCAGCTCATCTCCATGACTGATCAGCTCGCCATCAGGTTGGTTGCTCGAGTGCCACCAGCCGATCGACTGGCGCCTCCAGCCGATCGGTTCACTGGTCATCGTGCATCTCCTCAGGTCGCCACCCGCTCATCTCGTTCCTCGAACCAGCCGTCTGGATCACCAACCGATCGGTTCACTCCTTGAACCGATCATCTTCAGGTTGTTCACCGTTCTTTGACATAATAAAATCTATCCTATTTTACAATTGAATTGTGAAACCCCGAGTTACATTCGGGGGGAGCAAAGGTAGGAAAAGAATTCTCGAATTATTTCGAGTTACATCAGGAATATGAGAAAGGGAATCGGTGCGCAGACCGAGATGCAAGCAACCACGCAAACAACCATACACAGATATAGGGGTTTATAGGCCATAATCATGCTACACATCCACCACAAAACTCGTTTAAGGGCGACGCGTATCGAGTACATTAATATTACATATCATATATGTATATTAGGGATTTGTGGATTGGACATGTATAAAGCCGATATTATTCGCATTGCATGCAATAAATAAAGGCGACAAACCAAAACCGATCACATCGATAATCCTAAAATATAGAGAGGTTGACGTGGCTCTGATACCACTGTTGGCAGAGAAGCATCGGAAACAAAAAAAAATTCTACCCAAACCCGGAACAAAAGGAATCGCGTCAACATCTATATAATAGGAAAGATGGTTTGTGAATCATACCTTGTCCCGAGGCTTGCTCGGCGACAGTGCCACGCGCCTTGCGCGGTCTTCACCTCCGGTCCTGGACGGTGTCTGTGCAGCTCCTGGTCGCACCGAGACTGAAGACTCCTCCTCCTACCGGACTGTCGGATGACAGTTGTCCTCCTGAGCGGCAGTGTCCTCCTGCCTCTGAAGTAGTCCACACGGACCACCTGGAACTCCACTCTCCTTGTCCCACAAGGAAGTGGAAGGAGTCGCACCCTCCTATTGACGTACTAGTCGCCAACACACTCTCGTGCTGTCAATTGCAACTGCAGTTGTCCTTCCCTTGCTGCACCTCCCTTTGCGGGAAGCACTTGCTCGGGCTCTCTCTCGGTTACCAAAACTAGAGAGAATGACAACTTTGCAGAGCAATCAACTTGCACTGAGTCGTACTCTGAGAAGCCCCCAATACCCCTATATATATAGGCGGGTCATGGGACAGGGTTCTTTGTGCCCGGCAATACGGGACTAAAGTAGGAGTAGAAGGGTTCGGGATTTTCCAAAAAAAGCAACCATCTCGCAACCTGAAATGATCGGTTCACAACTGAACCGATCGGTTCGGCCATTGAGCCGATCGGTTGGACCTGAGCCGATCGTTTGGGGCACTCCAACCGATCGGTTGGTGCCCTGAACCGATCGGTTCATAGTCCTAATCCGGCTCAAAAAGACTTTGCTTGTTTCGTTCCCAATTGGTATCGAATACCAATGTTATTCCCAATCGAATTGGGAAATTTGAAACCAAAGGAAAATTCTTGCCGACATGACTTTTCCCAACTGGTCGGTTGCACCAGTTGAGCCGATCGGTTCAACCCTTGAACCGGTCGTTTCAACCTGGGCATGAGCCGATCGGCCTGGACACTCCAGCCGACCGGTTCAGCAACCTCAGCCGACCGGTTCATCACATGAACCGATCGGTTGGGAGCACAGGTTGGGCAAAATCAGTCAATTGCGATTTCAATCAATCTGATACTCCAATCAATGCGTCCAACACCTTGAACCATACGATATTGAGCCATCGACTGATTGAGTGTTTAATTGAACTACTAAACTCCTTTAGTAATCAATCTAAACATTTCTTTGTGGACAAAACTCCTCTTCCAGGTTAAATCCTATGTGTGTGACCCTACAGGTCCATTTCACGTTGGCAGTGAAAGTCCATAACACTTATGACTTCATAAGAAAAGAGCAGTGCCTAGTCACACATCATTGCTACCCAAGTGAAAGTAGAAAGTTGGAGAACAACTTTCATCCTACAATCCGTGAATGGTGTTACAGTGAATGTATAATTCCTTTGTCACTGATATCCAGAATGAACTCGAGGCAT
This sequence comes from Alisma plantago-aquatica, assembly GCA_963693085.1. NCBI lineage: Eukaryota > Viridiplantae > Streptophyta > Magnoliopsida > Alismatales > Alismataceae > Alisma > Alisma plantago-aquatica. The sequence continues at coordinate 953,801,931 of OY856410.1, read as the reverse complement.
GGAACAGTCATCCTGTCAATGTTCATTCATTTCCTTGATCTCAGAGTAGACCGAGTGAGATGTGTATGACATCAATATCACATATTGATTCACACGTGCATGCTCATGCCTTTCTCAATCCTACTCATCAAGTGGCCAAGGATATCAAACTCCCTTAGGAGGGACAAATCCCATATCTATCACTCACCCCTCAAAAGCCCCATGTGTCAAAGCCACCCAATCATCACCTTTATAACAACCCATGTTTCAGGACTGCGTTTGATGATGTCAAAGTGTACCCAACGACATGTGTTGAGTGTAGTGATTTCAGGTCTAAGAATCACACTCACCACCATCACTGTGAGAGCTGACTGTGACTACCAAGTCATGGTTCCATGTGTCACTCTCACGGTGGGTCTGTCCGGTACCTTGTTCTCTAACAAGTACCTATGTGCTTGGTTTGATATCACCATATCATGACTAATGAGATTCTTTCATCAACCAACACACAATCTAGTCTTTAGTGTTATTGATGTCTATGGTTATTTCCACAATAACAACCGACTAGGGAATAAACAAGAAAGAATACTCTTAGCATCCGTATGATCTCATCGTTTAGGTCCTTAACCTAAAAGCATACGTCATTGAGTAAAACAATCTTTAGACATCTATCATGTTACACCATCATCTCAGAAACAGTTTAAACATATAGATTGGAAATTGCCTTTATTATTATTCAAATCATTTACAAAGTATCCCATTACAATCATCATATGACTTGCTCTATGGGCATACATACCAACACATTGATAATCAAGCCTTATTGTCTTGGTGTCATTGGCACACATGTCGGTGGTACCGATCTCAGCATCCAGAGAGGATCAGAGTTCGAGTAGCAACTCTGTGTTATCGACACATAATGTCTATAGTACCAACATCGATTGGGAAATTCAAGTCATCTGACTACTTGGTGCCCTCGATAGCCTATCACTGGTACCGACCCTACACAATCAGATTAAATTTAAAATTAAGTTAGACCCAATGACTATGACTGAATGATGGCCAAAGTCTCACTTATGACCTAAAGGGAGTGCTGACAAAAGAGAGGTATCTTGCTTATCACATTCTAGCAGAGCACATAAGTGAGGAGTGAGGATATGAATGATATAAACATGGAGTGGATGCTCCATGCACTTCTAAAGGACAAATTTGTAGCTAAAACATTGCAAATAGAGTGATCATCAGAAGGGATTGTCAAGACAAATTCTCCAAGGGTTTTCACATTCGTTTTCTAATTGTTAGCATATTTTCTTCCTCTCCTCTATTTGTATGATGATGAAAATCATTTGGGGATAAACCCCACATTCTTTAGGACTGAGTATAGCTCGATATTGCTTTATATTTGAATTCTATTACTCAATAATTTATTTCCTTCATTCTTTACGTGAATATATGATTTTCTCATCAATTTTTTTATGCTTGATCACTATTATTAAAGTAATAGACCACTAATTATTTTGGGAGAGGGATTAGGAGTCATACAAATCATAAATCCACATAGCCTATATTAGACTTTGGGAGAAGGCTTACAACTATGAAAGAATAACCTAAAGATCATACTAATGCACCTAACTAATTCATTAACTACTATGGGACTAGGGTTTGTTTAAGTTTAGGTAGAGTACTACTATGCGGGAGGGATAATACTTAGGTCTTTAGTCCAAAGTAAAGGGTGAATAATCATTAATGGAATGGAATTTAAATGAAATGTATGTTGTGGTGAAACCACTAGTCTTGAGGAATTTATCCATTCTTGATCTCAACCATCTTAATTAAAGTTTAATACTTTACTTTTAATTAGTAGACAACCAATCCACCCCTTTCTAGGTCTAATTGATTTGGTCTCAGTAAGTAGTAGTCTTTGGTGAATGTTTATCTCAGTTTGACACTCAAACCTCCTAGGCATATATTACATGGCACATGCACTTGCGTTTTACATGCACATTGTAAGTGTGCCAGCGGATCTTTCAGGCAGGAAGCAGGTGATAGTGTGGGAATCTCTCATAATGCAAGAAACATTGCTTGGCACCACCCATATCTATCAGGATTAGGGATGTAGTCTCCTATTATATTGATGAGTGCAACCCCTATAAAGTTTCCATGTTGGTTCTAGGAACCATCAAATAACATGGTCCATGTGCCATTACAAGTGGACATTGTAAATATTGTAGCATCAATATTGATGTCATTGTTGGCGAAATAAAAATTCTCATCTAGTGGAGGATATGTCTGATTTTTTTGCAAATTGATCTATTTGTGTTTGGGTCTTCACTACCTTGATGGGGATATATATTTGGTGTTGAATTATGAGAGTGGAACATGCCATTTGGTGCATTATTTGATCAGGGTCGAATGGCCGCACAGGTAGCATAAGGGATCATGAAGCATTATTAGGATCACAATATAATTCATTAAGTAATGTTGTAACTTCTTTATAGCATGAATAAAGATAAGGTAGTGCTTCTCAGCCATAGACTATCTACCTTCTATTACTTACACTTCATGGGCATATAATATATGTTGTGTTTCTTGTTGTCAATTTTTGTATTGGTCAACTGAGAACCTCAAGATTAGCATATGACCTTGTGGAGGTAGTTTGAGCACATATGGATTGTGTAAGTATTTTTTGAACTTGTTGAATGTAGCTTATTAATTATAATTGGACTGACACTAATATTCTTCTGTAGTACCTTGAAGACTAGTTCACAGACTAGTGTATGCTTTGTGATGAATAGACCAGTGTATTGGAGTCTCTAAGTAGGCTTCTAATCTCTTTCTCCTTATGGGAACTGGGTTACTTGATGATTTCTTGAGTTTTACCTTGATCAACCTTGATACCCCATTGGCTAATTATATAGCTAATAGGTTGCTTGATGTTACACTGAAGGTAAACTTCATTGAATTTAGTCAGAGGTACAACTGTCGTAGTCTTCTTAACAATTTTTCCAAATAGGTCACATGGTGCTCTGCTTGCTTTGACTGGTTGATCTTTTTGTCTATGTAGACTCTGATTTTTTATGTATGAGGCCACCATGGCTCACTAATAAGTTGCATCCTCTTTTTTGAGTGAGAATGAGATATATTTATAGAGACAACACCTCACTATGTCATGAATGTGATCTTCTACATGTCTGATGATATCATCTTGATTTGATTATATCTTAAGAATCCATCCATGTAGATCAAGAGTTCAAGTATGAATGTTTTGACCATAAGAAAATCAATGTGTGGCAGTGGGAATTCATCTTTTAGGTTGAATTTATTGAGATCTACATATTCAACACAAACGTAGATACGTTTGTATTTCTTCAAGAAAGGATAATGTTGGCCAGCCATGTAGGATGTGAGACATGGTGTATAAAGCATTTGTGGTATTGCTTATGAACTTCCTCACATGTTTCAACCTCCTTTTAGACTACTGTGTCTGGGTTTCTTCTTGATGGGACACATCCCAACATGGTTGGGATTTGATGTATAATGATTGACTTATCAAGCCTTGACATGTTGGTGTATCTCCAGGAAAAGACGTCAATTTACTAATAGAGGATCCAAATTATTGATGATTTTGATGAAGTCTATAGAGTGGCACGTACTTTCACTAAATAAGTGAGTAGCACATGTCAATCTCTATAATTTCTATTTTGTCTTAAATGTGGAACAATTAGCACCCAATCGTCATTTATTCTAAAATAAATATATCATTTAGAGGTTTGTCAACAAGGATGGTCACAATGTCTTAACAACTTATGTTGGACCATATGCATGTGAAGGAAGATTTCCAACTTTGTCTTGCTAGGATTTGGATAGAGATGCTTGAAATGAGGATGGCGTGCTTAATATGAAGCCTAAGGAGAAGTTTGAATAAGATTCAGGATGGGACCTCCTTTTCTATCATTGCTCTTTTTTGTGATGAACTATTTGTTGGTGAGAAATTTATGGCTTGCACTTCCATGTGGTAGTTGTTGAGGAATTTTCCATGCTTCATTTTGTTAATGGAAATTGTGGGGCTTGGGGTCTTTCATCGATAGTTGTGGCTTCTTTGGTATATTCTTGCTTCTTAGAAACTATCCCTAGTTGTCCTTGGTGGTCTCCTTCATAGACTCTATGATGGTAGTATGTGTAGTCTCTATCAGTATCTCATTTGATGGACGTCCTGGCAGAAGTCCACTAACTCATTTTCTTCATGTAGTTCAAATACTCCTTAGTTTCCTAGAATGTGGTTGGATTCTAGTATAGATACTACTAGGTGAGATGATTCTCTTTCATCCTGGAGGTTCCCTATAATAGAATTGTGTCATTTTTTCCTTTTCTTGGACATATATACATTCAACAATGCCTTGTCACAACTTGCTCAAAACACGTCCTAGTTCTACTGCCATATGTTAGACCTTCATGTAGAGTCCATGATCAGTATAGATAAAAACAAACAACTAGAATTGCTCAGTTATACAATTGATCATTTTACCTAGCAATGAATTGAAATGTAGGTCTAGATCTATAACTGAATGGGTGCTATCATTATTGGCAGGAGATATCTAGTTACAATGATGACTATGTTTCCATGCCTATATTTGACGTGCTAATCTAGAGAAGAAGGTATGCCATTTTCCTTGTGTATCCCTGGTTGTCCCACGTGAAAAGGTCGAAGGAGGCATTGATCTCCATCATGATGTACAACTATGTGCATAATTTTAGGCCCACTTGTATTTGCGATTGAACTTCACCCATGATGATCCATGAAAAGGTTTTTCCATGGTGTTTGTAGACTAAATTTCATTCTATTAGATTTCAAGCATGATGAACGTCTTTAGTGGGAAGACATTGAGGTTGTCAAAATGATCAACAAAGACAAGTAGAACCTTCATGTCACCATGCTTGATTATGATGTGCAGTGGTAGATTTGAGACAAGACCTGATGGAATCTTGTCTTCAAAAAAGGTGATGATCTTTGGTTTGATAGTCAGAGTGATGGTATTGGTTAGCTTTTCAGGATGGAAGTCCTTTCACATGAAGACACCTTTAGGATCTTTAGAATAGATTTTTGTTTTCTTGGAGAGATATAGATCATGTTTCACATGGAGATGTCCATATGTGTCTTGTTCATGTGTCCTACTATGTCATAGGATGGGTTGACCAAGACAATTTCTAGTGTTGGTGTGGTTGGTATGATGATTGACCCTTGCTTGTTGATGTGGGAACATGGAAATTTAGGTGGTAGTGGGACATCAGTAAACTTGAATGAACCATGTATCTTGATTGGCATATTAGGCACGTTTTTCAGCAAATTTTCTTTGGTTGAGTCAGACATTGATATCATAGAATTCCCGCATAGGAGGTGACCATTATCTTCCCCTTGTTCATTGTTGGTTCTACAGAAGGCATGCCACCTAGATGACGAGGTTATTGATGCAAGAGATTTTGAAAGCACCTCGAATTTGATAAGACATGCATCGTGCTCTTGGGGACTTGAAACATGTCTTGTAGGTGTCATACCAGGACATGAATTCTTGTTGTAATGAACAGTTGCAATGAAGGTCCCATCTTGAGTTGTGAATGGATTTGGATCCATGGCCATGATATGGATTTGAATGCTAGTAGCATCCTTCTCTAGTTTAATCAGGTCTACTATTGGAATATTGATGCACACTGAAGGTGGTACCCATACTATAAGAGCTACATGGATATTTTTTTATCTATCATGATGAGGGAGTTCATATTTGATCAGGTTCTTTGATGGCCTCAATAAAGGCAGGACTTTTGGAAGGATGAACTTGTATGACCAATCGAAGTGGTACAAATTGTCTTCCATGTATCAAATGAGATCCCTGAGTAGGGCCTTGCACTCATTCTTGTCATGAGCTTCAAGCATGTGGAAGTGTCAAATGATGTGGGGATTGTGACTCAGATTGGTAATGTGTGGATACCTTGTGTTTTGGATACTAATTTTTTTTGGAGAAGGTAAAATATTACTATATAATAAAAAAGTATAGGGAACACAACAAAATCCTGTATATTATACACTCGGGTTTACTCGGAAAACCCCCACGGCCTCCGGGCCACAAGGTCTAGGGCCTCCCCTATCATAGGTCTGACTTCAACCGCCAAACCTATATTATGTACAAGAATATCAAACAAGTCAAACATATTCGTATGTTTCTTTCCATGTAACCTACAGTTACATTCACGCCAAACAAGCCAGCAAATGGCAGTGATACACCCACCAGCAAATGATCTGGTACTGGGGCTGATCATTTTCTTGTTCATGAGCCAGTTGCAGGCTTCCAACAGGGACATCGGGGGGTTGCTACCCTAGCCCATTTTCAAAAATACCCTACACTAAAGGTATCATGTATAGGCGCAACCAAAAAACATATGAGGGTGGCTCTTGTCATCCCTACCACATAGTAGGCTGGTAGTCACCGACCTGAGACCCCACCTATTCATCCAATCCAAGGTTGATAGATGACACAAAATATCCCTATAGGCACAACAACTCCATTTGGATACTGCATTTTTACCATAGTTTTACCGTAAGAGTTATTTGGAAGACTTTGAATACTTTGATTTGTTTCAATATTTTTGGCTTTTAGGAACGTTTGTCTGGCACATGACCATTGAGCTGGAGGATACCTTAAATCAGGGTGAGGCTTCACATATGATTGTTCTTGTTGTCATTCTAAACATTTTCCCCTAACATCTATCTAATGTAGGCAGTGAGGGATAGAAGACCATTGTCATCCACCCTATTAAAAAGGGGTTGTGAATATCACCATTCCCCATGACACCTCATAGATGGATGTCTGGCCTTCATGCATGTAGTGAAATACCTCATTTACGATTACACACTTGAGATGGCTCATGATCCTAATGCAGCAGACACCCTAGTAATGATTTTGGAAGAGATCTCTAACATTTAACTAACTACACAATCTCTAAGAATTGTAGCATCCATGAACCATGTGACAAATGGGGGAAAAGAGGAGTCCTTCTCTTCCAGTGAGATGTGAGATATGTACGCTCACCTAAATTGTTTTTGCCTTTTTATCATTGTCCCTCTCCTTTAGTATGTGTGGCAATGAATAATTGATATTGGATGGCCATATGTGCCTTAGGACTTAGGTGGCATAAAAGATGGAATAAAGGATGATTAGCAGGATCATTTGTGTTGAAATCAGATTGTAAATCTAATTAAGGTGTCAGTGATGCATGTGTTTTCCTATTTGATTCTAGCATTTTATCAGTGCTACTGACTTCGCAGTTAGTGGTATGGACTCCTAGCATTAGTGCTATCACCCTCTTATCAATGCATTGGCTCTATCCCAAGAAACTATCTATTGAATATGGGCATATTTGGAGTAATCAAATCAATGGAACTGACTGGGTTGTCTACACATTTGAATACATCCATTGTTCTTGAAGTGCTTGTTAGTAAAACAAGCAATGTATTGTGTCGAGTGATAAAATGGTAAAATATGCTATTTTGGTGAAATATGAGTGAATAAGCATGAATCTTTAATCAAAAAGTCATAAAACCACCCTATATGACACAAAAATAGTTATAATCATGTGTCCATCAGGACCCCTTGATCTTGAACTATTGTTCATCCCCGAGCAATGCTACTCATATATTTGGCTGAAAAACTTAGCAAGAAGACAAATCTAATAATCAACAACTCTCTTAATGACCCTCTACCATATGGTCCCATATAGGTCCTCCCAACAACACATCATGTAGATACTCTAAAAACAAATAATCATAAAAAAACTAAAGCATTGGCAATAATATCAATAAGTCATACAAGTCACTTGGAGCAGATAAACTATCATAGAAAGTAAGACAATGATGAGTGTATCACATAATATTCCTATCTCTCTTAAGATATATAAATCTACAATGGGAGCAGTACTCAGATCATAATGTATGAGGGGAAGTTATGGTGGTAGCCTATCAAAAACAACAATGTGTGGGGGATTAGGTGTCTTGAAACTAGAGTTGCAATACAATCTAAATCATATTGTGATAAAAGAAATGATACACCTAAATGGACCTCATGAAGCTGAAAGGATGCATGCAATTGGTATGCATTGTCCTAATGATAATATTGTTGGTGGATGGTGTTCAAGATGAGAAACCGATTCCACAATTTCTTTTAATTTTCATAAATGGATATGGTTTACATTATAAAATGTCTAATCCTCCTTTTATCCTTTTTTTTCTTTTTTTTTTCTATTTTACCCATCTTTCCATACTTTTTCCTTCAAAATATTTCCACCTTTGTGCTAAATAATTTGTTTATGCTAGGACCTTCAACAAACTAGGAGATGGAGCATTGAGAATATAATTCCCCTTCCAAAGTAAAATATGGTACGTAGTTGCATCAGCACCTTAAGAAGAATGTATACCAAATGCAATACAAATAAACCGATCACACAATTCTCAATGAAATTGTAAGTAGACCAAAAAAAGTTTTCCATTTCATTTCAGTTATGCTAATGCAAAAGCATTGATATGGATTCCTACCATGCAATGTGATGCACTAAAGAAATATGGATTGAAACTGTTCCTCATGTGGTGCTGAGAAATGAAATGATGGTCGATGGAAATCACACAAATAAGAGGCTTTGTCTTCTGAAACAATGATATATCTCTCTCGCATAGGAAATAATATAACCTATCCTTGTAATAATATGAATGATCTACATTGCATCTAGTTTGTAGCATCCCCAAGTGAAATCCATGAACAACATCATGGAAGAATGGACCATAAAAGATCACACTTGAGAATGTCACAAATAATGTATATCACTTATTGCAATAATAAAAGTAACTTTACACAGGACATAAGTACATTGATTCCCATACATATTCTTTTCACAACACATACAATAAGAACATGATACATGATATAACTAGTAAACTAGATAAACCTCCTTAGACCTTATAAATGTCACCCCACCAGGTCTTGAACTCATACGTACATCCTTGAGCTAGTCCTTGCATGGTATATGGCTTTGTCATGTACACTTGATCCTTACTTGCAGGAATCACACCCCCTGCCAGTCATTTGAAAAATTATATTGTAAGTGGTTGACTTTCAGTAAATATATGAACATAATCTAAATAAAGCTTAAAACTAATATGAACATACTTAAAAATTATTACTTCAAGTTGCATTACTAACTTGATTAAGTTTTCTTATTAGGACACCTACTCAATGAACCTTATTTGATCTGATCTCACAACACACACAAGGTGAGAAGACTTCCGAACACACTAAAATTGAACAGGATTGGGCTTCAACCAAATAAACACAAACACCACGAAACACATTAAAAGTGAATAGGTTTGTGAACACACTGAAAATGAACAGGCTTAAGCTTGAACCCATAAAGTGAAGGGGCCTCATGAGGCACCAACCTTTCATAAAATGTTCATGAGTAGGGACTAATTATTAATGTCTTATTCTCATGTGATTTGATCTTATCTTATTTAGGATTTTCACTCATAATTGCATTATTTATCTATAACATGAAGAGGCATATTCTTTTAGTTGATCTAATCTTAACCTGAATCTAAATGTAATAAATATTAATAAGATGTGTACATATAAATACCTCTTAAACATCAAGGTGCTCACATGAAAACATATATAATATGAAATTTTAACATGATTAAGTGAGAAAAATTGAAATGAATACAATATATCGAAACCCAAGGCATGGATCACTTACCTAATTTCGCAGGAAAAATCCAATTTAGAATCTTGATCACAAGTCTAACCTAGAGTTTCTTAATTAGGTTCTAAACCTTAATTATTCCAACTCTAAAACTTCTTGAAAACAAAGCCAAACTATGACTTGTGACCTATCCCATTGGCTAGATCTCAAAAGGTTGATCAAAAACCATATGAGATTTGATCGCATCTGAGTTACATATTTATTTCTATGATTTATTGAAGACCTAACTCAAATCAGTCAATCAGAAGCTAGATAAACCAACTACCTTGATTTTACAAGGAGTGACCATCTAGATTTGATCTATTGATTAGCAGACTTCCACATTCTCCACACTCTTCTTTATAATCCCATGGATCTAGGGACCGTTTGGTATGCTGGATTCTCAAGAATCCTGCATTTAGGCTATCATGCATTTGTAAAAAGATGCATAATCAAAATCTTGTAAACATAAATATTATGTTTGGTTTCCTCGATTTGTAAAATACATGATTTGTTTTTTTTCTTAGTCCACCAGCCAATCACAATTGGATTTTGGCATCCAAGAGAATTTGATGGAAACCAAAATGCAGGATTCCCTTTATGTCTGGAAATCCCAAGGTTACCTCCATTTCTAGAATCAAACCAAACATAAATTTTCTGCATATGAATTCTAAAATACAATCCAATACGACAAAATCTAGGAAACCAAATGTGCCCCTAGTGAAGGATCCACCCAGTAGCAGTCTAGATAACCCTACAAGGGGCTTCTTCCGCATCGCGTCCATCAACATTTATGTTGTGCATGGACCTTGTGTCTCTGCTTTGACATGATGCACACCTCCCTCATGTGTTTTGTATACTCCTCTATTCCTTGTCTCACAGTCAGGGGGTTGTCCCACCCTAGATCCTCCAGTGATCTTTTCTTCTATGCGATGGGTTCAAGTGCTCTATCCATACACCTACTGACAACTACCCTCTAGTATGGGTGTCAGTGGAGAAGTGACTTTTGGTTTGCTGTAGAACCTTGGTGCTACAAAAAGACACCTTCACACTATATTTTTCCATCTCCACCTTCATCTTCCTTCTTCTCATAATAGAAGTTGCCAACATGAGGGATAGAAACAATCCCTTGGGTGAGATCTAGAACATGGAGGCCAGATCTGATCTCTTTGACAAATCCAAAACGATCTAAAGTGTTGTGGCTCTTCTAGTTTGGCATCAAGTACCAGACATGGAAGCTGGTTGTAGGTCAGTATGGACCCTCTTTGTCGGCATCCTTTAGTGTATGTTCAACGCCCATTCAGGTTCAGCGAGGTGAAGAAATTGGTCATTCTAGACATCATCACTGGATGAGAAACACCCTCACCCTTTTGCTTCTAGATGGTTCTCGTCATCTTCATGGTGGTGACCTAGGGTGTTAGATCATGTGACATTGTTTTTGCTTTCCCCAGATAGAAATAATCAATATATATACATATATATAAATATATATATATGTATGTATGTATGTATGTATGTATGTATATATATATATATATATATATATATATATATATATATATATATGTGTGTGTGTGTGTGTGTGTGTGTATCCTAGGAATCTAATCTAGTTTAGGTTTCCTACAAGTCTTAGTGAATCTATAGTTGGGACTCCTATACAATAGAGACATTCACTGTGATCCTTCCTACTTTACATGTGTAACAAAAGTCAGTATCATTGGGATGTGTAATAAACTTAAAGTCATCTGATCACAAGTCTTCCATCCTCTTTTGGTCATTATCTAATTCATGTGATTTATATTCAAATCATATGCATGAAATCTTGTCCATTTATGTGCATGTGACCCAAGGAAAGAGCATTACAAATATTACAATATTCCTTATCCGAGTCAAGTCATCTTATAGATGGATTTTAATATACACAAATTCCATTACATAGATGTGAATCACAAAACATTGTGTCATAACTACATCATAAATAAGAATAGCTCTTCATAATAGCATGATTTTATGATGAAAGGTTGACCCATTAATCTAATTACTCTAAGATATCATTACTGTGACTGTATAAACTAGTTTTGTAGATCAAGACACCTCCAAACATTTCCATATATATCATATTTTCCATGAATATCCATTATGATCATTAGGGAAAGGTTTTATAGCCTAGACATGTAATGAGAGATTGAATTGACACTCAACTATATAAATGAGTATTTAGTCACATCATTCCAACCAATATGATATGATCTACTGATTTTCATCATTACTAATCCCTTATTGCATATTAAGGTCAGTTCTTGATCGTCATCTAGTGATTTTGATGATTGTGAGGTCTACTGATCCATCTAGAATCTATTGAACGAGACCCCAAGATGAGTATGTTACATGGTTAGTTGGATCAAACCTCTTCATATTTCCAGTTTCCATAGGGTCAAGTTGGGGTGTTATATTTATCACAACTGGCTTCTAGATGACTATTTCAAGGCAAATCTAGGTGTTGCATACTCAAGAATTAATCATAGATTACAAGGTATGAGTGATTACATACGCAAACTGGGTTGATTTTTTGTTACCACGCCAAATAAAAACACTTTATGTACTTAATTTTTTTCATTTTATTTATTTTCACAATTTTACATATGCAGTTACACTAGATATATGAGGAACATAAAAAGGAAAATAATACAGAAATGAAAGATAAAAGATGCAAAAGAAAAAGTGATATTCCATTCCCCTCAAGTTGGGCTTTGACATTGTCCTCAATGTCAAGTTTCAAGGAAGAGAAATGGAACACCTATATTGATTTTTACTCGGTTGGTTGAAAGTTGTCTGTTTATGTAGGATCTTATAAGAATCACATGGCAGTGAAAGATAGGCCATACGAGGGTTGAAATAGAAATGGTGGATAACCCAAAGTGGCAGTGGCTCCAATAATGCTCGTAGAAAGGTTAGGAGTACATATCCTCCCATGTCGAGAGGTTATGAAGGTGATCTTGATTCCTGAGAGTCAAGCTCTTATTATCAAACATGGGTTGTTGGTTTTGAAAGATTGTTCTTAGTTTTGAAAGATGTGCTCATGATTTTTCAATAATTTGACCATGGTGTTTTGTTACTATTGTTGGCCTTGTGCAATTAAGGTGAGCATATTGTACATCCTTCAAAAGAATAAGGGTCACTCGCCTCACTGGTGAAGAGGAAGAGGAAGCACCTTGGTGTTAGGGGATGTAATGTGGCCGAGGACCTCCCGGTGCAGATGGTTGTTCCTTTGTAGTCTCTTCCGCTACCTTCTCTGAAGTAGGATAGGTAAGATGGTGGTTCCCAAGAGAGAAAATATGGGGTCAAGAAGAGCATGCTCCAAGATGTTGCACAATGCATATATCTGGTATATGTGCTTGGTGAGTAACATTTCCTGGAAATAATGCTTGAGGTTAAGGGTGCCTTTTAATTGGAGTGGTAGATCCACGAGAGGTTGGGTCTAAGGTAAGTTGAAATTAGAGTTAGTAGACCTTTAAAGTGAATGGGAATCATCCTTTGATATTTTACCACTTAGATTGCATGTTTGAGGAAGAAGGTATGCAAGTTGATTTGTCCCTCACCCATGGAAAGGAATGCCCATTGCACATACAAGTCATCATGCTCAGCTCCCCTCACCCTTGTGTAGACATGGCAGACAAAGTGATTGTCAAGAGTTAGTGAAGGTAGTAGGCTAATATATGCTCAATGTCAAAGACATAAGAATGAGGACATTCAATGTCATGGTCTTCATCCATGTCTTTCAGCATGCACTGAACACGATTGTAGTCAAAGTTTGCCATATTAAATTATTGACTATCATTTGGCCAAAAAATGATGGCATTGAAGGTGAGTAAAGTTATACATGAAAAATGTAAAAGACACCTCCCACCGTCCATCTATGGTTCTAGGAAGGTAGAAGGCCTCTAGAGAAGTGAGAAACTAAAGGAATATGTCAGGATGGGTGTCCCACCTTCCAAATAATGGGTAGTCTCCTACCTTCTCTTAGTCCTTATAGATTCACCACAAGTCACTATTGAAGCCTATGGAAGTGGCGAGGTCTTGGCCACCATACCATGTTGCTTCCATGACACAGATTCTAAGATCCATATGAAGTTTCATTTGCTTGTTGGTATAAATGCTATCCGAGTTGGCCTCGACACAAGTTGGTGTGGCACCAAGGTGGTGGATGCATCTCCATCTATTCGTGGTTATTTTGACATTCTGAACAAGGGGTTAGGAAGAGGGATCTCAGTGAAGAATAGCCATTTGAACTTCAAAGAAGCACTGCTTGTAGATGCTCCAGGAGAATGGTAAATGATAGAATGGTTTTTGTGAAGAAAACACCACAGAAAGCCCTTCCTTTATAGGCCAAGAATAAGATGTGCCATCATGGTTGGTGCTACTAGTTAGCAATCGATGCACCAAGTTTGTGACCTAGAATTTGTGTGCTTTGTTGTGTGATTCACCGATGATTGCAGTCACAAGCATTAGTATACTGACCTACAAATTGTAGATTTGGTGCCACTAATCGCATGTTGGTTCTATTGAGCACATGGTTGTCAGCCACAGATTGGGGCATGCGATGGTAGATGATGCGCGATCATGATTGTCAACAATGCAACTACACATTTTCATCTCCACTCAAGTCGATGCTTTAGGAAATGTAGTTGGTGCCATCAAGATAAAATTTGGATCTTATGTTTGCTTTATGCATATAAATGTAGTGCCACTAAGTGGATGGCCAGTGCCATCGAGTAGAATTTTTTATCTATTGTAGAATATGTGGAATGAGTTAGTTCCATTGAGAAAGTTATTGGTGCTACCAATTTTGATTCTCGAGGTTACCACTTTGGTTACAATTTTACTTGCATAATAAAGTGTGTACGACCAATGAGTGTGTTTGTGGTATTGACTCTGATGGATAGAATTCTTGTAGCTTTAACATAAATTATTGGTTCCATCGACATGTGCATTGGTGGCATCGATGAGAAGTCTATATAAATCCATACCACTCAGTTGGCTATCAGTGACATCATCATTGGGGATGAGTTTTACTATAGAAATAATTTAGCGTCTTTGCAAAATCTAGATGGAACAAACAACAATATCGGTGTCATCGACTCAATGATCAAGTATTTAGTTTCTAAGAACATGTTGGTGCCAAAGAGTGTAGTTTTGGTGCTATGAAGAATCTGCACACTCAACAATGAGTCTAACACATCTCAAATTTGCACCAAAACTACTCTAAATAATGTCTACTAACTAGGAAGGTAAACAAAATAGAAGTACTTAAAATGAAGATGAAGTGGTGGATTCCTTCCCACAAGAACCCTTCTTTAAAGTCCTAAGATAAATGAAATAAGATCGATTAATAGTTTTTACTAAGTTAACTTCCTTAGGTTCTCAAATAATTTCCCCACTAAAGTAATGCTTCAGTATGTGCCCATTTTCTGTGAACACTCTATTTCTCACTCAAATATACAGCCGTATGTGGGTACACTTTTACCACTTCATCTAGTTCCTCACTTGCCCAGGTGCAACTTTAACCTAGAGTTAAAGAGAAAAGAATCATTCATTGGGTGGAACTCCTTATGTAAGATATGCATACCATGTATTATCTTGGTTCTCTCCTTCTACATTCTCTCACTATCACAATCATTGAGACAAATCTCATCTAACCCATTTAATTGAATCTTTCCCTAGGATATGACATGGACCACACCAAAGTTTAGCTTCCTAATAGCCTACATTGAATTATTCTCTAAATATATAAGAACATGACTCGCCCTACCATACAATATTGGAATGATGCCTATTGCAAATTTAAAATTCGTACGACATTGGAAATAGGACATCATTTATTGCATACTCCAATTGGTTAGAGACCTTATTCTCCAAAACCATTTTGATCTCCCTATTAAGACCTCCACCTACCCCTGGGTCTATGGGTGGAATGGGACACCTACATAGTGATCCACTTCATACTTTATAAAAAGATTAAAAAATTGCTAATTTGTGAAGTATGAACTACCATCACTATTGATCAATCTAGGCCCCTAAACTTGTAAAAGATGAAATCCTTCACAAATCGACATGGAACCTATGCATTGTTGGTGTGAGTTACAATTGCTTCCACCCACTAGAATACATAATCTACAACCATAAAAATAAATAGAGGTAAGAACTTCAGGAGAAAATGGGCCCCATGAAATCCATGTCCCCAGATATCAAAGATTTCAACCGCAAGAATAGTGTTCTTCGGCATGTCCTTTCTCATAGAAATATTTCTTGTGCATTGACATTCATCACAATGATGAACATAATTGTATGCACCCTTAAATAAAGCCATCCAATCAAAGCCACATTCTAAGACCTTTGATGTTGTATTAGAACTGGCTCATGTCCCCATCTGGGTAGGGAATGGTAATGTGCCAGAATGCTCTCTAATTTCCATTTAGGAACACACCTACTAATGATAACATCCCTAAATATCTTGAACAATACAAGTTCATCCCACATATAATACTTTAATTAGTGAAAGAACCTCTTTTCTCTAGGTAGATCCATCCATCTGGCCAAACCCCACGAGCCATGCCAAGGATCACATATCCTTTCCTCAAACAGCCTCTCATATGGAATGTTTTCTCAAATAAGTATATCAAAACCCTTCTCATCCACTCTCTCTAGACGAGAGAGATGGTCAAAAAATTCTTTTTCAACCCTTTCTGGTCCTTGACCTAAATACCAAATTCTTGCAAAAGCAAATTCCATCTAAGTAGATAGGAATTTCCCTCTTTTTTCTCAAACTATATGTATCATAGTTGCATGATAACCTATTTCCCTATCATATATTGGTGAAATTTATTAAAATAAAATAAAATAGGTAATAACTCTTTTTTAGTGGTACTATATGTCAAGAATGTCTCTTTTGATCAACATAAATCCAAAACATTCGAGAGAAACCCTAAACCTAAACCCAGATTGGAATAAATAAAACACCAAGTTCTCGATAAACACATTTAACAAAGTATACAAAAAGCACATGTTATTTTTCCTTTTCCTCTTTATAAAACTAATATCACATCAAAGGAAAATATATTTTGTTATCATATATCTTTTTCAACTCCATCAAAATTGGAATCAAATTGTATTGCTAGTATGTAGTTCAATTTACATCAATTGCATGTATCTAAAAGAATAGCTCAATCTACAACCCATCTGAAAAATAGAGAGTACATGGATATTCTAATCTACACTATTTTGTTTGCATATTGTCAGAACCTCCTTAGCGAATAGCATTATACCTAAAAAACATTCAAAACAACCTCATGAGACTCATTTAAGTCTCTAGCATTTGAATACCTCTCGTTCAAGCTGAGTATATGAATCACCATCAGGTTAAGTATATTGAACTTAAAAGAAACTTGTAGACATTTCTAAGTCGAACTGATAATTCAAGCATATAGGAATTTCTAGTTCATGACAATAATCTCATTAACCATAAGGGCATTCATTTAGTCAAGTCCCAAGATTCTTTATAGGTGGAAAGGTAAGATATAAACATTTAGAATCAAGAAATAACAACAACATCATCTTTGTGACACCCCAACAGTTGGATTAAGAACATATCCTAAAGCCCTAAAGTTGAAGTTCATAAGACATTTCTACTAATAAGGATATTCAAATGACAAGTAAATTTAGACCAAATCAGAGTGAATGTAAAATCCTAGCATCAAGTAGTTGTCAATATTTAAGATTAGATTCCAAACTAAACATATAACAATATGGAAACATATCCTCACTATAAAGAATGTCTAAGTTCTACAACAAGAATCATATTAACCAATAGTAGATTCATTAGTTTCCATAACAAGGGATGTAGCAAACATTCATCTTATATTATAAATGGCTCATCATCTTATATTCATTTTCCCTAAAACTACTTGGTTGTACCTCACCAAGTAGAAGTCACCATGTCTGATTCTCATGTTAATGACTACCATCCATATCGTAGGGTTTAGCACGCCACCTTAAGATATAAACAACATACCCTGGTATGCCATAGGATTGTCTAAATAGGCTCAAGTCCTCATCATTGATACACGAGATAGGAACGAACATAACAAAATATCACATATCATTATACTTCACATAAATATCATGTGTCATCATATTTCTCATGTTTTGTAGTTTTCATTTCATCATAGTCTATTCCTCATGGACATAGACTTTCACAACAGAGGATATAGGGTTAGAATCACAACAGATGACTCATCCCTAGATCTTAGTGGTCTAACCTTCAAGGTCCTGATCCACATTCTAGATATCCTTCTCCCAATACCTTGATTACTATAAGGATATTTGTTTCATTTCCCCAATGTGGTACACAGGGGAACTTTATGGTGTTTAGGGAACCTAAATATATGTGTCATCATTTCACTTATTACTAATCCTTTTTATTCATCTATTAAAGTAGTCAAATATCATTTATCAATGTGTGTATTCTCACACAACTAGAATGATATAAAGCAGAGCATGGTTAACAAGAAAATCACAACAAATCTATAATTTGCAGGTGTGCCTTTTGGAGCGAAGCGTTGTCTCTTCTAGGGCGATCCCGAGGGCGCTAGTGCCCCCGGCAGCGCCGCCGCCCTTCCCTAATCTCGGCTAGGCACTCCGCCTACCGATATCCACTCCCCAATCCTGCCTAACATCATTCCCCGATGATCTCTATCCTATAATCGGACTAAACGGTCTGGTATGAGGTGATCTTCGGCATGAGCCACAGACTTCCGGACGGCATACGGTTCCCGAGACCTCACGCTTGTCGTGCGCAACAGATAGTGGCAGAACGACGAACGGAATCCGCGGCTTCGGCGGTTGATCTGGAGAACGTCCTCCCGACTATGAGAAACTTTTTCACACAGAAGACAAAGCGCCGACTCTACACACAGAGGTGGTCCATACGACGGTGGTAGGGGATCAGAGAGTGGCGACGGATACACAGACACAACTGCCACCGATGATGGGGTGTCCCCCCCTGGCTGAGATATTAGTACAAACACCGAACCCCCTCAGAGGAGGACTCACAGGCCGCCTCTATATGACGTTCCTCATGATGCCTGCTATCGGTGCATGTAGAAGGGTCACTGGCAGTCTGAGTGCAACCGCCCTAAGGTTTGCTATAAGTGCCTTAAGCCCGGCCATCTGGCTAGAAGATGCAAGCAGATTCCTCGACTGGCCAGAAGCCCGCAGAGCCCGCCAGACATCCGCTCGAATACTGCATTCCCACCGCTGCCAGTGGGAATACCAGCAAGAGGTTCTACGAATCATGTTCCGAAAAAAATCAACGTCGACCTCGGACCGGAGACAGAAGCATGTGCTAGTAAATCCTTGGCACTGTCGCGTGCTGTTGACATTATGTGGCCTGACCGAACAAGATGGGAAACCTTGTACACTTTCTTGCAGAGCTACGTGGTACTCGGTGACGGATTTATATAGGTATGCTGCCCGCAAAGCAGTGGCCTTCTTTCCCACTTCTGATGAAGCGCGCAAGGCTGTGGAGGTCGGGCTTCCATCTTTCCATGGTGCTGAAATCAAATTGAGATACATGGAGGACGGAGAGGTCTGTTCTAAGAAGGAGGCCATGTGGTTTTGGATTACTGACATTCCTATAGTCTGCAGGGATGATGAGACGATACATGCCATTATCAAACCTTTCAGCAATCTCATCTCAATTTCTGATTGGCGGCGGGATTACACTGACATATCAGGCATCTTGGTGTTGGTGGCGGCTTTCAACGATGACGTTCCACAATACATTTCGATCACTTATGGAGATCGCAGATCTCTGCTGAGGCTACATATGATCGCTAGAGGCCCTATAGGTGTTGTGACTCTCAGGCGGATGGAGACTGGCAGAGACCTGGATATCCCATCCATAGCCATGACTGAATGGCGACCCCTGCAAGTTCCCTCTCTGAATAAAGAGCAGCACACATACGAGACCGATCCTAGCATTGAAATACCATCATCACCTCCTCCACAGCAGCAGGATCCATCCCAACAACGGCAAGGTGTAGCAGAATTCCAGAGAACATCTCTGAGTGGAGATGAAGGGCAAGTCAGAATGGTGATTGATGAAGAGGGGAAAAGAAGGTTTCTTTCCGACAGAAGACTGGAAGACTTCTTGGCCACAGAGGATGATTTTGGATATGCTGCTCATAGATCAAGGCGATCTAGATATCGGACAAGATCCTATCATGAGAGCTCGAATCGTCATTACGATTCCCTCCCACGCAGCCGTCAATACCGGGAGCCCTCACACAGAGTGTTCTATGATGAAGGTTTCTTCGAAGGTGGATGCTACTCCTGTGAAGATGATGAAGAGGTGGAGAGAAGAAGGCATAGCCTTTAAGGCTTGCCTCGGCTGGTATATGATTGGCGAGCTATCTTTTAATGGACTTGTCCACAATATTCTGGAATATTAGAGGGGCTGCTAACAATCCTACCAGGAAAGTCCTGGGTCAATTGTGTAGACAACATAAACCATCAGTCGTATGTATTTTTGAGCCTTTCCTCTATGTGATCCAGGCGGCCGAACTCCTTGATATCATTCGGGTAGACTGGGTGGTTGACAACCAAGATGAAGGGGGAAAAATCTGGTTCAATGCTGACATCTCGTTGAGGCCTGTGGTCTTTAGGACCCGTAGGCAGCACATTACAGTTCAGCTTTTTGATGGTGATGATTCGGTGTTCTTTATTACTGCTGTATACGCAAGTTGCAGTAGATTGACAGAAGGGAGTTGTGGAATGATCTAGTTCATATGCATTCATGTATTGGTGAGGCAAACTGGTTAATTGTGGGGGACTTCAGTGTGATTAGAAACGCTCAAGAAAAGAGAGGCGACACCAGCACTCCATTTCAGGAGATTCTGGAGTTTAATACGATGATTACTGATGTCAGTCTGAGAGAAATCCCTTTTGAGGGCAATCGTTTCACATGGGTGAATAAACAACTGCTTACCCCCACAATTTGGCAACGCATTGATAGGGGATTTATGAATGAAGCTTAGCTATCCATCCGGCCGGATACCAAAGTCTGTCATCTTACTAGATTCCGGGTTTCTGACCACTGCCCGCTGCTCATTAGAACGTCATCTTCTAGCTCACCGAGGAAGCAGTCACATTTTTCCTTTATGTCAGTTTGGCTTCAGCATGTAGACTGCATCGAGATCATCAGGAATGCCTGGGAGGAGCAGGTGATCAGCCATCCATCCTTTATCTTCTACTCCAAGCTAAAAAAAGTCAAGGAGGCTTTAAAGAGATGGAACAGAGAAACTTTTGGGGACATCAACCAGCGTAAGAAGGATCTCAAAGACATTATATTCACCACCCAGATGGCCTATGATGACAACCCTACTGAAACAAATGAGGAGTCTCTTAGGGACGCATAGAAAGAATTGCAAATAGTATTGGATCAAGAAGAATTAGTATGGAAAGAAAAAGCAAGGATCAACTGGATCCTGGACAGTGAAAGAAACACCCCTTTTTATCATGTTGTGGTCCGGTCTAGGAGGAGAAAGAGAACTGTATCGCGGCTCAAGCTACATGACGGTACAATCGTTACTGACTCGCAGCAGATGGCTGACCAGGCAACTGATCATTTCCGATCCTTTTTTGATCATGAGGAGGAGGTTGATGAAGACGAGCTTGATGGGTTTACTTTGAGCTTTTTTCTTGCTGCTTGGGAGATCATCAAGACTGATTTTGCAAACCTTGCGGAGGCGTTCTTCAAAGGACAAAGATGCCACCGGAGTATGTTCTGCTGTTGGATTGTCCTCATCCCGAAGAATGATTCCCCAGAATCCCTTAACTCCAACTTCAGACCCATATCGGTAGAGAACATGACGCTACAGATCCTTGCGCGAATTCTGAACAATCAAATTGCCCCCTATATCAAGCCTTTGATCTCAGAAGCCCAGGGAGCGTTCATTCAAGGCAGGGACATTACCCATCATATCAAGCTGGTCAAGGAACTTATGCATGATATCAAGTAAGGACATGTTTATTCTAACATCGTCATTAAACTTGACATGTCACGGGCATACGATCGGGTCCAATGGGGCGTCTTGAGAAAGATCATGTCCAGGTTCGGGTGTACTGAGGACATGATTGATCTATGCTTGAGCTTTTTTGTTCACACCTGGGCCTCAGTTACACTAGGTGACACCACGGCTGGCTTCTTTCAGTGGAAGAGAGGACTGAAGCAAGGGAATGCCATTTCCCCTTTCCTTTTTATCTTGTTCCAGGAAATGCTATACCGGAGATTTGCAAAGCTTTCAAATGAGTCAGTGATATCTTTATTTTATACCAGAGGTCAGGGGAGGGCTCCCCCTATGCTCTTATACGCCGATGATGTCATTATATTCATTAACACAAACCAGGAGTCTCTGCAAGCTATGAGGGGAGTTCTTGATGCTTATGAGAGAGACACCAATCAACATATCAATAAAAATAAATCGGTCTGTATTGTTGGCAGTGATGACCCAAATGAGGCAAATAGAGTGGCAGCAGTGGTTGGGATTGACATAGCAGCTGAATCGTTCTCTTACTTAGGCATGCCTATTTCCTTTGGACGATCTAAGCTTATTGATTTTGAGTTCTTGATCCACAAAGTGAATGCCAAGATTGCGACATGGAAAGCTAGACTTCTTTCCTTTGCTGGGCGTCGCATGCTCATCGCTCATGTCCTCTCCTCTGTTACAGTATACACTGCAGCAGCGATTGGCATCCCAGCAGGCATTGCTTGAAAATTGATGCTCTCCTATTGAGATTTATGTGGGCCGACAGGTCGAACCACACCAAAAGAGCCTGGCTTGGGTGGCTCCCCCTCCGATTTGGTGGCCTTGGGCTTACTCCAATGACAGTGATTAGTGATGCTTTTGTTGCTAAAGCATGTTGGGAAGTTGTAGCAGGGGAATCGGTATGGGCTAGATTTTGTCACAAAAAGTATGCCAGCTGGGCCTCGAACAGATCTGGACTCCATCCCCCTTTCTTGAAGTTAAGCGCCGCATCATCACCTTTCTGGAAGAAGGTCTGGCGGATGTTCCCAAAGATATACCCCCTCTGTAGATGGATTATTGGCAGAGGAAGCTTTCCTTTCTGGGACACTATGTGGTGCGAGATGAGGTTAAACGAATTCGCCATTCACGCCAGTGATAGGAATCATCTTTTCTTCATAAAAGATTTTTGGATTGATGGACATGGGTGGGATTGGGATTCACTGAATAATGTCCTAGACGCGCAAGGCGTGGACCTAATACGGAGATCTGAAGCGAGCATTTACGATACTGATGATCGCGTGGTTTGGTCCCCAGACCTGCATGGGTTTTTTTCCTTGAAATCGGCTAAGAATATGCTTACAAATAAGTTAATGGACACGCCCACTATTTGGAGTGGTATTTGGAACATCAGTATACCCAAAGCCAGCGCAATGCTGTGGAAGTTTGCCAAAAATGCCGCTCCTACTGACGACAACATTAGCAGGTGTACCATCCCCATGGTTTCATGATGCAACTGCTGTGATGAACCAATGATAGAGAGCACTTCACACTTGTTGTTCCATGGAAAAATGGCCCTCTTCTTATGGCAGAAGTTCACTCATATTACTAGACAGGAGACACCTTGTACCATACCCAACTTGATGGAGATATGTGTGAAAGGTGGTAAGAAATCCATCATAGATTGGATGGCTAGAAGACTAGCCATCCTAATTATCTGTAGTATTTGGAGAATGAGATGTGCGGTGAGATACGACGGTCATCTTAGTTCATCTATCAGAGAATGGGATCATATTGTCTTCCATATCAACAAGTTTACCCAACACCAGGCTTTTGATATAAGTGACAACATGGACTTCTATACAGCCTTGGATACCGTGAGGATCACAGCCCCACGCTCCAGACTTAGAGAGATTCAACTCCTCATATGGCAGCCACCGGATTTGTGGAACCTTAAGACGAACATCACTATCGGCAGGTGTGGTGACCCGAGTGGTACCAACCGAAGATGGGCAGCAGGTATTGTGAGAAACCACAATGCAGATGCTTGTATGGCTTTCAGAGTATGGCTTCGAGCTATTGAACCTTTATTGGCGTACATACATGCTTGTATAATCGGCATTAAAATTGCCAGTGACCAACAGCTGAAGGTTTCCTATATTGAGATTGATGACAGACAAACTTATGAAATTTTGGGGCAAGGGAAGAAGGAACCATGGAGAGCCATCACCGTGGTTAGGGAGATCAGAAAGGTGTTGTAGGAAGAAGACATTATGGGTTCTCATGTATAGAAGGTTATAAACTCGATCCCGGATGCTCTGGGACGGTTGGGAGCTCGAGACAGAGAAACCTATGTCTTATTTGACTATAGAAGCCTTCCATCCAAGATTAGAGGTAGATCACTCTGGATAAGAGGAAAACTCCTTACATTGTGCTGAGACGCAAGGAATATCAAACTGATGAGAGAGAGGAGGACATATTTTCTTATTGATGCTTGTATAGCTAGTCTTTTTTTGTGTTTGTATGGGGTGTGATGAATGGTAGAGATGTGTGTTGGTTTTTTCTGTAATGGGACCCCACCTGCATATATAAGCAGGAGATGTATGTTTGCGAAGATTATGCCCACAAGAGGGGGGTGGGATGAATAGAAATCCCCCTGGCTTCCTTAAAAAAATATATAATTTGCAACGTATATGTTTCTTTCCATTTCCACATCATCTTGTAGTAGTCAGCATCAGTGGGCTTTCTGCCCAAGATATAATCTCATTATCTAGAATGTACCCTAAATAGGAATTTTTAAAAGTAATCAATGCATGTTGATTCAATCTCAATAGATTTCTTATCAGTCCATTCCATATCATAGTTCTCATCAAATATTCACATAAACATTAGAACTAGAAATAAAATAAGCATATAGACATCTTTCTTCAAACAAAATTATGAGCATATAGACATGTTGTTTCATTCATCATGCTAATTATAGGTCTATCATGCAAAATATATTTACTCCATATGATTCGTATAGGTATGAATAGATCTCAATGCATAAACATACATAGAACATTCACTATCCCTCCTTTACTATCTATCTTTCTTTAATTAGAGTTTCTATTCAACTCATATCTCATCTCATTTGTAACTCATCAAAATAAACCATTCTTAAAATACAAGTATTCTAGTAGACAATTACAATCCATGAATTCATAGTTATGAATCAATTCACATTCTTGAACTTCATCTTGTAATTGAACTAAGCCACTCTTGGATATATTCCTGAGTCCCCTGTTCAATAGTATTATTCATTATTATCACATATCTTATCATATTATGGTTAGGTCTAGGCTCTTAGATACACCAAGATAAGTACTTAGTTTTCTCCTTACTTTAGTTTTGTTATTCAAAACTTTCTTTATTTCATTTTCAATACATAATTGGAGCCTATCATTCATAATTCACTATATGTGCAATACTTCTCTCTCATTAGCATTCATCAAAGTCTAATTGTGGTGTATTTATTTCAATTTAGGTCAACCCAATAATTAAAATAAAAAATTTATAGAATCATACTTATTTAAATAAATTCATTATTAACTTGTCATAAATTCCATTTCCTTTATTGGATTTAGAAGAGTGTCCCATGCCATTTGTCTTCCAATGGGATTTTTGTAAGTAGCAACAATCTTTCAGTTCCTTATGAGACTACTCACTTTAGGAAAATATAGCGAATTATGGTTACTTCTTATTGCCTCTGAATATCTAGTCAGCTTCTCAATTCATTATTATGTGTCCTCTATAGATGACTTACATTCATGTGAGGTTTATTATTATTCCCATGTACAAAAGACTTACACTCATGTGAGGTTTAGTCATAATTCCATAAGTAATACTAAAATATATGCATTAGGCTTATATCATCATAATAATAATTATCACCTTCAATTGAAATATCAATGCCTACAATTGGGCACTTCATCACATTTAGAATACTATATACAAGTTCATGATTTATCTATCATACTCAACTTAATATGAAATTTCTAGAGTTTTCAAAAAGTTGTCTAAGTTTAATACATTATAAGAACCTTATTACTCAATGATATCATCAATGTGTATACAAGTTTATTAGGGCTATTCACACACATGGAAATCCTAGCTTCCATTTCCACAAAATTCATACATCAATCATAAGTATGCATTGATTCATTTACTCATTTGAGTCAATCCCCTGATGCAAACCATAGACATGGGATATATCCATTAAAAACCCTCATATTGATTATTATATACATGCCATATTATATTTTAGTAGCATTAAAAAAATACACGTGTGTAATTCTGATAACCTCCCATTTTGCGATGTTGTCTTACTAGTTTTCCATACTCTTTCTTAAATAAATAAGACACAATATTTAATTTTCCACTTTATTATAAATATATCATCAGACTAACTTTTCTCCTTTTATTTCTTATAGAAAAGCACAAAAAAATTACAAAAGTACCAAACGGTCCCAAGACCGAATGAAGCCAAACGGTCCCAAGACTGTATAAAGTCAAACGATCCTAAGACCGTATGAAGCTACACGGTCCCAAGACCGAATGAACACCAAACGGTCCCAAGACCAGATGAAGCCAAACGGTCCCAAGACCGTATAAAGTCAAACGATCCTAAGACCGTATGAAGCTAAACGGTCCCAAGACCGAATGGACACCAAACGGTCCCAAGACTGAATGGACACCAAACGGTCCCAAGACCGAATGAACACCAAACGGTCTCAAGACCGAATGGACACCAAACGGTCTCAAGACCGAATGGACACCAAACAGTCCCAAGACTGGATGAAGCCAAACGGTCTTAAGACCGTATAAAGTCAAACGGTCCCAAGACCGAATAAAGGCAATCACTTTCCAAACCGTGAGGAATCATATGATTTTCAAACTGAGAGAGTCCAAACAGTCTCCAAACCGAGAGAGAGTCCAAATGGTCTTCACGACCGTTAGGGCCCAAACCTCCCAAACATTTGAGCCTCACTCAAAGCCTATAAATAAGACCTAAGGGGTCCTCACAAAGCATCAAGTTTTCAGACGTCCAAAGGTTGCCTCTATTGCTCCAGAACCATTTCATCCTTCACCACTACCCTGAGGTTGCCGGTCTGAGATCCATACTCCATCTCCAAGCTACCTTCTCTCTCGTCAACAAAGAAGGTGGGAAGAGGAGGGTTCATCATCAAGCAAGCTACAAAGTGTGAAGATCGTTGCTCTCTCTCTCTCCAAGGGGTCGACCTTCCTCCCTCCTTCGTGAAGATGATGCTCTTTCTCTCTCTTCTTGCCCCCTTCTTTGTTCTTGCCATGAGCGAGTAGTCTTATACACTAGGGTGCGGGGAGTAGCCCCACTACCCATGTTTTCATTTCATGCAATGTAATTCATAAGTTTGCAATAGAGATATACTTTCTTTTCAGTTCAACATCAATCGTTTAATGAATGCTTGTTGCTTGATCACCAACTTGTGTTACTTATTATCTTTTAGTATCAATTGTCTACGTTTTTACTATTAGATTTGAATCTCGATTGAATGTTGGTTCCTGATGCATGTAGCCACCATGCATCTGTTTCGGTATCTAGAAGTGTTTTTCAAGAAGTGGAGTAAACTCACTTCCATCGTTGTACTTTCATACTATGAAATGGAATCAGTTGACATATGAAAGTACAACCTTGATAAGTCGAGGAACACACTTTGTGAAGGGAATGATGTAAAGTAAGTGACCATTCATTTGAGGATGGCTGGCATTGCAACATTCCCACACTTCTCGTAGTTAGATCTCCGAAAGGAAACTAAATCTATACAGATACTAACTGTTTAGTCTCTTATTGCAGGTTATGTTACTATGTTGCATGTTTTGATCCATGTGTAGTGGTGGTGAAATCCGATCACATCCTTGTGGTTTCTTAACATTGTTTACAACCTTAAATTTACTTTCTTGCTTTTTTACTTTACTTGCACTTTATTTAAACAATCAAACAAACTCTCGATTGAAATACCAATTGTTAAGGAGTTAAATGAAATTCTAACGTTTTCCATCTTGTTGATCTTAACACGACCGTTGTCCTCTGGATTCGACCCTTAACTATACTACGATAAGACTTCCACGTATCCTAACATACGTGGGTGGAGTTTTTAATCTAGTATAAGCAAGGCTAAACCTAAAAGATTTACTATCTTTAGGATTTTTAGTGGTGCACACAACTCCACGCAAGTGGAAGCTCCATCAAAAATTGGCGCTGTTGCCGGGGACAACGGAACATTTTAATTTCATTTATCATCTTGCTAGTTGGTTAGGGTTTTACACTTTTTCTTTAATATTACTCCATATTCTCTTGATTTCATCATATCTCCCGCATCATCTAAAAAGTGTGTTTCTTCCTCTACTCAGGTAGAAGATGTGTATGCAACCAACGCATAATCTCGGATTCTCCCCTGATCCAAAGTATGATTTTGAGGTAGAGAGAAGTTTCCACCGCCGCATTAGACTTAATCGTCAAAGATCCAAACAAATGGCCGAAGATCAATGCCAATCTACACTAGTGATGGAAAGGGTCAACGCTGCTATAGCAGCCCAGCGAGCGCAACTCATTGCTGACACGTGCGCCCAAGTTTAGGATGAAGTACGGGCTGAAGAGCAAGCCCACATTCGTGCTGAGAATGAAGTAACCAAGGCTGTTGTACAACTGTTGATAAGGAGCAAGCAACTAAGGGACTATGATATTCCCAAGAACTATGAAGATAACCATCCAGTCCAACCACCACTCATCGACACACCTAATTTTGAGATTAGTACATAATGGATCCAAATAATGCATGGCATCTCATTCTCTAGAAGTGTCGGAGATGATTGCATGGACTATTTGAAGAGGTTCAAGGCTCTTTGCAGGATGGTACCACAAGCTGGAAAAACCATGGATGAAGTCATGCTTAGACTCTTCAATTTCACCTTGTCTGGAAGAGCACTAGGATGGTACAATTCTTTAGATGGGGAGCCAATCACCACCTGGGCTCCCTTAGAAGAGAAGTTCTTGGAGAAATTCTTCCCACCTTCACTAACCTACCAAATTAGAGGGAAAATCAACCGATTCCTTCAACTACCGGGAGAGTCACTGGATGACTCATGGGAAAGGTTCAAAAAACTCTTGAGGAAATGCCCTCACAATGGAATCTCACAAAATCAACTCATAGAAACTTTTTACAGGGGAGTAAGTGATGAAATTAAAAAGTTCTTAGATTCCTCATATGGAGGAAACTTTATGAGATAAAACTACGAATACGCCTGGAGAATCCTCACTCTCAGAGCAGAAAATCAATCCAATTGGGGGAGGGCGACCACATGAGGAGTTCTAAAGGTTTGTAAAGCAGAAGAATCTATGGAAATGAAAGCCATAGCTGAAGCCTTGAAAACCATAGCCAACAAACAACAAGCCCTCGAAGCATCATTTGGGGAGTACGACAGAAAGAAGAACCCCCAACAAGTTAAAGCAGCCACAGGAACTTGCGAGGCATGTCATGCATCAGATCATCCCACATTATCGTGTGGTCTTCTGTACAATGTAATGATGGATTTGCAACCACCTCAACCACAGTATGAGCCGATCATTGAACACCCTGAGGATCAAATGCCAGAATAAGTAAATTCCATTCATTCCATACCAGGACAAGCTTATTACAATCCAAATCAATTGAGAAATCATCCTGGTTTTCAATATGGAAATCATGCGGGGACTGCTAACCCACAACATCAAACACAAGGTGGATCCTCCAACAGACTACCACCTGGATTTCAAAGCAACTACAACTAAAATCAAGGGAATCTTAGAAACAATTTCTAAAGATCCAACTACCCAAGAAATCCCTCTGCATACTACCAGTATACTCACCCTCCTTTACACCTACAATTACAACAAACTCAGTTGTAACAGCCGCTCCAACCTCAGTTGCCGACACCTCAACAACAACCACTTCAAGGGCAGCAACAACTCACTCAATTTCAACAAAAGAATGCCCCACCACAACAGACTGATGAACTGTCCTTGATAAGGCAAATGTTGCAATCACAACAAACCATGCTGGCTAACCAGCAGGGCCAGCAAAAAGCTATGGAAACTCAGTTAGCACAGATAGCAACTCAGCTAAAACCTCCAGTAGGCACTTTCGCTGGCCAACCAGAAGAAAATCCAAGACACGACCAACATAGACTAGAACAGTTAAATGATGTTACAACAAGGTCTGGTCGTTCTCTCACTGAAGCCATCTCGGTTAATCAAGAAGACGGGGATGTAACTAAAACCATCCCAACAGAAGAATTAGGTCAACATGCTAAAGAGAGGAAAGAAAAGGAACAAGGTCCCAAAGAACCATAGGTTCCACAATATAAGCCAAGGATACCCTATCCTGGTAGGCTAAAGGAAACCAGACTAGACTCTAGATTCCAGAAATTCAAAAAGACAATGAAGAAACTTTATGTTGATATTCCTTTTCTCGATGCCTTATCTGAAATCCTAGCCTGGTCCAAATATCTGAAGACCTTGTTGTCAAAAAAATATATGACAGAGGAGCATGAAACTGTCTAGCTAGCTCAAACCACTTCTGATAGCATTTTGAATAAAATGCCGAAAAAAAGGACCCTGGCTCCTTTGGCATACAATGCTCTATTGGGAATACTTATTATAAAAATGGATTGGCCAACTTGGGAGCCAGCATATCGATTATGCCATTTTCCATGTGCAAAATATTGGGGTTTACATACTTATTGCCTACAACAATGACCATCCAGCTCACCAATTCCACCATTACTGCACCCTTGGGAATCATTGAAGATATTCTAGTAAGAGTGGGGAGGGACTCTTATGTCCCTTGTGACTTCATCATTATGGATATAAAAGAAGACCTAAGGTACCTGATAATTTTTGGTAGACCTTTCCTCACCACAGCTAGAGCATTAATTGATGTCGAGGCTGGAACAATTACATTCAGGTTGGGTACAAAAATAGTTTAGTTTAGGGTTTTCAATAGCCTGAAGAGCCCTAGTATCCACGAAGAGGTTTTTCTACTTGAAGCTATTGATAAAATGTCTCAACTCAAGCAAGCAAATCCAGAACTAGCAGATGCCCTAGAGGATGCTCTAATAAATCCGAAAGCTGAATTTTCAACCAACGAGTTAGTTCAGCAATGCATGCAATACTTGGAGCAGGATGAAAAAGCCCCAGAAGCCACTTTTGAAGAACTGAAATCGGTCTCCATATTAGAGACAACAGAAGTACCCAAATCCCCATAAATGAAAACTCTACCAACTGGGCTCAAACATGTCTTCCTAGATGAAGGAAAATTATGTCCAGTTATCATTAGCTCCTCTTTGAATGACGATCAGGAAGAGAGACTACTTAGTAAATTAAGGAAGCACAATAAATCAATTGGGTACAAGATGACTGACCTAACAGGCATTAACCCAGCTTTGTGCATGCATAGATTACCTATGATAGAAGAGTTCAAACCCTTAAGGGAGTACCAGAGAAAATTGAACCCAAATCTGAAAGAGGTAGTTTGACTTGAAGTTATGGAGATTCTTTTGACAACTGTCTTCTCAACCTAAGTAAAGTCCTACAGAGATGCAAGGAAACAAACCTTATCCTAAACTGGGAAAAATGTCACTTTATGGTGACCGAAGGTGTTGTCCTCAGACATCGAGTAAGGGAAAGATGAATTGAAGTAGACAAGGAAAAAATTGATGTTATCTCAAAGTTGTCACCACCCAAAGACATAAGGGGAGTGCGAGCCTTCTTGGGTCATGTCGGGTTCTACCGAAGATTTATCAAAGACTTCTCGAAAATAGAAAAACCTATGACATACCTATTGACCAAGGATGTTGATTTCAACTTTGACCAGGAATGCCTGCATAGCTTTACAACTTTGAAAAATGCTCTAATCTTAGCACCCATTCTAAAAGCACCTGACTGGTCACAACCGTTTGAAATAATGTGTGACACTAGCGACTATGCCATAGGGGTTGTGCTGGGGCAGAGAATAGACAAAAAGCCATATGTAATATACTACACATCCAATACGTTAGATGAGGCGCAAAAGAATTATACTACTACTGAAAAGGAATTCTTAGCCGTCATCTATGCTTTCGAAAAATTTCATTCGTATCTAATTGGATCAATGGTCGTAGTATATACAGACCACTCCGCCATCAAATATCTTATTCAGAAACAGGACGCAAAACCCAGACTCATCCGCTGGGTATTAATGCTGCAAGAATTTGATCTTGAAATAAAAGACATGAGTGGAGTGGAAAATGTCATCGCTGACCACCTATGTCGCATTGAATATCAAGACAATGTACCTATCTGAGACTCCCTCCCTGATGATCAAATTATGAAAATTACCACCGGATTCCCCTGGTATGCCGACATAGTGAACTATCTGGCTACAGGAATCATCCACCCCTCCACCTCTCACCATGATAAAAAGAAATTTCTCAATGATGTTAAACAATACTACTGGGACAAACCCTATCTTTTTTGTCTATGTGCAGACGAACTTTTTCGTCACTGCATACCAGAAGAAGAAATTACTCCTGTCTTGGAGCATTGTCATTCTGGCCCCACTGGGGGACACATGAGCTCGAAAAAGACCGCTTTGAAAGTTCTACAATTGGGTTTCTTTTGGCCAACAATAGCAAGAGGTTCCTATGATTTTGTAAGATCGTGCAATAAATGTCAGCTTTCTGGCGGTATAACTAAAAGGAATGAAATGCCTCTAACTTTGTGGCAAGAAATAGAACTTTTTTATGTTTGGAGAATAGACTACATGGGTCCCTTCCCCTCATCCTATGGTTATATACTGGTCGCTGTGGATTATATCTCAAAATGGGTAGAATTTATACCCACCGTTTCCAGCGATTCAAAGCCATTCATCAAGATGTTCAAACATATCATTTTCCCCAGATTCGGAGTCCCCCGAACTATTATATCTGACAGAGGGACCCATTTTCTAGAAAGAAGCTTCGAAGCCCTCCTAAAAAAATATGGAGTCAACCATAAGGTCGCCACACCTTACCATCCACAAACTAGTGGCCAAGTCGAATTTCGAACAGACAACTGAAAGCAATTTTAGAGAAAATAGTCAATAGACATTGTACCGATTGGTCCACCAAACTTCCCGATGCCCTTTGGGCTTACCACACAGCTTATAAAACACCGATTGGAACAACCTCGTTGCAACTAGTATATGGGAAATCATGCCATCTTCCAGTTGAATTGGAACATAAGGCCTGGTGGGCCATTAAACAACTGAATTTTGATTTTAAAAGCACTGACGACTACAGACAACTCCAGTTACAAGAACTTGAGGAGCTTATGATGACAACCTACCATAGTTCCAGAATCTATAAAGAAAAAACCAAGATGTGGCATGATGGCCACCTCAAGAGAAAAGACTTTGCTATCGAAGATAAGGTCCTCCTCTTCAATTCTAGACTTAAAATGTTTCCTGGAAAGCTCCGCACGAAGTGGTTTGGACCATTCAAAATTAAACACATCTACCCCACCAGAGTAGTCATCATCCTTGACAATAATGGGGGAGAACGGGCCGTTAATGGCCACAGATTGAAGAGATACTACACACCAGCAGACAAAATGCCAAGATAGACTATCGAGATCCACGATCCCTCAGCATCGACATAACCAAACTGGATTTCCATCGGGCCTGTGACGTAAAACCCAGGCGCTACTTGGGAGGCAACCCAAGACCTGAGTATCACCGTTTTTTTATTTTTCATAGTTTTCTCTTCGTTTGATTTAGGTTTATCTTCTTTAAACTGAAAATATAAAAATTCACATAAATAACCAAAACAAACATAAAAAAATAAAATCACTTTAAATCTTAACCTCATAGTTTTGAAATCATTTGGTCCTAAACGGTCTTGAAACCGTTTGGTCCTAAACGATCTCGAAACCGTTTAGAGCCCAAATGGTCTTGAAATCATTTGGACCCCAAACGGTCTTGAAACCGTTTAGAACCCAAATGGTCTTGAAACCGTCTGGACCCCAAACAGTCTCAAAACCATTTGCCCTTGGGAATTTGTAACCCCCCCAAATCCTATAAATATAACCCCAACCCCTCCCTTCTTCCTCTTCTAAAATCTTGACCTCCCTAAACCCTCATGCGAGCACTGTTTCATTCCTTCCGTTTCTCACCCCCGTGCAACTTGTGACACCCACCCTCTCTACCACCATCTCCGACGACACTGCCATCTTCCCCATGCGTTTTCATGGAGTTTCTCACCGTCAAAGTCACTGTCGCACAACAAGGTGAACCAACAGCTCGACACCATCGCCATTGTTGTTTTCTCCATCACCACATCACTTTATTTTCACCGTCGCCAATGTTGTGTTGCCGACAGGGTTCTCGTTAGCCGCGACGCACGCGTCGCCACCGTCTATCACTGCTTTTGCCACCTTTTTCACCAACCATCGATGACCCCGACGTTCCACCTTCCTCACAATTTTGAAACCGTTTGGAGCTAAACGGTCCTGAAACCGTTTGGAGCCAAACGGTCTCGAAACCGCTTGGAGCCAAACGGTCCTGAAACCGTTTGGTTTTACAAACCGCTTGGATTCCTCTAAAACCTAATAACATTAACACACACATAATGTAACTTTTTCTTTTAATAAACTTGTTATCTTTGCAAATTCAAATCCTTTTAACACACAATTTTCTGCAATTTTTTCAGATATGGCATCACCCACAAAATAAGCCACCAGAACTGATGACACTCCCTTTTGGACAAGGGAGCAATTGATAGAAGAACACGCCAAGCTCTAGAAGGTCATAGAAATCTACGATAGGATGGGACAGGTCCCACCGAAAGTCAACCTGCTCGCGGTCATGAATGAAATTGAACGCATCAACATGTGTCTAACCGAGGAGCCTGATCAAGAAGTGGAAGAAATTTCTTCTAGTGATGAAGGCTCAGAATACGAGCCAACTCCCGAGGAGGAATCCCCAACTACAAAGTCCAAAGGGAAAAGGAAGGCCCAGGAAGTTTCCAAAGAACAACCTACAAAGAAATGGGCAAGGAAGCAGGTCCATCCCGCCACTGCAAGGGAACAAATCCTGACGGGATATATTCCATCAACCACTACCACCACCACCACTACCATCACCACCACTACCATCACCACCATTACCACTACCGCTACCACCACTATTCCTATTTTCTCCACCATCACCACTACAACACCACCACCAGCAAACCTATTCATCCACACCCTTCCATCCTTCAACAAAATGCTGAAGTCGACAAAATATGTCTGCTCCAGCATACTGAAAAAGATGGGGATTTATGATAGAATCCTCACCTTGATCAACAATGCCAACCTCGCAAGACTCTTCTTTGTCATAGAGAATTCTTATGTCGAGCCAACAGCTGAATTTTTCACCTTCCTCCACAAAGAAGCAGTGGACATAATGGACAGATCAAGAGACGGAGGCGACCGTAGACTGGTCACTAAACTCTTCGGCAATAAAGTTGTCATAACAGAAAACCTACTCAACGAAATCTTTATAGACAACAAGGAGCAGTTGCAAAAGGCCAATGATGTAGGCGTTGACAGCTCCCAGTTCAACAAACACATCTTCTGGAAATCCCTGACAGAGATCCCAACCTTTGAGGCAAAGACCTGCAAGGCCTCCAACATTCATTCTGGGTTGGTGTGCACTCTACACAAAATCCTCACAGGTGCACTCTTCCCCAGGACAGAGGGCGGAAATGTTAACATTTTCGATCTTTTCATCCTCTGGTCTGTCCTTAATGGGCTGCCGGTCAACATAGGATGGAAATTGATACATAAGCACACAACTTACACCCTTAGAAAAGAAGTATGTGTCGGAGGACACATCACCTCAATTCTAAATTTTCTAAAAATGGACAGGCCACTGCCCAGATGCGACATCCTTACCAACGAGCATGCTTTAAAGAATTCATACATCATTAAGGAAAAAGATGCTAAGCTACACTACATATTCTATCCTACAGTAAAGTCTTCTAGGACGCTTCTTCCTCTACCGGAGCTTGTAGATTATGACAAGGATAAGCTTCTCTTCACTGAAGAGGAGCTTACTAACCTCCTCGCGTCAGTACAGGTAGTAGAAAAGAAAGCAAAGGCAGGATAGATGGAGCATAGCATCACTGCCCCGATAGCTAGAATAACAAAAATTCTGGTGAAACGACCATCAAAAGGGCATTTGCAAAGACAACAGCTGTCAGGGACGCCGACATCACGACCAAACCCAAAAGTTGAACCTCCTCTCCCTGAAGAACACATCACCACCTCATTACTAGACTCCTTCATCATGAGTCTAAATGTTGAGCTTACCTCCACCACCACCACCACCACACTACCATCCTCCACCATTCCACAATCCACCACCCTCCCATCATTCTCCACAATAATTCCACCACCAAAATCCACACCTCCACCCACATCCTCTGCCTCAATCCCCTTCTCATTGGACATTCCATTCACATCAATGCCCAATCTCACTTTCACCTCATTCGCCTCCACCTCAACCACTTTCCCATCAATGTCGCCACCCTTCACATCCGCCACCACCCTGACACTGTTGGTGACTCCTATAGTCACCATGCAATTTGCGGGACCATCCCCAGTGTCTCTTTCACAAGACACTACCACCCTTCCACCCCGACCCCATCCATCCTACCCATCCTTTTCTGGGGTCCCTTTTATAAACGTCAGTGAGGAATTCGGACGTCAATTTGATGCCATCCGAAACCTCCTCACTGACCCTTCTAACATAATGCAATCTATTTTTTCTTGTGTGCAAGGTCTTAAAAAATAGGTCACCAAGATCGACGAGCAAAGACGCGCCCTACCGGGCATCCTCTCAAGCATCAACCAATGACAGGAAGTAGCGGCCATGCAAGTCAAACACATCGATGACTGCCTACAACAATTGCCACAGCTGGTGCTTGAGGTGAAAAGCCAACAAGAAACGTTGGCTCAACAAGTCGAAAGGATCTCTACACCGACTCAACCTCTTCCAGAGAGCCTTTACGAGCTTAAGCAGCAGCAAACTACTTTTAGCACGTGTTTGGACAACATCACTAACACCCTTGCATAGCTCAATAGCCGCCAAGAGGAGTTGTCCAACAATGAAATCAATCACCTACGAGCCCAAGTTACTAACCTTTATGCACGACTCCTCTCTGCCGAGGCACGATACTCTGATCTCAAGGAAACCCACGACGCACTGCTTGAGACACACGAGCATGTGCAAGTGGCTCTTGATGAACTACAAGCACTTCACCGACAGTGCAAGAAAACAATGCCAAAACAAATAAAGGATAAGGCTGCAAACGACGAAGAAGAAGAAGAAGACACAGATGGAGAAGAAGATTATAACTCCTCCGCTGAATCCAATGATGACACCTCCTCTTCAGATGACAAATCTGATGACCCAGGACATGCTGGGGAGGGAACCAGTCGAGGAACAAAACCTTCAACAAAGGGAGCAGACAAAGACCACCAAGAAGGTGAACAAGATCCCAAATCCCCCAATCACACTGATAACATTAACATATCATATGGGGATCAATTCCTTAACTATTCTACCATGGAGTTTATGGGGGAAGCTGCCAAAGAAGCGGCTTTTGTTGAGTTCTAGCAATGTATCCTAGGAACCAACATTATTCCACCAACATTAGTAGCCCATCACTACTCCGCACCAGAACAATCGGTGCCTTTACCCCCAGAGCAAGAAGAGTCAGATAAAGTGAGTCTAGACATAGATGATGAACTCGACTCTGATTCTGAATCAGAAAATGATAAAGTTCTACAACACTATATGGACGACCTACAACAGACTTCTTTTCCGCTGCTGCAAGAGCTTCCCCCGCCGCCACCTCTACCTAAGAAGATGCATGACCTAGACATGGCAGTCATCTCTACCCTAGATGTCTAGGATATATTCATCCTGAACACTATCGTAGATGATGCCAAAGAAGGGAGGATATCATCTACACAAATATAAAGACTAAGCGCAACTTGACATGTGAAGATTTCCGCGTCATCCTCCGACCTCAATCAAAAGTGACGATGGCAATCTTTCGTGTCCTTCTTGCCAACGCTATCGAAACATACAGAAGCTCAAAATGGCCGCAGCTAGTTATCAATGCTTCACCTGCTTTGGCTCTAAGTCTACTGTACAAGGACTTACACAACAAGACTATCGAGCGACTGCGTAGGGGGATACAATATATCACAGTACCCTTCCAAGTTTTCATCCACTGGCTGCTCATGATCGTTGACATAGAGGCTCATGATGCCAAAGTATACAACTTCTGCGCCAGTGAGCTCAAAGCCGGAATCATCAATTTTGTTGGTCTAGGAGCCAGGGAGGCAAGATGCATCCCTTTCCATCTTCTAAAATTAATTTGGGAGGCGAAGCCCTCACTCTGACAAGGTTGGAACCGACCATGGTTCCGAATCATAAACCCACAAGTCCAAACGCAAGAAGGATCTGGGGATTGCGCTTTCTACACTATACACCACATACAAGCACTTAATCAACAAATCCCATTCATCGAGCTAGCCACAGAAGACTTTCACTCTCTACGAGGGCATTATGCCATGGAGCTCATATGTGATAGATGGTTCTTCAAGGACCCGACTATGGCACCAGACGACGTCCCTCGCTACCTCTACTCGGCTATCCAACATCCACAGAAACAACCATTCTGGTAAACATTATAGGATTTGGAGAAACAACAACCCTCCACGATCCCTGAAAAAAGACTATGGGACCCTTACACCTTTGATATGGTGAAGGATAAAGGGGACATCAAATTATTAACAGGGGTCCCTATCAAACGATCATATCCCCAAATGGTTCCACTATATGCCATTGAACCAACGTTTCCCAAATTTGACCTTGCAACTTGCAAGAGTCTTTCCAACAATGAACTTCAACTCATAATGTCCAGGCTATATGCCGAGAGAGATGATCTTGTTTTTCTAGCCGGAGATATTCTGGTTATGGAAGATATGCTCAGTGAAACTGTACAATTCAAAGGGTCTCTATCTGTGAGTCTGATGACCGCCTATCAATATCTCCTCAGACGGAATCACCCTACGGTTTATATGGCATCAACAGATATGAAGGATGATCTCCTAAAGTTAAAGAACTTCAGAACCACAGAGGCACTCATCTCTTGCCTCCAACATACGACTCTGAATTTCATTATGCTTCCTTTCCTTCACTTAGAGCACTGGATGCTACTAGCAACAAACCTTCATGACGGAATAACTATCATCTACAATAGTTCTGATAGCCAGTTTGATGCAAACTAGAGGCAGTATGATGTGACAGCTAACACGCCCACAGAGGAGGTGGCAAAGGAGTGTGTTGACAAACTACACAATCTCTTAAGCAAGCACACAAGGGTGTACGATAAAGAACGCTTTCATCACCCAGCCTTCTGTCACAGATGTCCCCAGTAGCTCCACGAGTCAAACGATTGTGGCTTCCACGTCCTCTACTGGATGTACACCATCGCTATTCTTGAGAGATCAGTAGAGGACATGACGAACGTGGACTACCCCACTCTACGTGGAAAGTTCACAGCTAATCTTCTCCGAACGCATGGAGCTAACAAAGGACTACAAGAAGCCTAATGCCCTTGTCCATGTACCTCTCAATCTATCACTTTGACACTCTGAGGATAGAGTGAGTGATAAGTTGGGGGGGAGGGTGCACTGGACAAGGGTGAGGTATCATTTTTCAACCTTTCTCCCTCTACTCCTTTTTACTAACTTCTACTTTTCTATGCACTGATCCCTTTTTTTCCTTTCACATTCTAGACTTTTTCAGTAATTTCCTTGAATAATTCTTGTATATAAGTATAACATCACTCTTGGAAAAAGTCACCCCCAGCTAATTTTAGAATCAAAGCAGTCCTCAAAAAGCAACAACAGAAAAATTACTTAGGCATGTAATGGTGAATTAATAAATTACTTTCACACCTGATTTCTATGCTTTTTCTTCAACTCTGCTCCAGACTCTCCACAAGTTAATATCATGGCCAAAACCAGCCAAAACTCTTCCAAGAATGGGAGGGAACCTGGTAAAATCCAAATTAAGGAACCTCGCAAGTGGACCACCAAATACGAAATTGAAACAAGTGCATGACAAGAGATTCCAAGAATAGTTTTCTTCTTTCTAAAAGAGGCCTAGAAGCCCAAACAAAATCCCTTTTTATCCAACTCCTAAGCCTATGAGTATAAGAATAAAAGCTAGAGTGTTGAATAAAAACATGAGAGTTGTGCCACGCTTAAGGACCTATATGAAGAACTAACAAAGGTATCACCCAGCCGGTACATTCAGATGCCCTCACAAAGGCAGATGTGTCACGCACGGTAATGAGATCCCACGGTCTCTGAGTATATAAAAAAGCTGATAAAGGACTCACCCGGCCGGTACATTCAGCTGCCCTCACAAAGGCAGATGTGTCGCGCCCAGTAGTGAAATCCTAAAAGTTTAGATAAACCCTCCCCCACAAAAAGGGGGAGTTACACATCATCCTGTAGCCAACCCTCATGCCTTTTTTAGTTTCCATTAGTTTTTCTTCAAAGAAGTAAAAAATTGATTGGAGTTGAAAATATGCACAGAAATACGATCAAGGAAAAGGTGGTCCCAATACGAGCTACATGATAAGGAACAAATCTGAGATCCATGCAACTCCCAACACCTGAAAGAGTCAGCGCGAGCAGAAGCCTGATAAAACTCTAAGAGATTTCTGGTTTATAATTGAAGCAAGAGTATGGAAATCTTCACTAAATAAAATCGCCTCGTCACTACATGCCTTAGCTCTATCTAGCTTGAGGACAAGCTAGACTCTAAGTTGGGGGGGGGCTGATAACCTCCCATTTTGCAATGTTATCTTACTAGTTTTCCTCAGTTTTCCATACTCTTTCTTAAATAAATAAGACACAATCTTTAATTTTCCACTTTATTATAAATATATCATCAGACTAACTTTTCTCCTTTTATTTCTTACAGAAAAGCACAAAAAAATTACAAAAGCACCAAATGATCCTAAGACCGAATGAAGCCAAATGGTCCCAAGACCATATAAAGTCAAAAGGTCCTAAGACCGTATGAAGCTACACGGTCCCAAGACCGAATGAACACCAAACGGTCCCAAGACCGGATGAAGCCAAACGGTCCCAAGACCGTATAAAGTCAAACGGTCCTAAGACCGTATGAAGCTACACAGTCCCAAGACCGAATGGACACCAAACAGTCCCGAGACCGAATGGACACCAAACGGTCCCAAGACCAAATGGACACCAAATGGTCCCAAGACCGAATGGACACCAAACGGTCCCAAGACTGAATGAACATCAAATGGTCTCAAGACCAAATGGACACCAAACGGTCTCAAGACCGAATGGACACTAAATGGTCCCAAGACCGGATGAAGCCAAACGGTCCCAAGACCGTATAAAGTTAAACGGTCCCAAGACTGAATAAAGGCAAACAGTTTCCAAACCATGAGGACTCAAATGATTTCCAAACCGAGAGAGTCCAAATGGTTTCCAAACTGAGAGAGTCCAAACAGTCTCCAAACCGAGAGAGAGTCCAAACAGTCTTCATGACCGTTTGGGCCCAAACCTCCCAAACCTTTTGAGCCTCACTCAAAGCCTATAAATAAGACCCGAGGGGTCCCCACAAAGCATCAAGTTGTCAGACATCTAAAGGCTGCCTCTATTTCTCCATAACCATTTCATCCTTCACCACTGCCCCGAGGCTGCCAGTCTGAGATCCATACTCCATCTCCAAGCTACCTTCTCTTTCATTGACAAAGAAGGTGGGAAGAGGAGGGTTCATCATCAAGCAAGCTATGAAGTGTGAAGATTGTTTCTCTCTCTCTCTCCAAGGGGTCAACCTTCCTCTCTCCTTCATGGAGATGATGCTCTTTCTCTATCTTCTCACCCCCTTCTTTGTTCTTTCCATGAGCGAGTAGTCTTATACACTAGGGTGCGAGGAGTAGCCCCGCTACCCATGTTTTCATTTCATGCAATGTAATTCATAAGTTTACAATAGAGATATACTTTCTTTTCAGTTCAACATCAATCGTTTAATGAATGCTTGTTGCTTGATCACCAACTTGTGTTACTTATTATCTTTTAGTATGAATTGTCTACATTTGTACTATTAGATTCAAATCTCGATTGAATGTTGGTTCCTGATGCATGTAGCCACCATGCATCTATTTCGATATCTAGGAGTGTTTTCCAAGAAGTGGAGTAAACTCACTTCCATCGTTGTACTTTCATACTATGAAATGGAATCAGTTGACGTATGAAAGTACAACCTTGATAAGTCGAGGAACACACTTTCCGAAGGTAATGATGTAAAGTAAGTGACCATTCATTTGAGGATGGCTGGCATTGCAACATTCCCACACTTCTCATAGTTAGCTCTCCGAAAGGAAACTAAATCTACAAAGATACTAACTGTTTAGCCTCTTATTGCAGGTTATGTTACTATGTTGCATGTTTTGATCCATGTGTAGTGGTGGTGAAAGCCGATCACATCCTAGTGGTTTCTTAACATTGTTTACAACCTTAAATTTACTTTCTTGCTTTTTACTTTACTTGCACTTAGTTTAAACAATCAAACCAACTCTCAATTTAAATACCAACTGTTAAGGAGTTAAATGAAATTCTAATGTTTTCCATCTTGTTGATCTTAACAAGACCGTTGTCCTGTGGATTCGACCCTTAACTATACTACGATAAGACTTCCACGTATCCTAGCATACGTGGGTGGAGTTTTTAATCTTGTATAAGAAAGGATAAACCTAAAAGATTTACTATCTTTAGGATTTTTAGTGGTGCATGCAACTCCATACAAGTGGAAGCTCCATCAAATTCATTCTAACTCAATTTCCATTTATAACGTTAATTATGCTGATTTAAGAAATACATGTGTAAAAACATAGTTCTCTATCCATAGGATTTTTCATAGAACTTGAACAACAAAACTACAAGTCAATGAGAAAGAATCCAATTCAGTAGCATTTGATTCCATAAAAACTTCCCAATTAGATACTCAATCACATACAAATACAAACAAGAAATTTGATTAATTTAGATGCATAGAATTAGGCTTTCAATGTGATTATAGAGCTTAAGAGGGAGACAAGCACTCACTTAAGGTCTCAAGCACCTTAAAAACGTCCCATAAGATCTAAATTTTTATAAATATAACCTACTCGTGAAGATTGAATCTACTTTTTTCTCATCTCAACTCAGAAACCCTATAAATGGAGAGTATGAGACAAAGAAAGATAGAAGATGTTGATTTGATCTCCATTTGATCAAAATCAGAGGAGGGACTAAATTTAGACATGAAAGAGAAGATTCTCCATGAAAACCTATCTAAGGAAGGTAAATTTGCTTGCATAACTCCTCAAACGATAAAACCCCAGATCACCTTCTCCCCCTCTTTCTCCTTCCAAACCCTAATTCTCCACCACTCTCTAGGATTTTATTTCTCTATAATGAATAATGAAATATGGGATCTACTAGGGTGCTAGGTTGCCTATATGAAGCAATTAAGTTGCTTGAGACATTAAAAAATAAGCCCAACACTTACTTTTTCATTTATTTCTATATAATTTTCTACTATGAAACATTACTAATAAAACATAATCAAAACCATTCAAAACTCCTCTAAAAATTATGAAAAATAGCATGTGGTATGAAATGAAGTTTTATATGTCTAGTAAAAATCCCATTCGGGTTACAATAAATAATTAAAAATCAAACACTACAACACTGCACTGCTATATTGTAGTCTATAGGATGGTCGATTGAATTGGAATTTGACCAATAAATAGATTCAA
Source organism: Alisma plantago-aquatica (assembly GCA_963693085.1). NCBI lineage: Eukaryota > Viridiplantae > Streptophyta > Magnoliopsida > Alismatales > Alismataceae > Alisma > Alisma plantago-aquatica. The sequence goes on along the minus strand of OY856410.1, from coordinate 953,758,114 downwards.
AAAAATGCAAATATTCTGCAAATTTGTACTCACGTGTATACTTGAGTTATCCAAATCATCCAAATTTCATATAATCCAAGCTTCCTATAGAATACTAAAGATAATTTATAATACCACTATATTCGTCAAATTCTATTTTCATGTACTTTCGAAATCCTAAATTGCAATTGGTTAGGATTTTCACTTGCAAGTCTTAATACTCAAATCAAAGCATGTTTCAATGTGTACCATGAAGTTCAAAACATCATAACAATCTATAATTATGAATCAAGGTAAATTTAGGATCAATCAAGTCAAGTATGTAATTATCCAAGAAACCCCTAATTCAATGGCTAAGTTGGAACCGGGTCATCTCACTATAATTAATTTGCAAGTTATTGATAGTGTCTTTATAATAATAAATGATAGATAAATCAAGCTCTCTAAATTGGCCCGAAATATCCCCACCACATAGTTGGAGGTAGCACACATCAATTCGAATGGTTGGATCTAATTTGGTTCTACCACTGATGTGGTTGAAATCAGATGCTCTTTCAATGTGTTAAAAGCAATGAGATACCTATCAAAAACTAGAAATTCAGAAATCTTTCTCCAATAACTTAGAAAGGGGCTTAGCAATTTTTGAAATTTTTTGATGAATCCTCTATAAAATATGGCATGTCTGAAAACTCCTAACATCCTTCATTGATTGTGGTAGAGATAATCTTATATATCACTTTAGTTTTTGTCGAATCTACTTCAATCCCCTATTTGGACACATTGTGTCCCAAAATAATTCCCATATTTACCATCATATGGAACTTTTCTGAATCAAGTTCCAAATGGGTTTCCTCACACCTCTATAAAATCTTGTCTATATTGTATTGACAGCCCTCAAATGACTCCATGTAGGCCAAAAAGCCATCCATGAAAACGCAAGAGATTGCTCCACCATGCTAGAAAATATTTCAAGCATACATTAATGAAATGTTACGGGTGCATTATAAAGGATGAAAGTCGCATAAAAATATGAAAAGGTGACACAAGGATATGTAACGGTAGTCTCTACCTAATTATCTAATTTAAGAACAGTATGATTTTACATGAATATCCAACATACAAGCAGAAGTGGGAGAAATTGGTGAGCCAATCCAAAATATGATCAATAAAGGGAAGTGAAAATGGTCATTTTGGGGTTTTTGGGTTCAAATGATGATATTTTGTGCAAGCACGCCAACTAGTAATAAGGCAAGTTGAAATCAATCCATTTGTGGCACTGGTTGTAATAGTTGTGCCCCCCTTTTTAGAACCACTTGTGTTGGACTCACCCACTCACTATTAGAGATTGCATATATAATAGTTGTAAATAAAACATATGTTACCTCTTTGTTTACTAACTCTTTCATTATTGATTTGAGACTCCTTTGCAATTGTGATAATACATGTTCCATCCTCCATGTGAATCTTGTGATGACATAGGCTTGGAGAAATTCCCTAAGTTTCTGCAATAGACTAGTTGAATGCATCTTGGAGTTGTCGTAAGACCTCCATCAATTAGTCATACTCACATGTATTCATATAAGTGAAGGTGATAATTGGAAGCTTCTCGTCCATCACTAGAAAACATGTCATAAGTTTGTATGCAATATCTTTAATCATAGCTTTGGTGGATACTAGATAGTTTTCTTAAAGGGCGGAGGAGGAAGCCCTAAATATTCATTATGATGTATGTAGTAAACATGAATTACATTGAGATATAAAGCACACTCTTCTAAGAAATTGGCCATAATCAAGTATTCTATCATATTCATAAGAAATGAATCAAGTGGGCTTGGATAAGAATGGTTAATATCCACCATCATTGACTTTGTTATAGAAGAGGGAAAGAAAGTGACTAATAGCTCATTTGAGTTCTTCATAGCTCAGGAAACAAATATTGTGCATACTTGATTCATCACGTCCACCAGCATGGGCCTTCTATAAATTTGGTTCATAAGGTTTGTCACATCTAAAAACATCTTCTCGAGAAGCAAATAAACATTTTTGTTTAGGTGTTTCATAGAAAAAATCCTTATACACTCCTTGTTTTCTTTTTTTGGTTTGGAAGTTTAAATTTCAGTAGGTCACTTCAATACCTAGAGTAAGTCATCCTCTTCCAATTTTATTGGACATTTGAATTTTCCCAAAAATGGTATGCCCATAAGAAGTCAAACCCATAGTCATCCTAAATCTCCATCACTAGCCATTCAGCAGGAAAGATGAATATGTTCACTTACACAATCACATATTCACAAGTACCAAAAGGCCTTACAATGTATTTGTCACTCAATTGGATTATCATGTTGGTTGTCTTGGTATATTTCACACCCATATTCCAAAATCTTTCGAGTGTCATCAATTTGATATTGTACCCAAAATCATAGAGAGTGTATCCAAAAGTAAAATTTTCAATAAAAACAAGGTATATTGAAACAACTTGGATCCTACCTCTTCTGTGTTAACTTCCTCTAAATCAACATACTAACCTCCTCATGGAACACTACCATGTAAGAATCAGAATACACCTTTTCTTATTGATGGTATCATTAAGAAACTTTACGTAGGTAGGAATCTGCTTGATTGCTTCCACCAATTTTTAAGATTGATGTGAAGCTTGTGAAAAATGATAGAATCCTCTAAAATTGTTGATATATCTTGTATTTTTAAAGGATGTGGGGAGAAAGGAACACATACCACAATCTAGCATTGAAGAAGTGATATGTGTGTGGACTTGGGACTAGGCCTTCCCTTAATATGGCATCAAAAATATACACTATTTTCTCTAGATCAGATGTTTGTTCCAAAGACACAATTTCCTCTCCCCTACCAGATCAAGTTTATTAGATGACTTGGTTGTATCCCTACATCCTATCGTGTTTCACTTTCCTTCTCAATGATCTCCCCACTATAAAGTAATTGCCTCATCTTGTTGGTTGTTCTAGGAGACCTCTATGACTAATGGGAGACCTTATTGTGTTGGATCTTTTAGATATGATATATGGCTATCAATTGAGATATATGTGTCTCAAGATTGTATATCTAGGACATGGAGTTTCTCTTCTCTCTATGGTATTAACCAAAATAGGATTTTTTTTATATGCATATATTTCAGAAATGTCTCCTCCAAGTTGTCCATGCAACATGGTCCTCCATCTCTGTGACACCCCAAATTTTTGTTAAGTATCATTATGAATGAAGGTATACAATAAAACCCTAGTTATGTGAGATCAAGAAAAGTGGGTCAAGTTTTACATATTTTCTCGTGTATCAGAGTCCAGTCATGAGTATCTAGAACCCAAGGACTTTTTGGTGCAGCGATCATCATGGGATGCTAGAAACATAATACAAAATTTTAAGGTTGATGTATATGGTCATAATAAGGTTTTTCTAGAATTTGAGGACATTCTAACTATCAATGGATTCATAACACACCTAAGAGAACTTAGGATTTTACTAAGTTAGTCTTTCCAATGTATGTAGTAATGAAATTTAGAACTAATTAGATGTTCTAAATGACATATAAGAGGTGAAATTGTTTTAGTGATTCTATTTGTTGATCTAGATAATGGGACATGTGAAATCACACACACTATAATAATGTAGTCTTGTAAATGAATTAGGTTGTTATATTTTGTACAAGAAGATGATAGTTATATGATGTGTTGAGAAACTTTTTAGGACCAATACAGATTAGAGAGTGTCCTATAGAAATTATAGAAAAGAATTCTACAATTTTGATGCCCTTTTAAATGGTGAACTAAGGATATAGAAGGAAATGATTCATGACTGACCTATCGGTTTAGCTAAGTCAGGCCACTTCATTGAAGAACGTTGGTGATGGGGGGAAATTCTCACATGACCCTCTATGGTTCAGAAATAGGTAATGACCAGAGCCCATATTGAATCAGATCTCATTATGAGATTGAGAAGGAAGGGCCTATAAAAGTCATCGGCTTTGGCATCATGAAGGAGGAAATTCCCTAGTGTTACAACCCCAAATTTTGGGTTCAAATAGTTGGAAATGTAACGTCCTCAATAAATGTATGATTATGGGAATTGTATGATTTATGTGTATTGAATGGATTTCCTTTACAATATTCCCTTTGTGCATGTGATTACATGGATCATAATATGTTAATGAGTCCAATATGTTTAAAAGAAAAAGAAGAAATCAAATAATGAATTATTAAGAAGGAAATTGGAGATAATGATGAAAATATGAGAAATATGTGGAAAGAGGTGTGATTGACTCATCATGGATAAGATTTCGAGTCCACAAGGTTGATAATGATAAAAGGAATCCAAATAAAGAGAATAAAAGAGTAAGAGAATATATATATATATATATAATATGCCTTATTAAGTGATAACTTTCATATGAAGAAAAGTCTCTCTTACTTTCAAATTTGAGTCCCAAACATGGGAAACAAGTAATTTGAGTCATTATAGACTTTCCTTAAAACCTTGAGAAGAAAAGGATGATTCATGAATAAATAATAATTTCTTTGATGATATGGCTAAGAGAATAAACTTTGTAAATCCCACGGTTAAATAAAGAATTGGGAAGTGGATATATATATGTTGGTATAGCTGGAAAGAAATAAATGCAATCCTTATACAATTATGTATGCCTTTAAGATAAGTTTCCTTCATCACCGTGAGAGAGAGAGGGAGACTCATGGTAAGAGAAAGGTCTTTTAGTAAGTCTATACATATACATGTACATTTAACCATAGGGTAAAAGAAATCAAGAAAAGAGTTTTTGCGAAGGTGTGTGGACGGTGGCCCTTCTATATCCATATACCATGTTGTTTCAACTATGAGTGAAAGGAGGAAGGAAACAATGTTTTCCTCTTCTATAACATGGGCATCATACTCCACCCATTCCTTCCCTTCCCTTAGTAGCCACTAGGGTTCCCTAAAACATGTATAAATAGGGACCCAAGATCCCTCGTTGGAGAGTATGGCGTTCATCCTCCATACACCACAGAGAGGATCCACAAACTCTATGGTTACAACCTACACTAGCGTTGGAAATTTGAGAGGTTCCCTAGAAGAGTGGCATGTCTTCTTCCCCAATTGTAGTTGCCACAGACTCACCTTGGAGTCGGGCCATGATCTGGGGTGGAGTTTGGGAGAGAACGAACTGTAGTCGCATAGGTCGGCGTGTCTAGGAAGTTGCAGTGGTAGCGCTGCATCCAGTAGAAACCTAGTCACCAAAGTAATCATCTCTGACTAGCTTCAGCCGCAAACAATGCCCTGGTTGACTTCATCGGTGCCTAGAGAAATCACTCCAAGCTTCTCCAAGTCTTCGGGGCCTAGGGGAGGGTTCGGCCACGCGGTTGGCTAACTGACAGCGTACGTAAGTCGACGTTGTGAGGTAGAAGAAGACTCTGTGACATTTGACTCTTTTTCCCATAATAGCATAATTAAGATGCAAGGGTTCAAGCTTCTTTCCACCTAAGTTGGCCCAGAAAATAAGAAAGTAATCGCAGATGACGTGTCAAGCCCCGATTTGTTATGACTACATCTGAGCTTAATTGGTAAATTAGGGTTTACCTGGATGATTATATGCTTAATTGGATTGATCATTGCTTAAATATAATTAATGATGATAATTCAATTATGATGTTTTAAACCTAATAAGAACGTTAAGTGTTATATTGTTTGAGAAATTAGGGTTTGAGAAATATAAACCCTAGTTGGCTGAAATTAGGGTTTTTATGGTACATGAGTATGGAATTTGATAAGGATAACAGTGTGGTAAATGATTTTTCATATTTTCTACAAATTTTGTATTTAATTTCATTTTGGATACTATATGGACAACTCAATAATTCATATTGGAGAAAAATTTCAGAATATTTGAGTGTTCTTTGAATGTGGTTCTTGGTCAAACTATACTTTGATGAAAATATTGACAGAGTACTTTTCAATAGTGTAGTGTTTTATTTTTAATTATTTATAAGTAAATACAAATGATATGAAATTTTAACTAGATATCTAAAACTCAGTCATAAACAAAATGTAAAATTTTCATAATTTTTTTATGCATTTAGACCTTATCAGTAGACGAATTACAGTAAATAACATTTCTACAGAATTCTGAATAGCAGTGCACTATTCGATTTTTAGTTATTTAATAGAAGTTTGGAATGATCACAAATTTTAAATTAAGCTTTTTAACTCAATCATAAACAACAAAATAAATTCTCATATTTTTTGGATAAGTTTTGATCTCTCAAATACACGAATTCACATAAAACTTTTTATGACAGAAAATCTACTAAAATAAGAAAAAGTTTAGTGAGGTGTCAATGTGCAATTAACCCAAGCAGCTCAATTGCTATATATGGTCAACCTAACACAAAAGGAGCTCTCATAATTCGTGATTCAATCTAGATAAACAAAATCCTAGAGAGAGATAGTGTTAGGGTTTGAGAGGAGAAATTGATGGAGATGCTGACCTAGGGTTTTGGGATCTGAGGAATGATGAAATCATGTAAGTTTAGCTTCTTTGGATATAGTTTCATGGTGAATCTTCTCTCACATGTAAAAATTCCGTCCCTCCTCTGATTTGATCCAAAATTGTATCAAAACTTCCCCTTTTCTCACTCTTTCTTCATAATCCCTCATTTTTAGGGTTTATGAGTTGAACAGAAGAAGAATTGGGTGAATTGCTAGGGATTTGATATGGATTCAAGATTTTTAGATATGGGATATGTTTTTAAGGTGTTTTCACACCTTAGGGTGAGTGGGAACTTCCTTTAAACAATATATTGCATGAAAATTGGTTAAATCAACCATAATCTTTGATTGCTTAGTATGCGACTACAAACCCTGAATTGTCTATTTGTTCTAAGTTGTTGCAAAATGATATGAAATGGATTATTCCTTTGTTTGAATGAATTTCAGATGATAAAATCATATTCGAAATGTATACAATGCATTCTAATAAGAATCCCCTAAGTATTTGCAGAGGTTAAAAGATTAAACTGAAATATAGGGAATTTGTCTATGACTAAAATTTGATGCAAAAGTAAATAGAGAAAGTTGCTTATCTAGATCCCCTTAGTTTTGAATGATTGTTTATCTGAATTCATAGTACATATATGTCAGATACTATCTTGGATTTCGTTTCAAGTGAGTAGTGTTTATTTGGTATCTCAGTGAAGAGGGTGAAACCCTAGATGCGAGGAAAGTTGGATATTTGCGAATAGATATCGTGAAATCCATTTGAAGGGATTTTCTTGACATGATAGACTTTATTTATTCAATATTATTATTGATGCATGATATCCCAGTGAATGGCATGGAAACCCAAATTCAGCTCAGTTCCAAGGTTTCATACATATATTGATTTTATATGATTTGTTGATAGTAGTCTTTATTTAGTAAATGTTTATGTCGCATGAAATCTTTATGGGAGCCATGGGAATAAGTTTTTGCCTAGTGAGAGGTGACAAGATGTGTGATGGCCTTGTGAGCCATTAGAATACTTGTACAACCAATGAAATGAATACCTTGGTCTAAGGACCTAGAGGTAATGGTTACCTATTACAGAGGTAACAATGCTATGTGATGATCTAAGGGTACGAATACCCAGATCCAGTAATTATGATAATGATGTGAAGGGATGAGAATTCCCAGTAATGTGATAAGGGATTGAGATCCCAGGTATCCAGTGTTGTAAAGATTTGAAAAGTATGTGATATATGTATTACACCTTTCTTTGTAGCATTTGTTGTGATTAAATGAAACCCTAAGGGTAGGGTGTTCAATGAATCAATTATTGTGATATCAATGTTCTCAATTATTATTATTATTAATTCTTGTCATGATAAGTAATTAACTCTTAATTGAGTTATGAGAAGCACAACTCAATATTTGGGTTGATATGCATGTTCTTTGAGAAATTACAGATAAGTTGCAGGTGCTATTTATGATTACTCATATGTCAAGTAATTAACTCTTATCATTGTAATAAGATGATAAATTGCATGATTCTAATGTGTATGTGCCAAGTGGACATGTAATCTGTTTATTTAAGAATTTTAGTCTGCCTTCATGTATAGTATGTTGATTACTCAGTATATTACAGTGTTTTGAATATATTGCTCTACCAAGTTTAGAATGATATACATATTGTATTATAAATTCAAATAAGTAGACACGACACCATAGAGATACCAGAGTCAAGTATAAGTAAGAGAAGGGTACAATGTAGAAAGAGATTTCTAGGAATAATAAAATAATAGACTTAGGAGCCTTGAACACCGTAGAACCCCTATGTGTGGTCTGCACCTTAGGGATGAAACGACCTAACCCTGGTAGCGTCCAATATACGGAGGTTGGAATGTGCTATCAGGTGGCACGGGGGACGAAGCCCTAGTGGAAGTCTCCTTAAATTATAGTTTGTAGTGTCCAACATCAACCAAAAGTCCTAAAGGCACTAGAGTACAGAAAAGCCAAGAGGTGGCTTGACTCTCCGCCTGTGTGCTCAGGTTAGAGGAGTCCAGTTTAGGTTAGAGAACGATTTCCCTATTGTAGACCAGGAGAGTAGTCAAACTTAGAATTTCCTGGGTGTGTCCGCTAAGTTTTGTACGGTGTGATCGTAGTGCACTACGAGTCTTCATATGTAGAGTACACTGCATATGATCAGGGCATAATAAAATGAATGAGAGGTCAAACAAGTGTGCACAGTTATTCAAATATTCTGTGTATGTTTCTGAATTATTAGTTCTCTTTATGATCAATCAAGCATTTCACATATTGATTCACTTATATAGAAATTTAGAGTATCCTACCATATTTATGATTGTCAATTATTAGACTCTTTAAAGCTTACTGTTGTTATAATTGATATCAATTTATCAAAAGTATATCTCTAATTATATCAGTGCTTTAGACTGTTTCTTTGAAGTACTCGTTCACTGAGCGAGTAGGCTCACCCCTCTACTCAGAATTTTTAGGGAAATCACATAGACTTGAAAAAGATATCATTGCATCAGAGTAGAACTGCCACAAGAGTTAAGTCTAAGTATAGTTAAGTTCATTCAGCCCTTGTCACTCTAGGTCCTTGTAAAGAAATAAGAGAGAGTTGTAAATGATGATGTATAACATTATTCCTCTTTTAGCAATATGTGCGAATCAACAAGTCTTATATGCTTAAAAGTATGAGGGACATAATGAATGTTCATACATGCATTTTTACTGTTAAAATTAGATTAGGGAAATTAATGTTTAGATTCCCTTATAAATTTGGTTTATGTGGTTCAATGCGAGAAAAAAAAGGTTTGGAAAGAAAAGAAAAAGTTAAGGGTGATCTTTATATTATGTTAAATCCTCAATTTATGCCCTAATCTCATGATTAGTAGAAATTGTGAGATCAGGGTGTAACAACTTGGTATCAGAGCTTAGGCTGAGTTTTCAGGGACCATTAAGTTAGTAAGTTAGAGTCATACATGTGGCAGATAGGAGATGTTATGATGTTAACTCTGGGGATTTGAGTATTTGGATATCATGGCCCGATATTTGAGTACTTGGATCAACCAGTATCAAGCTACTCTGTCTATTCTTTCATGTATACCCTGGCCAGGTATACAGTGGAAGGATGGGCTAGAGAGGAACCCTAGAAATATTAGGGTTAGAAACAAGATAAGTAACATGAATTAAGAACATAAATATAAAATGAGATAGAACTTTCATTTCATATTGTTGTTTTATTGGAGATGAATAGAAATGCTCTTATATGTTTGAATTCAGATATTCAGTATTTTGAAATATATACGGGTCTTTAAGATTTTTTGTACACTATGCAGTTGTAGCATTTATTGATTACATTCTTTGTATCAAGTAGACTAGAAATGATCTTTGAATGAACTTTCCTAAGTGGATATTCTTTCCACATGTTTGAGATTAATAGGAGTTGGTTAATCTTAAGTAGCTCTTGGCTTCAGGACTGTAGGTTTGGCCTGGTCCAGGTGGCAGGATGCATTACTTGGATCTAATGACTCCTATTAACAATATGATAATTGTAGACTCTGATTAAATTAGACCCACATCATAGTGAGAATGTACATACACTGAGATGTTGAAACATATGGGAAAGATTAGAATAGCTAAGAATTAGTTGGAACTGATATCTGAGACCCAACTTTGGGGCCTCATGAGAAATCCTTAATTGGCAATAAAGGAACACGATGTAAGGTTTAGATTAAGTTTAATGATTAATATTATATGAACTCTAAATATGAAATATGGAAAAGATATGAGAAAAGTATGTAAGGGCCAAGGTAGTAAGAATCAATCATGAGGAATGGATTACATAACTGAACACAATGTTTTTATGTACTCCAAAGGAAAGGAAAATAGAAGAAAAGAGTTAAGTATATGAAAAGTAAATATAAGTGAAGAGTCTTCAGAAGAGTTAAAGTAAAGAGAATTAGATAAATATGTAAATCATAAGACTAGGATAAGAAACTAATTTAAAACAAAGATAAATGTTGGAAATGATGATCTTGATTAAGGAATGAGGGTTATGATATAATTGAGAGCATGGAATGTATACCTTTATTAATAAGTTTAATACATTCATCCTTACTACCTTTGGATTCCAAGTCTCTATAGAACAACAAACTAGTTTCTAAAAAAAAGAACAAAAGTGTAGCTTAACAAAATGAATAAGTTATACACAGGTAGACTATACTTATGAAGGAAAAACTTGATATAAGAGAAACTATGTTTCACCCATGCATGAGCCATTTGATTTAAAATGAAGGATATGTAATGTATTAAACATGAGTTGAAACTAGTAGAGAGATTATTGATTTAGAATTTCAACTTCACATTAGTAGAAGGATAAAAAGAAATATGTGCAACATGGTATACATGATCATACACAAGAATAAGAAACATGATCATAAGAGAAAAGTAGATGTTAAAGATAACAGGTGGAAGAGTTGTATATGGTAAGAGGATTATAGAAAGTAAGGAAGGCTTTGAAACATGGTGGAGTAATATAGATTATAAAAGAAAGAGGTTAGGAGATTCAATCAAGTGCTAGTTAGTCAAGTATCATTGTTGTAACTAATTAAACCTACATATGACAAATTTATTAATGGGATGTTTGAAGATAAGAATTATAAGTCTCAGAATTGTTTTCTCTTCCATATATTACTTAATGAGAGAAATGTGGGAATGAAGTGATAAGAAAATGAATCATATCTGATGCATAACCACCATGGTAGAGGCATCTAGTGAATGTAATAATGACACACAATATGATGATGAAACCCTAGAAGGGTAAATTGAGAATGTAATCTATCTGAATGGCCAATTAAAATAAAGGAAATTCAATTGATAAGATTAGGAAGACTTTAGTAAAAACTTGTGAGATCCAAAGTTTGAATTTCAAATTAAGGGAGCAAAGTCACACCACAATAACGTCATGCTACTGATAAAGGCCAAACCCTAGAATGTTTAGAGTTGTAGTAGTTCAAGGGTTGTCACTAGTGATTTGACCTTGAATACTAGCATCTCTATAAAACAAGATCATGAAATTTGCACAATGAGAAGTAAACTAGCACTGATATTAATCCTAGTTAATCTGAAAGGTAGATACACAATATGGAAATGATTTAGAGAAAAGGATAAGAAATAGATTTGAAATATAAGAGGTGTGTTTTGAACAAAAGGAGAAATACAATATGAGTGAAGTGTGATATGAAATAAATTCTTGCAGTAATAGCAAGAATGATGAATAATCTATTCATACCTTGTATGTTTCAATTTTAGGGATGTTTAATCTACATGATTAAAATGAGATGGATAAGTCGAAAAAAGTAAGTAGTAATGAATGAGGAGAGAGATAAGAGAAAACAATGGCTTTTAGTAATATGTGAATTTGTTTTTAGAAGTATAATTTGTTGAAGGTATATTAAGGGATGTAAATTGGTTCTACGTATGATTTCAGTGTACATGTGCAAGAAATATGTTAATTAAAGATGTCTGATAGTTTACTTCATTCATACCAGTAATCCATATTAGTATTGTATAATTGTGGTATGGTGATATGGGTTGAATGATGATGGAATAAATGGAGGGTTACCCTGAATAAGGTAGTCTTACCTATTCACTCATATGAATAGAATGGATGATAACCATATTGTATTGATATGTAACCCTAATTAGGTGTAGCTTGTTATACCTAGATTTAATATAACTAAGTGATGGTAATTGGGTATGAATAGTCCTTTAATGAATAATGCAATTATGGAGTACTCTGTTACAGTTGTTGAAACCCTAGTATGCTATAACCTGATGGTTACACCTTGAATTATGTGTGGGTTCATAATTGAGAATAGTATGGAATGTGATGGTAATGCTTCACCTTATGCATCCATGATCCAATGGGGATGTCATGAGTAATAATGTACAATTGTTGTTGAATCTAGTGTTTTAACTCAAGATTGTTTTGCTATTTGAGTAGCACAATAGTAAAATTCAAAAGAACATGGTGAACTCTCTTTCGTGATTTAGAGGTAATACATAACAATAGTATGTTGAGGTAACACCTTAAGAGTATGAAAATATTGAAATGGTTGTTTCTCTCTCTATCCTATGATTGATTGTGGCATATAGAATTTGTTTGTTGTGATTGAGACCTATTTCAAACATGTGGCGATTTAGTAAAGAAATAAAGGACTTAATGTTGAAAATTGCATTCAAGTATGAAATACAAGAATATAATGACATGTAAGATTTCGTACGCTTAAAATAAAACTTGAATGTACTTTACTTGCATATTTATGTTTTGGGGATGAAACCTTTTTAGGGGGGGATTGTTATGAGCACATCTGAGCTTAATTGGTAAACTAGGATTTACTTGGATGATTATATGCTTAATTGGATTGATCATTGCTTAAATATAATTAGTGATGATAATTCAATTATGATGTTTTAAACCTAATAAGAATGTTAAGTGTTCTATTGTTTGAGAAATTAGGGTTTGAGAAATATAAACCCTAGTTGGCTGAAATTAGGGTTTTGATGGTACATGAGTATGGAATTTGATCAGGATAGCAGTGTGGTAAATGATTTTTCATATTTTCTACAATTTTTTTATTTAATTGAATTTTGGATATGATATGGATAACTCAATCATTCATATTCGAGAAAACGTTCAGAATATTTGAGTGTTCTTTGAATGTGGTTCTCGATCAAACTATACTTCAACCAAAATGCTGACAGAGTGCTTTTTAGCGGTGCAGTGTTTTATTTTTATTTATTTATTGGAACTCCAAATGATCTGAAATTTTAACTGGAGTTCTGAAGCTCAATAATAAACAACATGTAAAATTTTCATAATTTTTGAATTCGATTAGACCTTATCAGTAGACAAATTATAGTAACTGACATTTCTGCAGAATTCTAGATAGCAGTGCACTATTCAATGTTTATTTATTTAACGGAAGCTTGGAATGATATAAAATTTTAACTAGAGATTTTTATCTCAATTACACACAATATTATAAATTCTCAGAATTTTTGGAGAAGGTTTGATCTCTAAAATACACGAATTCACATAAACCTTTTTATGATAGAAAAATATGTTGAAATAAGAAAAAGTTTAGTGAGGGGTCAATGTGCAATTAACCCAAGCAGCTCAATTGCTCTATATGGTCAACCCAACACACAAGGAGCTCTCATAATTCATGATTCAATCTAGAGAAACAAAATCCTAGAGAGAGAGAGTTAGGGTTTGAGAGGAGAAATTGATGGAGATGCTGACCTAGGGTTTTGCGGTCCGAGGAATGATGAAATCATGTAAGTTTAGCTTCTTTGGATAAAGTTTCATGGTGAATCTTCTCTCACATGTCAAAATTCCGTCCCTCCTCTGATTAGATCCAAAATTGTATCAAAACTTCCCCTTTTCTCACACTTTCTTCATAATCCCTCATTTTTAGGGTTTCTGAGTTGAAAGGAAGAAGAATTGGGTGAATTGCTAGGGATTTGATATGGATTTAAGATTTTTAGATATGGAATACGTTTTTAAGGTGTTTTCACACCTTAGTGTGAGTGGGAACTTCCTTTAAACAGTATATTGCACGAAAATTGGTTAAATCAACCATAATCTTTAATTGCTTAGTATGCGACTACAAACCCTGAATTGTCTATTTGTTCTAAGTTGTTGCAAAATGATATGAAATGGATTCTTCCTTTTTTTGAATGAATTTAAGATGATAAAATAATATTAGAAATGTATACAATGAATTATAATGAGAATTCCCTATGTATTCATAGAGGTTATAAGAGTAAACTGAAATATAGGGAATTTGTCTATGACTGAAATTTGTTGTAGAAGTAAATAGAAAAAGTTTCTTATCTAGATCCCCTTGGTTTTGAATGATTGTTTATTGAAATTCATAGTATATATATGTCAGATACTATCTTGGATTTCTTTTAAAGTGAGTAGTGTTTGTTTGGTATCTCAGTGAAGAGGGTGAAACCCTGGATGCGAGGAAAGTTGGATATTTGCGAATAGATATCGTGAAATCCATTTGAAGGGATTTTCTTGACATGATAGACTTTATTTATTCAATATTATTATTGATGCATGATATCCCAGTGAATGGCATGGAAACCCAAATTCATCTCAGTTCCAATGTTTCATACATATATTGATTTTATATGATTTGTTGATAGTAGTCTTTATTCAGTGAATGTTTATGTCGCATGAAATCTTTATGGGGGCCATGGGAATAAGTTGTTGCCTAGTGAGAGGTGACAAGATGTGTGATGGCCTTGTGAGCCATGAGAATACTTGTACTTCTAGTGAAATGAATACCTTGGTCTAAGGACCTAGAGGTAATGGTTACCTATTATAGAGGTAACAATGATATGTGATGATCTAAGGGTTTGAATACCCAGATCTAGTAATTATGATAATGATGTGAAGGGATGAAAATTCCCAGTAATGTGATAAGGGATTGAGATCCCACGTATCATGTGTTCTAAAGATTTGAAAAGTACATGATAGATATATTATACCCTTCTTTATAGCATTTGTTGTGATTAAATGAAACCCTAAGGGTAGGGTGTTCAATGAATCAAGTATTGTGATATCAATGTTCTCATTTATTATTAATAATTCTTGTCATGATAAGTAATTAACTCTTAATGGAGTTATGAGATGCACAACTCAAGATTTGGGTTGATATGCACATTCTTTGAGAAATTACAGATAAGTTTCAGGTGCTATTGATGATTACTCATATGTCAAGTAATTAACTCTTATCAATGTAATAAGATGATAAATTACATGATTCTAGTGTGTATGTGCCAAGTGGACATGTAATCTATTTATTTAAGAATTTTAGTCTGCCTGCATGTATAGTATGTTGATTACTCAGTATATTACAGTGTTTTGAATATATTGCTCTGCCAAGTTTAGAATGATATACACGTTGTATTAAAACTTCAAATAAGTATACACGACATCATAGAGATACCAGAGTCAAGTATAAGAGAAGGGTACAATGTAGAAAGATATTTATAGGAATAATAAAATAAAAAACTTAGGAGCCGTGAACACCGTAGAACCCCTATGTGAGGTCTATGCCTTAGGGGTGAAATGAACTACCCCTGGAAGCATCCAGTATACGGGGGTCAGAACCTGCTATCATGTGGCACTGGATACAAAGCCCTAGTGGAAGTCTCCTTAAATTATAGTTTGTAATGTCCAACATCAACCAAAAGTCCTGGTGGCACTCGAGTACAGAAAAGGCAAGAGGTGGTTTGACTCTTCACCTGTGTGCTCAGGTTAGAGGAGTCCAATTTAGGCTAGAGAGCCATTTCCCTATTGCAAACTAGGAGAGTAGTCAGACTTAGCATTTCTTGGGTGTGTCCGCTAAGTCTTGTACGGTGTGATCGTAGTGCACTACGAGTCTTCATATGTAGAGTACACTGCATATGATCAGGGCATAATAAAATGAATGAGAGGTCAAACAAGTGTGTACAGTTATTCAATTATTCTTTGTATGTTTCTAAATTATTAGTTCTCTTTATGATCAATCAAGCATTTCTATATTGATTCACTCTTATAGATATTTAGAGTATCCTACCATATTTATGATTATCAATTATTAGACTCTTTAAAGCTTACTATTGTTATAATTGATATCAATTTCTCAAAAGTATATCTATAATTATATCAGTGCTCTAGATTGTTTCTTTGAAGTACTCATTCAGTGAACGAGTAGGCTCACCCCTCTACTCACAATTTTTAGGGAAATCACATGGACTAGAAGAAGATATCATTGCATCAGAGTAGATCTTCCACAAGAGTTAAGTCTGAGTATAGTTAAGTTCAGTCAGTCCTTGTCACTCTAGGTCCTTCTAAAGAAATAAGAGAGAGTTGTAAATAATGATGTATAACATTATTCCTCTTTTAGTAATATGTGTGAATCAACAAGTCTTATGTGCTTAAAAGTATGAGGAACATAATGAATGTTCATACATGCATTTTTACTGTTGAAATCAGATTAGAGAAATCAATGTTTAGATTTCCTTATAAAGTTGGTTTATGTGGTTCAATGCGAGAAAACAAAGAGTTTTGAAAGAGAATAAAAAGTTATGGGTGATCTTTGTATTACGTTAAATCCTCAATTTATGCCCTAATCTCATGATTAGTGGAAGTTGTGAGATCGGGGTGTAACAACTTGGTATCAGAGCTTAGGTTGAGTTGTCAGGGACCATTAAGTTAGTAAGTTAGAGTCATAAGTGTGACAGATAGGAGATGTTATGATGTTATCTCTGGGGATTTGAGTACTTGGATATCCTGGCCCGATATCTGAGTACTTGGATAAACTAGTATCAAGCTACTATGTCTATTCTTTCATGTATACCCTGGCTAGGTATACAGTGGAAGGATGGGCGAGAGAGGAACCCTAGAAATATTAGGGTTAGAAATAAGATAAGTAACATGAATTAAGAGCATAAATATAAAATGAGATAGAACTTTCATTTCATATTGTTGTCTTATGGGAGATTAATAGAAATGCTCTTATATGTTTGAATTCAGATATTCATTATTTTGAAATATATATGGGTCTTTAAGATTTGTTGTACACTATGTAGTTGTAGCATTTATTGATTACATTATTTGTATCAAGTAGACTAGAAAAGATCTTTGAATGAAATTTCCTAAGTGGATATTCTTTCCACATGTTTGAGATTAATAGGAGTTGGTTAATCTTAAGTAGCTCTTGGCTTCAGGACTACAGGTTCGGCCTGGTCCAGTTGGCAGGATGCATTACTGGTATCTAATGACTCCTATTAACAATATGATAAGAGTATAATCTGGATAAATTAAACCCACATCATAGTGAGAATGTACATACACTGGGATGTTGAAACATATGAGAAAGATTAGAATAGCTAAGAATTAGTTGGAACTGATATCTGAGACCCAACTTTGGGGCCTCATATGAGAAATCATTAATTGGGAATAAAGCAATACGACATAAGGTTCAGATTAATTTTAATGATTAATATTATATGAACTCTAAATATGAAATATGGAAAATATATGAGAAAAGTATGTAAAGGCCATGGTATTAAGAATCAATCATGAGGAATGGATTATATAACTGAGTACAATGTTTTTATGTACTCCAAAGCAAAGGAAAAATAGAAGAAAAGAGTTAAGTATACGATAAGTAAATATAAGTGAAGAGTCTTCAGAAGAGTTAAAGTAAAGATGTGACGTCCCCATATTTTCTAAAACTTAATCTGATGTGTAATGTCCAAATTAAAACCCTCACCTCAGTGAGAATCCCAATTTAAACACCACACACTAGGCTAAGAAGAAGAACTCAGAGGAAGTCAGAAGGAAACAATCAGTAGCACATGCACATGAACAATAAACAGACCACAACACATGTTCACCATTCAACATATATTTACAACATGAATTGTTGCAACATTTGATATTACATATTGAACAGCAAACTTATACATATACATGTACTACATCTAAACTATAGGATCTTAAGACAACAGGTCCACATGTACATCAGCTCGCCACACAACTCTCAACTATCCTGGATCTTTAAGAGCATAACCACAACCTAAACAAAAGATTATATGTGGTACATGTCAGCACAATATTCAAGAATATTGTACTGAGTACGCCTATGTGTCTTTTATATACCTCTCATCATATCTTGGCAATAAGATAAAACTAATACTTGGCAGTTGTAAAGAAATATAAGAAAATCATATACTTGCACAAAGTTGTTCATTAATAAAAGAGAACACATATTTTAAGCACATTTCCATCATACATCTCATGCTTCTACCACCAAGTGGCTTTGACATCTTTAGGCCTTATGATCTACCACCAAGTGGTTTGTGATCATTATACAAACATCATATGATCTACCACCAAGTGGTTTGTGATCATTATTCATGCACTCTACCACTGAGTGGTTTATGAGCTATCTTATGATGGAACATCTATATTATGTTTACAGGTGTTCATAGCCATAAATATGGAAATTCAAGCAACATATCATACAAGACAATCATTTCAATCAATACCATATGCCAAGTCTTTACTCCCATATAACACAAGCATAATGTATAATAAGCCAAGCAAGAGGTAATGGCGCACCTTGATCACAGATATACTAATCACATGTTCCTCATGTCATCTATTTCTTTGTTAAACCTGATTAAGACAAGATCATATACTATCATCAGATTCTCATCATCTTACATCTCATCTTAACCCTAATCGTGTTCATTATGGTTTAGCTTAGTTCATTAGGATGTGTGCATCATTACTTATATTCTTGTCTTAGAATCATCTTACTGATGTCATATCCCTAGATTATACTTCATTATCTGAACATTAGGTTCCATGTCATTTTTGTGCACATATTAACCCTAGTTTATATACATTATTCAAATTAGGGTAACAACTCATGTATTAAGGGTCATCTTCATATAACAAGGTATTCATGTACAAAACTGATCTCATATTTACATATTATCTTCCATTTACATATATGAGGGTTTCCTGTAAATCTCATCATTTATGAAGAATGTATGTATTTTCCACATTATATTTAGTGGTATTAGCCCTAATTAGTCATATTAAGAAAATTACAGGAGTTCATGTATCCACCTGATCATCACTATCATCAGGTGCATTATAAACATTATTATGGAGTTATTGATATTTTTCCATAATTTTATATCATCATTTGATATTTATTATCCATGAAATAAGCATTACACATCTTACATGATATCACTAATATTTAAGCTTCAAAAGACTGATATTATGCTTTCATTGCATTCTGCTCATATTTCTGAGCATTTTGGTATATTACTTGTATTTTTATGATAAGTGAGCTATTTTCTAAGATTTGTTGAAGAACTGGGAATTAACTGAAGATTTACCTTGAATGGCCAATGGGGATCTGCCACGTGGCTTGGAGGGTAGACGCTGCTTTGGTGGGCCAACCGATTTTGGGTTGGAGCCACCTGGTCTAGGTTGGGATTTGTCCGGTTTTCTGCTACTGGGTCTGGTTTCTTTCTCTCTCTTGCCCACAATTGGACTCTCTCTTTTATCTTCTCACCCTCGTACGACGACGCCTGTGTGTGTCTTCTGCTCTATTTCTGGAACAAGTGTCATCATTGTTCCTTAGATCAATGGAGAACGGTCTCGCCATGGTGTCATCGCCTCCTCTGACAGCCTCCTAATCACCCCCCTCGGATGTTGGGAAGTCATGCGGCACCTCCATGATCCCTCTGCCATGAGGTTCCACCCTCCTATGTGTGATCAGCATCGAGTTCCTTCTGATCCTTTCTCGCATGCAAACCTGACGCCTACATGCGTCGGAGCTCCATAGCCATCGACTGGTCTTTGGTCGATGCTGCGTGCAGTAGTACTCCAGCATGAGTTCCACCGGTCTGCACCCACGAAGCTCTTTGGCTTCATCCCCTTTCTTCAACTCCTCAACAGCGGCAACGGATTTAGCATCCACATGCCTCCTCGTCAGCCATGGGGAACTCCATGCTTCGGCTACGCTTCAACCCAATGGTGAGAAAATAGGCAAAGAAGCCTTCTTCTCGCCTGGTGTCTCCACTAAACTTATGCCCCGCTCTATCTACTGTTGTGGCAATGGAGATACTATTGAGATGGATAGGTCTCATTCTCTTTTTCTAGTCCTGCATATGCTTTGAACGGGGGACCCTAAGTCAAAGGAAACCGCTCACCACTCTCGCTTCCTCAGGCCACGACTTGGACGTGGGAATCAAATGAAGTTGGCGCCTTTACTCATTCTAACCACTGCGATGAAGACAACTCCCTAACTCCTCAGCCATTCAATTCTATCTAAGGGTCCTGATAAGTGCTCAACAAAACATGATCTGTGGCTACTTAAACAAGGCCTCATTGTGCATGCACCTGAGCGGCAGAGCCGACTGCAGTATCATAGCCTAATTTATAAAAATTACTGAGAACTATATCCATCAATCATAAATCTAAACGTTAATTCATCAATATTCAAACATATATATATATATATATATATATTAATAGGAACCTCATTTGAACATGAAACTTTAGATTTAGGCCCATAACATCCTAAACTGCCTTCTTGCCAACATTGAGGTCAAACTCCAACTTTACTAAAACACTTGGGATTCTCAATATATCTCAACATGCATGACTTCACTTGCCTCATTGGACATCTTAGGATTCCAAAAGTCCACCCCAGCACAAAAGAGAATTAGATAAATATGTAAATCATAAGACTAGGATAAGAAACTAAGTTAAAACAAAGATAAATGTTGGAAATGATGATCTTGATTAAGGAATGAGGGTTATGATATAATTGAGAGCATGGAATGTTTACCTTTATTAATAAGTTTAATACATTCATCCTTACTACCTTTGGATTCCAAGTCTCTATAGAACAACAAACTAGTTTCAAAAAAAAGTGTAGCTTAACAAAATGAATAAGTTATACAAAGGCAGACTATACTCAGGAAGGAAAAACTGGATATAAGAGAAAATATGTTTCACCCATGCATGAGCTGTTTGATTTAAAATGAAGGATATGTAATGTATTAAACATGAGTTGAAACTAGTAGAGAGATTATTGATTTAGAATTTCAACTTCACATTAATAGAAGGATAAAAATAAATATGTGCAACATGGTATACATGATCATACATATGAATAAGAAACATGATCATAAGAGAAAATTAGAAGTTAAAGATAACAGGTAGAAGAGTAGTATAAGCTAAGAGGATTATGGAAAGTAAGGAAGAGTTTGAAACATGGTGGAGTAATCACTACTACAGAAATGGCTTATAACGTCACATTTATAGGCGTCAGTTGCATACAAGAAACTGATGCCTAAACCATACAGCGTCGATTGAATACACAAACCGACATCTATATGTGAAGAGCGTCTAGACACAGGTATCATTTTTTATTTAGCGTCGATTACTCAATAAGCAATTGACACCTAAAATCGACTGCCAAATCCAAATTTTCTAGCAAAAAAAATTACCTCAAAAATTTATCATACGATGTCAATTTTTAGCTAATCAATCGATGACTAATGGTTGTTCACAAGATAGAAATTGGGCCCATTGTTATCATCAGTTTTCTTGCAATAATCGACGCCGATGTGTTTTTGCGTGTTGTCCCGGTGAAAATGTTCACCCCCTTTGGACGTCAGTCTTTTACGGCAGCCGACGCTGATTGTTTTAAGTGTCGGTTGTTTTGAATAACTGACGCCTATTGTTAACTTAATACACCCGCATGAGCCAAGCTCTTCCCCCTTTCTCTGTTTCATCGACTCTGCACTTAGGTCTGGCGATCGATTCCTCTACTCCGGTGATTGATTCCCTGCTCCGGCCGTCGCTCACTACTCCTCTTCTCGCTACCGCCGCCGTCATTCGTTTCTCCAGCCACCACCATTAGTTGCTCCGGCCACCGTCGTTCATTGCTCTAGCTTCTCCTCTACTCGCCGCTGC
Organism: Alisma plantago-aquatica; assembly: GCA_963693085.1. NCBI lineage: Eukaryota > Viridiplantae > Streptophyta > Magnoliopsida > Alismatales > Alismataceae > Alisma > Alisma plantago-aquatica. Next base: position 953,736,033 of record OY856410.1, on the reverse strand, counting down.
CTGCTTCTACTCGCCTTCTCCTGCTCGCCGTCGGCCACCTGCTTGCTGCTCCTGGTTGCCACCGCCGCCATGAAGGTACAGTTATTCCTCCTCTTCTTCCTCCGCCGCCACCGAGGTACCCTTCTTCCTCCTCTTCTTCCTCTACGGTATTCCTACATATGGAAGTAGTAGCATCTTCTAGCTAGGCTTGTCTTCTCTCTATTGGTTAAACCCTTGATGACAACTTCAAATATGTGATTTATATGTTTTAACCCTAATTAACACCAAAAGTGGATGAACATATATGTTCATGCTTAATATGATGCAGTAAGACATTGAATGATAGGTAACGATGGTGAAATTCATTCCACCCTGTGTTATTTTCATATGATAATTTAGTTCAACCCTTTTATTAATCACAACTTTAGAATAATCAATATTTAATTCAACCCTTTTATTAATCACAACCTTAGAATAATCAATCAATCTAGCTTTTGTCTTAAATATTAGTTATTATTTTTTTACCTTGATTAGTCGATTCTTAGATACATTGTCCTTTGGGATTGATTTTGAACTAAAAGATCCATCCACTTTTAGGTAGTGATTATTGTATTTTGGTTAAGGTAAACTCCAGTAATTTCACCCCTAGTAAATTTGCATGTGCAATATCACACATGTGACTATTATATGACTATATATTATTGCATAACTATATGGGAAATTACATGTGAATCCTCTTTGTTAACCTAATTGAGACATATTACTCTACAAACCCTATCTTATATAATTTGTTGACTTATTTGAGTGTTTCATCCTAAACTTGATCTGATGAAAACACATGTATTGAGATTTTGATTTGAATGGCAATTTGAAACCCAGGCCATGGTTACCCAGAAGCTGATGGGTGATAGGTTGTGGATATGGTGGGGGATGCAACGCAGGGCCGCAGAAAGAGCCAAAGAGGATGGGAAACATATCAGTTTGTCCCCTAGTCAAATCACATCTAGACCTGCACAAAGATTAGACCAAGATTTTAAACCATCGCTCATCCATCTGTCCCCGTCTGTCATGGAGTTTGTGAAATCTAAAGAAGAGAATGAAGCCTACCAAAGTTTCCTCCACTACATATGTTGTTATGAATAACCTCTTCTCATGCTAGTTGTAGGTTTGGATAAGGGTAAATGCTGATAAGGCTATTACAATGGAAAAATGTTAAGAGTTGTTATCGTTATAACAATCTGGAAAAATGTTGCTTTTGTTATATATTGGGAATGCTACTTAATTTTCTATGGTATATCTACCACGAGTTTTGTTACAAATATCTATATATTAGGTTAAGGACATGTTTCTATTGTGACATGTTGAGTTTTTTGCTATGATATACCCACCACGATTTGTGTTATAAAATAATACATTGATTAATTTAGGAAGCATTGATATGTTGTTATGGTTGTCCACAAGTGTTTTTATAAGAAAATTGTGTGTTGAATGGGGTTGTGAACAAGGGACTGGTGTTATATTATCTTGGCCTAGAAACCCATCCAAGATTTACTCATTGGGAGTAAATTTTGGATAGTCCCCGATTTGGGACTGTTCTTGAACACTTAATCTCACTTAGGATGTAAGTGTATAATGTGTATTGGGTTTTCAAGAAAATTTTGGCAGCATTTCCCTATTTGTTCTCTAAGTACATATGTACTTGGAGAATAGTGGGGAAATGTTGCCGAAATTTTCTTGAAAACCCAATACACATTATACACTTACTAGTGAGATTAGGTGTTCAAGAATGGGATAGGTGGTACACATTTATTATATATAAGACCTTAAACCCTAAAGTTTTAACCATAAACCCCTAATGTTTTAACCCTAGACCCTAATCTTGTTCTAATATATACTTGTTTTCTCTTTGATCATAGAATGGATAGATCATGGATGTCCATTCCAAATCGCTGCACCCCAGAGTTTATTTCTGGTCTTGATCAGTTTATTAGATTTGTTGAGGAACATAGGAAACAACCTTGAGATAGGTTTTACTATCCATGTAGGCATTGCGGTAACAACTTGAAAGTCAGCACTGGTGACAAAATCAAAAGTCATGTCATGTGCAACGGGATTGTACAAGTCTATACAGAATGGCACTGGCATGGAGAGATTTCAAACTTGAAATCAGTGGATGTTGATAGCAGTGCTTGTGTGGAAGAAGAGATTGCATCCGATGACGTAGATGTGAACAAACCAGTTCCAGTAGACATCGTTGATGCGATGCTGGATAGTTGTGGGGTAGAGCACACCAATCCACCTCCCATGTTTAGAAACATTATGCATGATGTTGAGATACCGTTATTTTGAATGTGAGCTTTACAATGTGAACTTTACAATGTGAATTACTTTACAATGTGAATGTGAACTTTACAATGTGAATTACTTTACAATGTGAATTTCTTTACAATGTGAACTTTACAATGTGAATGTGAACTTTCAGATGGCTGAGCATTTTCCTGATGACCGTTTTGATGATTACCGTGAGGGTGAGGACATCAATGTGCCACCTCATAATGTAAGCTTTAAAAATATATCCCTGAGGTTTCTATCTATATGTTCATTTATAGTTATATCATGTACGTGTGTTTTTTTTGTCAAATTTTAGGTTGGTGATGTACCCCCTAAAGAAATTGGGGCACTTGATGAGCAGCAAAAAATTTGAGAAAGTGAGGGGAATCACAATGATGAACAAGTTACTACAGCAAAGGGGCAATGGACCCAAACTGGCTGTGGATTTCGATCATGTAGGAAATCCAGTTGGAGTAAACCACAACTCATTTATTTCATATCTTCGGGTTCTTACTCGCAGCCATTGTAGTCCTATTTTTGAATCCTGGAATAAAGTTCCTAAGGGGAATAAAGACTTAATATGGAAGGAACTATGCGTGAGTTATTATTATTTGCAATTCATTTTTGTAGATTACTAATTTTTAGGATACTAGTTAATAGAAATTCTATTTTGCAGAGTATATTTGATCTGGATGAAAAGTTGCATCGTAAATGCGTGATGTAACGCTGTGGGAGGGTCCTAAGGAACTATAGGAAAAATCTCACCAGAGATTACATATGCGATGTTGAGAAGAGGTTCTTTATTGATTTCCAATTCTAGACATTGATTACTTTTTGACTAACTCTACATTAATAATTTTTGTTTGTATTCTCTTTAAAAAATAAATTTAGGCAAAAGACAGCCACTGAGCAATGGAACTACCTAGACACCAAAGTTTGGGAGGACTTTGTTACCCAAAGAAAAATGGATGAATTCAAGGTATTAAGCGTCATTCCCAATTTAATTAATATACGTTCTTATGTATTCACCTATTCAAGATTAACCTTTAGTGTTACTAACCAAATCAATGTGCTTACTAACAAGGCTATCAGTGATGCTCAAAGAGCAAGGTGTGCACTGAATGTGCATGACCACACAATGGGTCCAAGAGGCTATGCAGGCGTTTGCCAAAGACTATAGGCTTAGTCTACTGCTCAATCTGCTGCTACTCAGGAGTCCTCTACTATTGGTCCCACACCTCTGCCTCGCCATGCTATGTGGATAGTTGGGAGGCAAAATAAGAAGGGAGATATAACAAAGCCCGCAACTGCTGAGGTAGCTGCAAAAATGGTAAAATTCAACTCTTAGAGCAATCGATCGATATTGATTATTGTTATGTTTACTTACCAATTTCTGTTGATGGCAATTAGCAGGAGCTGCATGAGAAGAGGAAGGAAGGCAAGTTCATCCCTCAGGGCACAAGGGATGAATTGATAGTTGCTCTGGGTAACCCAGAGCATCCTGGACGTGTTAGGGGTGTAGGCGTTGGTGTGGGCATCAAAGTGTTCTTTGGGCCATCCCAGCACAAACCTATCCCAAAAGTGGGAATTTCACAAGTTGAGGTAACCTATTCTTTTTTTAGAATGTTATTGTGAAAGGGAATTCAATAATCGACTATGTTTCTTTTAGCCATGTATAGGTAGATGAATTAATTGAGAGGAAAGTCCAAGAAGTAATGGTGAAGTGGCAGGCGTCTCAGACGGCCACTCAGACGGTATCTGTGATGTGTCGTGCTTCTATTACTCCTACTGCAGAGGTTGGGAGTAATCATGTACACCCACCACCTAGAACATCCTATGTAAGTATTTTTTATGACATAGTAGCTAGTCTTTTCAAGATGATATGTTTATGTATATATGTATATAACATTCTTTATGTAAATTTGTAGGGATTGAAGCCATGTCGTCTAAAAAGTAAACAATATATCATTGCAGAGGCACATGCTTACCCAGACCTTCCAGGGGAGATGTTTCATGGGACTCCAGTACTAGATGGTGTGGTTCGTGTTAGCCCGATACATATACTCCCCAATTGGAAGGATCTTCAACTGCCATATGCCCACCCAGATTCTGAAATGCTTGGTGAAGCAGAAGGCAGAGTAATAATGTGGCCCAAAGTGGATGTCGTCTATACTAATATTGTATGGTAAATTTACATTACATTAATTTGTTAGTGTGTATATATGATTCAATTGATTTGAAATAATATATACATGTCAAAAAGATGACACCTGCTACATCTCGGCCTCCACGTCCACCTCTTCAACTACCAAGTTGGCTTCCAAGGGACCTACACGCCTTGTTAGGTCCTAATTGTAGGGGTATGGCAGTATGGATCGGAGAACATGATCGAAGTTTCCCTATAAATGTTACAATTCCGTAGGATGCTGCAGGTCAATCATACGATAACAATCTATTTATACAAGTTTTTGCATATGTATTAATGCATAGGTATTAATGCAGGTCAATCATATGAAAACAAGCTATTTTTACAAGATATTTTGGAGTTGTTTCATTATGATTGGCTGAACATTTCTATGATAGAGGTGTGGATATGGTGAGATCTTGTTTATACATTTGTATGCCTTGTTTTATATACGGTGATCTAGTTTCTTATATATTAATGCATACATATTACATGTTTTGCAGCCACTTACACACGATATGTACAGATTTTTCATTTTCCCATGTGGGATTTTTAGTTCCATATTTGATTAGTCTTGTAGATATAGACCCTTCTTCAGTTACTTCATACTGTTGTGATGCTTTTGAATATTTTGGTAAAAATAAGAATACGGTGATAATAGCTCCATTCAATGTCGATTAAGTTTACTTTACTTATAATTTGGACTTAAGAAAATTACATTTTTATTGTGGATTTTGAGTTATTAATTTTTAACTTTCTTACCTGTAGTGGTAGGCATTGGGAGTTACTAGTTATTGTCCCCAAGACACTCACTGCCTATTATCTAGATCTTGCAGGGAATGAATTGAATACATTATATGGACACGCAATGAAAAGGCCATTATTCTCGTGAGAAATATTTCATCTTTGTATATCCATTAACATCTGTTATTACATTACTGTTTAATTATGAAATTTAATTTGTTACATTAACATTTAGGGCTTTACAGGAGTTCAAAAAAGTTGGAGGAAAGGTCCCCAAGAAAAAGAATCATCCACTAGTTTTGGAGAATGTGAAAGTAATTTCCCGACTCCAATGTATATATTATCTATGTGAACTGTACTTATTTTTATTTTTGAATATTTTGTATGTTTCAATTTATAGTGTACTACACAAGACAATGGCTGGGCATGTGCCTACTATGTGATGCGATTTATGGACCTGATCATCAAATATGCCATAATGAAAATCGATACTATACAAAAGGTATTATATATAGTCTCATTAGATAATATGAGATATATCAATCTTATTATATATTATTAATTATATATATATATGTCATTCTCTTTATAGGTGTATAAACTGACTTCAGTATAGGTGGAAAGTTATTAGATGTACATACTCCCTATACGAGGGAGGAATTCGATGTTGTAAGAGAAGAATGGGCAAAAGCCCTACAAAGAGTGGGAATTTTTAAATATAATTGGGACAATGATGACAATGATGACGATGATGAATAAAGAATGATATTTCTAAACATTGTTCTCATAATTATTTTTCTATGAATGTGAATGACTTTTTCTGAATTGTCATATGTGTGAATGTGAATGACTTTTTCTGATCAATACATGAATGTCTGAATGTGAAAAGAGATGAAATGAATGGAACTGAATGTGAATGTAAATGACTTTGCATGTTTCTACATGTATCTGATCAATACATGTGTCTGAATGTGAATTACTTTGTAGATCGGTGGCCTGTTGTTGGCTGATATCAATGGATGTTGTAAACCTATAGTTCATAATTGAACTGCAGGTTCTGCATCTTGCGACCAGCCATACAGCAGGCCTGCAAACTGATAAGAAAAAAATCAGAATATAGGCATCGTTTATTTGTATAAAACCAACAACAAAGACGTACATCATCAGTTATTAGCAAAAAACTGATGTCTCTTCCATGGCTGGCGTCGGTTATCTGTAAGAATTGACGCCTATAGTGGTCAGGTACCACAGTCGTGTTGGGAAGCACGGTCGTGCTGATAGGGATATGGCATCGGTTATTGTTTAATATCCGACGTATTTAACCATGATATAATGTCAGTTTTCTATACTAACCGATGCATATAGTTCCCTTGCAGGTGGTGGCGGGAAGGGTTATGGCATCGGTGTTTGTTTAATAACCAATGACTCTGATCATGATATAGTGTCGATTTTCGTTAATAACCAACGCCTATAGTCCCCTTGTTGGCGCATTTTCAGTGGCGGGAAGGGTTATGGCGTCTGTTAGAAACTGATGCTGAAGGTGTCGAATTTTAGCAGCACCCACTTGGGTGTCGCTTGAAAACTGACGCTAAAGGCTCTAAATAACTGACGCCAAAGGCCTTTTCTGTAGTAGTAAATATTGATTATAAAAGAAAGAGGTTAGGACATTCAATCAAGTGCTAGTTAGTCAAGTATCCTTGTTGATAACTAATTAAACCTACATACAACAAATGTATTAATGGGATGTTTGAATATAAGAATTCTAAGTCTCAGAACCATCTTCTCTTCCATATATTACTTAATGAGTGAAATGTGGTAATGAAGTGATAAGAAAATGAATCATATCTGATGCATAACCACCATGGTACATGCATCTAGTGAATGTAAAAAGGACACACAATATGATGATGAAACCCTAGAAGGGTAAATTGAGAATGTAATCTATCTGAATGGCCAATTAAGATGAAGGAAATTCAATTGATAAGATAAGGAAGAGTTTAATAAAAACTTGTGAGATCCAAAGTTTGAATTTCAAATTAAGGGATCAAAGTCACACCACAATAATGTCATGCTACTGATAAAGGCCAAACCCTAGAATGTTTAGAGTTGTAGTAGTTCAAGGGTTGTCACTAGTGATTTGACCTTGAATACTAGCATCTCTATAAAACAAGATCATGAAATTTGCACTATGAGAAATAAACTAGCACTGATAGTAATCCTAGCTAATTTGAAAGGTAGATAAACAATATGAAAATGATTTAGAGCATAGGATAAGAAATAGATTTGAAATATAAGAGGTGTGTTTCGAACAAAAGGAGAAATACAATATGAGTGAAGTGTGATATGAAATAAATTCTTGCAGTAATATCAAGAATGATGAATAATCTAAACAATATGAGAAGTAAAATAGAACTGATAGTAATCCTAGCTAATATGAAAGGTATATAAATAATATGGAAATGATTTAGAGCAAAGGATAAGAAATAGATTTGAAATATAAGAGGTGTGTTTTGAACAAAAGGAGAAATACAATATGAGTGAAGTGTGATATGAAATAAATTATTGCAGTAATAGCAAGAATGATGAATAATCTATTCATACCTTGTATGTTTCAATTTTAGGGATGTTTAATCTACATGATCAAAATGAGAAGGATAAGTAGCAAAAAGTAAGTAGTAATGAATGAGGAGAGAGATAAAAGAAAACAATGGCTTTTAGTAATATGTGAATTTGTTTTTAGAAGTATAATTTGTTGAAGGTATATTAAGGGATGTAAATTGGTTCTACGTATGATTTCAGTGTACATGTGCAAGCAATATGTTAATTAAAGGTGTCTGATAGTTTAAGTCATTCATACCAGTAATCCATCTTAGTATTGTACAATTGTGGTATGGTGATATGGGTTGAATAATGATGGAACAAATGGAGGGTTACCCTGAATAAGATAGTCTTACAGATTCACTCATATAAATAGAAGGGATGATAACCATATTGTATTGATATGTAACCCTAATGAGGTGTAGCTTGTTATACCTAGCTTTAATATAACTAAGTGATGGTAATTGGATATGAATAGTCCTTGAATGACTAATACAATTATGGAGTACTATGTTACTATTGTTGAAACCCTAGTATGCTATAGCCTGATGGTTACACCTTGAATTATGTGTGGGTTCATACTTGAGAATAATATGGAATGTGATGGTAATGCTTCACCTTATAGAACCATGATCCAATGGGGATGTCGTGAGTAGTAATGTACAATTGTTGTTGAATCTAGTCTTTTAACTCAAGACTATTTTTCTATTTGAGTAGCATAATAGTAAAACTCAAAAGAACATGGTGAACTCTCTTTCGTGATTTAGAGGTAATACATAACAATAGTACATATTTAGAAGTATGAATTGAGATAGTTGGATCAGATTATTGATGTTGAGGTAATACCTCAAGAGTATGAAAATATTGAAATTGTTGTTTCTCTCTCTATCCTATGATTGATTGTGGCATAGAGAATTTGTTTTTTATCATTGAGAACTATTTCAAACATGTTGTGATTTAGTAAAGGAATAAAGGACTTAATGTTGAAAACTGCATCAAGTATGAAATACAAGAATATAATGACATGTAAGATTTCAGAAGCTTAAAATATGCCTTGAATGTACTTTACTTGCATATTTATGTTTCGGGGATGAAACCCTTTTAAGGGGGTGAGAATTGTTATGACCGCATCTAAGCTTAATTGGTAAACTAGGGTTTACCTGGATGATTATATGCTTAATTGGATTGATCATTTCTTAAATCTAATTAATGATGATAATTCAATTATGATGTTTTAAACCTAATAAGAACATTAAGTGTTCTATTGTTTAAGAAATTAGGGTTTGAGAAATATAAACCCTAGCTGGTTGAAATTAGGGTTTTGATGGTACATATCGAATTTGATCAGGATAGCAGTGTGGTAAATGATTATTCATATTTTCTACAAATTTTTTATTTAATTTAATTTTGTATATGATATGGATAACTTAATCATGCATATTGGAGAAACATTTCAGAATATTTGAGTGTTATTTGAATGTGGTTCTCGGTCAAACTATACTTCGACCAAAATGTTGATAGAGTGCTTTTCAGCAGTGTAGTGTTTTATTTTTATTTATTTATTTGTAATTCCAAATGATATGAAATTTCAACTGGGGATTTAAAACTAAATCCTAAATAAAATGAAAAATTTTCATTATTTTGTATGTGTTTAGACCTTATCAGTAAATGAATTACAGTAACTGACTTTTTTGTAGAATTCTGGATAGCAGTGCAATATTCGATTTTTAGTTATTTATTGGAAGATTGGAATGATCTTAAATTTTAACTGAAGATTTGTAAATCAATTATACAAAACATGATAAATTCTCATAATTTTTGGAGAAGGTTTGATCTCTAAAATGCACGAATTCACAGAAACCTTTTTATGACAGAAAATTTGTTGAAATAAGAAAATGTTTAGTGACGGGTCAATGTGCAATTAACCCAAGAAGCTCAATTGCTCTATATGGTCAACCTAACACACAAGTATCTCTAATAATTCTTGATTCAATCCATAGAAACGAAATCCTAGAGAGAGAGAGAGTTAGGGTTTGAGAGGAGAAATTGATGGAGATGCTGACCTAGGGTTTTGCGGTCTGAGGAATGATGAAATCATGTAAGTTTAGCTTCTTTGGATATAGTTTCATGGTGAATCTTATCTCACATGTCAAAATTCCGTCCCTCATCTGATTTGATCCAAAATTGAATCAAAACTTCCCCTTTTCTCACTCTTTCTTCATAATCCCTCATTTTTAGGGTTTTCGAGTTTAAAGGAAGAAGAATTGGGTGAATTGTTAGGGATTTTATATGGATTTGAGATTTTTATATATGGGATACGTTTTTAAGGTGTTTTAACACCTTAGGGTGAGTGGGAACTTCCTTAAAACAGTATATTTCATGAAAATTGGTTAAATAAACCATAATCTTTAATTGTCTATTTGTTCTAAGTTGTTGCAAAATGATATGAAATGGATTCTTCCTTTTTTGAATGAATTTCAGATGATAAAATCATATTATAAATGTATACAATGCATTCTAATGCGAATTCCCTAAGTATTCGTAGAGGTTGTAAGAGTAAACTAAAATATAGGGAATTTGTCTATGACTGAATTTGTTGTATAAGTAAATAGAGCAAGTTGCTTATCTAGATCCCCTTGGTTTTGAATGATTGTTTATCTAAATTCATAGTACATATATGTAAGATACTATCTTGGATTTCATTTAAAGTTAGTAGTGTTTGTTTGGTATCTCAGTGAAGAGGGTGAAACCCTAGATGCGAGGAAAGTTGGATATTTGCGAATAGATATCATGAAATCCATTTGAAGGGATTTTCTTAAAATGATAGAATTTATTTATTCAATATTATTATTGATGTGTGATATCCCAGTGAATGGTATGGAAACCCAAATTCATATCAGTTCCAAGGTTTCATACATATATTGATTTTATACGATTTGTTGTTAGTAGTCTTTATTCAATGAATGTTTATGTCGCATGAAATCTTTATGGGAGCCATGGGAATAAGTTGTTGCCTAGTGAGAGGTGACAAGATGTGTGATGGCCTTGTCATCCATGAGAATACTTGTACAATCAGTGAAATGAATACCTTGGTCTAAGGACCTAGAGGTAATGGTTACCTATTACACATGTAACAATGCTATGTGATGATCTAAGGGTTTGAATACCCAGATCTAGTAATTATGATAATGATGTGCAGGGATGAGAATTCCCAGTAATGTGATAAGGGATTGAGATCCCAGGTATCATGTGTTGTAAAGATTTGAAAAGTATGTGATAGATGTATTACACCTTTCTTTGTAGCATTTGTTGTGATTAAATGAAACCCTAAGGGTAGGGTGTTCAATGAATCAAGTATTGTGATATCAATGTTATCAGTTATTATTAATAATTATTGTCATGATAAGTAATTAACTCTTAATTGAGTTATGAGATGCACAACTCAAGATTTGGGTTGATATGCACATTCTTTGAGAAATTATAGATAAGTTGCAGGTGCTATTGACAATTACTCATATGTTAAGTAATTAACTCTTATCAGTGTAATAAGATGATAAATTGCATGATTCTAGTGTGCATGTGCCAAGTAGACATGAAATCTGTTTATTTAAGAATTTTAGTCTTCCTGCATGTATAATATGTTGATTATTCAGTATATTATAGTGTTTTGAGTATACTGATCTGCCAAGTTTAGAATGATATACATGTTGTATTATAACTTCAAATAAGTAGACGCAACACCATAGAGATACCAGAGACAAGTATAAGTAAGAGAAGGGTATAATGTAGAAAGATCTTTCTAGGAATAATAAAATAATAGACTTTGGAGCCCTGAACACCGTAGAACCCCTATGTGAGGTCTGCGCCTTAGGGGTGAAACGAACTAACCCTGGCAACATCCAGTATATGGGGGTCAGAACGTGCTATCAAGTGGCACGGGGGTCGAAGCCCTAGTGGAAGTCTTCTTAAATTATAGTTTGCAGTGTCCAACATCAAGCAGAAGTCCTGGTGGCACTAGAGTACAGAAAAGCCAAGATGTGGCTTGACTCTCTGCCTGTGTGCTCAGGTTAGAGGAGTCCAGTTTAGGCTAGAGAGCCATTTCCCTGTTGTAGACCCAGAGAGTAGTCAGACTTAGCATTTCCCGGGTGTGTCCGCTAAGTCTTGTACGGTGTCATCGTAGTGCACTACGAGGCTTCATATGTAGAGTACACTGCATATGATCAGGGCATAATAAAATGAATGAGAGGTCAAACAAGTATGTATATTTATTCAATTATTCTTTGTATGTTTCTTAATTATTAATTCTTTTATGATCAATCAATCATTTCATATATTGATTCACTCATATAGATATTTAGAGTATCCTACCATATTTATGATTGTCAATTATTAAACTCTTTAAAACTTACTGTTGTGATAATTGATATCAATTGCTCAAAAGTATATCTATAATTATAGCAGTGCTTTAAACTATTTCTTTGAAGTACTCATTCACTGAGCGAGTAGGATCACTCCTCTACTCACAATTTTTAGGGAAATCACATGGACTTGAAGAAGATATCATTGCATCAGAGTAGATCTACCACAAGAGTTAAGTCTGAGTATAGTTAAGATCAATCGGTCCATGTCACTCTAGGTCCTTGTAAAGAAATAAGAGAGAGTTGTAAATGATGATGTATAACATTATTCCTCTTTTAGCAATATGTGTGAATCAGCAAGTCTTATGTTCTTAAAAGTATGAGGAACATAATGAATAGCATACATGTATTTTTACTATTAAAATCAGATTAGAGAAATCAATGTTTAGATTCCCTTCTAAAGTTGGTTTATGTGGTTCAATGCAAGAAAACAAAGAGATTTGAAAGAGAAGAAAAAGTTAAGGGTGATCTTTGTATTATGTTAAATCCTCAATTTATGCCCTAATCTCATGATTAGTGGAAATTGTGAGATTAGGGTGTAACAACTTGGTATCAGAGCTTAGGCTGAGTTTTCAGGGACCATTAAGTTAGTAAGTTAGAGTCATAAATGTGGCAGATAGGAGATGTTATTATGTTAGCTCTGGGGATTTGAGTATTTGGATATCCTGGCCCAGTATCTGTGTACTTGGATCAACCAGTATCAAGCTACTCTGTCTATTCTTTCATGTATACCCTGGCCAGGTATACAGTGGAAGGATGGGCTAGAGAGGAACCCTAGAAATATTAGGGTTATAAACAAGATAAGTAACATGAATTAAGAACATAAATATAAAATGAGATAGAACTTTTATTTCATATTGTTGTTTTATTGGAGATGAATAGAAATGCTCTTATATGTTTGAATTCAGATATTCAGTATTTTGAAATATATATGGGTCTTTAAGATTTGTTGTACACTATGCAGTTGTAGCATTTATTGGTTACATTCTTTGTATCAATTAGACTAGAAATGATCTTTGAATGAACTTTCCTAAGTGGATATTCTTTCCACATGTTTGAGACTAATATGAGTTGGTTAATCTTAAGTAGCTCTTAGCTTCAGGATTGCATGTTTGGCCTGGTCCAGCTGGCAGGATGCATTATTTGGATCTAATGACTCATATTAACAATATGATAAGAGTAGACTCTGATTAAATTAGACGCACATCATAGTGAGAATGTACATACACTGAGATGTTGAAACATATGGGAAAGATTAGAACAGCTATGAATCAGTTGGAACTAATATCTGAGACCCAACTTTGGGGCCTCATATGAGAAATCCTTAATTGGGAATAAATGAACACGACGTAAGGTTCAGATTAAGTTTAATGATTAATATTATATGAACTCTAAATATGAAATATGGAAAATATATGAGAAAAGTATATAAGGGCCAAGGTAGTCAGAATCAATCATGAGGAATGGATTATATAACCAAGTACAATGTTTTATGTACTCCAATGCAAAAGAAAAATAGAAGAAAAGAGTTAAGTATACGATAAGTAAATATAAGTGAAGAGTCTTTAGAAGAGTTAAAGTAAAGAGAATTAGATAAATATGTAAATCATAAGACTAGGACAAGAAACTAAGTTAAATCAAAGATAAATGTTGGAAATGACGATCTTGATTAAGGGATGAGGGCTATGATATAATTAAGAGAATGGAATGTATACCTTTATTAATAAGTTTAATACATTCATATTTACTACCTTTGGATTCTAAGTCTCTATAGAACAACAAACTAGTTTCTAAAAATAGTGTAGCTTAAAAAAATGAATAAGTTATACAAAGGTACACTATACTCAGGAAGGAAAAACTTGATATAAGAGAAACTATGTTTCACCCATGCATAAGCCGTTTGATTTAAAATGAAGGATATGTAATGTATTAAACATGAGTTGAAACTAGTAAAGAGATAATTGATTTAGAATTTCAACTTCACATTAGTAGAAGGATAAAAAGAAATATGTGCAACATGGTATACATGATCATACACATGAATAAGCAACATGATCATAAGAGAAAAGTAGAAGTTAAAGATAATAGGTGGAAGAGTAGTATATGGTAAGAGGATTATGGAAAGTAAGGAAGGGTTTGAAACATGGTGGAGTAATATAGATTATAAAAGAAAGAGGTTAGGAGATTCAATCAAGTGCTAGTTAGTCAAGTATCCTTGTTGATAACTAATTAAACCTACATATGACAAATGTGTTAATGGGATGTTTGAAGATAAGAATTCTAAGTCTCAGAACTGTCTTCTCTTCCATATATTACTTAATGAGAGAAATGTGGGAATGAAGTGATAAGAAAATGAATCATATTTGATGCATAACCACCATGGTAGAGGCATCTAGTGAATATAATAATGACACACAATATGATGATGAAACTCTAGAAGGGTAAATTGAGAATGTAATCTATCTGAATGGCCAATTAAGATGAAGGAAATTCAATTGATAAGATAAGGCAGACTTTAGTAAAAACTTGTGAGATCCAAAGTTTGAATTTCAAATTAATGGAGAAAAGTTACACCACAATAACATCATTCTACTGATAAAGGCCAAACCCTAGAGTGTTTAGAGTTTTAGTAGTTCAAGGGTTGTCACTAGTGATTTGACCTTGAATACTAGCATCTCTATAAAACAAGATCATGAAATTTGCACTATGAGAAGTAAACTAGCACTGATAGGAATCCTAGCTAATCTAAAAGGTAGATAAACAATATGGAAATGATTTAGAGCACAGGATAAGAAATAGATTTTAAATATAAGAGGTGTGTTTTGAACAAAACGAGAAATACAATATGAGTGATGTGTGATATGAAATAAATTATTGCAGTAATAGCAAGAATGATGAATAATCGATTCATACCTTGTATGTTTCAATTTTAGAGATGTTTAATCTACATGATTAAAATGAGAAGGATAAGTAGCAAAAAGTAACTAGTAATGAATGAGGAGAGATATAAGTGAAAACAATGGATTTTAGTAATATGTGAATTTGTTTTTAGAAGTATAATTTGTTGAAGGTATATTAAGGGATGTAAATTGGTTCTACGTATGATTTCAGTGTGCATGTGCAAGTAATATGTTAATTAAAGGTGTCTGATAATTTAAGTCATCCATACCGATAATCCATCTTAGTATTGTACAATTGTGGTATGGTGATATGGGTTGAATGATGATAGAACAAATGGAGGGTTACCCTGAATAAGGTAGTCTTACCTATTCACTCATATAAATAGAAGGGATGATAACCATATTGTATTGATATGTAACCCTAATGGGGTGTAGCTTGTTATACCTAGATTTAATATAACTAAGTGATGGTAATTGGGTATGAATAGTCCTTGAATGACTAATACAATTATGGAGTACTTTGTTACTGTTGTTGAAACCCGAGTATGCTATAACCTGATGCTTACACCTTGGATTATGTGTGGGTTCATACTTGAGAATAGTATGGAATGTGACGGTAATGCTTCACATTATGCATCCATGATCCAATAGGGATGCCGTGAGTAGTAATGTACAATTGTTGTTGAATCTAGTCTTTTAACTCAAGACTGTTTTGCTATTTGAGTAGCACAATAGTAAAATTCAAAAGAACATGGTGAACTCTCTTTCGTGATTTAGAGGTTATACATAACAATAGTACATATTTAGTAGTTTGAATTGAGATAGTTGGATCAGATTATCGATGTTGAGGTAACACCTCAAGAGTATGAAAATATTGAAATGGTTGTTTCTCTCTCTACCCTATGATTGATTGTGGCATAGAGAATTTGTTTGTTATCATTGAGAACTATTTCAAACATGTTGTGATTTAGTAAAGGAATAAAGGACTTAATGTTGAAAACTACATTCAAGTATGAAATACAAGAATATAATGACATGTAAGATTTAAGAAGCTTAAAATATTCCTTGAATGTACTTTACTTGCATATTTATGTTTCGGGGATGAAACCTTTTTAAGGGGGTGAGAATTGTTATGACCGCATCTGAGCTTAATTGGTAAACTAGGATTTACCTGGATGATTGTATGTTTAATTGGATTGATCATTTCTTAAATCTAATTAATGATGATAATTCAATTATGATGTTTTAAACCTAATAAGAACATTAAGTGTTCTATTGTTTAAGAAATTAGGGTTTGAGAAATATAAACTCTAGTTGGTTGAAATTAGGGTTTTGATGGTACATATGGAATTTGATAAGGATAGCAGTGTTGTAAATGATTATTCATATTTTCTACAAATTTTTTATTTAATTGAATTTTGTATATGATATGGATAACATAATCATGCATATTGGAGAAAAATTTCAGAATATTTGACTGTTCTTTAAATGTGGTTCTCGGTCAAACTATACTTCGACCAAAATGTTGATAGAGTGCTTTTCAGGAGTGTAGTGTTTTATTTTTATTTAATTATTTGTAATTCCAAATGATCTAAAATTTTAAATGGGGATTTAAAACTAAATCCTAAAAAAAATGAAAAAAATTCATAATTTTGTATGTGTTTAGACATTATCAGTAAACGAATTATAGTAACTGACATTTTTGTAGAATTCTGGATAGAAGTGCACTATTCAATTTTTAGTTATTTATTGAAAGATTGGAATGATCTTAAATTTTAACTGAAGATTTGTAAGTAAATTACAAAAACCATGTTAAATTCTCATAATATTTGGAGAAGGTTTGATCTCTGAAATGCACGAATTCACAGAAACCTTTTCATGATAGAAAAATTTGTTGAAATAAGAAAAAGTTTAGTGACGGGTCAATGTGCAATTAACCCAAGAAGCTCAATTGCTCTATATGGTCAACCTAACACACAAGTAGCTCTAATAATTCTTGATTCAATCCATAGAAACGAAATCCTAGAGAGAGAGAGAGAGAGTTAGGGTTTGAGAGGAGAAATTGATGGAGATGCTGACCTAGGATTTTGCAGTCCGAGGAATGATGAAATCATGTAAGTTTAGCTTCTTTGGATATAGTTTCATGGTGAATCTTCTCTCACATGTCAAAATTCCGTCCCTCATCTGATTTGATCCAAAATTGTATCAAAACTTTCGCTTTTCTCACTCTTTCTTCATAATCCCTCATTTTTAGGGTTTTTGAGTTGAAAGGAAGAAGAATTGGGTGAATTGTTACGGATTTGATATGGATTTGATATTCTTATATATGGGATACGTTTTTAAGGTGTTTTAACACCTTAGGGTGAGTGGGAACTTCCTTAAAACAGTATATTGCATGAAAATTAGTTAAATAAACCATAATCTTTAATTGTCTATTTGTTCTAAGTTGTTGCAAAATGATATGAAATGGATTCTTCCTTTTTTGAATGAATTTCAGATGATAAAATCATATTATAAATGTATACAATGCATTCTAATGAGAATTCCCTAAGTATTAGTAGAGGTTATAAGAGTAAACTAAAATATAGGGAATTTGTCTATGACTGAATTTGTTGTATAAGTAAATAGAGAAAGTTTCTTATCTAGATCCCCTTGGTTTTGAATGATTGTTTATCTAAATTCATAGTACATATATGTAAGATACTATCTTGGATTTCATTTAAAGTGATTAGTGTTTGTTTGGTATCTCAGTGAAGAGGGTGAAACCCTAGATGCGAGGAAAGTTGGATATTTGCGAATAGATATCATGAAATCCATTTGAAGGGATTTTCTTAAAATGATAGAATTTATTTATTCAATATTATTATTGATGCATGATATCCCAGTGAATGGTATGGAAACCCAAATTCATCTCAGTTCCAAGGTTTCATACATATATTGATTTTATATGATTTGTTGTTAGTAGTCTTTATTCAATGAATGTTTATGTCGCATGAAATCTTTATGGGAGCCATGGGAATAAGTTGTTGCCTAGTGAGAGGTGACAAGATGTGTGATGGACTTTTCATCCATGAGAATACTTGTACAACCAGTGAAATGAATACCTTGGTCTAAGGACCTAGAGGTAATGGTTACCTATTACACAGGTAACAATGCTATGTGATGATCTAAGGGTTTGAATACCCAGATCTAGTAATTATGATAATGATGTGCAGGGATGAGAATTCCCAGTAATGTGATAAGGGATTGAGATCTCAGGTATCATGTGTTGTAAAGATTTGAAAAGTACGTGATAGATTTATTACACCTTTCTTTGTAGCATTTGTTGTGATTAAATGAAACCCTAAGGTAGGGTGTTCAATGAATCAAGTATTGTGATATCAATGTTGTCAGTTATTATTAATAATTATTGTCATGATAAGTAATTAACTCTTAATTGAGTTATGAGATGCACAACTCAAGATTTGGGTTGATATGCACATTCTTTGAGAAATTATAGATAAGTTGCAGGTGCTATTGACAATTACTCATATGTTAAGTAATTGACTCTTATAAGTGTAATAAGATGATAAATTGCATGATTCTAGTGTGCATGTGCCAAGTAGACATGAGATCTGTTTATTTAAGAATTTTAGTCTTCCTGCATGTATAATATGTTGATTATTCAGTATATTATAGTGTTTTGAGTATACTGATCTGCCAAGTTTAGAATGATATACATGTTGTATTATAACTTCAAATAAGTAGACGCAACACCATAGAGATACCAGAGACAAGTATAAGTAAGAGAAGGGTACAATGTAGAAAGATCTTTCTAGGAATAATAAAATAATAGACTTTGGAGCCCTAAACACCGTAGAACCCCTATGCGAGGTCTGCGCCTTAGGGGTGAAACGAACTAACCCTGGCAACATCCAGTATATGGGGGTCAGAACGTGCTATCAGGTGGCACGGGGGTCGAAGCCCTAGTGGAAGTCTTCTTAAATTATAGTTTGCAGTGTCCAACATCAACCAGAAGTCCTGGTGGCACTAGAGTACAGAAAAGCCAAGAGGTGGCTTGACTCTCTGCCTGTGTGCTCAGGTTAGAGGAGTCCAGTTTAGGCTAGAGAGCCATTTCCCTGTTGTAGACCCAGAGAGTAGTCAGACTTAGAATTTCCCGGGTGTGTCCGCTAAGTCTTGTACGCTGTCATCGTAGTGCACTACGAGGCTTCATATGTAGAGTACACTGCATATGATCAGGGCATAATCAAATGAATGAGAGGTCAAACAAGTATGTATAGTTATTCAATTATTCTTTGTATGTTTCTTAATTATTAATTCTCTTTATGATCAATCAATCATTTCATATATTGATTCACTCATATAGATATTTAGAGTATCCTACCATATTTGTGATTGTCAATTATTAAACTCTTTCAAACTTACTGTTGTGATAATTGATATCAATTGCTCAAAAGTATATCTATAATTATAGCAGTGCTTTAAACTGTTTCTTTGAAGTACTCATTCACTGAGCTAGTAGGATCACCCCTCTACTCACAATTTTTAGGGAAATCACATGGACTTGAAGAAGATATCATTGCATCAGAGTAGATCTACCACAAGAGTTAAGTCTGAGTATAGTTAAGATCAATCGGTCCATGTCACTCTAGGTCCTTGTAAAGAAATAAGAGAGAGTTGTAAATGATGATGTATAACATTATTCCTCTTTTAGCAATATGTGTGAATCAGCAAGTCTTATGTTCTTAAAAGTATGAGGAACATAATGAATGGCATACATATATTTTTACTATTAAAATCAGATTAGAGAAATCAATGTTTAGATTCCCTTATAAAGTTGGTTTATGTGGTTCAATGCAAGAAAACAAAGAGATTTGAAAGAGAAGAAAAAGTTAAGGGTGATCTTTGTATTACGTTAAAAACCTCAATTTATCCCCTAATCTCATGATTAGTGGAAATTGTGAGATCAGGGTGTAACAACTTGGTATCAGAGCTTAGGCTGAGTTTTCAGGGACCATTAAGTTAGTAAGTTAGAGTCATAAGTGTGGCAGATAGGAGATGTTATTATGTTAGCTCTGGGGATTTGAGTATTTGGATATCCTGGCCCAGTATCTGTGTACTTGGATCAACTAGTATCAAGCTACTCTGTCTATTCTTTCATGTATACCCTGGCCAGGTATACAGTGGAAGGATGGGCTAGAGAGGAACCCTAGAAATATTAGGGTTAGAAACAAGATAAGTAACATGAATTAAGAACATAAATATAAAATGAGATAGAACTTTTATTTCATATTGTTGTTTTATTGGAGATGAATAGAAATGCTCTTATATGTTTGAATTCAGATATTCAGTATTTTGAAATATATATGGGTCTTTAAGATTTGTTGTACACTATGCAGTTGTAGCATTTATTGGTTACATTCTTTGTATCAATTAGACTAGAAATGATCTTTGAATGAACTTTCCTAAGTGCATATTCTTTCCACATGTTTGAGACTAATATGAGTTGGTTAATCTTAAGTAGCTCTTAGCTTCAGGATTGCATGTTTGGCCTGGTCCAGCTGGCAGGATGCATTATTTGGATCTAATGACTCATATTAACAATATGATAAGAGTAGACTCTGATTAAATTAGACGCACATCATAGTGAGAATGTACATACACTGAGATGTTGAAACATATGGGAAAGATTAGAACAGCTATGAATCAGTTGGAACTAATATCTGAGACCCAACTTTGGGGCCTCATATGAGAAATCCTTAATTGGGAATAAAGGAACACGACGTAAGGTTCAGATTAAGTTTAATGATTAATATTATATGAACTCTAAATATGAAATATGGAAAATATATGAGAAAAGTATATAAGGGCCAAGGTAGTCAGAATCAATCATGAGGAATGGATTATATAACCAAGTACAATGTTTTATGTACTCCAATGCAAAAGAAAAATAGAAGAAAAGAGTTAAGTATACGATAAGTAAATATAAGTGAAGAGTCTTTAGAAGAGTTAAAGTAAAGAGAATTAGATAAATATGTAAATCATAAGACTAGGACAAGAAACTAAGTTAAATCAAAGATAAATGTTGGAAATGATGATCTTGATTAAGGGATGAGGGTTATGATATAATTAAGAGAATGGAATGTATACCTTTATTAATAAGTTTAATACATTCATATTTACTACCTTTGGATTCCAAGTCTCTATAGAACAACAAACTAGTTTCTAAAAAAAGTGTAGCTTAAAAAAATGAATAAGTTATACAAAGGTACACTATACTCAGGAAGGAAAAACTTGATATAAGAGAAACTATGTTTCACCCATGCATAAGCCGTTTGATTTAAAATGAAGGATATGTAATGTATTAAACATGAGTTGAAACTAGTAAAGAGATAATTGATTTAGAATTTCAACTTCACATTAGTAGAAGGATAAAAAGAAATATGTGCAACATGGTATACATGATCATACACATGAATAAGCAACATGATCATAAGAGAAAAGTAGAAGTTAAAGATAATAGGTGGAAGAGTAGTATATGGTAAGAGGATTATGGAAAGTAAGGAAGGGTTTGAAACATGGTGGAGTAATATAGATTATAAAAGAAAGAGGTTAGGAGATTCAATCAAGTGCTAGTTAGTCAAGTATCCTTGTTGATAACTAATTAAACCTACATATGACAAATGTGTTAATGGGATGTTTGAAGATAAGAATTCTAAGTCTCAGAACTGTCTTCTCTTCCATATATTACTTAATGAGAGAAATGTGGGAATGAAGTGATAAGAAAATGAATCATATTTGATGCATAACCACCATGGTAGAGGCATCTAGTGAATATAATAATGACACACAATATGATGATGAAACTCTAGAAGGGTAAATTGAGAATGTAATCTATCTGAATGGCCAATTAAGATGAAGGAAATTCAATTGATAAGATAAGGCAGACTTTAGTAAAAACTTGTGAGATCCAAAGTTTGAATTTCAAATTAATGGAGAAAAGTTACACCACAATAACATCATTCTACTGATAAAGGCCAAACCCTAGAGTGTTTAGAGTTTTAGTAGTTCAAGGGTTGTCACTAGTGATTTGACCTTGAATACTAGCATCTCTATAAAACAAGATCATGAAATTTGCACTATGAGAAGTAAACTAGCACTGATAGGAATCCTAGCTAATCTAAAAGGTAGATAAACAATATGGAAATGATTTAGAGCACAGGATAAGAAATAGATTTTAAATATAAGAGGTGTGTTTTGAACAAAACGAGAAATACAATATGAGTGATGTGTGATATGAAATAAATTATTGCAGTAATAGCAAGAATGATGAATAATCGATTCATACCTTGTATGTTTCAATTTTAGAGATGTTTAATCTACATGATTAAAATGAGAAGGATAAGTAGCAAAAAGTAACTAGTAATGAATGAGGAGAGATATAAGTGAAAACAATGGATTTTAGTAATATGTGAATTTGTTTTTAGAAGTATAATTTGTTGAAGGTATATTAAGGGATGTAAATTGGTTCTACGTATGATTTCAGTGTGCATGTGCAAGTAATATGTTAATTAAAGGTGTCTGATAATTTAAGTCATCCATACCGATAATCCATCTTAGTATTGTACAATTGTGGTATGGTGATATGGGTTGAATGATGATAGAACAAATGGAGGGTTACCCTGAATAAGGTAGTCTTACCTATTCACTCATATAAATAGAAGGGATGATAACCATATTGTATTGATATGTAACCCTAATGGGGTGTAGCTTGTTATACCTAGATTTAATATAACTAAGTGATGGTAATTGGGTATGAATAGTCCTTGAATGACTAATACAATTATGGAGTACTTTGTTACTGTTGTTGAAACCCGAGTATGCTATAACCTGATGCTTACACCTTGGATTATGTGTGGGTTCATACTTGAGAATAGTATGGAATGTGATGGTAATGCTTCACATTATGCATCCATGATCCAATAGGGATGCCGTGAGTAGTAATGTACAATTGTTGTTGAATCTAGTCTTTTAACTCAAGACTGTTTTGCTATTTGAGTAGCACAATAGTAAAATTCAAAAGAACATGGTGAACTCTCTTTCGTGATTTAGAGGTAATACATAACAATAGTACATATTTAGTAGTTTGAATTGAGATAGTTGGATCAGATTATCGATGTTGAGGTAACACCTCAAGAGTATGAAAATATTGAAATGGTTGTTTCTCTCTCTACCCTATGATTGATTGTGGCATAGAGAATTTGAATGTTATCATTGAGAACTATTTCAAACATGTTGTGATTTAGTAAAGGAATAAAGGACTTAATGTTGAAAACTGCATTCAAGTATGAAATACAAGAATATAATGACATGTAAGATTTAAGAAGCTTAAAATATTCCTTGAATGTACTTTACTTGCATATTTATGTTTCGGGGATGAAACCTTTTTAAGGGGGTGAGAATTGTTATGACCGCATCTGAGCTTAATTGGTAAACTAGGATTTACCTGGATGATTATATGTTTAATTGGATTGATCATTTCTTAAATCTAATTAATGATGATAATTCAATTATGATGTTTTAAACCTAATAAGAACATTAAGTGTTCTATTGTTTAAGAAATTAGGGTTTGAGAAATATAAACCCTAGTTGGTTGAAATTAGGGTTTTGATGGTACTTATGGAATTTGATAAGGATAGCAGTGTTGTAAATGATTATTCATATTTTCTACAAATTTTTTATTTAATTGAATTTTGTATATGATATGGATAACATAATCATGCATATTGGAGAAAAATTTCAGAATATTTGACTGTTCTTTGAATGTGGTTCTCGGTCAAACTATACTTCGACCAAAATGTTGATAGAGTGCTTTTCAGCAGTGTAGTGTTTTATTTTTATTTAATTATTTGTAATTCCAAATGATCTAAAATTTTAAATGGGGATTTAAAACTAAATCCTAAAAAAAATGAAAAATTTTCATAATTTTGTATGTGTTTAGACATTATCAGTAAAAGAATTATAGTAACTGACATTTTTGTAGAATTCTAGATAGCAGTGCACTATTCAATTTTTAGTTATTTATTGGAATATTGGAATGATCTTAAATTTTAACTGAAGATTTGTAAGTAAATTATAAAAAACATGTTAAATTCTCATAATTTTTGGAGAAGGTTTGATCTCTGAAATGCACGAATTCACAGAAACCTTTTTATGATAGAAAAATTTGTTGAAATAAGAAAAAGTTTAGTGACGGGTCAATGTGCAATTAACCCAAGAAGCTCAATTGCTCTATATGGTCAACCTAACACACAAGTAGCTCTAATAATTCTTGATTCAATCCATAGAAACGAAATCCTAGAGAGAGAGAGAGAGAGTTAGGGTTTGAGAGGAGAAATTGATGGAGATGCTGACCTAGGATTTTGCAGTCCGAGGAATGATGAAATCATGTAAGTTTAGCTTATTTGGATATAGTTTCATGGTGAATCTTCTCTCACATGTCAAAATTCCGTCCCTCATCTGATTTGATCCAAAATTGTATCAAAACTTTCGCTTTTCTCACTCTTTCTTCATAATCCCTCATTTTTAGGGTTTTTGAGTTGAAAGGAAGAAGAATTGGGTGAATTGTTAGGGATTTGATATGGATTTGATATTTTTATATATGGGATACGTTTTTAAGGTGTTTTAACACCTTAGGGTGAATGGGAACTTCCTTAAAACAATATATTGCATGAAAATTAGTTAAATAAACCATAATCTTTAATTGTCTATTTGTTCTAAGTTGTTGCAAAATGATATGAAATGGATTCTTCCTTTTTTGAATGAATTTCAGATGATAAAATCATATTATAAATGTATACAATGCATTCTAATGAGAGTTCCTTAAGTATTTGTAGAGGTTATAAGAGTAAACTAAAATATAGGGAATTTGTCTATGACTGAATTTGTTGTATAAGTAAATAGAGAAAGTTTCTTATCTAGATCCCCTTGGTTTTGAATGATTGTTTATCTAAATTCATAGTATATATATGTAAGATACTATATTGGATTTCATTTAAAGTGAGTAGTGTTTGTTTGGTATCTCAGTGAAGAGGGTGAAACCCTAGATGCGAGGAAAGTTGGATATTTGCGAATAGATATCATGAAATCCATTTGAAGGGATTTTCTTAAAATGATAGAATTTATTTATTCAATATTATTATTGATGCATGATATCCCAGTGAATGGTATGGAAACCCAAATTCATCTCAGTTCCAAGGATTCATACATATATTGATTTTATACGATTTGTTGTTAGTAGTCTTTATTCAATGAATGTTTATGTCGCATGAAATCTTTATGGGAGCCATGGGAATAAGTTGTTTCCTAGTGAGAGGTGACAAGATGTGTGATGGCCTTGTCATCCATGAGAATACTTGTACAACCAGTGAAATGAATACCTTGGTCTAAGGACCTAGAGGTAATGGTTACCTATTACACAGGTAACAATGCTATGTGATGATCTAAGGGTTTGAATACCCAGATCTAGTAATTATGATAATGATGTGCAGGGATGAGAATTCCCAGTAATGTGATAAGGGATTGAGATCCCAGGTATCATGTGTTGTAAAGATTTGAAAAGTACGTGATAGATGTATTACACCTTTCTTTGTAGCATTTGTTGTGATTAAATGAAACCCTAAGGGTAGGGTGTTCAATGAATCAAGTATTGTGATATCAATGTTCTCAGTTATTATTAATAATTCTTGTCATGATAAGTAATTAACTCTTAATTGAGTTATGAGATGCACAACTCAAGATTTGGGTTGATATGCACATTCTTTGAGAAATTATAGATAAGTTGCAGGTGCTATTGACAATTACTCATATGTTAAGTAATTAACTCTTATCAGTGTAATAAGATGATAAATTACATGATTCTAGTGTGCATGAGCCAAGTAGACATGAAATCTATTTATTTAAGAATTTTAGTCTGCCTGCATGTATAATATGTTGATTATTCAGTATATTATAGTGTTTTGAGTATACTGATCTGCCAAGTTTAGAATGATATACATGTTGTATTATAACTTCAAATAAGTAGACGCAACACCATAGAGATACCAGAGACAAGTATGAGTAAGAGAAGGGTACAATGTAGAAAGAGCTTTCTAGGAATAATAAAATAATAGACTTAGGAGCCCTGAACACCATAGAACCCCTATGTGAGGTCTGCGCCTTAGGGGTGAAACGAACTAACCCTAGCAACATCTAGTATATGGGGGTCAGAACGTGCTATCAGGTGGCATGGGGGACGAAGCCCTAGTGGAAGTCTTCTTAAATTATAGTTTGCAGTGTCCAACATCAACCAGAAGTCCTGGTGGCACTAGAGTATAGAAAAGCCAAGAGGTGGCTTGACTTTCTGCCTGTGTGCTCAGGTTAGAGGAGTCTAGTTTAGGCCAGAGAGCCATTTCCCTGTTGTAGACCCAGAGAGTAGTCAGACTTAGCATTTCCCAGGTGTGTCCACTAAGTCTTGTACGGTGTCATCGTTGTGCACTACGAGGCTTCATATGTAGAGTACACTACATATGATCAGGGCATAATAAAATGAATGAGAGGTCAAACAAGTATGTATAGTTATTCAATTATTCTATGTATGTTTCTTAATTATTAATTCTCTTTATGATCAATCAAGCATTTCATATATTGATTCACTCTTATAGATATTTAGAGTATCCTACCATATTTATGATTGTCAATTATTAAACTCTTTAAAGCTTACTATTATGATAATTGATATCAATTGCTCAAAAGTATATCTATAATTATATCAGTGCTTTAAACTGTTTCTTTGAAGTACTCATTCACTGAGCGAGTAGGATCACCCCTCTACTCACAATTTTTAGGGAAATCACATGGACTTGAAGAAGATATCATTGCATCAGAGTAGATCTACCACAAGAGTTAAGTCTGAGTATTGTTAAGATCAATCGGTCCTTGTCACTCTAGGTCCTTGTAAAGAAATAAGAGAGAGTTGTAAATGATGATGTATAACATTATTCCTCTTTTAGCAATATGTGTGAATCAGCAAGTCTTATGTGCTTAAAAGTATGAGGAACATAATGAATGGCATACATGTATTTTTACTATTGAAATCAGATTAGAGAAATCAATGTTTAGATTCCCTTATAAAGTTGGTTTTAGTGGTTCAATGCAAGAAAACAAAGAGTTTTGAAAGAGAAGAAAAAGTTAAGGGTGATCTTTGTATTACGTTAAATCCTCATTTTATGCCCTAATCTCATGATTAGTGGAAATTGTGAGATCAGGGTGTAACAACTTGGTATCAGCGCTTAGGCTGAGTTGTCAGGGACCATTAAGTTAGTATGTTAGAGTCATAAGTGTGGCGGATAGGAGATGTTATGATGTTATCTCTGGGGATTTTAGTATTTGGATATCCTGGCCCAGTATCTGCGTACTTGGATCAACCAATATCAAGCTACTCTGTCTATTCTTTCATGTATACCCTGGCCAGGTATACATTGGAAGGATGGGCTAGAGAGGAACCCTAGAAATATTAGGGTTAGAAACAAGATAAGTAACATGAATTAAGAACATAAATATAAAATGAGATAGAACTTTTATTTCATATTGTTGTTTTATTGGAGATGAATAGAAATGCTCTTATATGTTTGAATTCAGATATTCAGTATTTTGAAATATATATGGGTCTTTAAGATTTGTTGTACACTATGCAGTTGTAGCATTTATTGGTTACATTTTTTGTATCAAGTAGACTAGAAATGATCTTTGAAAGAACTTTCCTAAGTGGATATTCTTTCCACATGTTTGAGATTAATATGAGTTGGTTAATCTTAAGTAGCTCTTAGCTTCAGGACTTCATGTTTGGCCTTGTCCAACTGGCAGGATGCATTATTTGGATCTAATGACTCATATTAACAATATGATAAGGGTAGACTCTGATTAAATTAGACGCACATCATAGTGAGAATGTACATACACTGAGATGTTGAAACATATGGGAAAGATTAGAATAGCTAAGAATCAGTTGGAACTGATATCTGAGACCCAACTTTGGGGCCTCATATGAGAAATCCTTAATTGGGAATAAAGGAACACGACGTAAGGTTCAGATTAAGTTTAATGATTAATATTATATGAACTCTAAATATGAAATATGGAAAATATATGAGAAAAGTATATAAGGACCATGGTAGTCAGAATCAATCATGAGGAATGGATTATATAACCAAGTACAATGTTTTATGTACTCCAAAGAAAAAGAAAAATAGAAGAAAAGAGTTAAGTATACGATAAGTAAATATAAGTGAAGAATCTTTAGAAGAGTTAAAGTAAAGAGAATTAGATACATATGTAAATCATAAGACTAGGACAAGAAACTAAGTTAAATCAAAGATAAATGTTGGAAATGAAGATCTTTATTAAGGGATGAGGATTATGATATAATTAAGAGAATGGAATGTAAACCTTTATTAAAAAGTTTAATACATTCATATTTACTACCTTTGGATTCCAAGTCTCTATAGAACAACAAACTAGTTTCTAAAAAAAGTGTAGCTTAAAAAAATGAATAAGTTATACAAAGGTACACTATACTCAGGAAGGAAAAACTTGATATAAGAGAAACTATGTTTCACCCATGCATAAGCCGTTTGATTTAAAATGAAGGATATGTAATGTATTAAACATGAGTTGAAACTAGTAAAGAGATTATTGATTTAGAATTTCAACTTCACATTAGTAGAAGGATAAAAATAAATATGTGCAACATGGTATACATGATCATACACATGAATAAGCAACATGATCATAAGAGAAAAGTAGAAGTTAAAGATAATAGGTGGAAGAGTAGTATATGGTAAGAGGATTATGGAAAGTAAGGAAGGGTTTGAAACATGGTGGAATAATATAGATTATAAAAGAAAGAGGTTAGGAGATTCAATCAAGTGCTAGTTAGTCAAGAATCCTTGTTGATAACTAATTAAACCTACATATGACAAATGTGTTAATGGGATGTTTGAAGATAAGAATTCTAAGTCTTAGAACCGTCTTCTCTTCCATATATTACTTAATGAGAGAAATGTGGGAATGAAGTGATAAGAAAATGAATCATATTTGATGCATAACCACCATGGTAGAGGCATCTAGTGAATATAATAATGACACACAATATGATGATGAAACTCTAGAAGGGTAAATTGAGAATGTAATCTATCTGAATGGCCAATTAAGATGAAGGAAATTCAATTGATAAGATAAGGCAGACTTTAGTAAAAACTTGTGAGATCCAAAGTTTGAATTTCAAATTAAGGGAGAAAAGTTACACCACAATAACATCATTCTACTGATAAAGGCCAAACCCTAGAATGTTTAGAGTTGTAGTAGTTCTAGGGTTGTCACTAGTGATTTGACCTTGAATACTAGCATCTCTATAAAACAAGATCATGAAATTTGCACTATGAGAAGTAAACTAGCACTGATAGTAATCCTAGCTAATCTGAAAGGTAGATAAACAATATGGAAATGATTTAGAGCACAAGATAAGAAATAGATTTGAAATATAAGAGGTTTGTTTTGAACAAAAGGAGAAATACAATATGAGTGATGTGTGATATGAAATAAATTATTGCAGTAATAGCAAGAATGATGAATAATCGATTCATACCTTGTATGTTTCAATTTTAGGGATGTTTAATCTACATGATTAAAATGAGAAGGATAAGTAGCAAAAAGTAACTAGTAATGAATGAGGAGAGATATAAGAGAAAACAATGGCTTTTAGTAATATGTGAATTTGTTTTTAGAAGTACAATTTGTGGAAGGTATATTAAGGGATGTAAATTGGTTCTACGTATGATTTCAGTGTGCATGTGCAAGTAATATGTTAATTAAAGGTGTCTGATAATTTAAGTCATCCATACCAGTAATCCATCTTAGTATTGTACAATTGTGGTATGGTGATATGGGTTGAATAATGATAGAACAAATGGAGGGTTACCCTGAATAAGGTAGTCTTACCTATTCACTCATATGAATAGAAGGGATGATAACCATATTGTATTGATATGTAACCCTAATGGGGTGTAGCTTGTTATACCTAGATTTAATATAACTAAGTGATGGTAATTGGGTATGAATAGTCCTTGAATGACTAATACAATTATGGAGTACTTTGTTACTGTTGTTGAAACCCCAGTATGCTATAACCTGATGCTTACACCTTGGATTATGTGTGGGTTCATACTTGAGAATAGTATGGAATGTGATGGTAATGCTTCACCTTATGCATCCATGATCCAATAGGGATGCCGTGAGTAGTAATGTACAATTGTTTTTGAATCTAGTCTTTTAACTCAAGACTGTTTTGCTATTTGAGTAGCACAATAGTAAAATTCAAAAGAACATGGTGAACTCTCTTTCGTGATTTAGAGGTAATACATAACAATAGTACATATTTAGTAGTTTGAATTGAGATAGTTGGATCAGATTATTGATATTGAGGTAACACCTCAAGAGTATGAAAATATTGAAATGGTTGTTTCTCTCTCTACCCTATGATTGATTTTGGCATAGAGAATTTTTTTGTTATCATTGAGAACTATTTCAAACATGTTGTGATTTAGTAAAGGAATAAAGGACTTAATGTTGAAAATTGCATTCAAGTATGAAATACAAGAATATAATGACATGTAAGATTTCAGAAGCTTAAAATAAACATTGAATGTAATTTACTTGTATATTTATGTTTCGGGGATGAAACCTTTTTCGGGGGGGATTGTTATAACGACATCTGAGCTTAATTGGTAAACTAGGGTTTACATGGATGATTATATGCTTAATTGGATTGATCATTGCTTAAATCTAATTAATGATGATAATTCAATTATGATGTTTTAAATCTAATAAGAACGTTAAGTGTTCTATTGTTTGAGAAATTAGGGTTTGAGAAATATGAACCCTAGTTGGTTGAAATTAGGGTTTTGATGGTACATGAGTATGGAATTTGATCAAGATAGCAATATGGTAAATGATTTTTAATATTTTCTAAAAAAAATATTTAATTGAATTTTGGATATGATATGGATAACTCAATCATGCATATTGTAAAACAAATCAGAATATTTGAGTGTTATTTGAATGTGGTTCTCAGTCAAACTATACTTCGACCAAAATGTTGACAGAGTGCTTTTCAGTAGTGTAGTGTTTTATTTTTAATTATTCTTTGGTAACTCCAAATGATCTAAAATTTTAAATGGAGATCTAAAACTCAATAATAAATAAAATGTAAAACTTTTATAATTTTTTGATGTGTTTAGACCTTATCAGTAGATGAATTATAGTAACTGACATTTCTGTAGAATTCTGGATAGTAGTACACTGTTCGATTTTTAATTATTTAATGGATGCTTGTAATAATCTAAAATATTATTTGAAACTTTGTAACATAATTATACACAACATGGTAAATTATCATAATTTTTAGAGAAGGTTTGATCTCTGAAATACATGAATGCACAGAAACCTTTTTTATGATAGAAAAATCTGCTGAAATAAGAAAACGTTTAGTGAGGGGTCAATGTGCAATTAACCCAAGCAGCTCAATTGCTCTATATGGTCAACCTAACACACAAGGAGATATCATAATTCGTTATTAAATATAGAGAAATGAAATCCTATAGAGAGAGATAGTTAGAGTTTGAGAGGAGAAATTGATGGAGATGTTGACCTAGGGTTTTACGGTCTGAGGAATGATGAAATCATATAAGTTTAGCTTCTTTGGATATAGTTTTATAGTGCATCTTCTCTCACATGTCAAAATTCCGTCCCTCCTATGATTTTATCCAAAATGGTATCAAAACTTCCCCTTTTCTCACTCTTCCTCATAATCCCTCATTTTAGGGTTTCCGAGTTGAAAGGAAGAAGAATCAGGTGAATTGCTTGGGATTTGATATGGATTCGAGATTTTCTATTTGTGAATAGATATCGTGAAATCCATTTGAAGGGATTTTCTTAACATGATAGACTTTATTTATTCAATGTTATTATTGATGCATGATATCCCAGTGAATGGCATGGAAACCCAAATTCAACTCAGTTTCAAGGTTTCATACATATATTGATTTTATATGATTTGTTGATAGTAGTCTTTATTCAGTGAATGTTTATGTCACATGAAATCTTTATGGGAGCCATGGGAATAAGTTGTTTCCTAGTGAGAGGTGACAAGATGTGTGATGGCCTTGTGATTCATGAGAATACTTGTACAACCAGTGAAATGAATACCTTGGTCTAAGGACCTAGACGTAATGGTTACCTGTTACAGAGGTAACAATGCTATGTGATGATCTAAGGGTTTGAATACCCATATCCAGTAATCATGATAATGATATGAAGGGGTGAGAATTCCCAGTAATGTGATAAGGGATTGAGATCCCAGGTTTCATGTGTTTTAAATATTTGAAAAGTACGTGATAGGCGTATTACACCTTTCTTTGTAGCATTTGTGGTGATTAAATGAAACCCTAAGGGTAGGGTGTTCAATGAATCAAGTATTGTGATATCAATGTTCTCAGTTATTATTAATAATTCTTGTCATGATAAGTAATTAACTCTTAATTGAGTTATGAGAAAATATTAACTTGTTGTTAATAAAAGATAGAATTAGGTCTAAAAAAAAGATGATCTTTATGCATAATTGGCTTAATTTAGGGTTCCATGTACATAAATATGCATTAATGGGCTTAGAAACCCTAATCTAGATGAATATGACTTTTAATGGTTTAAATTGTGCAAATCCATGAATAAAATAGAGATATGATTATCCTAAGCCAATTAGAGTATAAAATATCCTTAATGTGGATAATTTAAGCAATTAGGGTTTTTATGAGTCGGAAAGCTATTTTAGGGTTTGTTGACCTAAAAAGGGTACATATTGAGAAATTGATCTAGGAAGCCCTAATGAATCCTAATAAGACTTAGAAACCTTAAAAAGTTGTCCCAAGTCAATAAGGAGTTGTTTGGGATATGTTTGTGACAATTAGATATTATACATGTTTTTAGGATCAATGTTTACTTGATTGACTTGATTGGCTTGCTTGATTGGACATCTAGTTGGATTGGATTATGCTTATTTCATGTGACATCTCCAAATTAGGTATGTGGTTAATTATGAGTACACACTTTAGTTTCTCGACATTTTCCCGATATTTTATCAATTGCATGGAAATAAACTATTTGGATGCTTTTATTTCTGCACTCTTCAAAGTGAATATGATTATCACAACTTAAGTATATATGTGACTGTCTCGAACCTACATACCATCTCTAGATGTATGATGCAAGACCAAGCCCCTGAGGGAAGGTCTGAAGTGGTCAAGCCCCAGAGGGAAGACCATTGGGCACCCAGAAAGGTGACCCTAGGTACCAAGCTTAGGATGGAGAAGGTAGCCTTAAGTCCCTTGCAAGGACTAAACCCTAAGAGAGGGTATCCTAGAGGATGAGTAAAAGTGGTTGGGAAGTCACATTGAAAATGTAATTTTGCATTGCTAACAACTACTTGATATGATTAGGTTGTTAAAGCTTATGTGCAATGTTTTGTTTGTCCCCACATACCAGCATATTCATTTATACTGACTGACATTTTGTTTGTCGGCATTTTAGGAAATATATGAAATTGGACAAATAGTAAAGTGGAACCTGTTAAAGATAATAGTTAAATTATCAAGGAGTATTTAGTGAGATAGAAATCTACTACGAGTAGAAGTCTTAGTTGCCTATTTTTGAAGGTATGTGAAAGTAAATTTTTATTCCAGTTTTCAGTTTAGTCTTTCATAGAATTTATTGTTTATTTTTTATTATTTGCAAAACCATTGATCCTATTTTTGGGATAACACCTCTGACTTCTTGGTCTTCGTTAATTTGGGGTTACCAGGAAACAGGGTCATTACAATTGGTATCAAAACATGGTTTTCCATTTAATCGCTAAATTTTTATTATATTTTACAAACTCTTTAGAACCCAAGGGGGTTATTAGAGGATTTTCTAATGATGGAGGTGTCTAGAAAAGGATCACAATTTGGGGGCTAGAAACATTTTCCTTCGCCCCACTAATCAGTCTACGAGGACTCCTAGATATTGTGTGACTGCCTAGACGAAATCAGAAGATATGACTCAAAATAAGATACCTCTAGGTCTTCTCTCATCTGTCTCCATCTTTTCTCTACCCCATTCATTAAATAACTTTAAGAGATTAGGGTTTCTCTCTCTCCACCACCCTCCTGAGTGTTTGGGATTAAGAATGATAAGGATTAAGGAATCCTCCACCAAATAATAAAAAGCATGTAAACAAGATTTCATGGACATAAGTTTTAATAGTTTAAGTGTAAACTAAAGATTAGTTACATGCTTAGGATGCATGGCGTGTGTTGTCGTGCCCTTAAGAGAGCACTAAGGTTAGACCTTCTTGTAGGAGGATGAGGACAGAGTTAGACTTGGAGGAAGAAGCCTA
This sequence comes from Alisma plantago-aquatica, assembly GCA_963693085.1. Lineage (NCBI taxonomy): Eukaryota > Viridiplantae > Streptophyta > Magnoliopsida > Alismatales > Alismataceae > Alisma > Alisma plantago-aquatica. The sequence goes on along the minus strand of OY856410.1, from coordinate 953,701,353 downwards.
TAGGAAGAGGAAGAGACCTGACGCATCCTCTGGGTACGATGCTAACCCTAAACCTAAGTGGTAATTAGAGAAAGAGATGACATATTTGAATACCTTAGTATTCTATACCTTCAAGTACATGGGTTAGACATGCATGATGTATGTAAAGGTTTTGAGTACCCATGAGAAGCATGAGCTATGTGAGCTTGTTTGACCTAGTGCCTTTTGGTGACCCGACCTTGGGTGGTCATGCCTATTGAGGGTGAGGGATCTCTCCCTCATTGAGGAGGTTAGTGGTGACCATATAAGAGCCCTATCAAATATAAATATATATATATATGGTCTCATCTTTAATACCCGCGCGGGTAGCTACCCGTGCACCCTTCTTGATTTTTTTTCCTCAATTGTAGAGGAGCATTTTATCTAGATCCCCAAAAAATTTGATCCAAAAATAATATCATTTGCCCCACCAAAATCAAAAAACTCATCCATATATTTACTAACTGTATATTTTCTGCGCAGTTACTTTTTAGTCACATAGTTACTTTTTATATCAATATAGTTACTCTTTTGATTAGAAGAATTACTCTTGTATACCATATAGTTACTCTTTTGGATGTGTGAGTAGCCAGCGGGTAGCAAAAATCTGGTTACCCGCACGGGTAACGAATGAACATCATATATATAAATATATATATATATATGTATGTATATGTATATATATATGTGTGTATATATATGTATATATATATGTATATACATATATATGAGTAAGAAAAAAACATGTACCTACATAGAAGAGAGTGGCAGCAAGGCTGGCAGTGGGTGTTAGATCTAAGCCAGATAGGTTATGACTCATGGTTATGAGATGAGCATGCAGTGCTCTGGATGATCTTGGCCAGATATAGGTCTTGATAGTATGTTCCACCTAAGTAGGAATAGATGTGTGTCCTTTGGAGCTTGACCCATATTTTGAGATAGAACCTCCAATGGTAGGACCAGTTGTAGAGTTAGCTCTATAGAGAGAGAGAGCGGGACCCGATGAAAAAGGTTGGAGACCTTGAGTTTGAGACATGAGGAATCATGAGAAGTTGGGTATGATATGACCTATTTTAGACGACCCTAAGTAGATAGTTGTGGTTTCCTCATGCATGATCCTTGGAGGCTTTTTGTACCTTGGATGCCTTTAAAGGAACTCACCCAGTCAGTTGTCCTGGTGTAGGACTCTAAAGGTTGTTCACATGAAAGAGTGTTAGGATGTGTATGCTCTATCTGGTATAGGTCCGATTCGTGGTTGAACAGTTGAGCATGTAGTTAGACAGTTGATGCATAAGAGGTGAACCTGGGGTTCCTAGACCTAAGAGGGGAAGTAGTAGTACCTAGTGCACCTGATTCTCATGAAGATGTTTGAGTTCCTAAGGATTTGAGCATGTCACCCGAATGAGATATAGGTTTGATGAACCCCTCACACATGTTTGTGACATATGAGCTTGGCCAACTTCGAGGAATAAGGAACAAGTATGACATACCAAGGAACTCAGAATGGCTTAGTAGGTTGTCTTTTGACTGGATATATGTATAAGTAGCATGGTAGGGATAAGCATGCACGTGATGATGTAAACCTTGAAAGTAAGGACGTTTGTGACTTTTGTTACTATCAAGAGATAGTTTTCTCCCATCCTGGGAAGGGACCCTTTTGTAGGGTGAGTACCAGCTTTTAGTTAGGTTTGAGGTACCCTAAGGAGGTCTCTCATAAGAGTTTTATGAGCTAAGTGAAGAGCACATAGTATGATCATGAATCTATAGACCCATGTGTGGTCATCTCTAAAGGGGCATCAAGATATGTTACCATGGAGGTAACTTGTATGGGGCCAGGCCGAGATAGGTAGGTTGCCATGACTCCCATGAAGGGATGTAAGTTTGACCACGAGTGCCCAGAGATATGGTGGAGATTCGGGTGAGGATTCAAGGATGAGATGTGCTTGAGTATCAACACAAAAACCACGAGCTACAGTAGAATCCCAAGTCAATACTCAGCTCAAGTAGGGATAAGACCGATGGGAGTAGGAGTTGTCTGTTCTCAAAATGCACAAGACCATAGGGTTGGGAGGTAACAACTATCTTTGTCTAAGGACCATGGATTATGAAGTTGACCACCTTCATGAGTTCATGGGGCCCCAGGTCAATTGAGGGAGGCACTCCATGGATGCATGAGGGAAGAGGGATAACCCCAAAAGTATCGGCGCCCTAGAGATCTTTAGAATATGAATAAGGATTGTGTACATGAGTAATATGAAGACCCAAGAGTGCTTGGGAATAGCCTTTCCATGGATGTAAACATAGGTTGGAGGTATTCATGATGTGGAGACGTGTGATGTATGTTTCAACTTAAAGGATAATGGCAATGCGTGATGCACCATCTCTACTCTTGGAACGGGATGAAGTCTATTTTTTGGACTACAGCCAAATGCTTATTTCCTCTCGTTATGGGTGTGAGAGATGGGGCCAAGCATATGCCATATATTAAGGATAAAAGTGATATGAGTTGAAACCTTTCTATGATGTTTATGTATAGAGGAAGTACCACACCTGTTGAGAGTACGTTGGATAAATTGGTTGAAAGCATGAAGAAAACAAGGTAATATGAGGATGTACCTCTCTAGAAGTGGTTTGGAATCTATGAGTTATAAGTTTGGGTTTAATAGTTGAGATGTTGAGCTCGAAGTTTTCTTGATGTAGATAGACCTAAACATGAGACAAGGAGACAAGGATGATGAATGGAGTTTATGAAGGTTTATTCCTTCACCATCACCTAGCATGTAAAGGAAATTAATGCGGTAACAAGACTCTCTCGGTTGAAAATAGCTCAGGTCTACAACTGTGTTGTTTGGCCAATAGAGAGGCTAGCAGAGGTTTCTAGGTGAACCCTACGATCATTAAAAGACTAGACATGTATGGCTAACATCCAGATACAACCTGGCATGTTGATCGAGTTAGTGGTTACTCAGTTAGCCAACACAGAGCTTGATGAGATAGAAGGATGGTATTCAGAACCTCCGATACCCCTCTCAGGAAAAATAAGGCAGTGAAACCCACTACTAGAGTGTTTTAGGGTTTCTAAGGAGTCAACCTTAAGGAATCATTACATGCAAAAGTTCATGATTTTACGTACATCATACACCGTGGTACTACCAAGATGGTTAAGGGTTGTAGTGGTACCTGGAAGAAGGATATCGAGTTGCATGTGGCTAGTTGCCATACATGCTCGAGGATGGAAGCAGAACACCAGTAACCTAGTGAGTTGCTATAGATAATGAAGAGTCCCCGAGAGGGAATGGGAGCAAACCACCATAGACGTTGTGGTGGGTCTTCCCTGGACCAAGAGGGGTCATGATGTCATATGGGTTATGGTAGATCGTCTTACCAAGTTGACCTAATCCTTTCCTAAGAGAAAGCACTATCAGTGTGACAGATCTAGTTGAACTATATATATGAGAGAGAGATAGATCAACTACATCGTGATCCGAGTTCAAAGGTTCTTGAGTATGAACTCGAGTTCACTTCCATGTGGTGGAGGTAGTTACATGAAGAACTCGATGCTAGATTGAAGTTGAGTACAACTTATCACCCCATGACTGATGGACAGTCAAGAGAGTATGATCCAGACTTTAGAGGGTCAGATGAGAGCATGTGTGCTCGTTTAGGGTGATACATGGGAGCAGTTCCTACCCCTAGAAGAGTTTGCTCGTGATGATAGACACCATAGCCAGTATCAGGATGTAAGAAGCTCTATAAGGGAGGTTGTGTCGGTCACTGCTTCATTAGGATGATGTCAGTGAGAGGACCTTGTGAAGGTTAGAGAGACCATAGTGTGTGCAGATGAAGTCATTTTGATCAAGCAATGGGTGAGAAAGCCCAGGGGTGAAAGGAGTCGTGAGCTGATGTGAAGCAGACTAACATGCAGTTCACTGTGGGAGAACATGTATTATGAAAACATGACCCCTCTGAGATATAGCTAAGAAAGTTGAGTCCCTGATACATAGGTCCTTTTGAGTTGGATTACTAGAGTTGCTTATGTTTAGCCTTACCGCTCAGGATAATATGATGTATGATGTGTTCCATGTGTCTAATCTAGAGCACTATGTGATGTACTTGAGCCATGTGTTGAGCATTAAATCTATTGAGCTTCAAGGGAGGTTGACATATCCTGAGTCACCTGTGAGGATTCTAGATACCAAGGTGAAAGAACTCATATGTAAGAATATACAATGATATAGGTTCTTTTGAAGCACCATGGAGAGGATGAAGCCACATGGGAGCCAATGATGGACATGGGAAAGTCTCATCTTGAATTGTTTGTGTGTTTGGTGGAATTTTGAGGGAAAAATTCCTATAAGAGGGGATGGATGTTACAACCCCAAATTATGGGTTCAAATAGTTGGAAATGCAATTTCCTCAATAAATGTATGATTATGGGAATTGTATGATTTATGTGTATTGAATGGATTTCCTTTGCAATATTTCCTTTGTGCATGTGATTTTGTGGATCATAATATGTTAATGAGTCCAATATGTTTAAAAGAAAAAGAAGAAATCAAATAATGCATTATTAAGAAGGAAAATGGATATAACGATGAAAATATGAGAAATATGTAGAAAGAGGTGTGATTGACTCATCATGGATGAGATTTTGAGTCCACAAGGTTGCTAATGGTAAAAGGAATCCAAATAAAGAGAATAAAAGAGTAATAGAGAATATATATATATATATATATATATAATGCCTTTTTAAGTGATAACTTGCATATGAAGAAAAGTATCTCATACTTTTGAATTTGAGTCCCAAACATGGCAAACAAGTAATTTGAGTCATTAGACTTTCCTTAAAAACTTGAGAAGAAAAGGATGATTCATGAAGCAATAATAATTTCTTTGATGATATGGCTAAAAGAATAAGCTTTGTAAATCCCACGATTAAATAATGAATTGGGAAGTGGATATATATATATATATATATATATATATATATATATATATATATATATATATGTCGGTATAGCTGGAAAGAAATTAATACAATCCTTCTACAACTATGTATGCCCTTAAGATAAGTTTCCTTCATCACTGTGAGAGAGAGAGGGAGACTCATGGTAAGAGAAGGGTCTTTTAGCAAGTCTATACATATACATGTATATTTAACCATAGGGAAAAAGAAATCGAGAAAAGAGTTTTTGGGAAGGTGTGTGGACGGTGGCCCTTCTATATCCATATACCACATTATTTCAACTGTGAGTGAAAGGAGGAAGGAAAGTGCATTTTCCTCTTCTAGAACATGGACATCATACTCCACCCCTTCCTTCCCTTCCATTAGTAGCCACTAGGGTTCCATGAAACATGTATAAATAGTGACCCAAGATCCCTCGTTGGATAGTATGGCGTTTATCCTCCATAGACCACAGAGAGGATCCAAAAACTCCATGGTTACAACATGCACCAGCATGGGAAGTTTGAGAGGTTCCCTAGAAGGGCGGCATGTCTTCTTCCCCATTTGTGGTCACAACAGACTCACTGTGGAGTCGAGTCGTGATCTGGGGTGGATTTTGGGAGAGAACGAACTGCATCCGCATAGGCCGGTGTGTCTAGGAAACTGCAACGGCTGCACTGCATCCAGCAGAACCCTAGTCACCAGAGTAATCATCTTCAACTAGATTCAACTGCGAACAATGCCTTGGTCGACTTCGTCAGTGCCTAGGGGAGTTGCTCCAAGCTTCTCTACATCTTCGAGGCCCAAGGGGAGGGTCGGCCACGCGATTGGCTCGCCGACAACGTACACAAGTCCACACTGCGAGGTAGAAGAAGACTCTGTGACATTTGAATCCTTTGCCCCTGATAGCATGATTAAGATGCAAGGGTGCATGCCTTTTTCCACCTGAGCCATCCCAGCAAATAAGAAAGTAATTGCAGATGACGTGTCAAGACCCGATTGGTTGAGGTATTATAAATCTTAAAATAAATCTAGAAATTATTTGGTAGCTCTAATGAAGCAATGTTATATATGAAAGTTGATCAGAAAAATGCAAGAAATCTACTAAAAATATAATTGAAGTCTAATTTTGCTTTCAATTAAAAAATTATATAAAGTTATCATCTTTAATGCTTTAATTAATGAAAAACCTAAGAGTTGATAATAATTAGATCTAATAATGTTTTTTGGATGTTATGAGAAAATATTAAGTTTTTGTTAATAAAAGAGAGAATTAAGTAAAAAAAAGATGATATGTATGCATAATTGGCTTAATTTAGGGTTCCATGTACATGAATATGCATTAATGGGCCTAGAAACCCTAATTTAGGTGAATATGACTTTTAATGGTTTTAATTGTGTAAACCCATGAATAAAATAGAGATATGATGATCCTAAGACAATTAGAGTATGAAAGATCCTTAATGTGGACAATTTGAGCTATTAGGGTTTTATGAGTAGAAAAGCTATTTTTAGGGTTTGTTGACCTAAAAAGGGTAAAGATTGAGAAATTGATCTAGGAAGCCCAATGAATGCTAATAAGACTTAGAAACCTTAGAAAGGTGTCCCAAGTCAATAAGGAGTAGTTTGGGATATGTTTGTGACAATTAGATATTATACATGTTTTCAAGATCAATGTTTACTTGATTGATTGATTGGCTTGCTTGATTGGACATCTAGTTGGATTGGACTATGCTTATTTCATGTGAGATCTCCAAATCAGGTATGTGGTTAATTATGAGTAAACGCTTTAGTTTCTCAGCATTTTATCGATGTTTTATTGATTGCATGGAAATAAACTATTTGGATGATGTTATTTATGCAATCTTTAAAGTGAATATGATTATCACAACTTAAGTATATATGTGACTGTCTCGAATCTACATACCATCTCTAGATGTATGATGCAAGACCAAGCCCCGAAGGCAAGGTCTGAAGTGGTCAATCCCCAAAGGGAAGACCACTGGGCACCCAGAGAGGTGACCCCAGGTATCAAGATCAGGATGGAGAAGGTAGCCTTAAGTCCCTTGCAAGGACTAAACCCTAAGAGAGGGTATCCGAGAGGATGAGTAAAAGCAGTTGGAAAGTCACATTGAAAATGTAATTTTGCATTGTTAACAACTACTTGATATGATTAGGTTGTTAAAGCTTATGTGTAATGTTTTGTTTGTCCCCACATACCAGTATATTCATTTATACTGACCGACGTTTTATTTGTTGGTGCTTTAGGAAATATGTAAAATTGGACAAATAGTAAAGTGGAACCTGTGAAAGATTAAAGTGAAATTATCAAGGAGGATTTAGTTAGATAGAACTCTACTATAGGTAGAAGTATTAGTTGCCTATTTTTGAGCTAGGTGAAAGTAAATTTTTATTCCAGTTTTCAGTTAAGTCTTTCATAGAATTTATTAATTATTTTTTATTATTTACAAAATCATTGATCCTATTTTTGGGATAACACCTCTGACTTCTTGGTCTTCCTTAATTGGGGGTTACTGGGAAGCGAGGTCATTACTCCTAGGGTTTTGTGCGGCAGTGCTAGAGAGATATAAGAAGGAGAACAAAATGAAGATGAGGTAAAGGAGGGGCAGGCACTAGTCAGGCTTGCTCAGTCCTGGCCATGATGTGCCAGAGATAGCACCACCCTAGGTAGGGAAGTCACCCAGAGTGTCATCGACCTCAACTCATACAAGATCTACGTATGTGGGGGTGTCAGATGCCCTTCGTAGATAACAATAGTAGAGACAGGGGAGGGTTGACACAAAACATGGGAACTGGTGTTGATGCTTGGGGTAGCTGTGGCGGAAGACACCCTAGTCAAATTCAGATATCTGACCACGAACCTGAGGATGTGGTAGGGAGTGGCTCAATCTTGTAATCAGATCGGTCTAGGAGGATCAAATTTATCTGGAGAGCATGCCATGAGGTGGCACCCTATTTTTGCGGTAGAACATGGGAACACAATCCCCAATCACGCCCTATGAGTAAAGAAGAGGGACGAGTTCATGTCCCTCCTTGTTGGGCTTCCAATTCCAAGGCCCATTTAGCCTTAAAGGTGGAGGAAATAAAGGTAATATGGATGATAAACTCTTTATTTGTTAGGAAACTTTAGGAACTCATAGCTATTGATCTAATTGTCTAAACAGGGTGTATAAGGGCTTGTTGGAAACATTGAGATACAAAGAACATCTTGAAGGAGATTCTAGACTCTAGAAATACCTAGATAAGGTAATTTTATTTAAGAAAATTAGATATGTGGATTAAGTGCATATATGATGGTGCTTTGTCAAAATAATGTTATAGGTGTGGACCTCATCATTGAACTTCAAGCAAGTGTTACACCACAATCTTAATAGGTATGATGAAATGAGCACTCATGATTAGTGATTTTGTTGATCCTATATGATGTATTGGGTATGCATGCATGCATGCCATAAGATTGTGTAGGATGCGATTTAGAGATGAAGATGTGAGTAGATGGATATTTGAAATTTACAAGTGTGTATTAAGGATACTCTTGAAGTTAATAACATCTTGTGGTGGGATTTATGAGTAACAATAAATTGATTCATATGGGTTTTAATGATAGGAAGTGTCTTTTCAGGATTTAGACCCAACTTAAGGAATCCAAGATGAGGATTTTCTTCTCTCTAATACAGGAAATTGGTTCATGCCCATAAGTATTCATATTTATCAAACTCAAGATATTTTCATAAGACTCCACACTTTATGTGATCCAATATTCTAAGATTTTATGTTTAGATATGCAAGTAAGATTTTCATACATTCATGGGTATGTCCTTACATGTGCCTAATATCTCGAGAAGATATATGTTATTAAGATTTATAAGAATGATAGAGACTCATGAACTAGGTTCATGAGAAAACTAAAGGATCATGTTTCTATAAGAACTATTAGTAATGATTCATATTGATGAATAAGACTACAAGATAAGATATGCAACCAAGATAGTCATACATGATATTCTCAGATAAGAATGCATTAATATTTTAAGTAGAAATATGCTATTAAGATTTCTTAGATAGATTAATATCTAAGAATTAAGTGTTATTTAGATTTCTTAGAATGATTAAGATCTAAGGATTAAGTACATGATAAGATTATAAGAGTAGGATGCATTAAGTTATGATTAAGTTTTCAAGATAGATTTTATAAGATTCATGTTTTAAGATTTAAGAGTTAAGCTCACATGAATGCATTAAGATTCATGTTAAGATAAGACTTCATGAGACTTTTAAGAGGTTGAGTTATCATGTCAGAAATAATACTTTAGATATTTACTACTTAAGTTACGTTTATATACTTAGTACTCCTACATTTAGTTTAAATTATTTTCCTAAGCCTGTAGGTCTACATGTCACAAATTTGATATCAGAATTTAAACAAGTCATTCAATCAAACAAGAGTTTCAAATTAAAATTTATCCAGATAATAAGAATATCAAATTTCAATTCAGGTCTAGATTACTCAACATGTGGGTAGCCATATATTTGACTAAGATACATGATAAGGGTTTTAAACCCAGTCTTAGTTTTGTAATTGATATTATTCATATTCAGTTATAGATTCAAATTCAGAGTTCGATACATGTTCAATACTCAGTATTCAGTTTTAGATAAGTCCATATTCAGGATTTAGTAAGGTTAGACTTAAGATAATTAATTCAGAACCTTCACATAATACATCATATGATAAGTCCTCATTCAGAGAGTCCCGGGATGACTTAAAGGCATCTGTTTCCAATTTAGAGGAGTCTTTACTCTATTTTAGAGGACATGTTGTGCCAACAGAGGGTGCATTGCACCATAGAGGACACTTCGATGCCAACAGAGGGTGTGTTGCACCATAGAGGACACTTTGGTGTCAATAGAGGAGGACTTATAGTATAATGGTGGCCACAAATTAGATAAAAGTCATAAATGAAAGATACCTTAGTTCAAAGCATGCACACGATCTCATTTATAAGTTAATGAAAGATATTAAGATAAGAGAGACATGACTCAGGCCCTTTGTGCAAGTCATGTGGTCCAAGAACCAATGTGCATGTCGATTCAGAGACATAACCCAAGCCTAGAGTCTAGGTTATGTGACCCAGGCACCTTAGTGCAGGTCATGAGACCCAGGTACCAAAGTACAGGTCTCCAGAGAAAGATCAACAAAAAGATAAGAATTATATTAAAGAAAGAACGTAGATTTATGTTACAGATTTTATACAAAGTTTAATGTTAGCTTTATCTTTACAATGTTCAACAATATTTTTAGTCTCTTATTTCTTTAGTAATGCATCTACTAGAATACTCATGCCACTTATGCTAACAACTATTTTTCCAATGCATGGTTGGGGATGAGATGTTCGCAGGTGAGGAGCAGGAGCAGAGTAGATCTCAGATATTTAGAGCACAAGGACAGAGTAGGATAAGATCTGGTGGGGTGCTAACTATAAGATGATCCTCATGTTTATAGACTCATGTATATGTTTTAAATGTTTAGAACTTTAGAATAGAGACTCGAGAAATTAAATGAGTTTTCTCATGTAATAACATTTATGCTACTTTTGTAAGAACAATCATGAGAATGTTTTAATACTTCAGATTGTGTGATTGATTATATTGTTGTTATGAATGCCAGTTTTATGTAATTCCCCCTTAAGTACATGAGTTATAGATAACTTTGTTTTGCTTCCTCTATATCATTGTGCGTATATAGGGAGGGTTTTACAATATGGTATTAGAGCGACAATATAGTTGGCCACCAGATGGATTATGATATTCTTGCTTTAGATTACCCCATGAACGACCAAGTAAGAGTATACTTTAGAGTTAGAAAGATAAGAAGTAGCCCTAGGTATAGAAGGAGTAAGTCAAAGATATTAGAAAAATCAAAGTAGAGGTCTAGACAAGAGACATGAGTTTAGGTATGGATTAGAGCTATGTGCCTAGATGGTTTGGACTTTTATGTTAACTCTAGAATTGTATATAACATGCTCTCTCTTTTTCCCACATGTTTTTGGCACAGGACGTAGACTTATGGGGTTTTGTAGAAAAGATGTTCTATTCATCATGCTTGTCTCACCCTTTTGAGTGCATGTAGTATGGGACATGTGCACGAAGGAAGTGGTAAGATAAGTATGACAGAAAAAGTCACCTCTAGATATATGACCATCCAGCATGTATCTAAAGGTGACAGAAAATATTAGTTGGCATTAAAAGTTTGAGACATGTAGTCACATAAACCTAATTGCATACTGTTAAGACCCAAAGGCATGCAAAAAGGGTAGATAGTTGACATTGATGAGTTAATTTTGATTCAAGGTAGAATTGGATTCCTAATTCAGCTTCCTAAGAAAAGAAGAAAGCCAGGTTCCTTGCCATGATTAGATAAGGAAGGACTTACATTTTAGATTTCAAGCTCCATTGTAATATGTCCACATACTAGTTTTACTATGACGTTAGGTATAGATATTTGGAAAATTGAAGGTTGTACCTTTAAAAGTGTTTCTATGGAGAATGATGAGATTTAGAAAGTAGAAAATATGTGAAACCCTAAGGTGGGTAGACGAATTGAATTTCAAGGATGAAATTCCCAATAAGGTGGGTAGTATTGTCACACCCCAAATTTTGTTAAGTATCATTGTGAATGAAGGTGCTACTAAGAAAACCCTAGTTATGTGAGATCAAGACAAGTGGGTCAAGTTTTACATATTTTATCGTGTATCAGAGTCCAGTCATGTGTATCTAGAACCCAAGGACTTTTTGGTGCATCGATCATCATGGGATGCTAGAAAGATTATATGAAAATTTAAGGTTGATTTATATTTTCATAATAAGGTTTTTCTAGAATTTGAGTATATTCTAACTATCAATGGATTACACAACATCCGAATAGAACCTTAATATTTTACTAAGATAGGCTCTCCAATGTATGTAGTAATGAAATTTAGGATTTATTAGATGTTCTCAATGACATATAAGAGGTGACACAGTTTAAGTGATTCAATTTTTTGATCTAGATAATGGGGCATGTGAAATCACACACACTATAATGGTGTAGTATAGTTAGTGAATTAGGTTGTGATAATTTTGTACAAGAAGATGATAGTTATATGAGGTGCTTAGCAAATTTTGGGACCAATCTGGATTAGAGAGTGGCCTATAGAAATTATAGAAAAGAAATCTAGAATTTTGATGCCCTTTTAAATTGTGAACCAAGGATATAGAAGGCAATAGTTCATGACCAACCTATCAGTTCAACTAAGCTGGACCAGTTGCTTGAAAAATGTTGGCTAAGAAGGAAAAGTCTCACATGACCCTCTATTGTCCGCAGACAGGTAATGACCAGAGTCCAGATTGAATCAAATCTCATTGTGAGATTGAGAAGGAAGGGCCTATAAAAGTTGTCGACTTTGGCATCGTGAAGGAGGAACTTCCCTAGGATTTTGAGTGGAAGCGTAAGAGAGATAGAAGAAGGAGAATAAAATGAAGATGAGGCAAGGGAGGAGTGGTAGTAGGTCAAACTTTCTCAGCTATGGCCATGGTGTGCCCATAAATAGCAACACCCAAGGCAAGGAAGTCACCCAGAGCGTCAGTGACCATGACTCACACAAGATCCGCACGTGTGGGGGTGTCTGATCCCTCCATAGATGACAGAAGCATAGATAGGGGAGTGTTGATGAAAAATAGGGGAACTGGTGTTGGCCATGGTGTGCCTAGAAATAGTGCCACCCTAGGCAAGGAAGTCGTCCAGAGCACCAGCGACCTCGAGTCACACAAGATTTGCATATGTGGGGGTGTCGAATGCCCTCCATAGACGACAAAAGCACAGAAAGGGGAGTGTTGATGCAAAATAGGGGAACTGGTGTTGATGCTTGGGGTAGCCATGGTGGTAGACACCCCAGTCAAATTTAGATATGTGATCATGACCCGAGGATGTGGTAGGGAGCAGCTCAATCTTGTATTTGGATCGGTCTAGCAGGGTCAATTTCAGCTGGAGAGCATGCCATGAGGCGGCATCCTATTTTTGTGATAGCTGAGGGGAATACAATCCCTTATTGCACCCTCTGAGCGAAGGAGAGGGATGGGTTCAGGTCCCTCCTTGTTGGGCTGCCAATCCCAAGGCCCATTTAGCCTAAAAGGTGGAGGAAATAAAGGTAATATGAATGATCAACTCTTTATTTGTTAAGAAACTTTAGGAACTCATTGAGATTGATCTAATTGTTAGAATAGGACGTATAAGGGCTTGTTGGAAACCTTGAGATGCAAAGAACATCTTGAAGGATATTCCAGACTCTGGAAATACCTGGATAAGGTAATTTTATTTTATAAAAGTTAGATATGTGGATTAAGTGCATATATGATGGTGCTTTGTTAAAATAATGTTATAGGTGTGGACCACATCATTGAACTTCTAGCAAGTGTTACACCACAATCTTAATAGGTATGATGAAATGACCACTCATGATTTAGAGATTTTGTTGATCCTATACGATGTATTGGGTATGGATGCATGCATGCCATAAGATTGTGTAGGATGTGATTTAGAGATGAAAATGTGAGTAGATGGATATTTTAGATTACAAGTGTGCATTAAGGATACTCTTGAATTTAATTACATTTTTTTATGGGATTTATGAGTAAAAATAAATTGATTCAAATGGGTTTTAATGATAGGAAGTGTCTTTTCAGGATGCAGACTCGACTAAAGGAATCCAAGTTGAAGATTTTATTCTCTCTAATATAGGTAAGTGGTTTATGCCCATGAGTATTCATATTTATCAAACTCAGCATATTTCATAAGACTTCATACTTTTTGTGATCCATTGTTCTAAGATTTTATTTTAAGATATGGAAGTAAGATTTTCATACATTTATGGGATCGTCCTTACATGTGCCTAATATCTCGAGAAGAAATATGTTATTAAGATTTATAAGAATGATAGAGACTCATGAACCATGTTCATGAGAAAACTAAAGTATCATGTTTCTATAAGAACTATTAGTAATGATTCATATTGATGAATAAGACTACAAGCTAAGATATGCAACCAAGATAGTAATACATGATAATGTGGGATAAGTATGTATTAAGATTTCAAGTAGAAATATGCTATTAAGATTTCTTAGATAGATTAATATCTAAGAATTAAGTGTTATTTAGATTTCTTAGTATGATTAAGATCTAAGAATTAAGTACACGATAAGATTATAAGAGTAGGATGCATTAAGTTATGTTTAAGTTTGCAAGATAGATTTTATAAGATTCATGTTTTAAGATTTAAGAGTTAAGCTCACATGAATGTATTAGGATTCGTATTAATATAAGACTTCATGAGACTTTCAAGAACTTGAGTTATCATGTCAGAAATCATATTTTAGATATTTACTACTTAAGTTACTTTTATATACTTAGTACTCCTATATTTAGTTTCAATTATTTTTCTAAGCCTGTAGAATTACATGTCATAAATTTGATATCAAAATTTAACTAAGTCATTTAATCAAATAAGAGTTTCAAATTAAGATTTATCCAAATAATAAGAATATCAAATTTTGATTCAAATTTAGATTACTCAACATGTGCATAGCCATATATTTGTCTAAGATACGTGATAAGTGTTTTAACAATCTCAATTTTGTAATTGAGATTATTCATATTTAGTTGTAGATTCAGAGTTCAATACATGTTCAGTACTCAGTATTCAGTTTTAGGTAAGTCCAGATTCAAGATTTAGTAAGCTTAGACTTAAGATAATTAATTCAGAACCTTCACATAATACATTATATCACAAGTCCTCATTCATAGAATCCCGAGACAATTCAAAGGCATCTGTTTCCAATTCAGAGGAGTGTTTACTCCATTTCACAGGGCACTTTGTGCCAATATAGGGTGCATTGCACCATGGAGGACACTTCGGTGTCAACAGAGGGTGTGTTGCACCATAGAGGACACTTCAGTGTCAATAGAGAAGGACTTACTGTATAATGGTGGCCACAAATCAGATATAAGTCATAAATAAAAGATACCTTAGTTCAAAGCATGCACACAGTCTCATTTATAAGTATAGTGAAAGATATTAAGATAAGAGAGACGTGACTCAGGTCCTTTGTGTAAGTCATGTGTCCCAGGCACCAGAGTGTGTGCTAATTCAAAGACATAACCCAAGCCCAGAGTGCAGGTTATTTGATACAGGCACCTTTGTGCAGGTCATGAGACCCAGGTACCATAGTACATGTCTCCAGAGAAAGATCAACAAAAAGATAAGAATTATATTAAAGAAAGAAGATATATTTATGTTTCAGATTTTATACATAGTTTAATGTTAGTTTCATGTTTACAATGTTCAACAATATTTTTAGTATCTTATTTCTTTAGTAATGCATCTACTAGTATACTCATGCCACTTATGCTAAACAACTATTTTTCCAATGCATGGCTGGGGTCCATAGGTGAGGAGCAGGAGAAGAGTAGATCTCAGAGATTTAAAGCACAAGGACATAGTAGGATAAGATCTGGTGGGGTGCCAACTATAAGATGATCCTCAGGTTTATAGACTCATCTATATGTTTTAAATGTTTAGAACTTTAGAGTAGAGACAAAATAAATTAAACGAGTTTTCTCATGTAATAACATTTATGATACTTTTGTAAGAACAATCATGAGAATGTTTTAATACTTCAATTTTTGTGATTGATTATATTGTTGTTATGAATTCCAACTTTATGTAATGCCCCCTTGAGTATGTGACTTATGGATAACTCAGTCTTTCTTCCATTATATACATGTGTGTACTTAGGACAAGCTCCCTGAGGTGGTTGTTGGCATTGTTGCACTTGAGGAGTAGGCTTTTGTGGCTGATATGGATCATGTTGAAAATTGTTTGGATCCTTGTATGAGAAGTTATGGTGGTTATTATGTGGGTAATCATTTTCTATTGGGTCATGACATATGCATGCATTATTCATCTACAACCTATGCATTGTTGAAGTTCAAGGTCCCTAACTGTTTGATCAATAGACTCATTAAGTATTTCAGTTCAGACATTTTCCTTTGATTCCATTACACCCCTTCTTGGCCCATGTTTTTAATAGTCATCATCCCATGATTTCTTATGGACAGATACTTTATTATATATTGGCATTTGGACTCTTATCAATTAGAAAGAAGCATGTTCCAACTGAGTCAAGAACGGACCTCTTCTTCATATGTAAGACCAAAACATATAATCCTTCTTTGATTAAAATTAGAAATGTTGAAATGAGGAAACTTTCTCATCATATCTTGATAACACTCTCAAGATTCAGAATAAGACTCAATGGGCACCTACTTGAAGTTGAGGATTTTTCCACTAGCTCTTTTATTCTTTGGGGTGGAGAGTAACATTCAAAACCATATAATCCCATGTTTTGATTGAATTTCATGACAGAGTATCAAATTATGTCTTGCACCTATCCATTAAGGAAAATGGAAGGAGATTCTAGTAAATCACCATGGATTTCATCATGTCTATATTGATTGTATCACAACATTCAACAAAATTATTGAATGTTGCATGTGTTCTTCATGCATGTGGCCATGGAAAGCTTGATCATTCGCCAATGCCACAAGACTAGGATCAATATTTTACTTGTGCACATCAATGTCTATCATCTAATAGGATCCTACTAAGTTTTAACTAAAGAGACCTTTATCCTTGATGGTATGTATGCCCAGAGAGCCAATCATATGATGATTGTAATGGCATGTCTTGTAAATGATTTGATTAATAATAAATACAATCATCCAATTTATTATGTTATTCAATTTTGAGATAATGATGTTTAATAACAAATGTCTAAAGAATGATATTATTCAATGATGTATGTCTTCGGGTTGAGGACCTCAACGATGAGATCATATGGATGTCAAGACTATATGCATTCTTGTTATGTCCATAGTCAGATGTTATTGTGGAAGGATAGTAGATAGAAATAACACTTAAGACTAGATTGTGTGTTGGTAGATGATAGAATCTCATTAGTCATGATATGTGATATCAAACCAAGAACATAGATACTTGTTAGAGAATAGTTTATCGAATAAACCCACCTTGAGAGTGACACATGGAACCAGCAATAGTAGTCAGAGTCATTTCTAATAGTGATGGTGTTGATTGTGTTTCTTAGACCTCAAATCACTACAATAATCACATGTTCTTCAGTATGCTTTGGCATCATCCACTATGATCTCGAATAAGGGTTGTCATAAAGGTGGTGCTCGGGTGCACTGGGACACATGGGGATGATTGTAACTGATGTAGATGGGATTTTTCCCTCCTACGGGATTTTGATATTCTAGACACTTGATAAGAGAGACTGGGAAATGCATGGCCATGTTGATGTGAGTCAATATCTATTATTGGACTTACACGTATCTCAAACAATCTACTCTAGTTCAAGGAATATGGATTGAATATTGAAGAGGATGACAATTCCATGTCTGGAGTTCAATCTGGATATTAGAGACAAAGGAACTATACATTCACTATAATACCAGTCACATATGATAGGTTAGGTTGTTCTCCAACTTCTTCAATTACTTGGGTAGCAATCAAGTATTGCTAGATATCGATCATTGCTTGTGAAATCATAATATGATTATGAATATTATTGCCAACATAATTTGGAGCCTAGCGGGTCACACACATAGGATGTGATTCAAATAAGAGTATAATTGTGGACGTGGTTGGAAATGTTCCAAATCAAATTAATTACTAAATAGTTTAGGTAATCTACTACAATATTGGAATATAATATGAGTTAATTGGTTAAAAGTATTCTAAGCCAATTAATTAGATTTCATTGTTAATTCAGTTGGCTGATCCAGATCGATTAAGTAGAGATGGATAAGGGGAATTATTTAATCAATTAATGTGATTTATTGGTTACTTAATTGATTCCCAAATATTCTTTTAGTAGTCCATGAAAGGCTTTTTTTAAATGTAGTCGCAACCTTTTGTTTTCCCAAGGATTTTGGGAAACCCTGCTTCCTATCCTCTGCTATTTATAGGGGCATGACGGTTATATTTGATACACTCTTGGATACACGCTCTTGTACGTGAACCCTAGTTGTCATCATCCCCAGGTGAGAGAGAAGGCGAGAAACCAACGCTAGCATGTCATCAAGAAGAAGGTTATTCCTTCCCACCAGCTTAAGGAAGCACGATGTGGAGTTCCAGCCCATCTGCATGGATGAAGTAGAGATGCAAACCCTGAGTTTATTGCATTTGGAGCATGCATGAGGACCATATGTGCACGCTAGGAGCGACGCACATCACCACGCCAAGGGACTTTGTTGGACTTGCTTTGTGACATAGTATATCCTTTCCCCTCTTTCTGAATACATTGTTGTTGACGAATGTGTGAAAAAAAATTATTGATTCCATTGCGCATGTCGCCTCCAAAAAACCCAACAATCCTCTCCCATATAGTTTGTTCTTGCTCAACACCTTCACCTACATCATCACATTCACCACTTGTTTGTATCCTCCATCTCAATGTGTTCTTTCTCTAATGGTTGTTAAGGTTGGATACATGTTGTGGATGCACCAAGAATCCTTGATCATCTCAAAATAGATTCAGGATCAGAAGAAATAGTGCATGCTCACTGCCAAATATAGAGTAGGTGTGTACAACAAAAAAGTGCCTAAAATAAATCTCAAAGTGTAAAAATCACAATGTACTCTTTTTTTAATCAAGGCAAGAGTTTATATTATTCATACCACTCTCCTCATAGCTGGACAAGTAAAAAAATATACATCACAATTTTGGGGACTTACCTCAACACCCAACGGAACCAAAACAAAAGGCGCATTCCACATTAAAGGATAATAACTACACACTCCATCACTCTATACACTTTGGCAAAAACCTATGGACTCACAAAAAAACAACTATCTACACTTTGTATCTATCCAAGAAAACCTGATGTATGGGGTACCCTTCGCCTCCAAATGAATAAGACCTTTGATATGGTGGGGAAATATGTAGGGGTATCTAAAAATCTCCACCTTGTCTCTTACTATGCTCCCAAGGCCCCTTCGCCTCCAAATGAATAAGACCTTTGATATGGTGGGGAAATATGTAGGGGTATCTAAAAATCTCCACCTTGTCTCTTACTATGCTCCCAAGGCTAATCTCCCTAGCGACCCAGTTTACTTCTTTTGTAACATGATGTCCCAGCATATCCCACTTCTCCACAATCTCTTGGATGACCTTGATGTAGGGATAAGTTTCCATGGATAAGGTTTTTTTATCAAAATTAAGCTATGAAGAGACCTACCTATAACTCGATCTCTATCACCAGGCAGTTCTCATCCTCGCAAATTTTTAATGCTATAATCAATGCCAGGACTCACGCACTCTCACGGTCTCCTGCATTTTGGCTGGCTCTATAGGCAAAAATCATCCCACCACTATGCTTCCTCACAATACCCGTCATCCATCTTTTAATGTTATGCATAGTATCACAATACCATCTGGATGTCATGGACAGTACCATTTAGCAAGCTCCAGGTGCCTCATCACATGGTGTGGCTCATCATTTTCCAGTTGCATCACATTCTGAAAATCACTTCCCATTCCCAACCTCTTAAATCTCGTCTTCTGCATGGGGAAAGTGGCCTTCTAATTCTCTTCTTGCCATTTTTTTTTAACCATTAGAGATTATTTATTGATCCCGCTCTCTAGTGCAGGATAAAAGAGTTTTCAGGTCTACATTAAGGCTCAAGTTGAGCTAGGAAGGAGTAGTAATTGAAAAGTTAAAATTTTGAGAAAGAAAGTGGGCATGTTTAGCCAGGGTGTCGGCTATACTATTTATATTCCTAGGAATATAAATTATCATCACAGCATCGCACTTGCTCATGAGGTGTTTTATTCTCGCACAGTATGGCTGAAGCTTACATGTGCTATCAGGAGTGGAATTTGCAAGGCTGGCCGCTTGCATAGAGTCTGAACAAAGGAGGAACTTTCTCCAGTTGTGCGAGTTGCAGACTTCAAGTCCATGGATGATTGCTTAGACTTCCACCTCAAGGGCACAGATGCTTTGATGGAAGATGCCATCTCCATAACAGATGGATCTGTGGCTTTCCACTACATGAACACCAATTCCATTGTTCACTGTAGGGTTAGCAAAGGATGCATCCACGAATGTATAATAATTGAAGGATGGTAATTGATCCAAATTGAAAGGGATTATAATAGGAGTGGTGGTGGATTTGTAGTGAACTTTACAGTTGGTTTGTATCGACTGTGTCCGATTAGAGATAAACTCTAGCTTAACATTATGAGGTTTTTGAGTGCCTTTGTGGACGTATTCATTTCTGTATTGCCATAGAAACCAGCAGGCAACCTGGGATGTAGGCAGTATCATATTGAAATTAGGCGGCACCTTACAGATATGACTGATCCAGTCTTCTTCATCAAGTGCAAAGAAATCGTTACCCTTTTTCAAAAGGGTCTTCTTGCCATTTTTGTTCATATTAGTTTTAGCATTTTTCATACTTTTCATGGAATCTGCTTTCCAACTAGACTAAAGGGTTGTGTTGGAAATAAGCATATCAACCAGGTTATGAAATCACAAGTGTGTTGAGTAGACACACAAACACTCAACCATTCATATATGTTGTGGTTCGGGTAATCTAGATGGTAGGAATAACAGACATAACTCGAGCCTAAAGGAAAGAGGCTAGTTCCCCATGAAGAAAAAGATGATTTGTCATTTCACACATCAGTGATTCATAGAAAATGCAGCACGATGCTATAGGGATAGAGCATCTAGCAACATTATCATCCATAGGAAATAGCACTATGAGTGACCTTCCAATCCAATGAGATGGCCCTCAGAATGCCCACCTTAGGCCAAATAACTCTACACAGAGGGTAGGGGGAATGCTAGTCAATCAAATCATCACCCATCAGTCTCTTCTTAATGCCTTGAATAGAGAAATGTACAATTTTTTATATGGACCAAATAGCTCTATCTACTCCTTGCAGCCTCTATAGACTGTCTAAGATCAGGTGTTGACTCTCAGGAATAATAATCTGCTCAATCATGTCCCACTACCACCTATCTTCATTAGACCACATCCCACATACTCTAAGGAATTCTCTCCTATTTATAGGCCTACAGAAATATTTAGAAAGGCACTTATCACACCAAGGATTAGTGTAGAAGGATATATCCTCACTCCCAACCATCCATATGATATAAGGGAAGATATCAAGAAACGCATTCCAAATATTTATCCATTGTGATGAGGGTTTTGAAGATAGTTGGAGATAGTGCAAGTGGGAGCATTTTCATAGCTATAAGGTATGCATCTCTACTTTTCTTTGTAGAAGATGGCCATCTAGAATACCCAATAAGCACTTCCCAAGCATCTTTCAAAAGAAAATCTTTAGAAACCATAGAAAGTAGAGTGAATCCAAGGCCTCCCTTTTGAGACGGAGCAGCCACTCTCTTCCAGGAAACCCACACATGTCAGTTTTTGTCATCCCTCCCCCTCCATAGGAAATTTGACATCATGGATTCAATCATATTCATAGTCTTCACTAGGATTCCAATGAAAAAAATAGAGTAAATAGGCATGGATGCAATTGTATGTTTAATCAAATGTGTGCGGCCTATAAAAGATATTTATCTGGATTTCCAAGAAGCCATTTGGCCTATATATGTTCCACAAGGGGATGAATTGCACATGTTTTAGCCTCCCTCTAGATATAGGAGCTCCCAAATATACAAAAGATTTTCCAAGGTTTTGAATCAACATCATTCTCTAAACTAGATCTAAACTCTCAAATAGAGGATGAACGAAGAAAAAACAAGTTAGGACTGGATAAAATTAAAAAAAACCTTTACCTTTGTTCTTACCATTCCTTTCCACTTGTTGTTGTTCCCTACACATCTCACATTTCTTCTTTCATGTGTATTGAGAATCCAATTTGTAATTCACTAGATCATGTCAATCCATTTGCATGTAACCTGCAAGAAGAAAGATGAAATGGTCCCCAATCATGTTTTTGGATCTGGAGGGGTTAGCTTAGCAACCCAAGTCCCATTTCTCTTGGGTGATTTCCTAAAAGGACAAAAAGTAGAATAATGACCAATTTCATTGCAATAGTTGCATGTGCCCATAGACTTAGAACTAGAGGATTCTCCATGAAAGATTGGAGGTCATTTGCCTTTTTTGTTCCTTTGGCTACCATCATACCCCAAACCAAGTCTACCAATTTGTTTAGTAGTATGAAGTAGGATATTATTAAGATTCTTCTTACCAACTAAGAATTTTTGCAAAGAAGATGTCAAACAATGATTATCATGCATAAGAGAGGAAATAGTAGAGGACAAATGATTGATATTATCTCTAGCATGCAAAAGATCATTTTCTAAGCAAAGATCTTTATTCTCTCTACTCATAGAACTAGAACAAGTATCAAGAACAATGATTTTAGCAAGAAAGGAATTCTCATTTTCAATCAAAGCAATCTTATAAAGATAAACACCATTTTTAGATTCTAATCCTTGCAAAACAAAATCTTTGTCCTTGTTTTCAGATTTAAGAACATCAATATCATACATGAGAGAATCCATGATGTTACTATGCTCTACATTAGAACTACTCTTAAGATGTTGAGCTTCTATAAATTTAATCTTATCAAGCAAACTAGCATTTTCAAGTTTAAGAGAGTCTACTTGACTAAGACAAGTATTTTTATCATCAATCAAGCAAGTATTAGTGTGACACCCCGCCATCACCCATACAACGAGATGACACGCGAAAATGTGCAGAACCTCATCTTATCAAAAACATGGGTTAATTAAAACCAATTGTGGAAAGCATACTCAAGGGAACTTTTGCATCCAGATCCTATAGAGAAAGCATGTTATAAAAATATTTACAGGCTTTGATATATGTTCACCGCTTATCGGATCTAGTTGTACCATCAGCACCAGAGTTCATCACCTGTTTATATATACATAACGGGCCACATACGACCAGCAGTAGGATAAACCAAAATTATAATAGCTAGTCGTCGTGAAATGTCGTCAAACACCTCCGAGGACCTGAGAGTACAGGGATGACTCTAGAACTCTACTACAAAACCACCAAAATAGCATGTCCATCTCTTGCCTTCTACTGCTCTTCTTGCTACTCGGCCACAACCTCACGACCACCACCACATCTAGAGCGCTCACCTAAAAAGGGTATAAACCAGCGGGGTGAGACACACAGTCCCAGCGAGAAACATAACTCCCCGTCAAAACTATAAAACCTCAGAAGGTTAAAGCAAATAACAACATATAACTAATAAAGCGTATAACAAGAGCAGCATACTGAGCAAGGCTATTATTACCATCAATTTTACCAAGATATCTGGGAGGCATATAACCAAGTATTTCTTTATGGAACATGATTGACAAGATAAGCTTTATAAGAACTTATCACAAAATATAAGGATCGTACACACAACTACATAGTATAACTAGATTAGCTATATAAGCAAGGCCTCAATCAATGTTTCGTATTTTCCTCTAAGCAAGATATACTATTCGATTGGATTATGTTTTATTATGCCCTGAGGAAGTGAGACTTCCCTGCTCAAATCCAACCATTGGCTGTGAAGCCCAATCCGGTGCCATACAGGGTCTAAGGAGATTCGGACTCCATGACCTCACC
Source organism: Alisma plantago-aquatica (assembly GCA_963693085.1). Taxonomy (NCBI): domain Eukaryota; kingdom Viridiplantae; phylum Streptophyta; class Magnoliopsida; order Alismatales; family Alismataceae; genus Alisma; species Alisma plantago-aquatica. The sequence goes on along the minus strand of OY856410.1, from coordinate 953,677,620 downwards.
TTCTCGTGGTCAGTACATGAATCATCAAACAAGACCGCAGTCTTATGCTTATAGGGCCTCAGCCTCTAGGTCAGCTCCGCAAGCTACCCCTATATACATCTGAGCCATGAATGCATCATGCTCATCATCACATATCCTGAGCCATGGGTTTGTTCACCGTGCTCCATATATCCTGAGTCTGCAACCACATCTGCACTCAAATCCTCCTATTTTAGGCTAGGGGAAACCTCGCATATTCAACAATTTGCGCTCCAGGTAATCCTGCAGGATAAACCTATTTCACCATCACCAAATACTGACGATGATGGGTCTATGTCCAGTGCAAACTACACGATATGTTCATCTATAATTAATTAGTATATTTTAAGCCAATTTTTTAGGCAACCAAAGTATAACATAGTCTTGTAGAATTACATCATTATTGCCATCATCATACTGTCCTGGGACCTCAATCTCTCATGATATCGACCACTGCCTCTCAAGGCATCATCATCATGAAACAGCATGCTGGGAACGCATCCCTTATCTCATCATTAGAGGATAACACCTCAATCAGGCACTCAGCCTTATATCAGGTCCTCAGACCTATCAACTTGTTGTCTCATCACCACAGGGTGCTATTTAAGCACATACATCTCATAGCTCTTATCAGGCTATGAATCCATATGAAATACATGCATGGTTAGTATACACATCCATAGCGATAACTGAAGCCATCATGGATTAACAAAATTATCATGCTACCAAGTATAAGGCAACATCCATGAGTATTTTACACATAAGTTGTAGAAATCATCGTTTTATTATCAATCATAAGCATATATCATGCCCCATACTTGTGATCATATGCATGTGTCACATTATCATGTGTAGCAACATCATATGCTTCTAAGATACCTGGTTTACAACCTATCATTTTAACCCATTATCATATATACAGGATTCAAGGTGATTACATCATATCACTTGTATTATCATTATTAACAGAGAACTATCAACTATATACATTATGGGTTATCATAACCCTCACCAAAGCTCCTACAACCCTTACTATAGGTATGGCAAGTAGTGCCAACCCTCACCAAAAGGGTGTATCATCTAGGGTTCCAACCCCTAGAGCACTTGTGCCATCATATCAACCAATCACGCTTCAACCTATTGTGCAACCAGCTCACAAGGTGTCAGGCAACCAGATCTAAGGATGAATCATGCATCATCAGCAGGGGTTGTCGACCAAAGGCCTATCATGCACAAGAACTAGGGTTAGGGTTAGAGTTTTATCAGCCCACTCTCTCAACAAGAAACATGTCGACCAAGACCATGGTGCCCAAGACGCTCTATCATTCATATCGTTCAAAGGACCCTTATGTTGGCCAAGGCACTCTATCATCCAAGAGCATGGTAACCACTAAGTCACCATATCGGCCAAATCACATAGGGTGTGTCGGGCAAACACAAACCCCATGCTCGACACAAGGTTACCCATCTTACTCTTATCATACAAGGAAGAGGCTAGGACGTCACCCACCTATAACAAGCAACACCTTAAGAAGACCTATCGTCCAACTAGGTCAAACAACTCATATCTGCCAAGGACTATCACAAGGTGTGTCGTGCAAAGCACACATCAAGGTGTATCATCCAAGCTCCCACTCCACAAAGGGTATCAGCCAAACTCAACTAGGCATATCGGCCAAAGGTACAACCCAAAACAAGTCTATCAGGCAGCACTACTCCAAGGTCATATCGTGTAAGGCACAACACAACATAGTCATCTTCAACCTCAAGCACAAGGGCACCTAATCGTAATTAATCAAGAAGATCGTCTCACCTCTCAACAACCAAGAGAGAGGGGTTTTGCACAACCTCTATCACAAATTGGGCAACCACAAGGATCAACCTCAACATAGGTCATCATTTATCCAAAAGCTCACCTCTCAAATCCATGGTGAGAGGAGGGTGTTGCCCAAGCAACTAGAATGTAGACTCACCTCTCAACTAAAACGAGAGAGGGGTATTGCCTACATCACTAGATATCAAACTCACTTCTCTAGACCAAGGAGAGAGAGGGGTATTGCTCAACAAGGAAACCCCAAACTATGGTTCATCCAACTAGGTGTAAAGGCATGTAAACCATCAACAACATCATGCTCACTATACCCATAAGATCAACAACATGTACTAGAGCAAGAAACATAACATGCAATGGCCGATCATCAACATATAGGAAATATGTAACATAAAGAAGGTAGTATAGCTAGGGTTAGAAGTTATGTAACCCGCCTTAAGAAAACTCTTCAAGATCCAAATCTCTAAGCTTTAAGCTCCTAACTCCAAGCACACCACTTTTTGCCCCTCAAGAAAAGGAACAAGGATCATAACCACTATGGCTGAAGGGTAGGTAAGATGGAGAAGAAGATTCTAAGGAGAGAGGGAAGATGCTTACCAAAGAACAAGACCCTCCTAGGGTTCGGCCACCAAGCTAGAGGAAGAATACTTCAAGAAGAGGATCGGCCACCAACTTGCTCCACCAAGTTGTATCAGCCACCAAACACACCAAAGGGAAGATGTATCATGCACCAAGGAAGAGAGGAGCAATTAAGAGCTAAAAGGGATCCTAAGGAAGTGGAAGTAGATGTATATATAGAAGAGGATGGAGGAGAAAACAAGGTAATGTGTCGCCCTCTTAGGGACACTTGTCCAAGGGCAAAAGCCACCTCCTTATCTCACCTTATATACATGTCCAAGGCTATTGCCACATGTAAGCACTATGCACCAAGTGTCCACTAGTGGTGACACAAATGAGGTCAATGGGTCAAAGATGGTCCATGGCTGACACACTACTCCTCTAGGCTGATACAAGGCATGGCTGACGCACACCATGGCCTACACAAGCTACCTTGCCCGATATAGGGCTCAACCAAGCAAGGCAAGGCCCAAACAAGGGAAAACAAGGCCCAAAAGAGCTCAACCAAGCCCAAGGCAACTCAAGGCACGAGCCCAAACCTTCCTCTCAACCCTAGAGGAATTAAAGAGAGAGAAAGACATCTCTCAAGGTGACAAACTTGCTCTCCAACCCTATCTTAGGTTATTTTGCAAGTAGCACCTCCAACTCCCAACAAAACACAAGCAGACCCTAATCACCACTAAAGGTGATTAGCAAGCAACCAAGCACAAGGTTTAGGCAAAACAAATAGGGTAAGACCAAAACGAAGGTCAGGGTCCTTACAATTAGCATGTTCAAGATCATCTAATTCTACATGCATATTATCAACAATTCTAGCAAGTTTTTTCCTTTTCTTCTTATAAGAATTAAGAGAGGCACGAGTAGCATTAATGATAGAAATTAAGGGTTCTTTATCTAAAGAGTTTATATTTATATCATTTGAGTCTTTTATTGTTGAAGCCATAAGAGCAAAATGACATTCTCCTTCTTTACTAGAGCTTGAGCTAGATCCTCCACTTGATTCTTCACTTGAGCTTGAGTGTCATTTCTCCTTCTTCTTGTACTTCTCTTCTATTTACTTGTGATGATGGGTCTTGTTATCTTGAAGTCCCCTTCTTTCCACACTTGAGACACCAGATGGAGGAGGAATTATTTCCTTTGTATAATCTACCCTTAGAGTACATGGCATCTTCTTCAACATGAGAGGATGGAGAGGCTTGTCCCATAATAGCTTCAATTTGAGCCTTGATTTCAGCCTTCTTCATTCTCTTTAGCTCTTTATCCTCTTGTCTTTCAACTTCTTCTCTCTTGTCAAGTGTGACTTCATGGGCTTGTAGATTTCCAATGAGCTCTTCAATGGGGATATCATCAAGAGACCTTACTTCTTCAATGGAAGTCACTTTGGGTTCCCATCTCTTGTTGAGAGTTCTAAGGATCTTAGAGTTGATCTCTCTTCTACTCATAGGATGACCTAGGTCGGCAAGGCCATTTACAATAGTGTTGAGTCTTGAGTATATGTTGACTAACTTCTCCTCCTTTCCCATCTTGAAGTTCTCAAGTAGCCCTTTGAGCATGTAGATTTTGCTTTCCTTCACTTGAGTTGTCCCCTCATAGGTGATTAATAACTTTTTCCATACCTCATAGGCCGTCTCACAAGAGGAAATCCGGTTGAACTCGGTGGAGGTCATGGTGGCATAGAGTATGTTGATTGATCTTGCATTCAAGGTAGCTTTCTTCATAGTAGATTCATCCCATTCTTCTATTTTTATCACTGGTAGCTTGTATGGATGGTCCACCATTTGCCATAGCTCAAGACTTGATCCTTGGATGTAGAATTGTAGCCTTCTTTTCTAATAGAGGAAATTGCTCCCATCACACATTGGAAGGTTGATCAAGTATCTCCCTCCTTGGTAGTCACCCATCTTCTCCTACTTTTTGAAGTATACTTGGAGAAACCTACTCTGATACCAATTGTTGGATCCTAGATGGGTGATTGGATGCTCTAGAGGGGGGTGAATAGAGATGAATGTACTTAAATAAAATTTATTAGACCTTCAGGATATATCACAAGATAAGGTTGCTAAATAGGAAATTTGAGTTCAACTAAAATAGCATAGAAAGGGAGAGAGAGAGAGAGATTTAACGAGAACCAATAGACAAGCTATGTAGAGTTGTTCCACACTCCAAACTAGGAGTATGTCACTCCACTACCTAGAGAGGTCAGCCTATAGAATTTCTTAACCATTGCACTCTTATATTCATTCATAAGACTTACAATACATGACCCACCAAAGGACTTACCTATCCAATACAAAGAGTCTTCAACCTTACCAAGGACTTATCCACTTTGCAATGAGTCTTCAGCCTTCTCCAAGGACTTACCCACTCTTGCAAAAGTCTTCATCCTTTTAGGAATTACCCACTCTTCTTGGATCTTCAGCCTTTGACTTCACCTTCACTCGAAGAAGCTTTCACCAAGGACTTACCCACTTGAGCAAGGAGTCTTCTGCCTTCACCAAGGGCTTACCCACTCTTTCTCCAAGTCTTCAAACTTGATCTTCACCAAGGGACTCCTTCCCTTGTTCTTCTTCACCTCTCTTATCTAAGTAAGAGAACCTTCATCTTCATGGTTGAAATGAGAGATAAGGAGGTGGTGGAAGTGAGAGCCTCACAAGATAAACATGTACGATGAGCTCTCTTACAAATCTCCTACTCACTCTAATGGATGTAGTAAGTGATTAAGCTTAGAGAGAGAGAGGAGGTTGTAGGATCACTCAACTATAGAATAGGGACCTTCATAGTACTTTTCTTGAATGCTCAACCATAGAATGAAGCCCAAGGGGTCCTATTTATAGCTGGAGACGCCTCTTAGCCTTTGGGAACACTTAATAACAAAAACTAGCCATTTTTTGGCTTATAATATATATATTTGCCATTGTTGCAACTTCACAACGGCTAGAAACAATTTTTTGCACTATTACATATAGTGCAATCGATCGCGTTTCTATAAAGGTAACTCGATCAATCCCACTAAGAGACAAGACCAATTTAGGCCATCGGTTGAGTTTGTCCTGGGGTAACTTGACCCACTTAAATCAGTTTTGGTCTGCAGAGGGATCGGTCAAGTTCTGTGAAATGAAAACTCGATTGATCAAAAGTTATTTTCAAGATCCAATCAGGGTCGGTCGAGTTTGCAACTTTACCGATGAACAACCTGATGTGAATTTTAGAAAATGGCTTTCGAGTGCTTAAATATTCGATCTAAGTGCTCCTAGTTTTTTTTAAGCTTAATTACAAGTCATATAATCATTACAAGTGATTTACAACATGATTCTAATGGATTTACACCGTATTCCAAAAATGTGCACTTGTATTGACTTTGACTTATCTTTTCTCCAAGTTGAGATGCACAAGTTAGAGCATTTAGAGTGTGTTTATACCTAATATGAAATCACTCAAGTAGAAACATTAGACACAAATAAGTGGAATGTTTGGTCATCATAAATATAAGGGTTTAGTCAATTTAGACCTAAAGTCAACATTGACTAAATTGACCTTGAGTCCACATGTATGTATTCCTCTTTGGTGTTGCTCATTAATAGATAACACTCACTCAAAATTTCTTCTACTTGTTTAGGTCATTAGTGTGTCATAATTATCTACTAGAAAATCTTCCGTTCTAATCATTCAATCATAACTATAACACTATTGGTTGTGATTTTTTTTATTTGATTACCATTTTAGTAAAAAAAATAGCCAATTTTTATGCCAAGAGAGATCATATCTGCTGTAGTTAATGATATCTTCTTTAATTTATTTTTCCATGTTTCATACTATTTCAGAAGAAGACCCACTTTGTGATATGTAGAAATAGATGCTAAAAAATCCACATGCATATTTCACATGTGCATGTGGCTTGAACTTTAGTTCTTTATTCCTGAAATCTTTTGCTTATTCGATATAGTGGTGTAGGAAGAGAAGAGAATGAGGGCTATATTTCTGGAAGCTAATCCGTTGAAGTATACGTTAACAATGGACTGAATATGCAATGGGGATGAATGTGGTATATAATTAAGGGAGTTTAATTTTTTTTGCAGTTCTTGCATGTTATTCTCTAGCAATTTCTGCTCAAATTATAAGCATGTTGTTGTGAATTGGATTGAAGGGAGGGGGAATTTTGTAGACTTGAGGTTTTTTCCATTGAATAAATAATGAAGAAGGCTCTTAGAACCACGATGCGGGCCTTGATGGAATTAACAAGATAAAAATGTTGTTTCTCATAGCTAGTTGGAGCTCTAGGTGATTCGAGGCTCACGCCTACAAAATTATGACTGCATTCTTCATTGCTACTGGCCAAGACCCTATAAAGAATATTGAGAGATCCCATTTCCTGACTATGCTAGAACCTATAGATGATGGAATGGATCTGGATATATTTGTTACTATGTATGTATATATTGTTATTCTTGAGTAGTAGCTAAACATTGTTGTTGTGTAGTAGGTAAATAGCTATTATGCTTTCATATAGAAAATGTATTCCTCAATGGATTAGGTTTACGGTTGAATTTTAGAAGTTTAAGCTACCTTGCATCACCTCATGTTAAGCAGGAAGCTTGGATCAATATCATATTTGGCTCTCCAATCATGTAGACCTTACAATTTTCCCCAGTTCCCACCTATTTTACAAATTCATTATTATCAATTGGTTGAAATCTATAATCATAAATTTCAAATGGCACCTAACTTAGGCTCTCTCAATTGAATATTCTAGTGGATGTTCACTTGTTTCTCATATCTTATACTATACAATCTATACATATTTTGGATCATGCTTCAGCTAGAATTCCTATAACGATCTCCTCCCCCTGTTATCCCCTATTCAGGAGGACCAAGAGGGCAAGGGCCATTACCTTCCTTACAGGACCGAAGGTTCAAAAAATGAACTAAAATCATTAATAAATTTCACTATTAAAAAGGAGTTTGGTACAAGACTGATATTACATATTCTACTAAGGAATTACATGGTATGGATATCTAAAGTTACAACATGAAATAAAATCTATCTAATGAAATCCTCCAAAGATTACAATATTGTCTTTTTCCTTGAGTGTCTTCTTTTCCTGGATATTTGTTTTCCTTTTACTTGCAAAATAGCATATTATCCTAAAAAAATGTGAAACAAAAGCACGGTCAGTATAACGAGTTATATTGGTATGCGGGGAACCAAATTGTTTACATATACTTGTAACAACATATCTACAACTATAGCATCCCTGACATGGGTTATGGCCTAACACTAGAAGTTTTGCTTAAGTTATTTACAAACTTTTTTTAATATTTTGAAAATTAATTAAGACTCTTTGTGAGTTTAATTTTCAAGTTTGAGCTTATTTGCAAAATGTTTGTATATTATATGTTAGTTTGGGTATAAAGTGCAATTTACCCAAGATGAGGGGTTATATAGAAAAATGTTACATTTTGAATGTACTTTAAGTGTTTTTAAATCATAAGAGATAAAATAATGCTAAGTGGTGGCTTGTGGAAAGCCTAAATTCCAAGTTAGAACTTGTTTAAATAATGTTAAGTGCTTTGTGCACCAATTTTGGTACAAATTGTAAATTAACCAAAATGTAGGGTTGATGTGCAAATTACCACTTCTAGAGTGTCCCTACTCCCTCCTAGTATTATCTAAAGGAGATATGAATAACGATACACCATGTTTTGAATCATCTTTGTGTGATAGTATTCTTGGTGATGAAAAGACCAAGAAAGGGTTGCATGTGAAACCCTAACTTGAGTTGTATCGAGTAGTAGACTTGGTATGGGAGTGCCTATCGGCCAAGGAGCCATATAAGGGATCCCATATAGGTTTTTGGACTCTTGGAAAAGGCCATGATGGGAAAAGAACCTCAAGGAGGTGAAGTGTATCATTTACAACTTCCTTGAAAAAGTTGTATCGGGTTGTGAATAAAGTGGTGATTGAGTTGAGATATCTTATCCAAAGAGATAATTGATGGCCTAAATATCATCTATAAATTATCCTCAATTGTTTTTCATGTCAACATAAATGTGATATCATGCATGTACACGTGTCAACCATGCATGGATATGTGGCACCTAGTAGCTTAAAATGATGACACCTCATATACACACTTTTTCATGAACCTCAAGTATATATACCACTCCTTTCACCTATTAGTGAAATTTTTCGAATCATACCACCCCCTTGATATTAGATATCATGCATAGAGTGTTGTTATCGTGAATAGGTGAAGGAGTATCGTGCATAGAGCCTTGGTATCAGCCATAGAAAAGAGATATCGCCCATAGAAAAGTGATATCAGTCAAGTGAAGGATATCAGCTACAAGTGAGGGATATCGGCCACAAGTGGTGGGGTATCATGCATAGTGCTGAGGAGCTCAAGTCTTGGACATTTGATAATCTCATCTTCAACCTTAGGAACGTAAATATTTGGAGCTTGGAGCTTTGAAGTTGTTCTTGAGGCGGGTTATATAACTTAAACCCAACTATGTTATTATTCACCTTAAATATTGTTCAACTTGTTGATCTACTTTCAATTTCATTAATTGATGTTCCTTTGAGTTCCAAAAGTATGTTAGGAATTTTTCCATGAACTAATATAGTAAGAACAATAGCCTAGAGGTTTATGATGGTGACATCATCATGGTACAACCCGATATAGGGTTGAAGTACCTTAAACCCGATTTGAAACCCTAGATGATGGGTAACACAATATAGTGATAAGTGATACCTCATGAAATATATGAGTGATACCTCATGAATGATATGTGGAATACCCACTTACACCTTATACATGATATAAGGTCAAGTCCATACCTTATACATGATATGGTGTCAATTATACACCCTAACCCGATATGGTGTTTAAACCCTAGATGGTGATATGAAACCCGATATACCATGGAACCCCACACCCCTATCATTTTGCATAAAGATTTGATTGTGAAGGGTTCAACCATTTGTCTATCTTGTCACTCAACATACGATAGTGTTGATCCCATGAAGGAATGAAAAATTATGAGCATAAGGGTTTAACCCGATATGCTAACCCGATATGGTGTGTGAATGACCCACTAACACGATACCATGATGAAGCATATACCATATCCATGATATGATGATGAAGTGCACACCTTGTGCATGATATGGTATCATGTATACACCTTATACATGATATGAGGTCAAGCACTCACCCCATACATGATATGGAGCTAACTTGAGATGACAAACCCTAAATAAGGGACAACCTGATATGGGTGCATGATAGAGTAATGGGGGATACACCTTGTACACAATATGGTGATGAGCATACACCTTATACATGATATGGTGATGAGGATGCACCACATGCCCAATATGAATGCATTATATGGTGATGAGGATACATCACAAGCACTATATGGAAGTATGATATGGTGTCAAGTACACACCTTTATACCCAATATGATGGAAGCATCTCAATTTAATGTACTTGATGGAGTAACACGTGAATTGTGTACCTTAAGATATAAAGAGTTTAATGCAGTGTGGAAGTATGGGCCAATGTACCTTGAGAGAAGGATTGATCCAATTTAATAGAGTATGATGCAATTAACATCCTAGTGAGGATGAGAGAGAAACTAAGATTTGAATGTTAACCATGTAATAAGTATATGTTGATACTCCTATTTTGTATGGAGTATGAATTAGGGTTTAATCTTTTATGATGTGATATTGAAACCCTAATTGGTTAATAAGGGGGAAAACCCTAACCATACTGAAGGGTGATGATATGGTTTGAAATCTTAATTGGTTTATAAAGGGAAAAACCCTAACCCTAATGAAGGGTGATGATATGGTTTGAAACTGTAATTGGTTAATAAAGGGAAAAACCCTACTCTATTGAAGGTGATGATATAACTTGAAACACTAATTGGTTAGAATGAGAAACCCTAACCCTAATAATGGGAAGGATGTATTTCTCTTATATCACATAGTGATGATGGGAATCTGAAACCTTATTCGATTAGAATGGGAAATCTTAACCCTAATAATGGGAAGGATTTATTTCTCTTGCATTGCATGGTGATGTCATATACTGCTAGTGTCTTTATCATAAAGTGCTAACCATGCATGAGCTATGATGTTTTATATGATACATATTTAATGGGCTTTGTGAACTATGTGAAATACTTGTACAATAAGTTAAGTGTTTAGATAGATTGATATCTTAAAAGATAGTTGTTGCCTAGTGAGAGGTGATAAGATATTTAATGGGCTTTTTGAACTATGTGAAATACTTGTACAAACAGTAAAGTGTTTAAATAGATTAATATCTTAAAAACTAGTTGTTTCCTAGTGAGAGATGACAAGATATTTAATGGGCTTTGTGAGCTATGTGAAATACTTGTATAACAAGTAAAGTGTTTAAATAGATTGGTATCTTAAAAGATAGTAGTTGCCTAGTGAGAGGTGACAAGATATTTAATGGGCTTTGTGAACTATGTGAAATACTTGTACAACAAGTGTAATGAATACCTTGGTCTGAGGACCTAGAGGTAACAGTTACCTGATAAGAGGCAACAATGTTCAGTGATGAACTAAGGGTTTGAATACCCAGATCTAGCAATCATGATGATGATAATGTTAGGGATGAGAATTCCCAGTAATGTGATAAGAGATTGAGATACTAAGTGTTATATGTGTTCCAAAGATCATGAATAGTACTTGATAAACGTATTACACCTTTCCTTATAGCATCTGATATAATTCTTTCTTACAACTCGATTGATGCTAAAAGGTATTGTAATATACTTAAATAATCAAGTGGAATTTTATCATGTAGTTGCCCAGAGCATAGATCCATTCAGTGTTAGAATTTGTTGAATGGTGAAACGAGTTTAAATCGTTATACATATTGTTATATATGTAATCTTCTTTATACCGAGGCTGCTCAGTGGACTCCCCAACTAAACTGGGGTTGCTCAGTGGACTCCCTAACTAAACCAGGATCGCTCATTGGACTTCCTGATGGGAACGCTCAGTGGTCTTTCCTGAAGAGAGTACATTCTATGATAGTAACTCTATAGTGAAGATATCAGTATACCCTAGTAAGCTAATTGCAATAGACACAAGATGTCCTACCAGTTATCTCATATTGACTGAGACAGGTGAGATCTTGATAGTCGGCTCTGCCATTGACCTTGTATGGTACCGAACTTACTAGTGGTCGGTTAGAGTATGAATAGTATACTTCATCTCCTCTAGGTATAAGTGTGATTGTAAATATGTAATTAGTCGTGTAGTGTATTTACTTAAGGATCGAATATGGAAAACATTGGTTGATGTACACTTCTTTTATACATCTTGATTGGATAAATATTATACATGTTTCTTCATATTCCTTGTAAAGTGAATAGATGATTTATTGCTCTATCATAGATAGTTGCATTACTTTAAGAGGATATTACTCAGTTTTGCTTATAACAGCGATTAATCATGCTTATTAATGTAAAAGAATCATCTACTTAATTTTATATTGTTGAACTGTGATAATAATATTGTTGGCGGAGAGTTATATCTCTTGTTGGGACAATTGGCTCACCTCGTGGGATCCACAATTTTTAGGTGGACGTGGACGAGGAGGTAGAGATTGTTCTACAGAGGAAGGACAACAACAACAAGGACAACAATAATAGCTCAGGTTGAGTGTACTATCTGTCGTGGCTTGTAAATAGAAGTCTTATGTGTCATCTCTATAGTCTTAGGTCCTTGGATTTAGTACATAATGGTTTTATGAACGATCAGAGATTTTGGTTTGATTGCCTTGAGGTTTTATGTTGCTTATGTATAGGTTTTGGCAAAGAAACTGCTATGAGTTATCCTCAAGATGAGATAGTACAATGTATGTACAATGAGAACCATGATGTATAGAAAGTTTGGTTCTTTCAGTAAGAGTTTCCTAGAAGAGGATCTCTTTGCAAAATGGTTTTAATTTTTAGTAATTTTTTAATCTGCTGCTTATGGTTATTCCGCAATTATTTATTGGTGATGGCTTTATCTGATGTCAGATCATCACAAAGTTTTGGTATCAGAGCCTAAGGTTCGCTGAGTCTACAGACACATAGGACTAAGGTGTTGAGTCTTTTCTAGTAATAGAAAGGGTAAAGTTTAAAAATAACTACGAGGAACGCGTTGCTAAGAGCAATGTTGTTGCACTAGGAGAGGGTGCAAGGGATCAGGCAAGAGAAGAATGAGTGCTTGAGAATTCCCATCTTAACCCAATTAGGATAGAGAATCCTGCTTTTTATCCTTTTGTTGGGTAGGTTAGGATAACAATGATGCATATAGTGGACTGGATACTACTAATACAACCTAGGTTACCAGTCCTCAATGTAGAAACGTTGGGTTCTGAAAGGGTTCCTGAATGACATAGTCATGTTGGAACAGTGGAAAATGTGGGAAGGATTAACATATGGCAAGAAAATAGACTCTGCCATAAGTATAGACAGATAGTACATCTATGATGCCAATGCCCAAGGAGGGGCAATAATCCAAGATTTAAGGAAAGGTCTCTACAATTCTAGAGACATTTGCCTAGTTGTTCTAAAAAGCCAAAGTTTTTGGTGCCACCAGTGCAATAAATGCCTAGTGCACCAGGACAGTAGTCACTAAGTAAAGGCAAAAGTCCTAACTTTCCACCTGTAAGAACTCCTGACTTAGCTTCTACATCGATAATAAGACCGATAAGATCATGGTACGAGGACAAGACATGCTATATAAATGGACATGTTGAGCATACTAAACCATTTTGTTCAAAAAGAAAGGAGGAAATGACCCAACAACCGAGGTAGACTCAGCAACGCTTATGAAAGTTACAACCTAATAGTATAAAAAGGTAAAAGTAACAATATGAAACAACTAGACTCTATGTTTTGAGTCAACCTAAAGTGGTAAATGACCATGAGGGGTGACAGTCAGATAGATATTTTTCATTCTGATATGTATTCTCTTGATTTTATCTGATAATCATAAGAAGGATTGTTGTTGTTGACTTCCCTTTGGTTGTCCTATGGGAACATGAGGAAGAGATGATGAGGACTAGAATTTATATTCTGTCCAGTATTCTTTTAAATCTTTATAATTGCTTTTGTCCATATAAAAGAGGTAGAGATGTAAATGAGATGCCTGGAGAAATCTAGGGATATTAATTTGTGTGACTTGGATGATATGAAAAGTAAAGTATATAATGTAAGACAAGGTGTAGACTACCCAATCACAATACTTGCATACCCTGGCCAGGTATTCAACTATTGAAGGTAGGGTAAGTATGGAACTCTTAGATTGATATCCTTCTTATTACTCTGATCAAGTAATCATTTTGAGACAATCTAAAGAGCATAATGAAATTGAATATAGGGCATGAATGTATCTATCACATTCTAAGTGCAATAAAATGGAATGATTATCTCATATCAACTTGTGAGTATGAGAAAGTACAAAGTACAATTCTCATGATAAGTGAAAGGGAACAAGGAAGATGATCCCTATTCAAATAAAGAATATGTGAAGGATAATGATCTCTTCCATAATGTGAAAATGAGAAATGTGATAAAATCATAAAATGTTCATGAACATGTTAGACAATAACAAAGAAAGGAGTAATGACATGAAATCATCCTTATAATTCCTATGATAATGGCAAGGAACTTAGGATGAAATAAGAGTAAATGACTCATGAATAGTTGAAAGTTCATGCAATAATCAGAGGAGACGATATTCTCTTCTCTTTGATAAACAATCCTAGATGATGATGGGGTGATAAGAGGAATATGTTTCTTTGTGTTCTTTCCTTTCAAGAATATGACAATCAAGTAAGTCTTATGATACTTGATGTGCATGGATTAGAAGTAATCTATAGATGGGTACTTTAAAAAGTATTAGCTAGTCTTGGATTTTGGTTCCAAGAAAAAGTTATATGTGACAACTAATGTCCCAAGATGAAAGAAAGGTCCTATTATATGTATGGATTTGGTAATAACAACAGAGAGATGGAAATGATGAGGATGTGATGTGTTTTTGGCACATGTAACATATACCAAGGTAAAGAATCCTAGTATCCAAGAACTTTCATTGGTATGAGAAAATGAGAACATGACTCCTGATAAGATGATTAATGTTGGTTACCTAGAATGGCCAAACTGTGAGATCAGTCTGTTACATAAAATAGTATAGACATTATATGTTAGGGGTTTATTCTCTGCATAAACATCACATCAATAAGGATGTATTAATTTAAGGACAATTGTAGAATAGTTTTGGGAAAATCTTATCAAGCTAAATATAATTCCTTAGAATATCCCTATCTAGATCTGTTGAGGTAGCTTATACATAACATCTAGAGATACCTCTGAGATAAGTTCTTCTCTGATAAGTAGCCTCTCCTTATGACAAGAAAATAAATAGCTAATGGGATAGTTGGTACAAGTCATAAGAAAGTTTAGTGTTGTTTCAGTAGATTAGATGGCACATCAGATGTATGATAAGACTTGTAGTCTCAAGTGGGTGACAAAATGTAATTCTGGTCTTTCCTTAAAGGTAAAATGCTAAACTAAGTGAGGAGTATGGAAGACTCCCAAGGTCAAGAATCTTATCACATAAAGTTGTAAGTTGAAAAGAAGGCAAATTAGTGAGGTGAGACACCTGAATTAATTAAGGTATGTATAATGCTTCTCTGACTAAGAAAAGTGTTACCTGACACGGAGTTGATTCCATAGTCAGTAATGAAAAGGACGGTTGAGTATGTGTCCTATATGGCAGATTCTATGATGACCCTGAATGGAAGGACTTTGTACTGGTCAAAGTTATATGGCATCTCCATGGAATTAAGATGTTATGTGGAGACTTGATGATATTATGCATGGATAACAATTGTCTTCTTTCATCTGGGATTTCGGGGATGAAATCCTTGTTAGGGGTTTAAAATTGTAACATCCCTGACCTGGGTTATGGCCTAACCCTAGAAGTTTTGCATAATTAAGTTATTTACAAAGTTGTTTCAATCTTTTGAAAAGTAATTAAGACTCTTTATGAGTTTAATTTTCAAGTTTGAGCTTATTTGCAAACTATTTGTACATTATATGATAGTTTGGGTATAAAGTGCAATATACCCAAGATGAGGGGTTATATAGAAAAATGTCACATGTTGAATGTATTTTAAGTGTTTTTACATCATAAGAGAGAGAATGATGCTAAGGGTGTCTTGTGGAAAGCCTAAATTCCAAGTTAGAACTTGTTTGAATAATGTTAAGTGCTTTGTGCACCAATTTTGGTACAAATTGTAAATTACCCAAAATGTAGGGTTGATGTGCAAATTACCATTTCAAGAGTGTCCCTACTCCCTCCTAGTATCATATAAAGGATAGATAAAGAATTATACACCATGTTTTGAATCATGTTTGTGTGATAGTATTCTTGGTGATGAAAAGACCAAGAAAGGGTTGTATGTGAAACCCTAACTTGAGTTGTATCGAGTTGTAGACTTGGTATGGGAGTGCCTATCGGTCAAGGATCCATATAGGGGATCCCATATCAGTTTATGGACTCTTGGAAAAGGACATTATGGTAAAATCACCTCAATGAGGTGAAGTGTATCAGTTTACAACTTCCTTGAAAAAGTTGTATCGGGTTGTGAATAAAGTGGTGATTGAGTTGAGATATCTTATCCAAAGAGATAAGTGATGGACAAAATATCATCTCTAGATTATCCTCAAGTGTTTTGCATGTCAAGATAAATGTGAGATCATGCATGTACACATGTCAACCATGCATGTACACGTGGCACCTAGTAGCTTAAATTGATGACACCTCATATACACACTTTTTCATGAACCTCAAGTATATATACCACTCCTTTCACCTATTAGTGGAATTTTTTGACTCTTACCTCCCTCTTGCTCATATATATCATTCATAGAGTGTTGGTATCATGCATAGGTGAAGGAGTATCATGCACAAAGCCTTGGTATCGGCCATAGCAAAGTGATATCGCCCATAGTAAAGTGATATCGACCAAGTGAAGGATATCGGCCACAAGTGAGGGATATCGGCCACAAGTGGTGGGGTATCATGCATAGTGTTGAGGAGATAAAGTCTTGGACCTTTTATAAGATCATATTAAACCTTAGGAACATAAATCTTTTTATCTTGGAGCTTTGAAGTTGTTCTTGAGGCAGGTTATATAAATTAAACCCAACTATGTTATTATTCACCTTCAATATTGTCGAACTTGTTGATCTACTTTCAATTTCGAGTTCTTATGATTAATTGATGTTCCTTTGAGTTCCAAAATTATGTTAGGATTGTTGTCCATGAACTAATATAGTAATAATAATAGTCTAGAGGTTGATTATGGTGACATCATCATGGTATAACCTGATATAGGGTTGAAGTACCTTAAACTCGATATGAAACCCTAGATGATGGGTAACACGATATAGTGATAAGTGATACCTCATGAACGATATGAGTGACTCATGAATGATATGGGGGTTACCCACTTACAACTTATACATTATATAAGGTCAAGTCCATACCTTATGCACGATATGGTGTCAATTATACACCCTAACCTGATATGGTGTTGAAACCCTAGATGGTGATATGAAACCCGATATACATTGGAACCCCACACCCCTATCATTTTGTGTAAAGAGCTGATTGTGAAGGGTTCAACCCATTGTCTAGCCTGTCACTCAACATATGATAGTATTGATCATGTGAAGGTATGAAAAAGTATGAGCATAAGGGTTTAACCCAATATGCTAACCCGATTTGGTAATCCGACATGGTAACCTGATATGTTGTGGTGATTGACCCACTAACACGATACCATGATGAAGCATATACCTTATGCATGATATGATGATGAAGTACACACCTTGTGCACGATATGGTATCATGTATACACCTTATACACAATATGTGGTCACGCACTCACCCCATACATGATATGGAGCTAACTTGAGATGACAAACCATAAATAAGGGACAACCCGATATGGGTGCATGATAGAGTAATGGGGGATACACCTTGTACACGATATGGTGATGAGGATACACCTTATACATGATATGGTGATGAGGATGCACCACATGCCAAATATTAATGCATGATATGGTGATGAGGATACATCACAAGCACTATATGGAAGTATGATATGGTGTCAAGTACACACCTTTATACCCAATATGATGGAAGCATCTCAATTTAATGTACTTGATGGAGTAACACGTGAATTGTGTATCTTAAGATATAAAGAGTTTAATGTAGTGTGGAAGTATGGGCCAATGTACCTTGAGAGAAGGATTGATCCAATTTAATAGAGTATGATGCAATTAACATCGTAGTGAGGATGAGAGAGAAACTAAGATTTGAATGTTAACCATGTATTAAGTATATGTTGATACTCCTATTTTGTATGGAGTATGAATTAGGGTTTAATCTTTTATGATGTGATCTTGAAACCCTAATTGGTTAATAAGGGGTAAAACCCTAACCCTAATGAAGGTTGATGATATGGTTTGAAACCCTAATTGGTTAATAAAGGGAAAAACCCTAACCCTAATGAAGGGTGATGATATGATTTGAAACCCTAATTGGTTAATAAAGGGAAAAACCCAACCCTAATGAAGAGTGATGATATAACTTGAAACCCTAATCAGTTAGAATGAGAAACCCTAACCCTAATAATGGGAAGGATGTATTTCTCTTATATCACAAAGTGACGTTGTGAATATGAAACCCTATTCGATTAGAATGGGAAATCCTAACCCTAATAATGGGAAGGATGTATTTCTCTTGCACTGCATGGTGATGTCATATACTTCTAGTGCCTTTATCATAAAGTGATAACCATGCTGAAATCATGAGATGATGAGCATAGCCATGTATGAGCTATGATGTTTTATATGATATATATTTAATGGGCTTTGTGAACTATGTGAAATACTTGTACTACAAATAAAGTGTTTAGCTAGATTGATATCTTAAAAGATAGTTGTTGCCTAGTGAGAGGTGACAAGATATTTAATGGGCTTTATGAACTATGAGAAATACTTGTACAACAAGTAAAGTGTTTAAATAGATTGATATCTTAAAAGATAGTTGTTGCCTAGTGAGAAGTGACAAGATATTTAATGGGCTTTGTGAACTATGCAAAATACTTGTACAACAAGTAAAGTGTTTAAATAGATTGATATCTTAAAAGATAGTAGTTACCTAGTGAGAGGTGACAAGATATTGAATGGGCTTTGTGAACTATGTGAAATACTTGTACAACAAGTGTAATTAATACCTTGGTCTGAGGACCTAGAGGTAACAGTTACCCAATAAGAGGTAATGAAGTTCAGTGATGAACTAAGGGTTTGAATACCCAGATCTAGCAATCATGATGATGATAATGTTAGGGATGAGAATTCCCAATAATGTGATAAGAGATTGAGATCCTAAGTGTTATATGTGTTCCAAAGATCATGAATAGTACTTGATAAATGTATTACACCTTTTCTTGTAGCATCTGATATAATTCTTGTTTGCAACTTGATTGATGTCAAAAGGTATTGTAATATACTTAAATAATCAAGTGGAATTTTATCATGTAGTTTCCTAGACCATAGATCCATTCAGTGTCAGAATTTGTTGAATGGTGAAATGAGTTTAACTCGATATACATATTGTTGAATATGTAATCTTCTTTATATCAGGGTTGCTCAGTGGACTCCCCAACTAAACCAGGACCACTCAGTGGACTTCCTGATGAAAAATAATCCCAGAACGCTCAGTGGTCTTTCCTGAAGAGAGTACATGCTATGGTTGTAACTCTATAGATAAGATACCAGATTACCCTGGTAAGCTAATTACAGTAGATACAAGATTTCCTGCCAGTTATCTCATACTGACCGAGACAGGTGAGGTCTTGACAGTCGACTCTACCACTGACCTTGTATGGTACTGATTTCAACTTACTAGTGGTCTGTTGGAGTATGAATGGTATACTTCATCCCCTCTGGGCATAAGTGTGATTGTAAATATGTAATAATCCGTGTAGCGTGTTTGCTTAAGGATCAAATACAGAAGACATTGGTTGATGTATACTTCTTTTATACATCTTAATTGGATAGATGTTATACATGTTTCTTCATATTCCTTGTAAAGTGAATAGATGATTTATTGCTCTATCATAGATATATGCATTACTTTAAGAGAAGAGATTACTCATTATAACAATGATTAATCCTACTTATTAATGTAAAAGAATCCTCTGCTCAGTTTTATATTATTTAACTATGATAATAATATTGTTGGCGGAGAGTTATATCTCTCATTGGGACAATTGTCTCACCCTGTGGGATCCAAATTTTTAGGTGGACGTGCACGAGAAGGTAGAGATTGTTCTGTAGAGGAAGGACAACAACAACAGGGACAACAGTAATAGCTCA
Organism: Alisma plantago-aquatica; assembly: GCA_963693085.1. NCBI lineage: Eukaryota > Viridiplantae > Streptophyta > Magnoliopsida > Alismatales > Alismataceae > Alisma > Alisma plantago-aquatica. The sequence continues at coordinate 953,657,654 of OY856410.1, read as the reverse complement.
GGTTGAGTGTACTTTCTATCGTGTCTTGTAAATAGAAGTCCTATGTGTCATCTCTATACTCTTAGGTCCTTAGATTTAGTACATAATAATTTTATGAATGATCAGAGATTTTGGCTTGATTGCCTCAAGGTTTTATGTTGCTTATGTATAGGTTTTAGCAAAGCAACTGCTATGTGTTATCCTCGAGATGAGGTAGTACAATGTATATACAATGAGAACCATGATGTATATAAAGGTTGGTTCTTTCAGTTAGAGTTTTCCGGAAGAGGATCTCTTTACAAAATGGTTTTAATTTTTAGTGATTTTGTTAATCTACTGCTTATGGTTATTCCACAATTATTTACTGGTGATGGCTTGATCTGATGTTAGGTCGTCACAAAAACCATTATTTTTACATTATCAAAATTATCTGTGAGAACCCTTTACACTAAATGAGATTACTCAAAACATAAAATACAATCAATAACTAATTAATCACATACCTAAAAATATGGGTAAATTAAAATCGATTTCAACATCAACACCCACTCAGAAATGTTTGAATAAGATCCCAACTACTTTCTTGTATCCATACTATGCCAAGAATTTGATACAAATTGTTCTATCGCCTTAGCCACAACATATATACACAGGAGAACAATATTCATATATGCCACACAAACAAGCATTAATATGCTAACAAAAGTCTGATTCATTTGAAACACCATATGAAAACTTATCCTACCCGGACTTAAGAGTACATGGACGACTCTAGGACACACTAGACATCTAATCAACTTTCTCAAAGATTCATTAGTATAGCTCCTCTTTGCTGCCAGATGTTTGTTTTCGTCACTTCTGATTACCTAAAAAACTGTGGCGAACGACAAGGGTGAGACCCATGTCCCATCAAGAGATACAACCTCCAACAACATTTATTGATTCCAAAATTTTTAGGTAATGAGACAGTTTAAGCAATTTAATCATGTATAAAAAATAAGCTCAACAACACTGATGATTAACAAAATACATAAAGGAGCAGATAATAACTATATTCACTAGCCAGACTATTCTCATATCTTATTAAAAGTATAAGGAGTCTAGCATCATGAGCATCTCTAACATCATGAATAAATATAGTATCATATTCATAGCTAACAACATCAGCATGTCTAACAGGTTGAACATATCAACATCATAAGAAGAGCTAACAATATAAACACAACTATCTGAATAAGCATGATTAACAATATATGCATCTCTAGTTACAAAGGCATGACTAGCATGCTAAACATAACTAACAACATGAGATAGCTAGCATCATGATTATAATAAGCAGTAACAGTATAGTTATCAATACAAGCATAGTTACTGTATGTATTCATCTACAATCATAAGCATATCTACAACCTAAGTATATCTACTATCTCTTATTTGCACTAAGCATCATCTTTATGTAAAGATAACAAACAAGGGTTATCATCTATTGTGAAACGTCATGTATAACCCTAAACAAATATGATACATAGCTATATTACATCTTTTCATAAGCCCTGAGGAATTTGAGGATACCACTCAAAATCCAACTCACCACTACTAAGTCAAAAACAATGCCATACAAGATCTAAGAAGAACCGGACTCCTAAGATCTTCTCTGCCCCTGGTCAATACGGGTCTGCCACAACGACACATAAGGTCAAGATGCTAACAACCTAGTCTATCCTTGGTACAGGTCACAACACTAGTGAAAGGAGGTGGGTACGCATACCCTACCATCTGAGGTACAACTGCAGTTGTCCTCCAATCTCGTCACATATATATACACCGAGACATGATTGCAGCCATTCTCAATCACATCAGATCTATGAGGCATGACCATAGCCATCCTCCACAACCTACATTGTGGATGACAAGGATATATCCTCAAATTGGCACCCCCACATACTCAACAGTATGTGCTCTGAGTTTCCCTTAGGAATACTCGTTTCACCATCTGGTAAGTTCTGACACTCAGATAGATCTATGGCACAGGGTGCTACATGATTAGAGTTTTACTTGATTAGTAATGCCAATTGGGTGAATTGAGGCTGCATCAAACAAGTGGACATACAAACCCTAATACACTTCTATAAATCATATAAATATCACAACTCTTAAAAGATATAAAATGTATGGAACATAATTTCTCATCTCATCATAACATGATACTATTCACTTGCCATTCATGAGACCACACTAGTCATGGTACTATCACAAGATATAAATCCTTTTCACAATATCACAGGGTATCAACCCTTATCAACACAAGAGGATTACACCTCATTCAAGGCTCAACCATGCCCAAAGGTCATCAAGACCATCATACTATTCCCTACAAGATCACTATTATCATTCCATGCCTTATAGTGCCCCAACAGGATTTCACTGAGATTTAATCATGAACCTACGCTTCATAAGTAGTAGGCTTGACCAGCTGAGCTAGCTGGCAAGTGCGTGGATGCAATATCTTAAGGGGTAGAATTTTAATATGTTCAAAGATTGTAAGTGCATCATTACATAGAAGGATATGAATATGAGGTGGATGTGATGTAACACACTTAATGATTAAAAAAGGTAGATGTGATGGTTGGAGCTGATTAAGTACTATGAATGTATCATAAATCATCATCATGGTAAGGTGAATAAGGTGGCATATGCTTTGAGTGGGAAATCATGCTCATTTTATTCAACATATAATGTCTAGTCATATTCCATTGCATTCAACACAAGGGGTATGTTAGTGTTGCTTCTACAAATGAAAGTACATATAGAAGTATCCTTGTTGGCTGGTTTATTGGCAAAACTTGTAATGGATCAAGCTAACTTTACCACAACACATCTAAGACACTCAGGGGATAGATACTGTGAGTATATGGCTAAAGTTAATTTGGTGATAAGAATCAAGAAGGATTCCAAGGCAGAGGATGTATTATATATTGTTTGTATGGTAGGTTAGTTGTTCCATGACAGAGAGTACATGTGGTTTGAGGGATAAGGTGTTGGAAGAGAAACATTCTCTTATGTACGATGTGCAACCTGACAATATCAAGATGTATAAGAGTATGAAGAATTTGTGTTTGTGGCTAGGTATGGAGAATAATGTGATAGATTTTGTGGCAAACTGTCCATATTTTTTTACTAAGCGAGGGAACGACATTAGGAACATGTATGGTCGTTGTAGTCATTGCTATCCCATGAGTGAATTTGGGATGATGTCAGTGTAGAGTTGGTAATTGGTATTCTAAGATACATGAGGGATATGATTCCATTTGTGTAGTTCTTGACCATATATATAAGTTGAAACAAATTGAGGTAGATAAGATAGTCTATATGTATAATATATGACCAACTATAATATCATATAGAGGATTGCGGTTCATAGGTAAGTTTTGGGACCGTCTGCATGAAGCCCTAGGTATACAATTGAATTTTGGTATAAATTTTCATCTACAAATATATTGTAAGGACCCTGACCTTCATTTTGGGCTTACCCTGTTTGTTTTGCCTAAACCTTGTGCTTGGTTGCTTGCTAATCATCTTTAGTGATGATTAGGGTTTGCTTGTGCTTAGTTGAGATCTAGATGTGCTACTTGCAAAATAACCTAAGAAAAGGGTTGAAGAGCAAGGTTGTCACCTTGAGAGATGTCTTTCTCTCTCTTTGATTCCTCTAGGGTTGAGAGGAAGGTTTGGGCTCATGCCTTGAGTTGTCTTGGGCTTGGTTGGGCTCTTTTGGGCCTTGTTTTCCCTTGTTTGGGCCTTTCCTTGCTTGGTTGAGCCCTGTATCAGGCAAGGTTTCTTTGTATCGGCCATTGGGTATCGCCCATGGGGGTGTGTCGGCCTTTGACCTTTGTTGACCTCCTTGCTTTGGTTGTGTCACCCTAGCTTGGACATGTAGTCGAACCTTGGTTGAGTGATGGCATGGCATGTGCATGAGTTTTGCAAGGTGGTAAAATGTGTGGACAAGTGTCCCTTGGTAAGGTGACACCTTGCCTTGGTACCCCTTTGATCCTCATCTATATATGCCTTGCATTTCTCTTCCTTAGGAACCCTTTAGCTCTTTGTTGCTCCTCTCTTCCTTATGTGCACGATACACCTCTCCCTTGCAACCTTGGTGTCTGATACCCTTGGAGGAGCTAAGGTTGGTGGCTGATCCCCTTGAAGGAGTTCCCTTCTTCTTCCTTTAGCTTGGTGGCCGAACCTGAGGTGGGTCTTGTTCTTTGGTAAGCATCTTCCCTCTCTCCTTAGCATCCTCTTCTCCATCTTGCCTACTCTTTGGCCATGGTGGTTATGCTTCTTGTTCCTTTTCTTGAGGTGGCCGAAGTGGTGAAGTTGGAGCTAGGAGCTAGAAGCTTGGAGCTTTGGAGCTTGAGGAGTTTGCTTGAGGTGGCTTACATAACTTCTAACCCTAGCTATACTACCTTCTCCATGTTGCACATTTCATATATGATGATGACCGGCCATTGCATGTTATGTTTCTTGCTCTAGTATAGGTTGTTGCTCTTATGGATATAATGAACATGATGTTGTTGATGTTGTTGGTGGTTTATATACCTTTGGACCTAGTTGTCCGAACCATGGTTTAGGGTTTCCTTGTTGAGCAACACCCCTTTCTCTCCTTGGTTCTTGAGAAGTGAGTTTGAGCTCTAGTGATGTGGGCAATACCCCACTCTCTTGGTTGTTGAGAGTTGAGCCTACATCCTAGTTGCTTGGGCAACACCCTCCTCTCACCATGGATTAGAGAGGTGAGATTTTGGATAGATGATGACCTATGTTGAGGTGGATCCTTGTGGTTGCCTGATTTGTGATAGAGGTTGTGCAAAACCCCTCTCTCTTGGTTGTTGAGAGGTGAGCCGAACTTCTTGATCAATTAGGGTTTGGTGCCCTTGTGCTCGAGGTTGAAGATGATCTTGTGGGTTTGTGCCTTGCACGATATGACCTTGGAGTTGTGCTGCCCGATAGCCTTGTTTGGAGTTGTACCCTTGGACGACACACCTTGTTGAGATAGTTGGCTTGGTGCCTATTATGCTTTGGCTAATATGGAGCCTTGTAGGCCATCCTTGTGTTGGGCGATAGGGTTTAGTTGTGGTGATGCCCGATATGAGTTGAGTAGTGCACCTTAGTGTGTATCCTAGTGGTGTTGTTCCTTTGACCGATATGCCTAGTAGGGCTTAGCTGATACTCTTTGTGGAGTTGGGGCTTGGGTACACTGTGATGTGTGCCCTGCACGACACATCTTGAGATGATCTTTGTCGTTATGTGAAGTTAGCTTAGTGCCCTACATGGTCTTGGCCGATAGTCTTTGATAGATTGGTGCCCATGATGGCTTTGGCTGATACCACCATGTCTTAGTTGAGATTTGATTTAAATGAAGTGATGGACGATATGGCTTCATGTCCGACATCCTAGCCCTAGATGCTGGCCGTTATGATGCTTCATGGCCATGCACGATACCATTCTTGGGCATCATGGGTACCCTGGCTGGTAGGGTTAACCCTCAGATGATGCTGAGATGGTTGCACGGTAGGGGCGCCTTGGGTGACACCCCTTTGGTCGATATGTCTCATGTTGAAGGTTAGACGATAGTGAAACCTAACCCTAACCCTAGCTTGGTGCCCGTTAGACCCTTGGCCGATAGCCATGGTGGTGTTGTACTATGAATGATAAAGCTTATGTGTGATGTACTCATGGATGCTTCTTTATACTTGATAGTATAATAATAATCATGTTAATCCATGATGACTTCAGTAATCTCTATGAATGTGTATACTAACCATGTAGGTATTTCATGTGGATTCATAGCCTGGTAAGAGCTATGAGGTACATGTGCTTTGACTAGCACAATGTGATGATAATCCTTGTTAATGAAATAACAAGTTGATAGGTCTGAGGACTTGATATAAGGCTGAGTGCCTAGTTGAGGTGTTATCCTCTAATGATGAGATAAGGGATGCGTTCCCAGGATGCTGATGCATGATTGTGATGCCTTGAGAGGCAGTGGTTGATATCATGAGGGATTGAGGTTCCAGGACAGTATGTTGATGGAAAAAATGATGTGATTCTATAAGGCTATGTTTATACCTTATTTTGCCTCAACAATTGGCTTAAAATATACTAATCAATTATAGATGAACATATCATGTAGTTGATCTGGCCATAGATCCATTACCGTCAGTATTTGGTGATGGTGAAATAGGTTTATCCTACGGGATTACCTAGAGCGCATATTGTTGAATATGTGAGGTTTCCCCTAGCCTAAAATAGGAGGGTTGAGTGCAGCTGCGGTTGCAGACTCAGGATATATGGAGCATGGTGAACAGACACATGGCTCAAGATATGTGATGATGAGCATGATGCGTTCATGGCTCGGATGTATATACTAGCATCTATGATGAGGTGAGCTAGAGATATGGGTAGCTTGCGGAGTTGACCCAGAGGTGGAGGCCCTATAAGCATAAATTGTGGTCTTACTTGATGATTTGTGTATTGATCATGAGAAGGTGAGGTCATGGAGTTTGGATCTCCTTATACCTTGTATGGCACCAGATTGGGCTTCGCAGCTTATGGTTGGATTGAGCAGGGAAGGCTCACTTCCTCAGAGCATAATAAAATGTAATCCAGCCGAATTATATATCCTGCTTAAAGTGAAACACAGAACATTGATTGATGCCTTGCTTATATAGCTGATCTAGTTGAACTATGCAGTTGTGTGTATGATCCTTATATCTTGTGATAAGTTCTTATAAAGTTTATCTTGTCAATCATGTTCCATAAAGAAATACTTGGTTATATGCCTCCCAGATATCTTGGTAAGATTGAAAGTAATGATAGCTTTGCTCAGTATGTTTCTCTTGTTATACGCTTTATCAGTTACCTATTGTCGTTGCCTTAACCTTTTGAGGTTTTTATAGTTTCGGTGGGGAGTTATGTTTCTCACTGGGACTGTGTGCCTCACCCCTCTGGTTTACACCCTTTTTGGGTGATCGTTCTAGATGTGGTGGTGGTCGTGAGGTTGCGGCCGAGTAGCAAGGAGAGCAGTAGAAGGAAAGAGATGGACATGCTGCTATTTTGGTGGTTTTGTTGTAGATTCCTAGATTCATCCCTGTACTCTCAGGTCCTTGGAGGTGTTTGATGATGTTTCACGATGTTTAGCGGTTGTAATTTTTGTATACCCTGCTGCTGGCCATATGTGGCCGTTCTGTCTGTATAAATAGGTGATGAACTAATATGCATTGTTGTGACAGTGGGTGGCTTTATGTTGTGTACATATCAGGCAGGTGATCTTGAATATATCTATATATTACATGATCTTCTTGCAGGGCTTGGTTGCAAATGTCCGGTATGTATGATTTCCGCAATTGGTTTTAATTAACCTGTGTTTTCAGTAATATATGGTTCTGCATGTTTTGACGTGTCATCTCATTGTTGGTGTGATGGCAGGGTGTCACAGTTGGTTTGGTATCAGAGCTCTAGGTTCGCTGAGTCTACAGGGATTTAGGACTAGGTTTGCGTCTGTTCTTGTGAGTTTTCCAGATTTTCTTACAATAACCTTCTGCCCTCAGCAGAAGATAAAGCTTAAAGATGTCTAGAAACCATGAAGAACATGTTGTCGAGAGCAGCAATGCTGCATTAGTCGATGGAGCAGGAGGGTAGGCACATGGAGATCAGGTGCCTGAGGTCCCCCAACTTGACCCAGCCATTCTTGAAAACCCTGCCTACCAACAGCTTATGGGGTAGTTGATGGCTACAACGAATCACATGGTAGAATGAGTGCCAGTGCCTCATCCAAGAGCACAGGCTCCGCATGGTGAAACATCGGGTATTGGGAAGACCTTTGAGCGGCTTTGCCGAGTCGGAGCTTCGGATTATGTTGGAACGGCTGATCCAGCGGATGTTGATCTGTGGATGATAGGTCTTGAGAAGGCCTTTCGGATCCTCGACATCCCCAAAGTAGACAAAGTCAAGCATGTTGTCTACCTTCTAAAGGGCAGTGCTGGCTACTGGTGGGCCATCAAGGAGGAAAAGTGACCCAGTGAGGAGATCAGTTGGGAGATCTTCCGGTGAGAGTTCGTCAGTAGATATTTTCCGAAGACATATATGGATGAGAAGATCAATCATTTTAAGTGTCTACACCAAGGAATGATGAGCATCACTGAGTATGAAGCCAAGTTCATGGACTTGCTGAGGTTTTGTCCTCACATGGCGGTGACAGATGATGAGCGGATCAGGCAGTTTGAGAAAGGTTTGAGTGTTGAGCTATCGACACCTGTTGCTGCTTTAGAGAATCATGAACGGTTTGCCATGTTTGTGGAGTCCATCTGCAGGATTGAACGATCTGTTAGGGAGAAAAGGGAGTCCATGACCAGGAAAAGGCCGGCTCAGTTCCAGGGATAGAGATCTGGTGGCTTAAAGAAGTCAAGGTTTTCAGCACCTTCCATGATGAGAGGTTCTAGTGCACTGTCACAGTGGTCTCTGAGTAAGGGAAGAGGTCATGTTTCCTCACCGTCAAAGGCGCATAGTACAGCTTCTGTCGTAGTGACAGGGCCATCTAGGCCGCAGATAGAAGGTAGGTCATGTTACCACAGTGGACAAACTGGGCACTTGAGGTCAAATTGCCCAAAGAAAGATGTTGAAGTAACGCAACAGCCGAGACAGAATCAACAAGGGTCAGACAGATAGTAGCCCAGTGCTAGCAGAGGGAGAGGACGCATTCAAGTGTCGCAAGCAAAATTGTCTACTCAAGGAAGCAGAGGACGTGGACAACAAGCAATGGCTCGATTCTATGCTATGAGTCAGCCGGAGGCGATAGTCAACCTGCGAGTGGTGACAGGTCAGATGGAGTTTTTTTCATTCTGATTTTTCTTCTTCTTGCTTTATATCTGTCTTGGTTGACCCTGGTGCTACACACTCTTTTATCGCACATAGTCTGCTTGATAGTTGTCCTTTACCTATTAGTTGTAAGAAAGATAGTTTGTTGTTAGAACCCCTCTTGATGGTTCTACGATGCTTCGAGAGGAGTGTCCATCTTGTGTCTTATCTTTTTCAGGACACAGTATACAAGTGGATCTTATACCACTTGATATGCATGGATTCGATGTGATCCTTGGGATGGATACCTTAGAAAAGTATAAGGTTGTGTTGGACTGTGGTTCCAAGCAGGCGGTGTTTGATGACAATGGAGAGGAGTGGATCTTCCAAGGAGATAGGAAGATTCTTCCGACATGTCTAGTGTCAGCGATGGTGGCAGAAAAGTTACTACGGTAAGGTTGTAAGGCTTTCTTAGCTCACGTTGTGGATACCAAGGCGAAAGGTCCTAGCCTTGAGGAGGTAATGGTTGTCCGAGAGTTTGCGGATGTGTTTCCTGATGAGTTTCCCAATGTTCCCCCACCCCGAGAGATTGATTTTGAGATCAATCTGGTACCAGGAACACAACCAGTTGCACGGACACCGTATAGGATGGCTCCAGCAGAGATGGCAGAGTTGAGGAAGCAATTACAAGAGTTGTTGGAGAAAGGTTTCATCCGACCGAGCATGTCGCCTTGGGGTGCTCCAGTGTTGTTCGTTAAGAAGAAGGATGGGTCGATGCAGTTATGTATAGATTACCGATAGTTGAACAAGGTCACGATCAAGAATAAGTACCCATTGCCGAGGATAGATGATCTGTTCGATTAGCTGTGTGGCGCTATAGTGTTCTCAAAGATAGAACTACGGTATGGATATAATCAGTTGAGGATTAAGGTGGACGACATACCAAAGTCAGCATTTAGGATGAGGTATGGTCACTTTGAGTTTGTGGTTATGCCATTTGGGCTAACTAATGCACATGTTGCTTTCATGGACCTGATGAACCGAGTGTTCTGTCCGTTCCTAGATCAGTTTGTTGTAGTCTTTATAGACGACATTTTGATCTATAGTCGGGACAAGCAAGAGCATGAACGACATCTTCGACAAGCATTGACTCTTCTTCGCCAACATCAGTTGTATGCCAAGTTCAGCAAATGTGAGTTCTGGTTGAAGGAAGTGACATTCTAGAGCCATGTGATATCTACAGAAGGATTCCGAGTGGACCCTAAGAAGGTGGAGTCAGTTGCAAATTGGGAGCAAACAAAGACGTCGACAGAAGTTCGTAGTTTTCTGGGTTTGGTCGGATACTACCGGAGGTTTATCAAGGACTTCAGTGCAATCATGTTGTCGATGATAAAGCTGACTAGGAAGGATGCACCTTTTGTTTGGGATGATCGTTGTCAGCAAGCTTTCCAAAGTTTGAAGGAGAAGCTGACTAGTGCTCTAGTGCTAGTACTGCCAGAGCTTGGGAAGGGCTATGTTGTTTTCTGTGATGCTTCCAAGAAGGGTTTAGGTTGTGTGCTGATGCAGGAAGACCATGTGGTTTCTTTTGCTTTGCGACAGCTTAAGAAACATGAGGAGAACTATTCAACACATGATTTGGAGTTAGTAGCGGTGGTCCATGCGTTGAAGATTTGGAGGCACTATCTTTATGGGGAAGTGTGTCAGATCTTTACAGATCATAAGAACTTGAAGTATATATTTTCACAGAGTGAGCTGAACATGCGATAACGTCATTGGATGGAGCTAATCAATGAATATGATTGCACCATTGAGTATCATCCTAGTAAGGCAAATGTGGTAGCTGATGCGCTTAGAAGAAAGTCTTCTTCTCTCTCCACGAAGAAGGCACAGTTGAGTTCCTTGGTATGTCATAGGCGAGATATGTTTGTCTCCTTGCGACAGATGAATATATAGTTGGAAGTTTCCTTGATGGTAGGACTGTTGGCACAAATCCAATTCAAGCCTACACTGAGATAGCAGATCAAATACGCACAACAGGCGGATGATACAGTGCAGTTGATCAGGTCAGAGCTTGGCAGTGAAAAGCATGATGGGTTCCATGAGTCTGAGGATGGACTAGTTTGTTATCATGATATGATGGTGGTTCCCAATGGTGATAATCTAAGAAAGCTAGTGCTCGAGGAAGCACACACGTCGATGTATGATATGCATCTAGGAGTCACCAAGATGTATCATAATCTGAAGGACCTGTATTGGTGGTCTGGATTGAAGAAGGGTGTAGCTAAGTTTTTGGCTTAGTGTGCAGTATGTCAGCAAGTTAAAGTTGAGCATCAGACGCCGGCAGGTACGTTGCAACCCATGCCGATACCGCAATGGAAATGGGATCATATAACCATGGATTTCGTAGTTGGTCTACCAAAGATAGCTAGGAATCATGATTCCATTTGGGTAATAGTGGAAAGTTTGACAAAATCTGCTCATTTCATACCGATAAAAATGACATATACAGAAGTGAAGCTTGCTCAGGTATATGTAGACGAAATAGTGTGTTTGCATGGTGTATGAGCAACGATAGTTTTTGACAGAGGTCCTCAGTTCACAAGTCATTTCTGGGAACAGTTGCACAAAGCGTTGGGAACGCAGTTGAGGTTCAGTACCACTTTCCACCAACAGACAGATGGGCAGTCTGAAAGGACTATTCAGTCTTTGGAGGATCTTCTCTGAGCTTGTGTTTTGCAGTTCCTAGGTAGTTGGGACATGCATCTTAGTTTGATAGAGTTCGCTTATAACAATAGTTATCAGCGGAGCATTGACATGGCCCCTTATGAGGCTCTATATGGAAGGAAGTGCAGATCCCCTTTATGTTGGTATGAGTCTGGTGAGTATTAGCTTTTGGATCCTGACTTAGTACAACAGACAACAGAAAAGATCAGAGTGATACAGCAAAAGTTGAAAATGGCACAAGACAGACAGAAGTCTTATGTAGACAATCATCGATGACCCTTAGAGTTCCAAGTGGGAGACAAAGTGTATCTCAAGGTCTCACCTTGGAAAGGCGTGCTAAGGTTTGGCCGAAAAGGCAAACTGGCACGTAGGTATATGGGGCCATACCCAGTAATAGCACGGGTTGGCAAGGTAGCTTACAAGTTAGAACTACCGCCAGAGTTGCATAGATTGCATCCAGTGTTCCATGTCAGTATGATGAAGAAAAGTCATCCAGACACAGGGTCAGTTATACAGCCAGTTGAAGTTGAGCTTGATGAAGACATAACCTATGAAGAAGGTCCAGTGGCGATCCTTGACAGAAGAGTAAAGAAGCTAAAGAGTAAGGATCTGGTTCTTGTGAAGGTTTTTTGGCATCATCGTGGTGTTGAGGAAGCCACGTGGGAGCTTGAGGAAGAGATGAGGCGGAAGTACCCCTCGCTTTTCTCTTCATATTTTGGGGACAAAATCCCTTTGTAGAGGTTTAATGCTTGTAAGGACCCTGGCCTTCATTTTGGGCTTACCCTGTTTGTTTTGCCTAAACCTTATGCTTGGTTACTTGCTAATCATCTTTAGTGATGATTAGGGTTTGCTTGCGCTTAGTTGAGAGCTGGAGGTGCTACTTGCAAAATAACCTAAGAAAAGGGTTGAAGAGCAAGTTTTTCACCTTGAGAGATGTCTTTCTCTCTCTTTGCTTCCTGTAGGGTTGAGAGGAAGGTTTGGGCTCGTTCCTTGAGTTTTCTTGGGCTTGGTTGAGCTCTTTTGGGCCTTGTTTTCCCTTGTTTGGGCCTTGCCTTTCTTGGTTGAGCCCTGTATCAGGCAAGGTTGCTTTGTATCGGCCATTGGGGTGTGTCGGCCTTTGACCTTTGTTGACCTCCTTGCTTTGGTTGTGTCACCCTAGCTGGGACATGTGGCCGAACCTTGGTTGAGTGGTGGCATGGCATGTGCATGAGTTTTGCAAGGTGGTAAAACGTGTGGACAAGTGTCCCTTGGTAAGGTGACACCTTGCCTTGGTACCCCTTTGATCCTCATCTATATATGCCTTGCCTTTCTCTTCCTTAGGAACCCTTTAGCTCTTTGTTTCTCCTCTCTTCCTTATGTGCACGATACACCTCTCCCTTGCAACCTTGGTGGCTGATACCCTTGGAGGAGCTAAGGTTGGTGGTCGATCCCCTTGAAGGAATTCCCTTCTTCTTCCTTTAGCTTGGTGGCCGAACCCTAGGTGGGGCTTATTCTTTGGTAAGCATCTTCCCTCTCTCCTTAGCATCCTCTTCTCCATATTGCCTACTCTTCGGCCATGGTGGTTATGCTTCTTGTTCCTTTTCTTGAGGTGGTTGAAGTAGTGATCTTGGAGCTAGGAGCTAGAAGCTTGGAGCTTTGGAGCTTGAGGCGGGTTACATAACTTCTAACCCTAGCTATACTACCTTCTCCATGTTGCACATTTCATATATGATGATGATCGGCCATTGCATGTTATGTTTCTTGCTCTAGTACAGGTTGTCGATCTTATGGATATAATGAACATGATGTTTTTGATGTTGTTGGTGGTTTATATACCTTTGGACCTAGTTCGCCGAACCATGGTTTAGGGTTTCCTTGTTGAGCAACACCCCTTTCTCTCCTTGGTTCTTGAGAAGTGAGTTTGAGCTCTAGTGATGTGGGCAATACCCCTCTCTCTTGGTTGTTGAGAGGTGAGCCTACATCCTAGTTGCTTGGGCAACACCCTCCTCTCACCATGGATTAGAGAGGTGAGCTTTTGGATAGATGATGACCTATGTTGAGGTGGATCCTTGTGGTTGCCCGATTTGTGATAGAGGTTGTGCAAAACCCCTCTCTTTTAGTTGTTGAGAGGTGAGCCGACCTTCTTGATCAATTAGGGTTTGGTGCCCTTGTGCTCGAGGTTGAAGATGATCTTGTGGGGTTGTGCCTTGCATGATATGACCTTGGAGTTGTGCTGCCCGATAGCCTTGTTTGGAGTTGTACCCTTGGACGACACACCTTGTTGAGATAGTTGGCTTGGTGCCCATTATGCTTTGGCTGATATGGAGCCTTGTAGGCCATCCTTGTGTTGGGCGATAGGGTTTAGTTGTGGTGATGCCCGATATGAGTTGAGTAGTGCACCTTAGTGAGTATCCTAGTGGTGTTTTTCCTTTGACCGATATGCCTAGTAGGGCTTGGATGATACTCATTGTGGAGTTGGGGCTTAGGAGTTACACTGTCATGTGTGCCATGCATGACACATCTTGAGATGATCTTGGCCGTTATGTGAAGTTAGCTTAGTGCCCGACATGGTCTTGGTCGATAGGCTTTGATAGATTGGTGCCCAGGATGGCTTTGGTCGATACCACTATGTCTTAATTGAGCTTTGACTTATAGAAGTGTTGGATGATATGGCTTCATACCCGACATGCTAACCCCAGATGTTGGTCGTTATGATGCTTCATGGCCATGCACGATACCATTATTGGGCATCATGGGTACCCTGGACGATAGGGTTAACCATCGGATGATGCTGAGATGGTTGCACGATAGGGGTGCCTAGGGAGACACCCCTTTGGTCGATATGTCTCATGTTGAAGGTTAGCCGATAGTGAAACCTAACCCTAACCCTAGCTTGGTGCCCGTTAGACCCTTGGCTGATAGCCATGGTGGTGTTGCACGTTATACCTTGGTAATGGTTGCCCCACACCATGAGTGCTAATGGAACCTTGATGCATGTTAGAGGATGTGCAGTGGTTGGCTGATATGGTGGTGAGCTGCATTAGGGTTGGAGATCCTAACCGTTATACCTTTTGGTAAGGGTATTGCTACCGGGTACACCCTTTGATGAGGGTTGGCGCTGCTCACCATGCTTAGTAAAGGTTGCAGGAGTTTTTGTGAGGGTTCTGATAACCCGAAATGTATATAGTTGATGGTTCTCTTTTAATAATGATAACACAAGTGAGATGATGTAATCACCTTGAATCCTGCAGCTATGGTGATGGATTAAGATGATAAGGTTGTGAACCAAGAAGCTTGGAAGCTTATGATGTTGCTTCACATGATGATGTGACACATGCATATGGTCACAAGTATAAGGCATAATATATGTCCATGATTGATAATAATATTATGAATGATAAAGCTTATGTGTGATGTACTCATGGATGCTTCTTTATACTTGATAGTATAATAATAATCATGTTAATCCATGATGACTTTAGTAATCTCTATGAATGTGTATACTAACCATGTAGGTATTTCATGTGGATTCATATCCTGGTAAGAGCTATGAGGTAGATGTGCTTTGACTAGCACAATGTGATGATAATCCTTGTTAATGAAATAACAAGTTGATAGGTCTGAGGACATGATATAAGGCTGAGTGCCTAGTTGAGGTGTTATCCTCTAATGATGAGATAAGGGATGTGTTCCCAGGATGTTGATGCATGATTGTGATGCCTTGAGAGGCAGTGGTTGATATCATGAGGGATTGAGGTTCCAGGATAGTATGTTGATGGCAAAAATGATAAGATTCTATAACGCTATGTTTATACCTTGTTTTGCCTCAACAATTGGCTTAAAATATACTAATCAATTATATATGAACATGTCATGTAGTTTCTCTGGACATAGATCCATTACCGTCAGTATTTGGTGATGGTGAAATAGGTTTATCCTGCGGGATTACCTGGAGCACATATTGTTGAATATGTGAGGTTTCCCCTAGCCTAAAATAGGAGGGTTGAGTGCAGTTGCGGTTGCAGACTCAGGATATATGGATCATGGTGAATAGACCCATGGCTCAGGATATGTGATGATGATCATGATGTGTTCATGTCTCAGATGTATATACTAGCATCTATGATTAGGTGAGCAAGAGATATGGGTAGCTTGCAGAGTTAACCCAGAGGCTGAGGCCCTATAAGCATAAGACTGCGGTCTTGCTTGATGATTCATGTACTGATCACAAGAAGGTGAGGTCATGGAGTCCGGATCTCCGTAGACCTTGTATGGCACAAGATTGGGCTTCGCAGCCAATGGTTGGATTTGAGTAGGGAAGGCTCACTTCCTCAGAGCATAATAAAACATAATTCAGCCGAATTATATATCCTGCTTAAAGCGAAACATAGAACATTGATTGATGCCTTGCTTATATAGTTGATCTAGTTGAACTATGTAGTTGTGCGTATGATCCTTATATCTTGTGATAAGTTCTTATAAATCTTATCCTGTCAATCATGTTCCATAAAGAAATACTTGGTTATATGCCTCCCAGATCCCAAACCGGTTGAAAGTAATGATAGCTTTGCTCAGTATGCTACTCATATTATACACTTTATCAGTTACCTGTTGTCGTTGCCTTAACCTTTTGAGGTTTTTATAGTTTCAGCGGGGGGTTATGTTTCTCGTTGGGACTGTGTGTCTCACCCTGTTGGTTTACACCTTTTTAGGTGATCATTCTAGACGTGGTGGTGGTCGTGAGGTTGCGACCGAGCAGCAAGGAGAGCCGTAGAAGTCAAGAGATGGACATGTTGTTGTTTTGGTGGTTTTTTTGTAGATTCCTAGAGTCATCCCTGTACTCTCAGGTCCTTGGAGGTGTTTGATGACGTTTCACGATGTTTAGTGGTTGTAATTTTTGTATACCCTGTTGCTGGCCGTACGTGGCCGTTCTGTCTGTATAAACAGGTGATGAACTAATATGTGTTGTTGCGAAAGTGGGTGGCTTTATGTTGTGTACATATCAGGCAGGTGATCTTGAATATATCTATATATGACATGATCTTCTTACAGGGCCTGGTTGCAAATGTCCTATATGTATGCTTTCCGCAATTGGTTTTAATTAACCCATTTTTTGGTAATATATGATTCTGCATGTTTTCACGTGTCATCTCGTTGTCGGTGTGATGGTGGGGTGTCACAGTTGGTTTGGTATCAGATCTCTAGGTTCACTGAGTCTACAGGGATCTAGGACTAGGTTTGCGTCTGTTCTTATGAGTTTTCCATATTTTCTTACAATAACATTCTGCCCTCAGCAGAAGATAAAGCTTAAAGATGTCTGGAAACCATGAAGAACATGTTGTCGAGAGCAGTGATGTTGCATCAGTTGATGGAGCAGGAGGGTAGGCACATGGAGATTGGGTGCCTGAGGTCCCCCAACTTGACCCAGCCATTATTGAAAACTCTGCCTACCAACAGCTTATGGGGCAGTTGATGGCTACGATGAATCACATGGTAGAATGAGTGCCAGTGCCTCAGCCAAGAGCACAGGCTCCCCATGGTAAAACATTGGGTATTGGGAAGACCTTTGAGCAGCTTTGTCGAGTCGGAGCTTCAGATTATGCTAGAACGGTTGATCTGACGGATGCTGATCTGTGGCTGACAGGTCTTGAGAAGGCCTTTCGGATCCTTGACATCCCCGAAGCAGACAAAGTCAAGCATGATGTCTACCTTCTGAAGGGCAGTGTTGGCCACTGGTGGGCCATCAAGGAGGAAAAGCGACCCGGTGAGGAGATCGGTTGGGAGATCTTCCTGCGAGAGTTCATCAGTAGATACTTTCCGAAAATGTATTTAGACGAGAAGATCAATCAGTTTGAGTGTCTACGTCAAGGAACGATGAGCATCACCGAGTATGAAGCCAAGTTCATGGACTTGTTGAGGTTTTGTCCTCACATGGCGGTGACAAATGATGAGCGGATCAGGCGGTTTGAGAAAGGTTTGAGTGTTGTGTTGTCGACACCTACTGCTGCTTTAGAGAATCGGGAATGGTTTGCCACGTTTGTGGAGTCTGTCCGCAGGATTGAATGATCTGTTAGGGAGAAAAGGGAGTCCATGACCAGGAAAAGGCATGCTCAGTTCCAGGGACAGAGATCTGGTGGCTTCAAGAAGTCAAGGTTTTCAGCACCTTCCATGATGAGAGGTTCTAGTGCACCATCACAGTGGTCTCTGAGTAAGGGAAGAGGTCATGTTTCCTCACCGTCGAAGGTGCATAGTACGGCTTCTGTGGCAGTGACAAGGCCATCTAGGATGCACACAGAAGGCAGGCCATGTTACCACTGTGGACAGACTGGGCACTTGAGGTCAAACTGCTCAAAGAAAGATGTTGAAGTAACACAACAACCGAGACATATCAACAAGGGTCAGACAGATAGCAGCCCAGTGCTACCAGAGGGAGAGGATGTGGTCAAGCGTCGCAAGCGGGATCATCTGCTCAAGGAAGCAGAGGATGTGGACAACAAGCAATGGCTCAATTCTATGCTATGAGTCAGCCGGAGGTGATAGTCAACCTGCGAGTAGTGACAGGTCAGATGGAGTTTTTTTCATTCTGATTTGTCTTCTTCTTGCTTTATATCCGTCTTGGTTGACCCCGGTGCTACGCACTCTTTTATCACACATAGTTTTCTTGATAGATGTCCTTTACCTTTTAGTTGTAAGAAAGATAGCCTATTGTTAGAAACCCCTCTTGATGGTTCCGCGATGCTTCGAGAGGAGTGTCCATCTTGTGTCTTATCTTTTTCGGGACACAGTATACAAGTGGATCTTATACCACTTGATATGCATGGATTCAATGTGATCCTTGGGATGGATACCTTAGAAAAGTATAAGGTTGTGTTGGACTGTGGTTCCAAGCAGGCGGTGTTTGATGACAGCAGAGAGGAGTGGATCTTCCAAGGAGATAGGAAGATTCTTCCGACATGTCTAGTGTCAGCGATGGTGGTAGAAAAGTTACTGCGACAATGTTGTAAGGCTTTCTTAGCTCAGTGTAACATCCCTGACATGGGTTATGTTCTAACCCTAGGTATTTTTCCTAATAAAGTTTATTATATGCTTGCTCTTAATTTCCGAAAAGTATTAAGGCTCAAGAGGAACTTATATTTCATTTTAGTCCTTTTTGAATAATGTTGAAACATTATTTTGTTCGTTTTAGACAAGTGAAAATTATCCAAGTTGAGGGGTTAACTTGGAAATTGTACATTATATAATGTTCCTCAGATTTTGAGGCATCGTGAGAATGAGAATGATGTAGTGGTATGGTTTTCACAAGCTTGAGCACCAAGATAAAGCTTGTTGAACAATCCTTATGCATTAAAACTTAGTTTCGGTGTAATGTGCAAATTACCCAAAACCTAGGGTTCAAGATGCAAAATACCACTTCTAGAGGGTCCCCCATTTTTCTTGGCATCAAGAAGAGAAAATAAAATGGTAGGGGTGCCTCATTTGAGTTATTTTGAGAAGAGAGAATCTTGATATTAAAATAATCAAGATTTAAGAATAAAAGGAACTTTACTTTAATTTAATGCAAAAAGAAATATATTAATTGAAGAGCCCTTCAACAAAAGGTTGAGGGATTAATTTGCAAAGGGTTGGACGTTATTTGCGCCTTGTAAAGGCAACAAAAATATCCAAGGGAATGGATAACTCACAACCATTATTAAAGGAAAAAGTAATATCCACTAAAACGGGGATATTAGTATAATATGTTTAAGGTGCTTAATTCCTTTTCTTTTAATTCTTGGATAATGAAGAGGTTTTTCAAGTGAATGAAGGTGGCTTCGTGGACAAGGAATTGAGGGGAAAGAGGTGGCATTAATTTTGGAATTAAAAGAATTTAATAAGCCATTTTCTCTCTCATTGATTTTCTTATAAAAACACCCATTCCAACTCATTTGAGAGGCTTTTTCCGAACCCACTTCTTCTCTTTGCTTGCAAACCGACCAAGGAATCTAGGAGCAGCTGGAGGAAAACCCCCAACCTGTTGGTAAGCTTCTTGATCTTATTTCACCTTAATTTCATGGTGAAAATCATAAAACAATGCATGATTTCTTCTCTATTTCACTCCATCTTCAATCCTAGTCAATCCTTTCATCCAAAAAGCTTGAGAACGGACCTTGAGCAGTTGCAAAAGCTTCCTCCACCATTGTTGAAGTGAATCTCCAAGCTTTGAAGGTCAATTGGAGGCAGGTTATATAACTCAAACCCTTAAATATTGTTATTGCTTTGAAATCTCCATTACTTGTTGAACGTTTTGTGCTATTTTGCAATTCCCTTTATCCATTGTTGTAATTACCATGAAAATGGCAGTAATCTTTTAAGGAATGAAGGTAGATGATTATAACATCATCTTGAGCATGCAATCCATTAAGTTCTCCTTACAAACGGTTTTGAAGATCTTGGTCCAAACGGTTTCACCAAAACGTTTGGTGACTAAACGGTTTGCAAACCGTTTAGAGTCTTGAACTCCAAACCATTTAAGATAGTTGACCATTTGGATGGGTTGACCGTTTGAGGTCAGAACACTAGTACTTGTTTAATAAGGATCTAATGACTCCAATTAATTGAATTAATATGTGGACAATCATCTAACTTGAAACCCTAACCGGGTTGAGTGCTGATTTTGCAATTGTTTAATTTAATTCTTTGGGTTGATTAACCCAAATGGTCTCAAGACCATTTGGAGATCACCCAAATGGTCTCTAGACCGTTTGGAGGTCAACCAAGACCGTTTGGAGGTCTAGGGTTTAGTATGGTGATGTAATTAAAGACCCAAAGTTGTCAAATGATAATACAAGCAATAGTTAGTTTGTTGATCAATCTAATTATCCAAACCCTAATTGAACTTCACCAATTTTCATGATGGAATGGGAAAACAGTCTCAAGACCATTTGTAGGTCATCCAAATGACCTCAAGACTGTTTGAGGTTTGGTCATCCCCAATTTGAATGATGGACCAATGATTTCTAAGTAATTAGTTCCACAATGACTAATATTGAAGGTTCATCAATTTCAACCCTAATTCAATTGGGTTCAAACCCTAATTGGTGATCAATTGAAGTTTGAATCAATTGAAGGATGATTATTTAATCTCATTTGAAGCATGATTCTTAGGTTCAATTGATGAGTAATTACATGGATTCAATTGATGATGGGGTTAACCTTGGAAACCCTAAATCGATTAGAGAGGTTGAGACCCTTTTTGGTCCAAACAGTTTTGAGGAGGCTTGGGACCAAACGATCCCAAACTGGTTGAGGCCCAAATGGTTTCAAACTTTTACTTTGTCAAACAGTTTCAAGTGTCTACTTTGGCAATCGGTTTCAAGCACCACTTTACCAAACGGTTTCAAACCGCAAGACCTAGACCGTTTGGAGGTCTAAATGGTCTTAGACCGTTTGGAGGTATCTCAAGAAAGACCGATTGAGGTCTGATTGGTCAAGACCGTTTGGGGTCTAAGTGACCAAGACCGTTTGAGAAATAATTAACTAAAACCGTTTAAACACTTAAGGTGTTTAAAGATCAATTGTTTAATTGAACATTACATGATGTAATTCGAGGATGATTATAGTAATTGTACTCTTAATAAGATAGGGTGATTAATACCTTGTGAATAATTAATCCTTAATGACTAGGGAAGTAATGACATAATACATGGTAACAATCTCTCAATCAAGTTGAGTTGACCTAATCCAATCAAGTCTGATATAAATATCATTCTATAAAGGATGAGAGAGAAATAGAACTTCTTACATGAATGATAATCATGTAGTGATCAAGTCTCAACACTCTCAACATAAATGAATGTGTAAGTAGGGTATGATCCTTGATTAAGAGATCATGAACCCTAATTAAGAAGGTCAATGTGCCCCAACCCTAGTTGAGGGAAATGATAAGTAAAACCCTAATCCATGGTGATAAGTAACCCTAGTTGAGGGCAATGATAAGTAAAACCCTAATCCATGGTGATAAGTAACCCTAGTTGAGGGCAATGATAATTAAAACCCTAATCTATGGTGATGGTATGATCCTAATTTAGGTTAATGGCATGAGCAACCCTAATTTAGGGTATTTTAATAATAAGCCCTAATTGAATGTAAATAGTAAACCCTACTTGAGTATGATGTTATGAGAAACCCTAATTAAGGATGAAACCATATGAAACCCTAAGTGAGGGTGATGTTATGTGAAACTTTAGATAAGATCAAAGTCAAAATGAAACCTTAATGCAATGATGAGATGTATAATCTAAGTCAAGGTAATGCTATATATTGGTATGTGACACCTTGATATGAAATCCTACACTGATATAGGATAAAGATATGTGGAACCCTAATCTTGGGTTGTATTGTATGAAACCCTATCTTTGGACAACGTGATGATAATCATAACCCAAATCTGGGTAATGAGATTAAGTATTCCTATTTGACATAAATTGGGAAATCTTAACTCAAATAAGGAAATATTGATGATATTCTCACAATGTATAGTGCTGAATTGTATTTGATATAATTGTTATCATGTGCACTAATTATGTAGGTTTTATGAGATGGTGGATACATCCAGGTATGAGCTATAATGCCTTACTATTGAATTTGTTTTATGGGCCTTGTGAGCCATAACATGTTGTGTTGCCTAGTGAGAGGTAACAAGAAATATTATTGGGCTTTAAGAGCCATGTGAAATACATGCACTGCAATTATTATGTTTAAAATGATCAGATGACCTGAATGCATTAAGTTACCTGATAAATGGGTAACAAGTGTTTGATGACTTGAGGGTTTTGAACACCCATGTTTCATAATCATGATGATGACATGATAAGGGATAGAGATCCTAATATGTAACACAGCTTTGAAAAGAACTTGATAGAAATAGTATTCAATCCTTATAGCAATTGTTATAATGTTCTATGTGTGTAAACATGTTTGATGCTAAAATAATATTGTAATGTACTTAACTAATAAAGTGAAATAGTATCATGTAGAGCCCTGACCATAAATCCATCATCGTCAGTAGTATGGTGATGGTGAAACAGGTTTTCCTAAGGGAACTCCTGGAGGGCATACTTTTGAGTATGTGGGGGTTATGGGCGTGAATGTCCTTACGCCCTAATGGAGGAGTTGATGTGAGGTAAACATTAAATCTCTCAATCCTTCATTATATGTGATGGGATGGATGTATCACTAATCTCCCGAATACCGGGATGGATGTACCATTAATCTCCTGATGATGTTAATGCCGAATCGATGTGAGATAAATATAATATCCCTCGATTGCGAAGAGAGTACAGCATGCCACTGTAACTCTAATAGTGAAGTTACTAGTATACCCTGGAAAGCTATTTAGCAGAGACACAAGATGTCCTGCATTTGGTCCTCACACTGACTGAGGAAGATGCGGTCATGGGAATCTGGCTCTTCTATTGACCTATGTATGGTTCCAATTTCAATTTCACAATGGTCGGTTGGAGTATGAGCGGTATACCTCATCTCCTCAGGGCATTAAGTATGATTGTAAAATGTAATCAACTGTGTAGCATATTTGCTTAAGGTTGAAATATGAGAATCATTGATTATTGTTACTTGTCTAGTATGTCTAATGGACAATTGTTATTTATACTATTAAATTCCTTATTGAATAAGTAATATGCTGCTTTATCAAGTTATAAGTGAAATGCTTTGAATAGATAATATTGTTCTAATCTGTTATATACTGAATTTCCTATTGTTAATCACTTATGAATCTTCTGCTTAGTTTTATCCTATTATCTGCAATAATAATGTTTCTGGCAGAGAGTTATATCTCTCGCTGGGACAATTTTCAATTGTCTCACCCTCGTGGGATTCAACTTTTTAGGTAGATGCAGAAGAGGCAGAAACCCTACAGTAAGGGAAGAGCAGTAGCAACAGCAAAACCAAGGATAACAGTGAATTCTCAGGTGGAGAGATCGGTTGTCATGTCATGTATATAGAGAGTCCTATGTATCATCTCTGTACTCTTAGGTCCTAGGAGTCAGTAGTTAGTTTTAAATTGATCGGAGATTTTGGCTTCACGCCTCGAGAATTTTATACTACCTTTGTATAGTCTATCAGGGCAGTTGATGGTTGTAACTCTCGAGAAGAAAGGTTAGAAGAGATGTACTAGTAAACCAGAATGTATTTGAAATACTTTGTTTCTTTTATGAAAGAGTTTATCAGCTTATGGATCTCTTTGTAAAAAGTTTTAATTTTTAGTAATTTTTAGTAATTCTGCTACTAACAATATGCTTCTTCTTAGTTAATCTTGTTTTCACGAGTCAAATGTAACACTCACGTTGTGGATACCAAGGCGAAAGGTCCTAGCCTTGAGGAGGTAACGATTGTCTGAGAATTTGCGGATGTGTTTCCTGATGAGTTTCCCTGTTATGACCCGTTTCAAAGCTTATTGGTAAGCATTATGATTTGAGCCAACTTATTTGCTCATGTGATGGTTAGTGCATCATTAACTTGATTTAGTTGAATTAAGCAGATAAGATCAATTAGTGCATAATTAAGATGATTAATTTGAGTAAAGTAATAATTGGATGCAATTGGAATGTTGAATCATTAAAACAGTGTAATTAGCTTGTTTTCATGCCTTGGTTTTGTAGTGGGCATTTTTCTTGAAAATATGCAAAAGAAATCACCTGATTTGGACTTTCGAGTCAAAAGTTATGATCTTTTCCTATTCCAGGGTCGAAATTGCAAAATTTCCAAAACTTTTCCTTATAAACTTTCCTTTATTTTCTCTGTTGGTTATCCGTTTCATTTTCATCCTGTTGGAGGCGGTGCACAGGAGGTGCAGATCCGCACGGGCGATCGCAGGGGCGATCAGTAGGTCGTCTTCCAGCAAGTCGATTTTGTTACTCTTTTTCTCTTCTTCTTTACTTCTTTCTTCTTCCTACCTCTTCCCTCCCTTTATACTACCTTCCTTAGCTAGCTGCCGCATAGCAGCTTGGCTGCGACAAGCTGCAGCTGGAAGTAGTTGTCGTGTGTGGCCTGGAGAAGGTGGATTTGGGGCGGCCAAGGCTTCCAATCATCACCTTGGACCTCGGCTAGGAGGTCTAGTTTAGAAATTGCAATCAATTCAGCCCAAATCAGCGCATAATAGCAGATTTCTATTGGAGCGTGAAGTTCCTGTTCTGTGAACAGGAACAGTGAAGAAATAATACCAAGGTTGAAGACGATCCGAAATCCCCCAGAATCTGGCCTCTAGACGCAATTCCGGACGAACCCGGACAGTTCAAAACGATGTGAGTAGGAGTTCATTTAGTTATCATCATTTAACTCCTTCGTTGGAATTTTTTGATAAACTGTGCATTTTTGCACTAATATTAGTGGTTATCAGGCGTTTTATTAGTATTTGATGAAACTTGAATTTTATTTTATAAATTGCTTCTGTATGATTATACATTATCTAGAACAGCTTCTGATCAGTGTAGAACAGTTCAATGATTTTATTTGGTGCAATGGAAACCAAAAGTGCTTAATATAATTACTGCAATAGAAATATTGTGTGTATGTTTTGGATAATTTAGATATTTGACTAGCTCTGAGAATGTTTTTGTACCTGTTGAGTAGTTTGTTGAATGTTGTACATTTTATATTCAAGAGTATAATAAAAATGTTAGATTTAGGTGCCCTAACACCATAGAATCCCCTTTGTGCGGTCTGCGATCTTAAGGGGATGAAACGACCTAACTGGAGGACAGTCCAGACGGTCGGCAACTTACTGGAGGATAGTCCAGATGGTTGGAGAGAGAGACCTACTAGAGGACAGTCCAGACGGTCTAGTAGTTTTGTGAGGCCTACTGGAGGACAGTCCAGATGGCCGAGTAGTCGTGTTACCTACTGGAGGACAGTCCAGATGGGCACGGCTCGACACTCCGCCTATGTGCTCAGGTAGGATGAGTCCAGTTTACACTCTTCGAGAGTGCAGTGAGGCCAGAGAGCCTGTGGTCCTGTAGCAGACCAGGACGAGAGCAGTCAGACTTAGCATTTCCCGGGTGTGTCGCTAAGTCTTGTACGGTGGGATTGTAGTTCGCTACAGATCTTTATATGCAGAGTGCACTGCATATGATTGGGGCATAATAAAATATGTAATCATGTAGGACCACAGCATTTTAAAATGTTAAAAGTCTAGAATCACTGTGCAAAAATCTCGATAGTTGTTTTTATGTTTAAGATATGCAAATCCTGATATTAAATGCTTCATAGTTATGTACTATCTGCTAGTTTCACTATGTCACTAGGACTGCTCTGTATAGTATTGTTCTTATGCTTTATTTCAATTTAATAAACTTGACGAGTTGTTTAGTGATAGTTAAATGAAAAACTATTCACTGAGCGAGTAGGCTCACTCCTCTACTCAAACATTTTTAGGTCAGTGACAGTTCCAAGAATCTGAAGGATCTTACCACCCTAGTCAGTAGAAGGTATATGTAGTTAGTTAGATAGTGGTCTCTTAGTCCTTTCCCCTCGGTCCTTGGGACATGGTGTGGAGAGAGAGTGTGTTTAATATGTAAATCAGTTTTGTAATTAACTATCAACTTTATATTCCGCATGTAAATGTAATATGACAATTACTCTGTTTATGTTTCTAGCAAGTAAAATTTGAAATGCCTCGGTAAGTTGTGTAAGTTTCAGTATTTAAGTAATTTGTAAGATTTTCCTGTTGGTATGTTTAATGTGACTAAGAAAAGAAAATGTTAAGTGTGGTTTTTGTGAAACATGTTAATCCTTCTTACGCCCTAATCTCATGATTAGTGGATAATGTGAGATCAGGGTGTAACAGTTTTGGTATCAGAGCATAGGTTGAGTACATAGATACTCAGAGTCCAGGTCAGGGGACGATAAGAGACCAATAGGACTAGGATTTAGGTGTTTTTTTTTCTATCTACAGTTTTCTAACAGGAAATGTTCTGTTATAATATTGTAGATGGCAGGAAAGGGACTTGGTCATGATGACCAGGCTGAGAGCCATGTTGGGCCAGATCTGTAGGATATGGGTCCAGGTGGAGGTGATCATGTGGAAGAAGCATCCCGGATGTATATGATGTTTCTGGAGACCAAAGAGAAGTATAAGACTGATAAGCGAGCTTCTACGTCCAGCATCAAGGACTTGATGTGATCATATGAGCTTGTTAAGAAGCTCGGAGGCACTGAGTTCAGTGGCACTACAGATCCTGCAGAAGCTGATGAATGGTTGAGGCAGATAGAGAAGGTCTTCTGTCTGATGGAGCTGCCAGAGGAGAAAAAGATTAATCATGTTGTTTACCTTCTGAAAAGCGATGTAGAGTTATGGTGCTGCAGTGTGGAGGATAAAAGAAGAGGCACAGAGCTTACTTGGCAGGATTTCACTGAGGAATTCCATCTCAAGTATTATCCTCCTACTTTCCTGAATGAGAAAACAAGGCAGTTGGAAAATATTAAGTAGGGAAACATGACAGTCACTGAGTATGAGGCGCTTTTCACCAAGTTGGTGAATTTTTGTCCTCACCTTGTACCTAATAACTTAGAAAGGTGCATAAGGTTCCAAGAAGGGCTGAGGTCAGAGATTTGACATACTATTTCTACTACTAGTAGGAGAAACAGAGAGAACTTTGGTGAGTTTGTAGAGGCAGCCAGACAGGTAGAGGAATCTGTGAATGCTGATAAGCCAACTGAGACCAAGAAGAGATCTGGGGACTTTGCTAGAGGACAGCCTAGCAGTGGTTACCGAGGAGGTAGCAGTGGTTTCTTTTCCAAGCTTAGACGTGGTTTTGGTTGTTTCAGCAGGCCAAGATCTAGTGACGTGACATCTTCTCGCAGTAGAGGAAGTTTTAGTCCTGGGAGATGGAGCCATGCACCAAGTGGACGGTCTTCTGGGTCATCAGTGTCAGTGACAGGTCCACCGAGGCAGGAGGCACCAATATGTGACAATTGTGGGAGATCACACTATGGTCAGTGTTGGGGTTTGAGTTCTCGAAGTTGCTATCATTGTGGTCAGATAGGACACATAAGGAGAAACTGCCTCCAGTTACTGCATGCAGCATCACAAGCTTCTCAACCTCAGTATCAAGATGTTCTGAGACATCCTCTTGTTGATAGACCGAGTTCTTCTGTAGCTTCTGGCTCTCAGGGTGGTGGAATACCCAGTGGCAGAGGTGGTCAGCGAGGACGCCGTGGAACTGGTAGAGCTTCAGCACGTTTCTTCACGTTAACACCACAAGAAGGTATAATTTCTTCTCAGGTTGTTACTGGAGAAATGCTTTTATTTAATAGTATACCAGTTACAGTTTTGATAGATCCGGGTGCTACTCATTTGTTCATACGACATTCTTTAGTCAGTGACCTTAATCTGTTAACTCAGGAGTTAATGGATGAGTTGGTACTAAGGGTTCCACTAGGTGAAGCAATAGTTTTATCAGAGTTTTGTCCCGGATGTTTGTTGTCTTTTAGTGGTTATACCTTTGATGTTAATCTTATACCCTTGGATGTTAATACCTTTCAAGTTATATTGGGTATGGATTGCCTTGAAACGTATCGAGTTCAACTCGACTGTTGGAAGAAGGAAGTTGTCTTTCAACATGGTGAATTTTCTTATGTCTTTTCTGGAGACAGGAAAGTTCTACCTACGTGTATCGTGTCAGCTGTTGTAGCTGATAGGATGCTGAAGAAAGGATGTGAAGCTTTCTTAGCCCATGTGGTGGACATAAGAGCAGAGAAGAGCACAGTCAGTGTATATGATGTGCCTATGGTTTGTGAGTTTCTAGATGTTTTTCCAGAGGAACTACCAGGTTTACCTCCTGTAAGGGATATAGATTTTGATATCCAGGTGTATCCAGGCAGTCACCCTGTAGCGTTGTCAGCTTATAGAATGGCACCTATAGAGTTGAAGGAACTCAAGATCCAGTTGTAAGAATTGTTGGACAAGGGTTTCATTCAGCCCAGTTCTTCACCATGGGGTGCACCAGTTTTGTTTGTGAAGAAGAAGGATGGTACCATGCATCTATGCATAGATTACAGGCAGCTGAATAAGATCACTATCAAGAAAAAGTACCCGTTGCCAAGGATTGATGATCTGTTTGATCAGTTGCGTGGAGCGACAATCTTCTCTAAGATAGATTTGAGGTCGGGGTATCATCAGTTGAGAATAAAGGCTTCCGATATTCCTAAGACAGCCTTCAGAACCAGATATGGGCATTATGAGTTTCTGGTCATGTCGTTTGGACTAACTAATGCCCCAGCAGCTTTTATGGACATGATGAATCAGATTTTCAAACCATTCTTGGATCAGTTTCTTGTGGTTTTCATTGATGATATTCTGATTTACTCCAGAGATGATGAGCAGCATGAGCAACACCTAAGGATGACGTTGCAGTTGTTGAGGAAACACCAGTTGTATGCTAAGTTCAGTAAGTGTGAGTTCTGGTTAGCTGAGGTGGCATTCCTTGGACATGTCATCTCAAGAGATGGAGTAAGTGTTGACCCTAAGAAAGTCGATTCTGTGCTTTAGTGGGAACAGCCTAAGACTCCTACTGAGATCAGAAGTTTCTTAGGATTGGCAGGTTACTACAGAAGGTTCATTCAGAACTTCAGTGTGATAACATCGCCTCTGACACGTTTGACGAGGAAGAATGCACCGTTTGTCTGGTCTGATAACTGTGAGAAGAGCTTTCAGATTCTGAAGAAAAAGTTGACCACAAAACCAGTGTTGATTTTACCTGAGGTAGATAAAGGTTATACAGTGTTTTGCGACGCTTCTAGAAGAGGTTTAGGCTGTGTGCTGATGCAAGAAGGCAAGGTAGTGGCTTATGCATCTAGACAGTTTAAGAAGAATGAAGAGAATTACCCGACTCATGATCTGGAACTAGCTGCTATAGTTCATGCTCTTAAGACATGGCGTCACTATCTTTATGGTGAGACATGTTAGGTGTTTACAGATCATAAGAGTTTGAAGTAATATCTTCACCCAGAAGGATCTGAATCTGAGACAGTGAAGATGGCTCGAGCTAATCAAGGATTATGAGGTGACAATTGATTATCATCCTGGGAAGGTGAATGTAGTAGCTGATGCTTTGAGCAAGAAGTCAAGTTCAACAGCTGATGTATACTCTATGGCATGTTTCAAGAGAGACTTGCTTGTAGATATGCGAAGGTTGAACTTAGACTTGGGAGTGTCAGAACAAAGTGGTTTGATTGCGCAGATGCAAGTTAAACCTACCTTCTATGATCAGATCAGAGAGTTGCAACAGAGTGACAGTGAGTTGTGGCAGATCATGCAGGATATGTCTGAAGGGGGAAGACCAGAGTTCAGGTTTTCAGTTGATGGTTTGTTGTACCTACACGACAGGTTGTGTGTACCTGGAAATAGTGAGTTGAAAGAACAGATTCTTGAAGAAGCGCATGCTTCTATGTATGCCATGCATCCAGGTAACACTAGGATGTACAGGAACCTCAAAGAGTTGTACTGGTGGACTGGTATGAAGAAAGATGTGGCTGAGTACGTGGCTAGATGTGGAGTGTGTCAGCAGGTTAAAGCTGAGCATCAGAAACCTGCTGGTACCTTGCAATCTCTTCCTATACCAGAATGGAAATGGGAACATATCACAATGGATTTTGTGATAGGGTTACCCAAGACACCTAGAGGTTGTGACTCGATATGGGTGATTGTGGATAGATTGACTAAATCTGCTCACTTTCTTCCTGTTAAGTCAACCTTTGATGTTCCAAAGTTAGCTAAGATATATGTGGATGAAATAGTCAGGTTGCATGGTATTCCAGTTTCAATTATATTTGATAGAGATCCTAAGTTCACATCCAGATTTTGGAATCAGTTGCATCGTGCTTTAGGCACAAAGTTGAGATTCAGTACAGCCTTTCACCCACAGACGGATGGTCAGTCAGAAAGGACCATCCAGACTCTTAAGGACATGCTGAGAGCATGTGTTTTGCATTTCAGTGGAAGTTGGGGAGAACACTTAAGCCTTATAGAGTTTGCATATAACAATAGTCACCATTCCAGTCTTGGTATGGCCTCGTATGAAGCTCTATATGGTATAAAGTGTAGATCACCCATATGTTGGTATGAGGTTGGTGAAAAGTAGATTCTTGGACCCGAGATAGTAGATTTGACCACTGAAAAGATTACTGTGATTAAAGAACAGTTAAAAGTTGCACAGGACAGGAGGAAGAGTTATGCTGAGAAAAGGCATAGACCTCTTGAGTTTGAGGTTGGTGATGAAGTATACTTGAAAGTTTCACCATGGAAAGGAGTGTTGAGATTTGGTAAGAGAGGCAAACTGACTCCTAGGTTTATGGGCCCGTATCCTATCATTGAGAGGATTGGACCTGTAGCCTATAGGTTAGAATTGCCATCTGAATTGTCTAATCTGCATGATGTGTTTCATGTATCCATGTTGAAGAAATGCTATCCTGGTACAGAAAAGATAGTTGCCCCAGAACCTGCACAGCTTAGATCAGATGTGTCTTACGTTGAGGGACCAATTCAGATAGTTGATCGGAGGATCAAGAAACTCAAGAATCGTGAGATACCATTAGTGAAAGTTCTGTGGAGGAATCATAACCTAGAGGAAGCTACGTGGGAGCTTGAATCTGAGATGCGTAACAAGTTTCCTTTTCTCTTTTAGGAATTTCGGGACGAAATTCTTATAAGGGAGGGAGATTGTTATGACTCGTTTCAAAGCTTATTGGTAAGCATTATGATTTGAGCCAACTTATGTGCTCATGTGATGGTTAGTGCATCATTAACTTGATTTAGTTGAATTAAGCACATAAGATCAATTAGTGCATAATTAAGATGATTAATTTGAGTAAAGTAATAATTGGATGCAATTGGAATGTTGAATCAGTAAAACAGTGTAATTAGCTTGTTTTCATGCCTTGGGTTTGTAGTGGGCATTTTTCTTGAAAATATGCAAAAGAAATCACCTGATTTGGACTTTCGAGTCAAAAGTTAAGATCTTTTCCGATTACAGGGTCGAAATTGCAAAATTTCCAAAACTTTTCCTTATAAACTTTCCTTTATTTTCTCTGTTGGTTATCCGTTTCATTTTCATCATGTTGGAGGCGGTGCACAGGAGGTGCAGCTCCGCACGGGCGATCGCAGGGGCGACCAGTAGGTCGTCTTCCAGCAAGTCAATTCTGTTACTATTTTTCTCTTCTTCTTTACTTCTTTCTTCTTCCTACCTCTTCCCTCCCTTTATACTACCTTCCTTAGCTAGTTGCTGCATAGCAGCTTGGCTGCGGCAAGCTGCAGCTGGAAGTAGTCGTCGTGTGTGGCCTGGAGAAGGTGGATTTGGGGCGGCCAAGGCTTCCAATCATCACCTTGGACCTCGGCTAGGAGGTCTAGTTCAGAAATTGCAATCAATTCAGCCCAAATCAGCGCATAATAGCAGATTTTTGTTGGAGCGTGAAGTTCATGTTCCGTGAATAGGAACAGTGAAGAAATAATACCAAGGTTGAAGACGATCCGAAATCCCCCAGAATTCGGCCTCTAGACGCAATTCCGGACGAACCCGGACAGTTCAAAACGTTGTGAGTAGGAGTTCATTTAGTTATCATCATTTAACTCCTTCGTTGGAATTTTTTGGTAAACTGTGCATTTTTGCACTGATATCAGTGGTTATCAGGCGTTTTATCAGTATTTGATGAAACTTGAATTTTATTTTATAAATTGCTTCTGTATGATTATACATGATCTAGAACAGCTTCTGATCAGTGTAGAACAGTTCAATGATTTTATTTGGTGCAATGGAAACCAAAAGTGCTTAATACAATTACTGGAATAGAAATACTGTTGTGTATGT
Organism: Alisma plantago-aquatica; assembly: GCA_963693085.1. NCBI lineage: Eukaryota > Viridiplantae > Streptophyta > Magnoliopsida > Alismatales > Alismataceae > Alisma > Alisma plantago-aquatica. Next base: position 953,625,270 of record OY856410.1, on the reverse strand, counting down.
TTTGGATAATTTAGATATTTGACTAGCTCTGAGAATGCTTTTGTACCTGTTGAGTAGTTTGTTGAATGTTGTACAGTTTATATTCAGGAGTATAATAAAAATGTTAGATTTAGGTGCCCTAACACCGTAGAATCCTCTTTGTGCGGTCTGCGATCTTAAGGGGATGAAACGACCTAACTGGAGGATAGTCCAGACGGTCGGCAACCTACTGGAGGACTGTCCAGATGGTTGGAGAGAGAGACCTACTGGAGGACAGTCCAGATGGTCTAGTAGTTTTGTGAGGCCTACTGGAGGACAGTCCAGATGGCCGAGTAGTCGTGTTACCTGCTGGAGGACAGTCCAGATGGGCACGGCTCGACACTCTGCCTGTGTGCTCAGGTAGGAGGAGTCCAGTTTACACTCTTTGAGAGTGCAGTGAGGCCAGAGAGCTTGTGGTCCTATAGTAGACCAGGATGAGAGCAGTCAGACTTAGCATTTCCCGGGTGTGTCGCTAAGTCTTGTACGGTGGGATCGTAGTTCTCTACAGATCTTTATATGCAGAGTGCACTGCATATGATTGGGGCATAATAAAATATGTAATCATGTAGGACCACAGCAATTTAAAATGTTAAGAGTCTAGAATCACTGTGCAAAAATCTCAATAGTTGTTTTTATGTTTAAGATATGCAAATCCTGATATTAAATGCTTCATAGTTATGTACTATCTGCTAGTTTCACTATGTCACTAGGACTGCTCTGTATAGTATTGTTCTTATGCTTTATTTCAATTTAATAAACTTGACGAGTTGTTTAGTGATAGTTAAATGAAAAACTATTCACTGAGTGAGTAGGCTCACTCCTCTACTCAAACATTTTCAGGTCAGCGACAGTCCAGGAATCTGAAGGATCTTACCACCCTAGTCAGTAGAAGGTATATGTAGTTAGTTAGATAGTGGTCTCTTAGTCCTTTCCCCTCGGTCCTTGGGACATGGTGTGGAGAGAGAGTGTGTTTAATATGTAAATCAGTTTTGTAATTAACTGTCAACTTTATATTCCGCATGTAAATGTAATATGACAATTACTCTGTTTATGTTTCTAGCAAGTAAAATTTGAAATGCCTCCGCAAGTTGTGTAAGTTTCAGTATTTAAGTAATTTGTAAGATTTTCCTGTTGGTATGTTTAATGTGACTAAGAAAAGAAAATGTTAAGTGTGGTTTTTGTGAAACGTGTTAATCCTTCTTACGCCCTAATCTCATGATTAGTGGATAATGTGAGATCAGGGTGTAACATTCCCAGTGTTCCCCCACCCCGAGAGATTGATTTTGAGATCAATATGGTACTAAGAACACAACCAGTTGCACAGACACCGTATAGGATGGCTCCAGCAGAGATGGCAGAGTTGAGAAGAAGTTACAAGAGTTGTTGGAGAAAGGTTTCATCCGACCGAGCACGTCGCCTTGGGGTGCTCCAGTGTTGTTCGTTAAGAAGAAGTACGGGTCGATGCAGTTATGTATAGATTACCGACAGTTGAACAAGGTCATGATCAAGAATAAGTACCCGTTGTCGAGGATAGATGATCTGTTCGATCAGCTGTGTGGCGCTACAGTGTTCTCAAAGATCGACCTACGGTCTGGATATCATCAGTTGAGGATTAAGGCAGACGACATACCAAAGTCAGTGTTTAGGATGAGGTATGGTCACTTTGAGTTTGCGGTTATGCCATTTGGGCTAACCAATGCACCTTCTACTTTCATGGACCCGATGAACCGAGTGTTCCATTCGTTCCTAGATCAGTTTGTTGTAGTCTTTATAGAGGGCATTTTGATCTATAGTCAGGACAGGCAAGAGCACGAACGACATCTTCGACAAGCATTGACTCTTCTTTGCCAACATTAGATGTATGCCAAATTCAACAAATGTTAGTTCTGGTTGAAGGAAGTGACATTCTTGGGCCATGTGATATCTGCAGAAGGAGTCCGGGTGGACCCTAAGAAGGTCGAGTCAGTTGCAGATTGGGAGCAACCAAAGATGCCGACAGAAGTTCGTAGTTTTTTGGGTTTGGTCAGATACTACCGGAGGTTTATCAAGGACTTCAGTGCAATCGCATTGCCGATGATAAAGCTGGCTAGGAAGGATGTACCTTTTATTTGGGATGATCATTGTCAGTAAGCTTTCCAAAGTTTAAAGGAGAAGCTGACTAGTGCTCTAGTGTTAGTGGTTCCAGAGCTTGGGAAGGGCTATGTTGTTTTCTGCGATGCTTGCAAGAAGGGCTTAGGTTGTGTGCTGATGCAGGAAGATTGTGTGGTTTCTTTTGCTTCGTGACAGCTTAAGAAACATGAGGAGAACTATCCGACACATGATTTGGATTTAGCAGCAGTGGTCCATGCATTGAAGATTTGGAGGCACTATCTTTATGGGGAAGTGTGTCAAATCTTTACAGATCATAAGAACTTGAAGTATATCTTTTCGCAGAGTGAGCTGAACATGTGACAACGTCGTTGGATGGATCTAATAAATGATTATGATTTCACCATTGAGTATCATCCTGGTAAGGCAAATGTGGTGGTTGATGCGCTTAGCAGAAAGTCTTCTTCTCTCTCCACGAATAAGGCACAGTTGAGTTCCTTGGTATGTCATAGGCGAGATATGTTTGTCTCCTAGCGATAGATGAATGTACAATTGGAAGTTTCTTTGTTGGCAGGACTATTGGCACAAATGCAAGTCAAGCCTACGCTGAGATAGCAGATTAAAGATGCACAGCAGGCAGATGATACAATGTAGTTGATCAGGTCAGAGCTTGGCAGCGAAAAGCGTGATGGGTTCCATGAGTCTGAGGATGGACTAGTTTACTATCATGATAGGATGGTGGTTCCCGATGGTGATAATCTAAGAAATCTAGTTCTTGAGGAAGTACACACGTCGATGTATGTTATGCATCCAGGAGTCACCAAGATGTATCATTATAAGAAGGACCTGTATTGGTGGTCTGGCTTGAAGAAGGATGTAGATGAGTTTGTGGCTAAGTGTGCAGTATGTCAACAAGTTAAAGCTGAGCATCAGAGGCCGGCAGGTACGCTGCAACCCATGTCGATACCGTAGTGGAAATGGGATCATATAACCATGGATTTCGTAGTTGGTCTACTAAAGACAGTTAGTAATCATGATTCCATTTGGGTAATAGTGGACAAGTTGACAAAATCTGCTCATTTCATACCGGTAAAAATGACATATACATTAGAGAAGCTTGCTTAAGTATATGTATACGAAATAGTGTGTTTGCATGGTGTACCAGCAACGATAGTTTCTGATAGAGGTCCTCAGTTCACAAGTCATTTCTGGGAACAGTTGCACAAAGTGTTTGGAACGCAGTTGAGGTTCAATACCGCTTTCCACCCACATACAGATGGGCAGTCTGAAAGGACTATTCAGACTTTAGAGGATCTTCTCCAAGCTTGTGTTTTGCAGTTCCTAGGCAGTTGGGACATGCATCTCATTTTGATAGAGTTCGCTTATAACAATAGTTATCAGCAGAGCATTGATATGGCTCCTTATGAGGTTCTATATGGAAGGAAGCGTAGATCCCCTTTATGCTGGTATGAGTCTGGTGAGTATCAGCTTTTGGGTCCTGAGTTAGTAAAACAGACGACAGAAAAGATCAGAGTGATACAAAAAAAGTTGAAACTGGAACAGGATAGATAGAAGTCTTATGTAGACAATCTCTGACGACCCTTAGAGTTCCAAGTGGGAGACAAAGTGCATCTCAAGGTCTCACCTTAGAAAGGCATGATAAGGTTAGGCCGAAAAGGCAAACTGGCACCCAGGTATATGGGGCCATACCCAGTAATAGCACAGGTTGGCAAGGTAGCTTACAAGTTAGAACTACTGCCAGAGTTACATAGATTGCATCCAGTATTCCATGTCAGTATGCTGAAGAAAAGTCATCCAGACACAGGGTCAGTTATAAAGCCAGTTGAGGTTGAGCTTGATGAAGACATAACCTATGAAGAAGGTCCAGTGGCGATCCTTGACAGAAGAGTAAAGAAGCTAAAGAGGAAGGACCTGGTTCTTGTGAAGGTTCTTTGGCATCATCGTGGTGTTGAGGAAGCCACGTGGGAGCTTGAGGAATAGATGAGGTGGAAGTACCCCTCGCTTTTCTCTTCAGATTTCGGGGACGAAATCCCTTTGTAGAGGTTTATGGCTTGTAAGGACCCTGACCTTCGTTTTGGGCTTACCCTATTTGTTTTTCCTAAACCTTGTGCTTAGTTGCTTGCTAATCATCTTTAGTGATTATTAGGGTTTGCTTGTGCTTAGTTGAGATTTGGAGGTGCTACTTGAAAAATAACCTAAGAAAAGGGTTGAAGAGCAAGTTTGTCACCTTGAGAGATGTCTTTCTCTCTCTTTGCTTCCTCTAGGGTTGAGAGGAAGGTTTGGGCTCGTGCCTTGAGTTGTCTTGGGCTTGGTTGAGCTCTTTTGGGCCTTGTTTTTCCTTGTTTGGGCCTTGCCTTGCTTGGTTGAGCCCTATATCGGGCAAGGTTGCTTTGTATCGACCATGGGGTATTGCCCATTAGGGTGTGTCATCCTTTAACCTTTGTTGACCTCCTTGCTTGGTTGAGCCCTGTATCGGGCAAGGTTGCTTTCCACACCATGTTTGGACAATTTATAGTAGCTATGACCCATATGACATATAGGATGTCATTACCTGCACCTAGGACACCTATCCACCATGAAGAATAAGGAGCCGACAAGACATTTGAATGACTTCGATGGGTTGGGGCCACAGAGTATGCTGGCACAGTTGACCGAGCAGATGCAGACATGTGGCTGACCGAGCTGGAGAAGGCCTTTAGAATCCTTAACATCCCAGAAGCTAAGAAGGTTAGACATTATGTGTACCTTCTTAAGGGAAGTGCTGGTCACTGGTGGACCATAGAGGAGGGAAAAAGGCCAGGTGTGGAGATCGAATGGGAAGTATTCTGATGAGAATTCGTTAATAGATACTTTCCTAAGACGTTCCTAGATAAGAAGATTTCTCAATTTGAGAGATTAAGGCAAGGACCAATGAACGTTAGCGAGTACGAGGCTAAGTTCATGGAGCTTTTGTGGTTTCGTCTGCATATGGCAGCTATAGATGAAGAAAGGATTCAGTGTTTTGAGAAGGGGTTGAACGCCGATTTGACCACTCATGTGTCTGCCTTAGAGAACATGGAGAGGTTTGCTACTTTTTTGGAGTCTGTCAGATAGATAGAGAGGTCTGTGATAGAGAAATGACAGACTATGAGTAGGAAAGTGTATCCTCAGTTTCAAGGACCCTTGTCTAAAAGTTTTAAGAAATCAAAGTTTTCTGTACGAATAGCACCACCAAGGTTCAATACCCAGACGCAATGGACATCTATTAGGGGTAGAGGCCGTAGTTTACCACCGCAAGGAGCCCATAGTGCAGCATCAATATCGGTAATAGGACCATCCAGACCACAGCCAGGGAACAGAGGTTGCTTTATATGTGGAAAGATGGGGCATCTGATGAAGGATTGTCAAGCCACAGAGGCAAGTGTGACTCAACCTCAGAGGCAGAGTCAGCAAGGCTCTCAGAGGCGACAGTTTCCAAGTGGAGCTAGAGGACGTGGACAAGCATCCCAAGATGGATCGTCAGCACCTAGTAATTGAGCATCGAGTCAACCATAGGCGACGGCGAGATTCTATGCGATGAATCAGCCTAATGTAGTAGTCAACCCTCAGGTTGTGGCAGGTCAGATGGAACTATTTTACTCTGATATGTCTATATCCTACGTTGTATCTATTTTAATTGATCTGGTTGCTACGCATTCTTTCATCACTAAAAGAGTGATTCTTGATTGCAATATGACAGTTGGTCATAGGGTAGAGAGTTTGAAATTAGAAACTCCTTTGATGGGATCTACTGTGTTGTGGGAGGTGTGTTCTTCCTGCACTCTTTTCTTCTCTAAACATCGCATTCAAGTGGATCTTATACCACTTGAGATGCATGGGTTTGATATAATTCTTGGGATGGACACCCTAGAAAAGTATAAGGTTGTCTTGGATTGTGAGTCCAAGCAGGTTGTGTTCACAGATGATAGTGACACTTGGATCTTTCAAGGAGACAGAAAGATTCTTCCAACCTATCTTGTGTCAGCTATGGTAGCTGAGAAGCTGATGAGGCAAGGATGTTTTGCATTCTTGGCACATGTGGTAGATACCACCATGGAGAGTTTTAATCCATCTGAAGTCCCAATAGTCAGGGAATTTGAAGATGTATTTCATGAAGAACTTCCAGGTGTACCTCTGCCCCGAGAGATTGATTTTGAAATTAATCTAGTTATGGGCACGCAACCTATAGCACAAACACCATATAGGATGGTACATGCTGAGATGGCAGAGCTTAAGAAGCAACTACAGGAGTTGCTTGAGAAGGGTTTCATCCGACCGAGCACTTCACCCTGGGGTGCTCCAGTTCTTTTTGTTAAAAAGAAAGATGGATTGATGTGATTATGCATTGATTACAGACAGTTGAATAAGGTAAATATAAAGAACAAGTATCCCTTGCCAAGGATTGATGACTTGTTTGACCAGTTGCATGGTGCAACTATCTTTTCTAAGATAGATCTAAGATCGGGATATCATTAGTTGCATATTAAGGAGAGTGGCATACCTAAATCTACTTTTAGGACAAGGTATGGTCATTATGAGTTCATAGTTATGTCGTTTGGACTAACTAATGCACCAGTTGCATTCATGGAACTCATGAATAGAATCTTTCAACCTTGTCTTGATCAGTGTGTAGTAGTCTTTATAGATGACATATTGATTTACAGTAGAGATGCTCAACAGTATGAGCAGCACCTCTGTCAGGCTTTGACTTTGCTAAGAGAGCATAAGTTGTATGCTAAGTTTAGCAAATGTGAGTTCTGGTTACCAGAAGTTTCCTTCTTAGGACACGTAATATCTGCCTCAGGTATTCGTGTTGATCCTAAGAAGGTAGAATCTATCATGTAATGGGAACAGCCTAAAACACCGACAGAGATACGTAGTTTCTTAGGGTTGGCAGGCTATTACAGGAGGTTCATTAAGAACTTCAGTTCTATAGCTTTACCCCTAACCAAGTTGACCAGGAAGGAGATTCCTTTTGTCTGGAATGACAAGTGTCAACAATCATTCCAGTTGTTGAAAGAAAGGTTGACAAGTGCACCTGTGCTGGTGCTACCTGAGCAAGGGAAAGGGTACATAGTATTTAGTGATACATCTAAGAATGGTCTAGGATGTGTGTTGATGCAGGATAAGCAAGTGATTTCTTTCATTTCTCAACAGCTTGAGAAACACGAGGAGAATTATCCAACACATGATCTAGAGATAGTTGATGTGGTCCATGCTTTGAAAATCTGGAGATATTATCTCTATGGAGAAACATTCCAGATTTTCACAGACCATAAGAACCTAAAGTATATCTTCTCACAGCATGAGCTAAATATGAGGCAACGCTGCTGGATGGAATTAATCAAGGACTATGATTGTACAATTGATTATCATCCATGGAAGGCTAATGTGGTAGTTGATGCATTAAGTAGAAAATCAACAACACCAACCTCAAATAAAGCACAGTTGAGTTCTTTGATGTTCTCTAAGAGGGATATGTTTATATCCTTGAGGCAAAACAATGTACATAAAACCAACTCTGAGATAGCAAATTAAAGAAGCACAACAAGCTGATGTTGTAGTTCAAGAGATTAGGTCATAGTTTGGTGGTGAGAAACGAGACGGCTTTCACGAGTCAAAGGATCAGGTAGTCTGTTACCATGGTAGGATGGTGGTACCTGATGCCAATGACTTGAGAAAGTTAGTTCTGGAAGAAGCTCATTCTTCAATGTATGCTATGCATCCAGGAAGCACAAAGATGTATCATAACTTAAAAGACATGTATTGGTGGTCTGGACTGAAGAAAGATGTGGCTGAGTTTGTTATGTGGTGTCCGGTGTGTTAGTAGGTTAAAGCTGAACATCAAAAGCCCATAGGAACAATGCAACCTTTGCCTATATCACAGTGGAAATGGGATCATGTCACCATGGACTTTGTGGTTGGTTTGCCTAGAACAACCAAAGGTCATGATTCCATTTGGGTGATAGTTGATAGGTTGACAAAGATAGCACATTTTTTACCTATCAAAACAACCTACACTGCTGAGAAGCTTGCACAAATCTATGTAGATGAGATAGTGTGGTTGCATGGGGTTCTAGCTGCTATCATTTCTGATAGATGACCTCAGTTCATGAGTCATTTTTGGGAACGACTTCACAAAGCTTTGGGTACGCAGTTAAGGTTTAGTACAACCTTTCATCCACAAATAGATGGACAATCTGAAAGGACCATACAAACTTTGGAGGATTTTCTTAGAGCATGTGTCCTTCAGTTTGTAGGAAGTTGGAATCTACACCTGAGCTTGATAGAGTTTGCTTACAATAATAGCTATCAGCGGAGTATTGATACGGCACCATATGAAGCATTATATGGTAGACGATGTAGATCTCCTTTATGTTGGTATGAAACTGGAGAAAATCAACTTTTGGGTCCTGAGCTAGTGCAGCAAACAACGGAAAAGATTAAAGTAATACAATAACAGTTAAAGACTGCATAGGATAGACAGAAATCATACGCCAAAAAATGGTGAAGACCTTTAGAATTCCAAGTTGGAGACAGAGTATATCTCAAGGTCTCACCTTGGAAAGGAGTTCTTAGATTTGGGAGAAATGGAAAGTTAGCTCCTAGATTTATGGGGTCTTATCCAATCATTGAACGGATTGGAAAGGTAGCTTATAAACTGGAGTTGCCACCTGAGTTGCATAAGTTGCACCCAGTGTTCCACATCTCTATGTTGAGGAAGTTTCATCCTAACATAGAATTAGTTCTACAACCTGTGGAGGTAGAATTAAATAATGATATATCATATGTTGAAGGACCTGTGACGATCCTTGACAAAAGAATTAAAAAGTTGAAAAAGAAAGACATATGTCTTGTAAAAGTTCTCTAGAATCACCGTGGAACTGAAGAAGCTACATGGGAACTAGAGGAAGAGATGAGGAGTAAATACCCTACTCTTTTCTCTTGATGATTTCGGGGACGGAATCCTTGTAAGGGGTGGATAATTTGTAACATCCATGACCTGAGTTATGGTCTAACCCTAGGTGTTTTGCCTAATAAAGTTGATTAGATGCTTGCTCTTAATTCCTGAAAAGTAATTAAGGCTCAAGAGGAACTTATATTTCAATTTTAGTCCTTTTTGAATAATGTTGAAACATTGTTTTGTTTGTTTTGGACTAAAGTGCAAATTACCCAAGTTGAGGGGTTAACTTGCAAATTGTACATGATATAATGTTCATCAGATGTTGAGGTATCATGAGAATGAGAATGATGCAGTGGTATGGTTTCCACAAGCTTGAGCACCAAGATAAAGCTTGTTGAACAATCCTTGTGCATTAAAACCTAGTTTTGGTGTAATGTGCAAATTACCCAAAACCTAGGGTTCAAGATGCAAAATACCACTTCTAGAGGGTCCCCCATGTTTCTTGGAATCAAGTAGAGAAAATAAAATGGGATGGGTGCCTCATTTGAGTTATTTTGAGGAGAGAAAATCTTGATATTAAAATAATCAAGATTTAAGAATAAAAGGAACTTTACTTTAATTTAATGCAAAAAGAAATATATTAATTGAAGAGCCCTTCAACCAAAGGTTGAGGAATGAATTTTCAAAGGGTTGGACGTTCTTTTTGCCTTGTAAAGGCAACGAAAATATCCAAGGGAATGGATAACTCACTACCATTATTAAAGGAAAAAGTAATATCCACTAAAAAGGGGATATTAGTATAATATGTTTAAGGTGCTTAATTCCTTTTCTTTTAATTCTTGGATAATGAAGAGGTTTTGCAAGTGAATTAAGGTGTATTCATGGCCAAGGAATTGAGGGGAAAGAGGCGGCACTAATTTTGGAATTAAAAGAATTTTAATAAGTCATTTTCTCTCTCATTGATTTTCTTATAAAAACACCCATTCCAACTCATTTGAGAGGCTTTTTCCGAACCCACTTCTTCTCTTTGCTTGAAAACCGACCAAGGAATCTAGGAGCAGCTGGAGGATGACCCCCAACCTGTTGGTAAGCTTCTTGATCTTATTTCACCTTAATTTCATGGTGAAAATCATAAAACAATGCATGATTTCTTCTCTATTTCACTCCATCTTCAATCCTAGCCAATCCTTTCATCCAAAAAGCTTGAGAATGGACCTTGAGCAGTTGCAAAAGCTTCCTCCACCATTGTTGACGTGAAGATCCAAGCTTTGAAGCTCAATTGGAGGCAGTTTATATAACTCAAACCCTTAAATATTGTTATTGCTTTCAAATCTCCATTACTTGTTGAACATTTTGTGCTATTTTTCAATTCCCTTTATCCATTGTTGTAATTACCATGAAAATGGAAGTAATCTTTGAAGTAATGAAGGTAGATGATGATAACATCATCTTCATCACAAAATCCAATAAGTTCTCCTTACAAACAATTTTTAAGATCTTGGTCCAAACGGTTTCACCAAACCGTTTGGTGACTAAACGGTTTGCAAACCGTTTAGAGTCTTGAACTCCAAACCATTTAAGATAGTTGACCATTTGGATGGGTTGAAATTTTGATGTAAGAACCCTAGTACTTGTTGAATAAGGATCTAATACTGCAATTAATTGAATGAATATGTGGAAAATCATCTAACTTGAAACCCTAACTGGGTTGAGTGTTGATATTGCAATTGTTTAATTTAATTCTTTGGATTGATTAACCCAAGACCATTTGGAGATCACCCAAATGGTCTCTAGACCGTTTGGAGGTCAACCAAGACTGTTTGGAGGTCTAGAGTTGAGTATGGTGATGTAATTAAAGACCCAAAGATGTCAAATGATAATACAAGCAATGGTTAGTTTGTTGATCAATCTAATGATCCAAACCCTAATTGAACTTCACCAATTTTCATGATGGAATGGGAAAACGGTCTCAAGACCGTTTGGAGGTCATCCAAATGACCTCAAGACCGTTTGAGGTCAGGTCATGCCCAATTTTAATGATGGACCAATGATTTCTAAGTAATTAGTTCCACAATGACTAATATTGAAGGTTCATCAATTTCAACCCTAATTCAATTGGGTTCAAACCCTAATTGGTGATCAATTGAAGTTTGAATCAATTGAAGGATGATTCTTAAATCTCATTTGAAGCATGATGCTTAGGTTCATTTGATGGGTAATTACATGGATTCAATTGATGATGGGGTTAACCTTGGAAACCCTAAATCGATTAGAGAGGTTGAGACCCTTTTTGGTCCAAACGGTTTTGAGGAGGTTTGGACCAAACGGTCTCAAGACCTTTTGGTACCAAACGATCCCAAACCGGTTGAGACCCAAACAGTTTCAAACTTTTACTTTGTCAAACGGTTTCAAGTGTCTACTTTGGCAATCGGTTTCAAGCACCACTTTACCAAACGGTTTCAAACCGCAAGACCTAGACCGTTTGGAGGTCTAAATGGTCTTAGACCGTTTGGAGGTATCTCAAGCAAGACCGTTTGAGGTCTGATTGGTCAAGACCGTTTGGGGTCTAAGTGACCAAGACCATTTGATAAATAATTAACTAAAACCATTTAAACACTTAAGGTGTTTAAAGATCAATTGTTTAATTGAACATTACATGATGTAATTTGAGGATGATTATAGTAATTGTACTCTTAATAAGATAGGGTGATTAATACCTTGTGAATAATTAATCCTTAATGATTAGGGAAGTAATGACATAATACATGGTAACAATCTCTCAATCAAGCTGAGTTGACCTAATCCAATCAAGTCTGATATAAATATCATTCTATAAAGGATGAGAGAGAAAGAGAACTTCTTACATGAATGATAATCATGTATTGATCAAGTCTCAACACTCTCAACATAAATGAATGTGTAAGTAGGGTATGATCCTTGATTAAGAGATCATGAACCCTAATTAAGAAGGTCAATGTGCCCCAACCCTATTTGAGGGCAATGATAAGTAAAACCCTAATCCATGGTGATAAGTAACCCTAGTTGAGGGCAATGATAAGTAAAACCCTAATCCATGGTGATAAGTAACCCTAGTTGAGGGCAATGATAAGTAAAACCCTAATCCATAGGGATAAGTAACCCTAGTTGAGGGAAATGATAAGTAAAACCCTAATCTATGGTGATGGTATGATCCTAATTTAGGTTAACGACATGAGCAACCCTAATTCAGGCTATTTTAATAATAAGCCCTGATTGAATGTAAATAGTAAACCCTACTTGAGGATGATGTTATGAGAAACCCTAATTAAGGGTGAAACCATACAAAACCCTAAGTGAGGGTGATGTTATGTGAAACTCTAGATAAGATCAAAGTCAAAATGAAACCTTAATGCAATGATGAGATGTATAATCTAAGTCAAGGTAATGCTATATATTGGTATGTGACACCTTGATATGAAATCCTACACTGATATAGGATAAAGATATGTGGAACCCTAATCTTGGGTTGTAATGTATGAAACCCTAACTGTTACACCCCGATCTCACAATTTCCTCAAATCATGAGATTAGGGCATAAGATAGGATTTATATGTAATACAAAGAACACCCTTAACTTTTTTTTCTTTTTCTTTTCTTTCTTTAAAACTCTTATTTCTTCGCATTGAACCACATAAATCATTTTAACAAGGGAATCTGAACATTTCTTTTACTAATCAGACTTTAATAGTAAAGATACATGTATAAACATTCATGATGTCTCTCACACCTTATGCACATAAGACCTACTAATAGCATACAATTTCAAAAGAGGAATAATATTACACATCGTAATTACAACTCTCTCTCTTATCTCTTACTGAGGACCTAGAGTGACAAGGACCGACTGACTCAACTAATCTTTTACTTAACTCTTGTGGAAGATCTACGTTGATGCTCTGACCATCTTCAAGTCCACGCGGTTAACCCTAAAATGTTTGAGTAGAGGGGTGAGCCTACTCGCTCAGTGAATGAGTACTTCAAAGAAACATTCTAAGGCACTAATGTGATTACAGATACAACTTTGAATAAACGTTATGAAATTTAACAACAATAAATACTACACTGAGCAGTTCTAAAACAATATAATTGAAATAACAAAGAATGTAAATATTGCATCCAAAGAATAACTACTAGAAGACTATGCTCTAGTCTTCCTTAACTCTTTCATTTATAAGGAACTCTGTGAACCTATATGATCATATTTTAACTTATGCCCTGATCTATGCAGTGTACTCTGCATAGAGACTCGCAGTGCACTACGGCCACACCGTACAAGACTTAGCGACACACCCGGAAAATGCTAAGTCTGACTGCCAGTCCTGTTCTGCTACAGGACCCACGGGCTCTCCGGCCCACAGGCTCTCCGGCCCACAGGCTCTCCGGCCTTCTCTGCACTCACCATGAGTGCTCTGGACTCCTCCTCTAGCCTGAGCACACAGGTGCAGGGAGTCAACACTGGGTTACCACCAGAATTACTCAACTGGTTGGTGTTGGATAACCCTATCAACCCTCGTGCCACCAGAATTACTCAACCGGTTGATGTTGGACACGAGTTTCACCCCTAAGGTGCAGACCTCCCAAAGGGGTTCTACGGTGTTCAGGGCACCTAAGTCTAACATTAACATTATAGGTACATTTTAAACAGAAATCATAACTCATTTAACATTTCTCACAAGGCTCACACAGCCTGCCATATCATATCATAAGAAACATCATAACTCATGTATTCAACATATATCATGTTTCAGTAACATCCCTTTCTAGGGCATGTCATATCTCATCACCTGCAATTTACGAGATATGTATTGAAAATAAGAAGCCCTGCAGTATGTAGATATCAACTCAGAGAGAACAAGCATATAAAGTTAAATGCACTAGAAACATACAATTCAACAGTTAAGTATCACCACATCTCATATCGAGACCTTTCATATCACCATAACATGATTCATTGAACACCCTATCCTTAGGGTTTCATTTGCCTTATTCATTCATCACATTCCAACACCCTACTCTTAGGGTTTCATTCGCCTCATTCACCTTTTCATTTACCTCATTCACTTGTCACATGACTCTCATAAGGATTTCATAGGATATAAGCATTCACTAAATAAAGATTGTTTTCAACAAATCATATACAATCAATATAAATATGAAACCATGGAAATTTAACTAAATTTAGGTTTTCCATACCATTCACTGAGATATCATGTATCAAGAATAAAATTCAATTAAGATAACCCATGAGGTACATCCTAACCACTTATAGGATTACTAATCCTCTTTATTTAACTTTTATCTTTAAGTGTTCAATTAGGGTTTGCTCCAACACGGTCATGGTATCACCCCACGGCCGTGGCACAGGTCATTCGAGCTTAAACTAGTGAAATCAAAGTCATAGACTTAGTGACGAATCCCAAAGGTTTTAGATATTGAAATATGATAGCCTTAAGCTTGATTGAGAACATTTAGACCTAGGTTTGGTTTAAGTCTAGATATCTCTTCAATTGGATTAAAACTCTAGTGAGATCTCAGTTAGGTTAAACCCTAATTACATCATGCAATATGAATTCGAAAGGCATTCTTTCTAGAAGGTGTTGTATACATTTCTAATATGATTCTATCATCAGAGATTCGTTCAAACAAAGAAGGAGCCCATTTCATATCAAATTGCAACTACACAGAACAAATGGACATTCAGGGTTTAAAATCACATACTAAGCAATTAGGGATTTGGATGCTATAATCAAATTTCGTGCATTACACTGTTTGAAGGAAGAACCCACTCACCCTAAGGTGTGAAAACACCTCAAAACTGCAGCTCAACTCAGGGGATCTCGAACTCATATCAAATCCCTAGCAAATCTCCCAATTCTTCTTCCATTCAACTCGGAAACCTTGAAAATGAGGGATTATGAAGAAAGGGTGAGAAAAGAGGGAATTTCGACATCATCTTGGATCAAATCAGAGCATGGACGGAATCTTGACATGAGAGAGAAGATTCACCATAAAAGTCTATGCAAAGAATCCAAACTTACTTGATTTCACCATTCCTTGGACCGCAAAACCCTAGGTCAGCAATTTGAGCTGTGTGTGTGTGGTCGATCATATAAGTCAATTTGAGCTGCTTGGGTCAATTGCATATTGACCCAACACTCAACTTTAATTATATTGGCTGAATATTCAGTTTCACAATAGTTTCTGTTATTCGCCTACTGAATAGCTAAAAGAAGCTCCAAAAATTCTAGACATTTTATATGTTATACCTAATGAAGTTTTAGACCTCCAATAAACTTTGAGATCATTTATAGTTACCAATAAATAATTAAAAATCAAACAGTGCACTGCTATATTGCAGTCTGCAGCAGATTCGGTCGAGTTTGTCCTGCACAGAACTCGACCGACACCCTCACTGTAGAGATCAAAATCATCCAAAAATTACGCCAATTTAACATAGTGTCTAAAACTGTGTTTTTCAAGCACAGTTAAAATTTGAGATCAATTGGATATACCAATAAAAAGATAAAATTCAATTACCACACTGCTATATAAATCTGGAAATATGATCGGTCGAGTTTGAAACTCGACCGATAAACAGGTCAGAACATTCTTCAAAAATTCTGATATTTTCCAATGTTGTTCACATTTTATATATCCAAATCATATCCAAATTTTAAGTAAATCAAAGTTACACATAAAATACTAAAAATCATTTACTGAAACACTATACTTATCAAATTTTGTATTCATGTATCATTAAAACCCTGTTTTGGGCCGATTAGGGTCTATGCTTCTCAAACCCTAATTCTCAAGACAAACGAACACTTAAACTTCTTATCATAGTTAAAACATTCTCATTGGATTATCATTATTCATTATATTTCAAGAGTGATCAGTCCAATTAATCATGTAATCATCTTGGTAACCCTAGTTTACCAATTAAGCTCAGATGGGGTCCTAACAACTCTTCCCCCCTTAGAATGTTTCGTCCTCGAAACATAAACCTACAAGAAAGATACATTCAAGGTTATTCTAAGCTTCTAAAGCCTTCCATGTCATTATATTCTTGTATTTCATACCTGAATGTAGTTTTCAACATTAGATCTTTTAATTCTTTACTAAATCACAACATATTTCAAATAGTTCTCAATGATATCAAGCAAATTCTTTATGCCGCAGTCAAACATAGAATGCAAAGATAAACCACCACGCTTTCGCTGTGCTACTCTGATACTCTGATACAATTATCTCAACTTATGCGGCTCAGAAAGTTCTATTGTTCTGTATCACCTTTAAGTGACAAAAGCGAGTTCACCATGCTGTTTTAAACTTTAATAAAGTGCTATTCAAATAGCAAAACAGTCTTGAATTAAAAGGCTAGATTCAACAATCAATTGCACAATACTACTCTTGGCATCCCCATTGGGTCATGGATGCATGAGGTGAAGCATTACCACCTCATTCCATACTATCCTGTTTCGATCCTGGGACCTGTGGGTTATGGGCCCACACACAATTCAAAGTGTAACCATCGTATTATATCATTTTAGGGTTTCAACCACAGTAATAAAGTAATCCACAATTGTATCAGTCATTCAAGCATTAATCATACTCAATTACCATCACTCAGTTATATTAGAGCTAGGTATAACAAGCTACACCTCATTAGGGTTACTTGTCCAGACAATCTGATTATCATCCCTTCTTATTAATATGAGTGAATAGGTATAACTACCTTATTCAGGATATCCCTCCATGTCTTCCGTCATCATCCAAACTGTATCACCATATTACAAATACACAATACTAGGATGCATATCTGGTATGAATTACTACAACTATCATACACCTTTAATTAACATATAGCTTGCACAAATACACTGAAATCATACATAGAACCAACTTACATACCTTAGTATGCCTTCAACAAAGCATACTTCTAAAAACGAGTTCACATATTACACAAAGTTAGTGTTTTCCTTTATCTCTCTCCTCATTCTTTACTACTTATGTTTTGCTACCTCTCCTTCTCATTTTGATCATATACAATAAACATCCCTAACATTAAAACATTCAAGGTAAGAATAGATTATTCATCATTCTTGCTATCACACAAGAATTTATTTCTTATCGCACTTCATCGTAATGTATGTCACTATTACATTCACTAGATGACCCTACCAAGGTAGTTATGCATCATATATGATTCATTTTCTTATCATTTCATTCCCACCTTGCTATTATTAAGGAATATATGAGAGAGAAGATGATTTTGAGACTTAGAATTCTTGTATTCAAACATTCCCTTAATACCTTAAATATTCTTCATTTTTAAATCAAAGGGATCATGCATGGGTCAAACACAGTTTCTCTTTCAATCAAGTTTTCCCTCCTGAATATTGTCTACCCTTGTATGACTTATTCATTCGTTAAACTACACCTACGTTCTTCACTTAGGAACTAGTTTGTTGTTCTAGTCTTATGAATTATATGATCATATGATTCTCTTCACTTTTACCCTTTTGAAGACTCTTCACTTCTATGGACCTATTGAATGCTCAACTCTATTCTTCTACTCAGCCTTTGCTTTAGAGTTCATAAAAGCATTAAACTCAATTATATGATCCATTCTTCATGATCGATTCTTGCTATCTAGAACCATACATACAGTTCACATATCTTTTCTATATTTCATATGTATAGCTCATATAATATTAATCAATAAACTGATTATGAACCTTATATCATGTTCCTTTATTCCCAATTAAGGGTTTCTCATATGAGGCCCCAAAATTGAACCTCAGATACCAGTTTCAACTGATTCTTAGTTGTTCTGATCTTGCCCATATGTTTTAACATCTTATTGTATGTACATTCTTACTCTGATGTGGGTCTAATTATTCAAATTCTATTCTTATTATACTATTGATATGATTCATTAGATCCTAGTAACGCATCCTACCAACCGGGCCAGGCCAAACCTGAAGTCCTGAAGCCAAGAACTACAAAGGATTACTCAACTCCTATTCATCTCAAAAGTGTGGAAGAAAACTTATCCACTAAGGAAAGATCATTCAAAGATGATTTATAATCTACATGTTACAAAGAATGAAATCAATAAATGCTACAACTGCATATTGTGCAACAAATCTTAAAGACCCATATATATTTCAAAGTACTGAATATTTCAATTCAAACATATAAGAGCATTTCTATACATTTCCAACAAAAACAACATTATGAAATGTAAATTCTATCTCCTTTTACATTTATGCTCTTAATTCTTGTTTCTTTTCTCGTTATGTAACCCTAACCTTTCTAGGGTTCCTCTCTAGCCCATTCTTCCACTGTATACCTGGCCAGGGTATACGTGAGAGAATAGACAGAGTAGCTTGTACTGGTTGATCCAAGTACTCAGATATCGGGCTAGGATATCCAAATACTCAAATCCCCAAAGCTAACATCAAAACATCTCCTATCTGCCACACTTATGACACTAACTTACTAACTTAATGGTCCTTGACAACTCACCCTAAGCTCTGATACCAAGTTGTTACACCCCGATCTCACAATTTCCTCAAATCATGAGATTAGGGCATAAGATAGGATTTATATGTAATACAAAGAACACCCTTAACTTTTTTTTTTCTTTTTCTTTTCTTTCTTTAAAATTCTTGTTTCTTCGCATTGAACCACATAAATCATTTTAACAAGGGAATCTGAACATTTCTTTTACTAATCAGACTTTAATAGTAAATATACATGTATAAACATTCATGATGTCTCTCACACCTTATGCACATAAGACCTACTAATAGCATACAATTTCAAAAGAGGAATAATATTACACATCGTAATTACAAATCTCTCTCTTATCTCTTACTGAGGACCTAGAGTGACAAGGACCGACTGACTCAACTAATCTTTTACTTAACTCTTGGGGAAGATCTACGCTGATGCTCTGACCATCTTCAAGTCCACGCGGTTAACCCTAAAATGTTTGAGTAGAGGGGTGAGCCTACTCGCTCAGTGAATGAGTACTTCAAAGAAACAGTCTAAGGCACTAATGTGATTACATATACAACTTTGAATAAACGTTATGAAATTTAACAACAATAAATACTACAATGAGCAGTTCTAAAACAATATAATTGAAATAACAAAGAATGTAAATATTGCATCTAAAGAATAACTACTAGAAGACTATGCTCTAGTCTTCCTTAACTCTTTCATTTATAAGGAACTCTGTGAACCTATATGATCATATTTTAACTTATGCCCTGATCTATGCAGTGTACTCTACATAGAGACTCACAGTTCACTACGACCACACCGTACAAGACTTAGCGACACACCCGGGAAATGCTAAGTCTGACTGCCAGTCCTGTTCTGCTACAGGACCCACGGGCTCTCCGGCCCACAGGCTCTCCGGCCTTCTCTGCACTCACCATGAGTGCTCTGGACTCCTCCTCTAGCCTGAGCACACAGGCGTAGGGAGTCAACACTGGGTTACCACCAAAATTACTCAACTGGTTGGTGTTGGATAACCCTATCAACCCTCGTGCCACCAGAATTACTCAACCGGTTGATGTTGGACACGAGTTTCACCCCTAAGGTGCAGACCTCCCAAAGGGGTTCTACGGTGTTCAGGGCACCTAAGTCTAACATTAACATTATAGGTACATTTTAAATAGAAATCATAACTCATTTAACATTTCTCACAAGGCTCACACGGCCTGCCATATCATATCATAAGAAAC
Source organism: Alisma plantago-aquatica (assembly GCA_963693085.1). Lineage (NCBI taxonomy): Eukaryota > Viridiplantae > Streptophyta > Magnoliopsida > Alismatales > Alismataceae > Alisma > Alisma plantago-aquatica. The sequence continues at coordinate 953,605,422 of OY856410.1, read as the reverse complement.
ATCATAACTCATGTATTCAACATATATCATGTCTCAGTAACATCCCTTTCTAGGGCATGTCATATCTCATCACCTGCAATTTACGAGATATGTATTGAAAATAAGAAGCCCTGCAGTATGTAGATATCAACTCAGAGAGAACAAGCATATAAAGTTAAATGCACTAGAAACATACAATTCAACAGTTAAGTATCACCACATCTCATATCGAGACCTTTCATATCACCATAACATGATTCATTGAACACCCTATCCTTAGGGTTTCATTTGCATTATTCATTCATCACATGCCAACACCCTACTCTTAGGGTTTCATTCGCCTCATTCACATTTTCATTTACCTCATTCACTTGTCACATGGCTCTCATAAGGATTTCATAGGATATAAGCATTCACTAAATAAAGATTGTTTTCAACAAATCATATACAATCAATATAAATATGAAACCATGGAAATTTAACTAAATTTAGGTTTTCCATACCATTCACTGAGATATCATGTATCAAGAATAAAATTCAATTAAGATAACCCATGAGGTACATCCTAACCACTTATAGGATTACTAATCCTCTTTATTTAACTTTTATCTTTAAGTGTTCAATTAGGGTTTGCTCCAACACGGTCATGGTATCACCCCACGGCTGTGGCACAGGTCATTCGAGCTTAAACTAGTGAAATCAAAGTCATAGACTTAGTGACGAATCCCAAAGGTTTTAGATATTGAAATATGATAGCCTTAAGCTTGATTAAGAACATTTAGACCTAGGTTTGGTTTAAGTCTAGATATCTCTTCAATTGGATTAAAACTCTAGTGAGATCTCAGTTAGGTTAAACCCTAATTACATCATGCAATATGAATCTGAAAGGCATTCTTTCTAGAAGGTGTTGTATACATTTTTAATATGATTCTATCATCAGAGATTCGTTCAAACAGAGAAGGAGCCCATTTAATATCAAATTGCAACTACACAGAACAAATGGACATTCAGGGTTTAAAATCACATACTCAGCAATTAGGGATTTGGATGCTATAATAAAATTTCGTGCATTACACTGTTTGAAGGAAGAACCTACTCACCCTAAGGTGTGAAAACACCTCAAAACTGCATCTCAACTCAGGGGATCTCGAACTCATATCAAATCCCTAGCAAATCTCCCAATTCTTCTTCCATTCAACTCGGAAACCTTGAAAATGAGGGATTATGAAGAAAGGGTGAGAAAAGAGGGAATTTCGACATCATCTTGGATCAAATCAGAGCATGGACGGAATCTTGACATGAGAGAGAAGATTCACCATAAAAGTCTATGCAAAGAATCCAAACTTACTTGATTTCACCATTCCTTGGACCGCAAAACCCTAGGTCAGCAATTCCTCCTCTTTCTCCACTCAAACCCTAACTCTCCCTCTCTCTCTATATTTTCGTTTCTCTGGGGTGGATGATGAAGAATGAGAGCTGTGTGTGTGTGTGGTCGATCATATAAGTCAATTTGAGCTTCTTGGGTCAATTGCATATTGACCCAACACTCAACTTTAATTATATTGGCTGAATATTCAGTTTCACAATAGTTTCTGTAATTCGCCTACGGAATAGCTAACAGAAGCTCCAAAAATTCTAGAAATTTTATATGTTATACCTAATGAAGTTTTAGACCTCCAGTAAAAGTTTGAGATCATTTATAGTTACCAATAAATAATTAAAAATCAAACAGTGAACTGCTATATTGCAGTCTGCAGCAGATTCGGTCGAGTTTGTCCTGCACAGAACTCGACCGACACCCTCACTGTAGAGATCAAAAGTCATCCAAAAATTATGCCAATTTAACATAGTATATAAAACTGTGTTTCAAGCACAGTTAAAATTTGAGATCAATTGGATATACCAATAAAAAGATAAAATTCAATCACCACACTGCTATATAAATCTGGAAATATGATTGGTCGAGTTTGAAACTCGACCGATAAACAGGTCAGAACATTCTTCAAAAATTCTGATATTTTCCAATGTTGTTCAAATTTTATATATCCAAATCATATACAAATTTGAAGTAAATCAGATTTACACATAAAATACTAAAAATCATTTACTGAAACGCTATACTTATCAAATTTTGTATTCATGTATCATTAAAACCCTATTTTGGGCCGATTAGGGTCTATGCTTCTCAAACCCTAATTCTCAAGACAAATGAACACTTAAACTTCTTATCATAGTTAAAACATTCTCATTGGATTATCATTATTCATTAGATTTCAAGAGTGATCAGTCCAATTAATCATGTAATCATCTTGGTAACCCTAGTTTACCAATTAAGCTCAGATGGGGTCGTAACACTAACTTTGGACAACATGATGATAATCATAACCCAAATCTGGGTAATGAGATTAAGTATTCCTATTTGACATAAATTGGGAAATCTTAACTCAAATAAGGAAATATTGATGATATTCTCACAATGCATAGTGCTGAATTGTATTTGATATAATTGTTATCATGTGCACTAATTTTGCAGGTTTTATGAGATGGTGGATATAGCCAGGTATGATCTATAATGCCTTACTATTGAATTTGTTTTATGGACCTTGTGAGCCATAAAATGTTGTGTTGCCTAGTGAGAGGTAACAAGAAATATTATTGGGCTTTAAGAGCCATGTGAAATACCTGCACTGCAATTATTATGTTTAAAATGATCAGATGACCTGAATGCATTAAGTTACCTGATAAATGGGTAACAAGTGTTTGATGACTTGAGGGTTTTGAACACCCATGTTTCATGATCATGATGGTGAGATGATAAGGGATTGAGATCCCAATATGTAACAAATCTTTGAAAAGAACTTGATAGAAATTGTATTCAATCCTTATAGCAATTGTTATAATGTTCTATGTGTGTAAACATGTTTGATGCTAAAATAATATTGTAATGTACTTAACTAATAAAGTGAAATAGTATCATGTACATCCCTAACCATAGATCCATCATCGTCAGTAGTATGGTGATGGTGAAATAGGTTTTCCTAAGGGAACTCCTGGAGGGTACACTTTTGAGTATGTGGGGGTTATGGGGGTGAATATCCTTACGCCCTAATGGAGGAGTTGATGTGAGGTAAACATTAAATCTCTAAATCCTTCATTATATGTGACAGGATGGATGTATTACTAATCTCCCAAATACTAGGATGGATGTACCATTAATCTCCCGATGATGTTAATGCCGAATCGATGTGAGATAAATATAATATCCCTCGATTGCAAAGAGAGTACAGCATGCCACTATAACTCTAATAGAGAAGTTACCAGTATACCCTGGAAAGCTATTTAGCATAGACATAAGATGTCCTCCATTTGGTCCTCACACTGACTGAGGAAGATGAGGTCATGGGAATCCGGCTCTTCTATTGACCTATGTATGGTACCGGTTTCGATTTCGCAATGGTCGGTTGGAGTATGAGCGGTATACCTCATCTCCTCAGGGCATTAAGTATGATTGTAAAATGTAATCAGCCCTATAGCATATTTTCTTAAGGTTGAAATATGAGAATCATTGATTGTTGTTACTTGTCTAGTATGTCTAATGGACAATTGTTATTTATACTCTTAAATTCCTTATTGAATAAATAATATGCTGCTTTATCAAGTTATAAGTGAAATGCTTTGAATAGATAATATTGTTCTAATCTGTTATATACTAAATTTCCTGTTGTTAATCACTTATGAATCTTCTGCTCAGTTTTATCCTATTATCTGCAATAATAATGTTTCTGGCGGAGAGTTATATCTCTCACTGGGACAATTTTCAATTGTCTCATCCCCGTGGAATTCAACTTTTTAGGTAGACGCAGAAGAGGCAGAAACCCTACAGTAAGGGAAGAGCAGCAGCAGCAACAGAACCAAGGACAATAGTGAATTCTCAGGTGGAGACACTGGTTGTCATGTCATGTATATAGAGAGTCCTATGTGTCGTCTCTGTACTCTCAGGTCCTAGGAGTCAGTAGTTAGTTTTAAATCGATCTGAGATTTTGGCTTCATGCCTCAAGAATTTTATACTGCCTTTGTATAGTCTATCAGGGCAGTTGATGGTTGTAACTCTCGAGAAGAAAGGGTACAAGACATGTACTAGTAAACCAGCATGTATTTGAAATACTTTGGTTCTTTTGTGAAAGAGTTTATCAGCTTATGGATCTCTTTGTAAAAAGTTTTAATTTTTAGTAATTTTCAGTAATTCCGCTACTAACAATATGCTTCCACTTATTTAATCTTGTTTTCACGAGTCGAACGTAACACTCACATTGTGGATACCAAGGTGAAAGGTCCTAGCCTTGAGGAGGTAACGGCTGTCTGAGAGTTTGCGGATGTGTTTCCTGATGAGTTTCCCAGTTTTCCACCACCCCGAGAGATTGATTTTGAGATCAATCTGGTACCAGGAACACAACCAGCTGCACAAACACCGTATAGGATGGCTCCAGCAGAGATGGCAGAGTTGAGGAAGCAGTTACAAGAGTTGTTGGAGAAAGGTTTCATCTGACTGAGCACGTCGCCTTGGGGTGCTCCATTGTTGTTCGTTAAGAAGAAGGACGGGTCGATGCGGTTATGTGTAGATTATCGACAGTTGAACAAGGTCATTGTGACGATCTACTTGCGAAAACAAAATCAACGAATGTGGAAGCGATTAATTAGCAGTGGAATTACTGAAAATCACTAAAAATTTAAAACTTTTTGTGAAGAGATCCATAACTGTAAAACTCTTCCATAAAGAAACAAGGTAAGTTATTTACAAACTAATCCATCATTACATCTCTGTAATATCTCATCTCGAGAGTCACAACATTGACTGCTCTTGTTAAACTGTACAAAGCAGTATACAAAAATCTCGAGGCATTAAGCCAAAATCTCATATCTATATCAAACCATCTACTGACTCCTAGGACCTGAGAGTATAGAGATGACACATAGGACTCTCTATATACAAGACCTAATAGACAGTGTCTCCACTTGAAGATCATTGTTGTCCTTGTTGTTGCTGTTGCTGTTGTTGCTACTCACCCAGTGATGGATTTCTTCGCCCTCGGCGTCTACCTAAAAAGTTGAATTCCACGGGGGTGAGACAATTGAAAATTGTCCCAGTGAGAGTTATAACTCTCTGCTAGAAGCATTGTTATTGCAAATAATGGAATGACACTGATCAGGACCTAAAAGTTGATTTATTTATGCTTATCATGTGCAGTCTTCAACTGTTGTTGTATTATTTTAATCTTCTCAGTGGTCTGCTGCACAAGATCGGGACCTAAAAGTTGATATTCACCAGTTTCATACCAACATAGGGGAGATCTACAACGTCTACCATACAAAACTTCATAAGGTGTCATACCAATGTTATGTTGATAGCTATTGTTATAAGCAAACTCTATCAAACTTAGGTGCAGATCCCAACTTCCTATAAATTGGAGGACACATGCCCTAAGAAATTCCTCTAAGGTTTGTATAGTTCTTTCTGACTGCCCATCAGTCTGAGGATGGAAGGTTGTACTAAACCTTAACTGTGTGCCTAAGGCTTTATGGAGTCGCTCCCAAAAATGACTCGTAAACTGGGGACCCCTGTCAGAAACAATGGTAGTTGGGACCCCATGTAGTCGTACTATCTCATCCGCATATAACTGTGCCAGCTTCTCAGCAAAATAGGTTGTTTTGACAGGTAAGAAATGTGTTGTCTTTGTCAACCTATCAACTATTACCCAGATGGAATCATGACCTTTGGTTGTTCTGGGCAAACCAACCACAAAGTCCATGGTTACATAATCCCAGTTCCATTGTGGTATGGGTAAAGGTTGCATTGTTCCTGCAGGCTTCTGGTGTTCAGATTTAACTTGCTGACACACAGGACACCGCATAACAAACTCAGCAATGTCCTTCTTCAAGCCAGGCCACCAATACATATCTTTCAAGTTTCGATACATCTTGGTGCTTCCTGGATGCATAGCATACATTGAAGAATGAGCCTCTTCCGGGACTATCTTCCTCAAATTATCCACATCCGGCACAATCATTCTATCATGATAATAGGCTACCTGATCATCTGAGTCATGGAAACCATCTCGTTTCTCATTACCATACTCTGATCTAATCTGTTGAACTGCAACATCAAGTTGTTGTGCCTCCTTAATCTGCTGTCTCAGGGTAGGTTTTATATGCATCTCAGCTAGCAGTCTAGATAACAATGATACTTTTAATTGTACATTGTCTTGCCTTAAAGAGATAAGCATATCCCTCCTAGAGCACACCAAAGAATTCAAATGTGCTCTGTCTAGGGATGGTGTTGTTGATTTCCTACTCAAAGCATCAGCAACCACATTGGCCTTCCCTGGATGATAATCAATCGTACAATCATAGTCCTTGATTAACTCCATCCAGTGATGTTGCCTCATGTTTAGTTCATGCTGAGAAAAGATATACTTAAGGTTCTTATGGTCTGTGAAAATCTGGAATGTCTCTCCATAAAGATAATGTCTCCAGATCTTCAAGGCATGGACTACAGCAGCTAGTTCTAAATCGTGTGTCGGATAATTTTCCTCATGTTTCTTAAGCTGTCAAGAAGCAAAAGAAATCACTTTCTTATCTTGCATCAACACACATCCTAGTCCATTCATAGAGGCATCACAGAAAACTATATACCCTTTCCCTTGCTTAGGTAACACAAGCACAGGTGCACTTGTCAGCCTTTCCTTCAACAACTGAAATGATTGCTGACACTTGTCACTCTATGTAAAAGGAACATCCTTCCTGGTCAACTTAGTCAAAGGTAAAGCTATGGAACTAAAGTTCTTAATGAACCTCCTGTAATAGCCTTCCAACCCTAAGAAACTTTGAATCTTCGTTGGAGTCTTCGGTTGTTCCCATTGTAGGACAGATTCTACCTTTTTAGGGTCAACACGAATACCCAAAGCAGATATTATGTGTATAAGAAAAGAAACTTCTGGTAACCAGAACTCACACTTGCTAAACTTAGCATATAACTTATGCTTTCTTAGCAAAGTTAGAGCCTCAAGAAGATGATGCTCATGTTGCTGAGCATCTCTACTGTAGATCAGAATGTCATCTATGAAGACAACAACACACTGATCAAGAAAAGGTCGAAAGATTCTATTCATTAGTTCCATAAATGCAGCTTGTGCATTAGTTAGTCCAAACGACATAACTGTGAACTCATAGTGACCATACCTTGTTCTGAAAGTAGACTTAAGATTGTCACCCTCCTTAATATGAAGCTGGTGATATCCCAACCTCAAATCTATCTTTGAGAAGATTGTTGCACAACGCAACTGGTCAAAGAGGTCATCGATCCTCGGCAAAGGATACTTATTCTTTATGGTTACTTTATTTAACTATCTATAATCAATGCACAACCGCATCGACCCATCTTTCTCTTTAACAAAGAGGATCGGAGCACCCCAAGGTGAAGTAATCGGTCGGATGAAACCCTTCTCAAGCAATTCTTGTTGTTGTTTCTTGAGTTATGCCATCTCAGCAGGCGCCATTCTATATGGTGTTTGTGCTATTGGTTGCGTGCCCAGGATTAGATTAATCTCAAAATCAATCTCTCGGGGTGGAGGTACACCTGGAAGTTCTTCAGGGAATACATCTTCAAATTCCCTAACTATAGGAACTTCAGCAGGATTAGAATTCTCCATGGTGGTATCTACCACATGGGCCAAGAATGCATAACATTATTGCCTCATCAACTTCTCAACAACCATAGCTGACACAAGACAGGTCGGAAGAATCTTTCTATCTCCTTGAAAGATCCATGAGTCACTATCATCTGTGAATACAGCTTGCTTGGACTCACAATCCAAGACACCTTATACATTTCTAAGGTATCCATCCCAAGGATTATATCAAATCCATGCATCTCAAGTGGTATAAGATCCACTTGAATGTGATGTTCAGAAAAGAAGAGAATGCAAGGAGAACATACCTCCCACAAAATAGCAGATCCCGTCAAAGGAGTCTCCAACAACAAACTATCTACTCTATGACTTGTAGTCAGGTTGCAGACAAGAATCACTCTTCGAGTGATAAAGGAGTGCATAGCACTCGGATCAATTAAAATAGATACAACGTGAGATGTATACATATCAGAATAAAACAATTCCATCTGACCTGCCACAACCCAAGGGTTGATCACTACATCAGGTGGATTCATCGTGTAGAATCTCGCCATCGCCTGTGGTTGATTCGGTGTTCGATGACTAGGTGCCAATGATCCAGCTTGGGACGCTTGTCCAGGTCCTCTAGCGTTACCTAGAAATTGTCGCCTTTGAGATCCTTGCTGACTCTGCCTTTGAGGTTTAGTCACACTCACTTCTATGGCTCTGTAATCCTTCATCAAATGTCCCACCTTTCCACATATATAATAGGTTTTGTTCCCTTGCTGTGGTCTAGATGGTCCTATAACTGACATAGATGCTGAGCTACGAGCTCCTTCTAGAGGTAAACTTCACCCTCTGCCCCTATTTGACGTCCATTGTGTCTGGGTACTGAATCTAGGTGTTGGTGTAGGCATGGAAAACCTTGGTTTCTTGAAACCTTTGGATGAGGATCCTTGGAACTAGGGATACATCTTCTTGTTCTTAGTCTATCTTTTCTCCGACACAGACCTCTCTACCTGACGTGTATTTTACTACGCGCTTAAACGCAAGTATACGCGTCGAGTAATATAGGCCTTTGTGAGGCCCGAGTCGAACTCAGGGATACGTGAATTATTGGAGACTCCTACTAACTAATCACAATCAGCTATGCCGAATGACAAAATAGGGTTTGTTGTCGAAATTAAAAAGAAAACAAAATGAAACAAAGAAAACAATCGATTAAAGATTAATTTAATCAATTCAAAAGAGTATCTTTAGGATTGCGGTTTCACCGCGGGTCGACATTGTATTAAGTTTTATATAATTCCTCACTCTTCTCTCTCTATCCGGGTAGTGGCCTGAAAACAGAATTACCCACTGTCGTGGTGTAATTCACTACTTAGGTTTAGGTTGATTCCACCGTCCTAGTAATCATTCCCCTAAACTAAGCGCATTACAAACGGTCTCTCAGTTTCCACCATTAATTTTACAACTCCTTTGTCAAGGGTTTTATTGATTAATGTAGGTTTCGTCTCTTTTCAACCGTTAATCCTTCTGTCGAAGTGGTTAAGGGCATTAAGTTATTATTATGGTGATCAAGCATAACAATATATATGGAGAAAACGAATCTATACCACGGATTTGAGAGAGAAAATATGAATTATCAATATAAAATTGTCATACAATGCATTCTCGGGCTACTCCCGGTCCTAAAGATGGAGGGTTTTAGCCTCTCATGTTCATCTCACACGAATACATGGTAGAAATAGGGGAATTCATAAGAAAAATGTGAAACAAGTGGGAAAACCCCTGAACGGAGAAGAACCGGCAGATCCTTGGCATAGAATACGAGCTTCCCCTCCTGTCGGTGGTGGAATTCGTCTTCGGCAGTGTCCGAATCACCCGGGATGAGCTTCTGGCCTCCGTTCTCCTTTCTCCCCTTCCTCGGCACTCGTGCAATGCGATATGAGATGATCCCCTCGTCTGGGCGGCCGTCATTAGGTATAAGTCCCTAATTAGGTCGTCAAATAACTCCAGCCGTCCGATCGAGATCAAAACAGATCCAACGCATATCTACCGGCGTCGATACCATTGACGCGGGTCGATGGTATCGACCCAGCGGATTAGCGGCAGCTTTCCTTTCTTTTAGTCTGAGCGCCTGTGATCATCTCGATACCATCGACTTGGGTCGATGGTATCGACTCTCTTTAGCATCGGTTGTTGTCGTTTAGCGACGCTGTAGCTCTCCATGTGTCGATGGCATCGACTTGGGTCGATGGTATCGACAACTTCCTCGCCAGCAACTTGAAGGGATCTCGATACCATCGACTTGAGTGTCGATGGTATCGACTTTGTGCTTCTCCTCTCGGCTGGCAATCTGTGGCTTGGTCGATGGTATCGACTTCCGTCGATGGTATCGACAGAAGCAGATACTTGTTTTTCCTGAAATTCCACCACAAGACCAAGTAAATCCACACATATAATAATATTATGATAAATAATGCTCAAAATAGTAAAACAAAGGGGATTTGACATAATATGAAGGCAAAGACCGAAATGAGTGAATTATGCAATATTATCCATAAAAATGAGTAATTAGAGCACAAAACACATATGAAAAAGGTCTATAAATGCAACTCAAAATCATCGCATCAAACTCCCCTAAGCTTAAACATTGCTCGCCCTCGAGCAACTAGTCCTTAGAATAGAATTGCAGATGTCAACTAAAAATCAACACACCAACCCACATCCCATGTGACTCCCACTGAACATTCTCAAACCAGCCTTCTCTAACCACATAACAGTAATTACCCTAAAGGCGACAATAATCATCAATAAGAGAAATTATCCTTCAAACCGATGAACACTATCATATAAGGCAGTTAACATAATAAAATTCGCCGGTTCAGCATTGGTGCGTCTTGTGATCACCTATACTACGTTGCTCGCCCTAACTACCATCTACATGGAAGCAGTTCTCCTGATAATCATTAGTGAGGAGAAATTCATGGTGGCCTACCAATCCGAGCAACGGGTGGATGGAATGGGTGGTTCATGGAAGAACTTGGAAGTATTGCACAGTTACAATATGCTTGAAAACAAAATGTCCTAAATGATGCAAATGCACATTAGAAATACCCTAATGCCTAAAATTGGGTGAAATGATGCATGCACTAACCTTCCACCTCAAAATGAGATGGAAATCTAATTAAGCCACATCATGTACTCAATTTTCCTATAATGCGAGTGATATCATGTTCCTTTCTCCCTCTTATTCCATTTCCTTCTAAATTCTCTTTCTTTTTTTTGTCTTTTAATTTTTCAGATTTTCAGAAATTTTTTTTTCTTTTTTTTACTTTCTTTTTAGCCCACATATCCATAATTGCTTAGAGATACATGTATTGGGCTGTTTTCTTCATGATTGGAAATCTTTGCAATATTTCGAAGGTATGGAACAGTTTAGATCACTTTTGAGGAAAAAATTGAGATACATGGTGTACTTTATGCATGATAATCATGAAAGTCATGAGTGCAACTACATGGCATGCACCTAAAGGTAATGTGCATGAATCCCTATATTTTTCTCCTTTTATGCAAAAGTATGGAAAATATCAATGCAATTCCTATCTAAATGCTATGCACACAAGAAGGAATTACAACTGTACTTTACTTCCAATTCTTAGGTGGATTTTGGAAAAATGAAGTGGAATGATCACAAGATTAGATGACTGAACCTTAGAAGAGTATTATGTGTCCCTCCTTACTGACATGTGTAGTAGTTTAGAGGGTTCTCTCTCTTACATCCAATTAAGGTCTCATTACCATTTGGTTAGGTTAGGCTCAAACAACCGTTACTATCCACTTTTCATGAGTCAATGGGAGTATAGGTGTGACATATTGTTTTAAAGTTGACATAATCAATCATTTTCATAGGATAAGTTCCCCAAGGACAACCAAGTCAAGCTATCCAAAAGACACAAAAATTTTAAAATTCCCTTAAATTTCCCATGAATACACAGCGAGATGACAATTTTTACGACCTCCACGGTTACACTAGATAGATGCGGATCCTAAACACAACCTAAAAATGCAAGAAACAAATAACAAAGCAAAAACTAAAAACAACAAAAGAAAAGATAGAGCTGTTCCAGCTACCCCCCTAAGCTTGAATTCGACTATGGCCTCATAGTCAAAAACAAACTTAAGAGTGGAACAGAGATACCCTGAACAGTCTTGTGGAGGCGAAGGCAGGTACTTCCAGGGTCGTGGGGTCCGGGTTTGCTCTGGATGACACTTGGCGCAAGTGGAGGAAGAAATCGTTGAAGATGTGACTTAATTTGACCAATAACCCCGTCTTGAATAACTGACACCGACACTGCTGTGTGCCCGTCGATACCATCGACGGAAGTCGATGGTATCGACTCGCTGATTAGGGCAACTGCCTCGCGAGTCCGGCCGCCGCCTTTATCACTTGAAAATGTCGATACCATCGACACACCCGTCGATGGTATCGACTCCACTGAGTCGATTTATTCTGAAAATCTCCAGAGATCTCGATGGTATCGACTGGCATGTCGATACCATCGACCTTTATTGCGCAGCCTGCCTGTAGGTATGTCGATACCATCGACGGGACCGTCGATAGTATCGACTCAGTGCGATTTTTGCAGCTGTTAACCTGAACCCATGTCGATACCATCGACCAGTGTGTCGATGGTATCGACCCTGCCTGTGCCTGCACATTGAACAAAAGGATCAAGGTATCTTCTTTACACTAAAATTTAAACGAAATAAAAGCAATCTACAACTATAACTAAACTATCCTAATGTACCAATGGTTGGGTTGCTTCCCAACAAGGGCCCTTATTTAACGTCTTAGGCTAGACGGTGTGACAATCATCGTCTTTTCACCTTGGGAACTGCACTTAGAGGATCATTTGGTAATTTGAATTCAACACGATCTCCTCCAATGCCCAAAGACAGAGTACCTCTCCCTAAGGTAGTCACGACATCTGCCGTTGCTTGAAACGGTCTTCCTAGAAGAATTTCACAGCTTTGGAGTGGTGGCATATCCATGACGACAAAGTCCACTGGAAATATGAATCTATCCACTTTGACTAGAACATCTTCACATACTCCATAGGGTCTCACTGTAGACCCATCCGCCAATTCAATTGTTGCAGCCAACTTCTTTATCTCTTTTAACCCCAGCTTTCGAAATGTAGCCAAAGGCATGAGATTTATGCTAGCACCAGAATCACATTGCACTTTAGGGAAATGTTGACCACCTATTGAACACGGAATATAAAAACCTCCTGGGTCCTTTCTCTTCTTTGGTGAACTCCCTTGGATCATAGAGCTCACCGTCTCATTCATCCAATAAATTTCATCGTCTTTTATCCGCCTCTTCTTATTGATGATTTCCTTGATGAACCTCCCATAGGCGGGTACTTTCTCGATCATCTCCACTAATGGAATATTGATGTGGAGTTTTCGAAATATCTCCAGAAATTTCTTAAAGTGACGATGCTCTTTCTTTGACTTAGAATTTACCGGATCTAAAACATCAGCTGCATCAACACGCCTGTGAGGTGGCACATAAGAGCTTTTCGAGGGTACCTCCCCTAATCTTGCTTCAATCATTCCCTCGGATGTGGGCCTTGACGAGATATCCTCAATGGTAGCAGCTTGTTGTGGATTCTCTTTCACATTTTCTGTCTCTGCACATGCACAAACAACTTTCACTTCTTCATCTTGCCTACATGGAGATATAGTATTCACAACTCTTTGTGATTTCCTGAAGAAAGGGTTTCCACCAGGCAATCCATAGTAAGTGTGTGGATATGGTATTGCTGGTGTTGCATTCACATTGCAAGTCATTTTTCTTTCTTCTACAGCTTGTTGCACCTGAGATTCCTCCTCATTGCTCACCACAGACATGTACTTGACCTGATGGTGTGCTTGGGCCACATTTGCATTCTCTGCTGGTTTCTGTTGATTGGCGTGCTTGATGGCCGCCACTTCACTTGAAATTTTGAGCCACGGTGGTCTCTAATGCCCGCATTTGTGCTCCATGGCTTTGCAGCGTCTGCCCAAATTTGGTTAGAATGTCACCTTGAGATTGCAATTGCTTACCAAACATGGCCATCATCTCTTGGTTTTGCTGAACCATTTGACTTAGCAATTCAGTGTTTTTGTCCTCGGCTTTTTGCTGTGATTTGGCACCCGGATCCTGCAGAAAATTATTCGGATCCTTCCATGAAAACTTCTTATCCTTCCTCCATGCATAATCATTGTTCCTATAGCCTTGTTGTTGCATGAATTTTACTTGGGCTTCCTCATTCTCAGATGCATCTTCTTTAGTTAGCAGCTTCTTGGCTAGGAGATCTAACTTATCGTTTAGCTCCCTAACTATTCTGGATTCACCAGCAGCCTTGACCTGTTCCACTACACCTCTGTCGCCCCATGACTGTTTCCTAGCCATGTTCTTTAGTATCTCCCAACATCTGGTGTCTGTATTATTCAGAAAGAATCCGGATCCGGCTAAATCAAGATTACTTCTATCATGCTCGGAGAGAGCAAAATAAAAGATTTTCACTTGTGTTTCCCTGTCCAGCCCATGATGTGGGCACCTCCTCAACATAACCTGGAATCGCTCCCAGGTCTCAGAATACGTCTCACCCGCCTGTTGGGTGAAATTGTGAATTTTCCTGATCATGTCGTTGGTCTTCTCAGGAGGGAAAAACCTTTCAAAGAAAACCTCCACCATATGATCCCAAGATTCAACAAACTCATCGTCGAGGTTATGTAACCACTTTGTTGCTGCTCCCGCCAATGAACTTGGGAACAGCTTGAGGTACAACGCATCTTGTGGAAATCGGTCTATCTTCACCATATCACAGTTCTCCACAAACTGGCTGATGTGTGCAACCGGATCTTCATTTTTCAGCCCGTGAAATGCATTAGATTTTATCAGGTTGATCAGCGCCGGATCGATCTTGTATGTTGGTATGTCGATCCCCTTTTTCTTTATAGGCCCCTTTGAAGCTGATGAAGAAGACGCTTTGATCTTCTCCCATATCGTCTGTGGTTCGGCCATTTCTTCTGCTTGCTCTTGCTCAGATTCAGAATCTATGTCAGTTTGGTGCTCTTGCTCGTAGTACTCCTCGTCCTCTGGTCCCGGAGGTGGAACCTCAGGTGTGCGATTCGCGTAGTCTGCGCTACGTGTATGCACCATGCAAAGTACCTGAAATAAGAAAATCGGGGTTCAGTACTATGCTTTGAACGAGTAAACACAAATATAGAGAATTTTAAGAATATTTAAAGTTGTTTCAAAATAAAATAAAAAAATGTGACCTAGAGTGGCCTCTCTTAGCACTCGAAGTGCCAACAATTCGCCGTATCCCCGGCAACGGCGCCAAAAACTTGACGTGTATTTTACTACGCGCTTAAACGCAAGTATACGCGTCGAGTAATATAGGCCTTTGTGAGGCCCGAGTCGAACTCAGGGATACGTGAATTATTGGAGACTCCTACTAACTAATCACAATCAGCTAGGCCGAATGACAAAATAGGGTTTGTTGTCGAAATTAAAAAGAAAACAAAATGAAACAAAGAAAACAATCGATTAAAGATTAATTTAATCAATTCAAAAGAGTATCTTTAGGATTGCGGTTTCACCGCGGGTCAACATTGTATTAAGTTTTATATAATTCCTCACTCTTCTCTCTCTATCCGGGTAGTGGCCTGAAAACAGAATTACCCACTGTCGTGGTGTAATTCACTACTTAGGTTTAGGTTGATTCCACCGTCGTAGTAATCATTCCCCTAAACTAAGCGCATTACAAACGGTCTCTCAGTTTCCACCATTAATTTTACAACTCCTTTGTCAAGGGTTTTATTGATTAATGTAGGTTTCGTCTCTTTTCAACCGTTAATCCTTCTGTCGAAGTGGTTAAGGGCATTAAGTTATTATTATGGTGATCAAGCATAACAATATATATGGAGAAAACGAATCTATACCACGGATTTGAGAGAGAAAATATGAATTATCAATATAAAATTGTCATACAATGCATTCCCGGGCTACTCCCGTTCCTAAAGATGGAGGGTTTTAGCCTCTCATGTTCATCTCACACGAATACATGGTATAAATAGGGGAATTCATAAGAAAAATGTGAAACAAGTGGGAAAACCCCTGAACGGAGAAGAACCGGCAGATCCTTGGCGTAGAATACGAGCTTCCCCTCCTGTCGGTGGTGGAATTCGTCTTCGGCAGCGTCCGAATCACCCGGGATGAGCTTCTGGCCTCCGTTCTCCTTTCTCCCCTTCCTCGGCACTCGTGCAATGCGATATGAGATGATCCCCTCGTCTGGGCGGCCGTCATTAGGTATAAGTCCCTAATTAGGTCGTTAAATAACTCCAGCCGTCCGATCGAGATCAAAACAGATCCAACGCATATCTACCGGCGTCGATACCATTGACGCGGGTCGATGGTATCGACCCAGCGGATTAGCGGCAGCTTTCCTTTCTTTTAGTCTGAGCGCCTGTGATCATCTCGATACCATCGACTTGGGTCGATGGTATCGACTCTCTTTAGCATCGGTTGTTGTTGTTTACCGACGTTGTAGCTCTCCATGTGTCGATGGCATCGACTTGGGTCGATGGTATCGACAGCTTCCTCGCCAGCAACTTGAAGGGATCTCGATACCATCGACTTGAGTGTCGATGGTATCGACTCTGTGCTTCTCCTCTCGGCTGGAAATCTGTGGCTTGGTCGATGGTATCGACTTCCGTCGATGGTATCGACGGAAGCAGATACTTGTTTTTCCTGAAATTCCACCACAAGACCAAGTAAATCCACACATATAATAATATTATGATAAATAATGCTCAAAATAGTAAAACAAAGGGGATTTGACATAATATGAAGGCAAAGACCGAAATGAGTGAATTATGCAATATTATCCATAAAAATGAGTAATTAGAGCACAAAACACATATGAAAAAGGTCTATAAATCGACTCAAAATCATCGCATCACTACCCTCCTGACAAACTCCACGAAGGTAGCAAATCTTTCCATGTTCTCTAGTGCATACACATGGGTGGTCAACTCAGCGTTTAACCCCTTCTCAAAATGTCTAATCCTTTCTTCATCTGTAGTTGCCATGTGCGGACAGAACTGCAAAAGTTCCATGAACTTAGCCTCATACTCGCTAATGTTCATTAGTCCCTGCCTTAATCTCTCAAACTGAGAGATTTTCTCATCCAGGAACGTCTTAGGAAAGTATCTGTTGATAAATTCCCATCGAAATACTTCCCATTCGATCTCCACACCTGGCCTTTTCCCTTCCTCCATGGTCCACCAGTGAACAGCACTCCCCTTGAGAAGATACACTGCATGTCTAACCTTCTCTGCTTCTAGGATGTTAAGGATTCTAAAGGTCTTCTCTAGTTCAGTTAACCACAAGTCAGCATCTATTGTGTCAACTGTTCCAGCATACTCCGTGGATCCAACTCGGCGAAGTCGTTCAAACACCTTTCCGGCTCCTTGTCCTTCTAGATGGGTAGGTGCCCTAGGTACAGGTATAGGCATCTTATCAATCATGTGTGTCATGGCAGTCATGAACTGCCCAAACATGGCTTGGAAGGCTGGGTTCCCCATGTCCGCTGGATTGAACTGGGGTGGTTTAGGCACAGGTTCCTCCCTTTCTTGGTTTCTTGCACCTCCTCCGGGTGCAGCGAAACTACTCTCAGCAACATGTTCATCATGTGCTCCAGACATCTTTAGTTTTATCTTCTCCTCCTATAAGAACAGAAGACACTATCAGATAGACCGGAAGACACTAGAACAGACTCAACAACCCTAGTCCTATGTCTCTGTAGACTCAGCGAACCTAGAGCTCGGATACCACTAAATTGTGATGATCAACTTGCGAAAACACAATCAACGAATGCGGAAGTGATTAATTAGTAGCGGAATTATTGAAAATCACTAAAATTTTAAAACTTTTTGTAAAGAGATCTATAACTGTAAAACTCTTCCATAAAGAAACAAGGTAAGTTATTTACAAACTAATCCATCATTACATCTCTGTAATATCTCATCTCGAGAGTCACAACATTGACTGCTCTTGTTAAACTATACAAAGCAGTATACAAAAATCTCGAGGCATTAAGCCAAAATCTCAGATCTATATCAAACCATCTACTGACTCCTAGGACCTGAGAGTATAGAGACGACACATAGGACTCTCTATATACAAGACCTAACAGACAGTGTCTCCACCTGAAGATCATTGTTGTCCTTGTTGTTGTTGCTGCTGTTGTTGCTTCTCACCCACTGATGGATTTCTTCACCCTCAGCGTCTACCTAAAAAGTTGAATTCCATGGGGGTGAGACAATTGAAAATTGTCCCAGCGAGAGTTATAACTCTCCGCCAGAAGCATTGTTATTGCAAATAATGGAATGACACTGAGCAGTAATATTATAATCATTCAACAACAGGTAATTCATTCAATAAACTAAGTAGAGTAGTATTCTCTATGCAATCATTTCAATTATAACTTGATTCAGTACAAGTCATTTAATCAATAAGGAATATGAAGAACATGTATACAAATTATCCAACTAGGACATTATAACAATGTATCATCAATCATTGTTTCTCGTAGTTCAACCTAAGCAATTATGCTACATGGCTGATTACATTTTACAAACATACTTATGCCCTGAGGAGATGAGGTATATCGCTTATACTCCAACCGACCATTACAAAATCACAATCGGTACCATACATAGGTCAATAGAAGAGCTGGATTTCTATGACCTCATCATCCTTAGTCAGTATGAGGAAAAACATGCAGGACATCTCATGTCTCTACCATAATAGCTTTCCAGGGTATTCTGGCAACTTCACTATTAGAGTTATAGTGGCATGTTCTACTCTCTTCGCAATCGAGGGATTTCTTGTTTATCTCACATCGATACGACAATAACAACATCATCTGGAGATTAGTGATACATCATCCCGGTATATACATATAATGAAGGATTGAGATATTACATGTTCATCTCACATCAATTCCCCCATTAGGACGTAAGGATATTCACATCCATAACCCCCACATACTCAAAAGTATGCTCTCCAGGAGTTCCCCTAGGAAAACTTATTTCACCATCATCTAGCTTCTGACGATGATGGATCTATGGTCTGGGCTCTACATGGTATCATTATACTTGATTATTTAAGCACATTATAGCATTCTTTTAGCATCAGGCATGTTTTCAAACATAAACCATTAAAACAATTGCTATAAAGAAAGAGTACTGTTTGTATCAAGTTCATTTCACATCTTGTTAACATTGGGATCTCAATCCCTAATCATATCACCATTATGATTCAAGAATATGGGTGTTCAAACCCTTAAATCATCAAATCACTTGTTACCAAGTAACACATTGCCATCAAGTCATTTGACAGTATAAACATAATAATAGTAATGCAGATATTTCACATGGCTCATACAGCCTATCAATCTCATTTGTTACCTCTCACTAGGTAACATAGTATATCATTGCTTTCAAAGCTTATATAGTGCTTTCAATGAATATGGCATCATAGATCTTACCTGCCTATGCTCACTATTTCATAAAAACATGCATGATTAATATAAATGATAACAGGCACATTATCTCTATATCAGCATAATGCAAAACAAAGATAACTTTACTATTCAAGGGTTGCACCACTATACCCTTACTAGGGTTAGGGTTTCCCTTTTCAATTCATTTAGGGTTAACCAACCCCTTAGCTTAAATAGGAATAGTGATTCCTCATTTCATTATCTAATCATAGAGCTTCATGCTATAAAGCATAACCCAGAATTAGGGTTTCACACTGTTATTCACCTTAATTGGAATTAGGGTTTACTAATCATATCACCTCATTATAGATTAGGATTCACTATTCATATCACATCACTCTAGATTAGGGTTCTTATTTAACATACACCGAATTAGGATTTACTATTCACATCACCCTGGGTTAGGGTTGTCATTAATATCCCTCCATTAGTGTGGCAACACATCCCGCTATCACACAGACAACGAGGTGTCATGCGAAAACGTGCGGAAAACACCATAAACCACTAATTACCAAAAACACGAGTTTATTAAAACCGATTTCGAAAAGTGGATAAACTAAGAAACTATTACATCCAGATCCTTCTCCTGCAAGAAATAGGTTATATAAACATTTACATGTATTGATACGTGTCCACAGCTTAGGCGATCAGCTGTCTTATCATCACATGA
This sequence comes from Alisma plantago-aquatica, assembly GCA_963693085.1. NCBI lineage: Eukaryota > Viridiplantae > Streptophyta > Magnoliopsida > Alismatales > Alismataceae > Alisma > Alisma plantago-aquatica. The sequence continues at coordinate 953,585,479 of OY856410.1, read as the reverse complement.
GTTCATCACATGTTTATACATACATAAAGGCCCTCATCCGGCCAGCTGCAGGACATACAAAGCATCATCATCTATATGTCGCGAAACAACGTCAAAACGCCTATAAGGACCTGAGAGTATAGGGATGACTCTAAGACTCTACTATAAAACAACCAAAACAGCAACATGTCCATCTTTTGCCTTCTACTGCTCGTCTTGTTGCTCGGCCGCAACCCCGCGACCACCACCACGTCTAGCTCGAACACCTAAAAAGGTTATAAACCAGCAGGGTGAGACACACAGTCCCAGTGAGAAACATAACTCCCCGCCGAAACTATAAAACCATAGAAGGATTAAAGCAAAAGTAGCAGATAACTAATAGAAGATATAACAAGAGCAGTCTATATAGCAAAGCTATTCATACCATCAAGCTTACCAAGTTGTACGGAAGGCAGATAACCAAGTATTTCTTTATGGAACATGATTGTCAAGATAAGATTTATAAGATCTTACCACATAACATAAGGAACGTATAAGTAACTACAAGTATAACGAGATCAACTACTCAAGCAAGGCCTCAACCAATGTTCCGTGTTTTACCTTAAGCAATAAATACTATTCGGTTGGATTACGTGTTATTATGCCCTGAGGAAGTGAGCCGCACCACTCAGATCCAACCGACGGCTGCGAAACCTGGAGTCGGTGCCATACAAGGTCAATGGAAGAGCCGGACTCCATGACCTCCCACCTCGTGGTCAGTGCATGAGAACCAAAGCAGGACCGCAGTCTCATGCTTAAGTGGCCTCAGCCACAAGGTTATCTCCACAGGCTACCCTTCCTCTAGCCCACCTCGGTACAGGTCTCGGCGCTAGTATATCTGAGCCACGGGCCAATTCACCGTGCTCTCTGAGCCATGAACGCATTCATGCTCTATCACACTGAGCCATGGGCCTGTTCACCATGCTCTATATATATATATATATATATATATATATATATCCTGAGTCTGCAACTGCATCTGCACTCGCATCCTCTCTATTTTAGGCTAGGAGAAACCTCACATATTCAACAATATGTGCTCCGTGTTAACCCGCAGGAGAACCTGTTTCACCATCACCAGCTCCTGACGATGATGGATCTATGGCCAGGGCAACTACATGATATGTTCCACTGTGATTAGTTAGTATATTTTAAGTGGATTATTAAGGCAACCAGGTTGTAAAACATGCATAACATAAAGTTACATTATTGTTACCACCATCACAATATCTTGGGATCTCAATCCCTCATTACAAGAAACCACTGTCTCATAGGGCATTCTCCTTACTTGGGATAACAATCCCATATCATCATCAGAGGATAACACCTCAACTTAGGAACTTTAGCCAAACTCAGGTCCTCAGACCAAAACACATCATGCATGTCATCTCATCATCAAGAGTAACAATCAAAGCAGTGTTATTCAAACATATATACCTCAGCCCTTTACCTGGCTATGCATTTGTATGAAACACCTGCATGGTTAGTATACACAATCATCATGGATGAACAGAAAGATCATATTATCAAGAATAGGAAAACATTGATGATCATATGCTTTATCATTCATGCCTCAACATGTGACCATAGACATAGGTCATATCATCAAGCAAAGCATATTATATGCTTACCATTTTCTCAGCATTATACAGATAATTCCAGATGATCATAAACACATGCAATGTCATGTCAAGATACATAGATGTAATCTACTATATCAAATACCTCACTATTATCAAACATATCAAAGGTCACCCTCATAAACCAAACATGATTGCATGAACAAGAGCTAGCATATATGTTTTCCAGAAGGAACAAGACCCTCACTAGAAGTTCCCACTACCCTCACAAGAAGTGTGATGGGTAGGGCACCCTCTCTAGAAATAGCATCGGGCAGGGTACTTCCTCATATCGCCCATGCACTCAAGCCTCATAACGGACAAGCAAACCAGAAAGGTGTATCGGCTACTACCTCAAGATGTATCGTGCAACCCTAGGTGTATCGTGCAACACCATGCATAACATTCATCACAACTACGCCATGACGCCCATCACAGAGCTAACCACAGAACTTCATAACGTCCGAGACATAACGGCTCTAGGCTACCATCTCAGGTCAGGTGTATCGGGCAGCACCACTCAACAAGGAGTAACGCCCAAAGGATGCAACTCAAACGGGTGACAAAGGAACCTGTCGTGCAACAAGGCGAAGAATGTGGTGTGACGCCTGACACAAGAGCAGACCACAATTCTCTAGACGTTCAAGATGTGAAAGCACTAAGCAACCACCTGAACAAGGCGTATCGGGTAGGGCATTCAGCCAGGTGTGACGCCCGACACACACACAAGGCAGGAAACAAGGGTAACGCCCAACACAGCCTTCTCAAGCCAACCAACACTCTAGATCAAGAGGGGTATCGGGCAACATCAACCCCAAGCCATATCGATCAAGATGCAACCCAACAAAGTCATCATCAACCTCAAGCACAAGGACACCAAAACCCTAATGGATCAAGAAGATGGCTCACCTCTCAACAATCAAGAGAGAGGGGTCTTGCACACCTTCTTTTCACCAATCGGGCAACATAAGGATCAACCCTACCAAAGGTCTACGTCCACCACAAAGCTCACCTCTCGAATCCATGGTGAGAGAAGGGTGTTACTCAACCAACTAGAACACAAGCTCACCTCTCAACTTAAACGAGAGAGGAGTATTGCCCATATTACTAGAGTCCAAGCTCACTTCTCTAGACCAAGGAGGGAGAGGGGTGTTGCTCAACAAGAAACCCTAGAACATGGTTCGGCCAGCAAGGTGCAACTAAGCAAGAAACTAAGTTAGCAACATACATAGCCGATTAAGATCATAAGAAACATGCAAGAACATAAAAGGTAGTATAGTTAGGGTTAGGAGTTATGTAACCCGCCTTTAGCAACTCCAAGCTCCAAGCTCCACCACAAGAAGAGATCAAGGCACTCTAGGGTTCGGCCACCACTAGAGGAAGAAGGAGACTCCTAAACAAGGATCGGCCACCAAGCTTGCAAAGGAAGGGGTGTCGTGCACCAAGGGAGAGGGAAAACTAAGGAACTAAAGGGATCCTTAGCAAGAGAAAGGGAACACATATATAGGAGAGGATGGAGGAGAAACCAAGGTAAGACAAGGCAAGGTGTCGCCCACCTAGGGACACTTGTCCATGAGCAATGCCACCACTCTAACATGCCCTAAACACATGTCCAAGGCCATTGCCACATGCAAGCATCAAGCACCAAGTGTCCACTAGTGGTGACACACACGAGGTCAAAGGGGTCAAAGGGGTCCATGGGTGACACACCTCCACACCATGCCTGACACACACACCTTGGGCGACACACCTCAGGCCGACACAACCATGGTCGACACAAGGTCCAAAAGGGCAAAGGCAAGGCACAACAAGGCCCACCAAGGCTCAACCAAGCCCAAAGGAACTCAAGAAACTAGCCCAACTCTTCCTCTCAACACTAGAGGAAGCAAGGAGAGGGAGGAACACCTCACAAGGTGACAAACTTGCCCACAAACCCTAGACTTGGGTTAATTGCAAGTAGCACCTCCAACTCTCAATAAAGCACCAAAAAACCCTAATCGCCACTAAAGGTGATTAGAAAGCAACTAAGCATCAGGGTTAAGCAAAGCAAACAGGATAAGCCCTAAATGGAGGTCAGGGTCCTTACAAGCTATAACCCTCTACAAAGGGATTTTGTCCTCAAAATCTGAAGAGAAAAGTGAGGGATACTTCCTCCTCATCTCTTCTTCAAGCTCCCACGTGGCTTCCTCAATGCCACGATGATGCCAAAGAACCTTTACAAGAACCAGGTCCTTCCTCTTTAGCTTCTTAACTCTTTTGTCAAGGATCATCACAGGACCTTCCTCGTAGGTCACATCTTCATCAGGCTTAACTTCGATTGGTTGTATCACTGTTCCTGTATCCGGATGACTTTTCTTCAGCATATTGACATGGAACACTGGGTGTAACTTGTGCAACTCTGGCGGCAGCTCTAACTCGTAAGCTACCTTGCCCGTACGTGCTATGACTGAGTATGGCCCCATATATTTGGGTGCTAGCTTACCCTTCTGGCCAAACCTTAGCACACTTTTCCATGGCGAGACTTTAAGATACACTTTTTCTCCTACCTGGAACTCCAAAGGTCATCGGTGATTGTCTACATTAGACTTCTGTCTGTCATGTACTGCTTTCAACTGTTGTTGTATCACCTTGATCTTTTCTGTTGTCTGTTGTACTAACTCAGGATCCAAAAGCTGATATTCACCAGACTCGTACCAACATAACGGAGATATGCACTTCCTGCCATATAAGGCCTCATAAGGAGCCATGTCGATGCTCCGCTGATAACTATTGTTGTAGGCGAACTCTATCAGACTGAGATGTACGTCCCAACTACCTAGGAACTGCAAAACACAAGCCCGAAGGAGATCCTCCAAAGTTTGAATAGTCCTCTCAAACTTTCCATCTGTCTGTGGATGGAAAGTGGTGTTGAACCTCAACTGCGTTCCCAACGCTTTGTGCAACTATTCCCAGAAACAACTCGTGAACTAAGGACCTCTATCAGAAACTGTCGTTGCTGACACACTGTACAAACGTACTATCTCATCTACATATACTTGAGCGAGCTTCTCGGCTGTATACGTTGTCTTAACAGGTATGAAACGGGCAGACTTCGTCAATCTATCCACTATTACCCAAATGGAATCATGATTCCTAGTTGTCCTGGGCAGACCAACTACAAAATCCATGGTTATATGATCCCATCATGCTTTTTGCTGTCAAACTCTGATCTGATCAACTGCACTGTATCATATGTTTGTTGTGCATCTTTGATCTGCTGTCTCGGCATAGGCTTGACTTGCATATGTGCTAAAAGTCCAGCTAACAAGGAAACTCACATCTACACATTCATCTGCCGCAAGGAAATAAGCATATCCCGTCTATGGCATACCAAGGAACTCAATTGTGCCTTCTTTGTAGAGGGAGAAGAAGACTTTCGGCTAAGCGCATTAGCTACCACATTCGCCTTACCAGGGTGATACTCGATGGTGCAGTCGTAATCATTGATTAGCTCCATCCATCGGCGTTGTCACATGTTTAGCTCATTCTGCAAAAAGGTGTACTTTAGATTCTTATGATCTGTAAAGATCTGGCATACCTCCCCGTAAAGATAGTGTCTCCAAATCTTTAACGCATGAACCACTACTGCCAACTCCAAATCATGAGTCGGATAGTTCTCCGCATGTTTCTTAAGTTGTTGCAAAGCAAAAGAAACCACATGATCTTCCTACATCAGCACACAACCTAAACCTTTCTTGGAAGCATCACAGAAAACAACATAGCCCTTTCCAGGCTCTGGCAACACTAGTACTGGAGCACTAGTTAGCTTCTCCTTCAAACTTTGGAAAGCTTGCTGACAAAGATCATTCCAAACAAAAGGTACATCCTTTCTAGTCAACTTCATCATTGGCAACACGACCGCACTGAAGTCCTTGATAAACATTTGGTAGTATCCTACTAATCCCAGGAAACTACGAACTTCTATCGGCATCTTCGACAGTTCCCATTCTGCAACGGACTCCACCTTCTTTGGGTCCACTTTGACTCCTTCTGCATATATCACATGACCCAAGAAAGTTACTTCTTCTAACCAGAACTCACACTTACTAAACTTGGCATACAACTGATGTTGGCGAAGAAGAGTCAACGCTAGTCGAAGATGTCGCTCATGCTCTTTCCTATCCCGATTATAGATCAAGATGTCATCTATAAAGACTACAACAAACTGATCTAGGAATGGACAGAACACTCGATTCATCAAATCCATGAAAGCAGCAGGTGCATTAGTTAGCCCAATGGCATAACCACAAACTCGAAGTGACCATACCTTGTCCTAAAAGTTGACTTTGGTATGTCATCCACCTTAATCCTCAACTGATGATATCCAGACCGTAGATCGATCTTTGAAAACACTGTAGCACCATGCAACTGATCGAACAAATCATCTATCCTCAGTAATGGGTACTTGTTATTGATCGTGACCTTTTTCAACTGTCAGTAATCTATACATAGCCGCATAGATCCGTCCATCTTCTTAACGAACAGCACTGGAGCACCCCAAGGCGATGTACTTGGTTGGATGAAACCTTTCTCCAACAACTCTTGTAACTGCTTCTTAAGCTCTGCCATCTCCACTGGAGCCATCCTATACGGTGTCTGTGCAACTGGTTGCGTTCCTGGAACCAGATTGATCTCGAAATCAATCTCTCAGGGTGGAGGAACATCGGGGAACTCATCAGGAAACACATCCACAAACTCTCGGACAACTGACACCTCCTCAAGGCTAGGACCTTTCACCTTGGTATCCACAACGTGAGCTAAGAATGCCTTACATCCTTGTCGTATCAACTTTTCTGCCACCATAGCTGATACTAGACACGTCGGAAGAATCTTCCTATCTCCTTGGAAGATCCACTTCTTACCACCATCATCAAACACAACATGCTTGGAACCACAGTCCAAAACATCCTTATACTTCTCTAAGGTATCCATCCCAAGGATCACATCGAAACCATGCATATCAAGTGGTATAAGATCCACTTGTATACTGTGTCTCGAAAAAGATAAGACACAAGATGGACACTCCTCTCGAAGCATCGAGGAACCATTAAGAGGGGTTTCTAACAACAAGCTATCTTTCTTACAACTAACAGGTAAACGACAGTTTTCAAGCATACTATAGGAGATAAAAGAGTGTGTAGCACCTGGGTCAACCAGAACAGATATAAAGCAAGAAGAAGACATATCAGAATTAAATAACTCCATCTGACCTGCCACCACTCGCGGGTTGACTATCACCTCCGGCTGACTCATAGCATAGAATCAAGTCGTTGCTTCCTGTCCACGTCCTCTGCTTCCTTGAGCAGACGATCCCACTTGCGATGCTTGACCGCATCCTCACCCTCTGCTACTACTGGGTTGTTGTCTATCTGACCCTTGTTGTTCTGTTTCAGCTACTGCGTCACTTCAACATCTCTACTTGGGCAATTTGACTTGAAATGCCCTGTCTGACCGCAGATATAGCATGCCCTAACTTCAAATCGTGGCCTAGATGGCCCTATCACTGCCACTGAAGCTGTACTATGTTCCTTTGGCGGTGAAGAAACATAACCTCTCCCCTTACTCGGAGACCACTATGATGGCGCACTGGAACCTCTTAACCCAGAAGGTGCTGAAAATCTTGAATTCTTGAAGCCACCAAACCTCTGTCCCTGGAACTGAGCAGGCCTCTTATTAGACATGGATTCTCTTTTCTCCCTAATTGACCGTTCAATCCTCCGGACGGATTCCACTAACATAGCAAACCGCTCTCGGTTCTCCAACGCAGAAGCAGGTGTTGTCATCTCAGCACTCAGACCTTTCTCAAAATGTCTGATTCACTCTTCCTCTGTCCTTCCATGTGAGGAAAAAACCTCAATAGGTCCATGAACTTGGCTTCATACTCGATGATGTTCATTTTTCCTTGTTGTAAGTGCTCAAACTGGCTGATCTTCTCATCCAGATATGTCTTCAGAAAGTATCTGCTGATGAACTCATGCCGAAAAACTTCCCAACCGATCACCTCACTGGGTCGCTTCTCCTCCTCGATGGTCCACCAGTGACTAGCACTACCCTTCAAAAGGTATATAGCGTGCTTGACTTTGTCTACTTTGGGGATGTTGAGGATCCAGAAAGCCTTCTCAAGACTTGTCAGCCATGGATCTGCATCCGCTGGATCAGCCGTTCCAGCATAGTCCGAAGCTCCGACTCGGCGAAGCCACTCAAAAGTCGTCCCAATACCCGATGTTTCACCATGGGGAGCCTACACTCTCGGCAGAGGCACTGGCAATCTTTCTACCATGAGATTCATCATAGCCATCATTTGCCCCATAAGTTGTTGGTAGAAAGGGTTCTCGAGCATGGCTGAGTCAGGTTGGGGGACCTCAGGCACCCGATCTCCATGTGCCTGCCCTATAGCTCCATCAACTGATGCAGTATCGCTGTTCTCAGCAGCATGTTCTTCATGGTTTCTAGACATCTTGGCTTTTTCTTCCACTGAGGGCAGAAGATGATTGTAAGAAAATCTGGAGAACTCACAAGAATAGACACAACCTAGTCCTAAATCACTGTAGACTCAGCGAACCTAGAGCTCTGATACCAAACTTGTGGTGACACATCCCGCTATCACACAGACAGCGAGGTGTCACACGAAAACGTGCGGAAAACACCATAAACTACTAATTACCAAAAACACGAGTTTATTAAAACCGATTTCAAAAAGCGGATAAACTAAGAAACTATTACATTCAAATCCTTCTCCTACAAGAAACAGGTTATATAAACATTTACATGTATTGATACGTGTCCACATCTTAGGGGATCAGCTGTCTTATCGTCACATGAGTTCATCACCTATTTATACATACATAACGGCCATCATTCGGCCAACTATAGGACATACAAAGCATCGTCAGCTATACATCGTGAAACAACGTCAAAACGCCTCCAAGGACCTAAGAGTACAGGGATGACTCTAAGACTCTACTACAAAACAACCAAAACAGCATCATGTCCATCTCTTGCCTTCTACTGCTCATCTTGCTGCTCGGCCGCAACCCTGCGACCACCACCACGTCTAGCTCGAACACCTAAAAAGGTTATAAACCAGAAGGGTGAGACACACAGTCCCAGTGAGAAACATAACTCCCCGCCGAAACTATAAAACCATAGAAGGATTAAAGCAAAAGTAGCAGATAACTGATAGAAGATATAACAAGAGCAGTCTATATAGCAAAGCTATTCATACCATCAAGCTTACCAAGTTGTACGGAAGGCAGATAACCAAGTATTTCTTTATGGAACATGATTGTCAAGATAAGATTTATAAGATCTTACCACATAACATAAGGAATGTATAAGTAACTGCAAGTATAACGAGATCAACTACTCAAGCAAGGCCTCAACCAATGTTCCGTGTTTTACCTTAAGCAATAAATACTATTCGGTTGGATTACGTGTTCTTATGCCCTGAGGAAGTGAGCCGCACCACTCAGATCCAACCGACGGCTGCGAAACCTGGAGTCAGTGCCATACAAGGTCAATGGAAGAGCCGGACTCCATGACCTCCCACCTCGTGGTCAGTGCATGAGAACCAAAGCAGGACCGCAGTCTCATGCTTAAGTGGCCTCAGCCACAAGGTCATATCCACAGGCTACCCTTCCTCTAGCCCACCTCGGTACAGGTCTCGGCGCTAGTATATCTGAGCCACGGGCCAATTCACCGTGCTCTCTGAGCCATGAACGCATTCATGCTCTATCACACTGAGCCATGGGCCTGTTCACCATGCTCTATATATATATCCCGATTCTGCAACCGCAGTTGCACTCGCATCCTCTCTATTTTAGGCTAGGAGAAACCTCACATATTCAACAATATGTGCTCCGGGTTAACCCGCAGGAGAACCTGTTTCACCATCACTAGCTCCTGACGATGATGGATCTATGGCTAGGGCAACTACATGATATGTTCCATTGTGATTAGTTAGTACATTTTAAGTGGATTATTGAGGCAACCAGGTTGTAACACATGCATAACATAAAGTTACATTATTGTTACCACCATCACAATATCCTGGGATCTCAATCCCTCATTACAAGAAACCACTGTCTCATAGGGAATTCTCCTTACTTGGGATAAAAATCCCAGATCATCATCAGAGGATAACACCTCAACTTAGGCACTTTAGCCAAACTCAGGTCCTCAGACCAAAACACATCATGCATGTCATCTCATCATCAAGAGTAACCATCAAAGTAGTGTTATTCAAACATATATACCTCATAGCCCTTTACCTGGCTATGCATCTGTATGAAACATCTGCATGGTTAGTATACACAATCATCATGGATGAACAGAAAGATCATATTATCAAGCATAGGGAAACATTGATGATCATATGGTTTATCATTCATGCCTCAACCTGTGACCATAGACATAGGTCATATCATCAAGCAAAGCATCTTATATGCTTACCATTTTCTCAGCATTATACAGATAATTCCAGATGATCATAAACACATGTAATGTCATGTCAAGATACATCGATGTAATCTACTATATCAAATACCTCACTATTATCAAACATATCAAAGGTCACCCTCATAAACCAAACATGATTGCATGAACAAGAGCTAGCATATATGTTTTTTAGAAGGAAGAAGACCCTCACTAGAAGTACCCACTACCCTCACAAGAAGTGTGATGGGTAGAGCACCCTCTCTAGAAATAGCATCGGGCAGGGTACTTCCTCATATCGCCCATGCACTCAAGCCTCATAACGGCCAAGCAAACCAGCAAGGTGTATCGGCTACTACCTCAAGATGTATCGGGCAACCCCAGGTGTATCGTGCAACGCCAAGCATAACGTGCATCACAACCACGCCATGATGCCCATCACAGAGCTAACCACATAACTTCATAACGTCCAAGACATAACGGCTCTAGGTCCTGAACAAGGCGTATCGGGCAGGGCATTCAGCCAAGTGTGACGCCCGACACACAAACAAGGCAGGAAACAAGGGTAACGCGCAACATAGCCTTCTCAAGCCAACCAACACTCTAGATCAAGAGGGGTATCGGGCGACATCAACCCCAAGCCATATCGGTCAAGATGCAACCCAACAAAGTCATCATCAATCCCAGATCATCATCAGAGGATAACACCTCAACTTAGGCACTTTAGCCAAACTCAGGTCCTCAGACCAAAACACATCATGCATGTCATCTCATCATCAAGAGTAACCATCAAAGTAGTGTTATTCAAACAAATATACCTCATACCCCTTTACCTGGCTATGCATGTGTATGAAACATCTGCATGGTTAGTATACACAATCATCATGGATGAATAGAAAGATCATATTATCAAGCATAGGGAAACATTGATGATCATATGGTTTATCATTCATGCCTCAACCTGTGACCATAGACATAGGTCATATCATCAAGCAAAGCATCTTATATGCTTACCATTTTCTCAGCATTATACAGATAATTCCAGATGATCATAAACACATGTAATGTCATGTCAAGATACATCGATGTAATCTACTATATCAAATACCTCACTATTATCAAACATATCAAAGGTCACCCTCATAAACCAAACATGATTGCATGAACAAGAGCTAGCATATATGTTTTTCAGAAGAAACAAGACCCTCACTAGAAGTGCCCACTACCCTCACAAGAAGTGTGATGGGTAGGGCACCCTCTCTAGAAATAGCATCGGGCAGGGTACTTCCTCATATTGCCCATGCACTCAAGCCGCATAACGGCCAAGCAAACTAGCAAGGTGTATCGGCTACTACCTCAAGATGTATCGTACAACCCTAGGTGTATCGTGCAACGCCATGCATAACGTGCATCACAACCACGCCATGACGCCCATCACAGAGCTAACCACAGAACTTCATAACGTCCCAGAAATAACGGCTCTAGGTCCTGAACAAGGCGTATCGGGCAGGGCATTCAGCCAGGTGTGACGCCCGACACACAAACAAGGCAGGAAACAAGGGTAACGTCCAACATAGCCTTCTCAAGCCAACCAACACTCTAGATCAAGAGGGGTATCGGGCAACATCAACCCCAAGCCATATCGGTCAAGATGCAACCCAACAAAGTCATCATCAACCTCAAGCACAAGGACACCAAAACCCTAATGGATCAAGAAGATGGCTCACCTCTCAACAATCAAGAGAGAGGGGTCTTGCACACCTTCTTTTCACCAATCGGGCAACACAAGGATCAACCCTACCAAAGGTCTACATCCACCACAAAGCTCACCTCTCGAATCCATGGTGAGAGAAGAGTGTTGCTCAACCAACTAGAACACAAGCTCACCTCTCAACTTAAACGAGAGAGGAGTATTGCCCATATTACTAGAGTCCAAGCTCACTTCTCTAGACCAAGGAGGGAGAGGGTGTTTCTCAACAAGAAACCCTAGAACATGGTTCGGCCAGCAATGTGCAACTAAGCAAGAAACTAAGCTAGCAACATACATAGCCGATTAAGATCATAAGAAACATGCAAGAACATAAAAGGTAGTATAGTTAGGGTTAGGAGTTATGTAACCCGCCTTTAACAACTCCAAGCTCCAAGCTCCACTATAATCAGAGAGAAAGGCACTCTAGGGTTCGGCCACCACTAGAGGAAGAAGGAGACTCCTAGACAAGGATCGGCCACCAAGCTTGCAAAGGAAGGTGTGTCGTGCACTAAGGGAGAGGGAAAACTAAGGAAATAAAGGGGTCCTTAGCAAGAGAAAGGGAACACATATATAGGAGAGGATGGAGGAGAAACCAAGGTAAGATAAGGCAAGGTGTCGCCCACCTAGGGACACTTGTCCATGAGCAATGTCACCACTCTAACATGCCCTAAACACATGTCCAAGGCCATTGCCACATGCAAGCATCAAGCACCAAGTGTCCACTAGTGGTGACACAAACGAGGTCAAAGGGGTCAAAGGGGTCCATGGGCGACACACCTCCACACCATGCCCGACACACACACCTTGGGCGACACACCTCAGGCCGACACAACCATGGCCGAGACACCTAGGCTGACACAAGGTCCAAAAGGGCAAAGGAAAGGCACAACAAGGCCCACCAAGGCTCAACCAAGCCCAAAGGAACTCAAGCAACTAGCCCAACTCTTCCTCTCAACACTAGAGGAAGCAAGGAGAGGGAGGAACACCTCACAAGGTGACAAACTTGCCCACAAACCCTAGACTTGGGTTAATTGCAAGTAGCACCTCAAACTCTCAACAAAGCACCAAAAAACCCTAATCACCACTAAAGGTGATTAGCAAGCAACTAAGCATCAGGGTTAAGCAAAGCAAACAGGATAAGCCCTAAACAGAGGTCAGGGTCCTTACAATTAGGGTTTACTATTCACCCCAAGTAGGAGTGATCAATAAAGTACTTTTAATTCAGGTTCACTATGTCATAATTATGAATTAGGATTACATCATCATCATGCATTAGGGATACTTCCATTATTACCCTCAATTAGAGTTAAGATTCATTAACTATCATAATTAGGGTTTTCGTGATCTCACTATGAAGAATCATACCCTAATTAGGTATTCATTAATATAGGAAGTCCATTACTTGATTAACATTCATAAAAGGAGTCCCCTCTCTCTCTCATCCTCTATAGGATGATGTTTACTTCAACCTTGATTAGGTTAAGTAACTCAATCATGAAAGAGAATTGACTTTATGGTTTATATCATTACCATTGTAATCATTAGAGCTTAATTACTTCATGGGTCTCAATCACACTATCCCATTAAGGTACAAGTATCATGAATCACCTTTGATTACATCATATATTAATTAACTAATTACTTGTCCTTTAACCACTTTAAGTACCCATGAGGTTTATGTTAATCAATCACCAAACGATCTTGGCCACTAAGGCCCCAAACGATCTTCACTAACTCAGACCTCAAACGGTCTTGCATACTAAACCTCCAAACGGTCTAAGACCGTTTGGACCTTCATGAGGTCTTGGTTTCCCTTGAGACCGTTTGGTAAAGTAGACCTTCAAGGCCGTTTGCTAAAGTGGTCCTCCAAGACTGTTTGCTAAAAAGGTCCTCCAAGACCATTTGCTAAAGTTGCTTTTGAAAATGCATGGACTCAAACAGTTTGGGATCGTTTGGTCCCAAATGGTCTTGAGACTGTTTGGACTCAAATGGTCTTGAGACCGTTTGGTCCAAACCACCTCAAAACCGCATGGACCAAATATGGTCCCAACACCTCAAATTGAATTAGGGTTTCCATTGTTGGTTCCTTCAACACTTGTATATATATAAACAATCATCAGTTGGACCTATCACCATCATTCAATTGAGTTAATTTGGTCAACCTTCAACTTATTTGACCCTCAATTGATCATCAATTAGTGCTTGAATCAATTGGATTAGGGTTTGGAATCGATGACCCTTCAACACAATTCAATGTGAGTCTAATTGATTTGAACCCATTGAACCATTATCCAATTTGGTCATGACCTGACACCAAACGGTCTTGGGATCATTTGGATGACCTCCAAACGGTCTTGAGACTGTTTCCCCATCACTTCATCAATAACCATGTCATTTATTTAGGGTTTGGATCCTAGGATTGGTCACCAAATCAACAATTAATTACACATCACCTTGATACCTTTGGAGCTTCAATTGGTCAACCATGCTTAACCCTAGACCTCCAAATGGTCTTGGGTGATCACCAAACGGTCTTGAGACCATTTGGGTGATCCCCAAATGGTTTTGAAATAGTTTGGGTCACTCAACCCAAGTCCCAATCTTAAACAATTATCAAATCAGCAATTAACTCGATTAGGGTTTAGATGGTTGATGGACCTTTAATTGGTGAACCACTTGGAATTAATTAATAATTTTTGGTAGGTGATTAGTTTACATTATTGTCAACAGATCTCTAAATGGTCAACACTTGGTCAACGCCTCCAAATGGTCTTGGACCGTTTGCTTCTATGTGGTTTGGTTGAAACCGTTTGCTCCCAAATGGTTTGGGAAACCGTTTGAGCAACCAAACCAAACCGTTTGATAAAGTAAATTTTTGGATAATAATCAAATATAAAGTCACCTTTATCTACCTCTATTTAACTAAGAACATGTGTTGTTCTTCACGGAATTCATAGCAAGAACACACAAGAGTATCTAAGGAAGAAGAATAACCAACGATTTTTATGGAAATGAGTGCAATACTAATGCTTTAAGGTTTAGAGTTATAAAACCCACCTCTAGAACTGATCTAGAGCTCCAAGCTCCTTATCTTTAATGGTGAATTGAGATCCAGTAGTTATCCAAGGTTCTTTCTTCACTTTTTGGATGAACAAGATGGCTAGAAAGGAAAATCGTGTGAAGAAAACCAATTACTAACCATTGATTTATGGTCTCCACAATGAATTTGAGGTATATGATGATCAAAACTTACCAAGCTAGTTTGGTCGTCCTTCCTATGGTCTAGAGCTCTTCCTTGGTCAGCCAAAGCAAGGTGATAAGGAAAAGAAACTAAGGGAAATGATCCTTTGTGTTGTTGGAAAAGATACATATATATATTTATGGATTTTCAAGATAATTAGAAAAAGAGAGTTATCTTCCTTAATTCCAACCAAATCTTCCTCCATTCTTTAGCCACGTATCCATATTCTATTATCTTGCAAAACTTCTCTATTATCCAAGGTTTAATGGAAAAGAACTAAGCACCTTAAAAAGTTATATGTTAATGTCCATCATTTAATGGATATGGCTTTATATTATATTAATGTGAATAACTTCCACTTCATACAAGATATTTTTGGTGCCCAAGCATGGAACAAGCTCATCCAAACTATTGAAAACACATCCTACAACTTTTGGTTGAAGGGCTCCATAATTAATACATTTCCCTTTTACATTAAGTTATATTAAAGAGCCATTTGTGCTTAAATCTTGATTACTTTAATGTCAAGATTCTTTCTTCTCCAAGATAATTCAAATGAGGAGCCCTCCTCATTTTCTTTTATCCACTTGATGCCAAGAAATATGAGAGACCCTCTAGAGGTGTTATTTTTCATGTTGAACCCTAGGTTTTGGGTAATTGCATATTACACCAAAACTAGGTTTTAATGCACAAGGATTACTCTACAAGCTATATCTTGATGTCCAAGCTTGTGGAATCCATACCACCACATCATATTTATTCTTATGATGTCTCATCATCATAGGAACATCTTATCATGTGGAATTTTCAAGTTAACCCCTCAACTTGGGTAATTTGCACTTTAAACCAAAGTTAACAAAACAATGTTTCAACATTATTCAAAAAGGACTGAAATTGAAATATAAGTTCCTCAAAAGCCTTAATTACTTTTCAAAAGATAAGAGAAAGAATCTAATCAACTTAATTAAGCAAAACACCTAGGGTTATTACATAACCCGGGTCAGGGATGTTACAAATTATCCACCCCTTACAAGGATTTCGTCCCCGAAATCATTACAAAAACATATTAAGAGAAAAGAGCAGGGTATTTCCTCCTCATTTCTTCCTCTAGTTCCCATGTAGATTCTTCAACTCCACGGTGATTCCAGAGGACTTTCACTAGACTTATGTCTTTCTTTTTCAGCTTTTTAATTCTTCTGTCAAGGATTGCCACAGGTCCTTCAACATAAGATATATCATCATTCAATTCTACTTCCATAGGTTGTAAAACTGATTCTGTGTCAGGATGACATTTCCTTAACATGGAAATGTGGTTCACAGGGTGTAAATTTTGCAACTCAGGTGGTAACTCTAGCTTATAAGCTACATTTCCAATTTGTTCAATGATTGGATAAGGCCCCATAAACCTAGGAGCTAACTTTCCTTTCCTTCTAAATCTAAGAACTCCTTTCCAAGGTGAGACCTTGAGGTACACTCTGTCTCCAACCTGGAATTCTAAAGGTCTATGATACTTATCAGCATAAGATTTTTGCCTATCATGTGTAGTCTTCAACTGTTGTTGTATTATTTTAATCTTCTCAGTGGTCTGCTGCATAAGATCAGGACCTAAAAGTTGATATTCACCAGTTTCATACCAACATAGGGGATATCTACAACGTCTACCATACAAAGCTTCATAAGGTGCCATACTAATGCTATGTTGATAGCTATTGTTATAAGCAAACTCTATCAAACTTAGGTGTAGATCCCAACTTCCTGTAAACTGGAGGACACATGCCCTAAGAAAGTCCTCTAAGGTTTGTATAGTTCTTTCTGAATGCCCATCAGTTTGAGGATGGAAGGTTGTACTAAACCTTAATTGTGTGCCTAAGGCTTTATGGAGTCACTCCCAAAAATGACTTGTAAACTGGGGACCCCTGTTAGAAACAATGGTAGTTGGGACCCCATGCAGCCGTACTATCTCATCCACATATAACTGTGCCAGCTTCTCAGCAGAATAGGTTGTTTTGATAGGTAAGAAATGTGATGTCTTTGTCAACCTATCAACTATTACCCAGATGGAATCATGACCTTTGGTTGTTCTGGACAAACCAACCACAAAGTCCATGGTTACATGATCCCACTTCCACTGTGGTATGGGTAAAGGTTGCATTGTTCCTGTAGGCTTCTGGTGTTCAGCTTTAACTTGCTGACACATAGGACATCACATAACAAACGCAGCAATATCCTTCTTCAAGTCAGGCCACCAATACATATCTTTCAAGTTTCGATACATATTGGTGCTTCCTGGATGCATAGCATACATTGAAGAATGAGCTTCTTCCAGGACTATCTTCCTCAAATTATCCACATCTGGCACTATCATTCTATCATGATAACAGGCTACCTGATCATATGAGTCATGGAAACCATCTCGTTTCTCATTACCATACTCTGATCTAATATGTTGAACTGCAGCATCAACTTGTTGTGCCTCCTTAATCTGTTGTCTCGGGGTAGGTTTTATATGCATCTCAGCTAGTAGTCTAGATAACAATGATACTTTTAATTATACATTGTCTTGCCTTAAAGAGATAAGCATATCCCTCCTAGAGCACACCAAAGAATTCAATTGTGCTCTGTCTAGGGCTGGTGTTGTTGATTTCCTACTCAAAGCATCAGCAACCACATTGGCCTTCCCTGGATGATAATCAATCATACAATCATAGTCCTTGATTAACTCCATCCAACAGTGTTGCCTCATGTTTAGTTCATGCTGAGAAAAGATATACATAAGTTTCTTGTGGTCTGTGAAAATCTAGAATGTCTCTCCATAAAGATAATGTCTCCAGATCTTCAAGGCATGGACTACAGTAGCTAGTTCTAAATCGTGTGTCGGATAATTTTCCTCATGTTTCTTAAGTTGTCGAGAAGCAAAAGAAATCACTTGCTTATCTTGCATCAACACACATCCTAGTCCATTCATAGAGGCATCACAGAAAACTATATATCCTTTCCCTTGCTTAGGTAACACAAGCACAGGTGCACTTGTCAGCCTTTCCTTCAACAACTGAAACGATTGCTGACACTTGTCACTCCAGGTAAAAGGAACATCCTTCCTGGTCAACTTAGTCAAAGGTAAAGCTATGGAACTAAAGTTCTTAATGAACCTCCTGTAATAGCCTGCCAACCCTAAGAAACTTCGAATCTTCGTTGGAGTCTTCGGCTGTTCCCATTGTAGGACAGATTCTACCTTTTTAGGGTCAACAAGAATACCCGAAGCAGATATTACGTGTCCAAGAAAAGAAACTTCTGGTAACCAGAACTCACACTTGCTAAACTTAGCATATAACTTATGCTTTCTTAGCAAAGTTAGAGCCTGACGAAGATGCTGCTCATGCTGCTGAGCATCTCTACTGTAGATCAGAATGTCATCTATGAAGACAACAACACACTGATCAAGAAGAGGTCGAAAGATTCAATTCATGAGTTCCATAAATTTAGTTGGTGCATTAGTTAGTCCAAACGACATAACTGTGAACTCATAGTGACCATACCTTGTTTTGAAAGCAGACTTAAGTATGTCACCCTCCTTAATACGCAGCTGGTGATATCTCGACCTCAAATCTATCTTTGAGAAGACTGTTGCACCATGCAACTGGTCAAAGAGGTCATCGATCCTCAGCAAAGGATACTTATTCTTTATGGTTAATTTATTTAACTATTTGTAATCAATGCACAACCGCATCGACCCATCTTTATTTTTAACAAAGAGGGCCGGAGCACCCCAAGGTGAAGTACTCGGTCGGATGAAACCCTTCTCAAGAAATTCTTGTAGTTGTTTCTTGACTTATGCCATCTCAGCAGGCGCCATTCTATATGGTGTTTGTGTTATTGGTTGCGTGCTCGGGATTAGATTAATCTCAAAATCAATCTCTTGGGGTGGAGGTACACCTAGAAGTTCTTCAGGGAATACATCTTCAATTTCCCTAACTATAGGAACTTCAGCAGGATTAGAATTCTCCATGGTGGTATCTACCACATGGGCCAAGAATGCATAACATCCTTGCCTCATCAACTTCTCAGCAACCATAGCTGACACAAGATAGGTCGGAAGAATCTTTCTATCTCCTTGAAAGATCCATGAGTCACTATCATCTGTGAACACAGCTTGCTTGGACTCACAATCCAAGACAACCTTATACCTTTCTACGGTATCCATCCCAAGGATTATATCGAATCCATGCATCTCAAGTGGTATAAAATCCACTTGAATGTGATGTTTAGAAAAGAAGAGAATGCAAGGAGAACATACCTCCCGCAAAACAGCAGATCCCATCAAAGGAGTCCCCAACAAAAAACTATCTGCTCTATGACTTATAGTCAGGTTGTAGACAAGAATCACTCTTTGAGTGATAAAGGAGTGTGTAGCACCCTTATCAATTAAAACAGATACAACGCGAGATGTAGACATATCAGAATAAAACAATTCCATCTGACTTGCCACAACCCGAGGGTTGATCACTGCATCAGGTGGATTCATCGCGTAGAATCTCACTGTTTCCTGTGGTTGATTCGGTGTTCGATGACTAGGTGTCGATGATCCAGCTTGGGACGCTTGTCCACGTCCTCTAGCGTTACCTGGAAATTGTCGCCTTTGAGATCCTTGATGACTCTGCCTTTGAGGTTGATTCACACTCACTTCTCTGGCTCTACAATCCTTCATCAGATGTCCCACCTTTCCACATATATAACAGCTTATGTTCCCTTGCTGTGGTCTGGATGGTCCTGTAACTGACATAGATGTTGAGCTACGAGCTCCTTCTAGAGGTAAACTTTGCCCTCTACCCCTATTTGACATCCATTGTGTCTGGGTACTGAATCTAAGTGTTGGTGTAGGCATGGAAAACCTTGGTTTCTTGAAACCTTTGGATGAGGATCCTTGGAACTAGGGATACATCTTCTTGTTCTTGGTCTGTCTTTTCTCCGACATAGACCTCTCTACCCTCCTGACAAACTCCACGAAGGTAGCAAATCTTTCCATGTTCTCTAGTGCAGACACAGGGGTGGTCAACTCAGCGTTTAACCCCTTCTCAAAACGTCTAATCCTTTCTTCATCTGTAGTTGCCATGTGCGGATAGAACCGCAAAATTTCCATGAACTTAGCCTCATACTCGCTAATGTTCATTAGTCCCTGCCTTAATCTCTCAAACTGAGAGATTTTCTCATCCAGGAATGTCTTAGGAAAGTATCTGTTGATAAATTCTCGTCGAAATACTTCCCATTCAATCTCCACACCTGGCCTTTTCCCTTCCTCCATGGTCCACCAGTGACCAGCACTCCCCTTGAGAAGATACACTGCATGTCTAACCTTCTCTGCTTCTGGGATGTTAAGGATTCTAAAGGCCTTCTCTAGTTCAGTTAACCACAAGTCAGCATCTGTTGGGTCAACTGTTCCAGCATACTCTGTGGCTCCAACTCGGCGAAGTCATTCAAATGTCTTTTCAGCTCCTTGTCCTTCTAGATGGGTAGGTGCCCTTGGTACAGGTATAGGCATCCTATCAGTCATGTGTGTCATGGCAGTCATGAACTGCCCAAACATGGCTTGGAAGGCTGGGTTCCCCATGTCAGCTGGATTGAACTGGAGTGGTTCAGGCACAGGTTCCTCCCTTTCTTGGTTTCTTGCACCTCCTCTGGGTGCAGCGACACTACTCTCAGCAACATGTTCATCATGTGATCTAGACATCTTTAGTTTTATCTTCTCCTCCTATAAGAGCAAAAGACACTATCAGATAGACTGGAAGACACTAGAACAGACTCAACAACCCTAGTCCTATGTCTCTGTAGACTCAGTGAACCTAGAGCTCTGATACCACTAAATTGTGACGATCTACTTGCAAAAACAAAATCAACGAATGCAGAAGTGATTAATTAGCAGCAGAATTACTGAAAATCACTAAAAATTTAAAACTTTTTGTAAAGAGATCCATAACTGTAAAACTCTTACATAAAGAAACAAGGTAAGTTATTTACAAACTAATCCATCATTACATCTCTGCAATATCTCATCCCGAGAGTCACAACATTGACTGCTCTTGTTAAACTGTACAAAGCAGTATACAAAAATCTTGAGGCATTAAGCCAAAATCTCATATCTATATCAAACCATCTACTGACTCCTAGGACCTGAGAGTACAGAGATGACACATAGGACTCTCTATATACAAGACCTAATAGACAGTGTCTCCACCTGAAGATCAATGATGTCCTTGTTGTTGTTGTTCTTGCTGTTGTTGCTCACCCACTGATGGATTTCTTTGCCCTCAGCGTCTACCTAAAAAGTTGAATTCCACGGGGGTGAGACAATTGAAAATTGTCCCAGCTAGAGTTATAACTCTCCGCCAAAAGCATTGTTATTGAAAATAATGGAATGACACTGAGCGGTAATATTATAATCATTCAACAGTAGGTAATTCATTCAATAAACTAAGTAGAGTAGTATTCTCTATGCAATCATTTCAATTATAACTTGATTGAGTACAAGCCATTTAATCAATAAGGAATATGAAGAACATGTATACAAATTATCCAACTATGACATTATAACAATGTATCATCAATCATTGTTTCTCGTAGTTCAACCTAAGCAATTATGTTACACGGCTGATTACATTTTACAAACATACTTATGCCCTGAGGAGATAAGGTATACTGCTCATACTCCAACCGACCATTACGAAATCACAATCGGTACCATACATAGGTCAATAGAAGAGTCAGATTTCTATGACCTCATCATCCTCAGTCAGTATGAGGAAAAACATGCAGGACATCTCATGTCTCTGCCATAATAGCTTTCCAGGGTATTCTGGCAACTTCGCTATTAGAGTTACAGTGGCATGTTGTACTCTCTTCGCAATCGAGGGATTTCTTGTTTATCTCACATCGATACGTCATTAACAACATCATCTGGAGATTAGTGATACATCATCCCGGTATATACATATAATGAAGGATTGAGAGATTACATGTTCATCTCACATCAATTCCCCCATTAGGACATAAGGATATTCGCGTCCATAACCCCCACATACTCAAAAGTATGCTCTCTAGGAGTTCCCTTAGGAAAACATGTTTCACCATCATCTAGCTTCTGACGATGATGGATCTATGGTCAGGGCTCTACATGGTATCATTATACTTGATTATTTAAGTACATTATAGCATTCTTTTAGCATCAGGCATGTTTTCAAACATAAACCATTAAAACAATTGCTATAAAGAAAGAGTACTATTTGTATCAAGTTCATTTCACATCTTGTTAACATTGAGATCTCAATCCCTAATCATATCACAATTATGATTCAAGAATATGGGTGTTCAAACCCTTAAATCATCAAATCACTTGTTACCAAGTAACACATTGCCATCAAGTCATTTGACAGTATAAACATAATAATAGTAATGTAGATATTTCACATGGCTCATACAGCCTATCGGTCTCATTTGTTACCTCTCACTAGGTAACATAGTATATCATTGCTTTCAAATCTTATAGAGTGCTTTCAATGAATATGGCATTATATCTCTTACCTAGCTATGCTCACTATTTCATAAAAACCTACATGATTAATACATATGAGGGTTTACTAATCATATAACCTCATTCTAGATTAGGATTCACTATTCATATCACATCACTCTAGATTAGGGTTCTTATTTAACATACTCTGAATTAGGATTTACTATTCACATCACATCACCCAGGGTTAGGGTTATCATTAATATCCCTCCATTAGGGTTTACTATTCACCCCAAGTAGGAGTGATCAACAAAGTACTTTTAATTAAGGTTCACTATGTCATCATTATGAATTAGGATTACATCATCATCGTGCATTAGGGATACTTCCATTATTACCCTCAATTAGGGTTAAGATTCATTAACTATCATAATTAGGGTTTTCGTGATCTCACTATGAAGGATCATACCCTAATTAGGTATTCATTAATATAGGAAGTCCATTACTTGATTAACATTCATAAAAGGAGTCCTCTCTCTCTATCATCCTCTATAGGATGATGTTTACTTCAACCTTGATTAGGTTAAGTAACTCAATCATGAAAGAGAATTGACTTTATGATTTATATCATTACCATTGTAATCATTAGAGCTTAATTACTTCACGGGTCACAATCACACTATCCCATTAAGGTACAAGTATCATGAATCACCTTTGATTACATCATATATTAATTAACTAATTACTTGTCCTTTAACCACTTTAAGTACCCATGAGGTTTATGTTAATCAATCACCAAACGATCTTGGCCACTAAGGCCCCAAATGATCTTGACTAACTCAGACCTCAAACGGTCTTGCATACTAAACCTCCAAACGGTCTAAGACTGTTTGGACCTTCATGCGGTCTTGGTATCCCTTGAGACCGTTTGGTAAAGTAGACCTTCAAGACCGTTTGCTAAAGTGGTACTCCAAGACCATTTGCTAAAGTGGTCCTCCAAGACCGTTTGCTAAAGTTGCTTTTGAAAACGCATGGACTCAAACGGTTTGGGATCGTCTGGTCCCAAATGGCCTTGAGACCGTTTGGTCCCAAACAGACTTGAGATCGTTTGGACTCAAACGGTCTTAAGACCGTTTGGTCCAAACCACCTCAAAACCACATGGACCAAATATGGTCCCAACACCTCAAATTGAATTAGGGTTTCCATTGTTGGTTCCTTCAACACTTGTATATATATATAAACAATCATCAATTGGACCTATCACCATCATTCAATTGAGTTAATTAGGTCAACCTTCAACTGATTTGACCCTCAATTGACCCTCAATTGATCACCAATTAGGGCTTGAATCAATTGGATTAGGGTTTGGAATCGATGACCCTTCAACACAATTCAATATGAGTCTAATTGATTTGAACGCATTGAACCATTATCCAATTTGGTCATGACCTGACCCAAAATGGTATTGGGATCATTTGGATGACCTCCAAACGGTCTTGAGACCGTTTTCCCATCACTTCATCAATAACCATGTCATTTATTTAGGGTTTGGATCCTAGGATTGGTCACCAAATCAACAATTAATTACACATCACCTTGATACCTTTGGAGCTTCAATTGGTCAACAATGCTTAACCCTAGACCTCCAAACGGTCTTGGGTGATCACCAAATGGTCTTGAGACCATTTGGGTGATCCCCAAACGGTTTTGAAACCATTTGGGTCACTCAACCCAAGTCTCAATCTTAAACAATTATCAAATCAGCAATTAACTCGATTAGGGTTTAGATGGTTGATGGACCTTTAATTGGTGAACCACTTGTAATTAATTAATAATTTTTGGTAGGTGATTAGTCTACATTATTGTAAACAGATCTCTAAATGGTCAACGCTTGGTCAATGCCTCCAAATGTTCTTGGACCGTTTGCTTCTATGCGGTTTGGTTGAAACTGTTTCCAATCAAACAGTTTGAAACTGTTTGCTCCCAAACGGTTTGGGAAACCGTTTGAGCAACCAAACCAAACCGTTTGCTAAATTAAATTTTTGGATAATCATCAAATATAACGTCACCTTCATCTACCTCTGTTTAACTAAGAACATGTGTTGTTCTTCACGGAATTCATAGCAAGAACACACAAGAGTATCTAAGGAAGAAGAATAGCCAACGATTTTTATGGAAATGAGTGCAATACTAATGCTTTAAGGTTTAGAGTTATAAAACCCGCCTCTAGAACTGATCCAGAGCTCCAAGCCCTATATCTTTAATGGTGAATTGAGCTCCAGCAGTTATCCAAGGTTCTTTCTTCACTTTTTGGATGAACAAGATGGCTAGAAAGGAAAATCGTGTGAAGAAAACCAATTACTAACCATTGATTTATGGTCTCCACAATGAATTCGAGGTATATGATGATCAAAACTTACCAAGATAGTTTGTTTGTCCTTCCTCTGGTCCATAGATCTTCCTTGGTCGGCCAAAGCAAGGTGATAAGGAAAAGAAACTAAGGGAAACGATCCTTTATGTTGTTGGAAAAGATACATATATATATTTATGGATTTTCAAGACAATTAGAAAAAGTGAGTTATCTTAGTTAATTCCAACCAAAGCCTCCTCCATTCTTTAGCCACATATCCATATTATATTATCTTGCAAAACTTCTCCATGATCCAATGTTTAATGGAAAAGAACTAAGCACCTTAAAAAGTTATATGTTAATGTCCATCATTTAATGGATATGGCTTTATATTATATTAATGTGAATAACTTCCACTTCATCCAAGATCTTTTTGGTGCCCAAGCATGGAAAAAGCTCGTCCAAACTATTGAAAATACATCCTACAACTTTTGGTTGAAGGGCTCCATAATTAATATATTTTCCTTTTACATTAAGTTATATTAAAGAGCCATTTGTGCTTAAATCTTGATCAATTTAATGTCAAGATTCTTTCTTCTCTAAGATAATTCAAATGAGGCGCCCTTCTCAATTTCTTTGCTCCAATTGATGCCAAGAAACATGAGAGACCCTCTAGAGGTGTTATTTTTCATGTTGAACCCTAGGTTTTGGGTAATTGCATATTACACCAAAACTAGGTTTTAATGCACAAGGATTACTCTACAAGCTATATCTTGATGTCCAAGCTTGTGGAATCCATACCACCACATCATATTTATTCTTATGATGTATCATCATCATAGGAACATATTATCATGTGGAATTTGCAAGTTAACCCCTCAACTTGGGTAATTTGCACTTTAGTCCAAAGTTAACAAAATAAAGTTTCAACATTATTCAAAAAGGACTGAAATTGAAATATAAGTTCCTCAAAAGCCTTAATTACTTTTCAAAAGATAAGATCAAGCATCTAATCAACTTAGTTAAGCAAAACACCTAGGGTTAGTACATAACCCAGGTCAGGGATGTTACAGTCACGATCAAGAATAAGTACTCGTTGTCGAGGATAGATGATATGTTCGATCAGTTGTGTGGTGCTACAGTGTTCTCAAAGATCGACCTACGGTCTGGATATCATTAGTTGAGGATTAAGGAGGATGACATACCAAAGTCAGTGTTTAGGATGAGGTATGGTCACTTTGAGTTTGTGGTTATGCCATTTGGGCTAACCAATGCACTTGCTACTTTCATGGACCTGATGAACCGAGTGTTCTGTTCGTTCCTAAATCAGTTTGTTGTAGTCTTTATAGATGACATTTTGATCTATAGTCAGGATAGGTAAGAGCATGAACGACATCTTCGACAAGCATTGACTCTTCTTCGCCAACACCAGCTGTATGCCAAGTTCAGAAAATGTGAGTTCTGGTTGAAGGAAGTGACATTCTTGGGCCATGTGATATCTATAGAAGGAGTCTGGGTGGACCCTAAGAAGGTGGAGTCAGTTGCAGATTGGGAGCAACCAAAGATGCCGATAGAAGTTCGTAGTTTTCTGGGTTTGTCCGGATACTACTGGAGGTTTATCAAGGACTTCAGTGCAATCGTGTTGCCGATGATAAAGCTGACTAGGAAGGATGTACCTTTTGTTTAGGATGATTGTTGTCAGCAAGCTTTCCAAATTTTGAAGGAGAAGCTGACTAGTGCTCCAATGCTAGTGCTGCCAGAGCTTGGGAAGGGCTATGCTGTTTTCTGTGATGCTTCCAAGAAGGGCTTAGGCTGTGTGCTGATGCAGGAAGATCATGTGGTTTCTTTTGCTTCGCGACAGCTTAAGAAACATGAGGAGAACTATCCGACACATGATTTGGAGTTAGCAACGGTGGTCCATGCATTGAAGATTTGGAGGCACTATCTTTATGGGGAAGTGTGTCAGATCTTTACAGATCATAAGAACTTGAAGTATATCTTTTCACAAAGTGAGTTGAACATGCGACAACGTTGTTGGATGGAGCTAATCAATGATTATGATTGCACCATTGAGTATCATCCTAGTAAGGCAAATGTGGTAGCTATTGTGCTTAGCAGAAAGTCTTCTTCTCTCTCCACAAAGAAGGCACAGTTGAGTTCCTTGGTATGTCATAGGCGAGATATGTTTGTCTCCTTGCGGCAGATGAATGTACAGTTGGAAGTTTCCTTGTTGGCAGGACTGTTGGCATAAATGCAAGTCAAGCCTACGCTGAGACAGCAGATCAATGATGCACAACAGGCGGATGATACAATGCAGTTGATCAGGTCAGAGCTTGGCAGCGAAAAGCGTGATGGGTTCCATGAGTCCGAGGATGGACTAGTTTGCTATCATGATAGGATGGTGGTTTTCGATGGTGATAATCTAAGAAAGTTAGTGCTCGAGGAAGCACACACGTCTATGTATGCTATGCATCCAGGAGTCACCAAGATGTATCATAATCTGAAGGACCTGTATTGGTCGTCTGTCTTGAAGAACGATGTAGCTGAGTTTGTGGCTAAGTGTGCAGTATGTCAGCAAGTCTAAGCTAAGCATCAGAAGTCAGTAGGTACGTTGCAACCCATGCCGATACCACAGTGGAAATGGGATCATATAACCATGGATTTCATAGTTGGTCTACCAAAGACAGCTAGGAATCATGATTCCATTTGGGTAATAGTGGACCGGTTGACAAAATCTACTCATTTCATACCGGTAAAAATGACATATACAGTAGAGAAGCTTGCTCAGGTATATGTAGACGAAATAGGGTGTTTGCACGGTGTACCAGCAATGATAGTTTCTGACAGAGGTCCTCAGTTCACAAGTCATTTCTGGGAACAGTTGCACAAAGTGTTGGGAACGCAGTTGAGGTTCAGTACTGCTTTCCACCCACAGATAAATGGGCAGTATGAAAGGACTATGCACACTTTGGAGGATCTTCTCTGAGCTTGTGTTTTGCAGTTCCTAGGTAGTTGGGACATGCATCTCAGTTTGATAGAGTTTGCTTATAACAATAGTTATCATTGGAGCATTGACATGGCTCCTTATGAGGCTCTATATGGAAGGAAGTGCAAATCCCCTTTATGCTGGTATGAGTCTGGTGAGTATCAGCTTTTGGGTCCTGAGTTAGTACAACAGACAACAGTAAAGATCAGAGTGATACAACAAAAGTTGAAAATGTCACAGGACAGACAGAAGTCTTATGTAGACAATTGCTGACGACCCTTAGAGTTCCAAGTGGGAGACAAAGTGTATCTCAAGGTCTCACCTTGGAAAGGCGTGCTAAGGTTTGGCCGAAAAGGCAAACTGGCACCCAGGTATATGGGGCCATACCCAGTAATAGCACGGGTTGGTAAGGTAGCTTACAAGTTAGAACTACCGCCAGAGTTGCATAGATTGCATCCAGTGTTCCATGTCAGTATGCTGAAGAAAAGTCATCCAGACACAGGGTCAGTTATACAGCCAGTTGATGTTGAGCTTGATGAAGACATAACCTATGAAGAAGGTCCAGTGGCGATCCTTGATAGAAGAGTAAAGAAGTTGAAGAGGAAGGACCTAGTTCTTGTGAAGGTTCTTTGGCATCGTCGTGGTGTTGAGGAAGCCACGTGGGAGCTTGAGGAAGAGATGAGGTGGAAGTACCCCTCACTTTTCTCTTCAGATTTCGGGGATGAAATCCCTTTGTAGAGGTTTATGGCTTGTAAGGACCCTGACCTTTGTTTTGGGCTTACTCTGTTTTTTTCCTAAACCTTGTGCTTGATTGGTTGCTAATCATCTTTAGTGATGATTAGGGTTTGCTTGTGCTTAGTTGAGAGTTGGAGGTGCTACTTGCAAAATAACCTAAGAAAAGGGTTGAAGAGTAAGTTTGTCACCTTGAGAGATGTCTTTCTCTCTCTTTGCTTCCTCTAGGGTTGAGAGGAGGTTTGGGCTCGTGCCTTGAGTTGTCTTGGCCTTGGTTGAGCTCTTTTGGGCCTCGTTTTCCCTTGTTTGGGCCTTGCCTTGCTTTGTTGAGCCCTGTATCGGGCAAGGTTGCTTTGTATCGGCCATGGGGTATCGCCCATTGGTGTAACATACCTGACCTGGGTTATACTTTAACCCTAGGTGTTTTGATTAAGAAAGATGATTAAATGCTTAATCTCATCTTGTGAAAAGTAATTAGGCCTCAAGAGGAACTTATGTTGCAATTCTAGTCCTTTTTGAACATTGTTGGAATCAATGTTTTGCTTAATTTGGACTAAAGTGCAAATTACCCAAGTTGAGGGGTTTAAGTGCAAATTGTGCATGACAATATGTTTCTCATGTGTTGAATCATCATGAGAGTGAAAATGATGCTGAGGTATGGCTTATGGAATCCTGAATACCAAGAAAGAGATGATAAAGCAATGTATGTGCATGAAAACCTAGTTTTGGTGTAATGTGCAATTTACCCAAAACCTAGGGTGCAATATGTAAATTACCACTTAAATAAGGTCCCTAATGTTTCTTGGAATTAAGTAGAGCAAATAAAATGATAGGGGCGCCTCATTTGAATTAAGTTGGAGGAGAGAGAATCTTGACATTAAAATAATCAAGATTTAATCCTAATTGAAACCCTAATTCGATTTAGGGAAAAATAAATGTATTAATTAAAGGGCCTTCAACCAAAATTAAAATGGTTGAATTCAGATGTGTTTGGACATCCTTGAGCCTTGCAAGGACCACGAAAATATCCAAGGGAGTGGATAACTCACACACAATTTTATAAGAAAAAGAAATATCCACTCACATATGGATATTAATATAATATGATTTAAGGTGCTTGATTTGCTTTTCTTTAAATCATGGATAATTGAGAGGAATAAGAGCCAAAAAAGATAGCCTCCTCCCTAAGGAAGATTAGGGGGAAGAGGCGGCCACATTTTTGGGATTAAATGGATTTTTGCAAAGCATATTCTCTCTCATTGAATGTTTTTATAAAAGGACCTTTTACAAGCCAAATGAAAGGCTTTTTCGACCCCACTTCTTCTCCTTGCTTGGGAAACAACCAAGGGAGCTTGGTAGGATCAGGAGAACGACCCCCAACCTGTTGGTAAGGTTCTTGATCCATTTCACCTTGATTCCATGGTGGAAATCAAAAATAAATTATGGATTTCTTCCTATTTCGATCTCCTCTTCAATTCTAACCATTCATTTTCACTCAAACCTTGAGGACGAGCCTTGGAATGGTGAAAGGAGTTGCATACACCATTGTTGCCATGAACATGGATCTTTGGAGCTCAATTGGAGGCGGGTTTTATAACTTGAACCCTTGATTTTGTTATTGCATTCAATTCCTTATCAAATAATGATCATTTCCATATTTACAATAGTTGATTTGGTTGATTGATGCAATCACCATGGAAACCACAGTAGGTTTCGTGAGTTTAGAGGTTGAAGATGATAAGCACACACCTCTACAAATATCCAAGGAAAACGGTCTTGTTTGGGTTGCTCAAACGGTTTCCCAAACTGTTTGGGAGCAAACGGTTTCAAACCGTTTAGAAGCAAACGGTTTCACCAAACCGCATGAGACCAAATGGTTTCAGACCGTTTGGTGGTGTTGACCAGGGTTGACCATTTGTAGATATGTTTTAAATGATCTAGGTTAATGACCCATCAATTATGATTGGTTAGTTCCAATTGGTTCATGAGTTGAAGGTCAATCAATCACTAAAACCCTAATCGGGTTAAGTGCTGATTTCCAAGTTGATTGAGTTTGAAACTTGGGTTGGTTGACCCAAATGGTTTCAAAACTGTTTGGGGTCAGGTCATGTTCAATTTGGATGATGGTTCAATGGTTTCAAAGTAACTAATCTTACATTGATTAGTGTTGAAGGATCATTGATTCCAAACCCTAGTTCAATTGATTCAAACCCTAATGGATGACCAATTGAGGGTCAATTGAGGGTCAAATCAGTTGAAGTTTTACCTATTTAACTCAATTGAAATATGAGGATAGGCCCAATTGATGATTGGTTCCATGAATTCAATGATTGAAGGAATCAACATTGGAAACCCTAATTCAATTTGATTGGTTGAGACTATTTTTGATCCATGCGGTTTTGAGGAGGTTTGGACCAAATGGTCTCAAGACCGTTTGAGTCCAAATGGTCTCAAGACCGTTTGGGACCAAATGATCCCAAACTGGTTGAGCCCATGCGGTTTCAAAAAGTTGCTTTAGCAAACGGTTTCAAGTGACCACCTTTAGTAAACGGTCTTGAAGGTCACCTTTAGCAAACGGTCTCAAGCACCACCTTTACCAAACGGTTTCAAACCATTTGAACTTTGAAAAACCAAGACTGTTTGGGGCTCAAGTAGTCAAAGTTGATTGAGGATCCAATTGATTAATTCACTTGGATACTTATTGTAATGGAGGTCCAATGTGATTGAATCTCTTGAGAATTAAGATGATGAATGATCCATTGATCCAATGATGACTAGTAATGACAATCAATGAAGGTACAAAGGTTGAAACCCTAATAGTACCTAAGTGATTAGTGCCAATTAAGGGATGAACCCTAATTTCTTATAGGATCAATGACTTGGTACACTATGTTAATCATAGTTGTATGTACTTGATTGAAGGGTTGATATGACCTAATCAAGTTGAGAGGATGATAGCATGAAATTCATACATGAGTATGATTCATGTGGTGATTAAGGGTATGATCCTTAAGCAAAGAGATCATGAAACCCTAATCATGAACATAAACCCTAATTGAAATGGTTATTAAATTCTAACCCTAATTGAGTGCAATTCTAATTAAAACCCTAATCTAGGGTGAGGATGTAGCCCTAATCTAGGGCAATGATATGTGAAACTCTAATTTAGGGAAATGAGATGTAAAACCCTAACTGAGATGAATAGTGAATCTCTAATTATGGATAATTGAATGAAATCCTAATGGAGATGAATAGTAGACCCAAATTGTGGGTGACTATGGTGGGAATCCTAATTAAGGATGATTCCATGTGAAACCCTAGTTGAGGGTGATTCCATGTGAAACCCTAGTGAGGGTGATTCCATGAGAAACCCTGATTAAGAACTAACACCACATGATATTCTAATGCTATGTTGTGATGAGAGGCCCCAAGAAGGGTGAAGGAATATGAGACTCTAATGTGAAGTCATAATGCATAAAGCCCTAATCTTGGGCAATATGATAATGAATCATAATCCAAATATTAAGTAAGGGTATAAAGAAACCCTAATGATGAGATAGAAGGAATGACATTATAAAGGTGAAACATGTCATGTGGTTGATTATAAGCAACCTTATTGTAAGCAATGTCCTTAGCATTAGACAAGTCCATATCATTAAAGATAGTTGGACAATTCTAATGTGTGGCCTATGCATTATATGTAAAGGTCAGTGATTAGTGATGAAATGTATTAAGAGGGGAAATACCTTAATATAAGATAAGTTGGTTAAATCAAGAAAGTCTGAAATGATGAGAAAGTGATACACCAAGATATGATAGTTATCACATTCAGCACTTCAGGGTTTATATACCTTGATATATTCCAAATCTTATATATCTGAATAAGAAACATATGAAGTGTGTTATGCAACTATTACAATGAAATGTAATGAGTTTTTGCACTTTGATGAGTGTTAATTAATGTATCTTGAGAATGGGGTTAAGTCTAATTGATGAGTATGATATACTTATACCATGATAAGGATGAGAAATGAACTCATACCTTGAATTGATGATCATTAGTGCTATATGATGAGAGTTATGATCTTGAATAATCATTTAAGATATCTTTGAATGCCCCAGAGGTATGGAATAATGAATTGAGGGTTGAACAGATAATATAATCATGAAACCCTAATTAATGAGTAATGGAGAACCTTAACCCTAATTTGGGTAAAGGGAATGAAAATCCCTATTTGATAGTAAACCCTAATTCCTGGGAAAGGAATAATGGTGTTACTATTGTATCACATAATGTGATGAATATCCTGTATGACTGTTATCATGTCTAATAACCATACAGATATTATGAGATGATGAATCTAGCCAGGTTTGAGTTGTGACATTTATATAATAAATGTTGATTGGCCTTTTGTGGCTTGATGTTGTTGTTGCTCAATAAAAGTAACAATGTGCATAGATTTTATAAATCATATGAGTAAGTTGTTGCCTAGAAAGAGGTGACAAGATATTTTGTGGCCTTAAGAGCCATATGTGATGCTTGTGTAACAAGTATCATGAATGCCTAGGTCAGATGACCTGAAGGTGATAATTACCTAATAAATGGTAATGATGCTCAATGATGAGTTAAGGGTTTGAATACCCAGAATCATATGATTATGGTGATGAGAATGTGAAGGGATGAGAATTCCTAGTTTGAAATGAGGGACTGAGTTCCCAAGGTCTCTGAAAGACTGATAAGCATCTGATGAAAGTAGTACATGTCTCTTTATAGCATTGTTGTAATAAGTCTTATTTAAGAGTTTGGCTGATGCTAAAAGAATATGAAAATGTACTTAATTAATCAAGTGAAATCTATTCATGTAGAGCCCTGACCATAGATCCATCATCATCAGGAATAGGTGATGTTGAAACGGGTGCTCCGTGGCAAAACCCAGAACACATATTTTGAATATGTGGGGGTAAATGGGCGAAAAATATCCTTACGTCCGGTGAAGATATTGAGGGAAGGTAAACAACAAACCTCTCAATCCTTCATGTGTCGGGATGAATGTATCACTAATCTCCCGATGATTGGGATAGATGTCGTACACATCTCCCCATAATACTTATGTCGGGTCGATGAAGATACACAACAAATCTCTTGATGGCCGATGAGAGTGCAGTTGACACTGTAACTCTATAGCGAAGTTCCAGTATACCTTGGAAAGCTATTTTGAGAAGTTAACACAGTCCTGCTTGTTGTCCCGCACTGACCGAGATGTGAGAGGTCATGGGAATCCGTCTCTTCCATTGACCAATGTATGGTACCGATTTCGACTTCGCAGTGGTCGGTTGGAGTATGAGTTGTATACCTCATCTCCTCAGGGCATAAGTGTGTTTGTAAAATGAAATCAGTCGTATAGCATGTTTTCTTAAGGATTGAATACGAAAATTCATTGGCTGATGTTACGTTTCTGTTATATATTTGTAGTTCATTGATGTTGTTCAAATCTGTTGTATTCATTACAAGTAGATGGATGAACTATGAGTCTACCATGAGTAGATGCAATGTTATCCTTGAAAAAGGAGATTATTTCACTTTGTTCATACAAGTGACTTACCTATTGTTGATTATATATATAAATCCTTCTTCTCAGTTTATTTTAATAAACTGCTATAATAATATTTTGGAAGAGAGTTATATCTCCCACTTGGGCAATTTACAATTGTCTCACCCCTGTGGGATCCATCTTTTTAGGTGGACGCGGACAAAGAAGCAGAAATCCTATTGCAGGGAATAAACAGCAGTAGCAACAGTAGGGACAACAGTGAGATCTCAGGTGGAGATATTGTCTGTCAAGTTATGTAGTTAGAAAGTCCTTTGTGTCGTCTCTGTACTCTCAGTTCCTCGGAGTTTTTAGTCAGTGTTTTAATGAATCAATCTGAGGTGTTCGGCTTGATGCCTTGAGATTCGTATGTTGTCTATATATGATGTTTATAAGGTAGCTGATGATGTAGTCTCTGAAAAGAGATGGTACAGGTTATGTACGTTTGAACCAGAATGTAAATGTTATATAATGGTTCTTGATGGAAGAGATTTCCTATGTGTGGATCTCTTTGCAAAAAGTTTTAATTTTTAGTGATTTTCGGTAATCCACTGCAAATGATTCGCTTCCTCTTAAGTTAATTTTGTTTTTGTGAGTTGGATGCCACAAATTAGTAGTATCAGAGCTCTAGGTTCATTGAGTCTACAGAGACATAGGACTAAGGTAGTAGAGTATGTTCTGGTGTCATCTAGTATATCTGATAGTGTCTTCTGCTCGCATAAGAGAAGAAGAACTTAAAGATGACTGGGTCACATGAGGAGGTTGCTGTTGAAAGCAGCAATGTTGCACCAAGAAGAGGTGCATGGGAGCAGGCAAGAGAGAGACAATTGTCTGAGAATCCCCTAGCTGATCCAACTATAATAAGAAAATTCCTCTTTAAGTATTACTGTTGGAGAATTTAGGGCAACAGTAATGTATATAGTGGATCAAGCATTGGTAGTGTAACCTAGATTACCAGCCCCAATCATGATGTTTTAGATATCAACAGGATTTGTGATTAGCATTAGCAGGTTGAAGCAAAAAGGAAATGATGAATTTCTGGACTTAGATTGAGTATGTGCTCAACCTTAGCCTATTGAATCAACCTTTGAGGCAGAGTTAGCCTGAGGCAATGAATAATACATGAATTATGACAGGTTAGACAAGATAATGTCATTTAAATATGTCATCTTATGAATTCCTGGATTAACCGAGAAAGGAATTGATTGAACTTTCCTTGATAGTCCTATGAGGACTTATGTTTTGTATAGTAAAACATTACAAATGTTTTATGTTGTTCTTACCTCTCTAAGAAAAGATGAGGTACAGAAGAGATACCTGGATGAACTCCCGGAATGTTAAATCTTATGCTTGTAATAATAAGGAAGGAATATGATAGTATACAAAGTGCATACCACTTAATCGCAGTATTTATATACCCTGGCCAGGTATACAACTATTGATGATAAAGTGAGTATGGAAACTCTTAGATTGTTGTCTTTTTTATTTCTCTGATCAAGCAGTCATTCTGAGACAATCTAATGAGTATCATGAAATCAGAAATATGGAATGAATAAATGTGTCATATCCTATGCATAAGAAAGAGAGTCTGAGATAATCTCATATGAGCATGTTGTATGAGGAACTAAAAGTGTACTCCTCATAAGATAAGAATAAGAATAAGGAAAATGAACCATGTTCAATAATGCTGCCAGCATAATAAAGATCTTTCCCATAATGAGGAAATGGGAAATGTGATGAGATCATGAGATGATCATAAACATGCTAGATAATAATAAAGAAAGGGATAATGACATGCAATCATCCTTACAAATTCCTATGCTAAAGGCAAGGAACCTAGGATGAGACAAAGAGTAAATGGTTCGTGAATAGTTGAAAATACATGAATAAATAAGAGGAATATGAATCCTTGTTTTCTTTCCTTTTAGGGACATGGCAATCAAGTGGGTCTTAGGACACTTGATGTGCATAAGATAAATATGTTCGTGTGATGGATATTTAGAAAAGTATCAGTTTATCTTGGACTTTGGTTCCAAGATGAGGATATATGTAACAATTAATGTTCCAAGATGAAAGGAAGATAAAAATGTGATGTGTTTTCAACACATTTGATGGATACCAAGGTGAAAGATTCTGGTATCTAAGATATATCAGATGGTTTATGTTGGCTACCTGGAGTGATCAACTATGAAATTAGTCTGATTATATAAAATAATATGAACATCATATGTTAAGGGTTTATGCTCTGCATAAACATGATACTAATAAAGAATGTATGATGCTTCTCTGGACAAGAAAAATGTTTTTTGACACAAAGTTGACTCTATAGTCAATGATGAGGAACAGTGGAACATGTGTTTTGTGTGTTGATTCTATAAGAATCATGTATGGAAACACTTTGTGCTAATCAAAGTTTTATGGTCTCTCCACAATTAGGAGATGTTATGTGAAGACAAGGTAATATGATGAATAAAATACATCTGTCTTCCTTTATCTGGATTTCGGGGACGAAATCCTTGTTAGGGGTTTATAATTTGTAACATCCTTGACCTGGGTTATACTTTAACCCTAGGTGTTTTTATTAATAAAGATTATTAAATGCTTAATATCATCTTGTGAAAAGTAATTAGGCCTCAAGAGGAACTTATGTTGCAATTCTAGTCCTTTTTTAACATTGTTGGAATCAATGTTTTGCTTGTTTTGGACTAAAGTGCAAATTACCCAATTTGAGGGGTTTAAGTGCAAATTGTGCATGACAATATGTTCCTCATGTGTTGAAGCATCATGATAGTGAAAATGATGCTGAGGTATGGCTTATGGAAGCCTGAATACCAAGAAAGAGCTGATAAAGCAATGTATGTGCATGAAAACCTAGTTTTGGTGTAATGTGCAATTTACCAAAAACCTAGGGTGCAATATGTAAATTACCACTTAAATAAGGTCCCTAATGTTTCTTGGCATTAAGTAGAGCAAATAAAATGAGAGGGGCGCCTCATTTGAATTAAGTTGGAGGAGAGAGAATCTTGACATTAAAATAATCAAGATTTAATCCTAATTGAAACCCTAATTCGATTTAGGCCAAAAATAAATGTATTAATTAAAGGGCCTTCAACCAAAATTAAAATGGTTGAATTCATATGTGTGTACATCCTTTAGCCTT
Organism: Alisma plantago-aquatica; assembly: GCA_963693085.1. Taxonomy (NCBI): domain Eukaryota; kingdom Viridiplantae; phylum Streptophyta; class Magnoliopsida; order Alismatales; family Alismataceae; genus Alisma; species Alisma plantago-aquatica. Next base: position 953,548,061 of record OY856410.1, on the reverse strand, counting down.
GCAAGGACCACGAAAATATTCAAGGGAGTGGATAACTCACACACAATTTTATAAGAAAAAGAAATATCCACTCACATATGGATATTAATATAATATGGTTTAAGGTGCTTGATTTGCTTTTCTTTAAATTATGGATAATTGAGAGGAATAAGAGGCAAACAAGATATCCTCTTCCCTAAGGAAGATGAGGGGGAAGAGGCGGCCACATTTTTGGGATTAAATGGATTTTTGCAAAGCATATTCTCTCTCATTGAATATTTTTATAAAAGGACCTTTTACAAGCCAAATGAAAGGCTTTTTCGACCCCACTTCTTCTACTTGCTTGGGAAACAACCAAGGGAGATTGGGAGGATCAGTATGACGACCCCCAACCTGTTGGTAAGGTTCTTGATCCATTTCACCTTGATTCCATGGTGGAAATCAAAAATAAATTATGGATTTCTTCCTATTTCGATCTCCTCTTCAATTCTAACCATTCCTTTTCACTCAAACCTTGAGGACGAGCCTTGGAATGGTGAAAGTAGTTTCATACACCATTTTTCCGTAAACAAGGAGCTTTGGAGCTCAATTAGAGGCGGGTTTTATAACTTGAACCCTTGGTTTTGTTATTGCATTCAATTCCTTATCAAATAATGATCATTTCCATATTTACAATAGTTGATTTGGTTGATTGATGCAATCACCATGAAAACCACAGTAGGTTTCGTGATTTTAGAGGTTGAAGATGATAAGCACACACCTCTACAAATATCCAAGGCAAACGGTCTTGTTTGGGTTGCTCAAACGGTTTCCCAAACCGTTTGGGAGCAAACGGTTTCAAACCGTTTAGCAGAAAATGGTTTCACCAAACCGCATGAGACCAAATAGTTTCAGACCGTTTGGTGGTTTTTACCAGGGTTGACCATTTGGAGATATGTTGTAAATTATCTAGGTTAATGACCCAGCAATTATGATCGGTTAGTTCCAATTGGTTCATGAGTTGAAGGTCAATCAATCACCAAAACCCTAATCGGGTTAAGTGCTGATTTCCAAGTTGATTGAGTTTGAAACTTGGGTCGGTTGACCCAAATGGTTTCAAAACCATTTGGAGATCACCCAAACGGTCTCAAGACCGTTTGGGGGTCACCCAATACCGTTTGGAGGTCTAGGGTTGAGTATGGTTAAGCAATTGAAGATCCAAAGATCCTAAGTTGGAGTGTAATCAATTATTGATTTGGTGATCAATCCAATGATCCAAACCCTAATTGGTTGACTTGGATTTTGATGATGTGATGGGAAAACGGTCTCAAGACCGTTTGGAGGTCATCCAAATGACCTCAAGACCGTTTGGGGTCAGGTCATGTTCAATTTGGATGATGGTTCAATGGTTTCAAAGTAACTAATCTTACATTGATTAGTGTTGAAGGATCATTGATTCCAAACCCTAGTTCAATTGATTCAAACCCTAATGGATGACCAATTGAGGGTCAAATCAATTGAAGTTTGACCTATTTAACTCAATTGAAATATGAGGATAGGCCCAATTGATGATTGGTTCCATGAATTCAATGATAGAAGGAATCAACATTGGAAACCCTAATTCAATTTGATTGGTTGAGACTATTTTTGGTCCATGCGGTTTTGAGGAGGTTTGGACCAAATGGTCTCAAGACCATTTGAGTCCAAATGGTATGAATACCATTTGGGACCAAACGATCCCAAACCGGGGTGGTCACTTTTAGCAAATGGTTAGTTTGGTGATTAAGGGTATGATACCCTTAATCACCAAACTAACCCTAATTGAGTGCAATTCTAATTAAAACCCTAATCCAGGGTGAGGATGTAGCCCTAATCTAGGGAAATGATATGTGAAACTCTAATTTTGGGAAATGAGATGTAAAACCCTAATTGATATGAATAGTGAATCTCTAATTATGGATAATTGAATGAAATCCTAATGGAGATGAATAGTAGACCCAAATTGTGGGTGACTATGGTGGGAATCCTAATTAAGGATGATTCCATGTGAAACCCTAGTTGAGGGTGATTCCATGTGAAACCCTAGTGATGGTGATTCCATGAGAAACCCTGATTAAGAACTAACACCACATGATATTCTAATGCTATGTTGTGATGAGAGGCCCCAAGAAGGGTGAAGGAATATGAGACTCTAATGTGACGTCATAATGCATAAAGCCCTAATCGTAGGCAATATGATAATGAATCATAATCTAAATATTAAGTAAGGGTATAAAGAAACCCTAATGATGAGATAGAAGGAATGACCTTATAAAGGTGAAACATTTCATGTGGTTGATTATAAGCAACCTTATTGTAAGCAATGTCCTTAGCATTAGACAAGTCCATATCATTAAAGATAGTTGGACAATTCTAATGTGTGGCCTATGCAATATATGATAAAGGTGAGTGATTAGTGATGAAATGTATTAAGAGGGGAAATACCTTAATACAAGATAAGTTGGTTAAATCAAGAAAGTCTGAAATGATGAGAAAGTGATACACCAAGATATGATAGTTATCACATTCAGTACTTCAGGGTTTGTATACCTTGATATATTCCAAATCTTATATATCTGAATAAGAAACATATGAAGTGTGTTATGCAACTATTACAATGAAATGTAATGAGTTGTTGCACTTTGATGAGTGTTAATTAATGTACCTTGAGAATGGGGTTAAGTCTAATTGATGAGTATGATATACTCATACAATGATGAGGATGAGAAATGAACTCATACCTTGAATTGATGATCATTAGTGTTATATGATGAGAGTTATGATCTTGAATAATCATTTAAGATATCTTTGAATGCCCCAGAGGTATGGAATAATGAATTGAGGGTTGAACAGATAATATAATCATGAAACCCTAATTAATGAGTAATGGGGAACCTTAACCCTAATTTGGGTAAAGGGAATGAAAATCCCTATTTGATAGTAAACCCTAATTCTTGGGAAAGGAATAATGGTGTTACTATTGTATCACATAATGTGATGAATATTCTGTATGACTGTTATCATGTCTAATAACCATATAGATATTATGAGATGATGAATATAGCCAAGTTTGAGTTGTGACATTTATATAATAAATGTCGATTGGCCTTTTGTGCCTTGATGTTGTTGTTGCTCAATAAAAGTAACAATGTGCATGGATTTTATAAATCATATGAGTAAGTTGTTGCCTAGAAAGAGGTGACAAGATATTTTGTGGCCTTAAGAGCCATATGTGATGCTTGTGTAACAAGTATCAGGAATGCCTTGGTCAGATGACCTGAAGGTGATAATTACCTAATAAATGGTAATGATGCTCAATGATGAGTTAAGGATTTGAATACCCAGAACCATATGATTATGGTGATGAGAATGTGAAGGGATGAGAATTCCTAGTTTGAAATGAGGGATTGAGTTCCCAAGGTCTCTGAAAGACTGGTAAGCATCTGATGAAAGTAGTACATGTCTCTTTATAGCATTGTTGTAATAAGTCTTATTTGAGAGCTTGGCTGATGCTAAAAGAATATGAACATGTACTTAATTAATCAAGTGAAATCTATTCATGTAGAGCCCTGACCATAGATCCATCATCATCAGGAATAGGTGATGGTGAAACGGGTGCTCCACGGCAAAACCCGGAACACATATTTTGAATATGTGGGGGTAAATGGGCGAAAAATATCCTTACGTCCGGTGAAGAGATTGAGGGAAGTAAACAACAAACCTCTCAATCCTTCATGTGTCGGGATGAATGTATCACTAATCTCCCGATGATTGGGATAGATGTCGTACACATCTCCCCATAATACTTATGTCGGGTCGATGAAGATAAACAACAAATCTCTTGATGGCCGATGAGAGTGCATTTGACGCTGTAACTCTATAGAAAAGTTCAAGTATACCCTGGAAAGCTATTTTGAGCAGTTAACACAATCCTACTTGTTGTCCCGAACCGACCGAGATGTGAGAGGTCATGGGAATCTGGCTCTTCCATTGACCTATGTATGGTACTAATTTTGACTTCACAGTTGTCGGTTGGAGTATGAGCGGTATACCTCATCTCCTCAGGGCATAAGTGTGTTTGTAAAATGAAATCAACCGTATAGCATGTTTGCTTAAGGATTGAATACGGAAATTCATTGGCTGATGTTACATTTCTGTTATATATCTGTAGTTCATTGATGTTGTTCAAATATTTTGTATTCATTACAAGTAGATAGATGAACTATGAGTCTACCGTGAGTAGATGCAATGTTATCCTTGAAAAAGGAGATTACTTCACTTTGTTCATACAAGTGACTTACCTGTTGTTGATTATATATATAAATCCTTCTGCTCAGTTTATTTTAATAAACTGCTATAACAATGTTTTGGCGGAGAGTTATATCTCCTACTGGGGCAATTTACAATTGTCTCACCCCCGTGGGATCCATCGTTTTAGGTGGACGTGGACAAAGAAGCAGAAATCCTATTATAGGGAATAAACAGCAGCAGCAACAGTAGGGACAGAAGTGAGATCTCATGTAGAGATATTGTCTGTCAAGTTATGTAGTTAGAAAGTCCTATGTGTCCTCTCTGTACTCTCAGGTCCTCGGAGTTTTTAGTCAATGTTTTAATGAATCAATCTGAGGTTTTTGGCTTGATGCCTCAAGATTCGTATGTTGTCTGTATATGATTTTTATAAGGCAGTTGATGATGTAGTCTCTGAAAAGAGATGGTACATGTTATGTACGTTTGAACCGAAATGTAAATGTTATACAATGGTTCTTGATGGAAGAGATTTCCTATGTGTGGATCTCTTTGCAAAAGTTTTAATTTTTAGTGATTTTCGGTAATCTGCTGCGAATGATTCGCTTCCGCTTAAGTTAATTTTGTTTTTGTGAGTTGGATGCCACAATTGGGGTGTGTGGGCCTTTGACCTTTGTTGAACTCCTTGCTTTGGTTGTGTCACCCTAGATTGGACATGTGGCCGAACCTTGGTTGAGTGGTGGCATGGCATGTGCATGAGTTTTGCAAGGTGGTAAAATGTGTGGACAAGTGTCCCTTGGTAAGGTGACACCTTGCCTTGGTACCCCTTTGATCCTCATCTATATATGCCTTGCCTTTCTCTTCCTTAGGAACCCTTTAGCTCTTTGTTTCTCCTCTCTTCCTTGTGCGCACGATACACCTCTCCCTTGCAACCTTGGTGGCTGATACCCTTGGAGGAGCTAAGGTTGGTGGCCGATCCCCTTAAAGGAGTTCCCTTCTTCTTCCTTTAGCTTGGTGGCCGAACCCTAGGTGGGTCTTGTTCTTTGGTAAGCATCTTCCCTCTCTCCTTAGAATCCTCTTCTCCATATTGCCTACTCTTCGGCCATGGTGGTTATGCTTCTTGTTCCTTTTCTTGAGGTGGCTGAAGTGGTGAGCTTGGAGCTAGGAGCTAGAGGCTTGGAGCTTTGGAGCTTGAGGAATTTGCTTGAGGTGGGTTACATAACTTCTAACCCTAGCTATACTACCTTCTCCATGTTGCATGTTTCATATATGATGATGATCGACCATTGCATGTTATGTTTCTTGCTCTAGTACAGGTTGTTGATCTTATGGATATAATGAACATGATGTTGTTGATGTTTTTGGTGGTTTATATACCTTTGGACCTAGTTGGCCGAACCATAGTTTAGGGTTTCCTTGTTGAGAAACACCCCTTTCTCTCTTTGGTTCTTGATAAATGAGTTTGAGCTCTAGTGATGTGGGCAATACCCCTCTCTCTTGGTTGTTGAGAGGTGAGCCTACATCCTAGTTGCTTGGGCAACACCCTCCTCACACCATGTATTAGAGAGGTGAGCTTTTGTATAGATGATGACCTATGTTGAGGTGGATCCTTGTGGTTGTCCGATTTGTGATAGAGGTTGTGCAAAACCCCTCTCTCTTGCTTGTTGAGAGGTGATCCGACCTTCTTGATCAATTAGGGTTTGGTGCCCTTGTTCTCAAGGTTGAAGATGATCTTGTGGGGTTGTGCCTTGTACGATATGACCTTGGAGTTGTGTTGCCCGATAACCTTGTTTGGAGTTGTACCCTTAGATGACACACCTTGTTGAGATAGTTGGCTTGGTGCCCGTCATGCTTTGGATGATATGGAGCCTTGTAGGCCATCCTTGTGTTGGGAGATAGGGTTTAGTTGTGGTGATGCCCGATATGAGTTGAGTAGTGCACCTTAGTGAGTGTCCTAGTGGTGTTGTTCCTTTGACCGATATGTCTATTAGGGCTTGGCCGATACTCTTTATGGAGTTGGGGCTTGGGCGTTACACTGTGATGTGTGCCCTGCACGACACATCTTGAGATGATCTTGGCCGTTATGTGAAGTTAGCTTAGTACCCGACATGGTCTTGGCTGATAGGCTTTGAGAGATTGGTTCCCAGGATGGCTTTGGCCGATACCACCATGTCTTAGTTGAGCTTTGACTTATATGAAGTGTTGGACGATATGGCTTCATGCCTGACATGCTAACCCTAGATGCTGGCCGTTATGATGCTTCATTTCCATGCACGATACCATTCTTGGGCGTCATGGGTACCCTGGCTGATAGGATTAACCCTCGGATGATGCTGAGATGGTTGCACGATAGGGGCGCCTTGGGCAACACCCCTTTGGTCGATATGGCTCATGTTGAAGGTTAGCCGATACTGAAACCTAACCCTAACCCTAGCTTAGTGCTCGTTAGACCCTTTGGCCGATAGCCATGGTGGTTCTGCACGTTATACCTTGGTAATGGCTGCCCGACACCATGAGTCTAATGGAACCTTGATGCATGTTAGATGATGTGCAGTGGTTGGCTGATATTGTAACATCCCTGACCTGGGTTATGTACTAACCCTAGATATTTTTCTCAATTAAGTGATTATATGCTTGTGTTTATCCTTTAAAATGTAATTAAGCTTTTGAGGAACTTATATTTCTATTTCAGTCCTTTTTGAATAATGTTGGAACATTGTTGTGTTAACAATGGACTAAAGTGCAAATTACCCAAGTAGAGGGGTTAACTTGCAAATTGCGCATGTTAAGATGTTCCTCTAATGATGAGACATCATAAGAGTGAATATGATGAAGTGGTATAGTTTTCACAAGCTTGGGTACCAAGATATAGCTTGTAGAGCAATCCTTGTGCTTTAAAAACTAGTTTTGGTGTAAAGTGTAATTTACCCAAAACCTAGGGTCTAACATGTAAAATATACCCTCTAGAGGATCTCTCATGTTTCTTGGCATCAAGTAGAGCAAAGAAAATGAGAGGGGCACCTCATTTGAATTATCATGGAGGAGAGAGAATCTTGATATTGGAATAATCAAGATTTAAGCACAAAAGGCTCTTTAATATAACTTAATGCAAAAAGAAATATAGTAATTATGAAGACCTTCAACCAAAAGTTGGAGGATGTGTTTGTAATAATATGGACGAGCTTGTGTCATGCTTGGGAACCAAAAAAATCGTGGTAGGAGTGGAAACTACTCACACTAATAATATATTAAGCAATATCCAATAAGGGTTGATATTAATATACCTCTCTTAAAATGTGATTAGTTCTTTTCCTTTAAACCTTGGATAAAGGAGGATTTTTGCATGAGATTAGAAGGTGGAAACGTGGCCAAGGATGGAGGAAGCCTTGGTGGATATTTTTGGGAGATAAAAGGAAATATCTATCTTTTTCCTTTTTGCTTTCAAAAGACTCATAAATATATATAAGGTATCTTTTCCAATAACACAAAGGAATGTTTCCTTAGTTCCTCTTCTCATCACTTTGCTTTAGCCGACCAAGGGAGAGCTATGGACTAGAGGAAGGATGACCACACTGACTTGCCATCTTCTCCATCCAAAACTTGAAGAACGAACCTTGGACAACTGTTGGAGCTTCATCCACCATTAAAGCTACGGAGCTTGGAGCTCTGGATCAGTCCTAGAGGCGGGTTTTATAACTCTAACCCTTAAGCTTTGTTAATGCATCCTCATCTCCATTAAAATCGTTGGTTCCCATTCTTCTTCTTTGACTACTCATGTGTTCTTGCTATCATTTCCGTGAAGAACAACCCCTGTTCTTGGTTGAACAGAGGTAGAATATGATGACGTTAATTTCTATGTTTATCCAAGAACTACTTTAGCAAATGGTCTCCCAACCTTGATAAAATGGTTTCCCAAACTGTTTGAATGCAAACGGTTTCACTAGACCGCATAGAAGCAAATGGTCCAAGACTGTTTGGAGGCATTGACTAGGCGTTGACCATTTGGAGGACTGTTGAGAATAATGTAGACTAATTACCTACCAAAAATCATCAATTAATTCCAAGTGGTTCACCAATTGAAGGTCCAACAATCATCAAAACCCTAATCGGGTTAATTGCTGTTTTTAATAATTGAATCATGTTGAAGTTTTGGTTGAGTGACCCAAACGGTTTCAAAACTGTTTGGGATCACCCAAACAGTCTCAAGACCGTTTGGTGATCACCCAAGACCGTTTGGAGGTATATGGTTAAGCATGGTTGACGAATTAAGGATCCAAGGATATCAAGTTGATGAGTAATCGATTGCTGATTTGGTGACTAAACCTAGGATCCAAACCCTAATTGAATGAGTTGGTTTTTTGATAAAATAATGGGCAAACGGTCTCAAGACTATTTGGAGGATATCCAAACGATCCCAAGACCGTTTGGGGGTCACCCAAGACCGTTTGGAGGTCTAAGGTTGACTATGGTTAAGAGGTTGAAAATCTAAAGGTAATTAGTTGAAGTGCAATCGATTGTTGACCTAGTGATCAATCCAATGACTCAAACCTTAATTAGTTGAGTTGGTTTTTGATGTTGACTTGAGCAAACGGTCTCAAGACCGTTTGGAGGTCATCCAAACGATCCTAAGACCGTTTGAGGTCAGGTCATGACCAAATTGGATGATGGGTCAAAGGGTTCAAATCAATTAGACTCACAATGAAATATGTTGAAGGGTCATCGATTTCAAACCCTAATCCAATTGATCCAAGCCCTAATTGATGATCAATTGAGGGTCAATTGAGGGTCAAATCAGTTGAAGGTTGATCTAGTTAACTCAATTGATGATTGGCTAACATGTGCATGATCGATTGAGGGGTTCAACATTGGAAACCCTAATTCAATTGAAGTGGTTGAGACACATTTTGGTCCTTGCGGTTTTGAGGTGATTTGGACCAAACGGTCTCAAGACCGTTTGGTCTCATGCGGTTTCAAGGTCGTTTGTGTCCATGTGGTTTCAAAGTCAACATGACCAAACGGTCTTCACCACCAAACGGTTTCAAAGTCAACATGACCAAATGGTCTTCACCACCAAACAATTTCAAAGTCAACATGACCAAACGGTCTTCATCACCAACAAGGGCAGTCCAAGACCGTTTGGAGGTTTAGTGTGCAAGACCGTTTGAGGTCTGAAAAGGTTAAGATCGTTTGATGCTTTAGTGATCAAGATGGTTTGGTGGTTGATTAACCTAAACCCCATGGATACTTAAAGTGGTTAAAGGACCAAGTAAGTAGTTGATTAAGACATGATGTGATCAATGGTGATTATAATAAAGGTACCCTTGATGGGATAGAGTGATTAGTACTCTTTGAATGAGTAAGCCTTAATGATCACAATAGTAATGACATAACCCATGATGTCAATGTTGAATTGACTTAGCCTAATCAAGGGTGATGCAAACATTAACTTATAGAAAGATGAGAGAGAAGACTTCTTATATGAATGTTAATCAAGTAATGGATTCTCAATATAAATGAATACATAATTAGGGAATGATCCATGTTAGTGAGATCATGAAACCCTAATTATGATGGTTAATGAATCATAACCCTAATTGAGGGCAATAATGGGAGTATCCCTAATATATGATGATGATATAATCCTAATTCATAATGATGACATGGTAACCCTTAAATTAAAGGTACTTTGTTGATAATTCCTACTTAGGGTGAATAGTAAACCCTAATAGTGAGATATTAATGATAACCCTAATCAAGGATGATTTAGTGTGAATAGTAAACCCTAACCTAGGGTAATGTGATGAGTATAGTAAATCCTAATTCAGAGTATGCTAAATAAGAAATCTAACCTTGAGTGATGGATATGAATAGTAAACCCTAATTGGTTTGAAGTATTGATTTTATAAGTGTAAAACGGTCGTGGTGATATTTTGTAGCACGATCGTGCAAGGTAGCACGATCGTGATGGCTTCCCCTTGCACGGCCATTCTTGGTTGCACGGTCGTGGTGCTCTATACTTGACTTGGAGTTGATTTGCAAGTAAACCTTAACCAATAGTGATGCTATCATTATTGTACATTGTGATGATATAGAAATAATGTGTCTATTATCATTTATATTAATCATGCAGGTTTTTATGAAATAGTGAGCATAGCCAGGTAAGAGCTATGATGCAATATTCATTAAAAGCACTTTATAAGCTTTGAAAGCAATGATATGCTATGTTGCCTAGTGAGAGGTAACAAATGAGACTGATAGGTTGTATGAGCCATGAGAAAAATATGTATTGCTACAATCATGTTCACATTGTTAAATGACTTGATGGCAATATGTTACTTGGTAACAAGTGTTTTGCTGAACTAAGGGTTTGAACACCCATGTTCTTGAATCATAATGATTAGATGGTTAGGGATTGATATCCCAATGATAACTAGATGTAAAATGAACTTGATACAATTAGTACTCTTTCTTTATAGCAATTGTTTTAATGGTTTATGTTTGAAAACATGCCTAATGCTAAAATAATACCATAATGTACTTAAATAATCAAGTATAATTATATCATGTAGAGCCCTGACCATAGATCCATCATTGTCAGAAGTTAGATGATGGTGAAATAGGTTTTCCTAAGGGAACTCCTGGAGAGCATACTTTTGAGTATGTGGGGGTTATGGATGCGAATATCCTTACGTCCTAATGGGGGAATTGATGTGAGATGAACATTTCATCTCTCAATCCTTCATTATATGTTTATGTCATGATGATGTATCACTAATCTCCTGAAGATGTTGTTAATTCCAAATCAATGTGAGATAAATAAGAAATCCCTCGATTGCGAAGAGAGTACATCATGCCACTGTAACTCTAATAGTGAAGTTGCTAGAATACCCTAGAAAGCTATTATAGCAGAGACACAAGATGTCCTGCATGTTGTACCTCACACTGACTGAGAAAGATGAGGTCATAGGAATCTGGCTCTTCTGATGACCTATGTATGGTACCGATTGTGATTTCGTAATGGTTGGTTGGAGTATGAGTGGTGTAACTCATCTCCTCAGGGCATAAATATGTTTGAAAAATGTAATCAGTCGTATAGCATAATTGCTTAGGTTGAACTACAAGAAACAATGATTGATGATACATTGTTTATAGTGCTCTAGTTGAATAACTAGTATACATGTTCTTCATATTCCTTATTGATATATGTCTTGTCATTCAATCAAGTTATAATTGAAATGATTGCTTAGAGAATACTGCTCTACTTAGTTTATTCAATGAATTTCCTACTGTTGAATAATTATAGTTCTACTGCTCATTGTTATTTTAATACTTGCAATAGCAATGCTTCTGGCGGAGAGTTATAACTATCGCTGGGACAATTATTCAATTGTCTCACCCCCGTGGGATTCATCTTTTTAGGTAGACGCCGAGGACGAAGGAACCCTTCAGTGGGTGAGCAGCAACATCAGGGACAACAATGATCCTCAAGTGGAGACATTGTCTGTCGAGTCTTGTAGATAGAAAGTCCTATGTGTCATCTCTGTACTCTCAGGTACTAGGAGTCAGTAGATGGTTTGTTATAAATCTATGATTTTGGGATAATGCCTCGAGATTTTTATACACTTCTTTACACAGTTTAACAGGGCATTTGATGCTTGTGAATCTCAAGATGTGATGATACAGAGATGTGTTGATGTATCAGTTGTAAATAACTTATCATGTTTCCTTATGAAAGAGTTTTACAGGTTGTGGATCTCTTTATAAAAAAAAATTAAATTTTTAGTGATTTTTAGTAATTCCACTGCTAATTAATCGCTTCTGCATCGTTAATAACGTTTTCTCCGAGACGTATCCCACAACTAGTGGTATCAGAGCTCTAGGTTCACTGAGTCTACAGAGACATATGACTTAGGTTGTTGTCTGTTCTAGTGTCTTCAAGTATATCTGATAGTGTCTTCTTCTCATATAGGAGGAGAAGATAAAACTAAAGATGTTTGGGTCACACAAGGAACATGTTGCAGAGAGTAGTGTTGCTGCACCCAGAGGAGGTGCAAGAGACCAAGGAAGAGAAGAACATGTGCCTGAACCACCCCAGTTCAATCCAACTAACATGGGGAACCCAGCCATCCATGCCATGTTTGGGCAGTTTATGACTGCCATGACACACATGACTGATAGGATGCCTATACATGTACCTAGGGCACCTACCCATCCAGAAGGACAAGGATCCGGCAAGACGTTTGAACGACTTCACCGAGTTGGAGCCACAAAGTATACTGGAACAGCTGACCCAGCAGATGCTGACTTGTGGTTAATTGAATTAGAGAAGGCCTTTAGAATCCTGAACATCCCAGAAGCTGAGAAGGTTAGACATGATGTGTATCTTCTCAAGGGGAGTGCTGGTCACTGGTGGACCATGGAGGAAGGGAAAAGGCCAGGTGTTGAGATCGAATGGGAAGTTTTCTGATGGGAATTTATCAACAGATACTTCCCTAAGACGTTTCTGGATGAGAAAATCTCTCAGTTTGAGAGGTTAAGACAAGGACTAATGAACATTAGCGAGTACGAGGCTAAGTTCATGGAGCTTTTGCAGTTCTGTCCGCACATGGTGCCCACAGATGAAGAAAGGATTAGGCATTTTGAGAAAGGGTTAAACGCTGAATTGACCACCCCTGTGCCTGCTCTGGAGAATAGGGAAAGGTTTGCTACCTTCGTGGAGTCTGTCAGAAGGGTAGAGAGGTCTGTGTCAGAGAAGAGACAGACCAAGAACAAGAATATGTATCCCTAGTTCCAAGGATCCTCATCTAAAGGTTTTAAGAAACTGAGGTTTTCTGTACCTACACCACCACCTAGATTCAGTACCCGGACGTGGTGGACGTCAAATAGGGGTAGAAGACAAAGCTTACCTTTAGAAGGAGCTCATAGCTCAGCATCTATGTCAGTTACAGTACCACCCAGACCACAACAACTGAACATAAGCTGTTACATATGTGGAAAGATGGGACATCTGATGAAAATTGTAGAGCCATAAGTGAGTGTAACTCAACCTCAAAGGTAGAGTCAACAAGGATCTCAAAGGAGATAGTTTGCAGGTAATGCTAGAGGACGTGGACAAGCATCCCAAGCTGGATCATCGACACCTAGTCATTGAGAACCGAATCAACCACAGGAAATGGCAATATTCTACGCGTTGAATCCACCTGATGCAGTGATCAACCCTCGGGTAGTGGCAGGTCAGATGGAATTGTTATATTCTGATATGTCTACATCTTGCATCGTATATGTTTTAATTGATCTGGGTGCTATGCACTCCTTTATCACTCGAAGAGTGATTCTTGACTGCAACCTGACTACAAGTCATAGAGTAGATAGTTTGTTGCTAGAAACTCATTTGATGGGATCTGCTGTGTTGCAGGAGATATGTTCTCCCTGCATTCTCTTCTTTTCTGATCATCGCATTCAAGTGGATCTTATACCACTTGAGATGCATGGATTCGATGTAATCCTTGGGATGGATACCTTGGAAAGGTATAAGGTTGTTTTTGATTGTGAGTTCAAGCAAGCTGTGTTCGCTGATGATAGTGACACATGGATCTTTCAAGGAGATAGAAAGATTCTACCAACCTGTCTTGTGTCAGCTATGGTTACTGAGAAGCTGATGAGGCAAGTATGTTATGCATTCTTGGCCCATGTGGTAGATACTACCATGGGGAGTCTTAACCCTATTGAAGTTTTGGTAGTCAGGGAATTTGTAGATGTATTTCCTGAAGAACTTCCAGGTGTACCACTACCCCGGGAGATTGATTTTGAGATTAATCTAATCCCGAATACGCAACCTATAGCACAAACACCATATAGGATGGCGCCTGCTGAGATGGCAGAACTCAAGAAACAACTGCAAGAGTTGCTTGAGAAGGGTTTCATCCGATCGAGTACTTTGCCTTGGGGTACTCCGGTCCTCTTTGTTAAAAAGAAAGACGGGTCAATGCGGTTGTGCATTGATTATAGACAGTTAAATAAAGTAACAATAAAGAATAAGTATCCTCTGCCGAGGATTGATGATCTCTTTGACCAGTTGCGTGGTGCAACCGTCTTCTCAAAGATAGATTTGAGGTCGGGATATCACCAGCTGCATATTAAGGATGGTGACATACCTAAGTCTTCCTTTAGGATAAGGTATGGTCACTATGAGTTCACAGTTATGTCATTTGGACTAACTAATGCACCAGTTGCATTTATGGAACTCATGAATAGAATCTTTTGACCTTTTCTGGATCAGTGTGTTGTTGTCTTCATAGATGACATCCTGATTGTGGGATCCAACTTATAAAACACGAGATTAACTAAGTTAAACGGATGCAGAAGCGTTTCGTTAGCAGCGGAATTATTAAAAATCACTAAAAATTAAAACTTTTCGTAAGGAGATCTATAACTGATAAAACTCTTTCATAAAGAAGTATGATAAGTTATTTACATGTCGATCCATCATTACACCTATGTAACGTCACATCTCGAGTATTACAAACATCAACTGCCTTGTTAGCTGTACAGGGCAAGATACAAAAATCTCGAGGCATTAAGCCAAAAATCTTAGATCTATCTTTAAACATCTACTGACTCCTAGGACCTGAGAGTACAGAGACGACACATAGGACATACTATCTACAAGACTTGACAGACAGTGTCTCCACCTGAGAATCACGGATGTCCCTGATGTTGCTGTTGTTGATGTTGTTGCTCACCTACTGATGGGTTCATGCGTCCTCGGCATCTACCTAAAAGGTCGAATCCTGTGGGGGTGAGACAATTGAATAATTGTCCCAGTGAGAGTTATAACTCTCCGCCAGAAGCATTGTTATTGGAATAAAGGAATAATATTAAGCAGTAGAACTGTAAACATTCAACAGTAGGTTTAACATTGTGTAAACTAAGTGAAGCAACATTCTTTTAAGCAATTATTTCAATTATAACTTAATTGAATGACAAGACATATATCAATAAGGAATATGAAGAACATGTATTGTTACGACCCCACCTCCTGATAACCCCCAATTAAGGGAGACCAAGAGGTTGAAGCCGCACCCATTAATCCCGGATCAAAGGTTCGACATATAACCATAAACAATTATTAAATTCTAACATACTATACTGAAAATGGTAATAAAAATTTTCTTTACATACCTATTGTAAACTTGGATCTCTAAACTTCTATCCACACCGATACTAATCTATCTAATCCTCCTTTGCACTTTAATTCTCTTTTAGTATCACATGTGCCACTTTACTGTTTGTTATTTTCATTGTACCTAAAACGCCGACAAACAAAACATCGGTTAGCCGTAGCTGGTATGTGGGGGAAACAATAAACATGTAACTATGATAACAATGTAATCATTCAATTACTTATTTAACAACTAATATTACGTTTTAGATATAACTCTGCGATCCAAGGGTACCCTATCCTCTGTATTGTCCCCATTAAACCCCTCATGATCCACCTATAAGTGAACCAGTTTCTAGGGTTGAGTCACATGGCACTACTCGTAAGTAGACCACTCCTTAACTCGGGATTTGCTAAAGAGTCTCTAACTCATGGTAACCTAGACCTTGCTCTAGGATTACCCCTTTTTCAGCCTTTTCAAAGTAATAGAGGTGGACCCGGATCTAGCCAGTTATATTTGCACATTTATGGTGATAATCATAGTCACTTTATAGTGGCATGAAATAAATAAACATCCAACAGTTTAATTGCATTCAATGCGATTAAACATCCGGGAATCCATCGGGAAACTAAAGTGGTTATTCATAATCGTAACCACATACCTGATCCATAGTAACTTGATGTCCATGCATTAACATTCAACACAATTAACAAGCAATCAACAATATCCTAAAAATAATGCATAACATTCAAGTGTCATTGTTTTATTCACAACATCCTCAAGATCAACTTGGATTCCACCTTATGATTTCTAGGCCAACTTTAGGGTTTTATTAGGATTTTAGCCTTCATTATGCATTTATCACTTTTAATGCTCTTTTAGTTCACAAACTTTAATTTTTGCATCATAGGCACAATTGAATGTCAATTAAGCCTAATATGTTTCTTTTACACTAAAACTATTATCTTTATCCTTTTAGGTCATATCCAAAACATTAAGGCTAATTATCATCTTCAGTTTCTTTCAAATTGACAAATCATATTTCATTATAGTTCAACTCACATATATGAACCTTATTTATCACTATTTCCACTTTTATACACTAGGAAACACTAATTATCCAAATAATTCACATTAAAGATCTTTGGTACTCAATTTATCTTCAAATCATCATATCTCTATTTTATTCATCGATTTGTACAATTAAAACCATTAGAATTTATATCAACATAAATTAGGGTTTCTAATCCCATTAAGGCATATTCATGTACATAGAACCCTAAATTAAACCAACTATATAAAAAGATCATCTTTTTAAATCCTATTTTCACTTTTATCAACATCAGGTTAATATCAGCTTGAATTATCCATCTATCATCAAATCTAAGGGTTTTTCCTTAGTTAAATCATTAAAGATGATAACTTTATGTACTTTTCCAATTTCAAGCATATAAACTCTAAATTAGACTAATCATGTGCAAAGTTCTTCCTTTTTGAACTCAAAGTTCCTTTTTACATTTAACAGATTAATATCAACTTTAAAAAATCCATTAAACCCTATTAAACACATTAATCATATCAAAATAGGGTTTCTTAATCTTTAATTCATTAAAGATGATAATTTATACTATATTTCGAACTATGATCAGTTTCGGTCTATGAAACTATTTTTATTGGATTCCTCTCGTTCTTCTGATCAATTTTCATATATTATCCACATTTATTCGAGTTACAGTGTACGAGATATGAATTTTGTAAGGAAAATACCTTTCGGCCAATCACAGCGCGCCATGTCGCTCCTTGCATACAACGCTGCCCATTGAGTTGGAAATATATCGAAAAGACGGTCCTGCCCTCCTTTAACAAGCACGGCCTTCATACCCAGGAGGGTATAATCGTCAAAAGTGGGCTATTATCTTCCCCCACGCGCCCCAGCGCTGCGGTCGGCGTCCGTCGACTGCGGGGGGTTTCACCCCCTCTCTCCCAAGGCTCGAGGGTGGCCGGAAACAGCCACCCCTCCGTCGACCTCCACCAGGCCCAGGGTGCCTCTTCTTCACGGCCAAGGTGGTTTCTCCATGTTCTCGCACGTGGGTGCCTTCTTCTCAGTGGCCGACGCTGCCGCCTGCGCCTATGTCGATCCCCATCACCGCCGTCTTGATCTCGTAGCCATCACCTCCTCCTCTCCCTCCTTCTTCCTTTACGATCATGTGGTTGTGATCTCCGCCTCCATGTTCATCCGTTGATATCACCACGACATGAAGTCATTCACCTGTACTTGCCGCAAGCACCCACAACGTGGTGCTCCACGACAGCCGCCCTGCGGCAAAGCCCCCACTGAGACTTGAAGGAGATGTGTCTAGAGGAGGGAGTCAGGAGCAGAGTACTATCAGCCATCAGGTTTGAAGAATCCTAGAGCAATCTCTCCCAGATCCTTCCTCGGTGGTGCTGCGGAACTTCCTTCACCTACTGACTCGGGGCAGCGCCTGTCACCAGTTTCCCTCGGCCAGCACTATCGTCCCTCTTGGATGTTGATCGACTCCATGATATGACGCTGCTGCCTACCATGTATTATGAGGAGAAGGGTATTGAAAAAGGATAAAAGAGAATCTCTGAGAAACCAATTCCATGCCCTCTTCACGGAGGTCTAGTCTATATATATACTATTCTCACAGAGACCATCCGCTATTCTCATACCTTTAGGGTTTGTCTCCATTAAACCCTTTCCTTTTCCATAGTTTCCCACGTATATAGGTTAATCACATATTGATGGGCCAAGTTCCTATATATTTTAGGAAACTATATTATAAAACCCATGGTTATTCTCTAAATAGGTCCATCAGAAACCACCATTATCATGTGATGTAAAATTGATTTAATGACAAGAAGTAATTAATATCTTTCCATCAAAAGACATATCTTTTTTTTCTATAATCTTTCAAAGATACCCTTTTTTTCAAGCATTAATTGATATTAGGGGAAAGACAAGGTATTTTGTTTGGAAAATAATTAAACACATTATCCTTGTTTTCCTTATATGAAAATCTTGGCTTTTATTATGACTTGGATTCGGCAACAAAAAGCCATTATCATTAATCAGTGTACAAATATGTTTATATATACACATATATCACTTGTGCTACAAGCATACCTGCCACAATGCTATCAACATTATTATTCCACCAACAATGCTATTGGGGAATTATCAATTTAACTCATGCATCATATTTTATAATTCGACATTAACCAAAATTGAGGATATTGCATTTCCACCCAAAAGAACCCAAAAATTGGGGTTGTAACATCCTTCCCCTCTTATAAGAATTTTGTCCTCAAAATTCCATCAAGCAAACAAACAATTCAGGATAAGACTTTTCCATGTCCATCATCGGCCCCTATGTGGCTTTACCTCATCCATGGCACTTCCATAGAACCTTTATCATCACATATTCTTTTTCACTGAGTTCTTTCATCCTAGTGTCTATAAACTACACAGGTGACTCAGGCCATGTCAGCCTCCCTTGGGGCTCACTAGGTTCATTGCTCAGCACATGGTCGGGGTACCTCACATAGTGCTCTAGATTGGACACATGGGAAACATCTCACATTACTTTATCCTGAGGGGTAGGGTCAAACCTAACCTCCTCCACCCATCCATCTCTAATGGACCCATGTATCGGGGACTCATCTCTCTTAGATATAACTTAGAGGGGTCGGATTTTCATGTCACATTTTCTCCCACAGTAACTTGTATGTCAGTCTACTTTGCATCTGCTCACGACTCTCATCGTCTCTAGGCTCCTTTCAGCCCTTGCGCAATCAAAGTGACTTCATCTACACGTACTGGGGTCCCTTTTTCTAACCATCCTGTGGTACTTTTCTAACCATCATGTGGTCCTTTCACCAACATCACCTTACTGAAGTGGTGACCGACTCAACCTCCCTTACATAGCTTCTTTTAAATCCCAATACTGGCTATGGTGGTCATCATCACATCTTTCATAGGACAAGAACTGTCTCTAGCTATCACCCTGAACGAGCTCATATGCTCTCATCAGACCCTTTAGTCTGGATCATACTAACCATTAGTTAGGGGTGATAAACTATTCTAACATTGAGTCCTTCATATACCTACTTCCACCTTTTGGAAGGGAACCTTTAGGTCAAACTCAAAAGTCTTCAAACTCGCTTCATGGTGTAGTTGAACCATCTTTCTCATGGGTAGTTCAACTGGATCTGTCCCTTATCCGAACTCCTCCTTTCTCATATTATCTAGGTAAGGCGACCTACCATAACCCATATTGTATCTCGGCCTTCTTTGGCCCAGAGAAGACCTATCACAACATCCATAGTGTTGAGCTCCCATTCCCTCTCAGGGACTCTTTTGTCCTCTATATCGATACACTGGGTTACTGGGGTTCGTCCTTTACCTCCTGGCTTGCATGGTCATAAACCACATGCAACTTCATCTTAAGCATCTAAAGTGCTATTGCCATTTTCCACGGTGTATGTTGATCTTCCACCATGATTTCCTATATGTCATGATTCTTTCAAGATCAAAACCTCTGAAACCCTAAAACACTCTAGTCGGGGTTTCATCACCTTCTCTTCCAAAGAAGTACATCTGAGGTTTTACCACCATCCTTTCATTGCATCCAGGACTAGACTGGCTAACCAAACAACCATAACTTGTCAATGTATCTTGTTACATCTGAGTGTTATCCAAACACCTCTCCTTTTTGAACTTAGGGTTAGCCAAACAACCTCTTCTAGATTCTAGTCAAACAAGTCAGATGTATCTCTACCAGAGCATCCATTACCACTTCACATCCTTAGGTATTAGGTAACGTTGAATACATACACTTCCATGTATTTTACTTATCATCTCACCTCAAACTCTATGTCTATCTTCAATTAAGAACACTCTCTGATTTCATCATCATGGTGCTCAAACTCAACCTAGTATAACTCGTAAGTTCCACATAGCTCATGATAAAAAAACATCCTCATAAAGTGAATACCTCATTCCTCTTAGTGTTTGCAAGCAATCCATGTATCATTCACTTTACCAGGATAGGTTATCTTATCTATCCCCCATCTCTCGTGGCAACGTTCCAACCTACATCATCTCTTATCCTTGGTGTATGGCATGCGTAATGTCCTATCTCTCACCCCCATAACAAGAGGAAATAAGCATTTGGCTGCAGTCCAAATACAGAGTTCTTCCTGTTCTAAGAGTAGAGATGGTACATCCCACCTTGCCAGTACACCTTTAAATCTAAGTTGCAACGTGCCACATATGTCTCTATATCACAACCATTTTGATATCAAACTAGTCTTGAACCTACTAAGGTTTATATCCTTGGTCATCTCCTCTAGGTCTATAGGGTACCGACTCTTTTGGGGTCATCCCTCTTCCCTCATGCATCAAGAGAGTGCCCTACTCGTCTGCCCTTTGGGTCCCATGAGTTCATGAAGGTGATCAATCTCCTAACCCATGGCCCTCAGACAATGATAGCTGTTACCTCCCGACCCTATGGTCATGTGCAACTGGGGAATTAGGCAACTCCTACTTTCATCGGTCTTATCCCTACCTGACCCTAGGATAGACTTAGGATTCTCCATAACAGTACATGTTCACTTAGAACCTTACCCAAGTCTTCATCATCTCTCTTTCTGCATTCATGGGCTGGTTCTCATCCGTTCATAGGCATCATGGCAACCTGCCTACCTTGGTCAAGCCCCATACTGGTTACCTCTATGGTAACACATTCATATGCAATTAGAGATGGATATCTATGGGTCTACAGGTTCATTCTCCTACCATGTACCTTTCACATAGCTTCTCAAGATCCTATGAGACCTCTTTAGGTTACCTTGAACCAACAACACTGATATACACCCTACAAAAGGGGTCCCTCTCCCAGGATGGGAGGAAAACTATCTCTTGACAACAAGGTCACAAAAACTCTTAGGTCTAGGGTTTACATCCACACGAGCCTACTTAACCCTAGCAAGCTATTAAGGCACAAGCAGATCACCTACTGTACTATGCTAGGTCATACTTGTTCTCTTTGCTGGATCAAGATCATACTTTCTTTTATCATCAACCTAGTTATGAGGGGTTCATCAAACATACCTTTAATATTAAGGAGTTTCCTTTTTCCTTTATACATGAGGAGTACCGTGCTCGCTTCTATAGGAACTCAACTTTTCATCATGAGCATTAGGTACACCACTTCCCCTCTTAGGCCTAGGAACCCTAGGTTCACTTGTAGGTGTCCAACTGCATGCTCCATCTCTTAACTACGAACCAAGCATGAAAAGGCATGACATGCACTTCTGGTCATCCTTCAACTCGAGCAACACTTAGGGTTGGGTCCTCCTTAAGGACAACCAACAAGGTACAGGGCCTCATAACCTGCTACTAAACCTTTCTAGGTCTAAGGAACTCTTCTTCCTACCTCATAAGTTAAACATCCCTACCATGGGCACGTAGGTACCAGAAGCTTCATCTTCTCTCAAGGGTTTGGTCCCTCTAAAGACAACTAAGGTATCAACAACTTTCATGGACCGATCATGAGGCAACCACTATCATCCATTGTTCAGGGTTTTAGGCTTCCAACCTTCTTGTTGGGTTTCCTGCTCTCTCTAGAGCTAACCCTACATCCAACCTCACCATAAGAGGTCCTCTCTTCATGAAGGTTCAACCTCAAAGGCATGCTCTACATGGGTGAAGCCTAGGTTCGAACTTATGGTTGCTCAAGATCATCCATAACCCTTTATGCTCCATCATGATTCCTTATCCAGGGTTTCATCCTACCGTCAGCACTATGACGTGTCCTAGGTTCCAGCTATGCCCTACTGGTACAAGACCATGGGGTTTCTATGGTCCTTCACTAACATCATCATCTAAAGAGCTATCATGTACCCTAACATGCACGACCCTTCCCAGGGTTGGGGTTGCCAAAGGTGTTAGGTCACCCATGGATCCTATGGCATCCCAAAGGCATGTCCTTTCAAACACCTGGTCCAACTCATCTCTCTCTAACCTTCGCTTAGGGTTAGGGTTAGCATCATCCCCCGAGGATGTGCCAGGTCTCTACTTGGAATGGAGATCTCTATCTCCAAGACTAACTTATCCTCCTGACCAGAAGGTCTAGCCTCAGGTCTCTTCTGAGGACATGACATCTTATGTCATACGGCCTAAGCATGTATCTATTATTTATTTTGCGCTTAATCTATTAAGCTTATGTCCATGACATCTTATTTACATGCCTTTCATTAATTTAGTGGAGGATTCCTTAAACCTTATTAACCTTACCCATACCTCAAGAGGGTGAGGAGAAGAAAGGAAACCCTAATCCTTTATGTCCTTATCAGAATTTTGTGATGAGAAGGGATGAATAAGATGAGAAGTCCTAAAGGTATCTTATTTCGATTCATACCCTAAGACTTTGGCCAGGAGGTCACACGGGTCCGGGAGTCCTCATATTCTGACTAGCGGTGCGGAGGAAAATCTTGCCAGTCCCCAGTCGTGATCCCTTTCTAGACACATCTGTCTTTCGAATACTCCTCTAATAACTCCCTTGGGATCTATGGAGTTTGTAAAATTTAATAATTATTAATGGTTAACTGAGGAACCTATGCTCTGATACCAAATGTTACGACCCCACCTCCCAATAACCCCCAATTAAGGGAGACCAAGAGGTTGAAGCCGCACCCATTAATCCCGGATCAAAGGTTCGACATATAACCATAAACAATTATTAAATTCTAACATACTATACTGAAAATGGTAATAAAATTTTTCTTTACATACCTTTTGTAAACTTGGATCTCTAAACTTCTATCCACACCGATACTAATCTATCTAATCCTCCTTTGCACTTTAATTCTCTTTTAGTATCACATGTGCCACTTTACTGTTTGTTCTTTTCATTGTACCTAAAACGCCGACAAACAAAATGTCGGTCAGCCGTAGCTGGTATGTGGGGGAAACAATAAACATGCAACTATGATAACAATGTAATCATTCAATTACTTATTTAACAACCAATATTATGTTTTAGATATAACTCCACAATCCAAGGGTACCCTATCCTCTGTATTGTCCCCATTAAACCCCTCATGATCCACCTATAAGTGAACCAGTTTCTAGGGTTGAGTCACATGGCACTACTCGTAAGTAGACCACTCCTTAACTCGGGATTTGCTAAAGAGTCTCTAACTCACGGTAACCTAGACCTTGCTCTAGGATTACCCCTTTTTTAGCCTTTTCAAAGTAACAGAGGTGGACCCGGATCTAGCCAGTTATATTTGCACATTTATGGTGATAATCATAGTCACTTTATAGTGGCATGAAATAAATAAACATCCAACAGTTTCGTTGCATTCAATGCGATTGACATCCGGGAATCCATCGGGAAACTAAAGCGGTTATTCATAATTGTAACCACATACCTGATCCATAGTAACTTGATGTCCATGCATTAACATTCAACACAATTAACAAGCAATTAACAATATCCTGAAAATAATGCATAACATTCAAGTGTCATTGTTTTATTCAAAACATCCTCAAGATCAACTTGGATTCTACCTTATGATTTCTAGGCCAACTTTAGGGTTTTATTAGGATTTTAGCCTTCATTATGCATTTATCACTTTTAATGCTCTTTTAGTTCACAAACTTTAGTTTCTGCATCACATGCACAATTGAATGTCAATTAAGTCTAATATGTTTCTTTTACACTAAAACTATTATCTTTCTTCTTTTAGGTCATATCCAAAACATTAAGGCTAATTATCATCTTCGGTTTCTTTCAAATTGACAAATCATATTTCATTATAGTTCAACTCACATATATGAACCTTATTTATCACTATTTCCACTTTTATACACTAGGAAACACTAATTATCCAAATAATTCACATTAAAGATCTTTGGTACTCAATTTATCTTCAAATCATCATATCTCTATTTTATTCGTCGATTTGTACAATTAAAACCATTAGAATTTATATCAACATAAATTAGGGTTTCTAATCCCATTAAGGCATATTCATGTACATAGAACCCTAAATTAAACCAACTATATAAAAAGATCATCTTTTTAAATCCTATTTTCACTTTTATTAACAACAGGTTAATATCAGCTTGAATTATCCATCTATCATCAAATCTAAGGGTTTTTCCTTAGTTAAATCATTAAAGATGATAACTTTATGTACTTTTCCAATTTCAAGCATATAAACTCTAAATTAGACTAATCATGTGCAAAGTTCTTCCTTTTTGAACTCAAAGTTCCTTTTTACATTTAACAAATTAATATCAACTTTAAAAAATCCATTAAACCCTATTAAACACATTAATCATATCAAAATAGGGTTTCTTAATCTTTAATTCATTAAAGATGATAATTTACACTATATTTCGAACTATGAACAGATTCGGTCTATGAAACTATTTTTATTGGATTCCTCTCGTTCTTTTGATCAATTTTCATATATTATCCACATTTATTCGAGTTACGGTGTACGAGATATGAATTTTGTAAGGAAAATACCTTTCGGTCAATCACAGCGCGCCACGTCGCTCCTTGCATACAACGCTGCCCATTGAGTTGGAAATATATCGAAAAGACGGTCCTGCCCTCCTTTAACAAGCACGGCCTTCATACCCTGGAGGGTATAATCGTCAAAAGTGGGCTATCATCTTCCCCCGCGCGCCCCAGCGCTGCGGTCGGCGTCCGTCGACTGCGGGGGGTTTCACCCCCTCTCTCCCAAGGCTCGAGGGTGGCCGAAAACTGCCGCCCCTCCGTCGACCTCCACCATGCCCAGGGTGCCTCTTCTTCACGGCCAAGGTGGCTGCTCCATGTTCTCGCACGTGGGTGCCTTTTTCTCAGTGGCCGACGCTGCCGCCTGCGCCTATGCCGATCCCCATCACCGTCGTCCTGATCTCGTAGCCATCACCTCCTCCTCTCCCTCCTTCTTCCTTTACGGTCATGTGGTTGTGATCTCCGCCTCCATGTTCATCCGTTGATATCACCACGACATGAAGTCATTCACCTGTACTTGCCGCAAGCACCCACAACGTGGTGATCCACGACAGCCGCCCTGCGGCAAAGCCCCCACTGAGACTTGAAGGAGATGTGTCTAGAGGAGGGAGTCAGGTGCGGAGTACTATCAGCCATTAGGTTTGAAGAATCCTAGAGCAATCTCTCCCAGATCCTTCCTCGGTGGTGCTGCGGAACTTCCTTCACCTACTGACTCGGGGCGGCGCTTGTCACCAGTTTCCCTCGGCCAGCACTATTGTCCCTCTTGGACGTTGATCAGCTCCATGATACGACGTTGCTGCCTACCATGTATTGTGAGGAGAAGGGTATTGAAAAAGGATAAAAGAGCATCTCTGAGAAACCAATTCCATGCCCTCTTCACAGAGGTCTAGTCCATATATATATATACTATTCTCACAGAGACCATCCGCTGTTCTCATACCTTTAGGGTTTGTCTCCATTAAACCCTTTCCTTTTCCATAGTTTCCCACGTATATAGGTTAATCACGGATTGATGGGCCAAGTTCCTATATATTTTAGGAAACTATACCCATGGTTATTCTCTATATAGGTCCATCGGAAACCACCATTATCATGTGATGTAAAATTGATTTAATGACAAGAAGTAATTAATATCTTTCCATCAAAAGATATATCTTTTTTTCTATAATCTTTCAAAGATACCCTTCTTTTCAAGCATTACTTGATATTAGGGGAAAGACAAGGTATTTTGTTTGGAAAATAATTAAACACATTATCCTTGTTTTCCTTATATGAAAATATTGGCTTTTATTATTACTTGGATTCGGCAACAAAAAGTCATTATCATTAATCAGTGTACAAATATGTTTATATATACACATATATCACTTGTGCTACAAGCATACCTGCCACAATGCTATCAACATTATTATTCCACCAACAATGCTATTGGGGAATTATCAATTTAACTCATGCATCATATTTTATAATTCGACATTAACCAAAATTGAGGATATTGCATTTCCACCCAAAAGAATCCAAAAATTGGGGTTGTAACATGTATACTAGTTATTTAACTAGAGCACTATAAACAATGTAACATCAATCATTATTTCTCGTAGTTCAACCTAAGCAGTTATGCTACATGGCTGATTAAGTTTTTTTCAATCATATTTATGCCCTGAGGAGATGAGTTACACCTCTCATACTCCAACCGACCATTACGAAATCACAATCGGTACCATACATAGGTCATTAGAAGAGCCGGATTTCTATGACCTCATCCTCCTCAGTCAGTATGAGGAACAACATGCAGGACATCTTGTGTCTCTGCTATAATAGCTTTCCAGGGTATCCTGGCAACTTTGCAATTAGAGTTACAGTGGCGTTCTGTACTCTCTTCACCATCAAAGGATTTCTTGTTTATCTCACATCGATGCGGCATTAACAACATCATCAGGAGGTTAGTGATACATCATCCCGGCATAAATATATAATGAGGGATTGGGAGATTACATGTACATCTCACATCAAATCCTACATTAGGACGTAAGGATATTCACGTCCATAACCCCCACATACTCAAAAGTATGCTCTTCGGGAATTCCCTTAGGAAAACATGTTTCACCATCATTAAACTTCTGACAATGATGGATCTATGGTCAGGGCGCTACATGATATCATTATACTTGATTATTTAAGTACATTATAGTATTCTTTTAGCATCATGCATGTTTCCAAACATAAACCCTTAAAACAATTGCTATAAAGAAAGAGTACTAATCATATCAAGTCTATGTCACCTATCGTTAACATTGGGATATCAATCCCTAACCATCTCATCATTATGGTTCAGGAACATGGGTATTCAAACCCTTAGATTATTAAGTCTCTTGTTACCAAGTAACATATTGACATCAAGTCATTTAACAGTATGAATTTGATTGTAGTAATGCAGATATTTCTCATGGCTCATACAGTATATCAATTTCATATGTTACTTTTCACCAGGCAACATATCTTATCATTACTTTCAAAGCTTATAAAGTGCTATCAATGAATATGGCATCATAACCCTTACCTGGCTATGATCACTTCTTTATAAACACATGTATAACTAACACAATTGATAACTTGCACATTGTATCTATACCAGCACAATATAAGTTCTTTTCCAATTACATATAGAAAACCACGGTCGTGCTATCTTGCACGGTCGTGCAAGAATAAGCCACCACGTTCGTGCTACCTAGCACGGTCGTGTTACAGACAAAATACCACGACCGTGTCACATCACCACGGCTGGTTTCTAGGGTTAGGTTTCCCTTTTAATTCAATTAGGGTTATTCGACCCCTTTAACTTATAAAAGCATAACGACTATTCATTCCATAATCAAGTATAGAGTGTCATGCTTAAAAGCATAACCCAAAATTAGGGTTTACTGTTCATACCATCATATTTCCCTAGATTAGGGTTTACAATACACATTATATCACATTACCCTAAATTAGGGTTTACTTTTCACATTATATCACATTACCCTAAATTAGGGTTTACTATTCACATTACAAAGAATTAAGATCATGCCAACATCATGTATGAGAATTACTTACATTAATGCCCTCAAATTAGGTTAAGATTCATTAACCATCATAATTAGGGTTTCCATGATCTCACCATAAAGGATCATACCCTAATTAGGTACATTCATACATGTAGGAAGTTTATTACTTGATTCTCTTTCATATTAGGAGTCTTCTCTCTCCTCTTACTATTAGGTGATGTTTACATCACTCTTAATTAGACTAAGTTAAATCAACCTTGACAACATAAGTTATGCCATCACCATTATGATCATTAGGGTTTACTTGATCAAGGGGTATTAGTCACACTATCCCATCAGGGTTACTTTTGTAATGTTCACCATTGATCATAATATGCATCAAACCACTAATTACTTGGTCACTTAAACACCTTAGGTATCTATAGGGTTTATATTAATCAATTACTAAACCATCTTTACTACTAAGGCATCAAATGATCTTGACCTATTTAGACCTCAAACGGTCTTGCACACCAACCCCCCAAACGGTCTTGAAAGTACCTTAAAACCATTTAGTGGTGTTGACCGTTTGGTCTGGTTTGACTTGAAACCGTTTAATGAAATGTACACTCAAAACCATTTGCCCAAGGTGGATTGAAGATCGTTTGGTCTTGTTGACCGTTTAGCCAACTTTGACTTTGAAACCGCATGGGCAAAATTGATCTTGAAACTGCATGAACATCAAACGGTTTGGGATCGTTTGGTCCCAAACGGTCTTGAGACCATTTGGACTCAAATGGTCTTGAGACCGTTTAAACTCAAATGGTCTTGAGACCGTTTGGACCCAAAAGTTCTTGAGACCATTTGGTCCAAACTATCTCAAAACTGCATGGACCAAAAAGTGTCTCAACCATTGCAATTGAGTTAGGGTTTCCAATGTTGAACCCCTCAATCAACCATGCACTTGTTAGCCACTTATCAAATGAGTCTATTAGGTAAATACTCTACTAATTTGACACTAAATTGACCCTCAATTGATCACCAAATAGGGCTTGGATCAATTGAATTAGGGTTAATTATCGATCACCCTTCAACATGTATCAACATGAGTCTAATTGACATTGAAACCATTGAACCATCATTCAATTTGGTCATGATTTGACCCCAAACGGTCTTGGGATAATTTGGATGACCTCCAAACGGTCTTTAGACCGTTTTCTCAAGTTCACATCAAAAACTAACTGAACCTATTAAGGTTTGATTCATTGATTTGATCATTAGGTCACTAATCGATTATACTTCAACTTATTGCCTTTCAATCTTCAACCATTTAACCATGGTCAACCCTAGACATACAAACGGTCTTGGGTGACCCCCAAACGGTCTTAGGATCGTTTGGACATCCTCCAAAAGGTCTTGACACCGTTTGCCCATTATTTCATCAAAAACCAAGCCATTCTCTTAAGGGTTGAACCCTAGATTTGGTCACAAAATCAGCACTTAATTGTTTAACAATTTGATATCATTGGACCCTCAATTGGTCAACCCTACTTAACCATAGACCTCCAAACGGTCTTGGGTGATCACAAAACGGTCTTGAGACCATTTGGGTGATCCCCAAAAGGTTTTGAAACCGTTTGGGCCACTCAACCCAAACTTCAATATGATTGTATTATTGAAATCAGCAATAAACCCGATTATGGTTTAGAGGATTAATGCGCCTTCAATTGATGATTTACTTGGAATTAGATAATGATTTTTGGTGGGTGATTAGTCCACATTATTTAAAAAAGACCTCCAAATGGTAAACGCCTGGTCAAAACATTCAAATGGTCTTTAAACCATTTGCTTGCATGCGGTCTTGTGAAATCGTTTGCACTCAAACGGTTTGAAACTGTTTGCTCCCAAACGGTTTGGGAAACCGTTTGGAAAAGTTGGGAGACCGTTTTCTAAAGAAATATTTTAGGATAAACATAGATATTAACGCCATCATCTTCTACCTCAAGAACAAGGACTGTTCTTCATGGAATTGCTAGCAAGAACACTTAAAAGTGTCTAAAAGATAAGAACAAGCAATGATTCTAGGAGAAAAAGATGCATTAACAAGACTTAAGGGTTAGAGTTATAAAACCCGCCTTTAAATCTGATCTAGAGCTCCAAGCTTCGTAGATTTAATGGTGGATGAAGCTCCAGAGGTTGCCCAAGGTCCATTCTTCAAGATTTGGATGGATAAGATGGCTAGAAAGAAGAGTTATGTAAGGAAAACTACTAAACCAACCTTGTATTAGGGTTTCCTTCAAGAATTCGAGCTAGGAGATGATCAAAGTTTACCCAAACAAGCTTGGTCATCCTACTATGCTCCTGAGATTCTCCTTAGTCGGCCAAAGCAATAAAATTAGGAGAAGGAACTAAAGGAACGATCCTTTGCTTTGTGTAAAAAGGATGCTTATATATTTTAGAGGTATTTTCAAGGCAAGAAAAGATAATTATTTCTTTTTATTTCTTAAGCCCATCCACTCTTGCTTGCTCCACCCTTGTCCAAGTTCCTTCCTCCTTTTTACATGCAAAACCCTCCCTTATCCAAGGTTAAAAGGAAAAGAAGCCAAACACCTTACTAAGATGCATATATATAAAAGGGCCATTGTGCATAAAACTTAGTTATTTAAATATTAAGATTATCTTTTTTACTTAATCATTCAAATGAGGCACCCTCCTCATATTATTTGCTATACTTGATGCCAAGAAACATTATAGATACTCTAGAGGGTATATTTTACATGTTGCACTCTTAGTTTTGGGTAAATTGCACTTTACACCAAAACTAGGTTTTAAAGCACCAAGATTACTCTACAAGCTATTTCTTGGTGCCCAAGCTTGGAGAATCCATACCACCATATCATATTCATTCATATGATGTCTCAACATCAGAGGAACATCTTAACATATGAAAATTGCAAGTTAACCCTTCTACTTGGGTAATTTGCACATTAGTCCAAAATTAACAAAACAATATTGCAACATTGTTTAAAAAGGGTTGAAATGGAAATATATGTTCCTCAGAAGCTTTAATTACATATCAAAATATAACCACAAGCATTTAATCACATATCTAAGCAAAACACCTAGGGTTAATTTATAACCCAGGTCAGGGATGTTACACTGATCTCCAGTAGAGATGCTCAGCAGCACGAACAACATCTTTGTCAGACTCTAACTTTGCTAAGAGAACATAAGCTATATGCTAAGTTTAGCAAGTGTGAGTTCTGGTTACCAGAAGTATCTTTTCTTGGACACGTAATATCTGCCTCAAGTATACGTGTTGACCCTAAAAAGGTAGAATCTGTCCTGCAATGGGAGCAACCGAAGACACCGATGGAGATTTGAAGTTTCTTAGGATTGGCAGGCTATTACCAGAGGTTCATTAAGAACTTTAGTTCTATAGCTTTACCCTTGACTAAGTTAACTAGGAAGGATGTTCTTTTTACCTGGAGTGACAGGTGTCAGCAATCGTTTCAATTGTTGAAGGAGAGGTTGACAAGTGCACCTGTGCTCGTGTTACCTGAGCAAGGGAAACGATATGTAGTTTTTTGTGATGCCTCTAAGAATGGACTAGGATGTGTGTTGATGTAGGATAAGAAAGTGATTTCTTTTGCTTCTCGACAGCTTAAGAAACACGAGGAGAATTATCCGACACACGATCTAGAACTAGATACTATAGTTCATGCCTTGAAGATCTGGAGACATTATCTTTATGGAGAGACATTCCAGATTTTCACAGACCATAAAAACCTGAAGTATATCTTTTCTCAGCATGAACTTAATATGAGGCAATGCCGCTAGATGGAATTAATCAAGGACTACGATTGTACAATTGATTATCATCCAGGGAAGGCCAATGTAGTTGTTGATGCTTTGAGTAGGAAATCAACAACACTAGCCTTAGACAGAGCACAACTGAATTCTTTAGTGTGCTCTAAGAGGGATATGCTTATCTCCTTAAGGCAAGACAATGTACAGTTAAGAGTATCATTGTTAATAGGACTGTTAGCTGAGATGCATATAAAACCTACTCTGAGACAATAGATTAAGGAGGCACATCAAGTTGATGCTGCAGTTTACGAGTCGTTTTTGGGAACGACTTCATAAATCCTTAGGCACACAGTTAAGGTTTAGTACATCCTTTCATCCTCAAACTGATGGGCAGTCAGAAAGAACTATACAGACTTTGGAAGACTTGCTTAGAGCATGTGTTCTTCAGTTTATAGGAAGTTGGGATTTGCACCTAAGTTTGATAGAGTTTGCCTACAACAATAGCTATCAACATAGCATTGACATGGGTAGACGTTGTATATATCCCCTATGTTGGCATGAAACTGGTGAGTATCAACATTTAGGCCCCGAACTTGTGTAGCAGACCACCGAGAAGATTAAAATAATACAACAACAGTTGACGAATGCACATGATAGACAGAAATCTTACGCTGATAAGCGTCGTAGACCTTTAGAATTCCAGGTTGGAGACAAAGTGTACCTCAAAGTCTCACCTTGGAAAGGAGTTCTAAGATTTGGAAGGAAAGGAAAGTTAGCTCCTAGGTTTATGGGGCCTTATCCAATCATTGAACGGATTGGAAAGGTAGCTTATAAGCTAGAGTTACCACCAGAGTTACAAAGGTTACACCCAGTGTTTCACATTTCCATGCTTAGGAAATGCCATCCTGACACAGAATCAGTTCTGCAACCTATGGAAGTAGAATTGAATGATGATATATCTTATGTTGAAGGACCTATGTCAATCCTTGACAGAAGAATTAAAAAGCATAAAAAGAAAGACATAAGTCTTGTAAAGGTCCTATGGAATCACCGTGGCATTGAAGAAGCTACGTGGGAACTAGAGGAAGAGATGAGAAGGAAATACCCTACTCTTTTCTCTTAATATGTTTTGTAGATGATTTCGGGGACGAAATCCTTGTAAGGGGTGGATAATTTGTAACATCCCTGACCTGGGTTATGTACTAACCCTAGATATTTTGCTCAATTAAGTGATTATATGCTTGTGTTTATCCTTTAAAATGTAATTAAGCTTTTGAGGAACTTATATTTCTATTTCAGTCCTTTTTTAATAATGTTGGAACATTGTTGTGTTAATAATGGACTAAAGTGCAAATTACCCAAGTAGAGGGGTTAACTTGAAAATTACACATGTTAAGATGTTCCTCTAATTATGAGACATCATAAGAGTGAATATGATGAAGTGGTACAGTTTTCACAAGCTTGGGTACCAAGATATAGCTTGTAGAGCAATCCTTGTGCTTTAAAAACTAGTTTTGGTGTAAAGTGCAATTTACCCAAAACCTAGGGTCCAACATGTAAAATATACCCTCTATAGGATCTCTCATGTTTCTTGGCATCAAGTAGAGAAAATAAAATTAGAGGGGCTCCTCATTTGAATGATCATGGAGGAGAGAGAATCTTGATATTGGAATAATCAAGATTTAAGCACAAAAGGCTCTTTAATATAACTTAATGCAAAAAGAAATATAGTAATTATGAAGACCTTCAACCAAAAGTTAGAGGATGTGTTTGTAATAATATGGACGAGCTTGTGTCATGCTTGGGCACTAAAAAGATCATGGCAGGAGTGGAAACTACTCACACTAATAATATATTAAGCAATATCCAATAAGGGTGGATATTAATATACCTCTCTTAAAAGGTGATTAGTTCTTTTCCTTTAAACCTTGGATAAAGGAGGATTTTTGCATGAGATTAGAAGGTGGAAACGTGTCCAAGGATGGAGGAAGCCTTGGTGGATATTTTTGGGAGATAAAAGGAAATATCTATCTTTTTCCTTTTTGCTTTGAAAAGACCCATAAATATATATAAGGTGTAAGGATCCCGACCTTTGTTTGGGGTTTACCCTATTTGCTTTGCTTAACCTTGGTGCTTTGGTGCTTTCTAATCACCTTTAGTGGTGATTAGGGTTTTGTTGTGCTTTGTTGAGTGTTGCCTTTGATTCTTTGTGCCCTGTGTCGGGCAAGAGCAAGCTGTGTCGGCCTGAGCTTGTGACGCCCAGGGTTTGTGTCGCCCTAGTGGTGTATCGCCCATGTGTGTCAGCCATGTTGGGGTTGTGTCACCCATGATCTTTGACCTAGCTTTGACATCGTTTGTGTCACCACTAGTGGACACTTGGTGCATGATGCTTGCATGTGGCAATGACCTTGGACATGTGTTAAGGGCTTGCTAGAGTGGTGGATCGTGCACTAGGACAAGTGTCCCTAGGTAGGCGACACCTTGCTTGGTTCTACCTTTTTTTCTCCTCCCTTCCCTTCTATATATGTGTTTCCCTTTCCTTGCAAAGGATCCCTTTTAGCTATTTAGTCTCCCTCTCCTTGGTGTGCACGACACACCCTTCTCCTTTGCAAGTTGGTGGCTGATACCCCTTGGAGGAGCAGCTTGGTGGCCGTTAGCTTTGGAGTCTCCTTCTTCCTTGCTTGGTGGTGCTTGGATCTAGGAGCTTGGAGCTTGCTTAAGGTGGGTTACATAACTCCTAACCCTAACTACACTACTCTCTTTCCATGTTCTTATATGTTGCTATGATCATGTCGGCTATGTTGTAGTTAGTTTGGTTTTCTTGCTTAAGTATCCATGTTGGCCGATCCTTGTGATCTAGGGTTTCGTGGTGAGCAATACTCCTTTCTCTCCTTGGTCTAGAGGAGTGAGTTTAAGCTTCTAGTATCATGAGCAACACCCCTCTTTCTCTTAGCCGATTGAGGTGATCTTGTGTTCTAGTTGCTTGAGCAACACTCTCCTCTCACCATGGACTTGAAGGGTGAGCTTGGTTGTTGTGGACCTTGTTTAGGGTTGGTTTTTGTGTTGCCCGATGGGTGATAGGTGGTGTGCAAGACCCCTCCTTCTTAGTTGACTGAGGTGAGCCATCTCCTTGACCCTCTAGGGTTTGGTGCCTTGTGACGATCTTGTGAGTTAACCCTTGGATGTTTTGAGTTGGGGAGGTGCTGCCCGACATCCCTTTTGACCTAACACCTTGGACGTTATGCTATGTTGGTGACGGGCGATATCCCTGGTCCCTTGTGATGGGCGTCACAATGTCACTTTGCCTTGTGACGGCCGATAGGCCCTGGCTTAGTTGGTTGCACGATAGGTCTCCTAGATGTTGCCCTTGTGGAGTTGCACACACACACACCTGACTTAGATATGGTTAGTGTCGTTATGTGGACGTTGCTGAGCAGCCTGTGACGGGCGTCATGATTGGTTGTGTGTCGACCGATAGCTCTGTCTTGTGATGGGCGTTGCCCGATAGGCCGGGTGCCCGACACCCCATCACACGTTTAGTTTCCCTACTGTTGCACGCCATGATGTTGTTGTGACGCTGTGTCGCCCGACACATGTTGTGCACTGCTCCCTGACACGGCATTGCTGGGTGATGGCCGTTATATGATGAACGATAGGTGAGGGAAATTCGCCCGATACATCTTCTAGTGAGGGTTATTGGTATCTCTAGTGAGGGTTCTACATATCACGGAAGGCCGATATGATGAATATGTTCTTGTTTAACACGATGGTGACTCTTTGCATGAACATTATGGTAACACTTACTTATATAATGCCCATATCTTTATACATGAATTTGATCATCATGATTATCTTGTATAATGCTAAGGAAAATGGTAAGCATGTAATATGACTTGCTTAATGACGTGCCTTATGCATGTGATCATAAGTTGAGGCTTATTTGATAAAGTATATAATATTTGATGTCACCTTATATTGATAGCATGGTCTTTCTGTTAAGCCTATGATTATTGAGTAATACTAGCCATGTAGGTGATGCATAGCCAAGTAAAGGGATATGAGGAATCAATATATGAAAACAATGAGTTAACAGGTACAATGTGATTGCTATTCCATGATGATGATGATGATGTGAGCCTTGAAAGGCAATGGCAATATATGTTGAGGGATTGAGATCCCATGGTATTTGATGATCCATGTGATTGATCTAGATTGATTGACAAGAGGCCAAGTGATAACATGTGAAGTGGGATCCTTGTGATGGATCAATATGATGTGAAGTGTAGTATAAGCACAATGTTGAGTTTTATATTGTTTACTTTTGTTATAATTGCATGTTATACAACTTGGTTGAATCTTGCAATCCATATAAAAGATACTAATTAAATACAGTGGAATATATCATGTAGTTTCCCTGGCCATAGATCCATCATCGTCAGGAATTTGGTGATGGTGAAACGGGTTCTCCTATGGGTTAACCCGGAGTTCATATTGTTGATTATGTGAGGTTGCTCCTAGCCTAAAGTGAGGAGGTAAGAGTGCAACTTTGGTTGTAGACTCCAGGGTGCGGATTCAGGCCCGTAGCCCAAATGTGATAAGAGCAAGGTGAACAGGCCCATGGCTCAGGATATGTGATATGAGGAGCATGAATGCGTTCATGGCTCAGAGCACGGTGAACATGCCCGTGGCTCAGTTTCACTAGCGCCGAGACCTGTACCGAGGCAGGCTAGGCAGAGGGTTGCCTGACCCTGTAGCTAAGACCACTTCAGCATGAGACTGCGGTCCTGCTTGTGTTGTACTCGTGCACTGACCATGAGGTGGGAGGTCGTGGAGTCCGGCTCTTCCATTGACCTTGTATCGCACCGGCTCTGGGTTTCGCAGCCGTCGGTTGGATTTGAACGGTACGGTTCACTTCCTCAGGGCATAATAATACGTAATCCAGCCGAATAGTATTTACTGCTTAAGTTAAACACGAAACATTGGTTGAGGCCTTGCTTGCATAGTTATTCTTGTTATATCTTGCAGTTACTTATATGTTTCTCATATGTGGTAATGTCTTATTTTGTTAAATCATGCTCCATAAAGAAATGCTTGAGTACATCTGGTAAGTTTGCCAAAGTATGAACATCTTTATTTTATAACTGCTCTTGTAATACTTCTTATCAGTTAGCTGCTTTATTTATATCTGAGGTTTTGTAGTTTCGGCGGGGAGTTATGTTTATCACTGGGACAATGTTGAATTGTCTCACTCTGCTAGTTTACACCCTTTTTAGGTGGTCAAGCTAGACGTGGTGGTGGTCGCAGAGTTGCGGCCGAGCAGCAAGAAGAGTAGTAGAAGGCAAGTGATGGATATGCTGCTGTTTCGGATGTTTTGTAGTAGAGTCTAGAGTCATCCCTGTACTCTCAGGTCCTTGGGAGTGTTTTGACGTTGTTTCATGATGTATAACCGTCGATGTTTTGTATATCTTGCTGTTGGCAGGATGTGGGCCTTTATGTATGTAAACAAGTGATGGACTCATGTGATGACAAGACAGTTGTTGCTCTAAGTTGTGGACAAGTTTCAAGGCTTTTATATGTTTATATAACCTGCTTTCTTGCAAGATGTGGACTGGAATGTAATAGTTTCTCAGTTTATCAGCTTTCCACAATCGGTTTTAATTAACCCGTGTTTTTGGTAATCTGTGGTTATGGGGATTTTCGCACGTTTTCGCGTAATACCTCGTTGTCTGTGTGATAGTGGGATGTGTTGCCACATAAGGTATCTTTTCCAATAACACAAAGGACCGTTTCCTTAGTTCCTCTTCTCATCACTTTGCTTTGGCCGACCAAGCGAGAGCTCTGGACCAGAGGAAGGATGACCACACTGACTTGCCATCTTCTCCATCTAAAACTTGAAGAACAGACCTTGGACAACTGCTGGAGCTTCATCCACCATTAAAGCTACAAAGCTTGGAGCTCTGGATCAGTCCTAGAGGCAGGTTTTATAACTCTAACCCTTAATCTTTGTTAATGCATCCTCATCTCCATTAAAATCGTTGGTTCTCATTCTTCTTCTTTTACTACTCATGTGTTCTTGCTATCATTTCTGTGAAGAACATCCCATGTTCTTGGTTGAACAGAGGTAGAAGATGATGACGTTAATTTATATGTTTATCCAAGAACTAATTTAGCAAACGGTCTCCCAACCTTGCTCAAACGGTTTCCCAAACCATTTGGGAGCAAACGGTTTCAAACCGTTTGAATGCAAATGGTTTCACTAGACCGCATAGAAGCAAATGGTCCAAGACCGTTTGGAGGCATTGACCAAGAGTTGACCATTTGGAGGACTGTTGAGAATATTGTAGACTAATTACCTACCAAAAATCATCAATGAATTCCAAGTGGTTCACCAATTCAAGGTCCAACAATCATCAAAACCCTAATCGGGTTAATTATTGTTTTTAATAATTGAATCATGTTGAAGTTTGGGTTGAGTGACCCAAACGGTTTCAAAACCATTTGGGGATCACCCAAACGGTCTCAAGACCATTTGGTGATCACCCAAGATCATTTGTAGGTCTAGGGTTAAGCATGGTTGACCAATTAAGGATCCAATGATATCAGGTTGATGAGTAATCAATTGCTGATTTGATGACTAAACCTAGGATCCAAACCCTAATTGAATGACTTTGTTTTTTATAAAATAATGGGAAAACGGTCTCAAGACCATTTGGAGGATATCCAAACGATCCCAAGACCGTTTGGGGGTCACCCAAGACCGTTTGGAGGTCTAAGGTTGACTATGGTTAAGAGGTTTAAGATCTAAAGGTAATTAGTTGAAGTGCAATCAATTGTTGACCTAGTGATCAATCTAATGAGCCAAACCTTAATTAGTTGAGTTGGTTTTTGATGTTGACTTGAGAAAATGGTATCAAGACCGTTTGGAGGTCATCCAAATGATCGCAAGACCGTTTGGGGTTAGTTCATGACCAAATTGGATGATGGGTCAAAGGGTTCAAATCAATTAGACTCACAATGAAATATGTTGAAGGGTCATTGATTTCAAACCCTAATCCAATTGATCCAAGCCCTAATTGATGATCAATTGAGGGTCAAATCAGTTGAAGGTTGATCTAATTAACTCAATTGATGATTGGCTAACATGTGCATGATCGATTGAGGGGTTCAACATTGGAAACCCTAATTCAATTGAAGTGGTTGAGACACTTTTTGGTCCTTGCGGTTTTGAGGTGGTTTGGACCAAACGGTCTCAAGACCGTTTGGGACCAAATGATCCTAAACAGTTTGGTCTCATGCGGTTTCAAGGTTGGTTGTGTCCATGCAGTTTCAAAGTCAACATGACCAAACGGTCTTCACCACCAAACGGTTTCAAAGTCAACATGACCAAACGGTCTTCACCACCAAATGGTTTCAAAGTCAACATGACCAAACGGTCTTCATCACCAAACGGTTTCAAGGGCAGTCCAAGACCGTTTGGAGGTTTAGTGTGCAAGACCGTTTGAGGACTGAAAAGGTTAAGATCGTTTGATGCTTTAGTGATCAAGATGGTTTGGTGGTTGATTAACCTAAACCTCATGGATACTTAAAGTGGTTAAAGGACCAAGTAAGTAGTTGATTAAGACATGATGCGATCAATGGTGATTATAATTAAGGTACCCTTGATGGGATAGAGTGATTAGTACTCTTTGAATGAGTAAGCCTTAATGATCACAATAGTAATGACATAACCCATGATGTCAATGTTGAATTGACTTAGCCTAATCAAGGGTGATGCAAACATTAACTTATAGAAAGATGAGAGAGAAGACTTCTTATATGAATGTTAATCAAGTAATGGATTCCCAATATAAATGAATACCTAATTAGGGTACGATCCATGTTAGTGAGATCATGAAACCCTAATTATGATGGTTAATGAATCATAACCCTAATTGAGGACAATAATGGGAGTATCCCTAATATATGATGATGATATAATCCTAATTCATAATGATGACATGGTAACCCTTAAATTAAAGGTACTTTGTTGATCATTCCTAATTAGGGTGAATAGTAAACCCTAATGGTGAGATATTAATGATAACCCTAATCAAGGATGATTTAATGTGATTAGTAAACCCTAACCCAAGGTAATGTGATGAGTATAGTAAATCCTAATTCAGAGTATGCTAAATAAGAACTCTAACCTTGAGTGATGTGATATGAATAGTAAACCCTAATCGATTTGAAGTATTGATTTTATAAGTGTAAAACGGTCGTGGTGATCTTATGTAGCACGACCATGCAAGGTAGCACGACCGTGGTGGCTTCCCCTTGCACGGTCGTTCTTGGCTGCACGGCCGTGGTGCTCTATACTTGACTTGGAGTTGATTTGCAAGTAAACCTTAACCAATAGTGATGCTATCATTATTGTACATTGTGATGATATAGAAATAATGTGTCTGTTATCATTTATATTAATCATGTAGGTTTTTATGAAATAGTGAGCATAGCCAGGTAAGAGCTATGATGCAATATTCATTAAACGCACTTTATAAGCTTTGAAAGCAATGATATGCTATGTTGCCTAGTGAAAGGTAACAAATGAGACTGATAGGTTGTATGAGCCATGAGAAATATCTATATTGCTACAATCATGTTCACATTGTTAAATGACTTGATGGCAATATGTTACTTGGCAACAAGTGTTTTGCTGAACTAAGGGTTTGAACACCCATGTTCTTGAATCATAATGATGAGATGGTTAGGGATTGATATCCCAATGATAACTAGATGTAAAATGAACTTGATACAATTAGTACTCTTTCTTTATAATAATTGTTTTATTGGTTTATGTTTGAAAACATGTCTAATGCTAAAAGAATACCATAATGTACTTAAATAATCAAGTATAATGATATCATGTAGAGCCCTGACCATAGATCCATCATTGTCAGAAGTTAGATGATGGTGAAATAGGTTTTCCTAAGGGAACTCCTAGAGAGCATACTTTTGAGTATGTGATGGTTATGGACGCGAATATCCCTACGTCCTAATGGGGGAATTGATGTGAGATGAACATTTAATCTCTCAATCCTTCATTATATGTTTATGTTGAGATGATGTATCACTAATCTCCTGAAGATGTTGTTAATGCCGAATTGATGTGAGATAAACAAGAAATCTCTCGATTGTGAAGAGTGTACAACATTCCACTGTAACTCTAATAGTGAAGTTGCCAGAATACCCTGGAAAGCTATTATAGCAGAGACACAAGATGTCCTGCATGTTGTACCTCACACTGACCGAGGAAGATGAGGTCATAGGAATCTGGCTCTTCTAATGACCTATGTATGGTACCGATTGCGATTTCGTAATAGTCGGTTGGAGTATGAGTGATGTAACTCATCTCCTCAGGGCATAAATATGTTTGAAAAATGTAATCAGCCGTATAGCATAATTGCTTAGGTTGAACTATGAGAAACAATGATTGATGATACATTTTTTATAGTGCTCTAGTTGAATAACTAGTATACATGTTATTCATATTCCTTATTGATATATGTCTTGTCATTCAATCAAGTTATAATTGAAATGATTGCTTAGAAAATATTGCTCTACTTAGTTTATTCAATGAATCGCCTACTGTTGAATAATTATAGTTCTACTCTCATTGTTATTTTAATACTTGTAATAGCAATGCTTCTGGAGGAGAGTTATAACTCTCGCTGGGACAATTATCCAATTGTCTCACCCCCATGGGATTCATATTTTTAGGTAGATGTCGAGGATGAAGGAACCCTTCAGTGGGTGAGCAGCAACAGCAGCAGCAGCAACATCAGGGACAACAGTGATCCTCAGGTGGACACACTGTCTGTCGAGTCTTGTAGATAGAAAGTCCTATGTTTCGTCTCTGTACTCTCAGGTCCTAGGAGTCAGTAGATGGTTTGTTATAAATCTGAGATTTTGGCATAATGCCTCGAGATTTTTGTACACTTCTTTACACTATTTAACTGGGTAGTTGATGCTTGTGACTCTTGAGATGTGATGATACAGAGATGTGTTGGTGTATTAGTTGTAAATAAATTATCATGTTTCCTTATGAAAGAGTTTTACAGGTTGTGGAGCTCTTTATAAAAAGTTTTAAATTTTTAGTGATTTTCAGTAATTCTGCTGCTAATTAATCGCTTCTGCATCGTTAATAACATTTTCTCCGAGACGTGTCCCACAACTAGTGGTATCAGAGCTCTAGGTTCGCTGAGTCTACAGATACATAGGACTTAGGTTATTGAGTCTGTTCTAGTGTCTTCCAGTATATCCGATAGTGTCTTCTGCTCGTATAGGAGGAGAAGATAAAACTAAAGATGTCTGGGCACACGAGGAACATGTTGTAGAGAGTAGTGTCGCTGCACCCAGAGGAGGTGCAAGAGACCAAGGAAGAGAAGAACATGTGCCTGAACCACCCCAATTCAATCCAACTAACATGGGGAACCCAGCCGTCCAAGCCATGTTTGGGCAGTTTATGACTGCCATGACACACATGACTGATAGGATGCTTATACGTGTACCTAGGGCACATACCCATCCAGAAGGACAAGGATCCGGCAAGATGTTTGAATGACTTCGCCGAGTTGGAGCCACAAAGTATACTGGAACAGCTGACCCAGTAGATGCTGACTTGTGGTTAACAAAATTAGAGAAGGTCTTTAGAATCCTGAACATCCCAGAAGCTGAGAAGGTTATACATGATGTGTATCTTCTCAAGGGGAGTGTTAGTCACTGGTGGACCATGGAGGAAGGGAAAAGGCCAGGTGTTGAGATTGAATGGGAAGTTTTCCGACGGGAATTTATCAACAAATACTTCCCTAAGATGTTTCTGGACGAGAAAATCTCTCAGTTTGAGAGGTTAAGACAAGGACTAATGAACATTAGTGAATACGAGGCTAAGTTCATGGAGCTTTTGCGGTTCTGTCTGCACATGGGGACTACATATGAAGAAAGGATTAGGCGTTTTGAGAAAGGGTTAAACGCTGAATTGACCACCCCTGTGTCTACTCTAGAGAACAAGAAAAGGTTTGCTACCTTGTGGAGTCTGTCAGAAGGGTAGAGAGGTTTGTTTCAGAGAAGAGACAGACTAAGAACAAGAATATGTATCCCCAGTTCCAAGGATCGTCATCTAAAGGTTTTAAGAAACTGAGGTTTTCTGTACCTACACCACCACCTAGATTCAGTACCCAGACGTGGTGGATGTCAAATAGGGGTAGAGGATGAAGCTTACCTTTAGAAGGAGCTCGTAGCTCAGCATCTATGTCAGTTACACGACCACCCAGACCACAACAACTGAACAGAAGCTATTACATATGTGGAAAGATGGGACATCTGATGAAAGATTGCAGAGCCAGAGAAGTGAGTGTAACTCAACCTCAAAGGCAGAGTCAACAAGGATCTCAAAGGAGATAGTTTGCAGGTAACGCAAGAGGAAGTGGACAAGCATCCCAAGTTGGATCATCGGCACCTAGTCATCGAGCACCGAATCAACCACAGGCAACAGAAAGATTCTACGCGATGAATCCACCTGATGCAGTGATCAACCCTCGGGTTGTGGCAGGTCAGATGGAATTGTTATATTCTGATATGTCTACATCTTGCGTCATATATGTTTTAATTGATCTGGGTGCTACGCACTCCTTTATCACTCAAAGAGTGATTCTTGACTGCAACCTGACTACAAGTCATATAGCAGATAGTTTGTTGCTAGAAACTTCGTTGATGGGATCTGTTGTGTTGCAAGAGATATGTTCTCCCTGCATTCTCTTCTTTTCTGATCATCGCATTCAAGTGGATCTTATACCACTTGAGATGCATGGATTCGATGTAATCCTTGGGATGGATACCTTGGAAAGGTATAAGGTTGTTTTGGATTGTGAGTCCAAGCAAGTTGTGTTCGCTGATGATAGTGACACATGGATCTTTCAAGGAGATAGAAAGATTCTACCAACCTATCTTGTGTCAACTATGGTTGCTGAGAAGCTGATGAGGCAAGTATGTTATGCATTCTTGGCCCATGTGGTAGATACTACCATGGGGAGTCTTAACCCTGTTGAAGTTCTGATAGTTAGGGAATTTATAGATGTATTTCCTAAAGAACTTCCAGGTGTACCACCGCCCCGGGAGATTGATTTTGAGATTAATCTAATCCCGAATACGCAACCTATAGCACAAACACCATATAGGATGGCGCCTGCTGAGATGGCAGAACTCAAGAAACAACTACAAGAGTTGCTTGAGAAGGGTTTCATCCGACCGAGTACTTTGCCTTGGGGTGCTCTGGTCCTCTTTGTTAAAAAGAAAGATGGGTCAATGCGGTTGTGCATTGATTATAGACAGTTAAATAAAGTAACAATAAAGAATAAGTATCCTCTGCCGAGGATTGATGATCTCTTTGACCAGTTGTGTGGTGCAACCATCTTCTCAAAGATAGATTTGAGGTCAGGATATCACCAGCTGCGTATTAAGGATGGTGACATACCTAAGTCTGCCTTTAGGACAAGGTATGGTCACTATGAGTTC
Organism: Alisma plantago-aquatica; assembly: GCA_963693085.1. Classification (NCBI taxonomy): domain Eukaryota; kingdom Viridiplantae; phylum Streptophyta; class Magnoliopsida; order Alismatales; family Alismataceae; genus Alisma; species Alisma plantago-aquatica. The sequence goes on along the minus strand of OY856410.1, from coordinate 953,503,718 downwards.
ACAGTTATGTCGTTTGGACTAACTAATGCACCAGCTACATTTATGGAACTCATGAATAGAATCTTTTGACCTTTTCTAGATCAATGTGTTGTTGTCTTCATAGATGACATCCTGATCTACAATAGAGATGCTCAGCAGCACGAACATCATCTTCGTCAAACTCTAACTTTGTTAAGAGAACATAAGATATATGCTAAGTTTAGCAAGTGTGAGTTCTGGTTACCAGAAGTATCTTTTCTTGGACACATAATATCTGCCTCAGGTATACGTGTTGACCCTAAAAAGGTAGAATTTGTCCTGCAATGGGAGCAACCGAAGACACCGATGGAAATTCAAAGTTTCTTAGGATTGGCAGGCTATTACCAGAGGTTAATTAATAACTTCAGTTCTATAGCTTTACCCTTGACTAAGTTAACCAGGAAGGATGTTCTTTTTACCTAGAGTGAAAGGTGTCAGCAATCGTTTCAATTGTTGAAGGAGAGGTTGACAAGTGCACATGTGCTCGTGTTACCTGAGCAAGGGAAAGGATATATAGTTTTTTGTGATGCCTCTAAGAATGGACTAGGATGTGTGTTGATGCAGGATAAGCAAGTGATTTCTTTTGCTTCTCGACAGCATAAGAAACATGAGGAGAATTATCCAACACACGATCTAGAACTAGTTGTTGTAGTTAATGCCTTGAAAATCAGGAGACATTATCTTTATGGAGAGATTCCAGATTTTCATATACCATAAAAACCTTAAGTATATCTTTTCTCAACATGAACTTAATATGAGGCAATGCCGCTGGATGGAATTAATCAAGGACTATGATTGTATAATTGATTATCATCCAGGGAAGGCCAACGTAGTTGTTGATGCTTTGAGTAGGAAATCAGCAACACTAGCATTAGACAGAGCACAACTGAATTCTTTAGTGTGCTCTAAGAGGGATATGCTTATCTCCTTAAGGCAAGACAATGTACAGTTAAGAGTATCGTTGTTAATAGGACTCTTAGATGAGATGCATATAAAACCTACTCTGAGTCAACAGATTAAGGAGGCACATCAAGTTGATGTTGCAGTTCAACAGATTAGATCAGAGTACGGTAATGAGAAATGAGATGGTTTCCATGACTCAGATGACCAAGTAGTCTGTTATCATGGTAGGATGGTAGTACCAGATGTTGATAACTTGAGGAAGATAGTCCTGGAAGAAGCTCATTCTTCAATGTATGCTATGCATCCAGGAAGCACCAAGATGTATCGCAACTTGAAAGATATGTATTGGTGGCCTGGTTTGAAGAAGGACGTTGCTGAGTTTGTTATGCGGTGGCATGTGTGTCAGCAAGTTAAAGCTGAACACCAGAAGCCCGCAGGAACAATGCAATCTTTACCCATACCACAATGGAAGTGGGATCATGTAACCATGGATTTTGTGGTTGGTTTACCTAGAACGGCCAAAGGTCATGATTCCATCTGGGTAATAGTTGATAGGTTGACAAAGACAGCACATTTCTTACCTGTCAAAACAACTTATTTTGTTGAGAAGCTAGCAGAGTTGTATGTAGATGAGATAGTGCGGCTACATGGGGTCCCAGTTACCATTGTTTCTGATAGAGGTCCCCAGTTTATGAGTCATTTTTGGGAATGACTTCATAAATCCTTAAGTACACAGTTAAGGTTTAGTACAACCTTTCATCCTCAAACTGATGGGCAGTCAGAAAGAACTATACAGACTTTGGAAGACTTGCTTAGAGCATGTGTTCTTCAGTTTATAGGAAGTTGGGATATGCACCTAAGTTTGATAGAGTTTGCCTACAACAATAGCTATCAACATAGCATTGACATGGCACCTTATGAAGCTTTGTATGGTAGACGTTGTATATCTCCCCTATGTTGGTATGAAACTGGTGAGTATCAACTTTTAGGTCCCAAACTTGTGCAGCAGACCACCGAGAAGATTAAAATAATACAACAATAGTTGAAGACTACACAGGATAGACAGAAATCTTACGTTGATAAGCATCGTAGACCTTTAGAATTCCAGGTTGGAGACAGAGTGTACCTCAAAGTCTCACCTTGGAAAGGAGTTCTAAGATTTGGAAGGAAAGGAAAGTTAGCTCCTAGGTTTATGGGGCCTTATCTAATCATTGAATGGATTGGAAAGGTAGCTCATAAGCTAGAGTTACCACCAGAGTTACAAAGGTTACACCCAGTGTTTCACATTTCCATGCTTAGGAAATGCCATCCTGACACAGAATTAGTTCTACAACCTATGTAAGTAGAATTGAATGATGATATATCTTATGTTGAAGGACCTATGTCAATCCTTGACATAAGAATTAAAAATAGAAAAAGAAAGACATAAGTCTTGTAAAGGTCCTATGGAATCACCATGGTGTTGAAGAAGCTATGTGGGAACTAGAGGAAGAGATGAGAAGGAAATACCCTACTCTTTTCTCTTAATATGTTTTGTAGATGATTTCGGGGACGAAATCCTTGTAAGGGGTGGATAATTTGTAACATCCCTGACCTGGGTTATGTACTAACCCTAGATATTTTGCTCAATTGAGTGATTATATTCTTGTGTTTATCCTTTAAAATGTAATTAAGATTTTGAGGAACTTATATTTCTATTTCAGTCCTTTTTTAATAATGTTGGAACATTGTTGTGTTAATAATGGACTAAAGTGAAAATTACCCAAGTAGAGGGGTTAACTTGCAAATTGCACATGTTAAGATGTTCCTATAATTATGAGACATCATAAGAGTGAATATGATGAAGTGGTATAGTTTTCACAAGCCTGGGTGCCAAGATATAGCCTGTAGAGCAATCCTTGTGCTTTAAAAACTAGTTTTGGTGTAAAGTGCAATTTACCCAAAACCTAGGGTCCAACATGTAAAATATACCCTCTAGAGGATCTCTCATGTTTCTTGGCATCAAGTAGAGCAAATAAAATGAGAGGGGAACCTCATTTGAATGATCATGGAGGAGAGAGAATCTTGATATTGGAATAATCAAGATTTAAGAACAAAAGGCTCTTTAATATAACTTAATGCCAAAAGAAATATAGTAATTATGAAGCCCTTCAACCAAAAGTTGGAGTATGTGTTTGTAATAATATGGACGAGCTTGTGTCATGCTTGGGCACCAAAAAGATCATGGCAGGAGTGGAAACTACTCACTAATAATATATTAAGCAATATCCAATAAGGGTGGATATTAATATACCTCTCTTAAAAGGTGATTAGTTCTTTTCCTTTAAACGTTGGATAAAGGAGGAGTTTTGCATGAGATTAGAAGTTGGAAATGTGGTCATGGATGGAGGAAGCCCTGGTGGATATTTTTGGGAGATAAAAGGAAATATCTATCTTTTTCCTTTTTGCTTTGAAAAGACCCATAAATATATATAAGGTATCTTTTCCAATAACACAAAGGACCGTTTCCTTAGTTCCTCTTCTCATCACTTTTCTTTGGCCGACCAAGGGAGAGCTCTGGACTAGAGGAAGGATGACCACACTGACTTGCCATCTTCTCCATTCAAAACTTGAAGAACGGACCTTGGACAACTGATGGAGCTTCATCCACCATTAAAGCTACGGAGCTTGGAGCTCTGGATCAGTCCTAGAGGCGGGTTTTATAACTCTAACCCTTAATATTTGTTAATGCATCCTCATCTCCATTAAAATTGTTGGTTCTCATTCTTCTTCTTTTACTACTCATGTGTTCTTGCTATCATTTCCGTGAAGAACAACCCCTGTTCTTGGTTGAACAGAGGTAGAAGATGATGACGTTAATTTCTATATTTATCCTAGAACTACTTTAGAAAACGGTCTCCCAACCTTGCTCAAACGGTTTCCCAAACCATTTGGGAGCAAACGGTTTCACTAGACCGCATAGAAGCAAACGGTCCAAGACCGTTTGGAGGCATTGACCAAGCGTTGACCATTTGGAGGACTATTGAGAATATTGTAGACTAATTACCTACCAAAAATCATCAATTAATTCCAAGTGGTTCACCAATTGAAGGTCCAACAATCATCAAAACCCTAATCGGGTTAATTATTGTTTTTAATAATTGAATCATGTTGAGTTTGGGTTAAGTGACCCAAACGGTTTCAAAACCATTTGGGAATCACCCAAACGGTCTCAAGACAGTTTGGTGATCACCCAAGACCATTTGGAGGTCTAGGGTTAAGCATGGTTTACCAATTAAGGATCCAATGATATCAGGTTGATAAGTAATTGATTGCTGATTTGGTGACTAAACCTAGGATCCAAACCCTAATTGAATGACTTGGTTTTTGATAAAATAATGGGCAAACGGTCTCAAGACCATTTAGAGGATATCCAAATGATCCCAAGACCATTTGGGGGTCACCCAAGACCGTTTGGAGGTCTAAGATTGACTATGGTTAAGAGGTTGAAGATCTAAAGGTAATTAGTTGAAGTGCAATCGATTGTTGACCTAGTGATCAATCCAATGAGCCAAAACTTAATTATTTGAGTTGGTTTTTTATGTTGACTTGAGAAAATGGTCTCAAGACCATTTGGAGGTCATCCAAATGATCCCAAGACCCTTTGGGGTCAGGTCATGATCAAATTGGATGATGGGTCAAAGGGTTCAAATCAACTAGACTCACAATGAAATATGTTGAAGGGTCATCGATTTCAAACCCTAATTCAATTGATCCAAGCCCTAATTGATGATCAATTGAGGGTCAAATCATTTGAAGGTTGATCTAATTAACTCAATTGATGATTGACTAACATGTGCATGATCGATTGAGGGGTTCAACATTGGAAACCCTAATTCAATTGAAGTGGTTGAGACACTTTTTGGTCCTTGCGGTTTTGAGGTGGTTTGGGCCAAACGGTCTCAAGACTGTTTGGGACCAAATGATCCTAAACCATTTGGTCTCATGCGGTTTCAAGGTTGGTTGTGTCCATGCGGTTTCAAAGTGAACATGACCAAACGGTCTTCACCACCAAACAGTGTCAAAGTCAACATGACCAAACAGTCTTCACCACCAAATGGTTTCAAAGTCAACATGACCAAACGGTCTTCATCACCAAACGGTTTCAAGGGCAGTCCAAGACCGTTTGGAGGTTTAGTGTGCAAGACCGTTTGAGGTCTGAAAAGGTTAAGATCGTTTGATGCTTTAGTGATCAAGATGGTTTGGTGGTTGATTAACCTAAACCTCATGGATACTTAAAGTGGTTAAAGGACCAAGTAAGTAGTTGATTAAGACATGATGTGATCAATGGTGATTATAATAAAGGTACCCTTGATGGGATAGAGTGATTAGTACTCTTTGAATGAGTAAGCCTTAATGATCACAATAGTAATGACATAACCCATGATGTCAATGTTGAATTGACTTAGCCTAATCAAGGGTGATGCAAACATTAACTTATAGAAAGATGAGAGAGAAGACTTCTTATATGAATGTTAATCAAGTAATGGATTCCCAATATAAATGAATACCTAATTAGGGTATGATCCATGTTGGTGAGATCATGAAACCCTAATTATTATGGTTAATGAATCATAACCCTAATTGAGGGCAATAATGGGAGTATCCCTAATATATGATGATGATATAATCCTAATTCATAACAATGACATGGTAACCCTTAAATTAAAGGTACTTTGTTGATCATTCCTACTTAGGGTGAATAGTAAACCCTAATAGTGAGATATTAATGATAACCCTAATCAAGGATGATTTAATGTGAATAGTAAACCCTAACCCAAGGTAATGTGATGAGTATAGTAAATCCTAATTCAGAGTATGCTAAATAAGAACTCTAACCTTGAGTGATGTGATATGAATAGTAAACCCTAATCGATTTGAAGTATTGATTTTATAAGTGTAAAACGGTCGTGGTGATCTTATGTAGCACGACCATGCAAGGTAGCACGGCCGTGGTGGCTTCCCCTTGCACGGCCGTTCTTGGCTGCACGGCCGTGGTGCTCTATACTTGACTTGGAGTTGATTTGCAAGTAAACCTTAACCAATAGTGATGCTATCATTATTGTACATTGTGCTGATATAGAAATAATGTGTCTGTTATCATTTATATTAATCATGCAGGTTTTTATGAAATAGTGAGCATAGCCAGGTAAGAGCTATGATGCAATATTCATTAAAAGCACTTTATAAGCTTTGAAAGCAATGATATGCTATGTTGCCTAGTGAAAGGTAACAAATGAGACTGATAGGTTGTATGAGCCATGAGAAATATATGTATTGCTACAATCATGTTCACATTGTTAAATGACTTGATGGCAATATGTTACTTGGTAACAAGTGTTTTGCTGAACTAAGGGTTTGAACACCCATGTTCTTGAATCATAATGATGAGATGGTTAGGGATTGATATCCCAATGATAACTAGATGTAAAATGAACTTGATACAATTAGTACTCTTTCTTTATAGCAATTATTTTAATGGTTTATGTTTGAAAACATGTCTGATGCTAAAAGAATACCATAATGTACTTAAATAATCATGTATAATGATATCATGTAGAGCCCTGACCATAGATCCATCATTGTCAGAAGTTAGATGATGGTGAAATAGGTTTTCCTAAGGGAACTCCTAGAGAGCATACTTTTGAGTATGTGGGGGTTATGGACGTGAATATCGTTACGTCCTAATGGGGGAATTGATGTGAGATGAACATTTAATATCTCAATCCTTCATTATATGTTTATGCCAGGATGATGTATCACTAATCTCCCGAAGATGTTGTTAATGTCGAATCGATGTGAGATAAACAAGAAATCCCTCGATTGCGAAGAGAGTACATCATGCCACTGTAACTCTAATAGTGAAGTTTCCAAAATACCCTGGAAAGCTATTATAGCTGAGACACAAGATGTCCTGCATGTTGTACCTCACACTGACTAAGGAAGATGAGGTCATAGGAATCCAGCTCTTCTGATGACCTATGTATGGTACCGATTGCGATTTCATAATGGTCGGTTGGAGTATGAGTGGTGTAACTCATCTCCGCAGGGCATAAATATGTTTGAAAAATGTAATCAGCCGTATAGCATAATTGCTTAGGTTGAACTATGAGAAACAATGATTGATGATACATTGTTTATAGTGCTCTAGTTGAATAACTAGTATACATGTTATTCATATTCTTTATTGATATATGTCTTTTCATTCAATCAAGTTATAATTGAAATGATTGCTTAGAGAATATTGCTCTACTCAGTTTATTCAATGAGTCGCCTATTGTTGAATAATTATAGTTCTACTGCTCATTGTTATTTTAATACTTGCAATAGCAATGATTTTGGCGGAGAGTTATAACTCTCGCTGGGACAATTATTCAATTGTCTCACCCCCGTGGGATTCATCTTTTTCGGTAGACGCCGAGGACGAAGGAACCCTTCAGTGGGTGAGCAGCAACAGCAGCATCAACAACATCAGGGACAACAGTGATCCTCAAGTGGAGACACTGTATGTCGAGTCTTGTAGATAGAAAGTCCTATGTGTCATCTCTGTACTCTCAGGTCCTAGGAGTCAGTAGATGGTTTGTTATAAATCTGAGATTTTGGCGTAATGCCTCGAGATTTTTGTACACTTCTTTACACAGTTTAATAGGGCACTTGATGCTTGTGACTCTCGAGATGTGATGATACAGAGATGTGTTGATGTATCAGTTGTAAATAACTTATCATGTTTCCTTATGAAAGAGTTTTACAGGTTGTGGAGCTCTTTATATAAAAGTTTTAAATTTTTAGTGATTTTCAGTAATTCTACTGCTAATTAATCGCTTCTGCATCATTAATAACGTTTTCTCTGAGACGTGTCCCACAACTAGTGGTATCAGAGCTCTAGGTTCGCTGAGTCTACAGAGACATAGGACTTAGGTTATTGAGTATGTTCTAGTGTCTTCTAGTATATCTGATAGTGTCTTCTGCTCGTATAGGAGGAGAAGATAAAACTAAAGATTTCTGGGCACACGAGGAACATGTTGCAGAGAGTAGTGTCGCTGCACCCAGAGGAGGTGCAAGAGACCAAGGAAGAGAAGAACATGTGCCTGAACCACCCCAGTTCAATCCAACTTACATGGGGAACCCAGTCGTCCAAGCCATGTTTGGGCAGTTTATGACTGCCATGACACACATGACTGATAGGATGCCTATACATGTACCTAGGGCACCTACCCATCTAGAAGGACAAGGATTCGGCAAGACGTTTGAATGACATTGCCGACTTGGAGCCACAGAGTATGCTGGAACAGCTGACCCAGCAGATGCTGACTTGTGGTTAACTGAATTAGAGAAGGCCTTTAGAATCCTGAACATCCCAGAAGCTGAGAAGGTTAGACATGCTGTGTATCTTCTCAAGGGGAGTGCTGGTCACTGGTGGACCATGGAGGAAGGGAAAAGGCCAGGTGTTGAGATCGAATGGGAAGTTTTCTGACGGGAATTTATCTATAGATGCTTCCCTAAGATGTTTCTGGATGAGAAAATCTCTCAGTTTGAGAGGTTAAGACAAGGACTAATGAACATTAGCGAGTACGAGGCTAAGTTCATAGAGCTTTTGCGGTTCTGTCCGCACATGGCGACCACAAATGAAGAAAGGATTAGGCGTTTTGAGAAAGGGTTAAATGCTGAATTGACCACCCCTGTGTCTACTCTGGAGAACAGGGAAAGGTTTTCTACCTTTGTGGAGTCTGTCAGAAGGGTCGAGAGGTCTGTGTCAGAGAAGAGACAGACCAAGAACAAGAATATGTATCCCCAGTTCCAAGGATCCTCATCTAAAGGTTTTAAGAAACTAAGGTTTTATGTACCTACACCACCACCTAGATTCAGTACCCAGACGTGGTGGATGTCAAATAGGGGTAGAGGATGAAGCTTACCTTTAGAAGGAGCTCGTAGCTCAACATCTATGTCAGTTACAGGACCACCCAGACCACAACAACTGAACAAAAGTTGTTACATATGTGAAAAGATGGGACATCTGATGAAAGATGCAGAGCCAAAGAAGTGAGTGTAACTCAACCTCAAAGGCAGAGTCAATAAGGATCTCAAAGGAGACAGTTTTTAGGTAACGCTAGAGGAAGTGGACAAGCATCCCAAGTTGGATCATCGACACCTAGTCATCGAGCACCGAATCAACCACAGGCAACAGAAAGATTCTATGCGATGAATCCACCTGATGTAGTAATCAACCCTCGGGTTGTGGCAGGTCAGATGGAATTGTTATATTCGGATATGTCTACATCTTGCGTCATATATGTTTTAATTGATCTGGGTGCAACACACTCCTTTATCACTTAAAGAGTGATTCTTGACTGCAACCTGACTACAGGTCATATAGCAGATAGTTTGTTGCTAGAAACTCCGTTGATGGGATCTGTTGTGTTGCAGGAGATATGTTCTCCCCGCATTCTCTTCTTTTCTGATCATCGCATTCAAGTGGATCTTATACCACTTGAGATGCATGGATTCGATGTAATCCTTGGGATGGATACCTTGGAAAGGTATAAGGTTGTTTTGGATTGTGAGTCCAAGCAAGTTGTGTTCGCTGATGATAGTGACACATGGATCTTTCAAGGAGATAGAAAGATTCTAGCAACCTATCTTGTGTCAGCTATGGTAGCTGAGAAGCTGATGAGGCAAGTATGTTATGCATTCTTGGCCCATGTGGTAGATACTACCATGGGGAGTCTTAACCCTGTTCAAGTTTTGATAGTCAGGGAATTTGTAGATGTATTTCCTAAAGAACTTCCAGGTGTACCACCACCCCGGGAGATTGATTTTGAGATTAATCTAATCTCAAATACGTAACCTATAGCACAAACACCATATAGGATGGCGCCTGCTGAAATGGCAGAACTCAAGAAACAACTGTAAGAGTTGTTTGAGAAGGGTTTCATCCGACCGAGTACTTTGCCTTGGGGTGCTCCGGTCCTCTTTGTTAAAAAGAAAGACGGGTCAATGCGGTTGTGCATTGATTATAGGTAGTTAAATAAAGTAACAATAAAGAATAAGTATCCTCTGCCAAGGATTGATGGTCTCTTTGACCAGTTGTGTGGTGCAACCATCTTCTCAAAGACATATTTGAGGTCGGGACATCACCACTTGCGTATTAAGGATGGTGACATACCTAAGTCCGCCTTTAGGACAAGGTATGGTCACTATGAGTTCACAATTATGTCGTTTGGACTAACTAATGCACCAGCTGCATTTATGGAACTCATGAATAGAATCTTTTGACCTTTTCTGGATCAGTGTGTTGTTGTCTTTATAGATGACATCCTGATCTACAGTAGAGATGCTCAACAGCACGAACATCATCTTCGTCAGACTCTAACTTTGCTAAGAGAACATAAGATATATGCTAAGTTTAGCAAGTGTGAGTTCTGGTTACCAGAAGTATCTTTTCTTGGACACGTAATATTTGCCTCAGGTATACGTGTTGACCCTAAAAAGGTAGAATTTGTCCTGCAATGGGAGCAACCAAAGACACCAATGGAAATTCGAAATTTCTTAGGATTGGCAGGCTATTACCGGAGGTTCATTAAAAACTTCAGTTCTATAGCTTTACCCTTGACTAAGTTAACCAGGAAGGATGTTCTTTTTACTTGGAGTGATAGGTGTCAGCAATCATTTCAATTGTTGAAGGAGAGGTTGACAAGTGCACCTGTGCTCGTGTTACCTGAGCAAGGGAAAGAATATATAGTTTTTTGTGATGCCTCTAAGAATGGACCAGGATGTGTGTTGATGCAGGATAAACAAGTGATTTCTTTTGATTCTCGATAGCTTAAGAAACACGAGGAGAATTATCCGACACACGATCTAGAACTAGTTGTTGTAGTTAATGCCTTGAAGATCTGGAGACATTATCTTTATGGAGAGACATTCCATATTTTCACATACCATAAAAACCTTAAGTATATCTTTTCTCAGCATGAACTTAATATGAGGCAACGCCGCTGGATGGAATTAATCAAGGACTACGATTGTACAATTGATTATCATCCAGGGAAGGCCAACGTAGTTGCTGATGCTTTGAGTAGGAAATCAGCAACACTAGTCTTAGACAGAGCACAACTTAATTCTTTAGTGTGCTCTAAGAGGGATATGCTTATCTCCTTAAGGCAAGACAATGTATAGTTAAGAGTATCGTTGTTAACAGGACTGTTAGTTGAGATGTATATAAAACCTACTCTGAGACAACAGATTAAGGAGGCACAGCAAGTTGATGCTGCAGTTCAACAGATTAGATCAGAATACGGTAATGAGAAATGAGATGGTTTCCATGACTCATATGACCAAGTAGTATGTTATCATGGTAGGATGGTAGTACCAGATGTTGATAACTTGAGGAAGATAGTCCTGGAAGAAGCTCATTCTTCAATGTATGTTATGCATCCAGGAAGCACCAAGATGTATCACAACTTGAAAGATATGTATTGGTGGCCTGGTTTGAAGAAGGACGTTGCTGAGTTTGTTATGCGGTGTCATGTGTGTCAGTAAGTTAAAGCTGAACACGAGAAGCCTGCAGGAACAATGCAACCTTTACCCATACCACAATGGAAGTGGGATCATGTAACCATGGATTTTGTGGTTGGTTTACCTAGAACAGCCAAAGGTCATGATTCCATCTGGGTAATAGTTGATAGGTTGACAAAGACATCACATTTCTTACCTGTCAAAACAACATATTCTACTGAGAAGCTAGCACAGTTGTATGTAGATGAGATAGTGCGGCTACATGGGGTCCCAGTTACCATTGTTTCTGACAGAGGTCCCCAGTTTATGAGTCCTTTTTGGGAACGACTTCATAAAGCCTTAGGCACACAGTTAAGGTTTAGTACAACCTTTCATCCTCAGACTGATGGGCAGTCAGAAAGAACTATACAAACTTTGGAAGACTTGCTTAGAGCATGTGTTCTTCAGTTTATAGGAAGTTGGGATCTGCACCTAAGTTTGATAGAGTTTTCCTACAACAATAGCTATCAACATAGCATTGACATGGCACCTTATGAATCTTTGTATGGTAGACGTTGTAGATCTCCCCTATGTTGGTATGAAACTACTGAGTATCAACTTTTAGGTCCCGACCTTGTGCAGCAGACTACTGAGAAGATTAAAATAATACAACAACAGTTGAAGACTGCACAGGATAGACAGTAATCTTACGCTGATAAGTGTTGTAGACCTTTAGAATTCTAGGTTGGAGATAGAGTGTACCTCAAAGTCTCACATTGGAAAGGAGTTCTTAGATTTGGAAGGAAAGGAAAGTTAGCTCCTAGGTTTATGGGGCCTTATCCAATCATTGAACATATTGGAAAGGTAGCTTATAAGCTAGAGTTACCACCAGAGTTACAAAGGTTACACCCAGTGTTTCACATTTCCATGCTTAGGAAATTCCATCCTGACACAGAATCAATTCTGCAACCTATGGAAGTAGAATTGAATGATGATATATCTTATGTTGAAGGACCTATGTCAATCCTTAACAGAAGAATTAAAAAGCTAAAAAAGAAAGACATAAGTCTTGTAAAGGTCCTCTGGAATAACCGTGGCGTTGAAAAAGCTACGTGGGAACTAGAGGAAGAGATGATAAGGAAATACCCTACTCTTTTCTCTTAATATGTTTTGTAGATGATTTCGAGGACAAAATCCTTGTAAGGGGTGGATAATTTGTAACATCCCTGACCTGGGTTATGTACTAAACCTAGATATTTTTCTCAATTAAGTGATTATATGCTTGTGTTTATCCTTTAAAATGTAATTAAGCTTTTAATGAACTTATATTTCTATTTCAATCCTTTTTGAATAATGTTGGAACATTGTTGTGTTAATAAGTGGACTAAAGTGCAAATTACCCAAGTAGAGGGGTTAACTTGCAAATTGCACATGTTAAGATGTTCCTCTAATGATGAGACATCATAAGAGTGAATATGATGAAGTGGTACAGTTTTCACAAGCTTGGGTACCAAGATATAGCTTGTAGAGCAATCCTTGTGCTTTAAAAACTAGTTTTGGTGTAAAGTGCAATTTACCCAAAACCTAGGGTCCAACATGTAAAATATACCCTCTAGAGGATCTCTCATGTTTCTTGGCATCAAGTAGAGCAAAGTAAATGAGAGGGGTACCTCATTTGAATGATCATGGAGGAGATAGAATCTTGATATTGGAATAATCAAGATTTAAGCACAAAAGGCTCTTTAATATAACTTAATGCAAAAAGAAATATAGTAATTATGAAGCCCTTCAACCAAAAGTTGGAGGATGTGTTTGTAATAATATTGACGAGCTTGTGTCATGATTGGGCACCAAAAAGATCATGGTAGGAGTGGAAAGTACTCACACTAATAATATACTAAGCAATATCCAATAAGGGTGGATATTAATATACCTCTCTTAAAAGGTGATTAGTTCTTTTCCTTTAAACCTTGGATAAAGGATGAGTTTTGCATGAGATTAGAAGGTGGAAATGTGGCCAAGGATGGAGGAAGCCTTGGTGGATATTTTTTGGAGATAAAAGGAAATATCTATCTTTTTTCCTTTTTGCTTTGAAAAGACCCATAAATATATATAAGGTATCTTTTCCAATAACACAAAGGACCATTTCCTTAGTTCCTCTTCTCATCACTTTGCTTTGGCCGACCAAGGGAGAGCTCTGGACCAGAGGAAGGATGACCACACTGACTTGCCATCTTCTCCATCCAAAACTTGAAGAACAGACCTTGGACAACTGCTGGAGCTTCATCCACCATTAAAGCTACAGAGCTCGGAGCTCTGGATCAGTCCTAGAGGTGGGTTTTATAATTCTAACCCTTAAGCTTTGTTAATGCATCCTCATCTCCATTAAAATTGCTGGTTCTCATTCTTCTTCTTTTACTACTCATGTGTTCTTGCTATCATTTCCGTGAAGAACAACCCCTGTTCTTGGTTGAACAGAGGTAGAAGATGATGACATTAATTTCTATGTTTATCCAAGAACTACTTTAGCAAACGGTCTCCCAACCTTTTTCAAACGGTTTCCCAAACCGTTTGGGAGCAAATGGTTTCAAACTGTTTGAATGCAAACAGTTTCACTAGACTGCATAGAAGCAAACGGTCCAAGACCGTTTGGAGGCGTTGACCATTTGGAGGACTATTGAGAATAATGTAGACTAATTACCTACCAAAAATCATCAATTAATTCCAAGTGGTTCACCAATTGAAGGTCCAACAATCATCAAAACCCTAATTGAGTTAATTACTGTTTTTAATAATTGAATCATGTTGAAGTTTGGGTTGAGTGACCCAAACGGTTTTAAAACCATTTGGAAATCACCCAAACGGTCTCAAGACCTTTGGTGATCACCCAAGACCATTTGGAGGTCTAGGGTTAAGCATGGTTGACCAATTAAGTATCCAATGATATCAAGTTGATGAGTAATCGATTGCTGATTTGGTGACTAAACCTAGGATCCAAACCCTAATTGAATGACTTGGTTTTTGATAAAATAATGGGCAAACTGTCTCAAGACCATTTGGAGGATATCCAAACGATCCCAAGACCGTTTGGGGGTCACCCAAGACCGTTTGGAGGTCTAAGGTTGACTATGGTTAAGAGGTTGAAGATCTAAAGGTAATTAGTTGAAGTGCAATCGATTGTTGACCTAGTGATGAATCCAATGAGCCAAACATTAATTAGTTGAGTTGGTTTTTGATGTTGACTTGAGCAAACGGTCTCAAGTCTGTTTGGAGGTCATCTAAACGATTCCAAGATTGTTTGGGGTCAGGTCATGACCAAATTGGATGATGGGTCAAAGGGTTCAAATCAATTAGACTCACAATGAAATATGTTGAAGGGTCATTGATTTCAAACCCTAATCCAATTGATCCAAGCCCTAATTGATGATCAATTGAGGGTCAAATCAGTTGAAGGTTGATCTAATTAACTAAATTGATGATTGGCTAACATGTGCATGATCGATTGAGGGGTTCAACATTGGAAACCCTAATTCAATTGAAGTGGTTGAGACACTTTTTGGTCCTTGCGGTTTTGAGGTGGTTTCTACCAAACGGTCTCAAGACTGTTTGGGACCAAACGATCCCAAACCATTTGGTCTCATGTGGTTTCAAGGTCGGTTGTGTCCATGCGGTTTCAAAGTCAACATGACCAAACGGTCTTCACCACCAAATGGTTTCAAAGTCAACATGACCAAATGGTCTTCACCACCAAACGGTTTCAAAGTCAACATGACCAAACGGTCTTCATCACCAAACGGTTTCAAGGGCAGTCCAAGACCGTTTGGAGGTTTAGTGTGCAAGACCATTTGAGGTCTGAAAAGGTTAAGATCGTTTGATGCTTTAGTGATCAGGATGGTTTGGTGGTTGATTAACCTAAACCTCATGGATACTTAAAATGGTTAAAGGACCAAGTAAGTAGTTGATTAAGACATGATGTGATCAATGGTGATTATAATAAAGGTACCCTTGATGGGATAGAGTGATTAGTACTCTTTGAATGAGTAAGACTTAATGATCACAATAGTAATGACATAATCCATGATGTCAATGTTGAATTGACTTAGCCTAATCAAGGGTGATGCAAACATTAACTTATAGAAAGATGAGAGAGAATACTTCTTATATGAATGTTAATCAAGTAATGGATTCCCAATATAAATGAATACCTAATTAGGGTATGATCCATGTTAGTGAGATCATGAAACCCTAATTATGATGGTTAATGAATCATAACCCTAATTGAGGGCAATAATGGGAGTATCCCTAATATATGATGATGATATAATCCTAATTCATAATGATGACATGGTAACCCTTAAATTAAAGGTACTTTGTTGATCATTCCTACTTAGGGTGAATAGTAAACCCTAATAGTGAGATATTAATGATAACCCTAATCAAGGATGATTTAATGTGAATATTAAACCCTAACCCAGGGTAATGTGATGAGTATAGTAAATCCTAATTCAGAGTATGCTAAATAAGAACTCTAACCTTGAGTGATGTGATATGAATAGTAAACCCTAATCGGTTTGAAGTATTGGTTTTATAAGTGTAAAACGGTCGTGGTGATCTTCTGTAGCACGACTGTGCAAGGTAGAACGGCCGTGGTGGCTTCCCCTTGCACGATCATTCTTGGCTACACGACCGTGGTGCTCTATACTTGACTTGGAGTTGATTTGCAAGTAAACCTTAACCAATAGTGATGCTATCATTATTGTCCATTGTGCTGATATAGAAATAATGTGCCTGTTATCATTTTTATTAATCATGCAGGTTTTTATGAAATAGTGAGCATAGCCAGGTAAGAGCTATGATGCAATATTCATTAAAAGAATTTTATAAGCTTTGAAAGCAATGATATGCTATGTTGCCTAGTGAGAGGTAACAAATGATACTGATAGGTTATATGAGCCATGAGAAATATCTGTATTGCTACAATCATGTTCACATTATTAAATGACTCGATGGCAATATGTTACTTGGTAACAAGTGTTTTACTAAACTAAGGGTTTGAAAACCCATGTTCTTGAATCATAATGATGAGATGGTTAGGGATTGATATCCCAATGATAACTAGATGTAAAATGAACTTGATACAATTAGTACTCTTTCTTTATAGCAATTGTTTTAATGGTTTATGTTTGAAAACATGCTTGATGCTAAAATAATACCATAATGTACTTAAATAATCAAGTATAATGATATACTCAGCCAGTGTGGCTCAGGTGGTTCGGTTCGGCTTGTCCTCCCTGGGGGACCTGGGTTCGAATCCCACTGAGCGCACTGTAATTACTAACTCCTTGGGTCATCCGGGCTCTGACACCTGTTCGAGGAGGAGGGGGAGCGGGGTCTCCCTAAGAGTAAAAAAAAAGTATAATGATATCATGTAGAGCCCTGACCATAGATCCATCATTTTCAGAAGTTAGATGATGGTGAAAAAAGTTTTCCTAAGGGAACTCCTGGAGAGCATACTTTTGAGTATGTGGGGGTTATGGACGCGAATATCCTTACGTTCTAATGGGGGAATTGATGTGAGATGAACATTTAATATCACTAATTTCTCGAAGATGTTGTTAATGCCGAATCGATGTGAGATAAATAAGAAATTCCTCGACTGCGAAGAGAGTACAACATGCCACTGTAACTCTAATAGCGAAGTTGCCAGAATATCATGGAAAGCTATTATAGCAGAGACACAAGATGTCCTACATGTTGTACCTCACACTGACTGAGGAAGATGAGGTCATAGGAATCTGGCTCTTCTGATGACCTATGTATGGTACCGATTGTGATTTTGTAATGGTCGGTTGGAGTATGAGTGGTGTAACTCATCTCCTCAGGGCATAAATATGTTTGAAAAATGTAATCAGCCGTATAGCATAATTGTTTAGGTTGAACTATGAGAAACAATGATTGATGATACATTGTTTATAGTGCTCTAGTTGAATAACTAGTATACATGTTCTTCATATTGCTTATTGATATATGTCTTGTCATTCAATCAAGTTATAATTGAAATGATTTCTTAGAGAATACTGCTCTACTTAGTTTATTCAATGAATTGCCTGCTGTTGAATAATTATAGTTCTACTGCTCATTGTTATTTTAATACTTGTAATAGCAATGCTTCTGGCAGAGATTTATAACTCTCGCTGGGACAATTATTCAATTGCTCACCCCCATGGGATTCATCTTTTTAGGTAGACGCCGAGGACGAAGGAACCCTTCAGTGGGTGAGCAGCAACAACAACATCAGGGTTAGCAATGATCCTCAGGTGGAGACACTGTCTGTCGAGTCTTGTAGATAGAAAGTCCTATGTGTCGTGTCTGTACTCTTAGGTCTTAGGAGTCAGTAGATGGTTTGTTATAAATCTGAGATTTTGGCGTAATGACTCGAGATTTTTGTACACTGCTTTACACAGTTTAGCAGGGCAGTTGATGCTTGTGACTCTCGAGATGTGATGATACAGAGATGTGCTGATGTATCAGTTGTAAATAACTTATCATGTTTCCTTATGAAAGAGTTTTACAGGTTGTGGAGCTCTTTATAAAAAAATTTATTTTTTTTAGTGATTTTCAGTAATTCCGCTGCTAATTAATCGCTTCTGCATTGTTAATAACGTTTTCTCTGAGACGTGTCCCACAGATATTGTTACGACCCCATCTGAGCTTAATTGGTAAACTAGGGTTTACCTAGACAATCGCAAAGATTAATTAAAATAATCATTCTTGAAATCTAATTAATGACAATAACACAATGAGGATGTTTTAAATTTGATAAGAAGTCTAAATATTCTTTTGTCTTGAGAATTAGGGTTTGAGAAACATAAACCCTAATCGGCCCAAAATAGGGTTTTAATGATGCATGAATACAGAATTTGATAAGTAGAATGTCTCACTAAATGATTTTTAGTATTTTATGTGTAACTCTGATTTACTTCAAATTTGGATATAATTTAGATATATAAAATGTGAACAACATTGGAAAATATCAGAATTTTTGAAGAATGCTCTGACCTGTTTGTCGTCCGAGTTTCAAACTCGACCGATCACAATTTCAGAATTTTACAGCAGTGTGGTAATTGAATTTTATCTTTTTATTGGTATATCCAATTGATCTCAAATTTTAACAGTATTTGATAAATACAATTTTAGACACTCTGTTAAATTGTCGTAATTTTTGGATGACTTTTGAATCCCTACAGTAAGGGTGTCGGTCGAGTTTGTGCAGGACAAACTCGGCCGAATATATTCTGCAGACTGCAATATAGCAGTGCACTGTTCTATTTTTAATTATTTATTGGTAATTCCAAATGATCTCAAAATTTAACTGAAGCTTTATAGATCAATTATGTACAACGTGATAAATTCCCATAATTTTTTGAGAATGTTTGATCTCTGAAATAAACGAATTACAGTAACTTTTGTATAACTGAATATTCAGCCTATATAATTAAAGTTAAGTGTTGGGTCAATATGCAATTGACCCAAGCAGCTCAATTGACTTATATGAACGACCACACACACAAGCAGCTCTCATTCTTCGTCATTCATTCCAGAGAAACGAGCTCCTAGAGAGAGAGGGAGAATTAGGGCTTGAGTGGAGAAAGTGGGGGAATTGCTGAATTAGGGTTTTGCGATTCCAGGAAGGGTGAAATCAAGTAAGTTCGGATTCCTTGCATAGACTTTTATGGTGAATCTTCTATCTCATGTGAAGATTCCGTCCTTGCTCTGATTTGATCCAAGATGATGTCTAAATTCCCTCTTTTCTCACCCTTTCTTCATAATCCCTCTTTTTCAAGGTTCCCGAGTTGAATGGAAGAAGAGTTGGGAGATTTGCTAGGGATTTGATGGGAATTCGAGATTCCCTGAGTTGAGCTGCAGTTGTGAGGTGTTTTCACACCTTAGGGTGAGTGGGTTCTTCCTTCAAACATTCTAATGCACGAATTTGATTATAACATCCAAATCCCTAAATACTTAGCATGTGAATTCTAAATCCTGAAATGTCCGTTTGATTTAAGTTATTGTAAATTGATATGATATGGGTTCCTTCTCTGTTTGAATGACTCCTAAATGGTAGATTCATATCAGATACGTATACAATACTTTCTAGTGATGATGCTTTTAGATTTTTATCAAATGATGTAATTAGGGTTTGACCTAGTTGAGATATCGCTAGAGTTTCAACCTTATTGAAAAGGACTAGTAATCCTATAAGTGGTGAGGATGTACCTCATGGGTTATCTTAATTGAATCTTATTCTGGATACATGATATCGCAGTGATGATATGGAAAACCTAAATTTAGTTAAATTTCCATGGTTTCATATCTATATTGATTATATAAGATTTGTTGGAAACAGTCTTTATTTAGTGAATGCTTATATCCTATGAAATCCTTATGAGAGCCATGTGACAAGTAAATGAGGTAAATGAAAAGGTGAATGAGGTAAATGCAACCCTAAGAGTTGGGTGTTGGCATGTGATGAATGAATAAGGCAAATGAAACCCTAAGGATAGGGTGTTCAATGAATCATGCTATGGTAATATGAAAGGTCTCGATATGAGATGTGGTGATGCTTAATTGTTAAATTGTATGTTTCTAGTGCATTTAACTTTATATGCTTGTTCTCCCTAAAATGATATTTACATACTGCAGGGCTTCTTATATTTCAATACATATCTCGTAAATTGCAGGTGTTGAGATATGACATGCCCTAGAAGGGGATGTTACTGAGTCATGTTTAAAGATGACAAATGATGTAAATGTGTTTTCAAGTTATGTTATGAATGTGAAATAAGTATGAAATGTGTTTTTTCCTGTTTAGTTATTTATTTGTTAATCAAGTATAGACATAGGTGCCCTAACGCCGTAGAACCCCTCGTGAGTTCTGCACCTTGGGGTGAAACGACCTACTAGCGTGTGACTAGATGGTCGGTGACTCGTGTTCAACAATAATCCGTGCGTGTGTCACGGTGGCACGAGGGCAGAAAGGCAGTGTTCAACAATAATCCGTGTGTGTGTCACGGTGGCACTGGAAAGAAAAGAAAACACGGTTATCTAACACAATTCGTGCAGCATCACGAAGGTAACCCTGTGACCCTCCGCCGATGTACTTAGGTTAAAGGAGGAGTCTAGAGTACACTCTTTGAGAGTGCAGTGAGGCCGTGAGAGCCTGAGAGTCCTGACGCAGACCAGGACAGCAGTCAGACTTAGCATTTCCCGGGTGTGTCGCTAAGTCTTGTACGGTGGGACCGTAGCATGGACTTGTTGCGGATCTTTATATGCAGTGTACACTGCATATATTTAGGGCATAATCTAAAATATGATCATATAGGTTCACAGAGTTCTTTACAAATGAAAGAGTTAAGGAAGACTAGAGCATAGTTTTCTAGTAGTTATTCTTTGGATGCAATATTTATATTCTTTGCTATTTCAATTATATTGTTTTAGAACTGCTCAGTGTAGTATTTATTGTTGTTAAATTTCATATCGTTTACTCAAATTATATCTTTGATCACATTAGTGCATTAGTCTGTTTCCATGAAGTACTCATTCACTGAGCGAGTAGGCTCACCCCTCTACTCAAACATTTTTAGGGTTAACCGCGTGGACTTGAAGATGGTCAGAGCATCAGAGTAGATCTGCCACAGGAGTCAAGTATGAGATTAGTTGAGTCAGTCGGTCCTTGTCACTCTAGGTCCTCAGTAAGAGTTAAGAGAGAGAGTTGTAATTACAATGTGTAATTTTGTTCCTCTTTGATGTATATGCTGATTAGCAAGTTTCATGTGCATAATGTGTGAGAGACATCATGAATGTTTATACATGTATCTTTACTATTGAAGTCTTATTAGTAAATGAAATGTTCAGATCCCATTGTTAATATGTTATGTGATTCAATGCGGGGAAACAAAAGTTTTAAAGAAAACAAAAAGTTAAGGGTGTTCTTTGTGTTAAACATAAATCCTATCTTACGCCCTAATCTCATGATTTGAGGAAATTGTGAGATCGGGGTGTAACAGCTTGGTATCAGAGCTTAGGGTGAGTTGTCAAGGACCATTAAGTTAGTAAGTTAGAGTCCTAAGTGTGGCAGATAGGAGATGTTTGATGTTAGCTTTGGGGATTTGAGTATTTGGATATCCTGGCCCGATATCTGAGTACTTGGATCAGCCAGTACAAGCTACTCTGTCTATTCTCTCACGTATACCTTGGCCAGGTATACAGTGGAAGAATGGGCTAGAGATGAACCCTAGAAAAGTTAGGGTTAGAAAACGAGAAAAGAAACAAGAATTAAGAGCATAAATGTAAAAGGAGATAGAACTTACATTTCATAATGTTGTTTTTGTTGGAAATGTATAGAAATGCTCTTATATGTTTAAATTGAAATATTCAATACTTTGAAATATGGGTCTTTAATATCAGTTGTACACTATGCAATTGTAGCATTTATTGATTTCATTCTTTGTAACAAGTAGACTAGAATTAACCTTTGAATGAGCTTTTGTTTCTATAGTTTTGCCCGCTGATTCGAGTGAAATTGATATCAGCAGGTCTGTTTAGGTTTTCATTCTGTGTGCGGTTCGGCCGAGTTCGTGTTTTGGTCGGCCGAGTTCCTTGTCTAGGATTTCAAACAGCGTTTTGGTCGGCCGAGTTTGGTCTTGAATCGGTCGAGTTTCTTTGTAGGTAAACAAGTAGTGTTTCGATCGGCCGAGTTCTCCAGAGGATCGGCCGAGTTTCCTGCTGATCGGCCGAAGTTGGTCGGCCGAGTTTCAAAATCTGGAAGGTGATCGGCCGAGTTCCAGAGTGATCGGCCGAGTTTCTGAGCTGTGAGTGGCAGTTCAGGAAGAATGTAATTCTTGTATTTCTTGGCTCCAGGACTTCAGGTTTGGCCTGGTCCGGCTGGCATGGTGTGTTACTAGGATCTGATGAATCCTATCAATAGTATAATAAGAATAGAATTTGAATAATTAGACCCACATCAGAGTAAGAATGTACATACATTAAGATGTTGAAACATATGGGCAAGATCAGAACAACTAAGAATTAGTTGAAACTGATATCTGAGGTTTAACTTTGGGGTCTCAAATGTGAAACCCTTAATTGGGAATAATAGAACATGATATGAAGCTCATAATCAGTTTATTGGTTAATATTATATGAGCTATACATATGAAATATAGAAAAGATATGTGAAATGTATGTATGTATGGTTCAAGATAACAAGAATCAATCATGAAGAATGAATCATATAATAGCATATAATGCTTTTATGAACTCTAAAGCAAAGGCTAAGTAGAAGAATAGAGTGAGCTTTCAATAGGTCCATAAAAGTAAAAAGGATCGTATGAACATGTAATTCATAAGACTAGAATAACAAACTAGTTTCTAAGTAAAGAACATAGGCATAGTTTAACGAATGAAATGATAAGAGAAAATGAATCATATATGATGCATAACTACCTTGGTAGGGTCATCTAGTGAATGTAAAAGTGACATACAATATGATGAAGTGCGATAAGAAATAAAATTCTTGTGTGATAGCAAGAATAATGAATAATCTATTCCTATCTTAAATGCTTCAATGTTAATGATGTTTATCGTATATAATCATATGAAAAGGATAGGTAGCAAAAAGTAAAGAAGTAATGAATGAGCAGAGAGATATGGGAAAACACTAGCTTTGTGTAATATGTAAATTTGTTCTTGCATGTATGATTTGTTGAAGGCATATTAGAGTATGAAAGTTGGTTCTACATGTGATTTCAGTGTATGTGTGCAAGCTATATGTTAAATTAAAGGCGTATGATAGTTGTAGTAATTCATACCTGATATGCATCCTAGTATTGTGTATTTGTAATATGGGGATACGGTTTGGATGATGTTAGAACACATGGAGATATACCCTGAACAAGGTAGTCATACATATTCACTCATATTAATAGAAAAGGATGATAATCAGATTGTTTGGACAAGTAACCCTAATGAGGTGTAGCTTGTTATACCTAGCTCTAATATAACTGAGTGATGGTAATTGAATATGATTAATGCTTGAATGACTGATACAATTGTGGATTACCTTATTACTGTTGTTGAAACCCTAAAATGATATAGTGCGATGGTTACACTTTGAATTGTGTGTGGGCCCATAACCCACAGGTCCCAGGATCGAAACAGGATAGAATGAAATGAGGTGGTAATGCTTCACCTCATGCATACATGACCCAATGGGGATGCCAAGAGTAGTATTGTGCAATTGATTGTTGAATTTAGTCTTTTAATTCAAGACTGTTTTGTTATTTGAGTAGCATGTTATTAAAGTTTAAAACAGCATGGTGAACTTGCTTTTGTCACTTAAAGATGATACAGAACAATAGAACTCTCTGAACAGCGTAAGTTGAGATAGTTGTATCAGAGTATCAGAGTTGCACAGCGAAAGCGTGGTGGTTTATCTTTGCATTCTATGTTGGACTGTGGCATAAAGAATTTGCTTGATATCATTGAGAACTATTTGAAATATGTTGTGATTTAGTAAAGAATTAAAAGATCTAATGTTGAAAACTACATTCAGGTATGAAATACAAGAATATAATGACATGGAAGGTTTTAGAAGCTTAGAATAACCTTGAATGTATCTTTCTTGTAGGTTTATGTTTCGAGTACGAAACATTCTAAAGGGGGGAGAGTTGTTACGACCCCATCTGAGCTTAATTGGTAAACTAGGGTTTACCTAGACAATCGCAAAGATTAATTAGAATAATCATTCTTGAAATCTAATTAATGACAATAACACAATTAGGATGTTTTAACTTTGATAAGAAGTCTAAATATTCTTTTGTCTTGAGAATTAGGGTTTGAGAAACATAAACCCTAATCGGCCCAAAATAGGGTTTTAATGATGCATGAATACAGAATTTGATAAGTAGAATGTCTCACTAAATTATTTTTAGTATTTTATGTGTAACTCTGATTTACTTCAAATTTGGATATGATTTAGATATATAAAATGTGAACAACATTGGAAAATATCAGAATTTTTGAAGAATGCTCTGACCTGTTTGTCGGCCGAGTTTCAAACTCGACCGATCACAATTTCAGAATTTTACAGCAGTGTGGTAATTGAATTTTATCTTTTTATTGGTATATCCAATTGATCTCAAATTTTAACAGTATTTGATAAATACAATTTTAGACACTCTGTTAAATTGGCGTAATTTTTGATTGACTTTTGAATCCCTACAGTAAGGGTGTCGGTCGAGTTTGTGCAGGACAAACTCGGCCGAATATATTCTGCAGACTGCAATATAGCAGTGCACTGTTCTATTTTTAATTATTTATTGGTAACTCCAAATGATCTCAAATTTTAACTGAAGCTTTATAGATCAATTATAAACAACGTGCTAAATTCCCATAATTGTTGGAGAATGTTTGATCTCTGAAATAAACGAATTACAGTAACTTTTGTATAACTGAATATTCAGCCTATATAATTAAAGTTAAGTGTTGGGTCAATATGCAATTGACCCAAGCAGCTCAATTGACTTATATGAACGACCACACACACAAGCAGCTCTCATTCTTCGTCATTCATTACAGAGAAACGAGCTCCTAGAAAGAGAGGGAGAATTAGGGCTTGAGTGGAGAAAGTGGGGGAATTGCTGAATTAGGGTTTTGCGATTCCAGGAAGGGTGAAATCAAGTAAGTTCGGATTCCTTGCATAGACTTTTATGGTGAATCTTCTATCTCATGTGAAGATTCCGTCCTTGCTCTGATTTGATCCAAGATGATGTCTAAATTCCCTCTTTTCTCACCCTTTCTTCATAATCCCTCTTTTTCAAGGTTCCCGAGTTGAATGGAAGAAGAGTTGGGAGATTTGCTAGGGATTTGATGGGAATTCGAGATTCCCTGAGTTGAGCTGCAGTTGTGAGGTGTTTTCACACCTTAGGGTGAGTGGGTTCTTCCTTCAAACATTCTAATGCACGAATTTGATTATAACATCCAAATCCCTAAATACTTAGCATGTGAATTCTAAATCCTGAAATGTCCGTTTGATTTAAGTTATTGTAAATTGATATGATATGGGTTCCTTCTCTGTTTGAATGACTCCTAAATGGTAGATTCATATCAGATACGTATACAACACTTCCTAGTGATGATGCTTTTAGATTTATATCAAATGATGTAATTAGGGTTTGACCTAGTTGAGATATCGCTAGAGTTTCAACCTTATTGAAAAGGACTAGTAATCCTATAAGTGGTGAGGATGTACCTCGTGGGTTATCTTAATTGAATCTTATTCTGGATACATGATATCGCAGTGATGATATGGAAAACCTAAATTTAGTTAAATTTCCATGGTTTCATATCTATATTGATTATATAAGATTTGTTGGAAACAGTCTTTATTTAGTGAATGCTTATATCCTATGAAATCCTTATGAGAGCCATGTGACAAGTGAATGAGGTAAATGAAAAGGTGAATGAGGTAAATGCAACCCTAAGAGTAGGGTGTTGGCATGTGATGAATGAATAAGGCAAATGAAACCCTAAGGATAGGGTGTTCAATGAATCATGCTATGGTAATATGAAAGGTCTCGATATGAGATGTGGTGATGCTTAATTGTTAAATTGTATGTTTCTAGTGCATTTAACTTTATATGCTTGTTCTCCCTAAAATGATATTTACATACTGCAGGGCTTCTTATATTTCAATACATATCTCGTAAATTGCAGGTGTTGAGATATGACATGCCCTAGAAGGGGATGTTACTGAGTCATGTTTAAAGATGACAAATGATGTAAATGTGTTTTCAAGTTATGTTACGAATGTGAAATAAGTATGAAATGTGTTTTTTCCTGTTTAGTTATTTATTTGTTAATCAAGTATAGACATAGGTGCCCTAACGCCGTAGAACCCCTCGTGAGGTCTGCACCTTGGGGTGAAACGACCTACTAGCGTGTGACTAGATGGTCGGTGACTCGTGTTCAACAATAATCCGTGCGTGTGTCACGGTGGCACGAGGGTAGAAAGGCAATGTTCAACAATAATCCGTGCGTGTGTCACGGTGGCACTGGAAAGAAAAGAAAACACGGTTATCTAACACAATTCGTGCAGCGTCACGAAGGTAACCCTGTGACCCTCCGCCGATGTACTTAGGTTAAAGGAGGAGTTTAGAGTACACTCTTTGAGAGTGCAGTGAGGCCGTGAGAGCCTGAGATTCCTGGCGCAGACCAGGACAGCTGTCAGACTTAGCATTTCCCGGGTGTGTCGCTAAGTCTTGTACGGTGGGACCGTAGCATGGACTTGTTGCGGATCTTTATATGCAGAGTACACTGCATATATTTAGGGCATAATCTAAAATATGATCATATAGGTTCACATAGTTCTTTACAAATGAAAGAGTTAAGGAAGACTAGAGCATAGTTTTCTAGTAGTTATTCTTTGGATGCAATATTTATATTCTTTGCTATTTCAATTATATTGTTTTAGAACTGCTCAGTGTAGTATTTATTGTTGTTAAATTTCATATCGTTTACTCAAATTATATCTTTGATCACATTAGTGCATTAGTCTGTTTCCATGAAGTACTCATTCACTGAGCGAGTAGGCTCACCCCTCTACTCAAACATTTTTAGGGTTAACCGCGTGGACTTGAAGATGGTCAGAGCATCAGAGTAGATCTGCCACAGGAGTCAAGTATGAGATTAGTTGAGTCAGTCGGTCCTTGTCACTCTAGGTCCTCAGTAAGAGCTAAGAGAGAGAGTTGTAATTACAATGTGTAATTTTGTTCCTCTTTGATGTATATGCTGATTAGCAAGTTTCATGTGCATAATGTGTGAGAGACATCATGAATGTTTATACATGTATCTTTACTATTGAAGTCTTATTAGTAAATGAAATGTTCAGATCCCATTGTTAATATGTTATGTGATTCAATGCGGGGAAACAAAAGTTTTAAAGAAAACAAAAAGTTAAGGATGTTCTTTGTGTTAAACATAAATCCTATCTTACGCCCTAATCTCATGATTTGAGGAAATTGTGAGATCGGGGTGTAACAGCTTGGTATCAGAGCTTAGGGTGAGTTGTCAAGGACCATTAAGTTAGTAAGTTAGAGTCCTAAGTGTGGCAGATAGGAGATGTTTGATGTTAGCTTTGGGGATTTGAGTATTTGGATATCCTGGCCCGATATCTGAGTACTTGGATCAGCCAGTACAAGCTACTCTGTCTATTCTCTCACGTATACCCTGGCCAGGTATACAGTGGAAGAATGGGCTAGAGATGAACCCTAGAAAAGTTAGGGTTAGAAAACGAGAAAAGAAACAAGAATTAAGAGCATAAATGTAAAAGGAGATAGAACTTACATTTCATAATGTTGTTTTTGTTAGAAATGTATAGAAATGCTCTTATATGTTTAAATTGAAATGTTCAATACTTTGAAATATGGGTCTTTAATATCAGTTGTACACTATGCAATTGTAGCATTTATTGATTTCATTCTTTGTAACAAGTAGACTAGAATTAACCTTTGAATGAGCTTTTGTTTCTATAGTTTTGCCCGCTGATTCGAGTGAAATTGATATCAGCAGGTCTGTTTAGGTTTTCATTCTGTGTGCGGTTCGGCCGAGTTCGTGTTTTGGTCGGCCGAGTTCCTTGTCTAGGATTTCAAACAGCGTTTTGGTCGGCCGAGTTTGGTCTTGAATCGGCCGAGTTTCTTTGTAGGTAAACAAGTAGTGTTTCGATCGGCCGAGTTCTCCAGAGGATCGACCGAGTTTCCTGCTGATCGGCCGAAGTTGGTCGGCCGAGTTTCAAAATCTGGAAGGTGATCGGCCGAGTTCCAGAGTGATCGGCCGAGTTTCTGAGCTGTGAGTGGCAGTTCAGGAAGAATGTAATTCTTGTATTTCTTGGCTCCAGGACTTCAGGTTTGGCCTGGTCCGGCTGGCATGATGCGTTACTAGGATCTGATGAATCCTATCAATAGTATAATAAGAATAGAATTTGAATAATTAGACCCACATCAGAGTAAGAATGTACATACAGTAAGATGTTGAAACATATGTGCAAGATCAGAACAACTAAGAATTAGTTGAAACTGATATCTGAGGTTTAACTTTGGGGTCTCAAATGTGAAACCCTTAATTGGGAATAATAGAACATGATATGAAGCTCATAATCAGTTTATTGGTTAATATTATATGAGCTATACATATGAAATATAGAAAAGATATGTGAAATGTATGTATGTATGGTTCAAGATAACAAGAATCAATCATGAAGAATGAATCATATAATAGCATATAATGCTTTTATGAACTCTAAAGCAAAGGCTAAGTAGAAGAATAGAGTGAGCTTTCAATAGGTCCATAAAAGTAAAAAGGATCGTATGAACATGTAATTCATAAGACTAGAATAACAAACTAGTTTCTAAGTAAAGAACATAGGCATAGTTTAACGAATGAAATGATAAGAGAAAATGAATCATATATGATGCATAACTACCTTGGTAGGGCCATCTAGTGAATGTAAAAGTGACATACAATATGATGAAGTGCGATAAGAAATAAAATTCTTGTGTGATAGCAAGAATAATGAATAATCTATTCCTATCTTAAATGCTTCAATGTTAATGATGTTTATCGTATATAATCATATGAAAAGGATAGGTAGCAAAAAGTAAAGAAGTAATGAATGAGCAGAGAGATATGGGAAAACACTAGCTTTGTGTAATATGTAAATTTGTTCTTGCATGTATGATTTGTTGAAGGCATATTAGAGTATGAAAGTTGGTTCTACATGTGATTTCAGTGTATGTGTGCAAGCTATATGTTAAATTAAAGGCGTATGATAGTTGTAGTAATTCATACCTGATATGCATCCTAGTATTGTGTATTTGTAATATGGGGATACAGTTTGGATGATGTTAGAACACATGGAGAGATACCCTGAACAAGGTAGTCATACATATTCACTCATATTAATAGAAAAGGATGATAATCAGATTGTTTGGACAAGTAACCCTAATGAGGTGTAGCTTGTTATACCTAGCTCTAATATAACTGAGTGATGGTAATTGAATATGATTAATGCTTGAATGACTGATACAATTGTGCATTACCTTATTACTGTTGTTGAAACCCTAAAATGATATAGTGCGATGGTTACACTTTGAATTGTGTGTGGGCCCATAACCCACAGGTCCCAGGATCGAAACATGATAGAATGAAATGAGGTGGTAATGCTTCACCTCATGCATACATGACCCAATGGGGATGCCAAGAGTAGTATTGTGCAATTGATTGTTGAATTTAGTCTTTTAATTCAAGACTGTTTTGTTATTTGAGTAGCATGTTATTAAAGTTTAAAACAACATGGTGAACTTGCTTTTGTCACTTAAAGATGATACAGAACAATAGAACTCTCTGAACATCGTAAGTTGAGATAGTTGTATCAGAGTATCAGAGTTGCGCAGTGAAAGCGTGGTGGTTTATCTTTGCATTCTATGTTGAACTGTGGCATAAAGAATTTGCTTGATATCATTGAGAACTATTTGAAATATGTTGTGATTTAGTAAAGAATTAAAAGATCTAATGTTGAAAACTACATTCAGGTATGAAATACAAGAATATAATGACATGGAAGGTTTTAGAAGCTTAGAATAACCTTGAATGTATCTTTCTTGTAGGTTTATGTTTCGAGGACGAAACATTCTAAGGGGGGGGAGAGTTGTTACGACCCCATCTGAGCTTAATTGGTAAACTAGGGTTTACCTAGACAATCACAAAGATTAATTAGAATAATCATTCTTGAAATCTAATTAATGACAATAACACAATTAGGATGTTTTAACTTTGATAATAAGTCTAAATATTCTTTTTTCTTGAGAATTAGGGTTTGAGAAACATAAACCCTAATCGGCCCAAAATAGGGTTTTAATGATGCATGAATACAGAATTTGATAAGTAGAATGTCTCACTAAATGATTTTTAGTATTTTATGTGTAACTCTGATTTACTTCAAATTTGGATATGATTTAGATATATAAAATGTGAACAACATTGGAAAATATCAGAATTTTTGAAGAATGCTCTGACCTGTTTGTCGGCCGAGTTTCAAACTCGACCGATCACAATTTCAGAATTTTACAGCAGTGTGGTAATTGAATTTTATCTTTTTATTGGTATATCCAATTGATCTCAAATTTTAACAGTATTTGATAAATACAATTTTAGACACTCTGTTAAATTGGCGTAATTTTTGGATGACTTTTGAATCCCTACAGTAAGGGTGTCGGTCGAGTTTGTGCAGGACAAACTCGGCCGAATATATTCTGCAGACTGCAATATAGCAGTGCACTGTTCTATTTTTAATTATTTATTGGTAACTCCAAATGATCTCAAATTTTAACTGAAGCTTTATAGATAAATTATAAACAACTTTCTAAATTCCCATAATTGTTGGAGAATGTTTGATCTCTGAAATAAACGAATTACAGTAACTTTTGTATAACTGAATATTCAGCCTATATAATTAAAGTTAAGTGTTGGGTCAATATGCAATTGACCCAAGCAGCTCAATTGACTTATATGAATGACCACACACACAAGCAGCTATCATTCTTCGTCATTCATTCCAGAGAAACGAGCTCCTAGAGAGAGAGGGAGAATTAGGGCTTGAGTGGAGAAAGTGGGGGAATTGCTGAATTAGGGTTTTGCGATTCCAGGAAGGGTGAAATCAAGTAAGTTCGGATTCCTTGCATAGACTTTTATGGTGAATCTTCTCTCTCATGTCAAGATTCCGTCCTTGCTCTGATTTGATCCAAGATGATGTCTAAATTCCCTCTTTTCTCACCCTTTCTTCATAATCCCTCTTTTTCAAGGTTCCCGAGTTGAATGGAAGAAGAGTTGGGAGATTTGCTAGGGATTTGATGGGAATTCGAGATTCCCTGAGTTGAGTTGCAGTTGTGAGGTGTTTTCACACCTTAGGGTGAGTGGGTTCTTCCTTCAAACATTCTAATGCACGAATTTGAATATAACATCCAAATCCCTAAATGCTTAGCATGTGAATTCTAAATCCTGAAATGTCCGTTTGATTTAAGTTACTGTAAATTGATATGATATGGGTTCCTTCTCTGTTTGAATGACTCCTAAATGGTAGATTCATATCAGATACGTATACAACACTTCCTAGTGATGATGCTTTTAGATTTTTATCAAATGATGTAATTAGGGTTTGACCTAGTTGAGATATCGCTAGAGTTTCAACCTTATTGAAAAGGACTAGTAATCCTATAAGTGGTGAGGATGTACCTCGTGGGTTATCTTAATTGAATCTTATTCTGGATACATGATATCGCAGTGATGATATGGAAAACCTAAATTTAGTTAAATTTCCATGGTTTCATATCTATATTGATTATATAAGATTTGTTGGAAACAGTCTTTATTTAGTGAATGCTTATATCCTATGAAATCCTTATGAGAGCCATGTGACAAGTGAATGAATTAAATGAAAAGGTGAATGAGGTAAATGCAACCCTAAGAGTAGGGTGTTGGCATGTGATGAATGAATAAGGCAAATGAAACCCTAAGGATAGGGTGTTCAATGAATCATGCTATGGTAATATGAAAGGTCTCGATATGAGATGTGGTGATGCTTAATTGTTAAATTGTATGTTTCTAGTGCATTTAACTTTATATGCTTGTTCTCCCTAAAATGATATTTACATACTGTAGGGCTTCTTATATTTCAATACATATCTCGTAAATTGCAGGTGTTGAGATATGACATGCCCTAGAAGGGGATGTTACTGAGTCATGTTTAAAGATGATAAATGATGTAAATGTGTTTTCAAGTTATGTTACGAATGTGAAATAAGTATGAAATGTGTTTTTTCCTGTTTAGTTATTTATTTGTTAATCAAGTATAGACATAGGTGCCCTAACGCCGTAGAACCCCTCGTGAGGTCTGCACCTTGGGGTGAAACGACCTACTAGCGTGTGACTAGATGGTCGGTGACTCGTGTTCAACAATAATCCGTGCGTGTGTCACGGTGGCACGAGGGCAGAAAGGCAGTGTTCAACAATAATCCGTGCGTGTGTCACGGTGGCACTGGAAAGAAAAGAAAACACGGTTATCTAACACAATTCGTGCAGCGTCACGAAGGTAACCCTGTGACCCTCCGCCGATGTACTTAGGTTAAAGGAGGAGTCTAGAGTACACTCTTTGAGAGTGCAGTGAGGCCGTGAGAGCCTGAGAGTCCTGACGCAGACCAGGACAGCAGTCAGACTTAGCATTTCCCGGGTGTGTCGCTAAGTCTTGTACGGTGGGACCGTAGCATGGACTTGTTGCGGATCTTTATATGCAGAGTACACTGCATATATTTAGGGCATAATCTAAAATATGATCATATAGGTTCACAGAGTTCTTTACAAATGAAAGAGTTAAGGAAGACTAGAGCATAGTTTTCTAGTAGTTATTCTTTGGATGCAATATTTATATTCTTTGCTATTTCAATTATATTGTTTTAGAACTGCTCAGTGTAGTATTTATTGTTGTTAAATTTCATATCGTTTACTCAAATTATATCTTTGATCACATTAGTGCATTAGTCTGTTTCCATGAAGTACTCATTCACTGAGCGAGTAGGCTCACCCCTCTACTCAAACATTTTTAGGGTTAACCGCGTGGACTTGAAGATGGTCAGAGCATCAGAGTAGATCTGCCACAGGAGTCAAGTATGAGATTAGTTGAGTCAGTCGGTCCTTGTCACTCTAGGTCCTCAGTAAGAGTTAAGAGAGAGAGTTGTAATTACAATGTGTAATTTTGTTCCTCTTTGATGTATATGCTGATTAGCAAGTTTCATGTGCATAATGTGTGAGAGACATCATGAATGTTTATACATGTATCTTTACTATTGAAGTCTTATTAGTAAATGAAATGTTCAGATCCCATTGTTAATATGTTATGTGATTCAATGCGGGGAAACAAAAGTTTTAAAGAAAACAAAAAGTTAAGGGTGTTCTTTGTGTTAAACATAAATCCTATCTTACGCCCTAATCTCATGATTTGAGGAAATTGTGAGATCGGGGTGTAACAGATATTGTGGTGAGTTGCTTTAGGGTTGGAGATCCTAGCCGGTATACCTTTTGGTAAGGGTATTGCTACCGGGTACACCCTTTGATGAGGGTTGGTGCTGCTCGCCATGCTTAGTAAGGGTTGCAGGAGTTTTTGTGAGGGTTCTGATAACCCGAAATGTATATAGTTGATGGTTCTTTTTTAATAATGATAACACAAGTGAGATGGTGTAATCACCTTGAATCCTGCAACTATGATGATGGATTAAGATGATAGGTTGTGAACCAGGAAGCTTGGAAGCTTATGATGTTGCTTCACATGATGATGTGACACATGCATATGGTCACAAGTATAAGGCATGATATATGCCCATGATTGATAATAATACTATGAATGACAAAGCTTACGTGTGATGTACTCATGGATGCTTCTTTATATTTGATGTTGTTGTTTTGGTGGTTTTGTTGTAGAGTCCTAGAGTCATCTCTGTACTCTCAGGTCTTTGGAGGTGTTTGACGACGTTTCACGATGTTTAGCGGTTGTAATTTTTGTATACCCTGCTGCTGGCCGTATGTGGCCGTTCTGTCTGTATAAACAAATGATGAACTAATATGCGCTGTTGCGATAGTGGGTGGCTTTATGTTGTGTACATATCAGACAGGTGATCTTGAATATATCTATATATGACATGATCTTCTTGCAGGGTTTGGTTGCAAATGTCATGTATGTATGCTTTCCGCAATCGGTTTTAATTAACCCGTGTTTTCGGTAATATATGGTTCCACACGTTTTCGCGTGTCATCTCGTTGTCAGTGTGATGACAGAGTGTCACGTATATGGTCAGTCCAAATAAATTAAGGATATAAACTCAAGGGATCTCTATTAGTCAACCACATGTAATGAATTTGGATGACTGGATTTTCAAGTTTGGTATTTCCTTGGGCATGATCCAACCCTATGAATCTATGGGTCAAGACTTTCAATCTGAATCATCCATATAGGTCATATGGAGCGGTTTGGGTCAGGTCATATGGATCTGGGCGTGGATCAGAGGGCCGGCCAACTGGGACGTCCCATGCTCATCTCTAATAAGGTCTCATTTGGGTTAGTGTGTTCAGTTACAAACACGTACAAACAAACAAGTGATCGTGCAATGATATTTCTTATACTTTTGTGATATCAAAAGGGTGTGTTGTAATTACTTAGAACCAAACAGTCTCTAAGCGGGACTGTGTGTGATTGTGCTGGAGTGGGCACTTGGCACTTGGCAGGGCATGTCCTCCTCGGCTCCTCGAGCTCCGTCAACAGCGAACGGACGCTGGACCGAACGCGTAGCGACTTGGGTCACGCGGCATTAGTTGACCCGACCGAGGCGTGGAACGAACCAAGACCGGGTGGGGCAGCTAGCGGACCGAACGGAATTTCTTTCCGACCGGGACGCGCGAACGGCGCAAACCAAATAGATAGAAGGAACAGACGGAGGGAGGAGTAGAGGACGGTGTCATGGTCACGGGGTCACGGGGTACGGACCGCCGAAAGCGACGCACACGTCTTCCGGTACCCGCGTGGCGCCTGCGCGTGGACGGGTTCTTGGTTCTTCCAAAACCCAAATCCCAAATCCAATCCCCCCGGTTCCCCTTCCCTGGCAATACTAACAAAATGCCGCGTGCGGGGCCCGCAACCGCCTTTGCCGGCGCTCGAACCGCCGGGCCCACACTGTACGAGTTGGGAGAGAGTAAAGAGTAGAGAGAGGCAGCGTGCATGTGGATGCCAACATGAAACATCGACATTCGACAGTGGGGCGAGGGAACAATTCTTTTTTATTTTCTCTTCACGACATGAAATTTCACTTAACTAGAGCGTAAAACCACTGAAACATGGTAAGCAGCGACAGCATTCAGCATAGCAGCAGAATAGAGTAGAGTAGAGCGAGAACGAACACAGCAGTGTGAACTTAAAAACCTATTATTATACAAAGAAGTCTGAGAGGGGAAGAAGAGGAGATAGGCGGAGAAAGAGTGAGAGAAGAAGCAAAGGGGAAGGAATCCATCCACACGCACCCAACAACTCCTTCCCACAGACCAAAGCGCCCCCAGTTCCTTTTCTTTCTCTCTCTTCCGCCTCACCAGTCTTTCCTGCTCCTCCTACCACCTCCCCCACCCCAACCACACCTTTCCTTTCTACCTTCCCCGACATCCGGCACTGGCATCTCTCTAGGGTTCCGGTGATCCCGTCCCCCCTTCGTCTTCCTCTTCCCCAACCCCGACGACGACGGGCACTTCTCACTCTCTATCCTCTAACTCCTGACCTCCTTCGACGAGTTGCTGACTGCTTTACCACCACCGCCCCATGGCGGCCGTGGCGGCACTGGCCACGGCGATGCTGGACTCCAGCAGCGGCGAGGACGACTACTCCTTCGCCCTCGAGTACCACGGCCCGACCCCACCCTACGACATCCCGCGCGCCGTCCCCATCGAGATCGACAGGATCCCCATCGCCACCACCGCGGCCCTCGCTCCCGACGCGGACGACGACTCCATGCTCGCTCTCCCCGTCGTACAGCCTCTCCCTTCCCCTCCCCCGTCCGTGGCCCACTGCCACTGCGGACTTCTACAGGACAAGGACAAGGATGGGGAGGACCCCGCTGCCGTCGTGTCTCCTACCTCCGTGATTGCCTTCGACCGGTCTGCTGTCGGGTCCGAGGCTGTGTCAGGGGAGATCGCTAGCTCCTGTGGCGCAGCGTCGGGTGGTGGAGAGAACGGGTGTTGTGGGGGAGAAGAAGACGAGGATGATGAACACTCCCGGGAGCTGCTGTGCTCGTCGTCCGAGGCTGCTGTCGGGTTCTCGGGCGAGTTCAAAGAGGAGGACGACGACGAGGAGCTGGAGGAGGAGGGACTTGATGGTAATCAAAACGGCGAGGACCACCGTCTCGACGAGCACTACGAAATCCCTGATTTCGAAGAAGGAGAAGTGTACGACGAAGACATCGAGCCAGCATCCGGCAGCAGATCCATGCCATTAACGGACTCCCCAGCAAACTCCGAGATCAGGTTCCGTTCCTCCTCCGACATTCACGACCCTTCCTCCTCCACTGCCGCCGCCGCCGCAGTAGCATCCACGTCCCGCAACCCCAAGCACATTCCAGCCGTCAAATTCGACGACGGCTGGATTGACGTCGCAAGCGGCAGCACATCCCCCAGCGCAGACACCGGCAGCAACTACGGCAAGCCGTCGTCGTCCGTGGACCGAGGGGGCCATCCCTCGGGTTCACGCCCCAGGAAGAATGCGTGCTACAAGTGCCTCAAAGGGAATAGGTTCACGGACAAAGAGTCCTGCATCGTCTGTGGGGCTAGCTACTGTGCACGGTGTTTGATCAGGGCTATGGGGTCTATGCCCGAAGGGCGCAAGTGTGTGCCATGTATCGGGTATGCTGTGGATGAAGAGAGGAGGGAAGGGTTAGGGAAGAGCTCCAGGATGCTCCGCAAGTTGTTTAGTGCACAGGAGGTGCAGCATATCATGAAGACCGAGAGGTCATGCGAGGCCAATCAGATCAGTGCTAGCCATATTGTTGTCAATGGGAAGTCGCTTAATAGGGATGAGATGATCTTGCTCAAGAACTGCCCCAACCCGCCTAGTAAGCTCAAGCCAGGGAGGTACTGGTATGACAGGGTGTCTGGATACTGGGGACAGGTCAGTTTACTTGATTCCTTCCTGAAATTGCAATGCTAGCTAGCTATACATATTGTAGGAAAGGTGGGGAAAAGAAACTCAACGAAATCTTCTCATTGCATTTGCCTTTGCAGAAAACCTTATCTATCTTTCCTTGTCTTGGATCATTAGTATTGTTGCTGCCACCGTTCATTTTTTTCCTTCACATTCTAACTCTTTTTTCACTCCAATGATATCAAACGTTTTGCTCAATGGTTTAAAAATTCTAGTGTGTACCGAATTGTACACATACCCCAAACACCAACACATCTAAACAGTATGTTCTGGATACTAAAAATGGTCTTTGGAACTGCCCACCACCCTGGCCCTTGACGCAGTCGATGACTCCGAGCTCGCTCTCCCCATTGTACATCCGCTTCCTTCCCCTTCGCAGTTCATGGCTCACCATGGCTGCAGTCAATCATCAAGGCAAGGACATGGATGAGGAGGGACCCTCTGTGATTGTTTAACACTTGACCTCTGTGATTGCCTTTGACTATTATGATGTCGGGTTTGAGGCTGTGTCCAAGAAGATCGCTAGCTCCTATGTAGTAGCTTCGAGTGGTGGAGAGAAGGGATGTGGTAATGGAAAAGAAGATGATGTGAGGTTGATTTGAGGTTCTTGAGAGAGTTCAAAGAGGAAGAGGACAATCAGGATGAGGGACATGATAAAGAGCACGACTGTTGCGACGAGCAACTACGAAATCACTCACTTTGAATCAAGAGGCATCTATGACGAAGACGTCAAGCCAACATCCGCCAACAGATCAATGCCCTTGACAAACTTCACAACAAGCTCTAAGATTAGGTTCCCGTCCTCCTGTGACCTCTACGACTCATCCTCCTCCACAACTGCAATAGCCGTTGTAGCATCGACGTCCCACAACCCAAGCACGTTCCACTTGTGAAATGTGATGATGATCGGTGAGACGACGCGAGCACATCCCTCAACATCAACACTAGGGCCAACTATGGCAAGCTGCCATCGTCCATGACTGAGGGGACTGGCCCTCTGGTTCACGTCCCCGGAAAGGCGTGTGCTACAAGTGCCTCAAGCGAAATCAGTTCATGGACAAAGATTCTTGCATCCTTTGTGGAGCCATCTACTATGATCAGGCCATGGGGTCTATGCCTGAAGGGTGCAAGTGCGTGCTATGCACTGGTTTGTTATTGATGAGGAGAGGAGGGAAGGGTTAGGGAAGAGCTCTAGGACTACTTACTTCCTAGGAGGTGCAACATATTATGAAGGCTGACATGTTCGGAGACAAATTGGATCAGTGGTAGCCATGTTGTTGTCAATGGGAAGTCGCTTGCTAGGGATGAGATGATCTTGCTCAACAACTGCCCCAACCCGCCTAGTAAGCTCAAGTTGGGGAAGTATTGGTATGATCAGGTGTCTAAATACTGGGAACATGTCAGTGTCTTGATTCCTTCCTAAAATTGTAGTGTTAGCTAGCTATATATATTATAATAAAGGGCGGAAAGAAACTCAAGCAATTTCTCTCATTGCATTTGCCTTTACTAAACAACATTTCTCATGAGACATAAAACATGGTTGAAATATTATTAGATTAGTTTGAAGACAATAAATACCACATTGCTTCACCATATCTAATTAAAAAAGAAGATATGCTTATAGTTAATAGGCAACTATGTTATGCGTAAGGTAGGCTAAATATAAAGACATATGTTGAAACTTGTTTTGACTAATGTCGTACCGGGCATAGTGTTAAGGAAGAAGATCAACAAAAAGAGAAGTAAGGGATAAAAGGAACGATGATCGCTTCTAGCGTCTGCAACGTCATTTGGTGCAAATCATTCCTTGTGTCACCGGATCAATCCCGTTTTACACCTATTAGTTACCTTGGTTGAACCACACTTCCAACCCTAGCAATTGCACAAGGATGGCTTACTAAAGGTGTGGAAACTAATAGGAGTCTACTCCTATTGTAGCGGTACAAATTAGGGCTGGCAATTGGGTCCAAGTTGACCTATTTTGAGTCGAGATGGCTGTACCTGAAAAACCCAAAATTATTAGTGGGTTGGGTCCATGTTTGCAATTCTTGACCCGCAAAACCCAATCGACCCAAAATTATATCTACACATACTCACACATATATATACATTTCCATGTTCTATCCATATATACATTATATCTACACATACTCACAACGGTGTGACTCGAGAAGTCGTCGAAGTTCATCCTCGTTGAGTCAATTAGCAATTTAGCACTGCGCCAACAAACAGGGTAGTGGCGAATTAGGTCTTTGAAGAACAACTTGGGGTCCTCTAGAATGACCTCAAGTCTATATTTGTGGGAGGCACTAAAGGAGGTCAGGAAGAAGGGCCCATGAATGTCTCTAGCTTCATGCCTATTGCTCACTCTTAAATCACTAGTACTAGAAGTCTTGACAAACTCATTAGACACCTAACCCAAAGGGCCCGTGAATGTCTCTGGCTTCATGCCTATTGCTCACTCTGAAATCAGCAGAACTAGAAGTCTTGACAAACCCATTAGACACCTAACCCAAAGGACTGAATGTATCGTTGGCTATGGACTGGGATAGCTCTTTTGTGAGTAGATGAATTAATGAATGAGCGCACAAAAAGTATGCATCTCATTTTCATTATCATGCACTATCCATGTTAGGACCCCACAAAATGATGTGATGGAGCTATCCTTGCCAAGATTATGGACACCAAGATCAGGACCATCAATTGATGCGTGTGGTAGAACATCCATACTAGAGCAGCACACACTACTGAGTCAACCATGTCATCTGTACTGCATTTACGTAGTTGCTTGATTTGTCAGGTTTCGTTGTCTCACATCCCTCCTTATCAGGAATCTCAACCTTGAATTTCTGCTCCATTTGCTTCGTTCATCAGGAGGAACAACATCCACATGTGAGCTGTTACATATAATACACAACTTTCAGCTTCTTCTGCGACATTCGTCCTGACAGAATCAGATATAGGAGAGAGAGTTCTTCGGTACAGATAGCAACAAGTTCTCAGTGATGTCAGAAACTGTTAGATCTTGGAGTTGAAACTGAAGTAGTACTTCTTTGATGTTGATAGTCACAGGAGAGTCTGGGTGCAAAGCTGTGGCTAAGGCCTCCCCTTGGAGGATGGGAGCATAGTGACAAATTCGGGATTTGACAACTTTTCGGCTAACCGTAAAAAATCGGAACTCGCAAAAAATTGGAAAAAATGGTGAAAAAATTGGATAATATTTCGGTCAAAGTTGGGTCAACTATTCGGAAACAGTCAAGAATAAGTCGGCTATATATATGTATATGTACGTATATATACTTATTTATACACATATATACATATATGTATATACATGTATATATATATATATGTGTATATATATATATATATGTATATATATATATATATATATATATATATATATATATAGAGAGAGAGAGAGAGAGAGAGAGAGAGAGAGAGAGTCTGGCTAGAATACACTCGAGTGTATCTGGAGAAGAATACACTCAAGTAGTTTTTCATGATGCAATATTTTTTTAAAATCTAATCTGTGGATCTTCTTAAACATGTTGTGAATACCTCATATATAAAATTTGAGCCCATTTGGACATTTATAGGTCATGTTATAAAGGCCACAAAAATGATGCATTTAAAATTAGTTTCGTGCGTCAATTTTGTTGCCCTTGGATGAGTGACTTTAACCCATCCAAATGGGTTCAAATTTGTATGTAGCCTAATTTTAGTATGACAATGAAGATCAATGGTTTACATTTAAAAAAAATAGTCTTGATATGCAAACACCACTTGAGTGTACTGTACGATATGTACACTCGAGTGTATTCTAGCCTGACTCCATATATATATATATATATATGTGTGTGTGTGTGTGTATGTATATATATACATGCATATTAAGGTCACTGGCAATCTTATTGAGTGAAAAAGTAGGAAAAGGATTAAAGATTAGTTGAATAATAACAACGGATTGTAGGGAGAGTGGGGGTTGGAGGTTTAGTGCATATTAGGAGTTCTTTGTACATAATCTGGTTAAAAAGGAGCAAACGACTTAAAAGAGAAAAATTGTGAAAAAACGTGAAAAGT
This sequence comes from Alisma plantago-aquatica, assembly GCA_963693085.1. Lineage (NCBI taxonomy): Eukaryota > Viridiplantae > Streptophyta > Magnoliopsida > Alismatales > Alismataceae > Alisma > Alisma plantago-aquatica. The sequence goes on along the minus strand of OY856410.1, from coordinate 953,462,350 downwards.
CACAAAAAATTGTGTAAATCGTGAAAAGTCACGGAAAATGGTCTACCGACGTATTAATCGTGGTGGTGAACATTTGGGAGTTATAAATAGCAAAAATTTGCTGATTTTCATACAATTTGCAGACTTTTGTTACTATGAATGGAAGTGGAGCGCATAATGGCCTCATAATTGATCGTTGAAGCTGTTGATGCTAACTGATTGGTCTTATGAATGATTTGCATCTGAATCATAGAAAATGGATTTACTTGAACAGAAAGTGTACCAAATCATATCCGCAAAAATGAACTGAATGGAAACTAGTTCAAAATTTTGTTGTAAAAGAGTGGCTATCATCTTAGGCTGCAGAGTGAACTGACAGTTGGAAAACAGTTTACATATCTATTATAAAGCGGTTTCTTTAATGTGAACGAATGGCTCACTTTAGGCAGTATACATCAACTCACTAGCCATGCCTTGAATCAAGCAAAAAAAGCTAGCTTCTATTGGAAAGTCTCACTTTAGGCAGTATACATCAACTCACTAGCCATGCCTTGAATCTTGCAAGCAAAAAAAGCTAGCTTCTATTGGAAAGTAATTTTCTCCCAATGTGAAGCAGTGCCTTTCATAGGACTAGGTTTATATATCATAGGCATGATTCTAGACACGTGCAGCGGCTGAGCAAACCCATTTCCTGAGGGGGGCGGTCACAAATGTCACAGTAACAATTGAACTAAAATCTTTGCGAATAAACACCCGAAATGTCAACTGATATAATTTTTGATATCTTATGTACATTCAAACCGACATTACCAAGGTATACAATCTCGAGAAACAACTAAAAAGTAGCACTGTAAATTCTAAGTTTTGATTGCTTGACATTGCTTACTACTTATGCATTAATTGTTTCAAATATTTCATTATCAATATATCATAGAATCATTCAGCCTGTTGCTGTATATTCAGTTGCATCGATAATTTCTAACTATATTCATGACAGAGTGCTTTAAAAAAAAAACTATATTCATGACAGAGAATAAACTACAGTTATTACAACTCACAAAAAGACTAATCTTATTATCTTACATACATTATGCTATGGTACTAAAAGTGCTTCTTTCCCAAGACCAATAGTCAAATGACAATAATAATTTAACTAAAATCTATGGAATAAACACCCTTAATGCCAACTGATATAGTTTTTGGTATCTTATGTATATTCAAACCATCGTTACCAAGATACACAATCTCGAGAAACAACTAAAAAGTAACCTTATAAATTCCAAGTTTTGATTGCTTGACATTGCGTACTACTACTTCATTACTTGTGGCAATATTTCTTATCAATATATCATAGAATCATTCAGCGTCTTGTTGTTCATTCAGTTTCACCAATAAGCTCTACATATATTCATGATGGAGAATAAACTGCCGTTATTACAACTCACATCAAGGCTAATTTTTTTAGCTTACATACATTATACTATAGTACTAGAATTGCTTCTTTCCCAATATCAATAATCAGAAGTTATTTGTACTATGTTTTCCTCCTGTCTTGTTGTATCAAGGATAGAGTAGGATGCCAATCGGTGCTAGGACGAGTCCAGAACAAGTAGAAGAAAATTTGACTGAGTTTGGTTGTGATGGGACAAAATCTACATGACTAGATATTGTAGTATGTTAGTTATGACAAACACAGGCTCATTATTTGACAAGAATATGAAGACAATTAACAATATGAATGACATACATGTTTAGTTTAATGATTGCTTCAGTAGTTTAGGTAAGTGAAATAAAGACGTACTATGATTTTTCCATCACAAATATTAAAATGCTGATGCCAAATGAGAAATGAAAATTTGAATTAGACAAAGAAATGGATCAAATATAAGAGAATATAGAGAAGAATCATGCCCATCCCCTTCATTTGGACAAAAAACTTTATAGGTAATACTTTGGCGAGTTTCATGGTATATAAGCTTAATCAGCTGCGGGGAGTGTGGGCTAGCGGTCAACGGTGAATACATTATTGTTGACGCCTTGAAGATGCTCCAAGATCACAAGCTAATGGTTATGTCTATGCTGCAGCTAGTTTCCAGGTGAAAGGTAAAGTACATTAGATGCTGCCTTTAAGTGTGATGCCGTGAGTAGGTACTAAAAGGGAGGTATGCGCTGCTAGCTATGAGAATACATGACATCCGCTTAATGAAAAACTAGCTAAAAGCACGTGCTAAGCACGCGGATAGCAGTTAAATTAGCACATTAAAATCTCTAATGTGTACTATTACACACTATAAAAAATACTTGATGATTTTTCGAATCTGAAAATTGATTTTTTTCTCTGGTTCAATATTAGTAATAATAATAGTTACATACAACTTGGTAAAAGACCTAGATTAATATCCAGTTGACTCCTCCTGGTATGCACAAAAAAAATTAAAAATTATCAATTAACATCCAATTGACTTATTTTAATCTATATCTCGGAAAAAAAGTGATAATCATGTCACAAAAAAAACCCGGCAAGCAAGTCGATTAGCTGGCACATACACACCTGATTCACTTATATTATAGGCATATAGACTCTGTGGTAAAACAAAGTAAAAAAAATAATACACGAAAAAAAATGAAAATAAAAAAAAAATGTTGAGAGATCAGTCGGCTAAAAACTGGGTGACTCCCTCTAATATGTAAGTACACATATAAACTACTTAAACACACAGACATAGTGATAAGTGAATTCCAAGCTTTTATTTGAAAAAAAATTGCTAAGCGAAGCAGCTCGACAATAGGCAGGATACTAACACAATACAAATTGAAAATAACAAAAAAAGAAAAACTACCAAGTCAACAGTGAATAAAAGCCTAATGACTCCCTCCAAGCTGTAAGCACACATATAAACTACTTAGACACAAAACTACCTTAGACACAGACATATTGGACCAACGCCAATTTGATGCCTTTCTTTAGCTTGACAATAAAAAAATTCAAAACATGACGCTTATACAATAACTCTGTATTAAAACAGATTTAAAAAAAAACTGAAAATTGTAAAAAAAAATGTCAAGCGAAGCTGCTCGACAACATGCGAGAAGCTACCTTTTATTATAGGTACATAGATATAGATATAAACTACTTAAACACACGGACAAACTGGACCAATGTGAATTTCATTTCTTTAACTTGAAAGTAAAAAAATCCAAAATGAGACATGTATACAACAACTTAGCGTTTAAACTGAAAATTTAGAAATCAAAATGAAAAAAAAATCACAAAAAAAAAATTACAAATAGAAATATAAAATACAAAACACAACAAAAAAATTTACAAAAAAAAAACTGTGGAGCAAAATAACTCGACAACAGACAGAAGACAGTCTTTTAATATAAATATAGAATAGATAATTTCGCAGGCTAACTAACATATTGCTGAAGCTAGCAGGGTGACAACATGCGTTAGAATAGCAAATATGCCATCCGTACTTCTTCATATGAATATAGATATAGATGCAAGCACGTCCTGATCCATTACGCTGGCAAGATGAGAATGAGTTCAATGCAACGTGTCAAGTCACCATCCATCAGAGTAATGCTAATCGCTTTTCCTAGCAACAAATGAAGTACAAAGTGACGCGAAGCATAGGAGCAGACATGTAAAAAAGCAATAATGTTAATCGTTTTTGTAGCAAATGAAGCACACAGTGACGTGAAGCACAGAAGCAGTCATGTAAAAAAGCAAATAAGAAGCATACAGGAAGCACAGAGACAGACATGTAGAAAAGCTCACAGCTGACCTTCGTTTATTCATAGGGTTATAGATGATTGATATAGGGTTAGAAAATGCTGCTACTATTTCTTTTTATAATATTTAGTTATTTTAAAATATTCCTAGATGCAACCGATCTACCAAGTCGTCCCGTGCACAAGTCACGTGAAGTCATGGCCATCAGACTGGAAGATGGCAAGAACCTGAATAACCTATTCAATGTATATATTAGATTGAGTTTTCGTTAACTAAATTCATGCCAATATTCCTGTCAATCTGTTTTAACTAATATTCAACCTTTTGTTGGTTATTATAAAACCAACAAATAACAATAATTTGGCTAGATGAAATGTAAATTAATACTATAAGAGTTACAACCGATCATTGCTTGAATGCCTCTTTTACAGATCGATACTCGCTATATAAGGGTGATCCTATTCTATTGCAAATTTTTGGCACCATAGCGGTTGATCAATATGGAGAGATGGTCCGAAGGTGTTCATGAAAAGTAGCATATTTCTAGAACTTTTTTTTGATCTTTTCCCGTATGAAAGGCTGCATTCAATGAGCTAGGACTATGTGTCCATGCTTCCTACTTCCTAGCATATAAATGATAGCTATTATTTGATTGCAGTAACACCATTATTCCTTATTTGACTGTCTATCAAGTAAAAAAATTAAGCCATTGTTATATATTTGTACCTATCCTTCTAAGCTTTCGTTCTTTCTCCTAAAGAAGCGCAAGATTTAAATTTCTTCTGCTTTGGTTAATTATTTAATCAGCATGCTTTTAGAAGTGTTGATGTGCTGCTACAGAGTATACAGGCTTCCTGCTATACTTGAAATGATGTGTCTGATTCATACAGGAGGGGTACAAACCTTGTAAGATCATAAGTGCAAATCTAAACGTTGGAGGATCCCTGATGCAAAATGCTAGCAATGGGGACACTGGTGTTTTCATCAATAGTCGAGAGATCACGAAATCTGAGCTGCGCATGCTTCAGGTTTATGGTTCAGACATTTTATTCATATGCTTAAGAGGCTGAGTTCAATTCTGTAAGGATTGTTAATTGATGTAAATATTGGCACACAGTTGGCTAGGGTTCAATGCGCCGGAAGCCCTCACTTTTGGGTAAATTCTGATGGGACATACCAGGAGGAGGGGATGAAAACAATAAAGGGGAACTTGTGGAACAAGGTTCGCGCTGGCCTGATATTTTTAGCTAGATGCTTAGATGCCATTACTGCTTGTCTTTCTTGATGTTTTCTATTGTTTGGCAGGCAAGGATGAAGGTCATCTGTTCTTTACTGTCACTACCACTTCCTCCCAAGGGCACCAATACTAGTAATGAAGAAAAGGAGTCTGTTAGTGGATCAGCTCGTGATTACTACGATCCTAGGTCTCTTCAGAAGATTCTTCTAGTTGGATGCCATGGATCTGGGACGAGCACTATTCTTAAGCAGGTTTGACTTTCGGCCCTCGTTTCTGATAGAATTCTATAATTGTATTACACACACTTTTTTGTATCTGCAATGCTGATTTACTTTGTTAGATTTTGTTTTTCTAAATTTAGCCATGCCATATGTAGTTATATTCTGTCTTTCAAACAATATGTTTTCGACAGGCAAAGTTTCTGTATACACCCAATCCATTTTCAGAAGAAGAACGTGAAAGGATAAAACTGATGATCCAGAGTAACATATACCATTATCTGGGTATATTACTAGAGGGCCGGGAACGATTTGAAGAGGAGTGTTCGGCTAAAAAGAGAAGCATTCTTGTTGAAGAAGATGCCGACTGTGGTATGCAAAGTGCTGCACTCAAGTCTAATATGTTTTATGTACAATTCTAGTAGTGCACTGAAACCATCCTTTTCAAAAGCCCATACCATTTTATCAACAGGGTAATTGTCAGAAAGTGAGAGGAAATCCGTATGTTGTAGTTTGGGCCATACTTGTTAAGGCGTCAAGGCGCCAAAGCTAGGCGCCTTGTGCCTAGGCTACTATAAGAAAATATAACTGCAGCACATTTTACCTATATGTATACATGTCTTACCTATATGTCTAGGCGCCTTGTACCTAGGCGGCTATAAGAAATAGAATTGCAGTACATTTTACCTATATGTATACTTGTCTTATGATTTATAATATTTCCCCTTCGTATATATCTTATATGTTATATTTTGCCTGTATATACATTTTTTATTATTTTTGTTACGTTTCTCCCCATCATATTTCTGATATATTTCATATATATATGTGTGTAGGTAAATCAAGAAATTTATGATCTATCATCTAATATGCATACTTTATGGTAAGAGAGCATACCCAGTTGCACTTTGGATAATCTTTATTAATATTGCCACAACAAGAAGAGTAATAGTACACAATTTAAGAGATACAGTCCTATAAATAAATGGAGATTTATCTATAGCGAGTATCCCAATAACATAGCCCCAACATTAGAAATTGAATTGAAGGTGGCAAGGCGCAAAACATGACAAATCAGTAAATTTGTATTAAGAGAAATGACAAGGCGCAAAATATGAAAAATCAGTAAATAAATGTGTATTAAGAGAACTAATTTTAAACAAAAATGATATTCGGCACATAACATAGTCAAAAACATAAGTTTTAAACTTTAGGACAAGAAATAGACCATTAAAAGTCATTACTATATGATAGGATCAACAAAAATAACATTTAAAAAATTACTATATGATAGGATCAACAAAAATAACATTTAAAAAATTACTATATGATAGGATCAACAAAAATAACATAAGGCAAAAATTAGGCAAGGGCAGCCCCAGGGGCGCCATGCATTGACAAATATGGTTTGGGCCAATTACATTCTTCTCTACTGTTGTTATGAATAAAGTACACGATTGCAGTCTTTTATTACACTTATCATCTATCCTGGCTAAAGTTTAAAAGGTTCGGGAACAACAAGATAATATAAATAGTTGATTCCTTGTTTAGCATTTTTAAACGAGGATATATGACTTTTTCATACATCTTATCATTGAACAAATGTCCTCGGTAGAAACTGCTTGAAAGAATAATTTAACATCACCGCCTTTTAGATAGGAAAACTTGTTTGCCATTGGCCTTTAAGTAACCATTACACATGTAATAATGCTGTCGTCAGGATAATAGAAATAAGTTATTAACGCATTAGAGGATGTATATGACATTTATACATTTTATCATTTAACAAATATCTTTTGTAAAAACTGCTTGAAAGAATATTTTCACATCATCCACCATCTTTCAGATAGTGAGACTTATTTGCCATTGGCCCTCAAGGTAAATCCCGTTAACATTGCACATGTAATTATTGTGTCATATTGCTTTATTGTTGATAGAAATGTGATACTGACGGGCCAAAAATTCTATTGTAACAAGGAAAGCGATTAGTTAGTTAAGAAGCCACAAATTTTGAAAAGAGTCTGTTTCTTGCACTGATTTTGACAAGAGTTTCTCTAGATACAGACAGCAATGCAATTCTGTTTTCATTTTTACTTGGACAAAATTAACATTGTGCATATAGGTACTCTGTATGGTTACATATTGGGTCAAAGTTCGATGATTGTTGTCCACTACTTAACAAGGTTATTGACGTAGCACCATACACGGGCTAATTTATAGAGCAATAGTGATGCCAACAGTGGTGTGGAAGTTTGATATTGACATAGCACTGTGCTAGTCAGCTAGAATGACAGAATGATTCCTCGCAGATTTGCATGCGTATACTTTCTTTTGGACTCCAGAAGAGTTCAGAATGCCCTGTAGTTATTTGCTTGCAACATACTTTGCACCTTTTATACTTAGCACTTCAATCTCCTTTATGTTTATAACCCACCCCCCCCCCCCCCCCCCCCCCCCCCAACACACACACAACAACACCCCCCCACCCAACACACACACGCGCACACGGATAGTGCAAGAGTTTTGCATTCCTTGTTAAGGTAGCCAAAGATTTAGACATTGCTTATAGATCTTTTTATACTACATGGTTCAATTATTCTGAAAAAGCTGTTTGAAAATTCCTATTGCTTATATCATTGTCTAAAATGCAGTGAGCACTGGGACATCGAACGCAAATGTTGAGAACACCTCGTTTTCTATATCCTCAAGGTTGAAAGAATTTTCTGATTGGTTGTTGAAAGAAATGGCTTCTGGGAATCTAGAAGCTATGTTTCTAGCTGCTACACGTGAATATGCTCCAGTTGTTGAGGATCTATGGAAAGCTCCTGCAATACAAGCTACATATCGCCGTAGGAATGAGCTGCGAGCATTACCATCTTGTGCAAGTCACTTCTTAGAAAAAGTGAGTGTTTCTTCCTTACCAATGAATGTTTTATAACGTTTTTCCAAGTTTATACCTTCAACACATCTGAAGTTTGAATTCCTTTTCTTTACATCATTGTTTGTTTGATGCATTTGACATGCTGTGCTCTGGTGTATACAAACACATAGAACTGCACAAGCTTGGATAAAGAGGAATATAAAGGGAGTATTGCCTTCTGCACAACACACACGGCTGGCACTTTGTATTTCAGATATTGTTTCTAAGAAGATAACCCATCTTCTATAGCCTATTCAACTAGATAGGCAGAAATCTTTTCATCCTACTGCATTCGAAGTGTCCAGTTCCCTGACCCGGTTACTGAATTCAGATCATCTATCAAACAATTGAAGTTATTATTTTCTAAATTCACATAAACCAATCTATGAAATAACAAGCTATTGTTTCATATTTGATGATATTTGAGAAATTTATTATTAGAAAGGCTGAGTCCGTGTAATCCGTTGGGACTTAAACTATGGGAAGCAGTATTTGAGGACACATCACTGGAAATGGCATAAAAAGTTGTTCTCAATGGGTTTGAAAGTTGTTCATTAATTGTCACCTTTTTGAGGTCTATATATTATGCAGCAGCCACCGTCATGCTCCGTCATTGAGATCTTTGTCACTTGTAAATCAAGCTAGCTTATTCTGTTCTCTGAAGGAATCTAGACCCATTTCTTTTTCCCCCTTTCTGTCACTAGTGATTGTATTGATCAATTATTAGTTTGTCACTTGATTGCATATTAAGATAGTCCATGTTCAAACCTTTTGTTTTAGATGCATTCTCTCTTCTTTGTTGTATGTTTGATTGTAAAGCTCATTAATTGATTTGGATCGGAAAACCAAGTCGTCTACTGAGTATTGGGTAAATTAAGTTAGTTGAGTAAGCATTTGAATTGCCAAATGAATTTTTAGGTACTTTTGCTTTAACGGATAGGTACACCTGTCACATAAATATCTGTAATGGTAGCGAAGTAAATATGCAATACCTTATAGATGATGTCTCTTGTGGTTAATCTCCAAAGGTGCATTTGAGGATGTAATTAGGAGATCTGTTAGAATAAAGTTACATTATACTCGAAACATTTATGGGTGGTAAAGTAGGAATCAAGGAACGGAATTTCTCTGAAATTGGCAAAATTTTGCTCGGATTTCATATTCGACGCCATAAGTGAATTACTATTTGCTGACCAAGTGGTTTAGTATTAGTGGAAATGAATTCAAATAAGAAAAATAAAGGATGAAAGAATGTGGAAAGACTAGAGAGAGAGAGAGAGAGTCAAGAAGAAATAATTGCATCTGTTATTGTTTATTATCCATTTTTTCTCTTATTAATCCGAATGCTCTACCACCCTCCTCCTCATCTAAGCCTCAATCCCAACCATGTCAGGGTTCAACTACATGGATCCTTCTTTCCAATCAGCTCTGTTATGGGTCATACTCTGATCAAGATGTAAAGATTCAAAATCTCTCTTTATAAGCTCTTCCTAAGTTGATTTAGGTCTGCCATTGCTTCTTTTAATTGTGCTTGATTCAATAACTATATCTCGAATTGGTGCATTTGTCTGTCTGCGCAACATGTGCCCATACCATCTTAGACATCATTTAGGCAACTTGTCCTCGATGCTCACCACCACTCCCACTTTGTTCTCGATATAGTCATTCCTCAAATGATCTTTTTTGTCTTCCCACACATCGATCTCAATATTCACATTTCAGCCACATTCATCTTGTTGAAACTTTGTTTCTTCACTACCCGACATTTACTCCCATATAGCATGGCTAGCCGTATAGCTGTTCTATAAAACTTGCTTTATAATCTGAGAGGGATCTTTTGGCTACATTACTTTAGTTGTAGTCTTCCACTTCAATAAACACCATATGAAGATCTTTTTTGTTTTCTCTACACTTCTCCATCAACATCCTTATCAGAAAAATAACATCTGTTGTTGATCTTCCCGCATAAAACCAAACTGATTGTTTGATATTTGCGTTATTGATCTTAGCCTTTGCTCAATAATCCTCCCCTAAAGTTTCATAGTGAAACTCATCAACTTGATACCTCTGTAGTTTGTGCAGCTCTGAACATCTCCTTTGTTCTTGTAGATTGGGACTATAGTATTATTTCTCCATTCATCCAACATCTTCTTTGTCTTCATAATCTTATTAAAGAAATTCGTTAACCACATAGCTCCTTCATTCCCAATACTCTTCCATACCGATGGGAATATTGTCTGAACCACATGCCTTTTTTATTTTCACCTATTTCAAAGCATTATTGACCTCATATAGTAAAACTTGTTATGTGTAAGTGATATCTCTTGCATCCATGTCACCTGAGTCTCTTACAATATTCACGCTATCTCCATTGAAAAGCCTACCAAAGTAGTTTCTCCATTGGTTCTTTATCATCATCCTTCACCAGCTCTCCGCCATCTTCATTCTTGATGCACTTTACTTGGGTGAGCCATTTGATAAATATTTTTTATCCTTCTCTAGTGTTCAACTTCTTATATATCACATCAAAGTATCTACCACCCTCTTATAGTAATTAATTTCTCTCTCCTCCTCTCTCTTAAAAAGAGATCATTACATTTAATTGTAAATAGTACCTTACTTTTCTCCCGTTATAAATAAATATAAAGAGGAAATAAACAAACTTACATGCTTGAAAACAAGGAGAAATAGTAATGGGGGAGAATGAAAGAAATCAAGATTGGAAAGGTAAGGAGAATCGCTTTGTAGGGGAAAGAGATTTGAGGAGCCATTTTAAACAGGATAATATTGTTTGCAAAGGAAAGAATGTATAGCAGTGGGATTAAGATACTTAATTAGCCATTGTAAAAGAGGATGGTGTTTGAACTTTGATTGGAAAAATGTGCAGTTATAAAAATAAGAGTGCCAACTGGTGTGAGAATGGTGTGGTGCAACGCGGTTAACTTAGATTTTTGTTGCCCATGTGGATATGGTTTCTCATATTATAAAACTACATTGGATATGGTGCATATACGGTGTTTGGTTTCTCTAATGTGATGCAAATATGGTTTCAGTACAAATGAAACCATATCCGCACCACTGCCGTACCTAGCTCCATTGGCTAATTTGTCATGCTTATATAGGATGTTACTTGGTCAACACCTGTGCTTGAGCTAGTAGTGCAGGGTATGAGCACTACTGTGCTTAGTAACCATGGGTGTGGGACATTTAAAGGCTATGCGATGGCTCCAATACTTAATTGTTCAATCCAGTCTGTTAGAGTTATTAGTTATTGTCTATTGAGTTTATTATGTATACGTGCCTAAGCATATTTGGCACATTAGTATTTGAGTCCAAGTTGTAAGTGTTCCTCTCTTCCTATATGTAGTAGGGTTTTGTCTAATAGAATCATCATATTGCCTCCTATCTCGCTTTCAACATCATATTGGAGTTGAGATCCAAATCCCTAGTTGTCAAGTAATAGGGAGATAAAAGAAGTAAAGAATCATACCTGACAGGTACAACCCCCTTTTTCTTCGGTGTGCCGCTTGGATGCCTCTTGCTGATACTGCTCCATCATGCCGCATGCTGCTACCTCACACTTTTGTCTCCACTGATCGTGCCCTCTTTTCTTACCACGACTCATTACAATGCCACCTCGGCCGTGGGCTTCGTTGCTCAGCTGCTAGCTTCTTATGTTCCACCCTTGCATCTACATTAAGGGGCTACACCAGTCTCTGCTCCCTTCCATACTGCCAGTACTTGTCCATGTAAGAAAGCAACGCCACCATTGCCTCATCCATGCACGCTGGTACCACTAAGGCCTTGTTGTTGACCAACAGAGACCGCAATGTAGTGGCCAAGGCACCTTAAAGCAGCAACCAAGACCGCCAACAACCATTGCTGATATTGCATGGCCTGGATGAGCATCCTTTGCCTTAAATGTATGCCACCCAACCACCTTCCTTCGAAAATCATTTGCAACTTTGCCTATATAATATTTGAATGATTCATGCTTGATCTCCCCTTTGAAATCATTGTAAACCTTTTTTGGGGCTCCCTACTAGGGGGAGCTGCCTACAATACCGCTTGAAGTGCCGGGGTTAATTATTAATGGACTTGTGGGCTGTAAGCTTTAGTTAAGGGGATGCCTCTATTCCATTGTCCACCCCCAAGAGCTCTTCTTTTGCATGGTTGGTGCCAGGGGGAGATATAGATGAGAGAAGAAAAGAAGATCAAGTGAATAGTGGAAGAAGAGAGAGCCTGATAAGTTTTATCTATGGATCACCTAGTTGGAGCATCCTAAGCTATGCATATTTGTTTGTGCGCATTCTAGCTCACTTTTCATTCTTAGAAGATCATTCATCTAGCCATGCTATCCAATTCCTGCTTGTTTATTTGTGCTCATGACCACCTAATGTAGTGCATCTTTCCAGTAGCAACTCATGTCTCAAGCATATTGACCACCTACTGCAGTGCAATATTCCTATAGAAGTGCTTTTGTCTCGACTACTATGCTTCATTCTTTCATAGTGGTTCTTCTTGTGGGGAACTACTTCAATGACAACTAAGACTAAGTTGGCAACTGAGATGATCTTTATAGATGTATCTCATTGTTTCTTGCTACATATGCGTGGGTGAAACTCCAGATGTGTATTTCTAGTGGCACCTAATGGTTTGGCGATTATCTATTTCAGTGGGAGTCTACTCTAATACTACTTATGTTTGCATAAATGAAAGTGGATTTATGTGCCTGCCTTGGTGTTATCTCTGTCAGGGGAGAAGACCTACTCGCTATGTGCTATCTGCTTCAATGGGAGTGTTTTAAGTGCTTTGATTATCCTATTGCAAGATTTAGGGGATATTGCATTTTGTATGGGCCGCTGTCTCGTATAGTCTTATATAGTATGGTTTTATTTGAAGGATGTCTTGGCAAGCCGAGCATGTGTTTTACCAATGCTCTAGCTTGAGGGCGATTATTAAAGAGTTATTAGTTATTGTTAAAGTGTCTATATTAGTCTATTAGTTAAATAGGCTAATTAGTTTAGTGAGCCTTTATATTCCGGCCCGTCTAGTTTAGATTACTTGGGTCATAAGTAATAGGGCGTCTCTCCTCCTTCTATATAAAGGAGAGGCCGTCAGTCTTTGTAATTATCTATTCCTATTCAATCAATCATATATTCTAACATGGTCATATATTCTAACATGGTATCAGAGCCGTCGCTCCTGAGGGACCCTAATCCGCCGCCCCGCTTCCCTCTCTCTCCAAGCCGCCGTCTTCTCCCTTCAAGCCGCCGCCGCTCCTTTCTCCAAGAAGACAACCGGGCGAGCGCCCGCCTGCGGGCGGCCGCAGCCGCCATCACAGTGGCTTGGCCGGCTGCCCGCTAGGCATATCCCTGCCCCCATGGTCATCTATTCTTTATTCTTTCATTCTTTCCATACAACACCTCCGCTGCCTATCATAGCAGTCGTCCTCCATCATCATCCGCAACAGTCGCCGCCGTAGGCATCCGCCGCGGTAATCTCCTTCCGCCATCCGAAACCAGCAGCTCCGCATCCAACTCCACACGATAGCAGCGCCGCCGCCACCATCAGCAGCAGTAGCCGCCAGCAGCCATCTCCACAGTGTCACCAGCCATCAGAAATCGTTTCCCGTCCGCAAGGAGCAACCATCTCCATCTGCCGCAGCAGCCCAGCTGCCGCCGCGTCGATACTATCGACCCGAGCGTCGATAGTATTGAGATCAGTCCAGACGCAATAAACATTCCGTCGATACTCCATTTGCCGCAGCAGCCCAGCCGCCGCCGTGTCGATACTATCGACCCGAGTGTCGATAGTATCGAAATCAGTCCAGACGCAAAGAGCATTCCCGTCGATACTATCGACGGGAAGTCGATGGTATTAACTTTATCACAACGACAGAAGAGCGTCTGTCGATACCATCGACAGCCCTGTCGATGGTATCGAGATTCAATCAGTCGTTCGTTTGAAGCCTTCATCGTCGCTTTGGAGAGGCTCCACCTTGGCTCCGCATGCAATTTCTCCGGAGTCACGCATTGGACCCTTTGTCATCTCCTATGGTGCTACAAAGTGCTACACCAACGGACGTCATATTTGCCATCATCCGCAAGCTGTTCTTCCACTTCATCATCATCCCGACGATCTTCATCTTCCGTTTGCTGCTATCTGCATCATCATGCTACTGCTGTCCCTACGCCATCACCTGATGTCTTCATCATCATCACTCCATCATCATCACTCCATCGTCACCTCCCATCTATGTCTACTCCCATATTCATTATGCCCTCTATTGCTATTCAGATCATTAATCGGTCCTATCTTTTGCTAATCAGATCCTATTTTGACCCTAATCGGATTTTCGCGGGGCTCCGCCCCCACACCCCCGGATTTGTTTCCCTAACAGGCCAACAAACCCCCTTTTCGGGTCGGAACTAGATCCATTTATTTTTCTACCTGGATCTCATGTTGACCCATTTAGTATACTCTCTTTGGCTATCGGTTTCATTCTCCACATATTATCCATCTCCATTTCACATATTCCTCTCTTTTTCCACCATTTTCTTTCCCACCCACCCATATTATGTGAGCATCCCTTTTCCACATTACGGGGGGGGGGGTCATATATCTATTTCTCCACACCAAACACTCACTTTCGTTGTATTTGGTGTGCGGGGGGGATAGAGAGGAGAGAAAGAGATGAGAAGAGAGAGCGAGCATGAGAGCATATGAGAGAATGTATGAGAGCGAGAGAATGAGATGAGAGGATGATATATGAATTCAGATTATATATATTCCAGGCTATCTTCATGGAGCTTCACATTGTTCAGCACACCGGTTCTCTACTTGTGCCAGCAGTGAAGATCCAGCGTCGACACCATATCCGTTGTTGATGATGTATTCCTTAAGCTGCATTCACATGAGACAGATGGGTGCTTCTTCAGAAGCTCAGAGTTTTATCTTCACCGAGCTGCTTCATCATGTCTTCTCCGAGCCGCATCTGCTGTATCGACATCGCCTGTAGCTGATCCTCTTGGGACTTTCCTTGATGGATGATATCTACTACTCTGTCAAACCCCCATGGTTCCTGCATCGTATCGAGCAGCAGATCGTCCGTCCGCGTTCGTGCCGCGTTAAGCACATATTCCAGTGGCGACTTGCTGTAGTATCAGGTCCATTCGTCCACACTATATCCACGTTCGTGTCGCGTTAAGCACATATTCCAGTGGCGCATTCTTCAGCCTACATAGTATCTTCAGATGTCTTCATTTCAGATGCACTTCAAGAAAGACCTTCTTCAAAGCTCGAGTATCTTCAGCCTGCAAAGTCATCATCACTATTTGATTCAGGGGGAGTATTGATTAAGGGGGAGTAACATATTTTGTATGGGAGTGATATTTATCTTCATCTTTCATTTATCATTTTTTTTATCGAGTCCTGTAACTCTCCAAGCTTGGACATGTGTTTCACCCATGCTCCAGCTTGAGGGGGAGTGTTAAAGTGTCTATAGTAGTCTATTAGTTAAATAGGCTAATTAGTTTAGTGGGCCTTTATATTCCGGCCCGTCTAGTTTAGATTACTTGGGTCCTAAGTAATAGGGCGTCTCTCCTCCTATATAAAGGAGAGGCCGTCAGTCTTTGTAATTATCTATTCCTATTCAATCAATCAGATATTCTAACAGTTATTGAGTTTATTACGTATGGGCCTAAGCATGTTTGGCCCGTTAGTGTTTGCCCAAGTTGTAACTTGTAAGTGTTCTCCTCTCCTATATGTAGTAGGGTTTTGTCTAATTGAACATCCTATGGCCTCTTATCTCATTATCCAACCGTTCATACATGTTGAGCTGCTAGAACTTCACAAACACCCCCTTCTTGTTCTAGTCCATCACCCCTTGATGACCCAGCATCAATGTTGATCTTGTTCAAAACCAGTGATGCAGGGATTGCAGCTGCTCAAGCAAGGTTTCTGTTGGTTGCTGGGAGGAAATGGTGTTTGATTTCTGCTGATTATTGGGTGGGGGGATTTTCATTGAATGTTTCTTTATTCAAATCCATCGTCTCATTCCTTGCTCTACTTCAACGGGAGATGTTGTTGGAACTTGGAAGGGTTACAACTAAATTGGACTATGAAGAGAAGTATGGAGGGTGGCACAGTCTTCAGGTGTGACTAAAAGAGGGTCCAAAAGGTGCTCATTCACCAACTTTTGTGCAGATTTATGCTGATTAGAGTGGTGAAGTTATAGTGAATCATTCTTCATATCCATCATCTCAATTTTTTCTCTACTTCAAGGGGAAGGGTCAAGGGTTACAACTACAAGTTAGGCCGTGAAGAGAGTTGTGGAGGGAGGCAATAAGGGAATGAATCCCTTTTTTTGGGAATATCTTTTAACTAGATCAATAAGATTTGGTCCTTCTATGGCGTTGACATGTGTCGGATAAATATGCCTGATGCATGATGCACACGACATATTATTCTTTTTTATTTTTGTTTTACGTTTATTATTAAGGACCCAAGTGCAGTTTCTCTAATTGTTGTACTTAGTTGCAAGTCTTAATAGTTTTGTGTTAATTTATGAATTTATTCAGAATCAGCAATATACACAACTGCAACATATCTAGGGTTTGTGCCTCTATCATAAAATCAACCTTTGGGGCCTGTCCAAGTAGTTAATATGATTTAAGAATAGATTATTAGTTTCTTCTTTGGTTCCCTTCTTCCCATTCTACATCAATGCCTTTTTATGTGACCTAGTTTTGGCTTGGGATGGGAGGCATTTTGGTTTTGGAGGGGAGATTGCAATGTAATGGCCATATGGCTGCAACCATGGGTTGGACCCTTCATTATGTGTTTTGTGGTTTCATATTTAGGTTGAGAGTCGGGTTTGACTCTTGGACTTACAAATGGACAAGCTGGGATGTCTATGGTGCCTTGGTTGAAGTAGGGTAGATGATTATTTGAAGGGCTCCTAACAGGGCTTGGTTATTGATCCTAGGTCAATGAATAGTAGATGTGGGGTGATATCATTCTTCAACTTGGGCTGAGATGCCTTTCACTTACTTGGATCCCGTGTCTCAAAAGTTTGATCAAAGAGCCTAAAGATGTGGGTTTTATGTGACCACTTTTTGGACATAAGGTATATTTGTATATTGTTAACCCCCTGCCCAACATACACACAAAGATACATATGTATGTGCACTTAACAACAAAACGTCGTAATATGTATGCATCTTCAAACACTCAAATCATTCATATATTTACATTTTAATAAATATACAACGATATGTAATTTACAAACAACTAATATGTGTACACTATATATACATCTATATATAATAGAAACTCACATTTGCTCTTATATATTTATATGTACTAGCAGGGTACACGTGCTAAGCACATGGGTTGCATTTGATTAGTTGTATTATATTTTTGCAATTACAACATAAATATTTGAGGCTAATAGTTCGAATAGATGTTATCACCAATTTTTCAACAATAAATTTCGTCGAGTAGCAACTGTACACTTTGAAATATGTCAATTTAATAGCACTTGTCTTATCCCGTGATTACCCGAATTTGCCATCATGTCTGTTCCTAAGATTATTCTGCGAAAAAGCGCCCAACAGCCTTAGTCCCGCTATTGTAATTTTTCTCATCTTCTAAAATTCAACAAAAGCAACTTTCTCAAATAGCACTACAATAAAAAGGTGCATCCCTCTGATGCAAGTTGTTTAAATAACTGAATACCAGCATTTGCCTCTACTTTTGTTAAAAATGGAAAAAAAAAATCTACGACGCCCAATACCGGCTCATGTCTTCACTTTTGTAAAGAATTTTTTTTATAAAAAAACCAACTTAAGCAAACTACTCGAATGGTTCAACGCTTTTCTTCCAAATTAGCAGAATCAATTTGTCCCAGTATCAGCTAACGAAAAAAGAAATCAAGTTGTAATGACCAACTTGTTCGAATAGTATAAAACAACTCTGTTGTCACTTTTGTAAAAAGATAATGTTTTTTTTTAATCAAAACATGTTGCTCGATTAACAATGGTTACCGCCTTTTGAATTTTTCAGACAGAGCAGTGTCTGGCAATAAAAAAACAAAAAGCAAGTTGTATAAAAAATAAAGACCAGTAAAAAAAGATGACCGATGTAATAACTTACTGACACGTATCACTAAATACAACATGCAGACTGAAATGCTCGAATAATAGTTGATGAAAATAAAAAGTAATTAGCATAACTAAGCTATTTTGACAAGACTTAATGATTTATTAAAAATTATTACTAAAAATAAGATGCTCAAACAATTGCTGACAAAAAAGAACATAACAGAAATTAACAGAAGTAAGCTGCATTTAACTATTATATTTATATAGCCCAACACCAACCTCTGTCGTCACTTTTATAAAAAATATAACACAATTGACCGAACAACAAAAGTTAACCCCGTTTTGTATCATTCCTTTATTCTGCTTGATCAACGGATATAAAAAAGCACATTTTAAAAAGAAATAAAAAAAATCTAGTCAAGGTATGCTGGCCGAACAACAAAGGTTACCACCTTTTTAAATTACTCTGTTCGATTAACGGACAAAAAGTAAAATAAAAACAGAAGCATACTGCTTGAGATTATAAAGAGTGCCTATAAAAGACAATCAGCCCGGCTAACTTGCCAACATGTTGCGGACAAAAAGAATAAACACACAACCGCTGAAAAATGGGACTTGAAGAAAATTACAAGCTAACCAATAGTACTATGAAACGATTTTTTTTTTTTAATTTTTTTGAAAAAATGATTTCCCGAGGTGGATGCCAACTATTTGTTCCAGAGATAAACATGAACTATGGAAAAACATTAACCAGGCAAACAGACACGCTGATTAGATAACTATTCCTAAGATAAACACAAACTTTGAAAAAAAAAAACCAAGCACACAGATTTGTACATTGCAAAAAAAAAAAAAAATCAAACCAAATACTGTGAAAGAATATTGTATTGAACTGATTCGATGACTAAAAGAGGTACATCCCTGTCCTATATATTGGAGCAAGGGAGAAACCCTGAGACTTGTGTCCCAAGTAATCTAAACGGGCCGAGACACTAAAGACCCACCAATTAATTAACCTATTAACTAAATAGGCTAATGTATACTCTTTAATAAATATAAACGAAAAAGAAAGAGCGGGCGGTCAGCTACCGAGCAAGTAGCTCTGAAGCAACCACCACACTGCTCTTTGTTTATAGGGTATAAGATACATAGATATATATACATATATAGACACACACGCACACACACACACACACACACACCGACAACACACACACACACACACACACCGACAACACACACACACACACTTACAGCTCTATATGCTTAATATATAATTTAATTATTTCTGGAAGTGCAGGTATTTACCTACAAATATATTTCATGTGAGTACCCTCTATACCTGTACTGTCATACCACTTTTCATGACACTAGTTGGAGGGGTTGATAACAATTTGTTGACTATGAAGCACGTAATGGGTAAGGACATGGATACAAATACGGGTACGAATTCATGAAACAACAATTTCTTAAAATTTAGGATAGGAGTACGACAGTAGATGTGGCAAAAAATATATATGAAATTAAAAGATATACATTTTTTTATTGGTAAAGCTACAAACGAAGACCATCTAATTTCATCCAATGATAAATATAAAGAAAAAAGATCTTCTTGGACATGACATTTTCAGTCTTTTGTTTAACCTCATGCACAAAATGTTGCATTTCACTTTTGTTTTTTGTTAGTGACTTTTTGACAAATACTGATCCCTTTGTATGGAATCTTTAGCAAGTGTGCTTTTGTCCTAGTATATATGTACTTTTTGTTAACATTGTTATAACAACATTCTCTATTGCCACCCATTCATGCTTCTGATATTATAAACACATATTTCAACAGAGTTGCATGATCATCACACACAGTTGCGAGACATATCTCCTTTAACAAATGAGATAAACTATTAGTCTGATTGGATAATAGAGATAAAGAATTATTATTGCGGATTGGATACTACAAAGCAGAAACAAAAATATAGTTCAAGGAGATGGATTATATGCCTCCTAAAAAAATCCTTAGAACTTGGTAAAGAAAAGATCAAGTAATTTTGAGAATGAGACTATACAGGATATTTTTAGCCACATAATACAAGATATTCAATTAGCATGGTAATAGATCAAAGTTCTAACATCAAACATCCTAATGAATTGAATTTGTCAACTTAATATGGCCATTGCCATACATTTGAATCATAATCTAGAAGGGGTTTATTTTCATAACTAAGTCTATAAAATAATCCATCAATAGATCTATAATTAACATCCAACCTGATATCATTGTATTCCGAACTTCTAATTTTAATTTCTGAGCCAATGAGTTCTAAAAATTTTGGAACTAACACTACGTTACCAAAACGATCTCAAGAATCTACAACTAACAGTAAGTTACTAATAGTAGGCTACTAACAAGAAGGAACAGTAAGTTTTTTCAGTTGCAAATTAACAATAGTTTTATTAGAATGTCAACTTGGTTTATAGAACAGTGTTTTCTAGATCCATAGTTACCATTCACACTGATTTTCGTGCCATTCCCAAAATTCTTAGGCCTAGTTTGGCGTCTGATTTTTTAAATACTGGCAGTTGGTACGATAATTGATCACCCGTCATGTTATAAGCGGAACTCAAAACCGCTGCTCCTCCATTGTCATAGCAGTAACCGAGTGTTTTTCCAGTCACGCAGAATATGGTGGTATTGAGAATACCGGCCTCCTGCCTAGTTTCCTGTCCCATTTCATCTTTTCCCTCCACGAATGGACGGTGAAGTCTGCAGGTGGTATTTAGAATACCGGCCTCCTGCCTAGTTTCCTGTCCCATTTCATCTTTTCCCTCCACGAATGGACGGTGAAGTCTGCAGGCCGTATAATGCTCGCCCCTCGCACCACCTAAAAAATACTAAGGTCAACTACCGAATACCAGAATTTGAGAAGTCGGTGGCCAAACTAGGCCTTAAGTTTTGCTTGAGAGCCAAGAATGAAAAATCATAATAAATATAGAACCAAAAGCAGTGATAGCCGATAGGCACATGCTGACAAATTAAATCAGATTTATGTATGCATCTCTATATAAATGGGCCGGGCCATATCCGCAAAGTATCCAAGATGTATCCACGAAGTATCGGATCTTTAAAAAGTGAAAAAAATCTGGATACGTTTGGCTAAATATCCAATACTTATCCAGGTGTATCCAAGGAGTACTAATATCCAATACGAGTAGGAATATGGGTAATACACCTATTTTGGAGTATCCGTGCTTCTTAGGATTTGAACATAAGACTAATCATACTCTGGTGGCAACAGTTGGGGCTTCTTTTCCCCTCCTAGGGGTGTAGTCAGAGTGTTTTTAGCATTTCTAGTCCAGCTCTTCTCTTTAGGGCCAAACTGTTGGGGTTACATTCCTTCTCGTAAGTCCTAACCCTCAACCATGGATGGCGATTGACTTTTGGTGGAATCCTGACAGGCTTGCAGACCTCATGATTGGTTCATGATCTTATAGTCGTGTTTAATGAGAACAGCGCCTAGTGGCTGACATGAAATAATTGGAGATGTAGTTGAAGGGGAGGAAGTTCCCTTAGGACTAAGAAGATAGTTTTGGCAAAGGTGAAGAACCTTCTGATGGGAAAATCTTTCTTTGTCGGTAGACTAGTCCCTTTGTACTTAGAGAGGAGAGGAGGTGAAGCATTGATCTGGAGGGGAGCTAATGGTGTTAGCAAGGGTTACAAACGACCTGCTATTATTTTAATAGTGAAGGCACAAGAGCCTGGGCCCAGTTTTAGGATGCTGATGTTGGTATGGTTGTCCCAGTGGCTATAAAGGGGCATATGAGACTGCCTAAGCAGGGGATTATGCACCTGGGTAAAACTTTTAGGGATATCTTCTGGTGGATGATGGGAGGCCGATTAATGCTCATCAATCGTTAGAAAGTACTCTTGTATAGAGGGTGGATCAGAAACCATCCGCGGCTAAAATTGTGGGTTTAGGGAGCCCAAAGCTTTAAATATCAGTTAACGTGAGGGTGGGTTGGGCTAAGATAATGATGTATGGGTGGGGTTTCACTTCTTTCGGGATGGGGAACTGTGTGTGTGTGGAATGGGTCGGTATTTGGAGTGTGTTTTCTTCCTTATCTTTTAATTTATCTTCACCTTCTGAATGAAATTGGTCTTTCCTGGTCTCTTCAAATAGGTTCTCAAGCCCGTCTGGCAGCCCATCACAGTTTCATAAACCAATCAAATAGTGATTTTTATCATCCTTCTACAAAACCAGTGCATTTTATTTGCGAGGCGGACTTGTATGTATGAATAATTTGCAAAATCATCTCTAATTGTGGAGTGCACCTTTAGACTGTTGCATCCACCCAGATGCATTTTACCCATAGGATGAACTGAGTTAGGGGACATTTGCTTAGCTGGATTCATCTGGATTAGTACTGTAATTAGTTAATCCAGGTTTGAGGAACTGCTGGTTTTCAAAAGAGCTATAAAGCATAATTTTATGTTTGGTATCTTGTATTATGACTGACTGCATTGTTTTAGAAGAATTACAGCCCACACTGGTTTTCAGAAACAAAGCACTCAAGACACCTGCATGTCCAGACCAGCGGCAACAAAAAAAGAACGCTGACAGATTACAGCTGGCGCATACTGTTTTTATACGATAGATGGGTATTTCTGGGGAGTGGGCTTAGAGCCGAAAGAGTCGGACGATGACGTCCAGCAGATTTCAAATAGAATTTTTAATCCAGCAGTTAGCTATATAAGAAAAAACACAGGATTTATCAACTTTTCAGCCTTCCATAAAGCAAACGTAACATATACCCAGATGGATCATGAAATACAATCCAATCCAACTATATCTAGTAAAACAAACACCCTTAATGGAGTATGGTGCTGGTATTTATCATCAGTATTTTAACACGGATATGATAATTTTCTATAAAATAAAAAGGAACAGTTTAGTGAAAATGCTATATTTGGAAATATTTGCAATCTGTCATGAACATGCACGGCCTGGTTCAAGGTCAGCTAGAATGTTATGCTGATCACGGTAAATAATTATAGGACTTTGTTTTACTGCATATCAATACAACCCAGACAACTAGGCTGCTACCTGCTAGTCAAATTTACTACATTTTTACCTTATTATTTGTTGATAGCTACTTGACGGGCTTTCCAAAGCTTTGTTGATGACACATAGGTTACCATGCATTAATATCTTTTTGATGATGATTAATACAGGTTGTCGACATTTCAAGACCAGAGTATGAACCATCTGATATTGATATTCTATATGCCACTGGAATCGCGTCATCAAATGGTCTTGCATACACGGAATTCTTTTTCCCACATACAGCCAATGACTGCAGCGGAATTGATGATGCTAGTCAACATGAAATCACATTCCGGTTTGTATCTTATTCCTCGATGAATTATGAAAACTATGGATAAGCTGACCTAATGAGGATTGATAATAAGTATCTTAAGAAGAAATAGAATTAGTATCTTAAGAAGAAATAGAATCACCAAGAAATAATTCTGGAAGAATTCTTCTGTGGACTGAAACAAACTAGCAGTTCTTACCCAAGAATCCCTGAATCATGTTGTTTTCTAGCTTTTCATATCACTAACTGATCACAGTGACATTAAAACTGGAGCGGAGCTGTGCCCTTCTAGGTGAATGCTCACTCGGTTTACTCCTTTATATAAACCCTAGTCGACCTTAATGTCTGCTATTACAACTTTCTGATGACTAACCAATTGGCCCATGATGGCATCTTCAATGGATCATTACCATCTTTTGGGAAATATACAACATTTAGCATAATACCGTTCTACATTGGCTGCACACATTATGCCTCATGATGGAATTTAATCTGACCAGTTTTGCTGCTATATCACTATTTATGCTATTAAATTAAGTTGCAAGTAAAGGTTATAGGGTTATCAATCTTTGTTGAACTGTATATCTGGTGTTGGATAATATAGGAGCATATTTATACTGACTTGGGCTCAACATTTTAAGGTATATTAGTGTAGTAACATTGGCGACTTATTTATGTGTATCACAGTTTCGTTACATGCTACTAACGAGTATATCATGTAATCATGTTGAATCATCTGTTCAACAGTTCAAAACGGAAATGCTTTTATTTAATGTAAAAAAGTTTTCAGCTCTAAGAACATTGATATCCGACAGCAATGCTCATTTTCCTTTTCAAGGCATAAATATAGTTTATAAACCCATTTAGTTGAGCATAAGTGTGCATGCGGGTCTTAAGATCGTCATACTTAATCAGTGAACAATTGCTAAGGGTACACAAGGGTTTGTTATGATATTAAAGGCCTCTCTCTATGTTACAAAATGCAGGTATCAACTAATTAAGGTACCGACAAAGGGCCTAACTGAGAGTTGTAAATGGTGGGAGATGTTTGAGGACGCACGCATGGTCATATTTTGTGCTGCATTGACCGACTACGATGAGTATTTCGAAGATCAAAACGGAGTGGTTACAAACAAAATGCTAGCAAGCAAGAAACTGTTTGAGAGCATTGCAATTCATCCGACCTTCGAGCAGATGGACTTCCTTTTGATATTAAGCAAGTTTGACTTGCTTGAGGCAAAAATAGAGAACTCTTCCCTCACAAAATGTGATTGGTTCAGTGACTTCAGTCCCGTCAGAAGCAGTCACAGGCAAAGTAAAAGCTCTACTAGTAGTAAAGATAACAGTCACAACACCACGCCAGCGCAGCAAGCATTTCACTATATTGCTGCTAAATTCAAGAGACTATTTGCTTCTCAAACCGGTAGGAAACTCTATGTTGTGCAAGCAAACTGCCTAAAAGCTGATTCAGTTAACATTGCCCTAAGGTATGCAAAGGAGATTCAGAAATGGGAGGATGAGCGAGTTGGGTGGTTTGATGAAACAGGAGATTTCTCCGTTTTCAGTGCAGAACCAAGTTCCTTATCCAATTAACTGTGTAGACCAATTTATGGGTTTGATGTATATTTCATTTCTTTGTTGTGTATTTTTAGAGGAGCTACCGTCCGAGGTACTCTGTACATAGCGCGTCCTGTGTTGTGAAGGTCTGTAATTCTTTTTATCTTTATATTTGTGCCCATTAACTGGAAAATGTATCAATTCGGAATGTGTCCAGTTTGCCAATGAAATTGTGATTATGGGCTCCGATATCTAATCTGAAATATCAAAGATTATTAAGATGTGTAAATTGATATTATAGGGTTGGTGAAAAGTATGACGCTTAAAAATGTGGGACATGTGTACGAGATGGTAATCTGACCGGTATCGGGAACGCTTTGCTGAGCTACGTGCCATTTTAATGTCGTGGTATGCCTGGTCTTCTCAATGGTGACGGGTTAGACATTTGAACGATACCTTGTAATCGTGATCTTAAACTTTTAGGTTGCAAGAGTGCGATGCTTGTTAGTTGACACAAACATAATTTACTGTTGCAATATCATAAATACACTTAATCTTAGTAGTATGGGAATTCATCTCTCCACGTTGAATTACATATATATTACTCTGTCAAACTACAGTATGTAGTAGGCTTGGACACGTGCAATGCAAACTTGAGATCCGAATCAAATGTCAATCCACCGAAATGAGTTGAAGAGAGTAAGAATGCTTTCAAGGCGATACCGAAGTCCAATACAAAATAAAGTTCTCAGCTGAACCTTTTAGCCATTTTAAAGAAACATTTCCACTAAACTAAGGGCCGTTTGGCTCAAGATTTTCAAACAGAAGGTAGTTGTATACACAATGGCATTAGAAATAGGGACAGCCAGCGTTTGATCATGGGGTGGGGGTGGTGGTGGTGGGGGGGGGTTCAATTCTATTGATTAGTTTAAAGATACAATATGAAATATAACCACTTGTTTTGCATGACACCGTCAGTCATTATATTCTCAAAATACACGATGAAATATCTTTTTTGATATATATATATATATATATATATATATATATATATATATATATATATATATATATATATATATATATATATATGATAAATTTGAGTAATTATCCGATAACTTGAAATTGTTTCATCATGCATATTTTAAAAATTTCCACCTAAGAAAAACTTAAAAATAGTTTGTTACTTTAGTTAATTGTTGACACGGAAAGACATTCAATCTCCATCTAAAATTCTATGAAATTATGGCCGAAAACATGTGGTATCATTCAATTTTTATATTAGAAAATATGACACATATCAATGAGTTATCCATTTGTAACTTGTCACCAATAGAAAACACAAAGATCCACCAATAAGAAAAAATATGTATGACATTTTGGAGTCACTTTCTTTTGTTATAAGTCTTTAGACACTCCAGTATTAGCCTTTTAAAAAGAAGAACAAGATTTTTAGCGAGCTTGATGAAAAATACCATTGGAATTTTACCAATTTATTGACTACATTCTTTATTTCATAGCAAGTCATTTATTAGAATTGAGAAAATTATATGCAATCATACATAGTTTTTATACACATTTTCTATTGTAAGGAATTGCCTAGAATCACTTTAAGAAAGATAAGTTGAAAAGAAATAAGTAACACAAAAGGGTGTTTCAAAAGGGATTGAAAATATGAACAAATAATATCTTCACCGAAAATAAAAAAATTAGTTAAACTAATACTTTTGACAATATAAGGCATTGATCAATATTCATCTAACATTGTATGGAATTCAAAGTTACATATTTGATTTTTTGATTTAGATCTTGGATACCAAAAAATGACACATTGAGAAATGAGATTTAAATAGCTTATTATTGAACAATACAATGCCCAAAAAAGATAAAAAGGATATTATCTTAGCTATTTTTATTTTACCACAAGTTTTAAGCCTTCTACTTGTAGCATGTTGAAAAGAATAATTATGGTTTTATAAAGTTAAAGAAAAACATGAGAGAGTTATTTGTATAAATCTCACTATATTAAGTCTTAATACCCTCTACTCGTGGAATTTTTAAAATACAAATAATGATTCTAATGTGCTTGATAAAATATAAAAAATTATTATTAATTGTAGCTACAAGATTTTCTTTGAATATTTTGTGTTAGTAATGAATTGATAGAATAGTCTAAACTATGAGTTGTTTCATGTAGATATTTTTTTGTGCTCAAAGTCTTTGTTAATAACAAATAACTTACAAAATCATTTTAAACTCACATGATTTGCCCTACAAAATGTAAGACTATGAACTTTTTATTAGAGCCAGACATAAATTTACCTAAATTAGGAGGAATTTCTCTACAAATTGTATAAGTTTGACTCTACAATGAGGAGTCATAGATTTCCCCCCCTATGAACGCTTCATTTAATCAAATTAGGACATAATTTACCTAAAATAGGAGGGGTTTCTCTACAATTTGTAAATTAATGACTTTATAATAAGGAGTTAGAGAAGAAAAATATTTCTAGGAACACTAGGTTTCAAACCCATAGCCAACACACACACACACACACACACACACACACACACACACACACACACACACACACACACACACATATATATATATATATATATATATATATATATATATATATATATATATATAATTTGTATTTTTCTTGGGGGGGGGGCGTGGCCCCTTCTGCCCCCCTTTGAATTCATCCTTGGTTAGAAATGTACATATGGATGCAAGATATGGTAA
This sequence comes from Alisma plantago-aquatica, assembly GCA_963693085.1. Lineage (NCBI taxonomy): Eukaryota > Viridiplantae > Streptophyta > Magnoliopsida > Alismatales > Alismataceae > Alisma > Alisma plantago-aquatica. Next base: position 953,434,475 of record OY856410.1, on the reverse strand, counting down.
TTACAAATACCGGAAGGCGTTCATTGTAGAAAGAATATATCTATTTGCAAAGTACGTCAGTATCACCATGATTTTAGATCACACAATCCATATTCCTTACACGACAGTCACCATCTTCTTTTCTTAGCATTCACCGTTTAAACAACTGGCTAGATCTTCGATCTTTTGGGCCACCAGCTGTAGAACTATTTTATCTTAAACATACTATTGGAGGCCGTTTGGATAGATACTTCTAGAATACTAGAATTTTTAGTAATAAACTGGTAATGATGATTACTGCAATTGTGTGTGGAATGGGTAGATACGTATGACGAACACTATCTGAAGCGGAGACGGTCAAGGCAGTCTGTAATATGAAATTCATGCCAAACTAGGCCTTGGTATTTTAGATGTTAGCATCCAAACTAGGTCTAATTGACTAGCTAATATAGGCGTCAAAAATTAGTTGTCACTCCCACATATATGGTCTCGCATTCTGGATTCATAGGATGTAGAGTGAATACACAATATAGAAAAAGAAAGTAGTCATATACATATTTAACATTTAAATTCAAGCTTCATATATATATATATATATATATATATATATATATATATATATATATATATATATATATATATATAGTCAGGTTAGAATGCACTCGAGTGTACATATCACGTTGTACACCCCAATGGTGTTTGCCTAACTAGACCATGTTTTTCCAAAATATAATCCATTGATCTTCATGATTATAATAAAAATAGGCCACATACAAAATTTGAGCTCATTTGGATGAGTGCACAAAACTAATTCGAAATGCATTATTTTTGCCTCCTTTAGATGCACGATCTATAAGTGTTCAAATAAGCTGAAATTTATTATATAATATATTCCTAAGATATTTAAGAAGATCGACGATTTAATTTATTCAAAAAACTACTGCATCTTTAAAAATGACTGAGGTGTACGGTACCTCCGGTACACTCGAGTGTACACTAGCCTAACTCTCTCTCTCTCTCTCTCTCTATATATATATATATATATATATATATATATATATATATATATATATATATATATATCTGTGTGTGTGTGAGAGAGAGAGAGAGATCATGTGCATTACATTATGAAGATTGTTGATGAGCATGGCACACTCCACCTCAATGTAAACAATCCTATCTTGACATTGCAATGATCTCAATATCTCATTCTTGCAACCTCCAGTCTGGGTCGACCTATACACATACTGAATATATCCATTTTGATTTGACTTGACCTATACTTGGCCCATTAAGGAAAAAATATCCATAACCATATTCATCTCTGCGAGTCATGGGGATGGGTGAGCTGATATTAGGATTGAAAAAATAGGACTTGATGGGACTAAATTGGGTAATCTTGATTTTTTTGACCCGACCAAAATGACCCAAACTTGATATATCTGAATTTATTGCGGGTCATATTCATGTTTACACTTGTCGACCCCATAAAACCTGATCAACTCAAAATTATATCAACATTATTTTACTAATCTTTTCTCTATAATGCAGGGATATACATTTTAATGTGTACACATATATTTTTATTTTTAGGAGAACCATGACTATTATAATTTGTTGCATTAGTTTATACAAGTCTTTGTTTACAAAATAATATTTAGCCAATAAATATTTCTAGTCATTTTGCATTTAGCAGGCTTGCATTTCAGATTTCCATTTTTGATTTTTTGGGGTTAACATTTAAGATTTTCAAGGTTTGCATACAAAATGGTATTTGGGTACATTGGATATGTTGGGTTGGACCCCCAAATAGAAACTTCGAGTTTAGGTTGAGCATGTATTACACACTTTTTATTCAAGTTAGATTCAGGTCGAGCATTTTTGGGCTAACCTGCATTGACTGAAATAAGACCCACTCAACCAGGGTCCAATTGTCATTCCTACCCGATACAACCCATATATGTCCAACTCTATAGAAACTTCAAAATAAGATGTAACTACACAAATGAGAATCCATTTTGAGGCAAAAAGAAACCCTTCAACATGCTTCCTTCTATTTAGTACTTGGCATTTACCAGATAATCCATTGAAACCATCCGTGCAACTTGTCTAATTTGTTGAAAGCATATCAATTATATCTGGACCGACCCAACAAAAAATGTATGTAGGTGAAATGGGAGCAAGGAACTAATTTTCTCATATGTGTCTACCACCCACACTCGTAAACATGAAAATCATTATAGAATTTTCATAGATTTAATAATATTGTAGTGAAAAAATATAAAAGACCCTCGACTGTTACATATTCAAGCTACATTTTGAAGATGATTTTTGTACAATTTGTAAATGAAAAGATCAACTAAAAATTTAAATTATGTATAGAACAACTTACAAAGAAAAAGATGATTGACAAACATATTGAATATGTAACATTTCTTAAGCCCTAAAAACATGCACCTCGTGCATCATACCCTGCAAACAACCAATTACTTAATTATAGACCTAAATTATATGACCCATGGTTCTCACAGATTAACTAAAAAGTAAATGATTTGGCACCAAAAGGAGTTGTGGACTTTAAAGTTGTCCAACATCTTGTCTATAGATTGATAATCTTATATCTTCATACTTATCATTTACAAGCAGTGGGTGGAATAAATATGTCCATTACCGTATGTAAATGAATAATCTTGGGATGTAGTCTACATTTAATTTCCTTACATGCATTAAGATAATAAATACATAATCCCATAAAATACAGATTAGTCTTCTCTAATATGATATCATTCCAACAATCAATGTTGGTTAACAATGCTGATAACAAAGCTTATTTTACATACAAATGTAAGAGTAGTTTGTTAGAAATGATACAACTTACATTTTAACAAATTCAATGCACAATTAGATACATGCAAAGAACTGTCTTTGATTTTTCCAGCTTATCATTTATATAACCAAAGAAGTGGGAAGCTCTTAAAGAATGGAACTAATGGCTAACCGAACCATTAATCATAACAAGAAACTCAGACAAATAAGGAAATCATATATTAAACTCTATTATTATTTATCCACGAATTTTTCCAATAATTTTGAATTTTGAGGGTTTGTATTTCAGATATTTTGGGTTTGCATTTGGGTTTTTAGGGTTTATATTTTTGATTTTTCATTTTCTGATTTTTAGGTTTGAATATAACATGATACTTTCAGATCCATTCTATATCGAGTTGGACCCCTAAATAGGAATTTTGGATTTGAGTCAAGTAGGTATGACCCAAAATTAGTTTCGACCAGGTTTGGGTCAAACATTTTTGGGTTGAGACCCTAATTGACACCAAATAGGATTTTCTCAATCTGGACCCGAATACCATGTCTACGTGATACAACCCATGTATGCCCAACTCTATAAAAAACTTCAAAAAAAATATAACTACAGAAAGGGGAATATACTTCAAGGTAGAAAGAAACCCTGCCCCAGTTTGATGTGTTGTCTTCATTTGTAGTACTTGGTTCTTACTAGACACTGAGACTATCAACACAACTCAGATTTTATAGATGAAATTATAGTAATTATGTCTAGCCCGACTCAACAACAAATGCATGCAGGGTGAAACGAAAGCAAGGTACTAATTTTCTCATGCATATCTGCCACCCACCATCACTACACAAGTGGCCTTTAATGTAGATTAATTAAAGGCTTCAATGTCAGTTGTGAGGTGACACTTAGGTAGGTGACACTTCTAGTTGACCGCTACAATGCCGATTTATGAAGGAAGACTTAAATCGACGTAGTACCTTAGCGGTTGGTTTTTAAAACTGACATCTAACATAATAAAAATAAATGTGAACAACTTCCATATTAGAAAATTTTGTCTAGGGGGTCTGTCACGTCAATTTTGTTTGAATAACTGATGTGATATTATAGTTATGGCGACATTTTTACAAACTTGAGGTAATAGGGAGTAGAATATAGATTGTTGAACATGACCGATATCATCCACTTTTCTGCCAAATGGACACCACACATGTTCAATGTTGATTTCTAACCCAAAAAGACAACACCGTAGGATTTCTTATCAAATAAAAAAATTATCTAATAAGATTGTTCAAAACATCAACTTTGTCTTGTAGAACTAATGTCGCAATATTCCAATGTTGGTTTGTTTAATAATATGAGATGTTAAAATATGTGTCTTTTTAAAAGTAGGCCTACAGACCTACTATTTGGTTGTTCAGTAGGATGCATAACATGCTATTCTAATGAACAACATATTCCATCATGTGTTTATCTTAATAACAAACCATTTCAAACTTACAAAACCTATAATAACACACACACACACACACATATATATATATATATATATATCCACATTCACATTAACATTCACATCTTCTTTTTCCCCATTGCATTTGTATATACATATCTTCAAAATGCACTTATTTTTGCACATACATTCACAATTCACCTGAATATTCACATTGACAACTTCAATAGCCCAATTGAATCAAATTACAAACTTACTTACATCCATTATAATATAAATCTAAATACAATGTTTTGCTTACAGATCCACATATATAATCATATAAACAATCAAATTCAAAATTTCATACATAACCATCAATCCCAATTGAATTTAAAAAAAATCTTGAGTGAAGCACTTTTCCCACAATTCTCATAACTCATCTAGAGTGTCTCATGCATAAGATTGTTGGATGTTAAAACATGCAAAAGAATGATATAATCATACAATAATATTATATGACATATGAATTTATTATTAAAATTATATTATACACTTGCGATCAAATTTCATATTACCCTTTGCATTTGGATGTCATGTGATGTCATTCTGATAGTGACATTCATATACTTCATCACATAGTATCCACACACCTAATAATTAGTTTTTATATGTCATTAAAAATCCACATTTATGTGAGATGCTGATAACTAATAATAAGTAGAGTTGGCATTAGATTTAGATCCATAACATTACCTTAAACTCATCCATGATAATATTTTCTTTTGTCTATCTATAGCTCCACTAGCCTCACAAAATGCTTTTCTCCCCTTTTAAGTTAAACATATGGATGTTGCATGGTTTAATAGTTATATAATGATGCATACATTAATAAATACATTTATAGATAAAAAATATACTTATCCTACAATTGAGAATTTTCATTGGCGTACATTACCCCTAAATTTACTACCAAATGAGTCAAGATAATACACAATCAACACGCTTTGGCTAATAATTAACAATATGTAACTTTTATTATTGGATAGACAAGTTGAGAAAGTTACCCATACCTCATCATCTACAATTGGAGTATAATGCAACATTCTATCACCACATGGAAAAACCTTCCCCTCAGTCACAAACATGAATCATCTCTCTCTCAAGCATCAACTCTAAGTATCTAACTATGATTTACGTCACCAGTGAACTTCTATGGGTTAGGAAATTCATGGAATAACTCAATATTTCTATAATATGAAGACAAAGAATTATAGTGTGACAATCAAGATGCAGTTCACATAGCTTCATGTCCCATCATTAATGATGTACAAAATATACTAAAGTTGACTATAACTTTATTATAGATAAGGTCCGGGACAAGTTGATCAAACTCACAACAGTTATCTAAGAAGATCAACTTGTAGATCTACTCAATTAGTCCTTAACTAGATATTGGGTCAAAATCTTATGCAACAAACTAGGTGCTTGCTATCTACACATACCAATTTAAGATGGAGATTAAGTATGTCAGTCTATCTATATTCCTATTTATTGAGACTAGTCCCACATTATTTAAATGGGTATTAGAATCCACACATAGTCCTATATAAAGTCTATCCCTCCTATCTATAATATAGAAAATATATTCACCTCCCTTCCCTCTAGTAAACAATTTGTCCCTATCGTGTAAATCTCGACATGTAATTTTTCTTGATTCATTTATGTATTGCACCAAGAATCAACCATGTAATGAAATAACACACACACACACACACACACACACACACACACACACACACACACACACACACACACACACACACACACACACACACACACACACACACACACACACACACACACACACACACACACACACACACACACACATATATATATATATATATATATATATATATATATATATATATATATATATATATATATATATATATGGGGCATTCATTCGATGCCCACACAGATAACTACTCTCTCCTCATTTGGTTAATTTATTTGGAGTTTTTTTAACTTTACACATGTAGAGGATTGCTTTACCTTACACACTATTACTTTTTATGCATAAACAGTTACATTTGTAACACTATAACAAATATACAATTATATATTTATTTGTCATGTATTTTGTATGGTTTTACTTTTTGAGTTGAGTAGCTACTTTTTGTTCAACATAGTGACTTTTTTGTTCACAGAGTTACTTTTCTGACCAGATAGTTATTTTTTGGGTGGCACGAGTAGCGAATTTTAGGCTACCCATGCATGTATTAAAGATCTTCACACACACACACAAATATATATATATATATACATATATATATATAAATATATATATATATATATATATATATATATATATATATATATATATATATATATATATATATATATATATATATATATATATATATATATATATATATATATATATATATATATATATATATATATATATATATATATATATATATATGAGCCCATCTTTAATACCCGCATGGGTAACTACCTGCCCCCCATTTTGGTTACTTTTTTTCAAGTTGGTTACTTTTGACATGTACAAGGTTACTTTACCTTGCAAACTGCTAAGTTTCGTGCATAGATAATTACGTTTGCAACAACAGATTTCAAAACACGGGTACACACATATATATATATATATATATCTGTTGTATATTTTGTACGGGATTACTTTTTTAGTCGCATAGTTACTTTTTGATCAATATAGTTACTTTTTTGATAGCAGGTTACTTTTCTGGTCAGAATAATTACTTTTTTGGCTATCGGGTAGTGAAATCTAAGTTACCCACGCATGTATTAAAGAAACGACACACACACACACACACACACACACACACACACACACACATATATATATATATATATATATATATATATATATATATATATATATATATATATATATATATATATAGTTGTTCATTCAATGCCTACGTGGGTGTTTTTATTTGACTACCCATGTCCTGGAAACACGGTGGCACACATTGTAAATATCAACCCAATGACTCCCATATCTCCCGTAAAGGTCAAATCCCATAATTCTGGCAGAACAACACTGGGGAAGGACTTGAGCATGTAGAATCAGGTTTTTAGGTGGTCAGATAGCAAGTTATCATTGTCGATGTGTGCAATATTCAGGGCCACATTGCGATCTGCTCGAGGGCAACCTGATCTGTGGCCTGCAAGATGATCAAGTCCACCAAGTCCTCATTCTACAATTGCGTCAGTCCTTGGTGTAATTCAAATTCCTTGTATTATAGAGTGTAAGGTTTAACTTTCTTGTCTTTATGTCCTTGGTGCAATTCAAATTCCTTATTTGGTGATTTCCATTGTTAGCATTCAATTCATCAATAGGAAATTCAATATTTGTTACAAAAAGTAAATTGAGTCGTCAATAATAATGATTTCGTACAGAAAGTAACTATTTGGTATGGAAGGTAACTATTTATCACAAAAAGTAATACTGAGTGTTCAAAAGTAATTGATCAATATATCTATTTTTCTTTAATCTTTAATTCCACTTGAATTTTAAAATGTGATCAAGTTAAATGACTATGCTTGTGATTGGTTTTATTTCTTTCTCAGCATGACTACTTCTCCATACGTCCCCCAAAGGTTTTGGGGATCAAGCATAATGATTCAAAATGTATCTAGAACACGATTATGTTGGATTCTAGATGGGTGATTGGATGCTCTAGGGGGGGTGAATAGAGCTGAATGTACTTAAAAAAATTCATTAGACCTTCAAAGTATATCACAAGATATGGTTGCTAAATAAGAAATTTGAGTACAACTAAAATATGCATAGCAAGGGAGAGAGAGATTGAACATACACCAAGTGACAAGCTATGTAGAGTGGTTCCATACTTCAAACTAGGAGTATATCAATCCACTATCTTGAGAGGTCAACCTCTAAGATTTCTTAACCATTACACTCTTATATTCATTCAAAAGACTTACAATACATGACCCACCAAAGGACTTACCTATCCAATAAAAAGAGTCTTCAACCTTACCAAGGACTTACCCACTTTGTAATGAGTCTTCGACCTTCTCTAAGGACTTACCCACTCTTGTACAAGTCTTCAGCCTTCTATGAATTACCCACTCTTCTTGGATATTTAGCCTTTGACTTCACCTTCACTCGGATAATCTTCCACCCAAGGACTTACCCACTTGAGCAAGGAGTCTTCTGCCTTCACCAAAGTCTTATCCACTCTTGCTCCAAGTCTTCAACCTTGATCTTCACCAAGGGACTCCTTCCCTTGTTCTTCTTCACCTCTCTTAGCCAAGAGAGAGAACCTTCATCTTCATGGTTGAAATGAGAGATAGAGAGGTGGTGGAAGTGAGAGCCTTATAAGATATACATGTAGGATGAGCTCTCTTACAAATATCCTACTCACTCTAATGGATGTAGTAAGTGATTAAGCTTAGAGAGAGAGAGGAGGCTGTAGGATCACTCAAATATAGAATAGGGACCTTCATAGTGCTTGGCTTGAATGCCAACCTTAAAATGAAGCTCAAGGGTTCCTATTTATAGCTGCGGATGCCTCTTAGCCTTTGGGAATACTTAAGAATGAAAACTAGCAATTTTGTGGCTTGCAGCGGATATATTTGTGATTGTTGCAACTCCACAATATCTAGAAATACTTTTTTGCACTTTTTCATATAATACTATCGGTCGAGTTTCTCTAAAGGTAACTCGACCGAATGCACTATGCGATAAAGCTAATTTGACCAATCAGTCGAGTTTATCCTGGATGAAACTCGACCGATCACTTAAATCAGTTTTGTTCCAGTGCAGGGATCGGTCAAGTTATATGAAATGGCAACTCGACTAAACCATGACATTCTCAAAATCCATCAAGGATCGGTCGAGATTGTAACTCGATCAATAAAGTGCCTGCAATGAATTTTAGAAAATGTATTAAAGTACTTAAATATTCAATTTAAGTGTTCCTGATTTTTTCTAAGCCTAATTATAAGTCATACAATCATTACAAATAATTTACAACATGATTCTAATGGATTTACACCATATTCCAAAAATGTGCACTTGTATTGACTTTGACTTGTCTTTTTTTCCAAGTTGAGATGCGCAAGTTAGGGCATTTAGATTGTATCTCACTACTACAGAACCTACCTTTAGTGTCGGTTATTTAAGGCCTTTAGTGTCGGTTTCTGAGCGACGCCTATGTGGGTGACACTAAAAGGTCACCCATTACGCGTCGGTTCCAGAACCGACACCCAAACTCTTCGCGCGCGACCGAAAACGCGCCATCAGGGGACTATAGGCGTCGGTTATTAGATAAGAAACCGACGCCCAAACCCTTCGCGCCACAAAAAGGGTGCCATCTTGGGCGCTATCAGTGTCGGTTATAAGCAAAAAACTGACGAAATATGTCTTCGCGCCAAAAGAATATGTGTCGGTTACATTTAAATAACCGACACTGTAACGTTATGTGTCGGTTATTTACAATTACCGACACCTGTTATTGGCGCCAGCTTGGGCACTATCAGTGTCGGTTTTTAGTAAGAAACTGACACCATATATGTTTGCGCCACAGGAAATAGGCGCCGGTTATATCTAAAAAACCGACATTATATCATTGTATGTCGGTTTTTTACAAATAACCGACGCCTATTTTTTTTTTGTCAGTCTGCAGACCTGCTGTGGCTGGTCGCAGGATGAGAAACCTGCAGTTCAGTTAACTGAACTGCAGGTTTTACGACATCCATTGATATCAACCAACAACAAGCCACAAACTTGCAAATTTAACAACAAAAATATTCACACATGCATTTAGCAATACAACCTGTAGTTCCATTTTATTTTCACACATTTAGAAACATTCATGTAGCTAGCAATCTATAGTTCTATTCATTCACATTCACACATGTAGAAACATTCATATAGTAACCAACACTTTCATTCATTTTCACTCAGACACATGTAGAAACATCTAGACATGTAGAAACATTCACACATATTATAATTCAGAAATTCATTTACAAAATCCCCACTATTTGTATGGTTGTTGCCCATTCTTCTCTTACTTCATTTAATTCTCCCATCGTATAGGGAGCATGTACATATGGTAAGTCCATTCCTGTAGTGGGGTCAGCTTTAAACACCTGTAAAGAGAATGATGTATATATATAATTAATGAGCTATAAATAAGATTGATAAATTTCATATTATCTAGTGAGACTATATAATACCTGAGTAATACAATCGATGTCCATACAACATGACAGACTAACACATATATAGTACATAACAACAGCAGCGTCGAATTTACATACAACACTAGCTTAGTACATATATAGTGGGACTTATAAGGTGACGATCCCACCTGGTAAAACAGGTTACCGACAACTACATGTTACGACTGGGAGGTCGTGATTCAGCAACAGTATGCATTAGCAGGAGGACAAACAGATCACCATATGTTTGTCCTCATATGGTGATCTGTTTGTCCTCCTGCTAATGCATACGTTGATGAATCACGACCTCCCAGTCATAACATGTAGTCAGTAACCTATTTTAGCAGGTGGTATCGTCACCTTAGTCCCACTATATATGTACTAAGTTAGTGTTGTATGTAAATTCGGCGCTACTATTGTTATGCACTATATATGTGTTAGTCTGTCATGTTGTTATATGAATCTGAACCACTTGTGTGTGCTGCACTTTATGTATTGTATCTGTATCCTACTTCTCTTCATTGGGGCTTCTTCCTGCATATCCTGCATAGCTATGTCATGTCCGTCCTGCATAGCCTTCTTCCTATATTTATTTTTCAAAGAGAATACAAAAAAAAATTATTAGTGTAGAGTTAGTGAAATACTGATCAATGTCTAGAATTGGAATAGATCAAGAACCTACTCTCAGCATCGCGTATGTAATCTCGGGTGAGATTGGTCCTATAGTTCTTTAGCACCCTCCCACAATGTTTAGCATTTGTATTAACTAGAAGATAATGAAACATCAAATTAGAAAATGATATTGATATTAAAAAAGTAAACATTTAGCTTCAATAAAAAAATATAAACATGCATGCCTCTAAAATTGTGATCTTTTATCAATTAACAATCCTTCATTGTGATCTCCGCGCACATATAAGTCATCATTAGCTTCAATATTTTCTAGAGTTGGCAACCCAACTGAGAATGGACTGGAGTCATCATATTTATCATAGTACTCTTCTTCATCTATAGGATCTTCAATGAACTGTCTTTTACCATGAAGAACAACCGACCATTTATCATTTGCAGGATCATCGATATAAAATACTTATTTCTCCTGTGATGCCAATATGAATGGTTCATCCTTCTAGCCAATCTTTTCAAAGTTCACTAAAGTGAAACCCAATTCATCCACTATAACTCCTTTGGTGTTATCAGCCCAATTACATTTGAAGAGCGGAATTCTGAAATCTATGTAGTCAAATTCCCATATCTCTTCAATGACACCGTAATATGACATTTTAGCTTCACGTGGACTCTTATCCTTTGCACTTACAAAAAACATAGTCGATGCTTGAAGGGTGACCCCACTGTTTTGGACGACACTCTTATCATCTTGGCGCTTTGTGTAATATGTGAATCCATTAATGTCATACCCTTCATAAGACATAACAGTCAACTTTAGTTTAAAGGCGAGACATTTGATAGTTTCGGTAATATCATCTGGTGTTTGAGATAGTTGATGTAAGACTTTATCTTCAAACCACTTTATAAAAGTCTTGTTATGCTCTCTAGCAAGCCACATTGTATTGGCTCAAGGATATTGTCTTTTGATGAAATTGGTATGTTCCTCGATATAAACGTTCACTTCGTCCATGTTGTGTAAAATATACAAATGACCTTGTTCCAACTGCTCACGGCTGATTACTTTCACACGTGATCCCAAAATTCCTTTGCCAAATAGCTCATCAATATTCTTGTCATTATCAGGAGTGTCATTACCACTGAGAAAGTCATTGCAGAAATCCATAACCTCTCTCACCACATAACCTTCAATAATACTCCCTTCGGGCCGATAACGGTTTCGAACATCACCTTTTAAAATGCTCATGTATCGTTCAAAGGGATACATCCAATGCAAGAAAACCGGGCCCAAGATTTTCACTTCCCTAGTCAAGTGGACAATAAGATGTACCATGATATCAAAGAACGAAGGAGGGAAATACATCTCAAGCTGACATAGGGTAACAACCACTTCTCTTTGCAAATTATCGAGAGTCTCAGGGTCAATAACTTTGCTGCAGAGACTGTTGAAAAAGAAACAAAGTCTGGTGATTGCAAACCTTACATGCTTCGGCAATATAGATCGAATTGCCACGGGCAATATTTGTTGCATTAGAGTGTGACAATCATGAGATTTAAGTCCTATCAACTTCAGATCTTTCATTGATACCAATCTACGGATGTTGGATGAGTAACCATGTGGCACCTTAACATTTATCAAGCATTCACAAAAAGCTTTCTTCTCTTTTCTAGACAACGTGTAACATGCGGGAGGTAAGTATGTTCTTTTACTACCCATTTCACGTATTTCTGTTAATTCTGACCTTATTCCCATTTCACGTAGGTCCAGTCTGGATTTTATCCCATCTTTAGTCTTACCTGGTATATTTAACAGAGTACCAATGATGCTATCACAGACATTTTTCTCAACGTGCATTACATCGATACAATGTCTGACTGTCAAAGAACTCCAATAAGGAAGATCCCAAAATATTGACTTCTTCTTGAATGAAGAATTGTCACTCCGTGTAGTACATTGTGATCTCTTACCAAATTCATTGACAAAGTCTTTTATTCTTTCATAAACAACCTCCCCTGGTATAGGTTTAGGTGCACTGCGTTCCTCATTCAATCCATTGAATGCTTTGCGCTTCCTACGATACAGATGGAATTTTGGAAGAAACCTTCGATGACTGAGATATACATTCTTACCGCCATGTTTTAGTCTTGTTGAATCAGTGTTCTCTTCACATATAGGACACACTTTAGCTCCTTTGACACTATATCCAGACAAATTCCCATATGCTGGAAAGTCATTAATAGTGCAAAACAACATAGCATGCAAACAAAATGTCTCTCTTCGTGAAGCATCATAGGTCATCACACCTTCACCCCAGATTTTCTTTAAGTCATCAATCAGAGGTTTAAGATAAACATCGATGTAATTTCCAGGTTGTTTAGGGCCCGATATCAACAACGACATCATTACATACTTATTTTTCATACACAACCAGGGAGGAAGATTGTATATAACAAGCACGACTGGCCAAGTGCTATGTTGGCTGCTCAATGTCCCGTACGGATTCATCCCGTCTGTACAAAGCCCAAGTCTTAGATTCCTGACTTCTTCACCAAATTCAGGGTACAATACATCAATCTTCTTCCACTGTGGGGAATCAGACGCATGTCGTAGGATCCCATCATTATTTTTCTTAACATCTGCATGCCACCTCAAATTCTTCGCATCTATCGGATTGGCAAACAAGCGTTGAAACCGTGATATTATAGGTAGATACCACATCACCTTGGCAGGAGAACCAGTTTTGGACTCCCCCAAAGTCGTCAATTTATACCGTGACGCACCACATTTTGGACAATCTTTCAAATCTACATAGTCCTTTTGAAATAATACACAATCATTAGGGCATGCGTGTATCTTCTTGGCATCCATTCCCATTGGGCACAACAATTTCTTTACCTGGTATGTTGAGATTGGCAGCTCGTTTCCTCCAGGAAGCATTTCTTTCAACAAAGACAGCAATGACGTGAAGCTTTTGTCGCTCCATCTATTGTTAGCTTTCAACTTATACAATCTCAACACAGCGTTAAGCTTCGTAAACTTAGTACAACCCGTGTATAACGGCATCTCAGCATCATGCACAATGTTTCTAAAAATGGGAGGTGGATCGGTGTGCTCTACCCCACAACTATCCAGCATCGCATCAACGATGTCTACTGGAACTGGTTCATTCACATCTACGTCATCGTAGGCAATTTCTTCTTCCACACAAGCACTGCTATTGACATCCACTGGTTTCGGGTTTGAAATCTCTCCATGCCAGTGCCATTCTGTATAGCCTTGTATAATCCCGTTGCACATGACATGAGTTTTGATTTCGTCACCAGCGTTGACTTTCAAGTTGTTACCGCAATGTCTACATGGACAGTATAACCTATCTCCAGGTTGTTTCCTATGTTCCTCGGCAAATTTAATGAACTGGTAAAGACCAGAAATAAACTCTCGGGTGCAGCGATTGCGAATGGACATCCATGATCTATCCATTCTATGATCAAAGAGAAAACAAGTATATATTAGGACAAGATTAGGGTCTAGGGTTAACAAATACATGTGATGTCATTATTATATATAATAAATGTGTACCACCTATCCATTCTTGAACACATAATATCACTAGTAAGTGTATAATGTGTATTGGGTTTTAAAGAAAATTTCAGCAGCATTTCCCCGCTGTTCTCCAAGTACATATGTACTTAGAGAACAAACGGGGAAATGCTGCCAAAATTTTCTTGAAAACCCAATACACATTATACACTTACATCCTAAGCGAGATTAGGTGTTCAAGAACAGTCCCAAACCGGGGACTATCCAAGATTTACTCCTAATGAGTAAATCTTGGACGGGTTTCTAGGCCAACAAATAATGTATTGTCATTCTTATACCTAAAATCCTAGTTCTTCAAGTTAGGGTGATTATTGATGTCTTTAAAAGCATGATTGGCAATTTAGGGAAAAGTTCATCATTTACATTCCAAGCATGTCACATGTGTGCATTACAGTTCATCATTAAGCAAGATATAAGCAAGTATGTCATATTAAAATAGACTAAACAATATGAGAAAATAGTAGTGTAATCATGCAAATGGGAACATTCATGGGAACACACACTTCAGTTATAAGCATTCATGTAGCAACTTTCAGTTCCATTCATTAATCTCTTTTTACATCCACACACAGGGGTGTACCCCTAAACAATAACTAAACAAAGGGGTTGGTGTACCCCTAAACATGCACATAATTAAAAAAACTATTAATACAAACAAGTCAAGATAGATAGACAACTAAATACTACACCAACATGGTCCCGCATCAATAACTTCTTTTTGATGATGAAGTTGTGTCACGAAGCTCCTCACTGTATTTAGACAAATCTGAACTGACAGGGGCCTCAGATTCAGATTCCTCATAGATGATATCCGACGCCGTGCGCTCATACCGCAGTAGATGATCGGGGGTCTTGCAGTTGTTGTTGGTTATCCAAACTTTGCTGGAATTATGGCCAACTGGAAGGAGAAAAAGCCTGTTGCAACGGACCACATGCATCTCTCCAATCCAATCACGCCAACCGGATTTTGATACAAGATTTCCCGCCAAATCATACTCAACCTCGATAACATGTGAATAATTGCCAAAAGTTATGGTCACTTTACCAGGCATGTAGTGTCTTCCTTTTAGAAAACGCCAATGTTTGGGTATGACCAATTGGTTTAAGGAACGATCATCTAGGATGATGTCCAATTGTTCTTCAATAGGGAACGTTAACATTGACATAGAGGCCCAGTTCATAGTGACTGTTATGGGTGGACAGAGACTGCACAATATTAGTATTAACAAAGTGTAAGTACATATAACGATGTTATATATTTTCAGAAAAAGTTGTATAACATCAGTTAACCTTTTATTGCTTGTCATAACCAACTTTATTGTGGTAGACATGATAGCTTGAAAAGAAGTCTACAAATGTACTTAGAGAATAAATGAGGAAATGCTCCTAATGAGTAAATTTTGGACGGGTTTCTTGGTGCTTACTAAAATAGAACCATTATATGGAACTAATCCTACATTATACACATACTTTTCCTGAGTAAGATAATGTGCACTTCATGGAATTATTAAGATCTGAATATATATAAGTTGTTTCTACCTACTTTGATGAGATTTTATAACATTCGAGTCTTCCATTTATAACATTAAGATCTGAATATATATAAGAATCTCATTTGATACACACGATTGAGAATCTTTCACGATACTAGGAAAATACACTAACTAGATATTCATTTAGGTGTTAGACATCAATATGTGTATGAGCCCTAATTAAAACTAATTCTCATAGGAAGTAAATAAATTTTAAAAAAATGCCCAGTAGCAGGGCGGCACCTTGAGGGAAGACGAGCAGAGGAAGAAGAAGAAGGCAGGGCGGGCACCTTGAGGGAAGAGGAGCAGCGGCCGGAGCAAGTCCTAGCAGCTTCCGGCGGTGAAGAGAGGAGCGGTGGAGAGGGCGGCGAGGCTAGGAGACCTAGCTGCTACCGGCGACGGCGGAGAGGGAGGCCGGCGGGCGGGCGGGAACTGACTGCTTCTCGCTCGACGGCGACGAGCGGCGAGCACGGAGGAAGGAGCGGCGGCGACGGAGCACGACGGCGGAGCACGAACGGCAGGGAGCGGCGGCGGCAGGGAGCAAGAAATCGCCGGAGCTAGGGTAATCGGGAACGAAATAGGGAAATGGGAAGAATCGTTCGGGCAGGGTGAGCTATTAAGTTGAAAATACGTGTCGGTTATTTAAAAAACCGACAACTAAACCAACAGTGTCAGTTCGTTTGCAACAACCGACACCTATACTATATTATAGTCGTCGGTTTTTGAGTAAACGACAACCGACAACTATTCCTATCTCACGAATATCATTTAGTCGTCGGTTATTTAGTTACGAACCGACGCAATATGTAAAATATTGGAGCCAATTTTTTCGCTGAAATTTTGGGTTTGGCGGTTGAGTTTAGGTGTCGGTTGTTTATTAATTAACCGACACTTAATAAAAGCGGTACCCGTGTCTGGTCGACCTTCATGGGTTGGATGTCGGTTTCTGTTAAAAACCGACACAGTAGGGTTTATGTGTCGGTTTTTGTATACAACCGACACCTTGAAAACCGACTTTATAAGCCATTTCTGTAGTAGTGC
The DNA here is from genome assembly GCA_963693085.1 of Alisma plantago-aquatica. NCBI lineage: Eukaryota > Viridiplantae > Streptophyta > Magnoliopsida > Alismatales > Alismataceae > Alisma > Alisma plantago-aquatica. Next base: position 953,417,208 of record OY856410.1, on the reverse strand, counting down.
CTATACATTATCTAAAATCACTCAAGTAGAGACATTAGACACAATTAATTAGAATGATTCAGTCATCAGCAAAATAAGGGTTTAGTCAATTTATACCTTGAGTCAATAGATTGATCTTGTGAAGGCGACCGACATTATCATCAAGTAGGCGGATTAGAAGTTACAGGATATGGTAAGGTCAATATGGGCTATCTTTAACTCTGGACTGATATGGACATAAAATAAAAAAATTGACATAAAACCAACAATGCACCACTACTAGGCATAATGATTCAATATTTCGATACATAATTGCTTTCTTTGTCACATGTTTTTATTGACACATAAAGTAACTATATGGTATGAAAGGAAACTATTTGACATAAAAAGTAACTATATGATATGAAGAAGTAACTATTTGACATATAAAATGAATATCAAGGGAGGTTTTTGTCATTAGTGATATGGGTTTGTAATTATATATGTTATTTTTTATGATTAAACTTTAATTTCTACATCAAAATGTTACTCTATATACGACTTAATTACTTTATGTAACATGTATTTACTTTCTATAACAAACAAATACTTTTTATGTCTCAACATTACTTTATGTGTCAAATAATTATGTTTCATAGAAACTTTATTGCATCATTTATTCATCCCACCACGATAATACATAATGATCTTATTCTATACTACTCTTAGTTTACCTACTTGTGTATGATGACAATGTTGATCATCATTGTAAGGTCAACCATCTTTCAAATACGTGATGAATAGTAATTAATTATTATTATATTTGTAATAAATTTTTATTATATTTGTAATAATGTTCTTGACCAAATGTTACTTTTGTGTCAAATAGTTACTCTTCCTAGCCACTGTTACTTTCCGTGATCAATTGTTACTATTCATAATTAAATGTTACTTTATATATCTGATATTTACCTCTTATACTACATACTTTATGACATAAATTGTACATTCTACCGCCCCAACCTATGTTGATCTTACTATGTTCTACTACTCTTGGTCTACCCCCATGTGTAGGATGACAATGTCGACATCCGTCGTCGGATCAATCATCTTTCAACTACATGTCGAATCACTATGCCTGACCACCCTTAGCTTTAGGGACCTCACTGTATCAATATGACATTTCTCGATCAAGAAGAGTTGCCATTCTCCATTTGAATGATTTGAAAATTGCCCAGTTCTTATTATGTAAAGATATTACATTCAATCGCAAACTACAGATGCTAAAAATTTAGAGAAATGATCCAAGCTATGGGACATGTCAATATGGGTGACAATGACTCGGGAGGGTCTTCATAGGTTCATGGGTGTGATCAGAGAACATAAGCTACTCCTCCTTGCCTATGTAAATGTAGCATTACTTTTTCATGATCATTGTCTACTTTTGGTTTTATTTGTGTTGGCTCCATTCTCAAGACCAAATGAATATTATTATATTTTCTATAAAATAGTTACTTTATATAATTAAGTATTACTTTTTATGTCAAATAGTTATTTTTTATAATCAAATATTATTTTATGTGTCAAATGGTTACTTTTTATGATCAAATATTATTTTTTCTCTCAAGTAGTTACTTTTCATACTAAATAGTTATTTTTTATACCATATAGTTACAATCTTATTCATTAAAAAATAATAACTATAACATGCACTGTACAATACACTTTTTTCTTCTTCAACTAGTTTGACGTTTCTTAGACCCATTGACCGGTGATTCCTTTGCCGAAGATAACTATAACATGCATGTGATTCTGCAAGCAATCCTTGAATTGAGAATATCTTAGATGGTAATTTGTTTTTTGTAACAAAAACCTTAGATGCTGACTTCAATATGGCGTAGAATGCATACAATGAACAGTATTTCAAATTCATTTAGCATACTCGTGCAACAAGCAACATCACGTAACAAGTAGTATTTATATTAAGAATCAAGATTTCAATAATTAGAGAATTCTATGAGAACACAAGATGAGGAAAAAATATGGAGGTTTAAGAACTTCACATACAAAATGGCAAGATTATCATTCAGTATATTACTGAGTGCGTTGACATCATCTATAAAAGGTACCATTCATGATCTGTTAAATTCATGCTTAAACACCTTGGAGAGCCGCTGGATAGGCCCAAATAAGGACACGATCTGACGGGAGGGGGTGCAGGAGCGTGTAAGCCGTCATCCTCTTCCTCGTACAATATCAATGCATATAAATATCGGCTGCTGTACACCCAAGACATTCTTGTGTTCCTGCATATCACACGGCTTATTGATCGGCACAAAAATTCAACAACACAGAGGCGAAACCTTATGGACATTTTGGCTGAATAAGGTTACTTGTTGGGGAGGCTAGACTTTTTTATCGAATAAGTCTCGTACAACTTTTACTGCTTCATCTAATCGGAAGGACTTCTACATTTTTCACTGGTCAATATTCTGGCTTCAGCCTACACCAACGCAGTGCAATCGGGTCCGGGTTGAGCGGGTCCTATTTCGGGTCAATTCGGATCAGATCAAATACACTCGACCCGAACCCGATCCGAAAATAATTTCGGGTCATACTTCCTCAACCCGAATCTGAAATTACTATTTGCGGGTTTGACCCGATGGACCCGGTGGACCCGAAAATACCATATTACATGCAAACTCAAAAAACCCAAAAATACAAACCCGGAAAATCTGAAAATACAAACTCGAAAAACTCGAAAATAAAAACCTGTTAGACCCGAAATTGCTGCAGAATTTGTTGGTTAATTAGTGCTTTACAAGCAAAGACTTGTATAAACTATATTATTTTTATGTTTGAATGTGTTTAACTTTTATATGGCTAAAATATGAAATATATATATACATATATGAAGACATAATTTCGGGTCGATCGGGTTTTGCGGGTCGAGAATTGTAAAACCGGACCCGATCCGTAAATAATTTCGGGTTTTTCAGATTCGGGTCATTTCGGGTCGGGTCGAAAAAATCAAGACCCGAACCCGCTTTAGTCGGGTCAAGTCGGGTCGGGTCGAGCGGGTCGGGTCGAATTTTGCCAGCTCTAAGTTTGATGCATTTTACAAAATATACATATGAGGCCTTCAGCTCGAAATCATAGGTCTCTGCATTCATGGCCTACACTGCGGGGCCGAGGAGGGCGTGGAGATGATCAGAGGCTCCAAGCTAGAATAGGTGACCACCTGCCTGATGAGGTATGTTGTGGTTTAGGTGGGAGGATCCTGAAAATATGCAGCTTGCTAGACAAGATTAGGAACTACATCTGAATCGCTGCCTGTTTCCACTCCCACAGACCACCCAGATGTACTACAATCTTTCGACCCCCGGCGTCATCGACGACCACGGAGGTGGCGGGTGACGACATCCGCCATGACCATTCTGCAGGTCCTTATTGTTCATCTATGGGCAACATCGCTGGTCGGACTTTTAGTTCCTACCTTTTTGCCGGCGTCATCGGTCGGGCTTTCGATTCCTACCACTCTGCCCTCAAGTATACTATAGCTTTGAACAACTATGACAGAGGTTGGACCTCCTTGCTCGACAAACTCGGGACTGTTGAAAGAGGCATACGTTAATATTTGGTCATTATTTATAATGTGCCAATATTGTGAAATATGGGTAGCGTAATAAAAAAACTAAACCAGCTCCTAAACTTTTAAAATTATGCAACAGGCAAATAATTTGTTTCGTTTATAACTTTTGAGCCGTAATGAATTTTTTTAATGAAACAAAAACTATTGGATTCATTATGAAAAATATAATCTTACAAGACTAATGTTAACATATTTCTAAAAAAATAAAAATAAAAAATGATATATATAGGTTAATTGACACCCAAAGATGGTTCATTGACGTCTAGAAATAGTTCATTGACACCTAATGTATAAAAATGACGTCCAAGTAAATATTATATGTACTAAATCACATATAAGACAATTGACAACCAAACACTTAATGTAATTCACAATAAAAAATAACATAAGGGCGCCCATAAATGACTATTGATACCCAAAGATGGTTAATTGACACCTAGAAGTATAAAGACGCCTATAAATAGCTATTGACATCTAAAAATGGTTAATTGATGCCTAAATAGTTTCTTGACACCCAAAAGTATAAAAATGGTACCCAAATAAGGTATTGACAACTAAAAATAATGTAAGGGCGCCCAAATAGGTTTGTTTGACTCCCAAGAACAACTTAATGACGCCTAAATATAGTTGTATGCATTAAATATGGTATAAGGATACTTCACGCCCAATAATAACTTAATGGCGTCTATATATGGCTAATTGACACCCAAAGATTGTCAATTGACGCCCAAAATGGTTAATTGGCACCCAGAATCACCTATTTATATATATTTTTTGTGTTAAAAATATATCAATAATAGTTTTGTTGGAATGCATTTTTCATAACAAATCTAACGATTTTTGTTTCGTCAAGAAATTCATCACGGTCCAAAAGTTATAAGTAAAACAAATTTATTTATCAATTACACAACATCCGCCTACCCATCCAATTAAAACCCACCACATCATCACCCTATATCAGCCTCTCCCCCAACAATACCGCTCCTCTCCCACGCGTAAGCTGCGCTTCACGCCCAACGCGCGTGACAGAAATATTTTCGATAATAAAAGTACCCGCACCGGCAACAAAAACAGACTTTCTATATATGATGCACCAATTTTGAATGTGTGAAATAACATTTTTTGATGTGTTTCTAGGCGGTTGTTGTCTAGCTGCCATATCCAAAATTTTCTATTTCCATGACATTGACAACTCTTTTCCGTCTTGCATCATTTGAATGATGTCATTCATGTTCTTATTGTATTTACTTGTAAGAAGTGCACCGACCAACTGTCGAAGATATTTGGAAATGAGCTCTGGTTTTGGCGACTGTGAAAAGCAATCTAAAGGATATGCCCATTTAGGTTTTGTGATAATAATATCATGAAAATACCACAACTATGAAAATTAAGTTGTTGAACTAGTGTGGTTTCCTATTTTCAGATTTTGCTATCACATATATCTATAGCAATATTCATATAAAATTTAAATGCCGACATCATCGCTTCTCCCAATGGCTTGTAATTGTCTTCATTCCCTGCATGCCGATGGAAGCTATATATTTACAATAACTTTTTTGATGGAATGTATACATAGTAGGTAGAAAAGTGATAATTATACAACATCAGAATTATGTATTGCAAGTATCAACAGTAGAACATAAGTGAGTGCAAAGAATTATTAGTTAAGTTGTTGGAAAAAATGTACTTGCGTGTTCATTTGATCACTTCTTCAAATTCTTATATGCAAAATAGCATCCATTAGATATAACATGGACGATCTTTCATTTATTAGCATCAATGGATTCTAAATACTTCTAGTTGTTGTTGTTGATCTATTTCTATAATATGCAAAAACAATGAAAGATGTTTAGTGCAAGAACTATACATGGGTTCAATATGTATTGAATCCTAGTTTATGCAAGACAATAATGCTGACTACAAGGGTAAATGCTGATTCCATTTTAGTTTATCCTCAAATAGCACGATGCAAATGCAGTACATGTAACATATTGATGCGTCAATTGGAAAACAAAGTTATGTTAACCTTCCCAACAGTCTCTTCTATCTCCTTCAAGTTCTAAATCCATGAGGGTGTCCAAGTGTAAGCCTTTTAAAGATAGAATGCCATATAAGTAGAACTCATACATGCTAAAAATGAGGAAGAGTAGTTAGCAAGATGACAAATCTTCCATTGAAATGTAGTAAATGGCAAACTTACTCGTAAATTACATCGTCCGACACATAACGATCCCATGTTTTAGCCATTTAAGTTAGTTTTTGCATTAACTAATTTGGGTTTATGGATTCATATAAGGAGAGAAACTTAGAGATCATGGTTTGGGGATCCTTTCTGGCATGGTAGTAGAATCATCTTTAGTAAGAATATTAATCCCACTTGCCTCACAATTATGTGCATTGTCTTTTCTCTTATTTATTTTATCCTCTTTGATGTGTCCACACACACTAGGACAACAGAGAATTGTAAGGGCCCTAATCAACACACTCTTTTATACACAAAGTACTATCCTACAAGCGCACATGGTTTGGCTTATAGTATAGAGATCAAGAAAGTTGTGGGTTGATCCAAAAGGAGTGAGGTAGGACAACTAGCTAGGGTTGTTTCTCTAGGTTTCTAGAACAAAGAGTTAAGGTTTTTAGTGAGGGTTTTTGAATCACACTATCATGAAAAAGCAAGCAAAGAAGGAAAATCAAGAATCAAACTTAAATTAACCCTACTCAATCAATTCTAACTCAAAAAACTAGAATATCAATTAACCTAAGTTAGACCGATCACTAACGAAGGGGAGAGACCAATGAAAGATCAATTAATTAAGATAAATTAGAAATTACACTAAGGAAGCAAGTAAGAGACAAGCTAAGCTATTAACTAGGGAAACCTAAAACAAGCAACTAAGCAAGAATTACTTACTCTAACAAGGATTAATATCATGAACATGACAAAAAAGTAGACTAAACAAGCAAGAGACAAATAACTACCAAAAGAAAAAACTAGGGTTTAAGCAATTAGATGGGGTAGCAGGCTATTTGAGGGGGATATGTAACAATCAATCCGGTCATCGGTCAAATTCACACACAAACATCCAACAAGTATCTATCAAACCAAACAACAAGGATCAATGTATACATGCATCCTATTCTATTAATTGGCCATGGATTGCATGGTAGTGTATAGGGGAACTAGTCCTTATCACCCACCATCTACCCTTACAAGGTTCTATTGAATAATAAATAGGTTGGCATAGATTTATATCACCCCAATCTAGGTTTCTCATTGAAATTATTCCAATACACTTATGGGAAAGGGATGGTATAAAGTATATGTGAAGGGTATATCACCTTCCACTAGATCCATCTAACCACTAAGAAATCTTTTTACTAAGCGTATATGGAAGAGAACACCTAGTCACTTAGATCTCTCACCTAGGAATAGGGGAGGGAGGGGAAAATAGATAAGGTTCCGCTAGGGAACTTAGGAGTTTCTCCACTAAAAAGCCCAAAATCACCCATTTTCCCTATTCCATAGGTGATTCCATATTTCAAAAACTCATAGCAAGAGATAGTGAAGGAGAACAAACAATAATATATCATTAGGGAACAAAATAAGAGTTTGATGCACAAATATTTCCCAACATTGTATGATAATTACATATTCTTTCCCCCCAAACAACCCACAAAGGAGTGTAGATACTCAAAGTCAAAGAAATAACACAAGAAGACGGAAAAGAGAAGTAAAATAGATATCAATGAATACTTCTCCTTCTTCACATATAACTATAGATATCCAAGCACCACCCTCCTCCAAGCTCAAAAACATAGGAAATAGAAGTGGTGTGGCCAAAACCCCTAAAAATTAGGGTTTTAGAGTGGATGTAGGTGGAATGGAGCAGGGGAAAGTAGGTGGTGACTACAATATCTAGTAGGTGGTAACCTTTTCCTCTTGGCCTCCACTGAGTATATATAGGGGACAAGGGTGCTAGGTTAAGTGGGAGTATTAGAAGTAATAGGGTTCTAATACAAAATGATTATTTGATGTGTAGAAAAATTATTTTTATCCTAGGGGTTACATGGGTTGACTAGGTGAGATGACTATTCTGTGATGGAATGACCATTTTCTTGGTTGTGACGCGACGATTCTGGCTGTGAAGTGGCACAACCATACTAGTGAGAATGGTTGTTCTGGGCCTGGATAGAATTATTTATGGGAATGGATTGAGTGTACAAGGAAATGGAAAAAATGACTAGAATGAAGGTTCTCGAGGCTAGGTGAGGTACTTGGTTTTTTATTGAATTTTTGTGAGAATTTATGGTGATATGACAGTGGAATGTAAAAAATAACCATTTTGATATGACCATTCTAGGGATAGAATGAACATTCCATGGTCTGGGTGTAGTATAATAAAGATTTGGATGGATTTTGAGGGATCTTGTTTCTTGTTTTTCTTGGGATTTGTTCTTTTTGCTATATCTTGATCATTCATGGGGGCATGTAATGCACTTGGGATGTATCATGATCAAATTTTGGAGTTCCTTTCTTCAATGATTCTTTGGAAGCTTGGGATAGGTTGGAATTGGCTTTAATGGCTCTTTGGGCTTCTCCAACAAAGTACAAGTCCTTGTTGTCTTCTATCCCTCCTCCATTCATTAAGTATCCTCTAGAGTACATGAAAAAACATAAGGAACATCCATTTTGTACCCTGCTAAAAAAATACGGTGTGATATCTATCCTTTCAATAGTGGTACTTAGTTCAGCTATCACGTGCAAAATAAAGACAAGTGTTTAGATCCGCCACCACATTTTATATGAAAAATGAGGAAAAACATAAGAAATCAATGAAGTCCATGGTGGAAAGGTGAGTTGTCATCCAATTTAGATAAAAAAGAAAATATAAAAAGAAAATATAAAAACAAAATAAACCCACAAGAATTAGGTTCAATGATCTTGTCATGAGTGCAAGATGATCATCACCCCATCTTGCCCAGTTAGGAAGTATTGAGCTATTTTATGTGGTTTCAAAGAAAAAAGTGATTTCAGGACAACTATAGATAGAAAACAAGGCCATTGTAAAAACATTTTTTATGGGCAAGCTTTCAGGGTTGGATATGTCCGCTTCCTTCCCATCATAGTCGTAAGATTCCTATTTTTAAGATAGATTGGGGGTCGTAATCACCTCATGACCTCCCACAACAGAGATCCCTCACGGGTGATTAGGACCAAAGTGTAGGATTAGGGGATGATTAGCAGACATGGGCTAAGAATAATATTTATTTTTAGACAGATATAAGCAACTCAAGTGAAATAATAGAACAATAGAGTAGAACAACACAATAGAATAATAGAGTAGTTATGGTAGAATAATAGAGTAGATTACCATTTTAACGTACTATTGATGCTAACAAGACAAGTGGCATTATAGAAAGGATACTCTAATTAAGAGTGATGTAGAAATTAAAGAGAGAGGTACTTTATTCCTTTGGATTTAGGAGGTTCTAAAGGGGCCCAAAATGGGATGGATATGTGGGGTGTTTATAGGTGGATATTAGAGTTAGGGGTTTTAGACAAAACCTTATGGAAGAGGTGACATATCACCCCGATTCACCACATCTGTGGGGTGTGCCAATTGAGGCAATCCAACATGTGGCACGAGCGGATGGCTCAGATCCACTGGATAAAAATGTGTTCCTTGATTTTCTAGTAATTTTAGTAATACCTGGAAAAAATAAAAACAAATTATGGACAAAGGTAAATTCCGTATTATCCCTAGGATTTATTATTAAAATCAATTGAATATTGATCGAAAAAAGGAATATTTTATTTTGGATAATTCAAATAGGCAATTTATGCAAAAGATCTTGCATAAAGAAAAAATCAAGAGAAAATTACACTTTTGGTATGAAAAGAAGGTTTATTAAAAAACCCCAAATTGATTAAAAGTAGGTAAAAATGGATCTTACAAATATGCGAAAAAATGTGGAAAAATATGAAAAAAGGATAAATGTAGAAAATGTGTGGAATATGGAATGAACTCTATCATTATCTAGAAAAGTAGCATTATTTGCACATTTTTACTAAGTGAGCAAAAATGGGGTGTCCACAGTTTGCCCCTCTCAAGGAAAGGTTCGAGATACGAGTGAGAACCATAGAATTGAGCCAAGTCTAACCCCCATTTTTGGTAAGAATAGGCCAAAAAGGTTTGAAATCGTCAAAGATGTTCTGACAAAGCATGTGGAGGGTGGAAAGGTTAAGATATGTCTTTTCCTTATAGGGATAAATTAATAAGGAATTCATAACAAAAATAAGATTGAGAATAATTGAATTCTCCATAGTAAGGGTAGCCTCTAACCGAGACACTTACCAATATTTGAAAAAGCATTCATTCCACTTTAGTTCTGATGAGCCATCTGAGGTTCACCGGCTACAAAAAGTGACCGTCATCACTGCTTCCAATTCTTAAATTAGTACATGTTGATTCTCTCACTAACTAATGCCTTAGTGAGAAAATATGAATGTGAAAAAGTGGATAGGATTTGTGGTTTGCCAAAAGTAATTAAGATCAAGAGTCAATGATCAAGATGATCTTAAAAGGAATGTTTGGACTACCCATATCACCAAGGTGCACCTCCCTTTTAGGGAGCCCGTCACTAAGAACTCTATGGTTAATAGTGCTCAATCTAGAGTAGTACTATGATGGGTGAGAAATACTATGATGGGTGAGAAATTGTGAAGTAGATACTGACTTCTATGTGAGTGAGGACAAAGTGCATAGTTAAAGCCAATGGTTGTCTGTGGGGCCATTATTTATTCCAGAAACTCTACTAGAGCCTGGGGCAGTTGGCCTGAGTGTTATATGTGGTCCACGAGTGCTATTCACTCTAATGTGAGTGAGGAACATAGTTTCTCTGGGTTTTCTTCCACTGATCACCAACCTTTGGCCAAACATTTCATGAGGTGACTGAAGAAGAATCTCAAGAAGTAGTAGCTTTTTTAACATTTCTATCATTTGATGTGTTTTCCTTACAAAAGAAATCATAAAACCATGTATTAGTCATTTTGGATTGAGTAAGACTCTCGTTTAGTTTAAAATAAAAACCTAAGTTGGGATTGAATCAGAGTGTGAGGTTTGTTGATATTCTATTTGGAATATAATTTTAAAAGTTTGGTCTTCAAAAGATCTCTGGTAGACTCAACATATTGCCTTGATCCGTGTGCTAGCTCTAGGTGGTATATTGTACTAGGACATATAGTTCTACTACCTTGGGATGTGTTCTAATGTTTACCATTGATGTAAATGTCTATAGAGGATTATGTCATTTTGTTTGGGAAAGGACAAGAGTCCTTTTGTCTCTGGAAGGAAAATTTATCATTTTTAGATCCTATACGTAAGGTTGTATGGTTCCATCTTTTCTTCACATCTTGGATTTTGTGATTCATAGCCATGAGGGAGAGGGAAATATGTGAAATTCTCCTTTTGTGACATCCTCCTATGGATTCGTATCTAGTGGGTTGTTGCATTACATATACTTTTGAGACTGAAGAAGTAAATTGGAAAGCTTTGGGATGACTTGTTATCTTTGTCATATGGCTTACGTCCCTGGGCTAGAGAATTTTTTTTGGTGGTGATCCACTTCTAGGATCCTCTAAGTCACTCATTCCTCTATGGGGAGATTGTTCTCACACCTACCCTAAAAGACATGTTCAAGATTACCCAGCTTCCTCTTCATGACCGTTAACCTATTGTTCCAAGGAAGTAGAGTTGGTATGTTGACCTAGAGAGTCTGTGAAGAAGTACCAAGTGATTCAACCCTATTTTAGGGCTTCATCTTGTGGCATTTTGCATTTCAATCACATCTATACCTATTAGATTACATGTTATTTCCCTTAATATGCATATTTGTGTAAAATGCACTTATGGACATTATTTGCATGTTTTTCAGGTACTTGGACCACACTTGGATGGACGAGAGAGATGGAGGGGCCCAAAGAAGGCCCCAAAGCTCCCCCAACCTACCCCTAGTGACCAAGAGTCAAGCTTAAGCAAAGAAGTCCATGTATAACAAAGTTTGAAGCTCAAAGTGCAAGCAAAGACCCCAACACGGCCGTGGTAACATAGAACGGTCGTGCTGCAAATGAAGAAATCACAGGAAAAATCTCAATTTTGAAGCAGCTGCAGAGCATACTCTACCACGACCATGCCACGAAATACAGCCGTGCTGCGACCACCCACCACGTCCGTGCCACGCAACACGGCCGTGCTACCATCTCCCACCATGGCCGTGCCACGCAGTACGGCCGTGCTACGCAGCACGACCGTGCTACCCTCAAACCACCACGGCCGTGGCCATTTCAGCCCAAAATCGACCAAAACCCTGTTAACTTTGATGGAATAAACCCACGACCGTGTCCATCTACCACGGACATGGCCTACCCTACCCACCACGGCTGTGGTACCCTATCACGGCCATGCTACTCACAAAGCTCACCTAGTTTTCACTGGTTTGCCCATTTTGCCCCTACTTGACCTAGTGCTTCCTCCCCACACCTATATATACCTAGGTGGCAGATGGGGCATGAAGCCAGCTACCTTCCACCACCTCCTAGCTCCCCAAATCGCCATCCACTACATTCCACTCCATATCCACCTCAAATTCACTCCATTTCACCATTTATACCACCAAATCACTAGTTTAGACTAGTTCCTACCCATAATCCCCTTCATTCTTCACCCTTGCACCCTGGAGGAGGGAGGAGGACGACCTGCAGCCACTAGAGAGGGGGATTTCAGCCACTACTTCGAGCTCCATGGCCACCTCTATCTCTTTCTTCTCTCTTTTTGTATTTTCTATTTTTATGAGTAGCTTAGCCCCTGTGGGTGGGCTGTTTGGGGGAAATTATGTTACTTTGATACCATGTTGGGGGAAAATGACATGTAAACATTGTAATTCCATTTTTTAATGATTATATTCTATTTCTATCTCATTCTCCATGGATTGCTTGTTGGTTTGTGTGTGAAATCACCTAGGAATTTCGACAAATTGCTTGTATGTGTGAATTTTGGGATTTGCCCCTAGGTCCAATTCTTGGATCCCTAGGTTGCCTCCCATATTTCTACATCCTAATCAATCTCCCTAAACCTAAGTGAGAGATCTAAGTAGCTAGATTAGATAATTCTATTGCAATTAGCATGGAGCCTTCTCAAGGCTAGAATGTGGGGGAATTGGGGTCAAATACCCTAATTTCACCTCCCCATTACTACCCTCGACCCCTAATTGCCCTAGGAATGCATAATCTAGAAACCTAGACTTGATTAGACTCTAACTGAATTGAACCTAATCCCTAACCCAATTGAGCCTCGTAAGGGTAGTAGGTGTTAGAGACTAGTTCCCCTATACACAACCTAGCATATCCATGGCCAGTTAGTAGCTTAGGTTAATTCATTAGACTCTAACTTGTTGTTTGGTTTGGATAATCTAAATGGAATCATAATGTTCATATGTCACCCCCAACTTAAGTGATAAGTTCATACCCCTAAACAACCCATACCTCTCTTTATTGCTTAAAACCCTAGTTTTGTGCTTGCTTAGCTTAATTAGTTCTTTCCTTGCTTAGTTAGCTTCTTGTTTTGCTCTTGTCTTGTTCATGCTAGTGTAGCAATTTAATTGCTCTATTACTTCTCTCTTACTTGCCTTAGTGTAAGTGCCTTTTCATACCTAGCTTAGTCCTTTCTTTCCTGCTTAGTCTTAATCTAGTCTAGGGTTAACATAGATTTCATTCTCACCTTTAATTGCTTGCTTGTTCATAATAGTTTAACAATCAAAACAACCTTTAAACCCTTAACCCTAGTCTCCGTAGTAGGAACCCAACAAAACTAACCTAGCTCTAGCGCCCCCTCTTTTCCCTGTGGATCGAACCTATACTTTCCACCTTCCTATACTAAGACACAACCCCGTGCGCTTGCGGGTGTAGTTGTTTTGGTAGACGTAGGTGTGTTAGTTTAGGTCTTATAAATTTCGAAAGCAAAAACCCATCACGTGTGTTCTGACCTCATGGGGCGAATCTAGTCGAGTCAAATCAGCTAGTGTGTTGCACCTCTAGCGGAAGCACACCAAGCTTTCTGGCACCGTTGCTGGGGATAGAGACACTCGACCTAGCTAGTTAGTTTTGCTTTGACTTTTCCCACTGCCCTCATCATTGCTATTCTTTATTCATTACTCTTTGCATTCTTTGTGTATATTGGTTTGCTAACTTGCTTTCTTTTGTTTGGTTGAGCCTTGTGCATGTGACAAGCCACTCAGAGAAGACAAGATGGAAGGCCAAAATGCACAAACCCATCCATTTCCTCCACCACCCTACCTCCAAGGATATCCTAAGCCTTACACACCTCCACCACCTCCATTTCCGCAACCTTCCCACCACTTCACTTTCCAACCTCAATTCCCTCCTCCCTACCTCCAAGGCTATCCTAAGACTTACACACTACCACAATCTCCATTACCAAAACCCTCCTACCAGTTCACCTTCCAACCTCAATTCATTCTACCACCTCCATCACCACAACCCTCCCACCAATTCACCTTCCAACCAGCTCAATGGCCTCCTCCACCTAAAGTCCAACGACCATCAACACCGATGCCACCGCCACAACTATCACATGCTCCCCCTACTTCCCATGAGAAAATGGATATGATTGAGACCCCTCTCTTTGGTTCCTATGAAGACCCATTCCTCAAGAGAGATAAAACCTATGGCATGAGATTTTTGAGGGTCTTAAGGATGATTAAGATCTATGATGATGATCCCCAAGGAGAGATAATTACTGAAAAAGACTTACGAAGCTCGCATGACCCTTGGGAAGAAGATCAATCAAGGAAAGAATTTGAGAGGATTGCTTATGATGGGGGTGAAAACATTTTGTTTTTGGACCATGGTTGATGGTGAAAGAACAACAAGCCCAACTGAAGGCATGAAACTTAGCGCTTGTGGGAGGCAACCCACCTAGGTTTGGGAATTTTGACCCAACCTCACATTTTTGATACTTTTGCTTTATTTTACACAAACACACATGCATTCTTGTACTTGATAGTTTTCTTTTGAGTTTTGATGATGAGGCAGGTGCTGGACAATATAGAGAGAGGGTATAGAAGCAAGTCATGGTCTTTAAATCAAATATGTGGCTGAATAACAAATAAAAGTGAAATTCAAGTTCTTGAAGTGAGAAAACTAAAATATCACCCTCACCACGGCTGTGGAGTTTGACCACGATCGTGGCACATGTGGCCAAGCATGACCGTGGCACACAACCATGACCGTTGGAATTATTGCATCAAGTTGGCTGAAGTTATAATGTTTTAGAAGATTGGCCACAGCCGTGGCCACCTGCCACAATCGTGTTGAAGAGGAGTGGGCACGACTGTGGCGATCGACCATGACCGTGGCGAGGGTCAACCACCAGCCACAACAGGGTGACCTACCTTCTGACGCTCCACACCAGTCATGATCTTCACCCTACTATCCCTAAGATCTAGTTTCATGCTGAGGACAACGTGATTCAAAAGTTTGGGGTGGTAGGGCAGTATGCACCACATATCTCAATCTATCATTTTGATTACCTGTCGGACATGATTTTTGTTTGCTTTTGATCTATCTAGTGTGGATTTTCTTTACTACTTTTCATCCTTGCATGCCATGTAGTTTACATTCCTACCATTTTTGCGTAATTTTCTAAAATTTTGCTCTCTTTGCCATGCATTGCATATCATGTAGATTTTTGGTAATTTTTTGCATGTTTTGGCTAGGATTTTCTTGTTTTCTGCTTTAAGTTTAATAATATAGGATTAGATGTGATTGGAGGCAACTTGGCACATTTTTGGCCAATTTTGCCCAAATTTGAGATTTCTTATCTAAAAAGTGTGTTTTGACCCAATCTCTATTGTTTTGAGTAAAAATGCAAGTGAAATGTCATGCTTTATTGATAAGTGGTATCAATGTTTGACTTTTTACATGTGCATCACCTCTCTCATGATTGTGATTGATTTGGCTGAATTGTGAACTTGAGCAAGCTTTGAACGCTTAGTGTTTGTGGAATCACTTGTTTGATATATCAATTTCATCTTGTTCATTCATGTGGTGTGATATCTAGGATGAAGTATTGGATTAACTTTCATGTAGGATGTCTTATGTGGAAAATCATACCAATGACCCCTCTTTGACCCGACTCTTCTTCCACCATCTTCATACCCCTCCGCCTCATAAAAATATGCCCTAGTGCACATAATCAGCCTTGGCCACCTCTAAAAGTTTGGGGTGGCCACATCTCTACCTCCCCACTTCACTCTATCCACCATATGCCCTATCTACACCAAGGGTAAGAAAGAAAAGAAAAGAAAAAGAAAAGCAAAAACAAAATAAAAGGATGCTCCTATTTGAGAGCATTCAAATAAAGAAAAGATGAGTGTGTAAAAACACTCCAAAAATCTTACCGCAACCCTTTCTTCCACTTTCATACCCATTGAGCTAGGAAACATCAAACTTAGCTCACTTTGCCCTTTTCCACAGCCACGTGGGTCTTTTGGTGTGATTTGAAATATAAGATTGAACGTATGAATGTGAAATAACACTCCTAGTCATTCTTGATTAACGCCACCATGAAACGTTTTACCCAGAACTTAATGAAAGAAATATGGATAACTTGTATATTCTATGCACTATATTTGAAGTTCATGTCATTTGTGCTCTTTTCATGATTGGATTGCGAAAGTAGGAGAGGAGAGAGGTGAAATGCATGCTGTAACATCCCTGACCTGGGTTATGCCTTAACCTCAGAAGTTTTGCTTAAGAAAGATAATTAGATCCTTAATTTTATCTTGTGAAAAGTAATTAAGGCCAAGAGGAACTTATGTTTCAATTTTGGTCCTGTTTTGATAATGTTGAAGCAATGTTTGCTTATTTTGGACTAAAGTGAAAATTACCCAAGTTGAGGGGTTAACCTGTAAATGTTACATGATTAAATGTTCCTCATGTGTTGAAGCATCATGAGAATGAAGATGATGCAGAGGTATGGCTTGGGAAAAGCCTGAGTACCAAGAAAGAGTTGATAAAGCAATGTTTGTGCGTTAAAACCTAGTTTTGGTATATTATGCAATTTACCCAAAAACCAGGGTTCAATATGCAAATTACCACTTCAAAATAGTCCCTAATGTTTCTTGGCATCATTTAGAGCAAAGAAAATGATAGGGACGTCTCATTTGAATCACTTTGGAGGAGAGAGAATCTTGATATTAAAATAATCAAGATTTAAGCACAATTGGAACCTTACCTCAATTTAATGCAAAAATAAATATATTAATTGAAGTGCTCTTAAACCAAAATTTTGTTGGTTGAAATACATACATATGGAAGTCCTTGTGCCTTGCAAAGGCACGAAAATATCCAAAGGAAGTGGATAACTCACTCACATTATTATAAGAAAAAGAAATATCCACTCACTTTAGGATATTATTATTATAAGGGTTAAGGTGCTTAATTTGCTTTTCTTTATTTCTTGGATAATTGAGAGGAATTAGAGGCAAGGAAGATAACCTCATAACCAAGTAAGGGAAGGGGGCAAATGGCAAGGATATGGAGGAGATAATTCCTACTTTCTCTCTCTTGAATGAATTTTAAATAAAATGCACATATGCTCTCTTATCCATAGCTTGGATGGGTAATTTCGAATCCACTTTCATTCCTTGCTTTCACAAAACGACAAAGGGAGCTTGGAGAAACAGGAGGACGACCCCCAACCTGTTGGTAAGCTTCTTCATCACTTTCAACCATGATTTCATGGTGGAAATCGAAAATAAATCATTGATTTCTTCTTTTCTTCACTCCATCTTCAACCCTAGCCAATCTTTTCACCCAAAAGCTTGAGGACGAGCCTAGGGGGAGTTGAAAAAGCTTCATACACCATTGTTGACGTGAAGCTCCAAGATTTGAAGCTCATTTGGAGGCGGGTTATATAACTTGAACCCTTACTCATTGTTATTGAACTCAATTTCTCAATTCAATTGATTCAATTGTTCTTCTTGCAATACCTTTGATTAATTGATGCAACTTCCATGGGTATGGAAGTAGATTTAGTGGGGATGAAGGTTGATGGTGATGACATCATCACAAGCACTCATCTCAACAAATTTGAGTTGCAAACGGTTTTGGACTTTTGGTCCAAACGGTTTCACCAAACCGTTTGGAGACCAAACGGTTTGCAAACTGTTTGATGACTTGGACTCCAAACCACAAGAGAGGGTTGACCATTTGGTTAGGTTGACCGTTTGAGGTCTGAACCCAAGTACATGTTGGATGATGATCCAATGGATCCAATTTATTGATTCAATGTATGTATAATCCTTCAATTGGAAACCCTAATCGAGTTGATTGAAGAATCCATGATTGATCCTAACGATTTCAAGATAATTTGGATCAAACGGTTTTGAAACCGTTTGAGCCCAAACTGTCTTGAAACCATTTGGGACCAAATGGTTTCGAAACCATTTGGAGGGTTAATAGTTGATCCTTGATTATTGGATAAAGATCTAATGGTGTTGATTGATGAATCCTTCAATTGCCTAATCAATGGTCAGTTCAATGGTGTAAATTACATTCAATTTGATTGATGAATGTACCTAATGAACCCGTGCGGTTTTGAGCCTGATTTGCCCAAACGGTCTTGAGACCGTTTGAGTCCAAATGGTCTTGAAACTGTTTGGGGTCAAACGGTTTCAAAACTATTTGGAGTCAAATGGTTTCAAAACCGTTTGGTGATGAAACCCCAAAACCGAATGGAGGTCAAATGTGATTCAATCATTTGGAAATTGAAGGTGATGATTGTTCCGTTGATCCAATGATTGATAGCAATGATAATAAATGATAGGTATAAAGGTTGAATCCCTAAAGTACCTAGCTGATTAGTACCTTTAAAGGGATAAACCCTAATTGCTTATAATAGCAATAACTCAGTACACTATGTTAATCATAGTTGTATATACTTGATCATATGATTGATGTAACCAAATCAAGTGGAGAGAATGATAGAATGGAATTCATACTTGAGTATGATTCATGTAGTGATTAAGGGTATGATCCTTAGTAAAGAGATCATAAAACCCTAATCATGAGCATAAAACCCTAATTGACAAGGTTATTGAACCCTAACCCTAATTCAGGGCAATTTTGAGTGAAACCCTAATCTAGGGTAAGGATGTAACCCTAATCCAGGGTGATGATATGTGTAAACCTAATTTAGGGTAATGTGATGTAAAACCCTAAATTTGGATGAATAGTAAACCCTGATTATGGATACTTGAATAGGAATCCTAATTGGGATGAATAGTAAACCCTGATTGTGGGTAATTAAAATGGAAATCCTAATTGAGGATGATTCCATGTGAAACCCTAATTGAGGATGATTCCATGTGAAACCCTAATTGAGGATAATTCCATGTGAAACCCTAATTGAGGGTGATGCCATATGAAACCCTAGTTGAGGATGATTCCATGTGAAACCCTAATTGAGGGTGATGCCATGGGAAATCCTAATCTAGGGTAATGCCATGTGAAACCCTGAATTAGAATAATGTTATGTGGAACCCTGATGTAATGATGTGATGTGAAATTTAAATCCGGGGTGATGCCATGTAATGATATATGAAACCCTAATGAGGGTATAATGGCCAATACACTAAAGTAGAGTTAGGCTGACATAATCAGGTAAGATGAGAATGTTACACCATGAAGGGTCAAATTGATAAACCATATGAATTGTAATATTGATACTTTTATATGTAAGGGTATAAGGGACAAGGTGATGCCTAGATCATTATACATCCAACTCTATACATGTGATTAACTTGACATACATGTATCAACCTTATACACCTTACAAAGATGAGGACATGGCACTCTTAGGAATGATGTATGCAACACTAAATAATGGTGTGGATAGTATTTTGAGAGTTGAGATACCTAAAGTGGTTGATAATGATATCAACGATGCCTAACCATTAGACAAGTCCATATCATTAAAGATAGCTGGACAAATCTAGTGTGTGACCTATGCATTATATGATAAAGGTGATAGGTGAGTGGTTAAAAGTATTAAGAGGGAAATACTTTAATACAAGATAAGTTGGTAAATTCAAGTGAGTTATAAGTGATGAGAAAAGTGATACATCAATACATGATAGATATCACATTCAACACTTCAGGATTGATACACCTTGATATACTTTAAATTCAATTTTAGTTGGATAAGAAACACATGAAATGTGTTATATAAACTGATACAATGAAATGTAAGGAGTTTGATACATTTTGATAAGTATAGGCTAACATACCTAGAGAAAGGGGTTAAGCCAAACTAATGAGTATGATGTAATCATACCCTGGCAAGGATGAGAAATAAACTCATACCTTGCATTAATAATATTTAATGATATGTGATGAGAGCAATAAGAATGTGTGAATGCTTGTGATATTAAAAGAGGCTCTTAGAGGAGTGGAAGAATTAATTAGGGTTGGATTCATAAAATGAACATAAGCCCTAATTAATGTGTAATGGGAGATCCTAACCCTAATTTTGGGTAATAGGATGAAAAACCCTATTTGATGGTAAACCCTAATCCTGGTAAGGAAATAGTGGTGTTACTATTGTATTGTATGCTGTGATATGCTTTTGTTGCTTACTGAGAAGTAACAAGATATGCATTGGCCTGGTGTGCCATTATATCATATTTTGCTTAATGATAAGTAATAAAATGTGTAGTGGCATTGTAAGCCATGTGATCAATTTGTTGCCTAGTAAAAGGTGACAAGACAAATAATGGGCCTTGTGAGCCATGTGTAATGCTTGTGTAACAAGTATCATGTATACCTTGGTCTGAGGACCTCGAGGTATTAGTTACCTAATAAGTGGTAACAATGCATGTTCAGTGATGAACCTAGGGTTTAAATAACCAAATTTGATAAGCATGGTAATAATGTGGTGGAGGGATGAGAATTCCCAGTATTTAAATGAGGGACTGAGATCCCAATGTCTTATAAAGACTGAGAAGTGATTGATGAAATAGTACATGGTTCTTTGTAGCATTTGTCATAATAAGTTATGTTTGAGAACTTGACTGATGCTAAAGGAATATGATAATGTACCTAATTAATCAAGTGAAATCATATCATGTAGAGCCCTGGCCATAGATCCATCATCGTCAGTAATAGGTGATGGTGAAACGGGTTGCTCTGCAGCAAAAACCCGAAATGCATATTTTTGAATATGTGGGGGTTAATGGGCGAACATATCCTTACGTCCTGATGAGGAGATTGATGGAAGGTAAACATTAAACCTCTCAATCCTTCATTGTATGTGTCGGGATGGATGTATCACAAATCTCCCGATGATTGGGATAGATGCCATACACATCTCCCAATAATACTTAATGTCGGGTCAATGGAGATAATTATTAAATCTCTCGATTGCCGATGAGAGTGCAGTTGACACTGTAACTCTATAGCGAAGTTTCCAGTATACCCTGGAAATCTATATTGAGCAGTTGACATAAGTCCAACTTGTGGTCCCGCACTGACCGGGATGTGGGAGGTCATCGGAATCCGGCTCTTCCATTGACCTATGTATGGTACCGATTTCAACTTCGCAGTGGTCGGTTGGAGTATGAGCGGTATACCTCATCTCTTCAGGGCATAAGTGTGATTGTAAAATATAATCAACCGTATAGCATGTTTGCTTAGGGATTGAATACAGAAATTCATTGGCTGATGTTACATTTCTTTTATGCATATTTAGTTGATAGATGTGAATTATGTCTCTTTACATTCCTTGCAAGGTGGATAGATGATTTACAACTCTACCATGAGTACATGCAATGTTCTCCTTAGGAAAGGAGATTACTTGATTATGTTCATACAATGATTTATCTGCTGTTAAATATATAAGATTCCTCTGCTCAGTTTTAATTTAATAAACTGCAATAATGATGTTTCTGGCTGAGAGTTATATCTCTCGTTGGGGCAATTTACAATTGTATCACCCCCGTGGGAACCAACATTTTTAGGTGGACGCAGACGAAGAGTCAGAAATCCCATAGCAGAGAAAGAACAACAACAGCATCAAGGACAACAGTAATATCTCAGGTGGAGATACTATCTGTCGAGTCTTGTAGTCAAGAGTCCTATGTGTCGTCTCTGTACTCTCATGTCCTAGGAGTCAGTAGTTTGTGATTTGATAATCGATCAGAGGTTTTGGCTTGATGCCTTGAGGTTTTAAGTTGCCTATGTATAAATTTAATAGAGCAGCTGTTGTATGTAATCCTCTAGAAGAGATGGTACATGACATGTACATTATGAACCAGGATGTAATTGAAATATAATGGTTATTGTTAAAAGAGTTTTATTGAGAATGGATCTCTTTGCAAATGGTTTTAATTTTTAGTAATTTTCAGTAATCCACTGTTAATGATGTTTGCTTCCGCATGTTTTATTATTGATGGCATTTGTTATCTTAATGATAGCAGGTGTCGTCACACATGCACTCAGTCATCTTTGATCCCATTCAACAATAATCATCTTTTACATTGCATATGCCATTTCTTTTTGTGGAATTTTTGTAGAGAGATTGAGTTGGAGCATACTTGAGGACAATTATGTTTCAAGTTTGGGGTGGTGATTCAGCCCTATTTTAGGGCTTCATCTTGTGGCATTTTGCATTTCAATCACATATATACCTATTAGATTACATGTTATTTCTCTTAATATGCATATTTGTGTAAAATGCACTTACGGACATTATTTGCATGTTTTTCAGGTACTTGGACCACACTTGGATGGACGAGAGAGATGGAGGGGCCCAAAGATGGCCCCAGAGCTCCCCCAACCTACCCCTAGTGGCCAAGAGTCAAGCTTAAGAAAAGAAGTCCATGGATAATGAAGTTTGAAGCTCAAAGTGCAAGCAAAGCTCCCAGCACAGATGTGGTAACACAGAACGATCGTGCTGCAAATGAAGAAATCACAGGAAAAATCTCAATTTTGAAGTAGCTGCAGAGCATACTCTACCACGGCCGTGCCACGCAGCATGGCCGTGCTGTGACCACCCACCACGTCCGTGCCACACAACACGACCATGCTACCATCTCCCACCACGACCGTACCATGCAGCACAGCCGTGCTACCAGATCCCACCACGGCCGTGCTACGCAACACGACCGTGCTACCCTCAACCCACCACGACCGTGGTCATTTCAGCCCAAAATCGACCAAAACCCTGTTAACTTTGATGAAATAAACCCACGGCCGTGTCTATTTACCACGGCCATGGCCTACCCTACCCACCACGGCCGTGGTACCCTACCACGGTCGTGTACTCACAAAACTCACCCAGTTTTCACTGGTTTTCCCATTTTGCCCCTACATGACCTAGTGCTTCCTCCCCACACCTATATATACCTAGGTGGCGACTGGGGCATGAAGCCAACTACCATCCACCACCTCCTAGCTCCCCAAATCTCCATCCACTACATTCCACTCCATATCCACCTTAAATCCACTCCATTTCACCATTTCCACCACCAAATCACTAGTTTAGACTAGTTCCTACCCATAATCCCCTTCATTCTTCACCCTTGCACCCTGGAGGAGGGAGGAGGATGACCTGCAGCTACTGGAGAGGGGGATTTCAGCCACTACTTCAAGCTCCATGGCCACCTCTATCTCTTTCTTCTCTCTTTTTGTATTTTCCATTTCTATGAGTAGCTAGGCCCCTGTGGGTGGACTGTTTGGGAGAAATATGTTACTTTGATACCATGTTGGGGGAAAATGACATGTAAACGTTGTAATTCCATTTTTTAATGATTATATTCTATTTGTATCTCATTCTCCATGGATTGCTTGTTGGTTTGTGTGTAAAATCACCTAGGAATTTAGGCAAACTGCTTGTATGTGTGAATTTTGGGATTTGCCCCTAGGTCCAATTCTTGGATCCCTAGGTTGCCTCCCATCTTCATACATCCTAATCAATCTCCCTAAACCTAAGTGATAGATATAAGTAGCTATATTAGATAATTCTAGTGCAATTAGCATGGAGCCTTCTCAAGTCTAGAATGTGGGGGAATTAGGGTTCAATACCCTAATTTCACCTCCCCATTACTACCATCGGCCCCTAATTGCCCTAGGGATGCCTAATCTAGAAACCTAGACTTGATTAGACTCTAACTGAATTGAACCTAATCCCTAACCCAATTCAGCCTCGTAAGGGTAGTAGGAGGTGTTAGAGACTAGTTCCCCTATACACAACCTAGCATATCCATGTCCAGTTAGTAGCTTAGGTTAATTCATTAGACTCTAACTTGTTGTTTGGTTTGGATAATCTAAATGGAATCATAATGTTCATATGTCACCCCCCACTTAAGTGATAAGTTCATACCCCTAAACAACCCATACCTCTCTTTATTGCTTAAAACCCTAGTTTTGTGCTTGCTTAGCTTAATTAGTTCTTTCCTTGCTTAGTTAGATTCTTACTTTGCTCTTGTCTTGTTCATGCTAGTGTAGATCTTTAATTGCTCTTTTACTTCTCTCTTGATTGCCTTAGTGTAATTTGCCTTTTCATACCTAGCTTAGTCCTTTCTTTCCTGCTTAGTCTTCATCTAGTCTAGGGTTAACATAGATTGCATTCTCACCTTTAATTGCTTGCTTGTTCATAATAGTTTAACAATCAAAACAACCTTTAAACCCTTAACCCTAGTCTCCGCAATAGGAACCCAGTAAAACTAACCTAGCTCTAGCGCCCCCTCTTTTCCCTGTGGATCAACCCTATACTTGCCACCTTCCTATACTACAACACGACCCCGTGCGCCTGCGGGTGTAGTTGTTTTAGTAGACGTAGGTGTGTTAGTTTAGGTATTATAAATTTCGAAAGCAAAAACCCATCACGTGTGTTCCGACCTCGTGGGGCACATCTAGTCGAGTCAAATCATCTAGTGTGTTGCACTTCTAGCGGAAGTGCACCAAGCTTTCTGGCACCATTGTCGGGGATAGAGGCGCTCGGCCTAGCTAGTTAGTTTTTCTTTGAATTTTCCTACTAGCCTCATCATTGCTATTTTTTATTCATTACTCTTTGCATTCTTTGTGTATATTGGTTTGCTAACTTGCTTTCTTTTGATTGGTTGTGCCTTGTGCATGTGACAAGCCACTCGGAGAAGATAAGATGGAAGGCCAAAATGCACAAACCCATCCATTTCCTCCACCACCCTACCTCCAAGTCTATCCTAAGCCTTACACACCTCCACCACCTCCATTGCCGCAACCTTCCCACCACTTCACTTTCCAACCTCAATTCCCTCCTCCA
Organism: Alisma plantago-aquatica; assembly: GCA_963693085.1. Lineage (NCBI taxonomy): Eukaryota > Viridiplantae > Streptophyta > Magnoliopsida > Alismatales > Alismataceae > Alisma > Alisma plantago-aquatica. The sequence goes on along the minus strand of OY856410.1, from coordinate 953,392,218 downwards.
CTACCCTACCTCCAAGGCTATCCTAAGCCTTACACACTACCACCACCTCCATTACCACAACCCTCCTACCAATTCACCTTCCAACCTCAATTCATTCTACCACCTCCATCACCACAACCCTCCCACCAATTCACCTTCCAACCAGCTCAATGCCCTCCTCCACCTAAAGTCCAACGACCATCAACACCGATGCCACCACCACAACTATCACATGCTCCCCCTACTTCCCATGAGCAAATGGATATGATTGAGACCCCTCTATTTGGTGCCTATGAAGACCCATTCCTCAAGAGAGAGAAAACCTATGGCATGAGATTTCTGAGGGTCTTGAGGATGATTAAGATCTATGATGATGATCCCCAAGGAGAGAGAATTGCTGAAAAAGACTTACGAAGCTCGCATGACCCTTGGGAGGAAGATCAATCAAGGAAAGCATTTGAGAGGATTTCTTATGATGGGGGGTGAAAACATTTTGTTTTTGGACCATGTTTGATGGTGAAAGAACAACAAGCCCAACTGAAGGCATGAAACTTAGCGCTTGTGGGAGGCAACCCACCCAGGTTTGGGAATTTTTGACCCAACCTCACATTTTTGATACTTTTGCTTTATTTTACACAAACACACAGACACACACACTCTTGTGCTTGATAGTTTTCTTTTAAGTTTTGATGATGAGGCAGGTTCTAGACAATATAGAGACATGGCATAGAAGCAAGTCATGGTCTTTAAATCAAATATGTGGCCGAATAACAAATAAAAGTGAAATTCAAGTTCTTGAAGTGAGAAAACTGAAGGAGCACCCTCACCACGACCGTGGAGTTCGACTACGATCGTGGCACATTTGGCCAAGCATGACCGTGGGACACAGCCATGGACGTGGGAATTATTGCATCAAGTTGGCTGAAGTTATAATGTTTTTAGAAGATTGACCACAACCGTGTTGAAGAGGAGTGGCCACGACCATGGCGATCGACCACGACTGTGGCGAGGGTCGACCACCAGCCAAAATAGGGTGAACTACATTCTGACACTCCACACCAGTCATGATCTTCACCCTACTATCCCTAAGCTCTAGTTTCATGCTGAGGACAACATGATTCAAAAGTTTGGGGTGGTAGGGCGATATGCACCACATATGTTGCAACCCCAATATTTAGGTTCATTTGGTGAGAAATGTAATTTCTCATATTAAAGATATTTGAAAAAATAATGAAATAATTTGGTTTGAATAAATGGATTTGGTTTACAATAGCCTTGATGTTTGTGTTGTGGGCTTTATTGGCTATTGGGCCCAAAGAACAAGGAAATCAAATTAGTAAATGAATAATTAAATTTATAAGATAAGAAATATGTGGAAACCTCTAGAAGGCAAATCCAAAGAGGTATTTCGTGCCTCTTGGGTTCCAAGGAGTCCAAAGTTGCATAAAGAGTGCAATAAGAAAAGAAAATATCAATTAAATATTTCTTTATTAAGAAAGAGATTGAAAACAATGGTAAAATGTGGAAAATAAGTAAAAAGAGGTACAATTGAGTTATCCTTAGTGGAATTTCATATCGCAAGGATTCTTAATGATAAAAGGAATACCCATGAGGAAAATAAAAGAGAAATGAAGAGAAAACCTCAAAAAGAGTTATTTTAATAGGAAATAAACAAGATAGTATGAAATAATGCATTTAGATGCATCTAGAAGGATAATGAGTATCCTTATGAAGGAATTTCGAAATCATAGAGTTTCTTGGGATCCAAGGAGTCCCAATAAGGAAAGAGGAAAGAGAAAATAACAATAATGACAAATATGAAGATAATATGATGCATTATTAATGATTTTGGTGGCATTATGAAAAAGGAAGTGATTTCTATTAAAAGAAAATAGAAATTCGTGCCAAAGAATTAAAAAGAAAGAATAAAGAGAATAAGGCAAAAAGGTTTTTAAATTTATAAATATTCAAATAACATAATTATCTAAGGAGATAATGAAAGAGAGAGATGGTTTGCTTCACAACCAAGGATGGTATGTTAGCTTTCAAGAATAGGACTTGAGTCCTCAAGGAGGCATGCCTTAGGGCTTCGTACTCACCCCTATATAAGGGGTAGAGTGTTTGGTCTGAGTTAAAGATAATCCCGAGGAAGCTTTTCTTTCCTTCTTCTTCTTCTTCCTCATTTTTACCCTTAAAACCCTAGCTATAAGAAACAACACGAGCAAGAGGTTGGAAACGGCCAATGCATGGTTTTGATGAAACCCAGGAGTGCCCCGGAGTCGAGGTGAAGCACAACCATCGAGGCCGTGCCCTAGGGTGCGCTCAAAGGCAGCCGTCGGGCTACAGTGACAGCTGAGAAACATGGCCGAGGAGTGGAGAACCAACCACGTCAGCCGCGGTTTGGGGGAGCTTCAGGTGCGCCCAGGTGCGACAGAGGTAGGGAAGCTATTCCTGGCGAAGTTCGCGACCCAAAGAGAGGGAGAGAGAACCCACGCATGGGCTGCAAAGTGATGCCTAGGGCGTCTGCATCGCAAGTTTTGAAGGAGGAAGATGACCAATGAAGATTGGACGAAAGTACCCCCCTATAGGCCGAACAAGCAGGAGTTTAAGTGAGGGCATAACGGTCAATCCGTTATGTTTCCAAGTGAGCCGTATTGCATGGGAAAGGATGATGTGGCGCCATCTGATTGGCGGAGAGGATTCTATGCATAATTGGTTGCTTGATTGGGATTTCTCTGCTATGGTTAATTCTGTCTCAAATCATCAAATCAGGTATGTGGTTACGCTTATGTTTATCCCGACTAGTTTTCCGAGGATTTTATCGACGTTTCCCTCATGTCTTGAAATAACTGTTGGATGCTTTTATTTCATGCAACTATAGAGTGACTATGACTATCACTATGAATATACATGTATAACTGGCTAGATCCAGGTCCATCTCTGGGGCTTGTAAAGGCTAAAAAGGGGTAACCTAGAGTAAGGTCTAGGTTATTGTGGGTTAGAAATTGGGCTACCAAGTGTAGTGCCATGAGGCCCATTAGCATGCCATGAGTTAAGGAGTGGGATACTTACGAGTAGTGCCATGTGACTCAACCCTAGAAACTGGTTCACCTATAGGTGGGACCATGAGGGGTTTAATGGGGATCTACTATAAGGAAGGTAGTATCCAAGTCCACTGCAGGGATATCACAGAGGATAGGGTACTCAGGGACCGCAGAGTTATATTTAAAATGTAATCTTGGTTGTTAAATGATTAATTGAATGATTACATTGTTATCATAGTTGCACATTTATTGTTTCCCCCACATACCAGCTTCGGCTAACCGACGTTTTGTTTGTCGGCATTTTAGGTACAAGCCAAAAGGACAAACAATAAATCGTCATATTGTGAAATACATGAAGTAAAATACAAGGAGGATTAGTTAGAATAGAATCCATAAGTACATAGAAGTTTAGAGATCCAAGTTTTCAAAAAGATATGCAAAAGTTTATTTTCTTACAACTTTTTAGTTTAGTATGTTAAAATTTAATAATTGTTCTTGGTTAATTGCCGAACCTTTGATTCGGAAAGTATGGGTACGGCTTCGACCTATCGGTCTCCCTTAATAGGGGGTTACCGGAAGGTGGGGTCGTAACATTTGGTATCAGAGTGTAGGTTCCTCAGTTAACCATTAATAATTATTAAATTTTACAAACTCCATAGAACCCAAGGGAGTTATTAGAGGATTATCCGAAAGACAGAGGTGTCTATAAAAGGATCACGATTGGGGGCTGGAAATATTTTCCTCCGCACCGCTAGTCGGAATACGATGACTCCCATATCCGTGTGACTGCTTGGCCAAAGTCTTAGGGTATGAATCAAAATAAGATACCTTTATGACTTTCTCATCTTATTCGTCCCTTCTCATCACAAATTCTGTTAAGAACCTTAAGGTTTAGGATTTTCTCTCTTCTCCTCACCCTCTTAAGGTATGGGTAAGATTAATAAGGTCTAAGGAATCCTCCATCAAATTAATGAAAAGCATGTAAATAAGATGTCATGGACATAAGCTTAATAGATTAAGCGAAAACTAATAAATACATGCTTATGATGTATGCCATAAGTTGTCATGCCCTCCGAAAAGACCTGAGGCTAGACCTTCTGGTCAGGTGGATATATAAAGAGAGTTAATCTTGGAGATAGATATCTCTATTACAAATAGAGACCTAGATCATCCTTTGGGGATGATGTTACCCCCCAACCCTAAGTGGAGGTTAGAGAGAGAGATGACATGATGAGTTAGATGTCATGGTTGACCTGGTGTTTGGATGGACATGCCTTGGATGACGTATGAGACATGAGGGGTTGGATGACCCAATACCTTTGGCGACCCAACCCTGGGAGGGGTCATGCATGTTTGAGTGAAGGACAACTCCTTCATTGATGAGGTTAGAGAAGAACCTATGGAAAACCCATGAGCTCATATGGGCATGATAGGCACCCAGAATGTATCAGTAGTGCGAGCAATAGGATGAAACCCTGGCTGGGAGAGTTTGATGGATAGCTTAGGTGATAAGCATAAGGGGCTATGGATAACCTTGAGTGAACATAAGTTTGATCCTATGCTTCACCCATGTAGAGGATTCTTTTGAGGTTGATCCTTCATGAAGAGATGACCTCTAATGGTGAGGTTGGTTGTAGGGTTAGCTCTAGAGAGAGAGAAGGAAACCAAGCAAGAAGGTTGGAATCCTAGACTCTGAGATATGAGGAAAAGTAGGGAGTTGAGGATGATGCGACCTAAGTGGATTATAGTGGTCGCCACATGCTTGATCCCTGGAGGTTGATGATGTCTTGGTTTCCATGAGAAGAACCAAATCCTAGAGAGAGGATGAATCTGCTGATACCTCTTTGCCTTTGGTATAGGTGTTACCCTCCTGAGATAGGAAGAAGAAGTTTTGTATACCTTGGAGAGGATTAGTAACAGGTTATGAGGCCTTGTACCTTGTTGTTTGTCCTGGGGGGGGGACTGACACGCTTTTTACGTGCGTAGAAACGCAAGTGTACGCGTCAATGTAATATAGGCCTTTGTGAGGCCCGAGTCGAACTCAGGGACACGTGAATTATCGGAGACTACTACTAACTACTCGCAATCAGCTAGACTGATTAAAGAGTTGGAAGTTGTTGCTAAAATTAAAAGAAAATGAAAATAAAACAAAACAAAGAAATCGATCAAATGTTTAGTTTAATCAATTCAAGATGAGATCTTTAGGATTGCGGTTTCACCGCAGGTTTTCATTGTATTAAATTCTATTCAGTCATTCAAATTTATCTCTCTATCTGGGTAGTGGCCTGAAATCAGAATTGCCCACTGTCGTGGTACAATTCACTACCTATGTCTAGGTCGGTTCCACCGTCGTAGTAACCTATACCCTAAACTAGGTGCATTAAAATCGATCTCTCGGTATCCACCATTAACCTTACACCACCTTGTTCAAGGGATTTGTCAATTAACGTGAATTTCATCTCCTTTCAACCGTTAATTCTTCTTTCAAAGTAATTAAGGGCATTAGATTATTATTATGGTGATCAAGCATAACAATATAATTGAGAAAACAAAATTATACCACGGATTTAAGAGATAAAATATGAATTACTATGATAAAATTGTCATACAATGAATTCCCGGGCTACTCCCGGTCCTAAAGACAAAGGGGATTAGCCCCACATGTTCATCTCAGAGCAAAATATGGAGTAGAAAAAGGGAAACATGGAGAAAAATGTGATTGAGTGGTGAAACCCCTGAACGGAGAAGATCCAAGTGCTCCTTGGCATAGAATACACATTCTCCCGCCTTTCGGTGGTGGAAATTGTCTTCTTCGATGTTCGAATCGGCTGGGGCGTGCTTCTGGGCTCCGTTCTTCTCTCCACACCTTCTCGGGATGTGTGCAGCGGCTAATGACGTGATCGATTACTCTTGACCGCCGTCCTTAGGTATAATTCCCGAGTTAGGTCGCCAAATAATCACAACCGTCGAATTTAGATTGATCTGAAGCAAACTTGTATCTGACGGTGTCGATACCATCGACGCGGGTCGATGGTATCGACCTGGCGTGATATCGGCAGTTCTTCTTTTCTTTTGTCTTTGCGCCTGATGCTATCTCGATACCATCGACGATTGTCGATGGTATCGACAAACCTGTAGCGACGATTTTGTCCTTTTGTGTCGCTGTAGCTCCACCTGTCGATAGTATTGACTGATGTGTCGATAGTATCGACTCACTTCTGCTCCTTGCGGCTGGAAACCTGTGGTCCGGTCGATGGTATCGACAGAAGCGGATACTTGTTTTTCTTGAAATTACAACACGAAACCACGTAAGCCTACACAAAATGTATTCTTCTGATAATTTATACTCAAAATACTGAAATAAGGGAGATTTGACATAGAGAAGTATCATAGACCAAAGTAGATGAATTATGCAACATTAACCACAGAAATGACTAATAAATGCATAAAACACATATAAAACAAGTCTATAAATGCGACTCAAAATCATCGCATCAAACTCCCCTAAGCTTGAACATTGCTCGCCCTCGAGCAACTAAACCTTAGAATAGAATTGCCAGAGTCAACTAAAGAACAAATCATCACAACAGACATCCCATATGATCCCCACCGGACATTCACATTCCGGCCCTCACTAACCACAGAATGATAATTACCCTAAAGGTGATAGTAATCATCCATAAAAGATATCTACCTCAAAACTGATGAACACTATCACATAAGGCAGTTCACATAATAAAATTCGCCGATCCAGACTCAGTGCATCTTGTGATCTCCTATACTACGTTGCTCGCCCTAACTACCATCTACATGGAAGCAGCTCTCCTGATATTCACAAGTGAGGAGAAAATCACGGTGGCCTACCAATTTGAGCAACTGGTGGATGGAATGAGTGGCTCATGGAAGAAATGGAAGCATTATACGGTTTCAACATGCATAAAACAAGAATGCCCTAAATGATGCATTTGCACATGAAAAATGCCCTAATGCCTAAGATTGGGTGGAATGATGCATGCACTAACATCCCATCTCAAAATGAGATGGATATCTAACTGAGCTACATCATGTACTTACTCATCTTAAGATGCAGGTGAGATTATGTTCCTTTCTCCCTTTTATTCTACTTGCTTCTTAATAACTTTCTTTTTCTTTTTTCATTTTTAAAATTTTTTCTTCTTTCCTTTTTTTAGGCCCTTATATCCACAAATGACAATGAATAATTTATTGGGCTGACTTTTTCTGCATAACTCAAATATTTGAACTATTTAGAAGGTATGGAACAATTTTAATTCACCATTAAAGAAGAAATGAGATACATGATATACTCTATGCATAAGAATTATGAATGTAGCTAAATGACATGCACCTAAGGATAATGTGCATATATCACTATTCTATTTTTTTATGCAAAACATATGAAAGTGGTTGCAATGCAAAACCTATCTACATGATATGCAATCAAAAAGGTAAAACCATAAAGTACTTCCAATTCTTATGGTGGATTGTGAAAAACAATTGGGTGGAAAGATCACAAGACTAATTGACTGAACCTTTGAAAAGTATTATGTGTCCCTCCTTACTGACCTATGTAGTAGTTAAGAGGTTTCTCTCTCTTACTTCAAATTAGAGTCTCATTATCATTTGGTCAGTTTAGGCTCAAACAACTAATTCCGTCCACTTTTCATGAATCATTAGGAATGTACAGTTGTGATTTTCTATTTTAGAGTTGACAAAACCAATCATTTTCTTAAGTTATGTGCTCAAAAGTGAACAACACTCAAGCTTGCAAACACTCAATTTTTTTTAATTTTCCCTAAATTCCCATGTACAAGCAAGTGAGATGACACATGACTTAAGACATCCACATTTACACTAGATAGAATGTGGATCCTACAAACAAACTAAGATTGCAAGAAATAAATGACAAGAACAAAAAAAATAAAACTAAAAACTGAGAAAATAAAAGATAGAGATGTTCCAACTACCCCCCCCCCCCAAGCTTGAATTCGACTATGGCATCATAGTCAAAAACAATCTTAAAGGTTAGAACAGAGATACCGATTTACTCTTCTGGAGGAGGCGGGTACTGTGGAGACGTAGGGTCCCAGGATGGGTACTCTCCCTGAAAGCTCGGATCAAACTGGGGCATAGCTGGAGGTTGTGGATACCCCCCCAAAATAGTTCTGGCTCCAGTAGTGATCATAAAAGGGCTGCTGTTGCATCTCCATCCTATGCAACATGTCATGAATCTATTGTTGGTTGCCAAGGAGGAGGCGCTCATTCTCGAAGATCGCCCTCTGATTGTCAAGTAACCAGTTTGTAGTCTCCTGAATACTGGTATACACCGTAGTGTGATGCTGCTGCGTCTGCTATATGTCCTACAGCATAGCATACATGCCTTGCATCAGATAGACATCCTCGCTTGGCTGCGAGGGCGGTGGTGGTGGCGGAGGCTGCGAAGATGAAGATGCACCCAAATGCATGCGAGGACGCTTCCTAGGTGCCACTCGTGCCCGAAGAGGAGTGTAGGTCTCCTCTTCCTCTTCAGCCTCGTCATCATTGTTGTCATCGTCGTTGCCGCCGTCTTCATCGGAGTCATCAATGGCTATGATGGGCCATCGGAAATGTTGAGCACCCTCAATATTGAAGACAGGACCGGGAAGCGAACATTCTTGGTATGCGTGGTTTACATGGCAATGAGCATAAGGTAAACCATCCCGAAGCAAGATGAGGTTTGATCGGTGAAGATGTTGCAAATTGACCTCACTTCTGTTGGAGAGCGGAGTCAAGGTTGTGAAGTTCAACCCAAGGTAGTGTGCCAACGGAGTGATGAGTCCTCCAAAGTGAATTGGAGCCTTCCGCGTACTCCGCTTTACCACCAACACTCGCTACAGAAAGAAAGCTCCCCAGTTGCATTCTTGGCACTTGAGTAGTTTGTACAAGAAGAATAGGTCTGTCTCCTAGCATTTGCTAAGAGACAGATCACCCCTAGCAAACAGGGTAGAACACAACATCCGATGAAGAATACACACGAATGGATGCTCAAAGTCTACTACTACTGCATTGTGGTAGCTCACTGACTTGCGCGGTGGTACCGTCATAAGCTCGGCGAAGATCGCGTCATAGTCGGTCCAATTGTCTGGCCACCGGTAGTCAGTCCGCGAATGATTCCAGTTGTATATCTCATTGAACTGGCAGAGTGTGAGATTGTAGTCATTGTTGTACAGCCAGAAAGACACACGGCCCTTGATCCACTCGCAGTTGGTCTCTTATGAGGAAAAGTAGGGAGTTGAGGATGATGCGACCTAAGTGGATTATAGTGGTCTCCACATGCTTGATCCCTGGAGGTTGATGATGTCTTGGTTTCCATGAGAAGAACCAAATCCTAGAGAGAGGATGAATCTGCTGATACCTCTTTGCCTTTGGTATAGGTGTTACCCTCCTGAGATAGGAAGAAGAAGTTTTGTATACCCTGGAGAGGATTAGTAACAGGTTATGAGGCCTTGTACCTTGTTGTTTGTCCTTGGGGGGGGACTGACACGATTTTTACGTGCGTAGAAACGCAAGTGTACGCGTCAATGTAATATAGGCCTTTGTGAGGCCCGAGTCAAACTCAGGGACACATGAATTATCAGAGACTACTACTAACTACTCGCAATTAGCTAGGCCAATTAAAGAGTTGGAAGTTGTTGTTAAAATTAAAAGAAAATGAAAACAAAACAAAAAAAAGCAATCGATCAAATGTTTAGTTTAATCTATTCAAGATGAGATCTTTAGGATTGTGGTTTCACCGCGGGTTTTCATTGTATTAAATTCGATTCGGTCATTCAAATTTATCTCTCTATCTGGGTAGTGGCCTGAAATCAGAATTGCCCACTGTCGTGGTACAATTCACTACCTATGTCTAGATCGGTTCCACTGTCGTAGTAACCTATACCCTAAACTAGGTGCATTAAAATCGATCTCTCGGTATCCACCATTAACCTTACACCACCTTGTTCAAGGGATTTGTCAATTAATGTGAATTTCATCTCTTTTCAACCATTAATTCTTCTTTCAAAGTAATTAAGGGCATTAGATTATTATTATGGTGATCAAGCATAACAATATAATTGAGAAAACGAAATTATACCACGGATTTAAGAGATAAAATATGAATTACTATGATAAAATTGTCATACAATGAATTCCCGGGCTACTCCCAGTCCTAAAGAAAAAGGGGATTAGCCCCGCATGTTCATCTCAGAGCAAAACATGGAGTAGAAAAAGGGAAACATGGAGAAAAACATGATTGAGTGGTGAAACCCCTGAACTGAGAAGATCTAAGCGCTCCTTGGCGTAGAATATGCATTCTCCCGCCTTTCGGTGGTGGAAAGCATCTTCTTCGACGTCTAGATCGACTGGGGCGTGCTTCTGGGCTCTGTTCTTCTCTCCACACCTTCTCGAGATGTGTGCAGTGGCTAATGACGTGATCGATTGCTCTTGACCGCCGTCCTTAGGTATAATTCCTGAGTTAGGTCGCCAAATAATCACAGTCGTCGGATTTATATCGATCTGAAGCAAACTTGTATCTGACAGTGTCGATACCATCGACGCGGGTCGATGGTATTGACCTGGCGTGATATCAACAGTTCTTCTTTTCTTTTGTCTTTGCGCCTGATGCTATCTCGATACCATCGACGATTGTCAATGGTATTGACAAACTTGTAGCGACAATTTTGTCCTTTTGTGTCGCTGTAGCTCCATCTGTCGATAGTATCGACTGATGTGTCGATAGTATCGACTCACTTCTGCTCCTTGCGGCTGGAAACCTGTGGTCCGGTCGATGGTATCGACCCCCCTCGATGGTATCGACCCCCGTCGATGGTATCGACAGAAGCAGATACTTGTTTTTCCTGAAATTACAACATGAAACCACGTAAGCCTACACAAAACGTATTCTTTTGATAATTTATACTCAAAATACTGAAATAAGGGAGATTTGACATAGAGAAGTATCATAGACCAAAGTAGATGAATTATGCAACATTAACCATAGAAATGACTAATAAATGCATAAAACACATATAAAACAAGTCTATAAATTTGACTCAAAATCATCGCATCAGGGACTCAACTCTGAAATGTTTCTCGAATAGAAGGATGACAGGAAGTGCATGTCATGCCTTTTGCATGCATGATCCGTGGTTAAGAGATAGAGCGTGCAGTTGGACACCTAAAAGTGAACCTAGGGTTCCTAGGCCTAAGAGGGGAAGTGGTGTACCTAATGCTCATGGCAAGAGTTGAGTTTCTATAGATGTGAGCATGGTACTTCCTATGTTAAGAGGAAAGGAAAACCCCTTAAGTTTAAGGTATGTTTGATGAACCCCTCACAACTAAGTTGATGACAAAGGAAGGTATAATCTTGATCCAGTATTGAGGAAAGAGAACAAGTATGACCTAGCCTGGTTTAGTGGTCTGCTTGTGCCTTAATAGCTTACTAGGGTTAAGCATAAGGATGTAAACCCTATACCTAAGGATGTTTGTGACCTTGTGGTCAAGAGTTGTAGTTTCCTCCCATCCTGGGAGAGGGACTCTTTTGAGGGGTGTATACTAGTTTTGTTGGTTTAAGTTAACCTAAAGAGATCTCATAGGATCTTGAGAAGCTAAGTGAAAAGTACATGGTATGAGGATGAACCTCTAGACCCATAGATAACCATCTCTAAGTGCATATGGATGTGTTACCATGGAGGTAACCGGTATGGGGCTTGACCAAGGTCGGCAGGTTGCCATGATCCCTATGAAGGGATGAAAGACAACCCATGAATGCAGAAAGAGAGATGTTGAAGGCTTGGGTATGGTTCTAAGTTGAACATGTACTATGAGAGAATCCTAAGTCTATCCTAGGGTCTGATAGGGATAAGACCGATGGAAGTAGGAGTTGCCTAATTCCCTAGTTGCACATGACCATAGGGTCGGGAGGTAACATCTATCATTGTCTGAGGGTCATGGGTTAGGAGATTGATCACCTTCATGAACTCATGGGACCTAAAGGGCAGATGAGTAGGGCACTCTCTGGATGCATAAAGGAAGAGGGATGACCCTAAAAGTGCCGACACCCTATAGACCTAGAGGTGATGATCAAGGATTGTGTAGTGACCCAAGTAGGTTCGAGACCAGTTTTCCATGGAAGTAACCTTGATATCGAGATGATTGTGATGTAGAGATATGAACGACACATTTCAACTTAGATTTAAAGGTGTACTGGCAAGGTGGGATATACCATCTCTACCCTTGGAATAGGAAGAACTCTGTATTTGGACTGCAGCCAAATGCTTATTTCCTCTTGTTATGGGGGTGAGAGATAGGACAGTACGCATGCCATACACCAAGGATAAAAGATGATGTGAGTTGGAACGTTTCTATGAGGTATAAGGACAGAGATGATAACATACCCTGGTGAAGTGAAAGATACCTGGATGGTTTACAAATACTAAAAGGAATGAAGGTAGTTACCTTATGAGGATGTTTTTAGCAGAAGCTAGGTGGAACTTGCAAGTTATACTAGGTGGAGTTTGATCACTAAGATGATGAGATCAGAGAGTGTACTTGATGAGTACAGACTTAGAGTCGAGATGAGATGATAAGTGGAATACATGAAGGTGTATGTCATCACCATTACCTAATATGTAAGGACGTGAAGTGGTAATGGATGCTCTATATCTACCTAGTTTGTCTAGAGGCTAGAAGAGGTTGTTAGGCTAACCCTAAGTTTGGAAAGGAGATGTGATTGACTAATACTCAGATGTAACAAGATATGTTGAACAAGTTAATGGTTGTTTGGTTAGCCAGCCTAGGGCTTGATGAAATGAAAGGATGGTTGTAGAGCCTCAAATTTACTTCTTTGAAAAGGAAAGTGATGAAACCCCGATTAGAGCGGTTTAGGGTTTTCGAGGAATCGATCTTCAGGAATCATGACCTACATGAAATCATGATTGGAGATCACCATACACCATGGTACTACCAAGATAATAAGTGACAGTAGTACTTTAGATGCCTAAGATAAAGTTGCATGTGGTATATGGCCATGCAAGCCGAAGGTGAAGGATGAACGCCAGTATCCCAGTGCTTTGATATAGAGGATAAAGAGTTCCTGAGAGGGAATGGGAGTTCATCATGATGGATGTGGTGATAAGTCTCCCTAGACCTGGGGAGGTCAAGATGCAATATGGGCTATGGTAGATCACCTTACCTAGATGAAATGGGAAAGAAAGAGTTCTATTAAGGGACCGATATGGTTGAACTACCCATGAGAGAGATGGTTCAACTACACCATGATGTGAGTTAAAAAGTTCTTGAGTTTGATCTAAAGGTTCCCTTCCATAAGATGGAAGAAGGTACATGAAGAACTTGATGTTAGTATAGTTTATCATCCCTAACTAATGATTAGTATAATCTAGACTAAAGGGTCTGATGAGAGCATGTGTGCTCGATCAGGATGATATCTAGAGACAGTTCTTGTCATATGAAAGATGTGATGATAACCACCATCGCCAATATCGGGAGTTAAATAAGCTCTATAAGGGGAGGTTGTGTCGGTCACCACTTCAGTAAGGTGATGTTGGTGAAAGGACCACGTGATGGTTAGAAGAGGACCACCGTGTGTGTAGATGAAGTCGCTTTGATCGTGTAATGGCTGAAAGGAGCCTAGAGACGATGAGAGTCGTGAGCAAATGCAAAGTAGACTGACATGCAGTTCACTGTGGGAGAATATGTGACATGAAAATCTGACCCCTCTAAGTTATAGCTAAGGGAGATGAGTCCCCGATGCGTGGGTTCATGTGACATGGTTTGGTGGAGAAGTTTAAGTTTGGCCTTACCCCTAAGGATATAATAATGTGTGATGAGTTCCATGTGTCCAATTTAGAGCACTATGTGAGGTACCCCGACCATGTGCTGATGCAATGAACCTAGTGAGCCCCAAGGGAGGCTGAAATGGCCTGAGTCACCTGTGTAGTTTATAGACGCCAGGATGAGAGAACTTAGAGAAAAGAATATGTGATGATAAAGGTTCTGTGGAAGCACCATGAGTACGGTAAAGCCATATAGGGGACAATGATGGACATGGAGAAGTCTTATCCTGAAATTGCTTATTTTCTTGATAGAATTTTAAGGACAAAATTCCTATAAGAGGGGAAGGATGTTGCAACCCCAATATTTGGGTTCATTTGGTGAGAAATGTAATTTCTAATATTAAAGATATTTGAACAAATAATGACATAATTTGGTTCGAATAAATGGTTTTGGTTTACAATAGCCTTGATGTTTGTGTTGTGGGCTTTATTGGCTATTGGGCCCAAATAACAAGGAAATCCAATTAGTAAATGAATAATTAAATTTCTAAGAAAAGAAATATGTGGAAACCTCTAGAAGGCAAATCCAAAGGGAGATTTCATGCCTCTTGGGTTCCTTGGGTTACAAGGAGTCCAAAGTTGCATAAAGAGTGCAATAAGAAAAGAAAATATCAATTAAATATTTCTTTATTAAGAAAGAGATTGAAAACAATGGTAAAATGTGGAAAATAAGTAAAAAGAGGTACACTTGAGTTATACTTAGTGGAATTTTGTATCCCAAGGATTATTAATGATAAAAGGAATACCCATGAGGAAAATAAAAGAGAAATGAAGAGAAAACCTCAAAAAGAGTTATTTTAATAGGAAATAAACAAGATAGTATGAAATAATGCATTTAGATGCATATAGAAGGATAATGAGTATCCTTATGAAGGAATTTCGAAATCATAGAGTTTCTTGGGATCCAGGGAGTCCCAATAAGGAAAGAGGAAAGAAAAAATAACAATAATGACAAATAGGAAGATAATATGATGCATTATTAATGATTTTGCTGGCATTATGAAAAAGGAAGTGATTTCTATTAAAAGAAAATAGAAATTCGTGCCAAAGAATTAAAAAGCAAGAATAAAGAGAATAAGGGGAAAAGGTTTTTGAATTTATAAATATTCAAATAACATAATTATCTAAGGAGATAATGAAAGAGAGAGATGGTTTGCTTCACAACCAAGGAAGGTATGTTACCTTTCAAGAATAGGACTTGAGTCCTCAAGGAGGCACACCTTAGGGCTTCATACTCACCCCTATATAAGGGGTAGAGTGTTTGGTCCGAGTTAAAGATAATCCCGAGGAAGCTTTTCTTTCCTTCTTCTTCTTCTTCCTCGTTTTTACCCTTAAAACCCTAGCTATAAGAAACAACACAAACAAGAGGTTGGAAACGACCAAAGCATGGTTTCCATGAAACCCAGGAGTGCCCCAGAGCTGAGGTGAAGCACAACCATTGAGGCTGTGCCCTAGGGTGCGCTCAAAGGCAGCCGTCAGGCTACAGTGACGGCTGTAGAAACATGGCTGAGGAGCGGAGAACCAGCCGCGTCAGCCCAGGTGCGGAGGAGGTAGGGAAGCTATTCCTGGCGAAGATCACGACCCACGGAGAGGGAGAGAGAGCCCGTGCATGGGCTACAAAGCGGCACCTAGGGCGTCTGCATCGTGAGTTCTGAAGGAGGAAGATGACCAATGATGATGGGACAAAAATACCCCCCCGCGGGCTGAACAAGTAGGAGTTTAAGTGAGGGCATAATAGTCAATCTGTTATGTTTCCAAGCGAGCCGTATTGCATGGAAAAGGACGACATGGCGCCATCTGATTGGCCGAGAGGATTCTATGCATAATTGGTTGCTTGATTGGGATTTCTCTGCTATGGTTAATTCTATCTCAAATCATCAAATCAGGTATGTGGTTAAGCTTATGATTATTGTGGGCTCTGATCTCCAAAACCACGATATAAACTTAGCGGAAGCGATTCGATTAACAACGGAATATGAAAATCACGAGAAATTAAAACTTTTCGAAAACGAGATCTTAAAAAAAACTGAAACTCCTTTTATAAAAGTAAGTTGAACTGTTTACATCTCTGATAAATCACTTCTCGAGTGATTATATACGTCATGATACAAAATATCAAGATTCCAAAATTCTCATATCAACAAACTCCTAGGACCTGAGTGTACAGAGACAACATAAGACTATTCTGACTACAAGACTAGACCACACAGTGTTTCCACCTGGAGTCACGGCTGCTCCTGAAATTGCTGCTGTTGCTGTTGTCCACCTGCAGATTGGTTCCTTCGACCTCGACGTCCACCTAAAGGTAGAAATCTACGGGGTGAGACAATTTTAAATAATTGTCCCAGCGAGAGTTATAACTCTCCTCCAGAAACTTTGTTAAAAGTAATTAAAGGAAATACCATGAGCAGATAATTTAGGTTACTCACAGTAGGTTTACTAACAAATGCTCATCTTTATTTAAGGAATATGAAGAACATGTATACTAATACTTGAACAGGATAAACAATATAATATCAATCAATGTTCTTCGTAGTTCAACCTAAGCAGTTATGCTACGCGGTTGATTATGTTTTACAAACATCATTATGCCCTGCGGAGATGAGGTATACCGCTCATGCTCCAACCGATCACTAGTAAGTCGCATCGGTATCATACTAGGTCATCGAAAGAGCCGGATTCTCATGACCTTCAACTACCTCAGTCAGAATGAGGATAAACATGCAGGACATCTAGTGTCTCTACTATATAGCTTACTAGGGTATTCTGGTACTTTGCTATTAGAGTCGCAGTGGCATTCTGTACTCTCTTCGCCATCGAAAGATTTCTTGTTTATCTCTCATCGATGCGGTATAAAAGTTTTCCTCAGGAGATTAGTGTTACATCACCCCAGCATAAACACATAGTGAAGGATTGATAGATTAAGATACATCTACATCAATTCCTACACTAGGATGTAAGGTTTTACACATCCATATACCCCACATACTCAAAAGTATGTGTTCTAAGAGTTCCCTTAGGAAAACCTATTTCACCATCATATAACTTCTGACTATGATGGATCTATGATCAGGGCTCTACATGGTATGATTATACTTGATTAGTTAGGTATAATTTAGTATTGATTTATCATCATACAAGTTCTCAAACATCAATCATTAACATAGCAGCTATGAGGGATGAATACTAAATGTAACAAGCCTAACTCTCATCAATTATCATTTCTCAATACTCTCATCACAAGTCATCTCATAAAGCATGACCTTGATGGTATTCATGGCTCTCACAGCCTATCAATCTCATAAGATGCTATTAACAAGGCATCAGGATATATGTCACTATTCATAAAGCTAACAACATGCTTTTAATGAATATAGTATCATCATCCATACCTGGATATGATTATCCTCATATAGGAACCTGCATGATTAAATCAACTCATAACAATTAATAACTCATTTAAAGAAGTTGTATCTCCCTACTCATACAAGAGCTATATTTCCCTGATTTTCATCAATTAGGGTTTACTATTCATAATACATGTCATCACCCTAGAATTAGGGTTTACTATTCACCTATTGGTGAATTGATCTCTTAACATCACTATGTATGAGAAACATCATCATTAAAGTCCTCAGATAAGATTAAGATTCATCAATTATCATATTTAGGGTTTTCATGATCTCATCTGGAGGATCATACCCTAATAATGCACATTCATGTATATTGAAGGTATTTTACTTGAGTTTCCATCATAATTGGTACTCTCTCTCTCCTCTTACTAGTAGATGGTGATTAAACCACTCTAGATTTGGTTAGATTAAGTCCTCTTTGATTAATATAGACCAAATCACCACTATTGAGTGATTAGGATTTGGTTAGGACAAAGTATCACTCAATTGAACCTTTCAAGGGAATTTTGGTCATTTAATCATTGACCATAATCATGGGTCAATTCATTAATCATTTGGTCCCTTAACATCTTAGGTTACCATTAGGGTTTAGATTAGATCATCATTGAACCTTTTACACTTTCAAGTGATTAAGTATAATCAACCTTGAAGGTCTCCAATTGGTTTAGGGTTTAACCTTCAATCTTCAACCCATTTGATTCTTAAATGAACTTGAACTCATTTAACCTCAAACGACCTTGGACCCATTTGAGCCTTAAACGAGTGTGGACCTTCTTGACCTTAAACAGTTGTGGACCCATTTGAATCCAAACGGGTGTGGACCCATTTGAGTCTAAACGGGTGTGAACCCGTTTGAGTTCAAACAAGTGTGAACCCGTTTGAGGTCAAACGAGTGTGGACTCGTTTGGGCTTAAATGAGTGTGGACTCATTTGGACTCAAATGAGTGTGGACTCGTTTGGACTCAAACGAGTGTGGACCAACTTGGGTTCAAACCACATGATCATAAAGGTGACACATAGGTTATAATTGAATAGGGTTTCTTATGTTGAAGCCTTTAATTGATCAAGGCCATGTTAACCACTTATAATTTGAGTCAATTAGGATGAGACTCAATCAATTGGAATCCAACGTGACCCTCAATTGAAAGCCAATTAGGGTTAAGTCTAACTCAATTAGGGTTTTCAATCGGCTAATCATCAATGTTCAACAATATAATTCAAATCAGAGTTGAACCTATCAATTGACCTCCAATTGGGCCCAAACTTGGATCAAACGGTCTTGAGGTCGTTTGGATGATCTCCAAATGGTCTTGAGACCGTTTTCCCAAAGTTTGACCAAAAATAAGTTGATTTGATAAGGGTTGAGTCCTAATTAAATTACAAATCAGCATTTTTCATCAATCTATCAATATCTTGTGATTGGACCCTCAAACCATCACATTTCTTTAACCCTAGACCTTCAAACGGTCTTGGGGTGTCACTAAACGAGTGTGAGGTCGTTTGGATGAACCCCCAAACGGGTTTGAACTCGTTTGGGCCCTTCAACCCAACACTCACCACAATCTATATGAAAAATCAGCAACTTTAACCCGATTAGGGTTAGGGTGTTGAAATGCCTTCAACTCTTAATTGGTTAAGAATTAGATCATGATTCTTGGTAGAAATGAAATTCAATATATTATGAACAGGAATCCCAAACAGTCAATGCGTGGTCAACTCCTTCAAACGGGTTGGAACCCGTTTTCCCAAAGATTCAAGTAAATCAGGTTAGAAAACATCACTTAATTTAATTCAATTACCTAATTGATTGACCTTCAATCTACGATTCCTTTGGAGTTAACCCCTCAAATTTGGTGGGTCATTAGCCTACATAATTTTGAACAGAAATCCCAAACGGTCAATGCTTTGTCAATGCCCTCAAATGGGTTGTAACCCGTTTGGCCAAACCGACCTATTGAACACGTTTGGATTGAAACGAGTCTGAGATCGATTGACCTATTGGTCCAAGATCATTTAGTAAAGTTGGATAAGGACCAACATAGGTATTAACGCCCCTTGTCTTCAACCTTGAAACCAAGGTCTGTTCTTCACGAAAAAGCTTTCAAGGGTATAAAGAAGGATGGGGAAGAAGAAGAACTAACTATTATTTGCACGAATAAAAGTATGCATAACAAAGCAAAAAGGTTTAGAATTATAAAACCCACCTTAAGGTCGTTCCTTGAGCTCCAAGCTTCCAGGCTTCAAGTCTTTAATGGTGTCTTGAGCTCCACAGGTCGGCCAAGGTTAATATTTCAAGAAAAAGATGGGGATGGTCGGCTAGAACAAGGAACCTAAGTAAGAAAACTAGCAATCCAACCTTGTAATACGATTTCCTCCATGAATCCAAGCTAGAAGATGGTGTTCTCTTACCTAGAACAGGTTGGTCATCCCCTTGAGCTCCAGAGCTTTGCCTTGGTTGGTTGAGAAAGATGAGAAGTGAGGAAGTGAAAGGAATCCGTTTGCTTGGTTTGGAAAGAAAGGTGCTTATATAGATTAGGCTGATTTTCACCATAAGGACCTCTAAAACTTTGAAATTCTCATCCAAGTCCTTTCTTATTTAAGGGATCGTCCAAACTCATCTAAACTTATGCAAAGCTCATGAAATCTCAAGATCTAGGGGTAAATAAAGCCAACTTTCAACTAGGGTACATATGTACATAAGGGTCTCCTTACTTACATCTTGATGATTTAATTACAAAGGTGTTCCTTATTACATGATTATTCAAAGGAAGTGCCCCCTTCATCATTATTAGTTTAAATGATGTCAAAAGTCATAAAAGATGTTCAAGATGGTGTATTTTATAAGTTGCACCCCACATTTGGGTAAATTGCACTTTAATCCAAATTAGGGTTTTTAAGCACAAGGATCATTCCACAAGCTGTATCTTGATGCCCAAGCTTGGGAAATCCATATTACCTCATCATATTTACTCATATGATGTCTCATCATCAGAGGAACATCTTAACTTGTGAAATTTGCAAGTTAACCCCTTAACTGGGTAATTTGCACAAGGTCCATGTATTACAAAACAATATTACAACATTATTCAAAAGGGACAGAAAAAGGAATATATGTTCCTTAGGAACTTAATTTTATGCCAAAAGATAATCACAAGGATTTTATTACACATTTAGGCAAAACACCTAGGGTTAGTTCATAACCCAGGTCAGGGATGTTACAAATTATCCACCCCTTACAAGGATTTCGTCCCTGAAATCGATAAAACATATTAAGAGAAAAGAGCTGGGTATTTCCTTCTCATCTCGTCCTCTAGTTCCCAAGTGGCTTCTTCAACACCACGGTGGTTCCAGAGGACTTTCACAAGGCTTATATCTTTCTTCTTTAGCTTTTTAATTATGTTATCAAGGATCGACACTGGTCCTTCCTCATAAGATATATCATCATTCAATTCTACCTCCATAGGTTGTAGAACTGACTCAGTATTAGGGTGACATTTCCTTAGCATAGAAATGTGAAACATAGGGTGTAACCTTTGTATCTCTGGTGGCAACTCTAGTTTATAGGCCACTTTTCCAATTCGTTCAATGATTGGATAAGGCCCCATAAATCTAGGAGCTAACTTCCCTTTCCTTCCAAAATGAAGGACTCCTTTTCAAGGCGAGACTTTGAGATACACTCTGTCTCCAACCTGGAACTCTAAAGGTCTACGAAGCTTGTCAGCATAAGATTTCTGCCTATCCTGTGCAGTCTCAATCTGTTGTTGTATTACCTTAATCTTTTCTGTAGTTTGCTGCACAAGATCAGGTCCTAACGACTGATGCTCACCAGTCTCATACCAACACAAGGGTGATCTACAATGTCTGCCATACAAAGCTTCATAAGGTGCCATATCAATACTATGCTGATAGCTATTGTTATAGGCAAACTCTATCAAGCTTAGGTGTAGATCCCAACTTCCGGTAAACTGGAGAACACATGCTCTCAACTGGTCTTCCAAGGTCTGTATGGTTCTTTCCGACTGTCCATCAGTCTGTGGATGAAAGGCTGTACTAAACCTTAACTGGGTGCCTAGTGCCTTATGAAGCTGCTCCCAAAAATGACTTGTGAACTGAGGGCCTCTGTCAGAAACTATGGTGACAGGAACTCCGTGCAAACGCACTATCTCTTGAACATATAACTGGGATAACCTTTCAGCAGAATAGGTTGTTTTGATAGGTAAGAAATGTGCTGTCTTAGTCAACCTATCAACAATTACCCAAATGGAATCATGTCCTTTGTTTGTTCTAGGTAGACCAACAACAAAGTCCATGGTTACATGATCCCACTTCCACTGTGGTATAGGTAAAGGTTGCATTGTTCCTGCAGGGTTCTGGTGTTCAGCTTTAACTTGCTGACACACTGGACACCTCAGAACAAACTCAGCTACGTCCTTCTTCATCCCAGGCCACCAATACATATCTTTCAAGTTTCGATACATCTTGGTACTTCCTGGATGCATAGCATACATTGAAGAATGAGATTCCTCCAGGACTAACTTCCTCAGGTTAACTACATCTGGTACTATCATCCTCCCATGATAGCATGCCACTTGATCATCTGATTCATGAAAACCTTCTCGCTTCTCATCACCATACCCAGATCTGATCTGCTGAACTGCAACATCAACTTGCTGTGCCTCGTTAATCTGCTCTCTTTGGGTGGGTTTAATATGCATCTCAGCCAACAACCCGACAATCCATGACACCTTCATCTGTACATTGTCTTGCCTTAAGGAGATAAGCATATCTCTCCTAGGGCATACTAAAGAGTTTAGTTGTGTCCTATCAGAGGTTGATGTTGCTGATTTCCTACTCAAGGCATCTGCAACTACATTGGCCTTTCCTGGATGGTAATCTATTGTAAAATCGTAGTCCTTGATTAACTCCATCGAGTGACGTTGCCTCATGTTAAGTTCATGCTGAGAAAAGATATACTTAAGGTTCTTGTGATCTGTGAAAATCTGGAAGGTTTCTCCGTAAAGATAATGTCTCCAGATTTTCAAGGCATGAACCACAACAGCTAACTCTAAATCGTGTGTCGGATAATTCTCTTCGTGTTTCTTAAGCTGTCGGGAAGCAAAAGAAATCACTTGTTTATCCTGCATCAACACACACCCGAGTCCATTCTTGGAGGCATCACAAAAAATTATGTATCCTTTGCCTTGCTCAGGTAGCACAAGTACAGGTGCACTTGTCAATCTCTCCTTCAGCAACTGGAAAGATTGCTGGCACTTATCATTCCAGACAAAAGGAACATCCTTCCGGGTTAACTTAGTCAAGGGTAAGGCTATAGAACTGAAGTTCTTAATGAACCTTCGGTAGTAGCCAGCTAAC
Source organism: Alisma plantago-aquatica (assembly GCA_963693085.1). Taxonomy (NCBI): domain Eukaryota; kingdom Viridiplantae; phylum Streptophyta; class Magnoliopsida; order Alismatales; family Alismataceae; genus Alisma; species Alisma plantago-aquatica. The sequence continues at coordinate 953,369,517 of OY856410.1, read as the reverse complement.
CCTAGGAAACTTCGAATCTCCGTCGGTGTTTTCGGTTGTTCCCACTGTAGAACAGATTCTATGTTTTTAGGGTCAACACGAATACCCGAGGAAGATACCACATGACCAAGGAAAGATACTTCTGGCAACCAAAACTCACACTTGCTAAACTTAGCGTATAGCTTATTTTCTCTTAGCAAGGTTAGAGCTTGACGAAGATGTTGTTCATGCTGCTGTGCATCTCTACTATAGATCAGAATGTCATCTATGAAGACAACAACACACTGATCGAGGAAAGGTCGGAAGATTCTATTCATAAGTTCCATAAATGCAGCCGGTGCATTAGTTAGTCCAAACGACATAACTGTGAACTCATAGTGACCATACCTTGTCCTGAAAGCAGACTTGGGTATGTCACTGTCCTTAATACGAAGTTGATGATATCCTGACCTCAAGTCTATCTTCGAGAAGACGGTTGCACCACGCAACTGGTCAAAAAGATCATCAATTCTCGGTAGAGGATACTTATTCTTTATCGTTACTTTATTGAGTTGTCTATAATCAATGCACAACCGCATTGACCCATCTTTCTTTTTAACAAACAAAACCGGAGCACCCCACGGTGAAGTGCTCGGTCGGATAAAACCTTTCTCAAGAAACTCTTGAAGTTGTTTCTTGAGTTCTGCCATCTCAGCAGGCGCCATCCTATACGGTGTCTGGGCTATAGGTTTCGTATCTGGGGTCAAATTGATTTCAAAATCAATTTCCCGAGGTGGTGGTATACCTGGAAGTTCTTTAGGAAACACGTCCTTGAATTCCCTGACTATAGGAACTTTAGCAGGGTTGGGACCTTCTTTTGTAACATCTACTACATGTGCCTGGAATGCATAGCATCCTTGCCTCATCAGCTTGTTAGCAACCATAGATGACACAAGACAGGTGGGTAGAATCTTTCTCTCTCCTTGAAAGATCCATGTATTGCTCTCATCAGCAAACACAACCTGCTTGGATTCACAATCCAAGACAACTCTATACCTTTCCAAGGTATCCATCCCCAGGATTATAGTAAATCCTTGCATATCAAGTGGTATAAGATCCACTTGAATGCGATGATCAGAAAAGAAGAGGATGCAGGGAGAGCATACCTCTTGCAAAACAGTAGATCCTCTCAACGGAGTTTCAAGCAACAAGCTATCTGCCCTAGGTCTTACTGTCATATTGCAGTTACGAATTACTTTTTGAGTGACAAAAGAGTGCGTAGCACCCGGGATGATCAAAACAGATACCACACAGGATTTAGACATATCAGAATATAAAAGTTCCATCTAACCTGCCACAACCCGTGGATTGACTACTGCTTTTGGTGGGTTCATAGCATAGAACCTCGCTGTCGCCTGGTGTTGAGGTGGTGCTGATGATCCAGCTTGAGACACTTTTCCACGTCCTTGAGCTGCTCCTTGAGATTGCCTTCTCTGTGATCCTTGTTGATTCTGCCTCTGAGACTGTGTCACACTGACAGGCCTAGACCTGCAGTCCTTCATCAAGTGTCCCACCTTCCCACAGTTAGTAGCTCCTTTCCAGTTGTTGTGGTCTGGGTGGTCCTGTGATTGACATTGACGCTAAACTGCGAGTCTCTTGTAGTGGTAAACCTCGTCCTCTACCTCTACTTGGGGACCACTGAGTCTGAGAACTCGATCTGGGTGGTGGAGGTGTAGGTGTAGAGAGTCTAGGCTTCTTAAGGTCTCTAGATGAAGATCTCTAGAACTGTGGATATCTCTTTTAGGTTTGTCTTTTCTCGACTACGGATCTTTCTATCCTTCAGACTGATTCAACAAAGGTAGAGAATCTCTCCTGGTTTTCTAGTGCAGACACGGGAGTAGTCATGTCGACATTCAAACCCTTCTCAAACCTCCTAATCCTTTCTTCATCTGTGGTAGCCATATGGGGACAGAATCGCAACAACTCCATGAACTTAGCCTCATACTCACTAATGTTCATCATACCCTGTCTCAGTCTCTCAAACTGAGAGATCTTCTCATCCAGGAATGTCTTTGGAAAATATCTACAGACAAATTCCCGACGAAAGTCTTCCCACGATATCTCTATTCCAGGCCTCTTCTGCTCTTCCATGGTCCACCAGTGACCAACACTACCTTTGAGAAGATAGACATCATGTACAACCTTCTCACCTTCGGGGATGTTGAGGATTCTAAAAGCTTTCTCCAACTCGGTTAACCATAGATCGACATCTGCAGGATCAGCTGTTCCAAAGTATTCGGTTGCTCCTACACGACGAAGTCGCTCGAATTACCGATACCTTGTCCCTCAAGCTGGGTAGGTGCCCTAGGTGCAGGCATGGGCATCCTGTCGGTGATATGTGTCATGGCAGTCATAAACTGCCCAAACATAGTTTGAACAGCTGGGTTTCCCATGTCAGCTGGGTCAAACCAAGGTGGCTCCACGGGTGGCTCAGGTGCAGGTTGCTCTATTTCTAGGTTCCTTGCACCTTCTCGAGGCGCAGCAACACTACTTTCGGCCTCGTACTCCTCCTGTGGTCCAGACATCCTTAATTATCTTCTTCTCCTAAGGAGAAGAAGACTCTATTAGATAAGAAAGAAGTACTAAGGATAGACTTGACATTCTAAGTCCTATGTCTCTGTAGACTCAGCGAACCTAGAGCTCTGATACCACTAATTGTGGGCTCTGATCTCCAAAACCACGATATAAACTTAGCGGAAGCGATTCAATTAACAACAGAATACGAAAATCACGAGAAATTAAAACTTTTCGAAAACAAGATCTTAAAAAAAACTGAAACTCCTTTTATAAAAGTAAGATGAACTGTTTACATCTCTGATAAATCACTTCTCGAGTGATTATATACGTCATGATACAAAATCTCAAGATTCCAAAATTCTCAGATCAACAAACTCCTAGGACCTGAGTGTACAGAGACGACATAAGACTATTCTGACTACAAGACTAGACCGCACAGTGTTTCCACCTGGAGTCACGGCTGCTCCTGAAATTGCTGCTGTTGCTGTTGTCCACCTGCAGATTGGTTCCTTCGACCTCGACGTCCACCTAAAGGTAGAAATCTACGGGGTGAGACAATTTTAAATAATTGTCCCAGCGAGAGTTATAACTCTCCTCCAGAAACTTTGTTAAAAGCAATTAAAGGAAATACCATGAGCAGATAATTTAGGTTACTCACAGTAGGTTTACTAACAAATGCTCATCTTTATTTAAGGAATATGAAGAACATGTATACTAATACTTTGAAAAGGATAAGCAATATAATATCAATCAATGTTCTTCGTAGTTCAACCTAAGCAGTTATGCTACGCGGTTGATTATGTTTTACAAACATCATTATGCCCTGCGGAGATGAGGTATACCGCTCATGCTCCAACCGATCACTAGTAAGTCGCATCGGTATCATACTAGGTCATCGAAAGAGCCGGATTCTCATGACCTTCAACTACCTCAGTCAGAATGAGGATAAGCATGCAGGACATCTAGTGTCTCTACTACTATAGCTTACCAGGGTATTCTGGTACTTCGCTATTAGAGTCGCAGTGGCATTCTGTACTCTCTTCGCCATCAAAAGATTTCTTGTTTATCTCTCATCGATGCGGTATAAAAGTTTTCCTCGAGAGATTAGTGTTACATCACCCCGGCATAAACACATAGTGAAGGATTGATAGATTAAGATACATCTACATCAATTCCTACACTAGGATGTAAGGTTTTACACATCCATATACCCCACATACTCAAAAGTATGTGTTCCAGGAGTTCCCTTAGGAAAACCTGTTTCACCATCATATAACTTCTGACTATGATGGATCTATGATCAGGGCTCTACATGGTATGATTATACTTGATTAGTTAGGTATAATTTAGTATTCATTTATCATCATACAAGTTCTCAAACATCAATCATTAACATTGCAGCTATGAGGGATGAATACTAAATGTAACAAGCCTAACTCTCATCAATTATCATTTCTCAATACTCTAATCACAAGTCATCTCTTAAAGCATGACCTTGATGGTATTTATGGCTCTCACAGCCTATCAATCTCATAAGATGCTATTAACAAGGCATCAAGATATATGTCACTATTCATAAAGCTAACAATATGCTTTTAATGAATATAGTATCATCATCCATACATGGATATGATTATCCTCATATAGGAACCTGCATGATTAAATCAACTGATAACAATAAATAACTCATTTAAAGAAGTTGTATCTCCCTACTCATACAAGAGCTAGATTTCCCTGATTTTCATCAATTAGGGTTTACTATTCATAATACATGTCATCACCCTAGAATTAGGGTTTACTATTCACCTATTGGTGAATTGATCTCTTAACATCACTATGTATGAGAAACATCATCATTAAAGTCCTCAGATAAGATTAAGATTCATCAATTATCATATTTAGGGTTTTCATGATCTCATCTGGAGGATCATACCCTAATCATGCACATTCATGTATATTGAAGGTATTTTACTTGAGTTTCCATCATAATTGGTACTCTCTCTCTCCTCTTACTAGTAGATGGTGATTACACCACTCTAGATTTGGTTAGATTAAGTCCTCTTTGATTAATATAGACCAAATCACCGCTATTGAGTGATTAGGATTTGGTTAGGACAAAGTATCACTCAATTGAACCTTTCAAGGGCATTTTGGTCATTTACCCATTGACCATCATCATGGGTCAATTCATTAATCATTTGGTCCCTTAACATCTTAGGTTACCATTAGGGTTTAGATTAGATCATCATTGAACCTTTTACACTTTCAAGTGATTAAGTATAATCAACCTTGAAGGTCTCCAATTGGTTTAGGGTTTAACCTTCAATCTTCAACCCATTTGATTCTTAAATGAACTTGAACTCATTTAACCTCAAACGACCTTGGACCCATTTGAGCCTTAAACGAGTGTGGACCTTCTTGACCATAAACGGTTGTGGACCCATTTGAATCAAAACGGGTGTGGACCCATTTGAGTCTAAACGGGTGTGAACCCGTTTGAGTTCAAACGAGTGTGAACCCGTTTGAGGTCAAATGAGTGTGGACTCGTTTGGGCTTAAATGAGTGTGGACTCATTTGGACTCAAATGAGTGTGGACTCGTTTGGACTCAAACGAGTGTGGACTCGTTTGGACTCAAACGAGTGTGGACCAACTTGGGTTCAAACCGCATGATCATAAAGGTGACACATAGGTTATAATTGAATAGGGTTTCTTATGTTGAAGCCTTTATTTGATCAAGGCCATGTTAACCACTTATAATTTGAGTCAATTAGGATGAGCCTCAATCAATTGGACTCCAACGTGACCCTCAATTGAAAGCCAATTAGGGTTAAGTCTAACTCAATTAGGGTTTTCAATCGGCTAATCATCAATGTTCAACAATATAATTCAAATCAGAGTTGAACCTATCAATTGACCTCCAATTGGGCCCAAACTTGGCTCAAACGGTCTTGAGGTAGTTTGGATGATCTCCAAACGGTCTGGAGACCGTTTGCCCAAAGTTTGACCAAAAATTAAGTTGATTGGATAAGGGTTGAGTCCTAATTAAATTTCAAATCAGCATTTTTCATCAATCTATCAATATATTGTAATTGGACCCTCAAACCATCACATTTCTTTAACCCTAGACCTTCAAACGGTCTTGGGGTGTCACTAAACAAGTGTGAGGGCGTTTGGATGAACCCCCAAACGGGTTTGAACTCGTTTGGGCCCTTCAACCCAACACTCACCACAATCTATATGAAAAATCAGCAAATTTAACCCGATTAGGGTTAGGGTGTTGAAATGCCTTCAACTCTTAATTGGTTAATAATTAGATCATGATTCTTGGTAGAAATGAAATTCAATATATTATGAACAGGAATCCCAAATGGTCAAAGCTTGGTCAACTCTTTCAAACGGGTTGGAACCCGTTTGCCCAAAGATTCTAGTAAATCAGTTTAGAAAATAGCACTTAATTTAATTCAATTACCTAATTGATTGACCTTCAATCTACGATTCCTTTGGAGTTAATCCCTCAAATTTGGTGGGTCATTAGCCTACATAATTTTGAACAGAAATCCCAAACGGTAAACACTTTGTCAACGCCCTCAAATGGGTTGGAACCCGTTTGGCCAAACCGACCTATTGAACACGTTTGGATTGAAACGAGTGTGAGATCGTTTGACCTATTGGTCCAAGATCGTTTAGTAAAGTTGGATAAGGACCAACATAGGTATTAACGCCCCTTGTCTTCAACCTTGAAACCAAGGTCTGTTCTTCACGAAAAAGCTTGCAAGGGTATAAAGAAGGATGGGGAAGAAGAAGAACTAACTATTATTTGCACGAATAAAAGTATGCATAACAAAGCAAAAAGGTTTAGAATTATAAAACCCGCCTTAAGGTCGTTCCTTGAGCTCCAAGCTTCCAGGATTCAAGTCTTTAATGGTGTCTTGAGCTCCACAGGTCGGCCAAGGTCAATCTTTCAAGAAAAAGATGGGGATGGTCGGCTAGAACAAGGAACCTAAGTAAGAAAACTAGCAATCCAACCTTGTAATATGATTTCCTCCATGAATCCAAGCTAGAAGATGGTGTTCTCTTACCTAGAACAGGTTGGTCATCCCCTTGAGCTCCAGAGCTTTGCTCTGGTCGGTTGAGAAAGATGAGAAGTGAGGAAGTGAAAGGAATCCGTTTGCTTGGTTTGGAAAGAAAGGTGCTTATATAGATTAGGCTGATTTTCACCATAAGGACCTCTAAAACTTTGAAATTCTCATCCAAGTCCTTTCTTATTTAAGGGATCGTCCAAACTCATCTAAACTTATGCAAAGATCATGAAATCTCAAGATCTAGGGGTAAAGAAAGCCAACTTTCAACTAGGGTACATATGTACATAAGGGTCTCCTTACTTACATCTTGATGATTTAATTACAAAGGTGTTCCTTATTACATGATTATTCAAAGGAAGTGCCCCCTTCATCATTATTAGTTTAAATGATGTCAAAAGTCATAAAATATGTTCAAGATGGTGTATTTTATAAGTTGCACCCCACATTTGGGTAAATTGCACTTTAATCCAAATTAGGGTTTTTAAGCACAAGGATCATTCCACAAGCTGTATCTTGATGCCCAAGCTTGGGAAATCCATCTTACCTCATCATATTTACTCATATGATGTCTCATCATCAGAGGAACATCTTAACTTGTGAAATTTGCAAGTTAACCCCTTAACTGGGTAATTTGCACAAGGTCCATGTATTACAAAACAATATTACAACATTATTCAAAAGGGACAGAAAAAGGAATATATGTTCCTTAGGAACTTAATTTTATGCCAAAAGATAATCACAAGGATTTTATTACACATTTAGGCAAAACACCTAGGGTTAGTTCATAACCCAGGTCAGGGATGTTACAATTATCCCAACTAGTTTTCCGAGGATTTTATCGACGTTTCCCTCATGGATTGAAATAACTGTTGGATGCTTTTATTTCATGAAACTATAGAGTGACTATGACTATCACTATGAATATACATGTATAACTGGCTAGATCCGGGTCCACCTCTGGGGCTTGTAAAGGCTAAAAAGGGGTAACCTAGAGTAAGGTCTAGGTTATCGTGGGTTAGAAATTGGGCTACCAAGTGTAGTGCCATGAGGCCCATTAGCATGCCATGAGTTAAGGAGTGGGCTACTTATGAGTAGTGCCATGTGACTCAACCCTAGAAACTGGTTCACCTATAGGTGGGACCATGAGGGGTTTAATGGGGATCTACCATAAGGAAGGTAGTATCCAGGTCCACTGCAGGGATATCACAGAGGATAGGGTACTCAGGGATCGTGGAGTTATATTTAAAACGTAATCTTGGTTGTTAAATGATTAATTGAATGATTACGTTGTTATCATAGTTTCACGTTTATTATTTTCCCCACATACCAGCTTCGACTGACCGACATTTTGTTTGTCGGCATTTTAGGTACAAGCCAAAAGGACAAATAGTAAATCGTCATATTGTGAAATACATGAAGTAAAATACAAGGATGATTAGTTAGAATAGAATCCATAAGTGCATAGAAGTTTAGAGATCCAAGTTTTCAAAAAGGTATGCAAAAGTTTATTTTCTTACAGCTTTTCAGTTTAGTATGTTAAAATTTAATAATTGTTCTTGGTTAATTGCCGAACCTTTGATTCGGAAAGTATGGGTACGGCTTCGACCTCTCGGTCTCCCTTAATAGGGGGTTACCGGAAGGTGGGGTCGTAACAACATATATCATTCTATCATTTTGATTACCTATCTGACATGATTTTTGTTTGCTTTTGATCTATCTAGTGTGGATTTTCTTTACTGCTTTGCATCCTTGCATGCCATGTAGTTTACATTCCTGCCATTTTTTTTGTAATTTTCAAAATTTTTGCTCTTTTTGCCATGCATTGCATATCATGATGATTTTTGGTAATTTTTGCATGTTTTGGATAGGATTTGCTTGTTTGCTACTTTAAGTTTAATAATATAGGATTAGATGTGATTGGAGGCAACTTGGAACAATTTTGGCCAATTTTGCCCAAATTTGAGATTTCTTGTCTAAAAAGTGTGTTTTGACCCAATCTCTATTGTTTTGAGTAAAAATGACGACCTTTGACAAATGCAAGTGAAATGTCATGCTTTATTGATAAGTGGTATCAATGTTTGACTTTTTACATGTGCATCACCTCTCTCATGATTGTGATTGATTTATCTGAATTGTTAACTTGAGTAAGCTTTGAAAGCTTAGTGTTTGTGGAATCACTTGTTTGATATATCAATTTCATCTTGTTCATTCATGTTGTTTGATATCTAGGATGAAGTATTGGATTAAATTTCATGCAGGATGTCTTATGTGGAAAATCATACCAATGACCCCTCTTTGACCTGAGTCTTCTTCCATCATCTTCATACCCCTCCGCCTCATAAAAAGATGCCTTAGTGCACATAATCAACCTTGGCCACCTCCAAAAGTTTGGGGTGGCCACATCTCTACCTCCCCGCTTCACTCTATCCACCATATGCCCTATCCACACTAAGGGAAAAAAAGAAAAGAAAAGAAAAAACAAAATAAAAGCATGCTCCTATTCATGAGCATTCAAATAAAAAAAAGATGAGTGTGTAAAAACACTCCAAAATCTTACCGCAACCCTTTCTTCCACTTTCATACCCATTGAGCTAGGAAACATCAAACTCATCTCACTTTGCCCTTTTCCACAACCACGTGGGTCTTTTGGTGTGATTTGAAATATAAGATTGAACGCATGAATGTGAAATAACACTCCAAGTCATTCTTGATTAACGCCACCATGAAACGGTTTACTCGGAACTTAATGAAAGAAATATGGATAACTTGTATATTCTATGCGCTATATTTGAAGTTCATGTGCTTTGTGATCTTTTCATGATTGGATTGCAAAAGTAGGAGAGGAGAGAGGTGAAATGCATGCACTCAGTCATCTTTGATCCCATTCAGCAATAATCATCTTTTACATTGCATATGCCATTTCTTTTTGTGGAATTTTTGTAGAGAGATCGAGTTGCAGCATACTTGAGGACAAGTATGTTTCAAGTTTAGGGTGGTGATTCAGCCCTATTTTAGGGCTTCATCTTGTGGCATTTTGCATTTCATCCACATCTATACTTATTAGATTACATGTTATTTCCCTTAATATGCATATTTGTGTAAAATGCACTTATGGACATTATTTGCATGTTTTTCAGGTACTTGGACCACACTTGGATAGACGAGAGAGATGGAGGGGCCCAAAGAAGGCCCCAGAGCTCCCCCAACCAACCCCTAGTGGCCAAGAGTAAAGATTAAGCAAAGAAGTCCATGGATAATGAAGTTTGAAGCTCAAAGTGCAAGCAAACCCCCAGCACGGCCGTGGTAACACAGAATGGTCATGCTGCAAATGAAGAAATCACAGGAAATATCTCAATTTTGAAGAAGCTGCAGAGCATACTCTACCATGGCCATGCCACGTTACACGGCCGTGTTGCGATCACCCACCACGGCCATGCCACAAATCATGATTGTGCTACCATCTCCCACCATGGCCGTGCCACGTAGAATGTCCGTACTACCAGATCCCACCACGGCCGTGCTACGCAGCACGACCGTGCTACCCTCAACCCACCACGGCCGTGGTGACCACCACGACCATGGCCATTTCAGCCCAAAATCGACCAAAACACTGTTAACTTTGATGGAATAAACCCATGACCGTGTCCATCTACCACGGACGTGGCCTACCCTACCCACCACAGCTGTGGTACCCTACCACGACCATGCTACTCACAAAACTCACTTAGTTTTCACTGGTTTGCCCATTTTGCCCCTACTTGACCTAGTGCTTCCTCCCCACACCTATATATACCTAGGTGGTGGATGGGGCACGAAGCCAACTACCTTCCACCACCTCCTAGCTCCCCAAATCGCCATCCACTACATTCCACTCCATATCCACCTCAAATCCACTCCATTTCACCATTTCCACCACCAAATCACTAGTTTAGACTAGTTCCTACCCATAATCCCCTTCATTCTTCACCCTTGCACCCTGGAGGAGGGAGGAGGATGACCTACAGCTACTGGAGAGGGGGATTTCAGCCACTACTTTGAGCTCCATGGCCACCTCTATCTCTTTCTTCTCTCTTTTTGTATTTTCCATTTCTATGAGTAGCTAGGTCCCTGTGGGTGGGCTGTTTGGGGGAAATTATGTTACTTTGATACCATGTTGGGGGAAAATGACATGTAAACATTGTAATTCCATTTGTTAATGATTATATTCTATTTCTATCACATTCTCCATGAATTGCTTGTTGGTTTGTGTGTGAAATCACCTAAGAATTTAGGCAAATTGCTTGTATGTGTGAATTTTGGGATTTGCCCCTAGGTCCAATTCTTGGATCCCTAGGTTGCCTCCCATCTTCCTACATCCTAATCAATCTCCCTAAACCTAAGTGAGAGATCTAAGTAGCTAGATTAGATAATTCTATTGCAATTAGCATGGAGCCTTCTCAAGGCTAGAATGTGGGGGAATTGGGGTCCAATACCCTAATTTCACCTACCCATTACTACCCTCGATCCCTAATTGCCCTAGGAATGCCTAATCTAGAAACCTAGACTTGATTAAACTCTAATTGAATTGAACCTAATCCCTAACCCAATTGAGCCTCGTAAGGGTAGTAGGAGGTGTTAGGGACTAGTTCCCCTATACACAACCTAGCATATCCATGGCCAGTTAGTAGCTTAGGTTAATTCATTAGAATCTAACTTGTTGTTTGGTTTAGATAATCTAAATGGAATCATAATGTTCATATGTCACCCCCAAATTAAGTGATAAGTTCATACCCCTAAACAACCCATACCTCTCTTTATTGCTTAAAACCCTAGTTTTGTGTTTTCTTAGCTTAATTAGTTCTTTCCTTGCTTAGTTAGCTTCTTGCTTTGCTCTTGTCTTGTTCATGCTAGTGTAGCACTTTAATTGCTCTTTTACTTCTCTCTTTCTTGCCTTTGTGTAATTTACCTTTTCATACCTAGCTTAGTCCTTTCTTTCCTACTTAGTCTTAATCTAGTCTAGGGTTAACATAGATTTCATTCTCGCCTTTAATTGCTTGCTTGTTCATAATAGTTTAACAATCAAAACAACCTTTAAACCCTTAACCCTAGTCTTCGCAGTAGGAACCCAACAAAACTAACCTAGCTCTAGTGCCCCCTCTTTTCCCTGTGGATCGACCCTATACTTGCCACCTTCCTATACTACGACACGACCCCGTGCGCTTGCGGGTGTAGTTGTTTTAGTAGACGTAGGTGTGTTAGTTTAGGTCTTATAAATTTTGAAAGCAAAAACCCATCACGTGTGTTCCAACCTCGTGGGGCGCATCTAATCGAGTCAAATCGGCTAGTATGTTGCACCTCTAGAGGAAGCACACCACCAAGATACTCTATGGTTGATCAATGATGGTTTCTTTATTCAGATGCCCCCTATGGGAGTTGTTTAAGAGAAAAGCATGACATGATGTTGGTTATCCAAACATGCCCCTCTTACGAGCACACATCTTGATTATTGGAAGAGTTGTTCTTAGAGAGACTATTGGGTGAGTGATGACTACTACTTATGGAGTTGTTTCTTCTCTTTGGAGGAAAGAGATAGTCGTCCCTTTTAGTATTGGTGAAATTACACGAGTGCTTGGATGAGGCCCAATTGACAAGGATGAGGGGACCCTTCAAAGTCCTATATATCTTTTTGGAATATGCATCAGACCCGCCATGTTGGTGGAGTCTTCAAACCCTCACTATAGTGTGATGAAGGAGTTCTTATCGAAGAACATTCAGGTAGGCAAGACTTATCAATTACATGGTGACTTAGCTCGCTGGCTTGCAGGACTAATATTTTTAGACATGCGTTGGGGATGTATGGATTTTAATCTTAACAACTCAAGCTGTGGAGTCTCCATGCCTGACTTTTAGTGGTTGAGCATCTTGCCATGTCTTGGGAGCTGTGCTGCATACTACCCAATGTCGGTGCTGAGGCAGTTTAATTGTAACTAGTGTGCATATCAGAATAAGTTCTTCCACCTTTCTTCAAGAAGCTGATGATGGATTCCTAAAAGGTTCATTAGATGGTGGCGTAAATATGGTTGAACCAGACAAAGCTGACCCATGATTCTTTTCTTGTAGATTGGGAATGCTCTACTGAGTACTTGGTGTGACTTGTAATAACACCTCTCATGGTAGTAACTTGTGATTTTTTAGAGAAATAAAATGATACATGTATTTCTTTTTCCCTCCATTATTATCATATATATTACTTTTTTGGGTGAGGATCCAAGATTTTGTAATAAATTTGCTTTGAAATAAATATTTTTGTTTATGACATGCGGCACCAACTATGGGTACTCCATTTATGATATTTACAAATGTGTATCTGCATTTAGGTCCTCATTGATATTTCAAGGTACATATTGCTATTAATTCCCTTCTGACAAATTAGGAAATCATGATTAATCTAGACTTGTTTGCTATGCACTCACCACACCAGTGATGACTATAAGTATTCCTAACATCTGTCGGGGTCACCCCCTTCTCATCCACTTCCCCTAATGAAGTTAGACGGTTGAAACCCCAATCCCTTTTAAGTTACCACCTATATTAATCTCCTAATAGTAGGTGTTTCTTCCATCTGAACATTTGAGGCCTATTCTACCTCGAGGAGGACCCTTGTTCTATGAGAGGATATGGATTTAAGCTCTGTTGGACCTGGGTGTCACGCAAAGTGCTAAAGTCATTCCATGTAGCGGGTGTATCAGTGAAAAATCCCTACCCAGTTAGTAAAGGCACCATGTGCTAGAGACACCCCAACATGCTTCACTCTTGACATTCTTTAGTGTAGCGACCCACCACAAGCATGTATCTTCCTAAATGAAGGGCTCATGGGTCATATCTTGTGAGGTGTGCACTAGTTGTGGATCTTTTCATTGAATCTTTTGATTGGGAATTGATGCTCAAGACCTTAGCATGAGATCCTAGGATTTCACAACAAATGAATGGGGTTTTTCCTAGTGAAGGTTCCCCACCTCATTGCTCTTAGGTCATTTTATGCATAGTTTGATCTCACTTATTTTTAAGAGATAAGGCAACGATACATGTAAGGAGTTTCAACTTTTGCATTCTGTGTACTATCCTTCCCTTTTAGGTTGACCCCAATAGATGTCAACATTATGCAATCTTCTTGGATATAGGCATCGAGATGCTAATTGTAAGGATCATATCTAACTTGCCTATGGAGAGTCATAATTTCTTCCATCCTCACATGACATTGATCAAGGGGATTCACCTTGCCTTTGCCACAATCATGAACCTTTTTTGATGTATTTTTATTAAAGTTGGCCTATTTTAAGGATTTATTTTTAGGTTGGTGAACCATTTAGGCCTCAAGATACAATTGTTCTCCTTCCATCCTAGGCCCTAGATTCTACTTTGACCTTTCTTCTTCATGCTGCACAGGGGAACGTGGTCGGGTACTTAAGTAGATATTAGGTTTTATAGAGGGGTGGGATATTTTGGATCTCTTAAGTGTGCTTGTCATTCAAGCTTGATCATAAAAAGTAGTAGCACTTGACAAGGGTGGCATTCATATGATAAAGTTGAAAATATCCATCCATGTCCTTTAGGCGCATGCCAGATGTCATGGATGATGTAGGACCCTTTCCATTTAGGGTTGAACTTGTCCTTAGAATTGGTGGCTTGGATGACATGTGATATTAGGTCACCCTTCTATAAATTGCGGGGCAACACTTTCTTCTTGAATTCTTGTTCCCTTTATTCTTGATAAAACTATGCATGATGTAAAGCTCTTGTCTATTATTTTTCAAGGATGTTGAGGTAGTAAATCTGATCTTGAAGCCAGTCTACCTTTAGAATATCTACTTCTTATAGTATGCAAAGTGAAAGAATCTAAAACTTGATTGGAAAAACTACCTCCATTTTGTACTCCAAAAAGAATATGGAGTATCTCATGCGAAGGTTTTGATAGAAGCGCATAGGCCCTAAGAGACTTTAGAAGCTGTTCATGCCGGTTGACACATGAGCTGATTGTCCTTCTTATAATCTTTATCAAGTTTTGTCAGTAGCATCTACAACTCCATTCATTAGGGTCTTCCAAGGCGACATTCGATGGTGTTTGACCCCTAAAGATCTTAGATACACTTTGACAATTTTTGTCATAATATTTATACCATTGTTGGAGACAATCTCATGTAGTATCTTGTACTAACTAATTATGTTGTTCTTGATGAACTTGATGACTTTTTGAACTGACATGTTGGTGATGAACACTACTTCCACCCATTTTGTGAAGTGATCAATTGCAACTGGATTGAAGCAAATCACTTTTGAAACCTTAGCATTGGTTTTCCCAATCATGTTTATTCCCCAAGCTAAGAATGGCCAAGACATGACCATGTTGTACATTAGATTTGTGAATGCTTGAATGTAATCATCATGGATTTAACAGGCTTGAAAACCACAAACATATTAGCAAGATTCCGTTTCCATAGTGTTCTACTAGTACCCTAAGAGCTATATTTTCATAGCTAGCATGACTCCATTAGTACGTAAACTATCTCTAACGTAGATTAAAACAACCCTAGAATGTCAGTTACAGACTGGCACTTAAGTGTATGACACTACACTCACAAGTCTAAGACATCAGTTATTTGGGGACGGAAAAATTGATGACAGAGATTCAGCCTCAATTGTGATGATATAAGAAACTGACATAGATAGGAGTCTGAGTCATTGGTTATTGAAAAAATCAACATCACAAAAACCATTCCAGGTCACATTTTTAACAAGTAAAGGATCCTACATCATCGATTTTGAAACATCCGACACCTATTTAGCATTTAAGTCGTCAGTTTCAACTCATAAAACTGACAATTAAGATGTACAATGACGTTTAAATCAAGTAAACTGATGAGTATGATGTGCTATCCAACACAAGCATGTTGTCAAGCATGACCATTGTAGTTTTGTCCTTTAAATCAGTTATTTTACTAAAACCGACAACTCGAGCCTATAGTGTCAATTTTATTTGACAATCGACTATGTTTTTTTTTAAAATAGCAGGCCTACAAACCTACTACCCGACTGGTCAGCAGGATGCAGAACTTGCAATTCAGAATTACAATTTTGAACTGTAGGTAAACAACATCCTATGAGTTCAACTTAACAACATGCCACCAAACGTGGAATAACAAACATAATATGCACACAATTCTAATCATTCTCCAATTCCATTTCATCACACGTGCAAACATAATTCTGTTCATCTTGACATTCATTCACACACATGATACTTCATTTACATATACACCAATTCCATTCTCATGACATGCAGAAACACAATTGATTCATTCATCTTCATATTCACATACATGTATACAGATCATCATTCACATATGCACCAATAATTTACTCACATCACATTTAAAGTTATAAGAAGTCATAAGCATCACATGTATATAGAAATAATGATAAAAGTTTAGAAAAGGCATTCTTTAATCCCAATCAAAATTAAAGTTGAAATCCTTTTTCAAGGCTTGTGCCCATTGGTTCTCATATCTCATCTAGTTGTTCTGTCGTATAGAGCAGACATGAATCTACCATATGCAGGAAGGAGAACATTGTCAACAAATTTGGCAACCTAGAAGTAATACTACCTCCACATTGTTCAAATGTTCCCAGGAGTAATGGAATAGAAACAACTGTAAATACAACTGATTTTGAAATAATACAAATTGCTTCTCTTGATACTACTGAGTTTGATGTGCTTGTAAACAATATTGATACCAAGTCCATTCAGACAGGGATTCTTCATGCGATACATTGTTGGAGAGTCAAGTGCTGCTACTCTTCTTGTTATACCACATGGTAACTCTCCTAAGACTAGATGACATATTTTTTATTGTGAAAGGAAAATACAAAATTTTAAATCTCCCCCAAAGATTGACACTAAAATTCTACATCTTCACAAAGAGAGAGTAATGTTAAAATTCTCCCACATAAAAAATTCCAGGGCCTGGAGAATCTTGATGGGAGAAGATAATACAAGCCGGAGAAGCACAAGCTCAAAATTGTTTTAATGGATGAAGACAACATTACTATTTCCTCTTGGAGGTCAGAGGCAAGAATAGGTAGCATGATAGGGTCCAAGAATAATTAGATGAGAGACTAATGCAAGAAGGAAGAAAGTTAACATAGTTTTGAATACACTGATGCCCGATGCTAGTGCCTTGACTAACCATAACAATCACACATTAGGCATGATTTTCATGTGATGGGATAATGAAAAGTTACAAGGATATCTAAAAGTCACTGGAGTCCTACTGACTGCTATACTAGAATACTCAAGTATCATATAATAATGTAATAGGTGAAACAGATTGCAAACCAAACTTTTATAAGTCATATCTAATTTTGTTGATGAATAATTCTACACAACTTTTATTTCAGTTGTAGGCATATAGCCTTACATGTCTTGAAAATATTCTAAATTTTATTTACTTTGAGGAATTTAGAGTAGGTAACTGACAAACATGCTCACCATAGTGAATGGGAAACTCCACAGAGCCAAAATAACTTTATGGGATCTTGCTATCCGACCACGACCCTCGATGTATATGTTGATATCACTTATTTTCCTGCTTCCAAGAAACTCTGAATCTTTTTTTGGATGATAGGGAATTCATAGGGGAAGATGGAATGGAATGGAATATGTGAGCCAAGATAGAATATTTCTACTTTCTTGCCATTACTTTATTCTTCTTAAAATGGTTAACAATTTCTTCACACTACTACATCAGGGATTTTACTTGAAGCTAATTGCTCAAAGAACACAAGTCACCAAGTTGTGCTTTCTTATTCTGCAACTTTTCACCAATGTTTTGAAACAAAGAAATAAATTTATGAAAAAATGACAATATATTCAAGTAAGCATGGATTGTATGCATAACTCTGTCCATACAATATAGATATACTCAAGAAAAGCAAGTAGAATACAATACATTACAATAGCGAGAGAATTGGTTCTTTGATCCAAAGAATCAAAAGTAAAGTTCCCTATAGCGTGAAGAATAAATGATGG